>OY728157.1:1082274809-1084774809 GCA_963277665.1 Viscum album | reverse complement strand
CTCGGAGTGTCTGTAGTTACATGACGCAGACCACAAGGGGAATGTGATGTAAGTTCCTACCCAGAGCACCTTTAGTTACCGATATGAGACTATAGGAGGAATTGATAGTGAGTGCTTCCTCAAAGTCTGTGTTTAAGCTGAACTAGAGGGGTTAGACTGTGTGTAATTCCCAGAGGGTTGCTTGTACTTGTTGGTTGAACTAGAGGGGTTAGGCTGTAGGTACTTCCCAGAGGGATACTATTCTGTTTAGATGCTTTCTTGTATTTTTTGGTTAAACCAGAGGGGTGGGGCTATGAATAATACCCAGGGGGTTTCCTACTTTGATTAGTTGTTGCTTGATGTATGAAACTGAATGCATTGAAACTGTGAATTGATACTACTGAATACTTCTCTGTTATTGCTTCATTTTACTTAGTACCTACTATATACTCACTGACTATTAAGCACAGATATTTGGGTGGTTACCTACTGGGATTTATACTCACACCCTATTTGGGTCATGCTTTTGGACCCAAACAGATTACATTGATGCAGGTATAGATAAGGGCAAGCGCCCTTCTACTTCAAGTACTTGATTGTTGTGGGATTGGGGTGCATGGGACCAAGCTATGGCTTGCGATGTTAAGGAGTTGTTTACTTGATTTTCTTTGTACCTTGGATTAGTATTGTATTCAGCATTGTGACTTGTTTGGATCTTTTCTTAGACATATGTATCATGCATCATTTAATATATGTGCTCCAGTTGTTATTACTTCTAGTATTCCGTTGTTTACTGTTGTATGTTATCATTACTATTTTTGTTATTTCCATTTGTTTAATTCTTCTGTATTACTCTTCAAATGAGTTCATAGTTTCCCCACCATCATACCCAAGGCCCTTGCTGCTAGTTGGAATCCTCTAGAATTCGGGGAAATGCGCTTGAGGCCATGTGACCAACCGGGCAAGGGGCGCCTCTAGGCGGCTTCCAGAACTGGGATGCTACAAAGTGGTATCAAGGGGATTCTTTTCTTCTTGACTTACTATTTTGAGCCTATAGCTAGGGATAGGAAAGAATAGGTACTTGGTAATAAGTTGTGCCTGGGAGTAGCTAACTCGTGTACAGAAAAAAGCCAATCTACCTCGGTTATTGTAATTTTTTCATGTTTTGAAATTTTACGGTTCATTTGATTTCACCATTGGCTGATTCACATGTTTTCTGCTATTTTTGTTGATGTTATTAAGGTTTTATTTCTATTACAATCTGATGAAATGAGGGTATTCCATCTCATGCATCATATAGGAACTTGCTAGAAATCACATGTCATGCATTCTTGTCATGCCATTTAGGGTGTATTAGAAATTTCATGTTTTTGTGATAGATGTTTTGTTAGATATGCATGTTGTTGTGATAGATTCCTTGATAGAATAGCTACTATTCTGATAGGGTATTGATTGTGTAAGGTTTTTCTTGAATGAACGCCAAAATTTGGTTCTCGATGTGTCATGGGCCCTCGTGGATAGGAATTTAGTGGATCAATTTCCTTATTTTTCTTGTTTATGACATGTATAAGATGCCAATATTTGATTCGTGGGGAGTATGGGCCCTCATGGAATGAAATTTTTCACTTTATTGGTTGTTTCGGTGTTTTTCTGGGTTCCAGAGTAGTTTCTGTGGCTCACTATCCGGAAAAACCCATAATACACATCGTGTAGTTATGAAAACATGTTGTGTGTCCTTCTATTTGGGAAGGAATAGTTTTTCTTAAGTACACATTATGCACTGTATGTATACGCGGTGTAGTCTCTAACCGTGTCACAGGCTGTGTGGGCAGAGACATGGGGTGGGGAATTTCCTTGTAGGACACGTCGTGTACTGTACGTGAATTCCATGTGTAGAGACCCTGAGTCCACCTGTGTGACTAATGATACGGATAGATTAAACTTATGTATTCATGTCGTATTATTATAGAACATGTTGTGTAGTATAACCCATGCAGTCGGTCGTGTAGCTAACAAACATGGCTTGGTGGAGTCATTTCGTATACACGTCGTGTAAATAGAGAACACGCCATGTAGTGTGAGCCGTGTATCTGGTTGTGTCACTAAAAATACGGGATGGGGAAGCTCATGTTGTACACACCATGTCTGGCATGAACATGTCATGTAGTTTTGTTTTAGGAGAACCGTGTGGGTTCGTCGTGTAAGGGAACTCGGGCAGGGGAAGAGAATTCAAGTACACGCCATGTGTTAGGACAACACGTCGTGTGTTTGGGGTGTTACACGACCAGTGGTGGAGGGAGTACATGCCCATGTGAAGGCTTAAGGGAACATGTTGTGTAGTCATTATACACTCCATGTATCCATGTTTTGAAAACATGAATGCTTTCTTTCTCATGTTCCCTTCTTTCACTCCTAGTTTTAATTCCTTGATAATATTGATCTAAGGTGTCTGCTTAACCTTATAGAGTCATTCCACCGAGACTTCCTCCTGTTGTATTCCAGTTATAGGGAAACAATTATACACCAGATATGCCCGATCAAGGACTACTAGCATATCCTCTAGTTGTGCCAGTCTTGTCACCAACCATCATTCCAGAAACATGTGCTAGTGCACAGTTCCAAGAAGCTTTTATGAGGTTTATGCAGAACTTCCACAGAGTACCGCATCCTGCCCCATCTATGGTAGAGCTGAAATAGGAATTCCAGCAGCAACATCCTTCCACCTTCACAAGGTAAGGAGGACCTCAGGCTGCAGAGTCATGATTAAAAGCCATGATTTCAATCTTCAAGCATCTGGAAAGGCCTTCAGATAGGAGGATGAATCTCGCTACATATATGCTTTGGGATTCTACCAAGAGATAGTGGGATGTGATGTCACAGGTGGGACGCCAGAAATTTATGGCTTGGGATGAGTTCCAGCGTGCCTTCTACGGCTACTTCTATTTAGAAACTTTGAGGGCTGATCGAGCCTGAGAGTTCATGACTCTGGAGCAGGGTACTCTTTCTATTACAGAGTATTATTCTCGCTTTACAGAGTTGCAGCACTTCACACCCATTCCAGGAGGTGATGATTTATTCCTGGAAATGAAGTTTGAGGATGGTCTCAGGAACGACATCCAATATCAGGTTAATATCTTCAGGTTGACTTGCATCACTTCTATAGTCATCCAGTCACTGATCACAGAGCGCAATCTGTGGGATTCTGGAGCTATGAACCAGGGCGGTTTTACATCTAGAGTTAGTATCCCTCCTATTGATAGCAGAAAACATTGTAGGGAGTCTATGCATGGGGATCCAAGGAGACGAGAGACATCTTCTGGTGGCCAGGTGGAGTGATACCAGTGCAGAAAGAGCAGGCAAACATGGCCACATTGCATGAGAGATCTAGTGCATTGCCGATCTTTCGGCAAGATGGGTCATCTACAGTGATTATGTTAGATATTATCACCAGAAGCTAGTGACAGGGGTTCTTCTATGACTCCTCGTTCAGGAGAAGCACCACCAGTTTCTCACTAGTCTGGGAACTGGAGTTCTTCTGGCCATTCAGGCTAAGGTGGAGGTCGCAGTCATGGTAGTCAGTCACTAGGATTTTAGAAACAGCAGGGTGGATCATCTCAGAGAGTTCATGTAGGGTCATAGGGCCACGGTATATTCTAGACTTTTGCAGTGGAGCATACCCAGCAGGAGCAGGATCTTAGACCCTCTACGGTTCGAGGTACGATCCTAGTTTCCTTAGTTTTATCTTCTGATATTTTCGATACAGGGTATTCCCATAGCTTTATATTTGTTGTTGTTGTGGAGATCCTTGGGATCTGTATCTTTTATTTTGTTGATATCTTAGCTCTAGAAACTTTGTTTGGGACTAGAACAGCTAGTGTACGTCAGTGCAAGCAGTGCCCTCTTGAGGTTGGTGGGTGTCACTTCTTTTGGGACCTCTATGTCTTAGATATGGCAGGCTATGATTTCATTCTCAGAATGGACTGGTTAGTTCCCTTCCAAGACTTCGTTGATTGTTATCGTCGTAGGGTGAGTTTTACATCACCAGAGGGTGGATTGTTTCTTCATAAGGGCGAATGGGATGTCTAGGCGAGCAGAGCGGGACCCGAGCATCATAGGTTGGGAAGCATTATAGCACAGATTTCTCGTCTATATATGAATGACCAGGGGACTTCACAGTTGGACTTTCATCTAGTGGTGGATCGTTTCAGAGACGTCTTTCCAGAGGAATTTTTAGGTTTACCTTTGGAGTAAGAGTCCGACTTTTCGATTGAGCTTGTGCCAGGAGCGGCACCAGTGTCTGTTCCTCCTTATAGGATGGCTACACCAGAGTTACAGAAGCACAATAAGTAGTTTGAGGAGTTTCAGGAAAAGGGTTTCATCTGACCTTGTACTTATCCTTGGGGTTCGCCTGTCTTATTTGCGAAGAAGGCGGATGGTACCCTCAGACTTTGTGTGGATTATCGGAAGTTGAACCAGTTGACGGACAAGAACCGATATCCCTTACCGATTATTGATGATCTCTTTGATCAGCATAGAGGAGGTCGGGTGTTCTATAAGATGAACATGAGGTTCGGTTACCATAAGTTGCAAGTTAGACCATCTGATATACCTCTTATAGCCTTTCGGAGTAGGTATGGTCTATACGGGTATGTGGTTATGTCATTCGGTCTCATGAACGTGTCTGCAGTCTTCATGGAACTGATGAACAGAGTGTTCCATCTATACTTGGATTATTTCGTGGTAGTTTTCATGGATGATGTCTTGGTGTACTCTCACACTCGACACGACCATGTCACACATCTTGAGATCATTTTGATTACACTGAGAAAGCATCAGTTATATGTTAAACTCTCAAAATTCCACTTTTGGATTGACCAGATTCACTTCTTGGGTCATGCTATCTCATAGGTTGGAGTATCAGGACTTCTCATTCTTAGAAACTCCACTAAAGGGCCTGAATAAGAATGGTGAAAAGTTCTTGTGGTCAGATTCTTGTGAGTCAGCCTTTCAAGAGCTAAAAGGGAGGTTGACTTTAGCACCGATACTTGTTTTTTCAGATCCGAGAAAGAGCTATAATGTTTACTATGATCCATAAGGTATCAAAACAGAAGTTTTGCTTATGCAGGGAGAATGATTCGTTGCATATGGGTCTTGGTATTTGAGGCCACATGAGAGGAATTACCCAACGCACGATCTCGAGTTGGCAGTAGTTGTTCATGCCTTACGCTATTAGATACATTACCTTCTGGAGATCATTTTGTGGTTTTCACTGACCACAAAATTCTCAAGTATATATTCACCCAACATGACCGGAATTTGAGACAGCGATGGTGGGTAGAGTACCTTCAGTATTTTGACTTTGAGCTTGCCTACACACCTAGGAAAGGCAACGCAGTGGATGATGTGATGAGCAAGAGGACTCAGATACAGGCAGTTCAGTAGGCTAGTAGTGAGTGGCAGCTTATGGATCTATTCTTTGAGATGCATTTAGAGGTGCACGATAGACAGGGGAAGACTTTTCTATCTTCTGTAGTTATTACCTTTACTCTTCTTGATCGAGTGCGAATGAGGCAACTATTAGTCTCTGAAGTCCTAGTCTTACGGGAAATCGTGTCTGGAGAGGACCCTATTCCTGGATGGACCATAGATAAGGATGAAATCTTGTGTTTTCAAAGGCACGTATGGGTGTCAGTAGACATACGCGAGGAGCTGATGTGATACTTTCATTCCTCAGTTTTGGGTATTTCATCCAGGTGTCGCTAAGATGTATCGAGATCTAAACTATCAGTATTGGTGGCCAGGTATGAAGAGAGATATTTCTAGTTTCTTCATGAGGTGTTCCACCTGTCAGCAGGTGAAGTCGGAGCATCAGCAACCATCGGGGCTTTTGCAGTAGTTACCCATTCCCGAGTGGAAGTGGAATGATGTCGGGATGGACTTCGTGACGTGTTTACCAAGGTCGCCTCAAGGGAATGATGCAGTTTGGGTTATCATTGACAAACTCACAAAGGTTTCTCACTTTTTTGGATCTATGAGACCTTAACTGTTGATGGGTTTGGAAGGTTGTATATCCAATAGATTGTACGTCAACATGGGGTTACACACTCCATTTTTTCAAACAAGGATACACGTTTTACTTCTCAGGTCCGGCAGGGGCTACAGAAGGCTTTGGGTACACAGGTACTTTTGAGTACAGCATACCACCCCAAGATAGATGGCCAGTCCGAGCGTGCAATTTAGGTGCTTGAGGACATTCTAGGAGCATTCATCCTAGATTTTGGAGGTTCTTGGTAGAATCACATACCCCTTGTGGATTTTTCTTATAATAATAGATTTCAAGCAATTATTTAGATGGAACCTTATGAGTCTTTGTACAGTAGGTCATGCTGATCACCCTTGTGTTGGCTGGAGGTAGGAGAGGCACCTATGATGGGACCTCATCTTGTCCAGGAGAACACAGAGTAGATAGAGTTGATTCAGAAAAGGATGGATACTTCACAATATCGACAAAATTCTTATGCTGATCAACGGAGATGACCTTTGGAGTTCGAGGTTAGGGATCAGGTTTTACTACATGTCACACTGAGGTTGGGACATAGGAGGATTAGGAGACAAGGTAAGCTTTCATTGAGGTAATTCAGGCTATTTGAGGTGTTAGAGAGAGTTGTATCGGTTTCCTATCGTTTGCAGTTACCATAGAGGTACCAAGATATTCATGATGTCTTCCACGTTTCTCAGCTTCAACATTACTTCTCAGACCCGTCTCATGTTTTTCAACCTGAGGACGTTGAGTTAGAGGAGGACGCCTCATTTGAGGGGCATCCTATCAGGATTTTTGATCAAATTACAAATGTTATACATGGCTGGTATGTTCCTCTGGTTCGAGTTCTATGGTAGCATGGGCGAGTACATGACGAAACTTAGGAGAGGGAGTTCGATGTACGATCACAGTGACCGGAGCTTTTTCAGGATTCTTCTTATAGGCCGCCTTGCTAGGGAAATTCAGGGACAAAATTCTTTAATGGGGGAAGTTTTTAAGAACTCGGATCTTCTTTTTAGATATGTTTTTCTTTTTCTGGTGTTTTTTAGAAAAAGTTGAATTTTTAGAAATTTTTTAAGTACACGTCGTGCACTCGGTTACTGCGGGTAGCCGGGTGCTGGCCGTTTAATGGTCATGCACAAAACTGTGTAAAGTGACCCAGAGGCCGCTAAAAGTAGGGCCCGGTGAGGGTAAATACACACCGTGTACTTATAAAGTATAATCCATGTACTTTCTTTTTTTCATTAAACGCACTGGGGTCTCGTCTGACGGACATAATCATCTCCTTCTAGGTCTGGTTCGTCCGAGAGAGACCATATGGCCGTGATCTTTGCCCAATCCCCTGATCAATCATCCGGTCTCTGATTTGACCACTGTCAATTGCATTGGGATCACCTTGGTAAACTCTTCCATCTTCTAGAACTTCATGTCCTGATTCCTCTTCTTCCTCATGTTATCTTTGATTGAATGTTTTGTTCATTTTAGTAGATCTACGGTGTTCTTGGGAGATTCAAGGCTTGAGGTTCACAAATAAAGATCCTAAAACACTAAGGTAGGTGGGTTGTGCATTTCTTCTAAAATTCTTTGAGTTATATGTGCAAATGTTTCCAATACCCTTGAATGAGGTATTGTGTGTTTACTATTTTAGCCTTGTTAATCGTTTGATATTCTTGTATGCTTGAGTAGAGGTTAATTGAATGTGAATAATTCTAATTGCTATGCTTTGGAATTGTTTTCCCATGCATATTCTGTTTACGACCATTTGGTCCTACTTAGCATGTTAGGTTGCCTTGCCTGTTTCCGATGCCTAGTGTTGTAGGATGGAGTTATTGTAGTTCTCACATATTGTTATATTGTAAACTGTTTAGCCAAGTAGTTCTTGAGGTTTACTTTGTCCGTTACGCTTTTATGTACTTATTGAATTACACAGGTCCGTGAGAACCTGGTGTAGTAAACCCTAGGGAGAATGGTTTTAAGGGCTTCTCTAGAGTGTCTGTTTTACTGTTACGATGTGAGACCATAGGGGGAATTGATGTAAGTTCTTTGTTAGAGTGTCTGTAGTTCCACGACGCGGGTCACAGGGGGAATGTGACATAAGTGCTTCCCAGGAGTGCCTTTATTTACTTATATGAGACTGTATGTGTAACAACACAAGCTTCCACGGTACGTTTCACTTTTAATAATTCAATAGCATGCATTGTATGCGACTTCGAGATTCTAACACACTACGACAAATCAAACTAGGCATTATTAATAGTAATACCCACTTTTTGAAATTCTATAAATTATATTTTTCAAAATGGACTTTATTTTTGAATTTGGGATATCAAAATTATCTTAGGATAAATTTTTGGTATTTTTCAGATAACTTTCATATTTTTATGAATAGTGAAAAATACGAAATTTTAATTACAAACACCTTTTTTAATAGAAAAAATTTATAGTGTTAAATTTTAATTTTGAGTTGTTTTAATATTTCATTATATTATATTTTTATTATTTAATATAATTTAGGTCCTTATATGTAATTTCATATTTAAACTGGACATAAACAAGCGTCAATCTTTTGATAGTTATTATTTCTTAAAAACACGGTTTTTGTTTTGACAACAGGAATTAATTTTAAATTAATTTCTGCCACTTTTGTGTTTTTAATTTGGAAAAATGGATTCCATATTTATAATCAGGAGGTATAAATTTTGTAAATAGGCAACTTTTATTTTTAGACATTATGAATAACTACTTCGGTAAATATTTTATTTACCATGGTTAAAGGCTAAATCCAGTAAAAATGGTGAAAAAATAATATTATAATAATAATAAATTACGCTAACATGTGTCTTATTCCTATTGGATGATAAATGTCCGACCATGGTCATCTTTGGATCTATTTTGGGACCCCATGGATTCACATGGGAGTGATAATGACATTTATTTTAAATAATCTAAAGTAAAGACAAAAATAACAAAAGAAAATATCTTTTAGTAAAAGAACTTTAATATGAGGTTATATAATTGATATATTTGAATATAACTAGTCATTAGAAATATAAAAATATTTTCTACATCATGATATTTTATTTATAATTTTTATACATTAAATATATATATTTATATATGACATAATAATGATTCTGTATTTTCCTTATTAATGAAAGAATCAAATAAATGATATTATAAATATTAAAATAAATATAATTTGAAAGTTTTGATGCCATTAGTGAATTTTATAAGACAATATGACATATTATTATAGATTCAATGAATTTATTTTTAAGTAATCATGTTGTTATGACATTAACAAAAACAAAATACCAAATAGTGTCAAAATTGACATAAAAGAGTTTTTAAAACAAATATAATATTATTAATTGATATTATATTTCTAAAAATATAAGGATTCAAAAAATAACATAGGTAAGTTTATATATATAAATAATGAACCACTTGTGGTTCTCTTGGAAGTTTATAGTTTTTTTATTACCATATAATATAATAATACAAAGAGACATGGTAAATGTCAAACTAATTAACTCAGAGTTAAATCAAAAAGATAAGGTTATATGGTGACTTAAACCTATCTAAAACCTATTTTTTGAGAGTATTGTGACCCATACCAACCGTATAATCTAAATAAATCATTTTGGAGCGATTATAAACTGAAAATTATTTTATTATAAAATAATATTTCAATCTTTTTATAAGGTGCCTCTCACCCCTCTTATAAAAGGGAACTTACTCTTCTCTCAAATTCAAACCTCAAAAGCCATTTGGCTCGGCCAAACCCAACCCAAAAATCCTATCAACCATCCTCCCTTAATCCTAGAGGCCTTACTTTGGTCATAAATCCAACCTAAAGAGCCCTTTTGATCAAATCGAAAGGAAGAACACGAAGAACAGGTAAATATTTCATCAACTCTTTCAAGTTCTTTTCTTCTTCCACTTCCTATTTATTTGTTGTTTCCATTATAAAATAATAACACCAACATCTTATATATACTGTGATTTTATTATAAAAATGTTACAACCATATTCATTATTCTATCCATCATATGAATGAAAAAAGTAACCATACATGCACGTACGGCTTACGTCTCCACGTCGTAGTGTAGTTGTTATTCAATACATTATTTTTTGAATGGGTATAATAATGAAATATAATTGATGTAAATAATAAATATAACATGTTATTGATACTTTATATATGATATACCATCTATTTTAATACTATTTTAATATCAAAATAATGATATTGTTGCTCGTGTGTATGTACAGATTACCGTCTCCACGAACGCGATGAGATTCATTTCCCCATCATAACCATTCAAGAATAATTTTCATTTTATGATTAAAAATAATGTTTAAAGAACTTAATATCATTTCAGATATTAATCAAATACATCCTATCCATAACAAATATGACTTACATAACAAAACATATAAAGGAAAACAAATCATTTAACACCTGAAACGACGATAATACTAAAATATTATTAACAAAGCAATATTAGAATATCATATATGATATCATATTAATGTATATGGTTCTTGTATAATTTAATAAAAATTATTTAACTATTATACATGAGGTTAACATACCCTCGACGAAGGAAAATTACAAAGTAAGGGTTAATTCTACAATCTCTTCATTATCTGAGGTTGTTTATATGTAATTATCTACTGGGGCCTCTTTATCATCCACATCACTATTTCTAAAAAATTTATTTCAAAACATTTTTACTATTTACAAGTAAATGGGTTAAAGCCATTTATACCTTTACTTTACCTTATATGTTTTGAAAGTAATCTTTCTGTCATTTTCCAAACAAGGTACTTTATGACCTTTTCATCAAAATTAAGGTAAGAATGTATTTTTTTTAACTTATACAGTGGGTGCGACTATTTTTTGTCGTTATAATATCATCTAAGCTTCCCTTACAAGCTTATAATAATATTTATAAGATAAATGTTTTCTTTTAAATGGTTTTAAAATAGGAAGAGGTATTTCTTTCAAATAGTTTTCATTTCATCTATGTCAACATCCTTTGATGGATTTTAATCTTGTTTGAAGTTGATTTATTATGAAACAAATCTTCTATATTGTGTTGAAGGTTTTGTGATATTTTTGACTGTGGATTTGTTTTTTCATAACATTCATGGTTTATGGATAAAGTGTTGACATTTCATATTCTATTTTTAAAAATAATGTTTAGGTTATGTTTAAACCATTTCATATAAGGAATGCATTTGACTTAGTAAGTGACGGGTGGATCCCGCTATAGCTCCTCGATGAATCCGTAGGTATCATGAGACAAACTAGTGTCTCGGCACAAGGCCTTGACAAAATCTTATTTCTAGTCTTGGAACAAGGCCTTGACTATATGGTTATGAAGTCTGACATTATTCATTCCATCATTATGAAAGTGGTTATTTGATATTCCATGTGATTATTCAACTAGTGGAATATCCATGTCAGTAAGTAAATGGAATTATTTTGATTTATATTTTTCATATTATGATGATGTTTATTTTTAAAAAGGCTTTTGTTTTAGTCTTATACATTTCCTTCAATGTTTATTTATGAAATTTTTTGCTATATTGTTATCCTTAATGAGAATTTGAGCTCACCCCTTTCTATGTTTTATTTTTCCCAAGATGTGAAGAAGTATATTATGACTGACCTGCAGGGATAGTCTAAGGGATTTTAGTGTGGTCTATGGAGACAATGTGGTTGTAGTTTTTCATTTTATAATGTAATGTAAAACTTATGAATTTATATAGTACTTCCAAGGCTACTAAACTAATCAGTATTTTGAGACTTGATCTCTTGTGATCATTCCAATGTTATGTAATAATGCACCGACTCTGGGTAACTGGGGTTGGGGAATTACAATAGGAGGAATTGATGGTGAGTGTTTCCTCTGAGATTCTATGCTTGAGCTGAACCAGAGGGGTTAGACTCTGTGTACTTCCAAGAGGGTTGCTTGTACTTTTTGATTGAAGGGAATGGGATTCTGTTACAAGTGTGGTGAAAAAGGCCACCAAGCTCGTGATTTCAAGGGGAAGAAAGAAGATGTTAATGTTGAATGCTACAATTATAGAGAAAGGGGGCATTTTTCAAATGAATGTCCTAAGTGCCAAGGAAACTTACCTCAAAAAAGGCCAAGGGAGCACGGATAAGATTATTCGATTACTAATTCTAAGTTTGAAGCTTTAAAATATGTGGTGGTAGGTAATTTAATGGTTTCCTCAAGTTTATCTGATGCTTTATTTGATTTTGGATCATCACATTATTTCATATCTTCCCAGTTTGATAAGAATATTAGATATTTCCAATTTTATTTAGCAGGGGAGTTTTGAGTAAAATCTCCTAAGGTCATTATCATTGCAACAAATTTTTGTGAATCAGTTCCCATTAAGGCCAATAAACATTATTTATTTGATGATCACATCATCATACCCATTATTTAATTTGATATAATCCTCGGTATGGATTGGATTTCGGACCATGATGTGAAAATTTATTGTAAGAAGAAATAGGCTACAATTTTTGATGATGATGATAAATAATACCTTATCTTTAGAGCAGAAACGTCACCACCTGATTCTTATCTAAATCCACCCCCGATAGCTCAACTAAATCCAATTATTGGGGACGAAGAGAATGAAATAACTATGGGTGAGGAAAATAATATTCGAATATAGTATGTACCTATTGTACAAGAATATGTTCATTTGTTTCCAGAGGCTTTACCTGGACATCCTCCAGAAAGAGAAATTAAGTTTTCTATTGACCGAATTCCTGGTTCAAGGCCCATATCATATACCCCTTATAGAATGGCCACTGTGGAATTAGTGTAACTAAAGAAACAACTTAAGGAATTGAGTAATAAGGTACTTATTCGCCCCAGTGTTTCCCCATGGGGAGCCCCTGTTCTTTTTGTTAATAAGAAAGATGGATCTATGAGGTTGTGAATTGAAAATAGGGAGATCAATGCTATAACAATAAAGAACAAGTATCCCCTACCTTGCATTGATGATTTATTTGACCAACTTCACGGAGCTCAATATTTTTCAAAGATTGAACTTTGATCTGGATATCATCAGTTTTGTGTGAAGAAGGAAGACATTCTAAATACAACATTTTGAACCAGTTACAGGCATTGTGAGTTTACAGTAATGCCTTTTGGGATGACTAATGCACCCTTTTTTTTCATGGATCTGATGAACAGATTTTTCAAGGAATTTATTGTTGAATTTGTAGTGCTATTTATTGAATATATCTTAGTATACTCTAAAAGCTACGATGATCATTAAAATCAATTGATAATTATCCTAAATACTCTTAGAAGGAATGAATTATATGGAAAGTTCAACAAATGTGAATTATGGATTCAGGAGATTTCTTTTCTTGGTCATATTGTCTCTAAGGATGGAATCTTTGTTGACCCTTCTAAGACAACGGCAATCCAATAATGGACAGAACCGACAAGTATAATTGAGGTACGTAGTTTTATTGGTTTAACAGGTTATTATTGACTTTTAATCCGGAATTTTTTCCGATTGGCTAACCCATTAACCAAACTCACATGTAAAGGGGTTAAATTTGTTTAGAAAAAAGAGTGTGAATAATGTTTTGAAGAAATGAAGAGAAGATTAGTCAATGCTTCTATCTTGACTCTACCATCAGGGAATGATGGGTTTATTATTTATAATGATGCTTCAAAGAAAGGACTTGGTTGTGTCCTTATGCAGAATGATAGGGTTATTGCCTATGCATCACGACAGCTAAAAATTCATTAACAAAACAATCCTACTAATGATCTTGATTTAGCAGTTGTAATATTTGCATTGAAGATATGGAGACATTATCTCCATAGTGAAAAATGTGAGATATATACCGATCAAAAGAGTTTGAAGTATATTTTCTCACAGAAAGAACTCAACATGAGGCAAAGGCGATGGATTAAACTACTCAAAGATTATGATTACACTATAAACTACCACCCAGGGAAGGAAAAAAATGTGGTGTATGATTTGATCTGAAAGGATCATGGAGTTCTAAATAAGATGATAGTTAAAAGGTATCCTATGTACATGGATATGGTAAAGATGGGTATGGGAATAACCTTGGAAGGTGAAACATCAATGCTTTATCAAACAGTTTCCAAACCATATTTACTAAAAAGGATAAAAAGTTCTCAGACTGATGATGAGGAATTTCAAAAGAAAATTAAGGCTCTGAATGATGGTAGATTGATCGACTTCATATATGAAGATGGGATTTTGAAATTTAGGAAGAGACTTTGTGTTTCCGATAAACCTGATCTGAAAAGGGAATTTTTGGATGATGCTCATAGATCTAATTTCTCTATACACCCTAGTAGCACCAAGATGTATAGATATTTGAAGAAACATTTTTGGTGGGACAACATGAAGAGGGAGATTTATGATTATGTGTCAAGATGTATTGTTTGTCATCAAGTGAAAGCTGGAAGGCAACAACCTGGAGGAGTCATGCAACCTCTTCCCATACCTGAGTGGAAATGAGATGATATTGCAATGGAATTTTTCATAGGGCTACCAAACACTCCTAAAAGAAACGATGCAATATGGGTAATTGTTGATCTTCTTACCAAGTTAGCACATTTTCTTGTTATAAGAGAAGATTTACCACTTGAACGTCTAGAGAGACTATATATTAATGAAGTTGTAAGACTTCATGGAGCACCCCTGTCGATTATTTTTTATCGTGATCCCTGTTTTACATCAAGATTCTAGAAAAGTATTCAGAAGACCTTGGATACTGAACTTCGTTTGAGTACTACCTACCACACTCAAACTGATGGACAATCAAACGGACTATTCAAACCTTAGAAGACATGTTGAGATCTTTCTCACTTGACATTCAAGGTATGTGGGATCAATATTTACCTCTGGTAAAATTTTCATATAACAATAGCTTTCATTCGAGTATTTATAAGGAACCATATGAAGTGTTTTATGGAAAGAGATGTCGCACACCAACTTTTTGGGATGATGATGGTGAAATAAAACTCGTAGGCCCAGAACTTGTTTAGGAGACAATGGAAAAGGTAAATGTTATCCAAACCCACATCAAAGTAGCTCAAAGTAGGCAAAAGTTCTATGCCAATAATCGAAGAAAGGATTTGGAATTTCAAGTAGGAGATCATGTTTTATTGAAGATGTCTCCATGGAAGGGTGTTATACATTTTGGTAAGAATGGTAAATTGATTCCTAGGTACATCGGATATTTTGAAATTCTATAACGAATTAGGTCTATATCTTACCATTTGGAAATGCCTCCAAGTCTCTCCAAAGTTCATGATGTGTTCCACGTATCATTGTTGATAAAATACATGCCTGACCCAATACATGTACTCACCTATGAAGAAGTATAATTGGAACTCAATCTATATTATTGCGAAGATCAAATCAGAATTCTTGATACCAGAGATCAAGTGTTGAGAAATTAGACGACTCGTCTGGTAAAAGTTCTATGGAGAAACCATAAGATGGAAGAGGCAACGTGGGAACCCGAGGAAATTATGATGAAGAACCACCCAAATCATTTTATACAGTAATATTATTGAAATTTCTAGGATTAAACTATTTGAAGGAGGGAATAATGAAACACCCCAAGCTTCCACGGTACGTTTCTCTTTGAAATTTTATAAATTTTATATTTTAAAATGGACTTCATTTTGGGATTCATTATATCAAAATTATCTTAGGATTAATTTTTGGTATTTTTATGATAACTTTCATATTTTTATGAATAGTGAAAATATGAAATTTTAATTAAAAACAACTTTTTTAATAGAAATAATTTATAGTGTTGAATTATAAATTTGAGTGGTTTTAATATTTCATTAGATTATATTATTATCATTTAATATAATTTATCTCATTAGATGTAATTTCACATTTAAAATGGACATAAACAAGTGTCAATCTTTTGATAGTTATTATTTCTTATAAAACACGCTTTTTGTTTTGCCAGTGGGAATTAATTTTAAATTAATTTCTGCCACTTCTGTGTTTTGAATTTAGAAAAATTGATTCCATATTTGGAATAAGAAGGTATAAATTGTATAAATAAATAAAAATTATTTTTAGATATTATGAATAATTAGTTCGGTAAATATTTTATTTCCCATGATTAAATGTTAAATCCGGTAAATAAGGGTAAAACAATAATATTATAATAATAATAAATAACCCTAACATATGTCCTATTTATATTAATTAATACATGTCCGACCATGGGAATCTTTGGGTCAATTTTGGGACCCCATGGAGCCACTTGGGAGTGATAATGACATTTATTTTAAATAATATAAATTAAAGACAAAAATAACAACAGAAAATAACTTTTAGTAAAAAAAATTATATGAGGTTATATAATTGATATTGTAATGTCCCAGTTCCATAATCCACCCAGAGGCGCCCCATACCCGGTTGGTAACAGGCCTCAAGCACATTTCCCCAAATGCCAGAGGCTGCTGACTAGCAGTGAGGGCCTTGGGTGTGATAGTGAGGAAACTATGCCCTCATTAGAAGAGTACACAGTGGAAGTAATAAACATGCAATAGAGGAAGAAGTAAATAACCAAAAATAATAAACATCTGAAGACTAAATCAACAAACTAGAGCACATTTGTATATATGTGGAATGATGCAAGATACAACTCTAGGAAAGAAGCCAAACAAGTCACAATGCTGAAACACCACAGTACCAAAACAAGTACAAAGGAAAAGTAAATAGCTCCTCTGCATCGCAAGCCAAATCTTGGTCACATGCTCTCCTCCTCCAAGAAATCAAGTACCATAAGTCGAAGGGCACTTTCCCTTGTCTATACTTACCACAACATAGTATGCTTGGGCCCAAAAGCATGGTCCAAACAGGGTGTGAGATAAAATACCAGTAGGAAACCACCCGAAGATATGTGCCTAACAGTCAGTGAGTATATGGTAGGTAAAAGTTCAATAAGTAGTAAACAGCAATAGAAAAATAGTAGGTAGTAAACAGTAAGCAGAAAAGTAGGATGATACACAACAGTAATCAATCCACAACCAACAACAGCAGTGAAGCAAACAGTTAACAAGTTGAAAACCCTCTGGGAAGTACTCACAACCATCCCCCTTTGGACCTATCCAAGAAGTACCACAACCCTCTGGGCTATGCACTTAGCCTAACCCCTCTGGTTTGGTCATACGAAATTATGAGACTCTCTGGGGAAGCTCACTCAGTCAATTACTCTTATAGTCTAGGGTAGTCAGGGACTCTCTAAGGAAGATAACGTGGTCTAACCCTCTTAACCCCAAGGTCTAGAGACTCTCTGAGGAAGCTATCTTGATCATTTCCCCCTATAGCCTCAGGTATACCACAGACTCTCTAAGGTAGCTCACTCGGTCAATTCCTCCTCTATCCTCGGAAGGTTCTTAAGAGAAAACAAACAAGGTAATACTCTTTGAGGAATCTCACTCGGTCTACCCTCCTATAGTCTATAATAATCCAAGACTCTCTAGGAGCTCACTCGGTCCATCCCCTGTAGTCTAATGTCCAAGACTCTCTGAGGAAGCTCTCTCGGTCTACCCTCCTATAGTCTATAATGTCTAAGACACATTGGGAAGCTCACTCGGTCTATCCCTTATAGTCTATAGCAATAGGTTCTCTCAATAACGTGTCGGTCAGTGCATAATAATTCTATAAGGACAAATTACACCTAAAGATCTACTTGGATAACCAAAGTGCACCTATAGAGATACTTTTCTAATAGTCTACAGGGCAACAACAATGTTATGAATTTCACTCCAAACTATAATCACAAAGCATAGAAAAAGGTGTAACATCCAAAGTCAAACGAGACCCAAAAGGTTGTAAACAGAAAAAAGCATGGGAAAAACATCCAAGCACAACAAGGTATCCTCTAACATGATCAATTTACCTCTACGCAAGCATACAAGCAAGGCAGGAAAACAACAAGGGCAAAAAGGTAAACACACAATACCCCGTTCACGGGTATTGGTGGAATTTTCACATAAAACTCAAATACATCGAAAGGTAAGGCACAAACCACCTACCTCGATCCTAGGATATTGACATACTTGAACTACAACGACTAATTCTCCCTTGAACATCGTAGATCTGAGAAAACATCCAAAACGCTCAAACCACGATAACTTGGGAAGGAGAATGAATTGGAAAACAAGGCTCAAGAAGAAGGAAGAACCCACCACTGCGATTCCAACTCAATTGACCGTGATTGAATTGGAGAATGTATGGAGGAACGGTGGCTTGTCGAAGATCCACGGATTCCTGGCGCTCTCGGATGAAGAAGCTGGAGAAGAAGACCTTTTCGTCGATTAGGCGCGAACCCGTTCCATTTAATGAAAAAATAGTACATTGCGTGTACTTTTAAAGTAAACGGTGTGTACTAGGTCTTTCTGTACTCTGCCAAAATTGGCCTCCACGTCACCCCCACACACTGTGTGTGTGGTCCGGACATGGCCAGTACACGGCTTCGAGCGGGAAAAGGGTACACGGAGTTTACTCAGAAAGTACACGGCGTGTACTTCAAAAATTTCCAGAAACTTTATTTTTCTCAGAAACTCCAGAAAAAGGAAAGCCATACCTGAAAAAAAAAGATCCAGGTTCTTACAAACTTCCCCCCTTAAAGAAATTTGTCCCTGGATTTTTCTAGCGAGGCGTAGAAGAAGAAACCCCGAACAGCTCCGGACACTGCGATCGTACGTCAGCCTCTCTCTCCCAGGTCTCGTCCTGTACTCCCCCATGCTTCCAAAGCACACGTACTAGACGAACAGACTTCCCACGGAGAACCTTCGTACTGCGATCGAAAATTCAGATAGGATGTTCCTCAAATGACGCATCCGCTTCGAGCTCAACCTCCTCGGGCTAAAAGACATGAAATAGGTCTGAAAAGTAACGTCGGAGCTGAGAGACGTGGAAGACTTTGTGAATAGTCTGGTACCTCTGAGGTAGCTACAAACGATAGTAAACTGGACCAACTCTCTCCAACACCTCAAACGGCCTGACGTACCGCGGTGCAAGCTGCCCCTGTCTCTAAATCCTCTTGTGTCCCTACCTCGGTGCGACACACAAGAAAACCTGATCCCCGACCTCAAACTCCAAAGTTCGTCTACAATGATTAGCATAATACTTCTGTCGAGACTGTGTTGTAGTCATCCTCTTCTAAATCAACTCTATCAGTTCAAATGTCTCCTGAAGAAGACGAGGTCCCAACAAAGCTGCCTCTCCTGCCTCCAGCTAGCATAAGGGTGATCGGCATGGCCTACCATACAAAGCCTCATAAGGTTCCATCTGAATGGTCGCCTGAAAACTGTTGTTGTAGGAAAACTCCACCAGAGGGATATGCTTCTCCCAAGAACCACCGAACTCTAGAATGCAAGTTCATAGCATATCCTCAAGCACCTGGATCGTGCGCTCGAACTGGCCATCCGTCTGGGGATGGTATGCTGTACTCAAAAGTACTTGTGTACCCAATGCCTTTTGAAGTCCATGCCAGAACCGAGAAGTAAAACGCACATCCCTATCTGAAACAATGGATTTTGGATCTCTATGTAGGCGTACAATCTCTCGGATGTAAAGTCGTCCCAGATCATCGACACTGAAGGTCTCCTTGATCGACAAGAAGTGTTCAACCTTCGTAAGTTTGTTGACAACAACACAAACGACATCACTCCCCTGAGGTGACCTTGGTAACCCGGTCATGAATTCCATCGCAACATCATTCCACTTGAACTCAGGAATGGGTAACTACTGCAAAAGCCCTGTTGTTCATTAATGCTCTGCTTTCACCTACTGACAAGTAGAACATCTCATGACAAAACCAGCAACATCTTTCTTCATACCTGGACACTAGTACTGGCGGTGTAGATCATGATACATCTTGGTGACATTAGGATGAACTGCCCAAATTGAGGAATGAAAATCATGTATCATCTCCTCACGTATGTCTGTTGAAACCCATATGTATCCCTGGAAACGCAAGATTTCATCCTTGCCCACTGTCCATCCAAGAAGAGGGTCCCCTCCTGATCCACTCTCCCATAGGACTAAGGCCTCCGAATCTGATAGATGCCTCATCCGTACCCGATCAATAAGTGTAGAAATAATAGCTATAGAAGATAGGACAGTCTGTCTCTGCCTGTTTTTCACTTCTAAGTGCATCTCATAGAATAGATCCATAAGCTTCCACTCACTATTGGCCTCTTGAACTACCTGAATCTGAGTTATCCTGCTCAAAGTGTCAGCCACTACATTTCCCTTTCCCGAGGTATAGGTGAGCTCAAAGTTGAAGGACTGAAGATACTTGACCCACCTGCTTTGTCTTAGATTCAGATCACACTGAGTGAAGATATACTTGAGACTCTTGTGGTCGGTGAAAACCAGAAAGTGCTATCCCAGAAGGTAGTGTCTCCAACAGTATAAGGCATGAACAACTGCTGCCAAATCCAAATCGTGTGTCGGGTAGTTCCTCTCATGTGGCCTTAACTTCTGAGACCCATAAGTAACGACCCCATCTCCCTGTATAAGCACAACTCCTAGCCCGATACCTGAAGTATCACAGTAAACAATGTAGCCCTTTCCCGGCTCTGGAAAGACTAGTATCGGTGCTGACGTCAACCTCCCCTTCAGCTCCTGAAAGGCTGACTCACTAGGATCTAACCATAAAAACTTTCCCCCCTTCTTGGTCAATCCTATCAATGGTGCTGCTAGGTGCGAGAAGTTATGTATGAAATGCCTGTAGTATCTAGCCATCCCTAGAAAACTCCGCACCTCAAAGACGTTCTGTGGATGCTCCCAGGAAACTACATCTCTCACTTTCTCTGGGTCCACTGAAACTCATGTCTCTGAGATGACGTGACCCAAGAAGTGAATTTGATCCATCCAGAAGTTTCACTTTGAGAGTTTATCATATAGATGATGCTCTCTTAGTGTACTCAAAACGATCTCAAGATGTGTGGCATGGTTGTGTCGAGTGTGAGAGTACACCAAGATATCGTCCATGAAGACCACAACGAAGGAGTCCAAATACGGATGGAACACTTGGTTCATCAGTGCCATGAAAACAGCAGACGCACTTGTGAGACCAAATGGCATGACTGTATACTCGTATAGTCCATACCAGCTCCTGAAGGCAATCAAAGGTATATCTTATTGTCTAACGCGCAGCTGATGATAACCGGACCTCAAGTCAATCTTCGAGAACACCCGATCTCCTAGAATCTAATCAAAGAGGTCATAAATCCTTAGCAATGAATATCGGTTCTTGACGGTCAATTGGTTCAGCTTCCGATAATCCACACAAAGCTGAAGGGTGTTGTCTGCCTTTTTCGCAAATAGGACAGGCGAACCCCAAGGAGAAGTACTGGTTCAGATGAAACCCTTTTCCTGTAACTCCTCCAACTGCTTCTTGAGCTCCTAAAATTCAATTTTATCCATCCTATAAGAAGGAATGGACACTGGTTCCGCTCCTGGCACAGGCTCAATCGAGAAGTCTACCTCATGCTTTGGAGGAAAACCTGAAATGTCCTTTGGAAAGACATCACTAAAATGATCCACCACTGGGGGAAAGTCTAACTATGAAGTCCTCTGGTCATCCAGATAAATACTGGAAATCTAGGATATAACTTCCCCTAGCCCATGATGCTCGGGTCCATCTCTACCCACCTGGACATCCCACTTGCCTCTTTGAAGAAAAACTCTGCCCTCTGGTGATACAAAGGTCACCATGCGGTGATAGAAATCGACAACAGCCTAGAAAGAAATCAACCAGTCCATCTCGAGAATGAAATCATAGCCCAAAATCTCCAGGATATAGAGGTCCCATAAGAAGTGACTCCCCGAAACCGCAAGAGGGAACTCTTTGCGCTGACATGCGCTAGACGTCCTCATTCCCAACGGTGTGTCAAGAGTCAATAAGTTGGAAAAAAAAGATACAGAGCCTAAGGCTCTCCACCACCACAATAGAGATAAAGATATGCGAAGAACCAGTATCGAAAAGAGTTGAAGATAAAAATGAGGCTAATAAGATCGTACCTTGAACTGTAGAAGGCCCGGGATCCTGCTCTTGATAGGTCTGCTCAACAGTGAAAGACTGGCCTGCACCACGGCCATGCGCCCCTGGATGACTACTCTGAACTGATCCACTCTGCTGTCACTGATGACCAGGTGACTGACCACCACGGCCGTGACCTCCACCTCGGTCCAAATGGATGGAAGAACTCCCATTCCCAGACTGGTGGGAAACTAGTGAAGCATCTTCAGAACACGGGGTCATAGAGGAACCCCTACCACTAGATGAAGGTGAGAAGATCTGACAAAATCGCTGAAGATGACCCATATTTCCACAAGATCAGAACTCCATCAGATCCCTCTAGCACTAAGGCCTAGTATGCCCACTCCTACCGCACTGGTATCATACAACCTGGATGCCAGAAGACATATCCCACAAACACCAATCTCATCAAGAAGACTCTCTGCGACGCTTCCTACTGTCCGTAGGAGGAACACCAGCTCTGGATGTTGATCTGCCCTGGATCACTACTCTAGAATCCATCAGATTGTGCTCAGTAATCAGCGCTTGGTTGAAAATGGAGGATATTGAAGTCAACTGGAAGATATTCACCTGGGAACGGATCTCCTGCTTGAGACCATCCTCAAACTTCCTATCAAGGAACAACTCATCACCTGTTGGGATTGGTGTGAAATGCTACAACTCAGTGAAGCGAGACGAGTACTCTATAACAGAGAGAGTACCATGCTGCAGACTCATAAACTCCCGGGCTCGATCGGCCCTCAGGGTCTCCAGATAGAAGTAATCATAGAAGGTGCGTCGAAACTCATCCCAAGACATACCCTGCTGACGCCCTGACTGTGAGATCACCTCCCACCACCTCTTGGCGGTGTCCTAGAGTATATAAGTGTCCAGCTTTACCCTCTTATCTGGGGGTATCTCAAGATGCTGAAAGATAGTCAGGGTGGCCTCGAACCATGACTCTACAGCCTGGGGTCCTACATCCCCTGAGAAAGTAGGAGGATGTTACTGCTGAAAAACCCTCATCAACTTAGCCATCAATGGGGCAGGAGGTAGCACTCCCTGAAAAGTCTACAACATCCTCAGGAAGTCCTCCCTGAACTGCGTATAGACACCTGCAACGGGTATAACTACTAGTGCCTAGGATGGTAAAGCAGGAGGATCTGTAGGAGGATCAATAGAAGGTCCCTGATCGGCCATATCCGGTGTCTGATCACCGTCTGGAAACTTACATACGACCGGAGGAAGTCTTGGAGGCATAGCTCTAAAATATCAAAAGCACACCTTAGATGAGAATAAACAAGGACTGAAAACACAGGAGTACAAAACAGGAACAGGGAGAAGAAACTATCATATTTTACAAAACACAACTACACAGCGTGTATAAAAACTACACGGTGTGTCTTCTTTAGACATTAACATGGGCGTGTACTCCTACCACTACTGGTCGTGTAACACCCCAACCTACACGGAGTGTTGTTCCCACACACTGCGTGTACTTGAAGTCTAAACCCCTGCCCAAGTCTCCTTACACGGCTAACCCACATGGTCCAAACTAGCACAAGACTACACGGCATGTTCCCTGGGGACACGGCGTGTATTAGACATGGTCTCAGCGGCCTGTGTTGTTAGTTACATGGTCATCTACATGGCTTCCCTTACACGGTGTGTTTCCAAACAAACATGGAATTTATAGGAGAAGATAACATGGACCTGTGTTGTTCGTGACACGGCTGGGTACACGGATCAAAACTACATGGCGTGTTCCTGAAGGCATTTCTACAACAGCGTGTCCCTGCTCACATGGTAAGTGACACGGTCTAAAAACTACACGCCATGTAGTCAAAAGTACACGCCGTGTATTTTGTGTTTTTCTAGGCAGTAGCTCAGAAACTGCATAGAAGCCCAGAAAACACAGAAAACAAGGCAAAGAGGTGCCATGTTCTGATCTGTGAGGGCCCATACTCCTCACGAATCAAAGCTTGTCATCTCCTACAGTCATAGACAAGATAAAACAGGACCATGATCCACCAATTATCGATTCAAGAGGGCCCATAACACCTCAAGAATCAAAATTTGGAATTCACTTAAGCAAAATACAATACAAACAATCCTCTAATAAAGCAGCATAGATTCTATCAAGCATCTATCACAACAGCATGCATAATCTACACAAAGTCTATCACAATAGCATACAATCACTAATTCACCCTAGATGGCATGACAATAATGCATGTAATGTGATCTCTACAAGTGCCTATATGATGCATGAGATGGCATACCCACATCTCATCGGGTTGCGATAGAAATAGAACCGCAATAGTCAAAACCATAACACAAAAGTCATGAGAATCACTCAAGGTGAAATCATATCAACTGTAACATTGCAAAACCAGAAAACTGCAATAAGCGAGGTAGATTGGATTTTCCCTATACATGGGTTAGCTACTCCCGAGCACAGCTTAACACCAAGTACCGAATCTGTCATATCCCTTCCTAATGTCTCCAAATAGTAAAGCAAGAGAAAAAGAACTGCTATGATACCACTTTGTAATGTCCCGGTTCCGGAAGCCACCCAGAGGTGCCCCGTACCTAGTTGGTAACATGGACTCAAGCGCATTTACCCAAACGCCAGAGGCTGCCAACTAGTAGTGAGGGCATTGGGTGTGATAGTGAGAAAACTATTCCCTCATTGGTAGAGTACAAATTGGAAGTAATAAATATGCAACAGCAGAAGTAGTAAATAACTAACAATAATAAACAGCGGAAGACTAAATCAACAAACTGGTAAACATAGCTATATATATGGAATGATGCAATATACAACTCTAGGAAAGCAGAAAAGAAAGTCACAATGCTGAAACACCATAGTACCAAAACAAGTACAAAGTAAAAGTAAACAGCTCCTCAGAATCTCAAGCCAAATCTTGGTCTCATGCTCTCTTGCTCTAAGAAATCAAGTACCAGAAGTCCAAGGGCGCTTTCCCTTGTCTATACCTGCAACAACATAGTCTTCTTGGGCCCAAAAGCATGGCCCAAATAGGGTCTGAGATAAAATACCAGTAAGCAACCACCCAAAGATATGTGCCCAACAGTCAGTGAGTATATGGCGGGTAAAAGTTCAATAAGTAGTAAACAACTACAGAAAAGCAGTAGGCAATAAATAGTAAGCAGTAAAGCAGGATGATACACAACAGTAATCAATCCACAACCAACAATAGTAGTGAAGAAAACAGCTAACAAGCAAGAAACCCTCTGGGAAGTACTCACAGCCATCCCCCTCTGGTCCTATCCAAGAAGTACCACAACCCTTTGGGCAATACACTCAGCCTAACCCCTCTGGTTTGGTCATACGAAATTATGAGACTCTCTGGGGAAGATCACTTGGTCAATTCCCCTTATAGTCTAGGGTAGTGAGGGACTCTCTGAGGAAGATCACGCGGTATAACCCTCTTAGCCCCAAGGTATAGAGACTCTCTGGGGAAGATATCTTGGTCAATTCCTCCTATAGCCTTAGGTATACCACAGACTCTCTAAGGAAGCTCACTCAGTCAATTCCTCCTCTAACCTGGGAAGGTTCTTAAGAGAAAACAAACAAGGTAAGACTCTCTGAGGAAGCTCACTCAGTCTACCCTCCTGTAGTCTATAATAATCCAAGACTCTCTGGGATCTCACTCGGTCCATCCCTTGTAGTCTAAAGTCCAAGACTCTCTGAAGAATCTCTCTCGGTCTACCCTCCTATAGTCTATAATTTCTAAGACTCATTTGGTAGCTCACTCGGTCTATCCCTTACAGTCTATAGCACAAATTTCTCTGAGTCCCATGCCGGTCAATGCATAATAATGCTATAAGGACAAAGTACACCTACATAACTACATGGATAACCAAAGTACACCTATATAACTACTTTTATAACAGTCTACAGGGAAACAAGCATGTTATGAATTTCACTCCAACCTATAATCACAAAGCATCGAAACAGGTGTAACAGCCAAACGCAAACGAGACCCCAAAGGTCGTAAATATAACAAAGCAAGGGAAAAACATCCAAGCACAACAAGGTATCCTCTAACATGATCAATTTACCTCTACGCAAGCATACAGTCAAGACAGGAAAACAACAAGGGAAAAAAGGTAAACATGCAATACCCTGTTCAAAGGTATTGGTGGAATTTGCACATAAAACTCAAAGACATCGAAAGTTAAGGCACAACCCATCTACCTCGATCCTAGGAGATCGATATACTTGAACTACGATGACTGATTATCCCTTGAACGTCGTAGATCTAAGAAAATGTCCAAATTCTTCAAACCACGATAACTTGGGAAGGGGGAGGAATTGGAAAACAAGGCTCAAGAAGAAGGAAGAACTCACCGCTGCGATTCCAACACAATTGATCATGCTCGAATCAGAGAACGGATGGAGGAACGGTGGCTTGTCTAAGATCCATAGATTACCGGTGCTCTCGGATGAAGAAGATGGAGAAGAAGACCTTTTCGTCGATTAGGCGCAACCCCGGTCCGTTTAATGAAAAAAAAGTACACGGTGTGTACTAGGTCTTTCCGTACTCCGCCAAAATCGACCTCCATGTCACCCCCACACACTGTGTGTGTGGCCTGGACATGGCCATTACATGACTTCGAGCGGGAAAAGAGTACACAGAGTGTACTCAGAAAGTACACGGTGTGTACTTCAAAAATTTCTAGAAACTTTATTTTTCTCAAAAACTCCAGAAAAAGGAAAGACATACCTGAAACGAAGATCTGGGTTCTTACAAATCTATTCAACTATAAATAGTAATTAGAAATATAAAAATATTTCTTAAATCATGATATTTTATTTATAATTTTTATACATAAAATAAATATATTTATATATGCCACAATAATGATGCAGTATTTTCCTTATTAATGAAAGAATCAAATAAATGATATTATAAATATTAAAATAAATATAATTTGAAAGTTTTGATGTCATCCAAAAAATTTATAGGTGAATATGACATGTTATTATTGATTCAATGAATTTATTTCGAAATAATCATGTTGTTATGACTTTAACAAAAACAAAATACCAAATAGTGTCAAATTTGACATAAAAGAGTTTTTAAAACAAATATAATATTATTAATTGATATTATATTTCTAAAAATCTAAGGTTCGGCTAAATAATTTATATAAGGTTATATATATCAATAATGAACCAATTGGGTTTATCTTGGAAGTTTATAGTATGTTTATTACCATATAATATAAAAATACAAAGAGACCTGGTAAATGTCAAACTAATTAACTAAGAGTTAAATCTAAAAGATAAGCTTAATATGGTGACCTAAACCTGTATAAAACCTATTTGTTGAGATTATTTCAACCCATTATTACCTTAGACTCTAAATAAATCATTTTGGATCCATTATAAAATAATAATTATTTTATTATAAAATAATATTTCAATCTTTTCCTAAGGTGCCCCTCACCCCTATTATAAATGGGCACTTCCCTTTCTCTCAAATTCACACCTCCAAAGCCATTTGGATGGGCCAAACCCTGCCTAAATATCCTCTAAACTATCCTCCCTTTATCCTAGAGGCATTTCATTGGTCATAAAGCCAACCTAAAGAGCCCTTTTTATCAAATCAAAATGAAGAACCCGAAGAAGAGGTAAATATTTCATCACCTCTTTCAATTTCTTTTCTTCTTCCACTTCCTCTTTATTTGTTGTTTCTATTCTAAAATAATAACTCCATTATCTTCTATATAATGTGATGTTATTATAAAAATGGTACAACCATATTCATTATTCTATCAATCATGTGATGACAAAGTCACCATACCTGCATACGTATGGCTTACCATCTCCACGTCGTGGTGCAGTTGTTATTCAATACATTATTTTTCGGATGGGTATAATAATGATGTATAATTGATGTAAATAATAAATATAAAATTTTAATGATTCTTTATATATGATATACCATCTATTTACATGCAATTTTAACATCAAAATATTGATATTGTCGCTCGTGCATACGTACGGATTACTGTCTCTACGAACGCGATGAGATTCATTTCCCCATCGTAACCATTCAAGAATAATTTTCATTTGTTGGTTAAAAATAATGTTTAAAGAAATTAATATCAATCTGTATATGAATATAATACATCCTATCCATAACAAACATGACTTACATAACAAAACATATAAAGGAAAATGAATTAGTTATCACCCAAAACGGTGATAATACTAAAATATTATTAACAAAGCAATATTAGAAGATAATATATGATATTATATTTATGTATATGGTTCTTTCATATTTTAATAACAATGATTTAACTATTATAAAAGAGGTTAACATACCATTGAACAAGGAAAAGTACAAGGTAAGGGTTAATTTTACAATCTCTTCATTATCTGGGGTTGTTTATACGTAATTATATGTTGGGACCTCTTTATCATCCACATACATGTTTCTTAAAAATTTATTTCAAAACATTTTTACTGTTTACAATAATATGGTTTAAAGTCATTTATACCCTTACTTTAAATTATATTTTTTAAAATGAATCTTTTTGTCATTTTCCAAATAAGGTACTTTATGACCTTTTCGACAAAATTAAGGTAAGAATGTATTTTTTAACTTATACGGTTGGTACGGCTATCTTCTGCCATTATAACATCGTCAAAGCTTCCCTTATAAGATTATAATAATATTTCTAAGATAAATTTTTTCTTTTAAATGTTTTCAAATATAAAGAGGTATTTCTTTCAAATAGTTTTCATTTCATCTATGTCAACATCCTTTGATGGATTTTAATCTTGTTTGAAGTTGATTTATTATGATACAAATCTTCCATATTTTATTGAATGTTTTGTGATATATTTGACCATGGATGTGTTATTTCATACCATTCATGTTTTATGGATAAATTATTGTCTTATCTTATGCTAGTTTTAATACGAATGTTTATGTTATGTTTAAACCTTTTCATATGAGGAATGTATTGGACTTAGTATGTGACGGGTGGATCCCGTTATAGCTCCTCGATGCATCGGTAGCTCTCATGAGACAAACTAGTGTCTTGTCACAAGGCCTTAATAAAATCTTATTTGTATTTTGGGCACAAGTCATTGACTATGTGGTTATGAAGTCTGGCATTATGCATTCCATCATTATGAAAGTGGCAATTTGATATTGCATGTGATTATTCAACTAGTAGAATATCCATGTGAGTAAGTAAATGGAATTATTTTGAATTATATTTTCCATATTATGATGAATTTTATTTTTAAAAAGGATTTTGTTTTAGTCTTATACATTGCCTTAAATGTTTATTTATGAAATTTTCTGCTATATTGTTATCCTTACTGAGTATCTGAGATCACCCCTTTTTATGTTTTATTTTTCCCCAGATGTGAAGAAGTATATTATGGCTGACCTATAGGGATAGTCTAAGGGATATGAGTGTGCTCTATGGAGACAATTTTGTTGTAGTTTTTCATTTTATAATGAAATGTAAAACATATGAATGTATCTAATACTTCCATGGCTACTAAAATAATCAGTCTTTTGAGACTTGATCACTTGTGATCATGCCAATGTTATGTAATAATGCACCAATTCTGGGTAACTAGGGTTGGGTAATTACAATAAGAGGAATTGATGGAGAGTGCTTCCTCAGAGAGTCTATGATTATGCTGAACCAGAGGGGTTAGACTGTGTGTACTTCTCAGAGGGTTGCTTGTACTTGTTGGTTAAACTAGAGGGGTTAGGCTATGAGTACTTCCCAGATGGTTACCGTTGTGTTTAGATGCTTGCTAGTGTTGTTTGGTTGAACCAGAGGGGTGAGGCTATGAGTACTTCCCAGGGGGTTGCCTACTTTAATTAGTTGTTTCTTGATATATGAAACTGAATGCATTGAATCTATGGATTGTTACTGCTGAGTACCTTCTTGTTACTGCTTCCTTTTACTTATTACCTAATATATACTCACTGACTGTTAGGCACAGATCTTTGCATGGTTTCATATTGGGATTTAGTCTCACATCCTATTCGGGTCATGCTTTTGGGCCCAAACAGATTATATTATTTCAGGTATAGATAAGTTCAAGTGCCCTTCTACTTCAGGTACTTGATTGTTGTGGAACTGGGGAGCATGGGACCAAGCTATGGCTTGTGATGATGAGGAGTTGTTTACTTGATTTTCTTTGTACCTTGGATTAGTACGGTATTCATCATTGTAACTTGTTTGGATTTTTTCATAGACATATGTATCATGCATCATTTTATATATTTTCTCTGGTTGTTATTACTTATAGTCTTCCGCTATTTACTATTGTATGATGTCATTATTATTTCCTTTATTTCCCTTTGTTTACTGCTGTTGTGTTACTCTGCCAATGAGGGCATAGTTTTACCACTATCACACCCAAGGCCCTCACTACTAGTCAGCATCCTCTGGTGTTTGGGGAAATGCGCTTGAGGCCATGTGACCTACCAGGCATGGGGCACCACTGGGTAGCTTCGTGAACCAGGATGTTACACAGAGTAGTTCTAATATATGATGATTAAGAGGTTTCTTATGGTTACAGAAATCGGACACCACATGAGAGGAATTACCCTACTCACGATATAGAGTTAGAATTAGTGTTACATGGATTGATTTATTGGATACACTATCTCACAATTGAGAAGTTTATGGTATACATGGATCATAAGAGCCTCAAGTGCATATTTTATCAATAGGACCTGAACCATTAGCTGGGGATGTGTGTCAAGTATTTTTAGTCTTTCAAAATATTAATTGTCTTATACACTAGGTAAGGGTAATATATTTGTTGATGATTTGTTAAAAAATACATATAAAGAGGCGGTATGGGAGTCTTTTGATGAGTGGACGATAATGGACATTTTTCTGACATGCATCTGGATGTTCAGAAATCTTAGGGGCAAGTAGCTCTAACATTGAAATCTATTTTACCTACGCTTTTGGGTATGATTAAGACTGATCAATTATCTGATTCAAAGGGGTCAATTCTAAGAGAAAAAATATATGATGGAGAGAGGCCATAATGATTCTCTCTCAGAAGCGGCAATTCTCTTTTTTCTTGTGGTTGAGTATGGGTTTCTACAAGCTTGTGTGGGGACATGAAGAGGGATTTAATGCTTCTAGATGGGTGTTTCACCCTGTTTTGACAAAGATGTATCAAGATATCTATAGATAGTACTGGTTGTCAGGATTGAAAAATGTGGTGGTATGTTTTTTGGATAGATGCTACACTTGTCAGAAGGTAAAATCCAAGAATTAGATAATAATTGGGTTTTTATAGTCTTTACCCATTCCTGAGTGGAAATGGGATGATTTCATAATGTATTTTGTTTCAGCATTACTGAAAACGAACCATATGAATGATGTTGCATGTGTTTTTTTGGATCGACTACATAAGGTAGCTCATTTCTTACCTATTAAGTAATCCTTGATAGTTGAAGATATGGGAAATATGTATATGAGAGAGGTGGTTAATTTGCATGATTTTATAAGGAGTATCATTTCAGACTGAGATCCTTGATTCACATCATTTTTTGGGAAGGGTTATCAGAAATCCTTGGGATTGAGAGTTCTTTTAATCATAGTATATCAACCAATAACTAATTGTCAATATTAGTTGTAACGCCCCGACCCCAGTTACCTAGAGTCGGTGCATTATTAAATAACATTGGCATGATCACAAGAAGATCAAGTCTCAAAAGGCCAATTAGTTTAGTATCCTTGGAAACACTAGATACATTAATAAGGTTAACCTTATCTTTTAGTTTTAACTCTTAGTTAATTAGTTTGACATTTACCATGTCACTTTGTATTTTTATATTATATAGTTAATAAACTTACTATATACATCCAAGCGACCCCCAAGTGGTCCATTAATGATATACCTATCATGATATAAGTCTCTTGGCCGAACCTTAGATTTTTAGGAATTTAATATCAATTAATAATATAATATTTGTTTTAAAAACTCTTTTGTGTCAATTTTACACAATTCAATAGTTGATTTTTGTAAAACTCATAATAGAATGATTACTTAGAAAAAAGTCAATTAAATCAATTCTAATATGTCATATTATCCAAGAAAATTATTGTAATTCATTAAAAGTCTTAAATTCTATTTATTTGGGTATTTATAATATCAATTATTTTAATTTTTCACTATTATGGTAATTACTGCATCATCATTGTGTCATAAATATATTATATTATTTAATGACTAAAAATTATAAATAAAATTTCATTATGTAGGAAATATTATTATCTTTCTAGTCTAATTTATCTTATGTATAACCCTATATTAAAAAAAATTAGTAAATAAACTTTGATTTTAACTCTTTTAACTCTTCTTTGAATTAAATAATAATAAATGTCCTAATCTAATCCAAGTGGACCTAAATGATAATATTTTATTCCTAAGGTTGTTTTTGGTCGAGATACACTTGTCCAATAGAATTAGGACATGTGTTAGGGTAATATTAATATCATTTTTACCCTTAATTACCCTATTTACTTTTAACCGTGGTAAATAAAAGTAAAAAGTTACTATTCACCAAAAATTATTTTCATCTCATTGAACCACATTTTACTTCTTGATATTAACTGTGTCTCTCGTATTTTCGAAATTCCAATCACAAAAGCAGTAAAATTAAGTTTTATGAAAAATTCAGTTTTTTAACTACCACTTAGTAGTTTCACTATTCATCAAAAATTGAAGTTTTTCAGAACAATGCCACAATTTCACCCTAGGCTATAATTGATATTACGAATTCAAAAATGATGTGTATTTTACAAAATTCCAAACATAAAAGTTTCATTAATTAATTTTATAATTAATTCCCGCTGTCACAACAAATAGCGTGTTTTTAAGAAACAATATATATCAAAAGATTGACAATTGTTTATATCCAATTTCAAAATTAAATTAATTATAATGAACACCATTAGATAAAAAGTTAAAAATATATTCTAATTATACTTTAAAACCACTCAAATTCATAATTTATCACTTTTAATTATTTTGATTAAAAAATTTGTTTTTAATTAAAATTTAGTAATTTTCACTATTCATCAAAATATTAAAGTTATCCGAAAAGTACCAAAATTTCACCTTAGGCTAAATTCGATACTCCAAATCCAAAAATGAAGTCCATTTTGGGAGATAAAATTTCTAAAATTTTAAAAAGTAGGTATTACTATTCATAACGGCTAGTTTGATTAGTTGTGGTGTGTTAGAATCTCGAAGTTGCGTACAATGCACGTCATTGCATTATTCAAAGGGAAACGTACTGTGGAAGCATGGGGTGTTAAATTCTCCCCTCCTTCAATAAATTGCGTCCTCGCAATTTTTAAAATTGTGCTTGGGAATATAATGGAAAGTCCCACATCGGAAAAAGAGTCAACAAAGTTATCACTTTAAAAGAAATAAAGAGTGGTATAAAGGTCATCCAAGATAACCCATACTCGGATTCCATGTAGGAAAACATGGATATGGATGATAAACTAAGTGTCATGTTCTGATGGAGAGGGATAGAAATCATGATCAGGAGAAAGTTAACAATAAGAAAACCACAAACTTGTGTTGGGACAAACGGCCATTAGTCTCCTAGTAGGAAAGTAAACGGAAAACATTTTTTTTTGTTTTAAGTTACATTACATAAGGATAAGGAATTCATTTATGATATTGACTAAGAATATAAAGATATATACTTACATTTTAAGTAGAGTTTCATTCTTTAATAAATTTCCCCCACTAACTCATTTTTTTTAAACGATGAGTATTCAAGAAGACTTGGTCACACTGGAAGAGCTAGAATAAACTTCTATAGAATCACATGATCCATGCAGGATGAACAATATATTTACATTGTCTTTAGAGATTAATCAAAACCAAAATGGTTAGTACAAGATCTAATGATCCCCCAAAAGGATATTCCTTGAGAGAAATAAACACTAATCTTAATTTCCAAAATTAAACCAACAATACCCCAAATTTAAATAAATACCATTCAATAATCAATTGTCCTTAAAATACATCAATATAATCAAAACTAATATTGAAAACCAAAACTTATTAAGAATGCAGTCTTCCACGTTAAATTGTATCTCCAAATGACATTAATTACTCTTAAAGTCACATACTTAAAATTAATTAACCTAATCATTTCCATAAATAACCCAAATCATTATAAATCCACAATAAAAACATAGATAAAAATCCACCATTACTCCTCAAATGAAATCCCATACTATTCTATTTTCCTTGGGCATATAGTGTTCACACCAAAGTGAACAACTTCCAAAATAACATTTATCACTTAATCACCAAATAATTTTCCTATACTAAGGGTATTCATTTGATAAGACATAAGATCCCAAATCAAATTATTATTGATTAATTAAATCATTTAACTAAAAATAATAGTCACAATAACCAGGGACTTCACGTAGTCCAGTGGTAGGCGATAAATCCCAATCACACTTTGGTTGTGGGTTCGATTCCCACAGCTTTGTCCGATGTGATGGGTTGTCACACAGTCTACGTTTTGTCCTTTTTCAAAAACTATATTTTATAACATCACCAAAATGAGATAAATTCCTCAAAATAACCATAACATAATTTTACCACTAATGTTATCTCATACCTTGCATTTTCATCCCAAATTATAATAATTTGTAATTGCCTCAAACCCAATGATCATATAAAACCAAATGATTATTTATAACTATATCCACAAGAGAAAAGATAATTCTTCCATAAATATCATTCTCACATGGAAAACTTTAGGGTTACAAATACAAGAGAAAATTATTCCAAAGTAAACCCTTCAACAAGTATCACTAATAATTTTTAAACATTTATCCAACCATTTAATTCCACATAGCTTCTTCTCTGACCAAGAAAATATCCTATAGAATAGGACCTTCACTCGGGTAATGGCCAGGTCCCCTACATTTACGGAAAATGACTGTAAATGGATTCTTGGGACCATTTTTATCTTCTCCCATATTACTCTTCATTTTTCTTCAGCAATTATTCACATTATGTCCTTCCTTCCCGCACATAAACCATTTCCTTGTCCCATTGAGACACTTTTCTGGGTGTCTCCTTCCACATTTCCTGCATGATGGAAATTGAGGATTTCGTTCTCCATGGTCTCCATTACTGGTGCTCTTATCATTCATCAACTTTATTTTCTTTGTTGAGTCCGGGAATTGGTTAATATATATATTTTTGATCATATTTTTGGAAAATTGATTTGGCATAAAGACGATATCTTTTACGCCTATCAACATTCCATTTTGTTGCTCATTTCCACCACCGTTCCCACCTTGTACATCATTCTCAAAGTCACTATGACTTCCTTGGAATCCAGCCATTGACTAAAACCAGAAAGCATTGTGTGAGTAACAGTAGTCATAAAATCATTTAGAGATTAACATGTCACCATATTCTCAATTTGATACACATTAGGATTAACTGAGATCATTTAATCTCATCTTATATATATAATACCTCAAATTGGTTTGTAAAGAAAATTTAAATTATCCTAAGCATATCCCCCGGGAGTGTCGTAACCAAGAGTGCAGCAAGGCCCGTTGTCATGCACCAGTTCCCGTTCGAGTCTAGCTCAAAGCGGTGTTTTCAGGTTTTACCCCTAGGTCCATCTGTGCCAGAGCCGCCTCTACCTGCTCGTATCCAGACAGGGATATATTTCTCGAAAAACACACAAAATCTCTACAATACCAAAATTCTAGGAAGTTCTTATATACTAATCCTCAAAGTTCATCTTAGGTCTACGTGCTCTAATCAGAGTTTATCTAAATATAGCTCCCAAGGTTTGTACTAAACTTCCTCTGATACCAACTGTAACACCCCGACCCCAGTTACACAGAGTCGGTGCATTATTACATAACATTGGCATGATCACAAGAAGATCAAGTCTCAAAAGACCAATTAGTTTAGTAGCCTTGGAAACACTAGATACATTAATAAGGTTTACATTACATCATAAGGTGAAAAACCACTACAACAACATATTGTCTCCATAGTCCATACTATTATCCCCTCATAATATCCTTGCAGGTCATTTATAATTTACTTTTTCACATCCTGGGAAAAATAAAACATAGAAAAGTGGTGAGCTCAAATGCCCAGTAAGGATAACAATGTAGAGGAAACTTTCATAAATAAGAATAAACATTTAAGGCAATTTATAACTAAAACAAAAGCCTTTTAAACTTGAACTTAAACATAGTATGGAAAAAATAAAATGGAATAATGCCATATACTTATTCGCATGGATATTCTACTAATCGAATAATCACATGCAATATCAATAACCACTTTCATAATGATGGAATGCATAATGCCAGACTATCATAACCACATAGCCAAGGCCTCGTGCCAAGACTACAAATAAGATTTTGCCAAGGCCTTGTGCCAAGACACTAGTTTGTCTCATAAGACCTACCGATGCATCGAGGAGCTATAGCGGGCTCCACCCGTCACTTATTATGTCCAATGCATTCCTCATATGAACAGGTTTAAACATAACATAAACATTCGTATTAAAACTAGCATATGAAATGGCAATACATTAACCAAAAACCATGAATTGTATAAAAATAGCACATCCACAGTCAAACATAACTCATTCGATACAATATGGAATATTGTATTGTATCACGTTATCCTCAATCAAGAATAATTAAGGATGTTGACATAGATAAACATAATTATCAAAACTATTTGAGAGAAATATCCCCCTTTTTCTTGAAATCATTTAAAAGTCACACTATTTGTCAAGAAGCCATTTAAAAATAGATTTCTGAATCAAAGTGTCCCATACCACTTTGAAAATTTTTAAAAGGAGTTCTAATTTTAAAACTTTAATGTCCAAATAAATAAATCCTTAAAAAAAATTTAAAACATGGACATTAATGAGAAAGATTTAGATGAATAAGTCTTTAAAACATTTAAAAATGGTATTTTAGTTAGAGATTCTAACCAAAATAGAGAAACTTGAATACAAATAATTGAGGTAATCAAAACTTTTTAATATCATGAGAATAAATGGATTCATGATATACTATTTCAAAGTATATTATATACACCACATAAAAGTGATTTGGTGTATAACAACAAAGAAGTCTCAATGGAATTTAAGTTGAGATGAAATCTCTCATAAAGGTTGTATCCTTAGGTTAAGGATAAATCAATGACATAGTTATGCGTGAAAAATATAAATACACTAAATATGATTGGATATTCATTGTAAAACAATCAAAGGATATTCACACATAATCTTGTAAAAACAACACCAATGAATTGGATGTTTAACTCAACAAATGGAGAATGAGTTAAAATTACACTTATCAAATTCATATCGATGACTTGAGAAATTATCAATGGAGTGATTATGTGTATAAAAAGTATATCCACAGAAAATGGGAGTGGAAATTTTGACATAAGAAAATGAATAGTTATTCCACACATAATCTCGGAGTAAAATAATCAATGAAGTTTGCGTAAAGTCGAATAAATGGAAATTGAAATTTCGAATTCCCTTATCGATTCGGTAACATACGAAACATACACCTATGAAAGAAGGATCATACAATGATGATGTAAATACCCATAAATTAAAGTATATTACACAATGAATACAATCATGGGCAGTACACATACACCAAATGCAATAATTAAGTGGTGAACAATGGAATTCTCATGAAATTAAGAGTGAGTTAAGAAACCCCTTACCACGTTGTAATCAACTCAGTCGTATGACCAAAAGTTAATAACCACCAAATTATTTACAGAATAACATGAATATAAAGATAATAATGATAATATATATCAAATGGAAATACACAATATACCACATTCAATAAATTAGTGGCGAACAATAGAAATCTCACGGAATTGAAAGTGAGATAAGAAAATCCCTTACCTTGTACTTTTCCTTGGTTGGGGGTAGGTTAACCTCCTGTATAATGTTGAAATAATTGTTATTAAATTATTCATGAATCATATACATTAATATGATATCCTATATGATCTTTTAACATTGCTTTGTTATTAATATCTTAGAATTATCGTCGTTTCGTGTGTTAACTTACTCGTTTTCTTTTATATGTTTTGTTACGTAAGCCAGGTTTGTCATGGATAGGTTGTATCTTATTCATATCCAGAATTATATAAAGTTCATAAAAATTATTTTTAAATCATCAAATGATAATTATACTTGAATGGATATGATGGATAATGAATCTCATCGCATTCGTGGAGACGGTAGTCCGTACGTACGCACGAGCGACAATATCATTCTTTTGATATTAAAATAATATATAATTGGATGGTATATCATATATACAGAATCATTATCATGTTATATTTATTATTTAAATAAGTTACACATCATTATTATACCCACCCAAATAATAATATATTGAATAACAATTACACCACGACGTGGAGACGGTAATCTGTACGTAGGCACGTATGGTGACATGTTATTCAAAGGGCGGATAGAACACTGAATATGGTTGTACCATATTTATAATAACATCACAGTATATATAAGATACTGGATTTATTATTTTAGAATGGTAATAACAAAGAAAGAATAAGTGGAAGAAGAAAGGAACTTGAAAAGGGGTGGTGAAAACATTACCTCTTCTTCGGGTTCTTCATTTTGATTTGATCAAAAGGGCTCCTTAGGTTGGCTTTCTGATCAAACTAAGGCCTCTAGGTTGTAGTGAGGGAAGTTGAGAGAGTATTTGGGCAGGGGTTGTCCGAACCAAAAGGCTTTGAAGGTGTGAAGAAATGAGAAGGAGGAGTTCCCTTTTATAATAGGGGTGAGGGGCACCTTTGGAAAAGCTAAAAATATTAATTTATAATAAATTCATATTCGGTTTCTAATGGCTAAAAAGTTGATTATTCAAAGTTTAAGGTGGGGATGGGTCTAAAACAATTCAACCAATATAATTTAGACAGGTTTGGGTCACTATATTAACCTTATCTTTTAGTTTTAACTCTTAGTTAATTAGTTTGACATTTACCATGTCACTTTGTATTTTTATATTATATAGTTAATAAACTTACTATATACATCCAAACGACCCCCAAGTGGTCCATTAATGATATACCTATCATGATATAAGTATCTTGGCCGAACCTTATATTTTTAGGAATTTAATATCAATTAATAATATAATATTTGTTTTAAAAACTCTTTTATGTCAATTTTACACTATTCAATAGTTGATTTTTTTGAAACTCATAACAGAATGATTACTTCGAACAAAGTCAATTAAATCAATCCTAATATGTCATATTATCCTAGAAAATTAGTGTAATTTATTAAAAGTCTTAAATTGTATTTATTTGGGTATTTATAATATCAATTATTTTAATTTTTCACTATTATGGTAATTACTGCATCATCATTGTGTCATAAATATATTAAATTATTTAATGTCTAAAAATTATAAATAAAATATCATTATGTAGTAAATACTATTATCTTTCTAATCGAATTTATCTTATGTATAACCCTATATTAAAAAAATTTTAGTAAATAAACTTTGATTTTAACTCTTTTAACTCTTCTTTGAATTAAATATTAATAAATGTCCTAATCTAATCCAAGTAGACCTAAATGATAATATTTTATTCCTAAGGTTGTTTTTGGTCGAGATAAACTTTTCCAATAGAATTAGGACATGTGTTAGGGTAATATTAATATCATTTTTACCCTTAATTACCCTATTTACTTTTAACCGTGGTAAATAAAAGTAAAAAGTTACTATTCACCAAATATTATTTTCATCTCATTGAACCACATTTTACTTCTTGATATTAATCGTGTCTCTCAGATTTTCGAAATTCCAATCACAGAAGCGGTAAAATTAAGTTTTATGAAAAATTCAGTTTTTTAACTACCACTTAGTAGTTTCACTATTCATCAAAAATTGAAGTTTTTCATAACAATGCCACAATTTCACCCGAGGCTATAATTGATATTATGAATTCAAAAATGATGTCTATTTTACAAAATTCCAATCATAAAAGTTGCATTAATTAATTTTATAATTAATTCCCGCTGTCACAACAAATAGCGTGTTTTTAAGAAACAATATATATCAAAAGATTGACAATTGTTTATGTCCAATTTCAAAGTGAAATTAATTCTAATGAACACCATTGGATAAAAACGTAAAAATATATTCTAATTATACTTTAAAACCACTCAAATTCATAATTTATCACTATTAATTATTTTGATTAAAAAAGTTGTTTTTAATTAAAATTTAGTAATTTTCACTATTCATCAAAATATTAAAGTTATCCGAAAAGTACCAAAATTTCACCTTAGGCTAAATTCGATACTCCAAATCCAAAAATGAAGTCCATTTTGAGAGATAAAATTTCTAAAATTTTAAAAAGTAGGTATTACTATTCATAACGGCTAGTTTGATTGGTTGTGGTGTGTTAGAATCTCGAAGTTGCGTACAATTCACGTCATTGCATTATTCAAATGGAAACGTACCATGGAAGCATGGGGTGTTACATTAGTGGACTATTCAGGCTCTAGAGGATATGTTATGATCTTGTGTTTTTGATTTTTATAGTTCATTGAAGAAACATATGGCACTCTTTGAGTTTTAATATAATAATAAATTCCATGAATCAATCGAATTGGAACCTTTTAAGAATTTTTATGGAAGGTAGTGTCATTTGCCTCATTATTGGATGGAGGCAAGCAAGTTAGCACTTACTATCCTAGTCTCGTACATGAGACATCTGAATAGTTTTTGTTTATCAAACAGCGGTTAGTGACCATGCAAAGAATACAAATATCATATGTTGACCATCAAAGACGAACTCTGGAATTTGAGGTCGGTTGTATTTTTTCCTTTCAAGTGTCTTCTAGGTTAGAGAAGCATTGTGTTATGAAATCGAGAAATCTAGCACCCAGGTTTGTTAGGTCATTTGAAATAGTGGTAAGGGTTAGTCTAGTGGCACATACCTGTTTAGCCCTTCCACCGTGGTATAGTTCCATGCATGACATTTTCCATGTGTCACAACTATAGAGATATCATCCAGACCCTTACCATGTGATAGACATATCATAAATTGATCTTTGTGATGATGCATCCTTCAAGGAGAATCTAATATAGTTTATGGATCAGAGTGATAAATATCCTCAGGTAAGGACTATACCATTGGTTCGGGTGCAGTGGCAGCATGGGTGAGTTTAGTAGAAGACATGGGAGAGGAGGATTCATATGAGAACTTGGTGTCCATACTTATTCACTGATACATCATAGTGACGCTTATAGTAGCTCAAGGATGAGTTGTAATAAGGTGTGGAGGTTGTAATATCTCATCATTTTTTAGGTATATCACTCTCTATGTTTTTCATAAATATTTTCGTTTAATTTTTTTTCATCATAAAAGTTTTTTTGAATAAACACAGTCTTGGGTTGCAAAGAAACCTGAGAAAGGTCATAAAATATCCACATGGGGAGATTTTATATTAAAAATGGCCTAAGGTTCAAGGATGTATTATTGTTTTATTTAATGAAGTCTAGGTATAAATAGGTTAATTATTTCATTGGTTCTTGGTGATATGATAAAGTTTAAAAGATGTCTGGGTTGGTTTAAAGGGGAAATGGGCTGAAAAATTAACTACAGAATATTTTCACACTATATAAAGGGATTACTTTTCATGTAATTTTTTTAGGGTTTTGATACAAAAATATGAGGTTTTGGGTTTTTCAGTTAATTCCATTAAAAACATTTACACGTGGTGTAATCAAATTACATCTCGTGTAAATGCCCAACCTACTATTTTAAACGTGTTGTGCATATATTTTTCATTATAATCCACTGTATCTCCTCTCTTATTGACCCTATGTCTTTATATATGCTATTTTTGGGTGCCAACATCCCTTTTGGATGTCCTGGTTGTGTGACACATCCCTGGTAAGTCTTTTTGGTTAGCTTTCTTCCTTATATTCCTTCTTCTCCAACCGTTGCTATAAAATCCCTTTAGCGATTATGTTGTAGTTTTTTATCTTGATCGGTTTTGATCTAGGAACATCCTTGCAATTATCTACACATTATTCCTCATACACGTGGGTCATTGGAAGAGTTTTTGGGTCATCAGTTAAAGGTAGGGGCTCTAAATCCTAACCCTATGGTTTGATAATTGCCAAAGTTTCTGCAATAGTATAATTGTTCTAAAATAATGTGCCTCTGAATCAATTAAATAAATGAATGAGATTATCCTTGAAGTCATTTGTTTGTAATTGGATTATGAATTGACCTATGGATTACATTTGGGTGTGAAGATAATAAATATAATTGAATTGTAAAATGGTATAAATTATCATTATCATGACATGTGACCTAGGGTGATTTCTTGTTATAGAATCCCTAAATTGTGTCTTATTGCCTATTAATATTATTGTTAATCAATTGTGAATTGAATTGAAAGTGGGATATGAAATAAGTATAATAATTCACATAATTCACCATTGAGAATTGTGATGTGATACTATGATATCCATGCTATATGAAAGGAATTGTATTCTATGTTGTAACACTTATATATTGGGATTTTCCATGGCACGTGCACACTTATATGTTGTAATAATAATATTGAGATGGCTTGGCCTAGTCCAATGTTGTAATGCTTATATAGATTGGGTTATTCCTGGTCCCTTATTGTAATTCTTATAGGTATTTGACATGGAATTTTGTAATGCTTATAGGGATTTAACCCTGGTTGTTGTGAATATACCATGGTTATATGGTTGTGGTTGGCATAGCTATAAGAAATGCTCAAAGATATTCAAGCATGGTTGTAAAGTAGGTTATTTTACCATGGTTATATGGTTTTGGTTGGCTTGTTCATAATATATGCTCACATATATTATGGAATAGAGCCGAAGAAGGTTATTGATGTATTTTATTATTATTTTTATTTAATTAATACACTTTTTTATCAGTTTATTACATACACTCCTTATCAGGTTGGTTTTCATTAGGACTGGTGGTGTCGACCAACTATGTATAATCACACCCTATTTGGGTTGTTGTTTGGTGAACAATAAGAATATGTCGATATAGGTTTGGATAATGGAAAAGTACCTTTCTATTGATTGCTTATTTTCTAATGGATTAGAGTTTAGAGTTGGGACCGATGTGGGGTTCGGGACCCAGGACATTTAGTCTTTTATTTGATTCAACTAGTTTTTTATTATATTGTTCAAACATGACATTTAGTTACATTACATCATGTCATTACATTATTATTTTATTATTTATTGGATTATTAAGTTGAATTTTATTCTTGTCTTCTTCTATGTGTATACTTTGATTACTTTTCCGTTTATTATGATTTGTAAATACTGTTATTACACTTCATATTAGAGGGTATAGTCTCTCCACTATACACTTTACACCCCCACTACTAGTTGTTAGCCACTAGCATTTGGGGAGGCGCACCTGAGGTTTCATCACCAAACCTTCCTGAAAAAGTGAGAGATTTTTGGATTGGGGGATTTTACACCAACATTTGGAATTGAAAATAGAAAGCATAAGGTAGTAAATAAACTTTCATAAAGAGGAGAATGAGAGTATCCCTTACTTGAGTGTGTGACTCCAACTGCTATGGAGGAGCTTCTTCAGAGCTTGGGGGAACCTTGGGAGGTCTCTAGAGAGGGGATGGTAGAGTAATAATACGATCCAAGGATTTTGAGTGAAGCAAAATGGGATATTGGGTGAGTTTATATAGGAAATGAATTGTTATTTCCTTAATATTTCTCAAACTTAGGGTTTTGAATCTATATAATAAAATAACCACAACCACAAACCTTTTCATGATTTTTCCCATGATTTTTGAAAAATGGGAGTGGTTTTCATTATTTTATATAGAAATTATCCAAACAGAATAAAATAATACCCCTGCTTATGTGGAGGTGAGTCATACTCTTAAATAATTTATTTTAGAAACTTAAAATATGTTAATGGTTTTGGAATATTCATAAAGGCTATATAAAATTTAAAAAAATAAACATAAAATTGAATTATTTTAAATATAAATTTTTTTTTGTGGATACCCTTTATAGTATTTATTAGGTTACTTTTGGGTCATTATGATGTCATAATACACACCGTATATTTATATGGTATTTAATATTTACCCAAAAAATTTATTGCCTCAGAAAATTATGAAAATTTCACCATTGGAAAATATCAATGATTTTATTAAAAAAATTATTTTACCAAAATAATTTTCTAAATATGTTCATTTTCACTTTTTAAATATTAATTGAAATTTATTGAGAAATTTTGTGTTTTCTGACAATAACATTTTTTGAACCCTTATAAAATTCACATTTGATTACATGAAGATTATATGATCATTTATATTTAAAAATAATATTTTATTAAAATATGATTTATTTTAAAAATCCATTAATTCCTAAAAATAAATTCCTTAATTGAATTATAATATTTCCAAAAATTCATATTTGTGTTTTATTGTATCAAAATAAAAAAAATTATAAAGTAACATTAATATAATGAAAATAAATTCATTATTCTATAAAAAATAATGTGCATAATAATATTTTTAGGGTCTTGATACATATACCTTTAATACACCATCAAATTCCCTAAGAGTATGGTGTTTGATGGTGAGACTCTCATGGGGTTGTTCGGCGTACATGGGTTGGGCCATGATCTCAATGAGCTTGAAATTCTCCCATAAACTGTTTCTCTCATGCTTTTGTTATTGGATCCTTGATTGGGATTGGTCAAGGTAAAATCACAGTGATTCTATCACCCTCAGAAGCTCTGAAAAATTGGCTTCACAGGTACGATCCTACTGGTTGAGTCTATCACTTTATTTTCTGTGTTAATTGGATGTGTTAAAACAAAATATTTATAACAATCATGTGATCATTGTTCAATCAATATATTATCAATGGTAATTATGTTTAACAGTCATTTAAATCTGATAGGATTTAATAAGACCAAATAATTGAATGTTTTTTCATAACTATATTACACAATAAGAGATTTAATTAAATCATAAGTGGAATATTATTTATAACAATTGGGTCTTTACATATTTGATCTGATAATCACTCCCCTGCCAACCCATAATGAAGAATAATTGGACTTGTGTAGCCGCTGGAGGGTTCTGGGACACCTTTGTATTTTCATTGGGCCTAGTGGGGTGTCGACCCACAATTCTTAGTTGTGTGTGTGTCCTCTGTGAGGACGTGATCGAAATATTTTGTCCATCCATGCATGTGTTGTCCCCTATATCCTCGGTTTCTACGTATGCAATATCTTTTTCCCTAGTTATGTCTGAGGAACTCACACTCAGAGGAATATTCATAATCTTAGAATGGGTATTCCAATTGTATCACATTAACAAAACCAAATATGATATATTTTTCTGCTAAAGGTTCTTTTTGGTGGGGTAGTGCCCAAGCTTCAGATGTTTCAGGGTAGAAATATGATGGAGTTAGAGCTTCCTTTGGAGTAGAGAATGAATCATCCTATTATGTCTCTTCCTACATCTAAGGGTCGTGTCAACCTTTGGGGACATATCTTATGTCACCTCATTTTGTGGAGGAGTTTTTGTGAGTCTTCTTTATTATGCTCTTATGGTGGAATGAGCTTAGTCAGCTGTTTTTCGAGTCATCCAATTTTTGAACTTATTCCCATGCCCCAAAAGAACATTTTTCTAACCACCTTCTTCTTATGACTGGGTGATGGTTATGCAAGACACCTGTTATGGGGAGTTATCCAACATCGCATGTCTATAACTGAGCGTTCCTTAGAGACCATCTTTTAAGATGAAGCAAACCTAGATATGATGAACCAGCCTTTTATGGAAAGGGTGGTAGTCGAGATGATTGGTGAGGTTGATCTCATTAGGATCTTTGGGATGTGGTCACTTGAGTAGGTTGTTGTCCATAGTTGTACGGATATAACTGTAGACTTGTTCATCTCAAAAAGAGTATTATTTATTCATCCATTCCAAAATCATGAGATACCACGACTTCACTGTTCTATTAGTCGAGGGTGTTTTTTGGTTTTCATCACTCGAAAGGAGGCATTGGGTCATTAGAGGTCTGATTAAGTGCTTGAATGGGAACTGTTACTGGGTTTAGAATAACAGTGGTAGTTTCTACCTTGCCAAGAATTTTTCCCTATTCTAAGGGCATGGTTTGAGATTTTTCATAGCTTTGTTGAATTTCGTGTACCAGATTTTGAGATTTTTCTATGAAGTCATAGATCCCACTTGGATACTTCATTAGGATTAGTGTTTTCTATAGCTCATCCTGATGATTTTTTACACAAAGTTCCATCAATTGGTCCTATGAGGGTGGGATTTTGAGTGAATAGGTTAAACATTTCCATATATCTATGAAGTTAGACACCCTATCATTTTCACATTGCTTGAAATTTTTCAAGTCGACTGTTGTAATTTTACTAAGAGTGGAGATGAATTAATAAAGGAATTTATAATGAAGATATTCCCATCCAGCAACAGATCCTACTAGAAGGCTATTGTACCAAATAAAGGCTTTCTTAGTCAGTGTCTATACAAAACACATCAACTTCATACCTCTTGTTGATCTTGAGGGACCATCATCAAACTACAGTAGGATACAGAGTGTGTGAGATGTTGTTCTGGGTCTCCCAAGCCTTCAAAGGTTGATAATGTTAGATTGACTAAATTGGGTGGAGAAAATGTGTCATCTACTCATTCGGGATATAGATTCTTCTCAGACTACAAGGCTGTGGGTCACCCTTAATTGGATTTCATTTGTGCATCCATGGACTCGATGACGTTGATCAGTTCTAGGGGTACTACTGTCTGAGCCACCTCCCGTCTATAGGGTGAGGGAGGGTACTACTTCCTCACTTATGTAGACCAATTACCTAGATTTGGATCCAGTATGATTCTCATATGCTTCTCTTTTAGGAATATTGGCCCTAGGAGTGAGAATATTCATATCTACCTATATATGATACCTATTGGGAATATTAACCATGATAATCTCCACATTGAGATAGTTAAGAGTTTGTATTTCATTCTCATATTGTGGAAACTGTTCCTCTATTGAATAAATTCCAACTCTTTTGTGTGGTGATTGGGATGAATCCACACACTTCCCTTTATCTTTGGTAGTGTTATACCATAGTGATGGAAAATTTATATTCATAGGTTCTGGGTTTTCAAGCCTCCTCTAGTTTTGGGTGTGTGCAACCTCAGTTGGTGCATCCAAATCACCCACCTCTCAGTGTAGGTTTTCCGTGTTGCATCCCTATGTATTTGTGTCTTGTTCTATAATATTTTTCATGTTTACAGTGACAACATTTATAGAGGTTTTTCATGAAATGGTGGTTGTCCCATTACTTTCAATGCAACATAATTATTTTTCACTACCTGTGTTAGGGTCATTTTTGAAACCCTTGTCCATATTGGGAAATTTTGGATTACGAAACTAATGGGGTTTGATTGAAATTATCCTAAAAACCTCCCATCCTATATGGTGGGTAATGAAATTGAGGGATTTTATATTCATCACTACAAAATGGGCCATAAATAGTAGTGGTATATTATATAGTGGGGGGGAATGGATGGGACATCAACTATCGATATTTACCTCCCAACCTGGAGAGGACCGATTCCCTCTATTGTTATGATGATGATGGAAATTCCCCTATCCTTGGGGTATGAGGACTATTTGGGGACATAATTAGCATTTATAGATTATATTGTTTAGGATCCAATGATTCCAATTGGGAATTTTATGTCTCTTGCTATAGAGATTGTGATATAAATGCTCCTAACCCAGCAGGATGGGGTTAATCTGGAACCATTGTTTATTCCCCTATATTTTCTTAGTACATTATGAAACTGGTGATTGAAATTGAGATATAAATTCCCTCAACCTAGTGGGATAGGATTTGTTTTTATCTTCCACTGATATGACTTGAATCCTCTTAGGAGTTGGCAATCTAAGGGGTGGAGGTGGTGGTAGATATTACCCCTGCCCGACGGGCTGGGTTCTCTCCTGAATGGTTGTTATTGTATCTAATATTGTGAAATGTTATATGTGGTAAAACTGTACATGAGTAGGATATGGGTGGAATGGAAACCCATTATGGGAGTCAGTTTCTACAGGTTGTTTTCGATTTGATTGAAACATAAAATTTTCTGTCTGAAATGAATTCATGTTTCTTCAAGGGGCTTATTTCAAAGATATGTTTTTTATCCTCTACCACCATTTAGAAAGACTTGGAACCATTTTAGTGGGGGAATTTTTCTATAGTGACCAACTGGACTGATCATTACTGATTCCCCTAATCTCATCATATTCAATAACATTACAAGTCATTTTGTTTGAGCGGTTCTACTATTCTAGGGGTGCGGTGAAGTAGAACACTCCATAAATTCTCCATCCTTGAATACAAATGTATGAATTGGATTTTTGGATTAGCTGCAAAAGAGTTTTGATGAAATGGTGGAAAGAATGCAGTAGATTTTCATTGTTCTTTATTAGTTATGGTCTCTGGCCATGGAGATATAAGTTATGTATAGCTGAAAACATAGTATCCTAATAGCCCAAAGGTGACCCTCATATCCTGGATAAGGGGTGTGTCTAGCCATCATTCGTTGATGATTTGGCCATATATTTTGGTGTAGATAAGTCAACAACTCTTTTTCTAGATCATCTAGAATTTCATAGTCAGAAGTAGAAAGATGGGCTAACATGGTGGGGTGGTTTTTTTGGCTAACTCTCTCTATATATCAATGTCTACGTCCTACTCATCAAACTTAACCCCCACCATCTGGTAAAACTATAGAAGGTTCTTCTTGGGTTCTCCTTCTAACTTGAGTGGAGTGATACTGGTAGTTGATGGGGGACTATATTTTTTGGACCCTGATGTTTCGAGAACCTCTCAATATGAAGGTTTCTGAGTTTTTAACACCAATCTATATGAAGGTTTCTTGGTGGGGGGAGGATTTCCTAGTCCGTGGGAGATATCACCATGTGGAGGTTGACCATGTAAGATGTAAGGATTCCCTGAGATCCATTTTCACACTACCACAACTAAAAATATCATGGTAATGATCACCTTTTTCTTAGGTTTAAGGGTTGATGGACCCTTGGGGTATTGAGAATGTGTATAGAACAACCTCAAGGACACTAGCATTGAGTAGATTAGGGATACGAGCCTCATTCTATGTTGTGGAAGGAATATACCAACCTACCATTTGAAATTGTTCAGGGATATGAGCCTATTTTATGATGACTGTCGGAATGTGTTGATAACCATCTAGTGTTGTGAGAGTATGATCCCACTACTAAAAATTTATTAGAGTATGTTAAAGAGATTTTTTATTATAGGAAGGAATATGAGCCTTCCCTAAGGCATGTTCCACTCTCACTTGGTGATCCTCATTTATAATGGGGATATGAGCTCTATATTAAGCCAGGGAATATTGAACTGGCCATTCTTGACAGGGATATAAGCTTGTCCCAAGGCATGTGCCAATCTCACCTGGTGGTCCCTATTTGGAGTGAGAATATGATCCCAATATGAATATTCATTCCCTGTTAGAATATAGATAATGACCTCTGTAATGGGATAAGGGATATTAGATGCCTCTTGTATAGACTCAAAAGTATGGTGGTGAAGTCCTTCATCAGTTGAAGTATGGATATGAGCTTTTATTTTGTGATATACATGAATATTCCAGGTAGAGTCACTAATCCAAATATGAGCCTATCCCAAGGCATGTTCTATTATCACTTGGTGAGCCTCATGTAGAAAAGGGACATGGTCCTGATCTTGGGCCTTTAGAGTATGTCACAAGACTTCATTTATTGGAATATGAGTCTATTCTGATGCATGCCTCGCTCTCACTATGTCATCCCCATCCAGAATGGGTATATGAGCCTGATCCTAGGCCTTTGGAATAAGTTCTAAGTCTTTTTATAGGCATGTTCCCCGATATTAAGGCATGTGCTGCTCTCACCTAGTGAGCCTTGGTTGAATGGGAATATGAGCCCGGACTGATGCCTCATCCTTTACTATAATATGATGATTATCCTTCTGGATGGGAGAAATAATGTGAAATTTCTCCCAAGGAACCTCTTGTTCATAATTATTATATTTATGTGCTTCCTTGGATGTATAGATAGGAATATTAACATGTCCCTATATCTGTATCAGGGCCTAAATATGTTGGTGGAGTTCTTCATCTATTTCTAATATGTAATGGCGTTTTAGAAAAGTGTTCACAGGGATATAATCTTGCACATTTTACTTCTCCAAAACATAATGGAAAATATATTCAATTGAATTAAGAATATTATCCCACTACTATCCTCCTTATTCCATCCAAATATGCTGATGGGATTCATGCATGGGGGTAGGGATATGCACCTCCACCATGCCTGCTACAAGTGTATGCCTGCAGACTTGTTCTGAGTGAGAAGACATGTGATCTAGCTTGCTGGTTAGTGCCAGAATATTCTAGAAGATGTCATCAGTGGGAGTGGGTTATGATCCCACTCACGGTTATCCATGTCCTTCTTCTCCCAATGTGTCTCCCTTGTTTCCCATGTATAGGTTTCAAAGGTGTCAATGTGTTGGGTGGTACCCTAAATAGGTGACTGAAGGGTACCGGTGGGATGGTGCTTATCTAGAGGTTTATAGGATCCCTCCTTAGTGGCCCCTAAAATGAAATGGATTCATATTTGACTCGCTAGTCCACCATCATCAGGTACTAAAGCTGGTTATTATCAAATTCTAGGGATGATCTCCCAAAGTGGTTGGTAGTGGTTATGAGTGCCACTAGATTTACTACTACTTTTCATATATGAGGCAGACTCATTGGTTTTATTACTTGAAGACCCTTTCAGATAACCTTAAGGGTTGAGATCGTACCATTTAAATGGTACTTCTAGACCATTAAATTTTACACCTTATGATGAAGATTTTGGGTGGGTGAGGTCATTCTATGGCTGGTAGGAGTTGCAGTTGCAACTAATTTTCTAGAATGATCATTGGATGAATACATGTAAGATCAGGGTTTTATTTGGTAGAATGGTATCTATATTCATTAAGATAAAAAATAACAAGGTTTCTGATTATTGCATCATTATAGTCATGATACGTTCTCAATAATCTATGCTTGGGTGACATAATTGTACTTTTATTCCTAATCCATCCATTCTGATTGAATGGAATTATCCAAGAGTTGATGGACTTATTTTAAAGGATCATTTATAAGATTCATGATAGGTTTTCCATGTTTTTACATAGTGTGAAAATAACATGGACTGACACATGGTCAACCAATAATTCTATTCTTTGACAGATTCATGTAAGGTTAACATTTTCTGTTTTAATATGTTGTCCAAAAAAATAGCCCAACACATAGTAAACAGATCATTCTATTTTTTGAGAGATTTATGTCGGGTTCACCATTTCTATTTGTGTATAGTGTGTAAATAAATTTTCCTGATGCATGGTAAACCTATCATTCTATTAATTAAGATATTCTCATCGAGTTCACCATTTCTATTTTGAGGAAAAGGTGATAAGTGAGGTGAATTTGGTTTGGCCTGACGGTTGATTGTTAGGGGGTTCTATTTCTTGCACAACCATTAAATTTGGGTCATCATTGCTTGTCTTAACATAAAATTAGAATGGTTCCAACATCCATAACTAGGTACAAACCTATTTTCCAAAGGTAGGTTTTCAGTTGGTGTTTTAGACACAATGAGTGGAATATGGATGTTAACACTACATTCCTTAATGGGAACCTTTATGAATATGTATATATGACACAACTAGAAGGTTTTGTGACCCCTGGTGATTCCAAAAAGATTTGAAAGTTCTATAAATCCATTTATGTATTGATACAATCATCCCGGTAATATAATATTTGATTTATTGATGCTATAAAATAGTTTAGTTTCATTAAGAATGAATGTGGTCCATGTGTTTACAAGTGGTTTAGTCTAAATGAAATTGTTATCCTAGTAGTATATGTTGATGATATATTACTTATTGGAAACAAAATACCAATCATAAATTCTATTAAGGAATTGTTAAACAAATATTTCTCTATGAAGGAAATAGGAGAAGCAGCCTATATTCTAGGGATCAAGATCGTTCGTGATAGATCTAAGAGGCTTCTTGGACTATTTCAAAGTACATATTTCGACCACATGCTAAATAGATTTTGTATAGAACAATATAAGTGCGTATTGGTTCCATTTTTATATGGTTTAAAACTTCATAAAAAAATGAGTCCTCATACATAATAGGATAAAGAGAGAATCAGTAAAATCCCATATGCTTCGGTGATAGGATTAATCATGTATGAATGGTTATGTACTAGACTGGATGTTGCCTATGTATTAATCATGGTAGGAAGATATCAAGATGATCAAGGAGAACATAATTTCTATTCTATTAAAGATATAATTAAGTATCTTAGATGAAATAAGGATATATTTATGTTATATGAAGGAGATGAAAATTTGGTCATCATGCGTTATACTGATGCTAGTTATCAAATAGATCAAAATGATTTAAAGTCACAGTCAGGATATGTTTTTTATCTCAATGGAGGAGTAGTGACCTATAAGAGTTCAATGTTGCTAGTTATCGATGATTCTACACTAGATTATGAGTATATAGTTACTTTTGATGTATCCAATGAATTCATTTGGATACAAAAAAATTTTCAAGATCTTAATGTGGTACCTAGAAATAAATACCATATCACATTATATTATGATAATACTGTATAGGTGGATCTTACAAAATATTCAAGATCACACCAAAGGATAAAGCATATACACTGAAAGTATCACCTCTTGGGGTATTTTTACCTAAGGTGTGAAGTCACATTAAGTATGGTACCCATGGAAGATAACATTGTGGAACACTTGACTAAAGGTCTATCTTAGTATAAGCATTAGTATCATGTGAGTTCCAGCAGGCTAAAGGTTGTTAGTAGTTGGATTTAGTGCAAGGGGGAGTCTCTTGGAGTTAGTTACCTATAACCAACTTCTGTGTACTTTACGATAACCTGTATTCATAGTTTTTAATATTAATAGACTCTTTATCACATCATAATTTTTCTTCTATGTGACATAGTATGTGATAATTTCCTAATAGTATCTTTCGTGTTAAAAGATCATGGCAGTTCCCCACTATGATGAGAACTCAGAAGTGCTACATGACTATTTATAAATATATGATCTATACCCTGATGATATCATTTGATGGGAAAAATGATATGATCTATAAGTGATGGATAATCATAGGACTTTGAGGCACCTTCTAATGGTGTAATCCATTTGTAATATCCAGTGTAGAATATTATCAGAACAAGACCCACCATTAGAAAATCCACGTTTACATGTGTAATTGGATGTTCCTCTCTATGGACATGTGTATTGATCCTCATACTTTAATATTATTATTAATAATTATTATAAGTCGTTCACTTTGATGTATTTATGAAAAAAGTGACAACATATGTTCATGGTGAGGTAGGATATTTTGGGTGTGTCACGGGTATTATTGCACAAATTAATAATGTGATCAAAGATTTTTTCCATTCTGTTCTTTAATGGAAGTTGATTTCTCATTCCCTTTTATAGAAATGATATAGCCTAAATAAATCCACTTCCACAGTGTTCTATAGAAAATTTTGATTTCTGAGAAGTCAAATAAAGAGACATCGAGCACATAGGTTAATGGCATTGGCATGCAACCAGCTTGATTAGAGATATCACATTAAAGGAATTATATTACACATTAAGCATCCGTAGGAGGTATTATTTCATTATAGCATTAACTTATTTCTATATGGTTGTCTTGGAAAGTTTCAAGATACAAACCTTGGACTTTAGGCTGCTTCACCTAATGCCACTATGAAATAGGCCTAAGGGGTCACACATAAAGTGTATCTGGAATCTCAGTTCAATAATATATTATTATTTATTATTTAAAAAATTTGAATATATATTATTCTTGCATGTGGTTTATTAATTATTCATGTTTTCTTGATCTCATGTACTCTATCACTAGTTATTAGAGAAAATATAATGTGACTGGAATATTTAATAAATATTCCTTTGTAATTTAGTGAATATAATATTTATTTATTTATTGGTGAATAATATAGTGATATTTATTTAGTAAATAAATTTTCATTATTTAAGGCCTGATAGATATTATGGAGGAATAGAGGATCGAGTTTTTATTTCTGATGAGAAATAATATATATTGAATTTTATTTGATTAAATAATATTTAATTTATTTCACAAGTTAAGCACATGTTAAGGAAATATTATTATTAATATTATTATAAAAATGGGGTTCCACAAGGGATTAAATAAAAAATAAGGGGAACTTGTGCAATTATTTATTTATAACCCTAGAAATATATAAACCCAATTATATTATTTTCTAATAGAGACAATTCATTTGTATTGTGCACAATGATAGCCAGATAGAATCCTCTCAACCACTAGAGAGATCCCTCTCCAAGAACGCTCCAAAAAACGAAGAGAGATCTTCCTCCACCTCCCACCCTCAAGTTTAGAGAGGTCAAGGAGAATTCTTTGGATGTGATTCTCATGGAGATCAAAGGATAACACCACAAGAAATAGGATCTTTCATGATAGCACCAAGAGACTCCTATTGCGACGTTCGAAGATTTATGGATCACATGTGGATCACTACTAGAGGGGGTCTTCTCTTGATTCCTACAATAGAATTATCATAAAACATAAGTCTATTTTTAGATCTATAAATGAAAAAAAAATCATGCAATGAAATTCTTTAACTAATTAAATTAATTATAAATAATATGTGATGATCTTGTGCTTGGTTTCATCATTATATCCCTTATCTATTTTCTTTGATTAAATTCTATTGATTGTAGTGTTCATCACCATGTAAATCTCAGATTGATCATAAATCATGATAAAAAAGAAAATTTTGGAATGAATCATCGCATTCTTACCCCATTCATGAAACCGGCATGGTGAACACTAATTTGTTCTCAGGAGGTTTCATCACTAGTCCTATCATGACTATCACTGGGAGTGTAAGTGGTGATAGCGGTGGGAATAAAACTATCCCTAACCCTATGGGGTGGGTTTTTCTTCATGATTTAGAAATGACTAAGGTTGATTCCCTTTTAACCTCTTGATCCAGGATTCTAAAATGACCTAGATGAAGGGTTGGTTTGGGGGTGTCATTGGTGTGTAGAACATTGGTTTATTCAAGATAATTGTTTAGGGTGTTCTCGAATTAATTTATTTTCCACTTCAAAAATATGTATCAATTTCCTCATGAATGGATTCATGGATGAGCATATCAATGGATTTATATCATCAGTCTCATCTATTTTGATTTCATAATACTAGATTAAGTATAAGACCATATCGATTGGAAACCACTCTTAGATTCAAATCACTACCGGAGGTTAAAACTTAACATTCCTCTCACATTTACTATTATGGAGACTATTTTTATAGAAAATCTTATGAATGATCCCATAATTTAATGAGATGATAAAATTGAATGTATGTATACTTTCCCTAACCTCAAATGTATTCATAAGGATCGACCTCTTCAATCACTTTTCGGATGGTTCCAAGGCTTTCAATGGAAGTATTTTAAAGATGAATTCAATACTTACTGGATCTATGGATTTATACTATAAAATTAATATTGATTTTAAACTATTTACATCCTATATTAATCATTTTAAATTCTTTTTATACCAAAAATATGGAATATATCATACACTGATGTGATATATGTTTTCTCATTGATTACTATGGAGGTAGGGTAGATGTTCCTCCTTTCTCATTTTATGCACCTTGTAATGATAATTGTTGAATGGATGGTACATGACTGGTATCTTATCATTTTCTAGTTCCTTCCAAATATCATTCAGATAATATTTATTTTCTATAAATTTTTTCAACGGTTGTTTCATCTAGATTGGATGGTTCCCTGTAACTATATCAGGAAGGTCCAAGATTCTCATGGAATCCTTAAAGACACTCAAATTCAAATGATCCAATAGTGTAGTTGATGAGGATAGACTTTTAATGGTGTTAGAAGTTGGTGATGGTACATTATTGGTTGATGATGAGAAAGATTTCATGGATTCTAGCTTCATGTAGATCTCCTGATATGATGGTGTCTTTGTAGCTATAGGGGAATCCATTTGTTTTCTTACAACTAGATATAATTTCAAAAAATTTACTCTTTAGAACTATAGAAACATATAATTAATACCACAATTTAGATTCTAATATGTATATATTTCTATATTCTCTCTAATATGTATTTTATTTCTTCCTTGGGTATAAAAAACCTATAAATTGGGTTACTGGTTATAAAACTATATGAGTTGTTTTACTGCCAAATTCATAGTTATGGTCCTAGGTAGGACCTTTATGTTGATGGGGATTTCCATGGGAAAAACATCCATATGAAGTTTCTCCATTCTAGTGAACATGTTTTTCATATTGTACACTATTAACTTCATGGTTTTGAGAATCAATATAATGATCATTTTTTAAGGGGAAAATTTTGGAACTAGGGAAACCCAGGTACCCACATAAAGTTTCGAGGTTCTATAGGAGAGAATTAATGTCACGACCCGCCCTCGGGGTCCGTTCCGTGACTACCCCAAGCCCGCCTTCCATAGGCCAGGGCTGGCGACTAGCACCAAGGCGTAAATCCCGGTAAAAAGGGAAGGCATTGCCTTTGTAAAGTAAACAAACACCACAGAGTAAACAAGCGGAAAGTAAACACTAAACAAAAAAAACAGAGCACAACTGAAAGTGCGGAAAAGTAAATGGGCCAGAATACAAACCCAAACTGAAAGTAAAGTACAACTCGAAAGGGAAAACAACAACTGAAAAGTAAAGCCGCTACTCCGAGCTGTCCACTGGAAATCCCACCTGAAGGGTGGGTACAGATAGCTCCTCTGCTCCACGGGTCCCGCCGTCCGCTCCGAGCATGCCCCGCCCAGTGGTCCACCTCCGGGTACCGTCCCGCTCCGCAAGCCTCAGCTAAGGTCAACGCTGTCCTTCGTCTGCAACCAACACAACGTAGTGTGGGCAAAGCCCGTGCAGGGGTGAGTATAAGCTACTCAGTAGGGACCCCGAGACCCCTGAAGGTCTCTCAAATCCACAAAGGATAAACCACGAAGAAAGGAACAATCACGAAGTAACAACCGACACTGCTTAGGTATATGCCCATACATATACCTAAGTCATCAATTCAAATACGCTCCAACCTCCGAGCCCAAGTACAACTCAGTCCACACACGAAAGTAAACGTATTCCACACAGGAAAGCAAAACGTAATCCACACAGGATTGCACAACACAATCCACACAGGAAAGCAATAGGATTCAGCTCACACAGGTATACTTCTTCAAAAGACGATAAAGATGATCACTGATCCATCTAAGTCGTCGGACCCACGAAGGATCGTTAGGTAACTAACCCCCGCAGAAGACCCACACAGGATCGGGCCCACACAGGACCTGTAGCACTGATCCACGTAGGATCGCTGAGTGCTGTATTCGTCGTCGTCGAATCCACACAGGATCTCTGTACTGTCGTCGTCGCAGTCACAGTAGCAGTCGTAGCAGTAGAACAGTCGCAGCCAGCACTAGGGTTCCCGCACATAGCAAGCTCGTTCGGAGGGTCCGCTCCACGAGCCGAGAGGCTGATACATCAACTGTCACGAAGACCAGAGTTGATGTATCCAAAAGTTCCGTATCGTCAACAGGAACTCAACGCAACAGACGGCGCGTCGATCGGACGCCCGGTCTGAGAGTTATTGGCATTTTCGTCTCCGGGGCCCGGTTGGTTTTTAAGGCAAAACCAACCCGACCGTACTCCACCTGCGTCCAAACCTCGGGCGGAGTATGCCAAAAGATCCTTCTCACTAAGAGGAACACAACACAGCTGACGGCACGTCAATCGGACGTCCGTAGCTCAAGATATGAGCGTTTCCGCTCCGAAGGCCCGGTTGGTTTCGTGAACGAACCAACCCGGCCGAACTCAAAGTAAACCGAAAACTTGAGTGCGATATACCGAAACGACCGTCTCGATCCAAGGATCACGTTGCCGTAGACGGTTCGTCATTCGGAGGTCCGAGGCTCAAGGTATGGGCCAAAAACCGATTCTGGTTCGAAACGGGGGGGTCCGGGTCCGGGCCGACCCGGCCCGACCCCCCCCCCCCCCCCCCTGGGGCGGCGCGGCGGGCCGCGGCGGCCCGGCACCGCGAGGGAGCTGCGCACGCGGGGGGCTAAGCCCCCGCTTTTCTTCTGGCGGCGCGGCATAGCCGCGCCGTTTTTTAAAAAAAAACGCCCCCCGCCACGTGGGGGGGCTTGCTGGAGCAGAACCGGGGGGCCGGCTGCCCCCCCCCCCCCCCCCTCCTTCAAAGAACCGCCCCCCTCTTAAAGAGGGGGGTTTTTATTAGGTGGCCGGGGGATTAATTTCCCCCGGTTTTAAAGCCTTCCGGCCGGCCAGCTGGCCGGCCGGTTTTCTCAAACGGGACCGGAAATTCCGGTCCCCCCTTCGGCTTCCGACGCCGGCGGCCCGGCCGCCAGTCTTCTCTTCCGCCGCGGCCCGGAACCGGCCGCGGTCTCCTCGTCCCGCCGCAGCCCGGAACCGGCTGCGGTGTTCGTCGTCCGGCGCGGTGCGACGGCACCACGCCCCTTTCGTCGTGCCTTGATTCTTTTCAACACGGCGCGACGGCGTCGCGTTCTTGAAGTTTCTACCTCGGCGTGGCGCGACGGCGCCGCGTAAAATAATTGTACGGTAATCCGCGTGGTGCGACGGCACCACGCCACTTTGCTTCCACCGCAAGAATTAAACAAGAACGATGGAGGGGGGGTTCGGCCGTGTTCGTGCGGTCCGGCCCCCCTCGCGTTAACAATGACACTTAAATAAAATATTCAAAAGCCTCACGTAGACATGCGATCCACGAGCAAGAAATGGAATAATTAAAGAATTAAACAACAACCCCTACCTTGATATAAGGTTCGAAGATTGACTACGTTCCGCGGAAGACGACGTCGCGGAGGTCGGGCGTCGCGGTCGTCGTTCGTCAAATCCTTAGACGAAGGGATGCGTCCGATGCGATACGTCGTTGGCGAAACTTCTCAAGTCGACGAAGGAAAACCGAGGAGGAAGCGGTGTCTCCCTTTCTTTGACGTGGAGAGAAGATAGAACGGCGTGTCGGAGTTCTTCGCGTTCTTCAAGGAGGGAGATGAAGTTCTTCAAAGTGTAGAACTCTTCCTCTCTCAAATCTCCACACAACACAGCAACTCCCAAAATAAAATAAGCTACCCTTATTTTATTTTCACTTTGCCAACCTTTAAAAAATTCAAAAGTTGAATTTAATACATTAATTAAAATCTTGAGTTGTCAAGAAATTAAATGGAGAGATAAGTTGGCAAGATTTAATGTAGGGGAGAGTCACAAATTTAAGAGGGGGTTTAGAGGGGTTAGGGAATTTGAAAAGGTGGGGGCTCGTGTGGGCCCCACCTCCCTCATAACCACACATGGGAAGTTGGGTGGTTGTGGGCCCCACCAACAACTTCCCATGAGAGAGTCTAACCACCACGAATAAAATAAAATTCACACACAATTTTATTTTACTTATCTTTTAATCCCCAAAACTAACTTTCAACCCGCAACAAACGCAACTCCCGAAAAGGTCTCTTTAAGCGAATATCGGCACTGCGAGTTCATCGGTGCCCTCGGATTTCAATTCCGAGCACCGGATCAAAAGTTAGGAATTCCCGCTCGTTCGTTCACTGAACGTACCCGAGCCAAACTTCGGAAATTAATTCCGGGCACTCCGGGCCTCGGAATCAGGTGCCGTCTGAAACCGCGCTCTTGTAAAATTCTAAAGAAAATTAAGAAAAAATTTCCCTTGAATTTTACGGGTCTTTACATTACTCCCACCTCAGGGATTTACGTCCCCGTAAAGATACATAAAAAACTAGGGAAACAAATGCGGGAACTGAGCACGCATCTGAGCCTCCCGCTCCCATGTGCTCTGTTGGAGATTCCCGTGCTGCCATCTGATGCGCACAAGAGGAATCGACCGCCCACGCAGGACCTGCTCCTGTCGATCCTCTATCTCCACCGGGACCTCCGTGAAAGTCACCCCATCGCCAACGTCAAGCTCCCCATGGTCAATGATGTGCGTCGGATCGTGCACGTATCTCCTCAGCTGAGATACGTGGAAGACGTCGTGCACCCGGTGCAACTGAGGTGGTAGAGCCAGGCGATAAGCCACCTCACCAATCCTGCTGAGAATCTGGAAGGGTCCGATGAAGCGCGGAGATAACTTGCCGCCTCGGCCAAATCTCCGAATACCACGTCGAGGTGAGACCCGCAAGAAGACATGGTCGCCATCCTCGAACTCTAGTGGCCTCCGCCTCCTGTCAGAATATGACTTCTGCCGGCTCTGAGCTATCCTCATCCGCTCCTGGATGACCTGGACCTTCTCTGTCGTGGCCTGGACCATCTCCGGTCCCACCAGTGCTGACTCCCCAGGGTCTGTCCAGCACAAAGGAGATCTACATGGTCGGTCGTACAACGCCTCGTACGGTGCCATCCCGATGGTGGAGTGGTAGCTGTTGTTGTACGCAAACTCCACCAAGGGTAGGTGGTCCTCCCAGCTATGACCAAAGTCGAGGACACAAGCGTGGAGCATGTCCTCGAGAGTCTGAATGGTCCTCTCCGTCTGACCATCCGTCTGAGGGTGAAAAGCGGTGCTAAGACGTAGCTGCGTCCCGAACGCCTCCTGCAACCCCTTCCAAAGCCGGGAAGTAAAGCGAGCATCTCGATCGGAGACGATAGATGATGGCACACCGTGGAGCCGCACAATCTCCTGAACGTAGAGACGTCCCAAGCTCTCTACTGAGCCCTGCTCTCTGATGGGTAAGAAGTGTGCCGACTTGGTGAGTCGGTCAACAATCACCCAGATGGAGTCGTGACCTCTGGAAGTGCGTGGAAGTCCAGTCACGAAGTCCATAGATATGCCGTCCCACTTCCACTCCGGAACCTCCAGGGGCTGTACCAAGCCTGCTGGTACCTGATGCTCTGTCTTCGCCTGCTGGCAGGTGAGGCATCGAGAAACGAACTCTGCTACAGCCTTCTTCATGCCCGGCCACCAGTGCTGTCGTCTGAGGTCCTGGTACATCTTCGCCACTCCAGGATGTACCGCCAAAGGAGAAGTGTGAAACTCTCTCAGTACTTCCTCTCGCAGAGCGATAGGCACCATGGTACGTCCTCTGAAAAGGATGTCGTGCTATGCTCCAAGGGAGAAACCATCAGGTGCCTGTCCCGAGGATATCTGTGTACGCCGTGTCTCACAGTCAGCGTCCTCACGCTGTGCCTCTCTGACCCGCTGTAGAAGTGGAGGAGTGACTGTGAGAGACTGAAGAAAGGCTGCTCCATCTCTATCCACGAAGGATATCTGCAAAGAGGCTAGCTGCTCCGTCGCCTCCTCAAGTAGTTGAATGCCCGTCCTCCTGCTGAGGGCATCGGCTACTACGTTCCCCTTCCCAGGAGTATAGACTATCTCAAAGTCATAGTCCTGGAGGAACTCGAGCCATCGCCGCTGTCTCAGGTTCAGGTCCTTCTGCGAGAAGATATACCTGAGACTCTGATGATCGGAAAAGACTGTAAAGCGCTCGCCCATCAGATAGTGTCGCCATGTCTTCAGAGCGAAGACCACTACTGCTAACTCCAGGTCATGGGTAGCGTATTTCTGCTCATGCGGCCTCAAATGTCGTGATCCATAGGCGATCACTGCCCGCTCCTGCATTAGAACACATCCGAGTCTGGTCCCTGATGCATCGCAGTAGACTACGTACCCTACTCCCTCCTCAGGCAACCTCAAGATAGGTGCGCTAGTCAATCTCTGTCTCAGCTCCTGGAAGCTCTGCTGACAACTGTCTGACGACACGAAGGGTTTCCCCTTCTTCGTCAAAGCTGTGAGTGATGCCGCAACTCTAGAGAAGTCTGGCACGAATCTCTGATAGTATCCAGCTAGTCCCAAGAAACTCCGAACCTCAGTCACGCTCCTGGGTGGCTCCCAAGCTAACACAGCCTCAATCTTCGCGGGATCCACTGCAACTCCCGCCTCAGAGATAACGTGTCCCAAAAAGTGGACATCACGTATCCAGAACTGGCACTTCGAGAGCTTACCATAAAGCTGGTGCTCTCAGAGTGTGTCAAGAACAACTCGCAAGTGATAGGCGTGCTCCTCCTCTGTCGTAGAGTAAATCAGAATGTCGTCGATGAAGACTACGACAAACCGATCGAGGTATGGCTGAAAGATCCTGTTCATGAGAGCCATGAACACTGCTGGAGCATTGGTTACACCAAAAGGCATAACCAAGAACTCATAGTGGCCATACCGACATCTGAAGGTTGTCTTCTGCACATCCTCGTCTCTGACTCTGAGCTGATGATAGCCTGACCTGAGGTCTATCTTCGAGAACCACCGTGCTCCCTTGAGCTGATCAAAGAGGTCATCAATCCTCGGTAGCGGATACTTGTTCCTCACTGTCACCTGGTTCAGGCGACGATAGTCAACACAAAGTCGCAAGCTCCCGTCCGCCTTCTTGGCGAACAATATCGGGGAAGCCCAGGGTGAAACACTGGGTCGGATGAACCCCTTGCCCTGCAAGTCCTCCAACTGTACCCGTAGCTCTCGAAGCTCGGCGGGGGCCATCCGATATGCTGGAGTGGATATCGGGGCTGTCCCGGGGTACAAGTCAATATAAAAGTCTACCTCTCTGCGAGGAGGTAGTCCTGGAACGTCGTCGGGAAAAACGTCCGCAAACTGATCCACCACTACAGGAAAACCAGGACTCCGCACGTCAACTGCTCCAAGGATAAGGCCATCCAACTGATGAGTGATGGGCTGTCCTCTCCTCCGCGGAAGTCCATCCTGTGCTGCTAAGGCTCCCTTCTCGCCGGTGAAGGTGAACCTGCTCCCGTCGGTGCGTACACATCGCACCTTGCGCCTAAAACAGTCAATCTGTGCATGGACCGTAGATAGCCAATCCATGCCCAAGATGACGTCGTAAGGCCTCGACGCTGCTACAAGAAGATCCCAGCCGAAGCTCTCGCCTCCTAGAGTAAGCTCACACTGCCGGCACCAGTGCGTAATCGTCGAGTCTGCTCCCGTAGGAGTCTCTAGCCGTAAGGATCGAGCCAACGGCTCTGTCGGAATCTCCGAGCTCCGAACAAGGGCAGCGGCTATGAAAGAGTGACTCGCTTGTGTGTCTATAAGAACTGCAGCAAGGGTGGAATAGACACAGATAGTACCTCGAATCATCTCGGGTGCGCTGTGGTCGTAGGCCTCTGCTGCCTGGAGCTGTGTCTGTCGCTGCCCACCAGCTCCCTGTGGTCGGGGTGGACCTCCTGGTGGTGGTGGTGGTAGAGCCTCAAAGCGTCGGCCACCACCGGCTGCTCGTCCAGCTCCTCTGCCTCGTCCGCCTCCTCCCTGCGGACCGCCACGGTCGACCCTCTGCCTCTGCCTCGGTGGTCCCTCAACCGTCTGCTGCTCCTCGGCACGGCGGGTCGGGCAGTCACGAGCTATGTGGCCCTGCCCGCCGCACGAGTAGCACTGTCTGCCTCTCGAAAGACTGGCTCCTCGCTGTGTGCCCTGCACTGCTGAGCCAGTGCCCTGAGGTCGTCTGCCCGAAGGTCTGGTCTGTCTAGACCCCTGAGTCATCCGTCGACTGCCTGCTGCAGATGACTCTGCCACGTGCCGCCCTGCGGTGGGTCTCTGTGCTGGTGTAGACTCAGCAAGGAAGCTCTCGATCAGAAGGGCCCGCTCCAGTACTCCTGTCTGAGTCGGTATGCTGAGGGAGATCAGCGATGCCCTGATCTCGTGTCTCAAACCCTGCTCGAAGGTCCGGGCCCGGAAGAATGGGTCCCGTACCATGTCGGTCGAGTAGCGTGAGAGATCGGTAAATCTCGCCGAGTACTGAGCGACTGTCATGCTGCCCTGCCGCAGCTGTAGAAGCTCCTGGATACGCACCGCACGAAGGGTGGCTGGGACGAACTCCGAGCGGAAGAGGCTCTCAAAGTCCGTCCAAAGAAGAGATGCCTCATCGTGCACCTGGAGCATCAAGCTTCACCATCGTCCTGCTGCTGCGTGTAGTAGGCTCGCAGCGAGGATCACCATGAGGTCTGCTGGTGTCCTCACTAGCCTAAACACTCGAACCACTGCCTCCAGCCAGTCCTCTGCTGCCTGGGGATCCGTCTCCCCGTGAAACCTGGGCGGTCGCTGGCGCTGAAACTCATGCAGTGCGCTGAGGCGACGTGCATCGTCAGCGGCTGCTGCTGGAAGCATCGGGGGATCGGCGGGTAAAGCTACCGCCGGTGCCACTACTGGCAAAGGGCCCTGCACCGAGGCCTCATCGCTCGGTGGTCTGTCGTCTCGCTTGACTCTCGGAACCCTAGCTGGCTGCCGTCGTGGGGCCATCCTGAAAAGGAAACAGGTGCGCCACGGTTAGAACAGTATACCTGGTGATCTGATATAAGTAATCACAAAGAAAACTTTGAAACACACACGCAATCAATGTTTTCGTGCATTAAGTTGGAAATCAGAAGTCAGGGTCCTGGTGTACGGATACGTCGGCCGCCGCACCAACACTGGACTCCCTGGACTGATAACCACACTCAATACGCTAAACATTATTGCTTCACATAGAAAAGATCAGAGTTCGCGGTAGAACCGAACTCCTCTGATACCAATTTGTCACGACCCGCCCTCGGGGTCCGTGCCGTGACTACCCCAAGCCCGCCTTCCATAGGCCAGGGCTGGCGACTAGCACCAAGGCGTAAATCCCGGTAAAAAGGGAAGGCATTGCCTTTGTAAAGTAAACAAACACCACAGAGTAAACATGCGGAAAGTAAACACTAAACAAAAAAACAGAGCACAACTGAAAGTGCGGAAAAGTAAATGGGCCAGAATACAAACCCAAACTGAAAGTAAAGTACAACTCGAAAGGGAAAACAGCAACTGAAAAGTAAAGCCGCTACTCCGAGCTGTCCACTGGAAATCCCACCTAAAGGGTGGGTACAGATAGCTCCTCTGCTCCACGGGTCCTGCCGTCCGCTCCGAGCACGCCCCGCCCAGTGGTCCACCTCCGGGTACCGTCCCGCTCCGCAAGCCTCAGCTAAGGTCAACGCTGTCCGTCGTCTGCAACCAACACAACGTAGTGCGGGCAAAGCCCGTGCAGGGGTGAGTATAAGCTACTCAGTAGGGACCCCGAGACCCCTGAAGGTCTCTCAAATCCACAAAGGATAAACCACGAAGAAAGGAACAATCACGAAGTAACAACCGACACTGCTTAGGTATATGCCCATACATATACCTAAGTCATCAATTCAAATACGCTCCAACCTCCGAGCCCAAGTACAACTCAGTCCACACAGGAAAGTAAACGTATTCCACACAGGAAAGCAAAACGTAATCCACACAGGATTGCACAACACAATCCACACAGGAAAGCAATAGGATTCAGCTCACACAGGTATACTTCTTCAAAAGACGATAAAGATGATCACTGATCCATCTAAGTCGTCGGACCCACGAAGGATCGTTAGGTAACTAACCCCCGCAGAAGACCCACACAGGATCGGGCTCACACAGAACCTGTAGGCGCTGGCTCACACAGAACCGCTGAGCGCAAGGACCCACACAGGATCGGGCCCACACAGGACCTGTAGCACTGATCCACGTAGGATCGCTGAGTGCTGTAGTCGTCGTCGTCGAATCCACACAGGATCTCTGTACAGTCGTCGTCGCAGTCACAGTAGCAGTCGTAGCAGTAGAACAGTCGCAGCCAGCACTAGGGTTCCCGCACATAGCAAGCTCGTTCGGAGGGTCCGCTCCACAAGCCGAGAGGCTGATACATCAACTGTCACGAAGACCAGAGTTGATGTATCCAAAAGTTCCGTATCGTCAACAGGAACTCAACGCAACAGACGGCGCGTCGATCGGACGCCCGGTCTGAGAGTTATTGGCATTTTCGTCTCCGGAGCCCGGTTGGTTTTTAAGGCAAAACCAACCCGACCGTACTCCACCTGCGTCCAAACCTCGGGCGGAGTATGCCAAAAGATCTGTCTCACTAAGAGGAACACAACACAGCTGACGGCACGTCAATCGGACGTCCGTAGCTCAAGATATGAGTGTTTCCGCTCCGAAGGCCCGGTTGGTTTCGTGAACGAACCAACCCGGCCGAACCCAAGTAAACCGAAAACTTGAGTGCGATATACCGAAACTACCGTCTCGATCCAAGGATCGCGTTTCCGCAGACGGTTCGTCATTCGGAGGTCCGAGGCTCAAGTTATGGGCCAAAAACCGATTCTGGTTCGAAACGGGGGGGTCCGGGTCCGGGCCGACCCGGCCTGACCCCCCCCCCCTGGGGCGGCGGCCGGCGGCGCGGCGGGCCGCGGCGGCCTGGCGCCGCGAGGGAGATGCGCACGCGGGGGGCTAAGCCCCCGCTTTTCTTCTGGCGGCGCGGCATAGCCGCGCCGTTTTTTAAAAAAAAACGCCCCCCGCCATGTGGGGGGGCTTGCTGGAGCGGAACCGGGGGGCCGGCTGCCCCCCCCCCCCCCCTCCTTCAAAGAACCGCCCCCCTCTTAAAGAGGGGGGTTTTTATTAGGTGGCCGGGGGATTAATTTCCCCCGGTTTTAAAGCCTTCCGGCCGGCCAGCTGGCCGGCCGGTTTTCTCAAACGGGACCGGAAATTCTGGTCCCCCCTTCGGCTTCCGACGCCGGCGGCCCGGCCGCCGGTCTTCTCTTCCGCCGCGGCCCGGAACCGGCCGCGGTCTCCTCGTCCCGCCGCGGCCCGGAACCGGCCGCGGTGTTCGTCGTCCGGCGCGGTGCGACGGCACCGCGCCCCTTTCGTCGTGCCTTGATTCTTTTCAACGCGGCGCGACGGCGGCGCGTTCTTGAAGTTTCTACCTCGGCGTGGCGCGACGGCGCCGCGTAAAATAATTGTATGGTAATCCGCGTGGTGCGACGGCACCACGCCACTTTGCTTCCACCGCAAGAATTAAACAAGAACGATGGAGGGGGGGTTCGGCCGTGTTCGTGCGGTCCGGCCCCCCTCGCGTTAACAATGACACTTAAATAAAATATTCAAAAGCCTCACGTAGACATTCGATCCACGAGCAAGAAATGGAATAATTAAAGAATTAAACAACAACCCCTACCTTGATATAAGGTTCGAATATTGACTACGTTCCGCGGAAGACGACGTCGCGGAGGTCGGGCGTCGCGGTCGTCGTTCGTCAAATCCGTAGACGAAGGGATGCGTCCGATGCGATACGTCGTTGGCGAAACTTCTCAAGTCGACGAAGGAAAACCGAGGAGGAAGCGGTGTCTCCCTTTCTTTGACGTGGAGAGAAGATAGAACGGCGTGTCGGAGTTCTTCGCGTTCTTCAAGGAGGGAGATGAAGTTCTTCAAAGTGTAGAACTCTTCCTCTCTCAAATCTCCACACAACACAGCAACTCCCAAAATAAAATAAGCTACCCTTATTTTATTTTCACTTTGCCAACCTTTCAAAAATTCAAAAGTTGAATTTAATACATTAATTAAAATCTTGAGTTGTCAAGAAATTAAATGGAGAGATAAGTTGGCAAGATTTAATGTAGGGGAGAGTCACAAATTTAAGAGGGGGTTTAGAGGGGTTAGGGAATTTGAAAAGGTGGGGGCTCGTGTGGGCCCCACCTCCCTCATAACCACACATGGGAAGTTGGGTGGTTGTGGTCCCCACCAACAACTTCCCATGAGAGAGTCTAACCACCACGAATAAAATAAAATTCACACACAATTTTATTTTACTTATCTTTTAATCCCCAAAACTAACTTTCAACCGGCAACAAACGCAACTCCCGAAAAGGTCTCTTTAAGCGAATATCGGCGCTGCGAGTTCATCGGTGCCCTCGGATTTCAATTCCGAGCACCGGATCAAAAGTTAGGAATTCCCGCTCGTTCGTTCACTGAACGTACCCGAGCCAAACTTCGGAAATTAATTCCGGGCACTCCGGGCCTCGGAATCAGGTGCCGTCTGAAACCGCGCTCTTGTAAAATTCTAAAGAAAATTAAGAAAAAATTTCCCTTGAATTTTACGGGTCTTTACAATTAACTTGGGTTACCCTTAATCGCTACTTTTATAGAGAATTAAACATTAATATTCCAATGATATTCATCAGGAGATCTAGTTCCACTTTGAGAAGTGGGTTGAGTGTCTAGACTAAGACCTTCTCCTCGGTGCCCTGATCCAAAAAACCAAGATTGGGGTTTCTTCAACCACATTTAGAGAGAATGGGGATATTCAGAAGTTTTGATATCCATGGTGGATTGGATTTTTTTGTGAAGAACCCAGGGAGATGTCTAGATTTCAATGAAATACTCTCTGGACTCCTCAGGGTAGAGAGGAAATCATTATCTTTCTCTGGATACAAACTCCAAAATCAGTTTGAAATGGATATGGTGGTTTCCTACCTATTTATTGAATTTATATAAATTGTAGATCTATGTTGCATCTTCCTCCCCAAATTCTCATTAGTATCAACACATGTTGGGATCACACCATCTTGTATATATTCTTAAACTAGAGCTTTGTTAATCTAAAGACAAAGGCACCTGGTAGGGGAGAGTGGGATATAATTCATAGGTGTTTCAACAGAGATAGTGATAGTGGAATGTGTGTGAGGGGTTATGGAATATTGTCCCTGAGTCAAGGGTTACCCATAATTTTTTAGACCACCCCCATTTGAATGGGTTCTCAACAGCTCAGTTTCCATTGAATCCCATCTTTGGATGTTAAGGTAAAACCATGAATAAACAAGAAAATACCAATCAATGTATTATTGTAAAAAAAATCAATCATGATTGATCAATTTATCTTATGGGAGAAATATTTGATTTAAGGTTCACCATTTTTTATTTTTTTATTATTTTTTTATTTTTGTATTCATCATGTGTATTCTTTCCAAAGGTAAAAAAATATTAAATGTTTCTTAATGAAAATTATGACATTATCCATAAAAATTGATAGCTATGAGGTATAATCATCACAATGGGATTTTTTTATCTATATTGGGACTCTCTTATATATTAAATTTATATTCATGAAATCCTTCCTAATAATAATATGTGTTTTTTATAAATTGCCTACTACTTTGGAGGGGAGAAAATCCACTAAAAGTGGTTCATTGATTAACACAATGATAAATTGATACAAATTAAGTAAATTGAAAAAATATAATGTTTTTGATTCATCCATAGTTTAAATACATGTGAGAGGGGAACTTTGGATTTTAATGACATCTAGGGAGGTGATTGATGTGGTCTTCATGGATATAAAACGTTAAAGTTGTCTAGCTCATCCCCAGCAGGTTGGGGGTGTGGTCAGACTATCTCTAGTGAATGTATGGAAAAAAAATTCCTATACCTATGGGATAGATATATGTCTCTTCCTATCACCATAGGATAGATTCATGAGTCTATACTATCAATAAGGGATGTATGGATTGTGTCAACCTACCACTAGTGTGTGGATAAACATTTCCAACCTATCACCAGTGGATGAATTGATATCATATTCCTATCACTAGTGGATGAATGGGTGTATTAGGGATATAACCATTATATTTATGAAGAAACCTATATATTCATTTATGAATGGATATACATTTTCAAGCTCTATCTAGTAGATGGATAAACATCACCATACTATCACCAGTTACTAGTTTGAGGTCATTGGCATGTAACTTGTGAATGGATGGACATCTAAATCCTATAAATAGTGGATGTATGGAAATCACTAGCATATTACAAGATTATATGTTGAAATAATATCCCTATAATCGATGGATGTATGGAAATCATTAGGATGTCACCATTGGATTGGTTAATTAGATCTTCACTAAAAGGAGGTTGAGGTTGTGTTGAAGTTAGTATTGGGACTATGAGATGGGGTTCTTAGATATCTATATTTAGGGAATAAAAAACCACATTGTTCAGTTCCATTTATTGAGTTATTTCATACCTTTTTGATTCATCAATAAAGAAGATTTATTGTACTATTTAAGGTCATCTAGTCATGGATAGTGTGACTCATGATTTAAAGTCATATAACTAGGTTAGTTTTCAAGTAGTTTAAAGTCATATAAGATGGAATATTAATAAGAAGAATTTGTGTATATTTGTTGGATTAATTTATCTACGATCCACTTATTATTTATTTGATAAGACATTGGGTTTTGGTTGATTTTTGTAAGAAAAATGAGATAATTATCAAAATAGGATCAGCTGAAAATTCAGAAAATTTAGACACTACACATTGGGAACCATGTTCATGGTGTGAATTACTTGAAAAAAACCCCAAAATGGAAAGAATATCTTGAAAAACTAGTACATTCCATGAAATATCAAAATACAATTCATTTCCTGATGTTAACACATTATACATTGTAAAATATTTTAAGTTTTAACCCATCAAAGATCCATCTCGGGAATTCCAAAAAAATCAGGAGATACAAGATTTGTAGATATTTTTGTTGATATGAGGTCATGGCATGAAGTATATCACATTTCATGAAAATATTATTGGATAGTTTATTTAAAATAAGTTCATGTCATGAAACCATTAAACATCGTGGTTCTTGTGGCACTATAAATATTCAATGAAGTCAATGAGAAAATAAGTCCCTAATTTCCTTTCTTCTTCGTATTATTTATTCCTTTATCCATTCAAAAAATATTTTGTTCCTTTCCTTATTTACTATTTTTTTATTTATTCTACTACAACACTTTGATTCCAAAAAATTTGGGTTTTTTTCATGATTTGATTGTTGTTTCAATTCCAATCTCTGATTTCAATTCCAATTGTTGGGTTCTTTCTTATTCCATTATTCAAATAATTTTTTGATTGATTTTTGATTTATTTAATCATGGATTGTCTAAATATGAATTTTTTAATTAATATGTAGACAATGTTTCCACTTTCTTCCTTATTTAATACAATTTTTATCATGCGCATCTAATTTTCTAGGGTTAGGGGTCGAGAGTAAGGGTGATTTAAACCTAATGAATCTCTAAAGAAAAACATTGGTAACCCAATGGATGGTAATTAGGTAAATAACTAGTGTTTATCACATTCTATTGCACAACCCAAATATGGGGAATTTTAATAGAAGTACCTCTACATATTTGGTGTTAATAAAGTTAGGACCAATATCCTATAACACTTTCTTCATTAAAGCTAAGCGCTACGCATCTAGGTTATTGACTACCTATGGACCAAATAGTAGTTTCTAGCTTGGGTGGATCCAATTGGTTGGAAAAAAATTAATTGTTAAATTTAACACTACTTTGCAACCTATTCCATTAAGCTATCCCAAGATAGACCAAGGAATACATTTTTCGTGATACATGAAATCAATATTGATCCCTCTCTTTATTCGGATTTAAAAAAAATTATGTACGACTTAGAAAACCAAACCTATGATATTTACATGAGGATTATAACCATAAGGTTTTAAATTCTAGGTAACCACACTTCAATCTTCTCTTTATGGGTTTGACCTCACACTGTTATTATGATACACCTTGGTAGGTAGTGTACTCTGGGATAATATATATTCTAATCTGACCCATAACCATGTGGAATCAATGATTCTATATGGGACACTCAAATTATTGTGCTATTTTTGGGGAGCAGTTGTTGCTTAGGCATAGTGACATCTTGTATGAACCCGGGATTAAATCACACCCACTTTTATATTTCAATTTTCTTTTCAAAATGTTCATACATGAACCAGTACCTATATTTGTTATATTCTTTTAGTTCATGCACTAGAGTCCTTTGACTCGTTTGAGGAGCCTTAATGCTGCTCAAGATATTCTTATTTTCAAACTCAAGATCAAGATATATATTTCTACACACATTCATTATAATATGGATGAAAACAACAAAATTTCACACACTCACACTAAAAATGTTCAATATATTTCACCTGAACAATGGGGAGAGTAACCATTGAGTGCATATTCATGGAATATGGATTTCCATCCACTAGTGGTGTTGCACCCAGCATTGTCTGTCCTCTAATCTAATAAAAAACTATTGAAATAAAACTTATACTCATTCATATGATCCAGAATCAGGGAAAATTTATTGGAATTCAAATTAAATATCCACATGATTATATTAAATGTTTCCTAGAATTTTGTGACACCTTATGAAGTCAAGGTGTATCTTCTAATGTGATAAGACTATGAGTGTTCCCTTTATCCTTGCATGAAATTGCCAAGTATTGGCTCAAGATCCAAGAACCCATGTGTATTGTGACTTGGGATGACTTATCCAAGAAATATTGGAAAAATATTTCCCACCAATACAAACCTGTTAGCTCAGAAATGAGATTTATAACTACACTTAGGTAGATGGAGAATTTTCTTATTAAAATTAGGTTCACTTTAAAGAGATGACTTGTACATCCCTACATTATAGACCTGTTTTGTAGCTGCATCTTCTGACATTTACCAAGGACTCCAACAAGCTACATGCATTTTAGTAGACACCAACAGTGATAGTAGACTCATAATCAAAACATCAGAAGTTAGAATAGCACTTTTGGAAGAAATTTACCACAATTTTAGTTTGTGGAAGAGTGATTGAGGACTGACTCAATGCAGAATTCATTACGTGGAAGAGAATACCTTAATTTTAACCTAGGTTGAATCAATCACAAATAATCTCAAAAAAATTCATCTATATTCTCCACCACTTCCACCTCTTTCCTTTAACACATATCAAGACTGTAGGGAAGGAATAGAATAACCTCAAAGTCAAGATTATAATTAAGTAAATTTCAATTAGTAAAACGAAAAATTTCAAAAAAAACAATAATAATAGAAACCTAATTATCAAAAAACACTAAATTTATAGCCATAGAAAACAAACCATGGAAACTACCAACAAATGATTACTCAAGTGATTCCAGGAAATCGTGGACTACCTGGGTACCCACTTTAGAACCCATCTGCTCAAACTCAATAAAAATTACCTCAATAACATTTTCCCCCATGAGCCTATAAATTTACACCCTAAAAATAGTTTCAGAAATCCCCAATAAAGCATTCACAACAAGACCTACCTCAGCAAACAAATCTTGAGAACCTACACACCACATTTTTTAAGAAGGTGGAAAAGATTATGACAACTCAAGAAATAGGGATGCATAATTAGAAGGATTACCTATGAAATATTAAGAACTAAGTATGATATATATAAGACAATATATAGATGATTACCAAGAATGCTTCCTAGTAAAAATGTGACACATCTGAGAGAGGAACCTAAGGATATGGACACTATGAGTGGAAAAATATGAAATTTTCAGCATCCATTCATAGGTGAGGAAAAGTATGTAGAATAACCTGAAATATGTACCATGATCATCAGTAAAGATAGTGATGATAGCACACAAAAAGCTATTCATGAATGAAATATATTACTAGAACCAATTGAAAAATCTATTATATAAGACCATACTAAAAAGGAAGGTGTTTATGTGTCACTACCACCTTATAAATTCCCTCTTCCATTTCCAGAGATAATGAGTAATTAAAGATAGATGGATATCATAAAATGTTTTTCAAAATGTTTAAGCAGTTACACATCAATACCCCCTTTGTAGAGGCCATCACTTAGATTCTTTCTTAGGATAGGTTCTTAAAAGTGTTTCTCTCTAATAAGAGAAAAATGGGATACCTAGGGGTTATCACCTTGAATGAAGAATGATTCACAGTCTTTCATTGGAAGCTCCAAAAAAATATGAGAGACCCCAAAAGCTTCTCGTTTCCCTGTACTATCAAAATGTATGAATTTGAAAAATACTTATACAACCTCGGTGCAAGTATCAATCTCATGCCTACGATTTTTTCACAAAATTTAGGGCTCTAATATTTGAAACCAATAAGAGTTTCACTTCAACAGGATAACCACTCAGTCGATTACCCTAGAGGAATTATTGAGTATGTTTTAGTGAATGTTGGTAAATTCATTTTTCTTGTTAATTTTCTTATCTTGGATATAGAGTAATAAGGAGATTCCCCCATAATTCTAAGGAGACCATTTATTACCATTAGTACAGAATTGATTGAATTGAATCAAGGAATGGTGATTTTCAGAGTCGGTGATGAAAAAGTGTACGATTTAGTGAATGGTTCCACGTAAGGTGGTGATTAATTTTATTTCCTAGCCATCTTTCTGACTAATGAGAAATAATATTACATGAATATTGATAATGATAGAGATACCAGGTATCCTGAATAGAATGTGTGTAGTAATTACAACTATGAGGAGTACATTGATCCCCTGAATATGGATTCCATTCCAAAGTTTATACCCTCAGTCATCAAGACATCGATATTAGAATTGAATAATCTACTAAAAACATTGAAGTAATCATTCGTAAATAGTACAGAGGCACTTCCAGTTATCAATAGTTTATATCTAAATCAATTTCCATAAGACAAACTAATTTAAGTTTTCAAAATTCATAATAACTCAATTTCCTCATGTTTGGTTGATGTCAATGGAATCAGTCCTAGGATTTACACCCACATAATCTTTTTAGAATATGGTGTTAAACTATAGAGACCCTAAACTTTTACACATATTATTATATGATTTTAAGCATAATTAAAAATCAAATTACAAGACAAGTATCATAAATTCTTGTGTCTCTAGAAGAGCAAGTACATAATTAAACATCATGAAACCAAAATAAAAAAATATTTTGTTTGATACTTATAATGATCTCCCAATATCCATTGAGTTCATACATCCAAAAAGGATAACATGGGTAATAAATGAATAAAATGGATAAACAAAAAATCCTAGAAAGTGAGTAATCATAGGAATAAAACATAGCACATGGGTTAGAAGGCATAACATGATGAAAAAAAGTCATAGAACATTAATAAAAATAAGGAATAATAACATGTATAACATGGGAAAATATAATCATGGAACCATAGGAATATGGAAACAATATATAAAATGACATAAACATGAGTCAAGGATAACTTCAAAGACTATATAATGTGGTCTAAAAAGTACCATAAATGAATTAGGTTCACTACCTCTCCCAACATGACATATCATGAGACTAAACATTACCCAATGAATTGGCTTTATATCTAGGTTCACCCATCATAACATGTTCATGAATATGTGTGCCACATGGAGAATAAACATAAGGGTTTCCCATAAAAAGAAATGGGTATCATAATCATGTCACAAGGCATAAAAAATGAGCACATCATAAATGTTTCCATAAAAGAATGGATTAAAAACGTACATGGACATTCATAAGGGAAAAAATGAATGAATAGTGATAATTTATGTTTAATTTAAGTGGAAACATGTAAAAGTTTTGTTTAAGAGACATTACAAATGAATCATTTTAGTGTCGTTTAAGGAAAATATTAAAGATAATTCAAAGAAGAAGAGGAATATTCATTTTTATAAAACCAGAAATGAACCAACATATGTTTTCATGAAAAAATGAGTGACGTTAGAAAAATAATGGTGGCTTGAAATGGATTATGGAGTGAAATTGTAAGTAGGTAACAAATTGAGAAGTTCCCTTGAATTGGGTTTTCTTATGAGGGAAAATTGTAAAATAGAACTTTTCTAAAACATGTATTACCTTGTAAAAGAGAGACGATATGATCTAGATACATGATTTTAGAACATATAAAAATAATTTAAAATAATTATAAAATAATAAAGAACCATCACATTTGGTTAAATATATATAAAGAGTAACCTGATAGAAAAATGGAGGTTCGGGAAGAACCCCTTACCTTATGTATGAAATTTTTCTACACTTGATCTTAATGTCCTTGATAATCAAATTAAATATATTAATTAATTAATTATTAAGATTTTATACATTTAATTTATTTATTTTAATTTTATTATTCTCATTTTTAACCTTTTATATGAGTTATAGTTTTCAATTTCATCATTCTGGAGTGCTCGTGTTCTTAGTTTTCATGATTGGTTCGCTTGTATAAGAGTATGGAAGTATATATAAAATGAAAATAGAAATCCAGAATTGAATTTATAATTTATCAATGTAAATACATAGGTTTAAATGGTTATATAATTCATTTGGTTATTTTGGGTGAGGATGAATCATTAGATAAGATGTTAGTGATAATCATTTGGATTATTTTGGGTGGTTTTCATTCACAAGGAACATGTTTTGTTTTTTTATTTGACATCAAATGTATATAATAATTATAGATAATTAAATAGGTTGTAATACATATATTGTAATTTTTTTAACCATAAAAATGCTTTTACATCCATCCATGAAGGAATTAATAGAAAATGAAAAAAAATCGTCCTTGAAGGTGATAAAGTAACACCTCACAGCCAAATTTTTTTTTAGAATAAAAGGGAGAGGGGAGGGGTTTAATGATGGATTATTCCATTATCATAATAAAATTAAATTTTATGTTAGGTAATGGAGTTATAATACCATTTTTATGAGGATAGGTGATGAGAGAATAAGAAAAGAACTTGAAAAAAAATAAAAGAAAAGGAAAGAGGAATATGTCTCTTGAGTTTCTCCACCATGAAAACCCCATTAAGGAAAAGGATTTGGTATTTTTATGAGAAATGATATCTTAAAAATGTTGGAGGTTATTTTTAAGATTATTTGGTATAATTTGGAAAAGGATCAAATCTTGGAAGGTGTGAGGTTAAGAGGTGGTGTCGGGTGGTATTTATAGTGGAGGAGAGGAGTGTTTTCTCACTATTTTAGTCAATTTTATGGCTCAAGACAAGAACTAGTGTTGATTATTATGAATATATACAGTAATTAGTGCATTTGAGTTATAACTAATGGTTCTTACCTCATCATTACATCAACAATGACTCAAAAATTCATGTATTTAGCATTTATTGACAATTTTTGAATTTTACTATTCACTGAAAATTCATGTATTTTAGAAAAATACAAAAAAATCACCCTAACCATTTTTTGATGTTTATAATTCATCAATGAAATTCATTTTATGAAAATAATTTTATAAATTTAATAAATTTAATTTTTAATTAAAATCATCATTTACGTGGAAAATACTGATTTTATAATTGATTTTATGACACGTTATAAAATTAAATAAAGTATCATAAAATTATATTGTAATCATAAGATAATAAAATATTAATTTATAAATAAATTTTATGAAAATAATTTTTATTTTAAATCATTATATTAATTATACAAATGAAAATAATCATTTATATTTTAAAAAATATCAAAACTTAATTTGTAATTTCTAAAACATTTTTTTACTTATACAATGATATAATTATATCATATAACCATTTATAAGATGAATAAATTTTGATTATAATTTCATGGGTAAGGTTACTATTCTATTGGTCAGTTTACTATTTATAAGGGTCACATTACTATTCCAAAGGTCATGTTACAATTTCATTGCTATAGGTTCCTTAACTTCTTAGAAATACCTCTTTTTTCATTAATTATTCATTTAAGAAGTTTTTTTTATTCTATATGTGATTTTATGTGATTTATAGTGTATGATATATATATATATAAGAAGTTAATTTTCCATTGATAAAAATTTTGGTCGTTACACAAACAAAATCATCAACCCCAGAGGTGACTCGTTCCACTGATTAAAGAAGTAATCAAGAAGGAAGTAATGAAGCTTCTTGATGTTGGTATAATATTTTCCATCTCTGAAAGTGAGTGGGTGATTCCACAATAATTAGTCCTAAAAAGGTGTCTTGATTTTTGTTAAAAACAATGAAAATGATTAATCTCAACTCAAACCACTAATGGATGGTGATTATGTGATGATGAATAAATCTCAACACTTTGAATCAAAATGACCATTTGTTGCTCCCATTCATGGATTAAATGATCAAGATACTATCTAGTCATGAATTATATTGTTTTCTAGATGGATATTCTAGATACAATAATATTATTTTCACCCTAATAGACTTTAAAATACCACATTAACATGTCCTTTTAGAACCTTAACCTATCAAAGAATGTCATTTGGAATGTGAAATGCACCGGTATAAATTAAACGATGCATGAAACAGATTTTTTATGATATGGTGGAGGAGTTTTCTAGATATTTTCATGGATTATTTCTCTGTATATGGACAATATTTTTAAGTCTTATTAAGAAATATTTACCATGCACTGTAGCATTTTGAAGATAATTTCCTAGTATTAAACCGGGAAAATTTTCATTTAATGTCCTATGGAGGAATATTCCTTGGACATAAAATATAAAAGAATGGCATGGAAGTTGATCCGACAATGATCATGGTAATTAAATATTTACTTAAACCCATGGAAGTGAAGGGTATAAAGAGTTTTTTGTTCCATGTAGAATTTTATCACCACTTCATCAGAGATTTTTCAAGAATACCCCTCCCACTAACACACCTATTATCGAAGGACACACCATTCGATTTCACTATAGAGTGTTGATCAACATTCAACACAATAAAACAAAGCATGGTGGCTACTCCTATTATAGTTTCACCCAATTGGGATATGGACATTGAACTAATATGAGACTCCATTTATTTTTTTGTGGCCTCTGTTTTTGGGTACTTTATTGGAAACTTCTACTTCCCCACCAATTATTCCATCCATACACAGAACTAAGCTGAGGTCAATTATACAACCCTAAAAAATAAGCTACTGGTAGTAGTATTTTATTTTAAGAAATTTCTCTTATACAATGGGATTTCTAAAGTGGTTGTGTATATAGATAATGTAGCACTAAAATAACTATTGATAAAAAAAGGATACCAAATCGTGGATAATATAGTGGATCATGTTGTTACATGAATTTTATATAGTCATCAAATACACTAAATGGATTTAAAATTTCATTGCTGCCCACAAATCAATACTTCCACTACCGAGTATTAAATATGAAAATAATATCATTATCGGGGATGATTTTACCAATAAAACACTTTTCAATATAAATATGAAATCATGATCATGGTTTTCTGATTTTTTGAACTATCATTCCATTAGATCTTTTTACGAAATATTCTACTATTAACAGAATAAGAAGTTTGTATTCAATGATTCACACTATTACTAGGATTAGTCGATATTATTTAGGCATTGTTTTTATGGATTTATGTGATGTTTCATCCCATAGGATGAGATCCAAAATTTTCTTACAATGTATAACACGTTTCCAGTTGGAGGACATCATGGGAATGAATGCACCATAGTTAAGTTCCTAAGGAGCAGATTATTCTATCCCATATTCCATTAGGATATGAGAATATTTTTATAGAGTTGTGATCAATTCCAATGGAAAAAACCATTGGAAAATGAAACGAATTTCTCTAGAACCCTATCTTTGATGTATAGATATTCAATTTATGGGGAATTTATTTCATGGTCTTATTCCCTAATTATTAGGGAGAGTTATACATATTACTCAGGGTGGACTACATTTCGAAGTGTGTGGAATCCAAATCCCCCACCCATGACACAACCATGGTGATCATGAATTTTATAAATTAAAAAATTTCTCCAGATATGATTTCCCTGATTACTCATTATGTATTGGGTAGAACACTTCAAAAATTATACCGTTAAAGTCATTCTTGAAAATTATGGAATTCTATACAACACTGAAACTCCCTACCACCTGTAAACTATTCGAAAAATAGAATTATCTAATCTGAAGATCAAAAACTTCTAGAAATACAGCGAGTACAATTAGTAACTATTAGAGTTTTAAAATAGATTATGTACTATGGGAATATCACATAGCATATAAAACACCCATCGGCACTACTCCATTTTTATTTTTTTATAGGAAGCCCTGTCACCTACCAGTGGAGTTAGAGAATTTCTCATATTGGGGAATAAAAAAATTAAACTTTAATGCTAAAAAATATGGGCAACAAAAATTACCACAAACAAATGATATAGAAGAGATTATAATTGATGCTTATGAAAATTCCCAAATTTAGAAATAAAAAATAAATAAATGGAATGACCAATGCATCTCATTGTGGATCTTCACACCAAGGGAAAAAGTTCTACTCATTAATTCATGTCTAAAGCTATTTCCTATGAAATTGGAATCCTAATGGTTGGGTCACTTTGAAATTTTCAAATATTTCCCCTGTAAGAAAACTAAAATCAAAATAGGCAAAGGAAAACCATTTAAGGATAATGGTCAATGATTAAAAAATTATCAAGAACCATTTCTTGAGGGATGTGTTCTTTGTTTGAAAATCAAATTCACTCAAAGAATTTATAGATCTCAACATTAAATGAAGAAATGATTAGGTGGAAACCCAGAATAGGTTTAATAGGTTCAAGTTAATGATGATTAGGAAGGTTTGGTGATTCTAGAAATAGGTTAGGGGTTTTTGGAAAAAAAAAGTACACAAAAGAAACAATTCTTATTGTGTAAACTTTACATGACATGAATATATCAAGGCCTGGAAAATTTAATTCTAGTATTTTACATATTGTGAATTATATACACAATTTTAAACACATGGGATTTATATAAAATTCATGAACCTAGGTTTCATAGTCCATGCCCATTCATTTTCTCTAAGGTGCAATCCTCCCCCAACCAAAGGCATCCACCCCTCAGGTGAAAGATCTATTAATTACCACACCTCCTCCTCAATTCTTCCTCCCCCCCAAATATATTCAATCCTTCCACCCATTCCCATCCATTCCCTACCATATCATTCCCACTTTCAAAATGGACTACTCCAAAACAATCAAGTTCATGACCCAACATCCAGACCCTCCTCTATCTAAGCACCGGATAGAAAATCCTCCACCACCACTTGAAGATCCCTCCCCTTCCATATCTACATCTAGTTCTACCACTCCCACAACCAACGATCATTTCCAATCCTCCTCCATCTAGTCAGAGGGTGTTTTCCAACACATGCACCATCACACTTACCTTTATTTTTCTAGGCATATGCAACAGGCTCACTTGGTCCATCTTCAGTCCAAGCCCATGAGGACCAACAGGACCCTTGACATGGTCATTCTTAATAATATCCAGTTTCTTGATGATTTCTTTGAGATCATTGGATTAATACACCTATTTATCATCATTAAGGCATATTATGAGAAATATTGGGAGCTATTCTTGGAGTTCATAGCCATGTTGGATCTTGACGTTGCTCATTTCACCTTCCATATTGGTGTTCAGCCTTGGGAGATAACTTTGGGAGACTTCAGTGTCGAGCTGGGTGTCTAAACTATTTATTTCAACACTTCTACTACCTATTTAACCTTATGGAATAATTCAAACAATGAATACACTCCACATATTTGGGAATTGATCACTATAGACCCCAGAGATTTCATGATCCATGGAAAACAAAGAGCACCCTTCTACGGGGTGCCATATTATGGATAGTGCATCAGCATCTCGCCCATTCTTGGATACATAGAGGAGATGCTCATAGGTGAATCTGCTAGATAGAGTTTCTCATATTATCCTCCACCATGTTGAGCCCTTACATCAACATGGATTTCTAGTTTTAACTCTACTATGATGCACAGGAAAATTGGCCTCATGGTACCTTGATGGGAGGTAGATTCATCACCCATCTTGATCATCATATCAATGTTCTTGTAACATTTCATCCACTTTTTTCTTTTAGAAATATGGAGTTTATTAACCTCCCCATGATCCAAAATATAGGGCTTTTGATAAATATTATAATAAACTATGAGTGGTCCCTTGAGTACATCAAGGATTTTGACAAGGCCCCAGGTCATCATGCTCCGGCCCCACCTACTCCAACTCATGAGGCTCATGCTACTACTAACCCTACCCCAACCTTAACTTCCTCCACCAATCCATAACCCTTAGCCCAGTCTACACCTACCCCATCATTTCCCTCATATATTTTTCTATTTTCCATAGTATTTTGGAGAACCAAATTGGGAATTTCAGTCATTTCAAAATTTCCTTTGCCAACCTATCTCAGTTTTCCAATGGCCTGCCACTAGCCACTAAATCTACCCACCCACCACCTCCTTTCATAAACCCACCCCCACCATTCCCACCCCATCATCCACACATGTTAACCTTCCCCCAAAGATCACAAACCATATTGTATAACAGGGCTTTTTATCAGAGTATGCTCGATGGGGAAAGGGTATTTCCTTACCTTCCACATCTGTGGTTCCATTCATTAATATAGCTTCCAAACATTCAATGCAATACGGATCAGCACATCCCCTCAAACTATGACAACATATCTAGATTCCAACACCACATCACTTTCTATGTTTGTCGATCCACCTAACCTCACCTCCATATCTTCTATAAACGTGGTGGTCTATATTCAGATACATGTTGTTCAAAGGTGGGGAGAATTTTGATGCTGATATCGGTGATCCATCCTACAATATTTAGTCTTGTCCATGTATACCTATCCCCTATTTTACATTGTCTTCGTTTTATTTTTTCACTTTATGTATACCCTAATCATGGTTTTACTATTTCTTTGGTCTAATGGATGAAATATAATTTTTTTATCACATAGATTGACTATTCTAATTCTTAATTTTTCATTAGTTTAGATATGTCCAGATCTAATGCACATTCCATATTTCTCGATGGGTATATTAGACTGCTATATGGAATCCTGCATGAGGTATTTCCTAGAGTGGATAACATACTGGGATGACTCTAGGATATTCAATTCCATATTTTACATGAGTCCCCTCCATATCATGTATGGATACTACATCCACCATATTAGATATTTAGTTGGATCATTCTTGTAGTGGTAAACCCCACAAAGTACTCACATGAGATTGAGGATACAACTACCAATTCTTGTAAAAGGATGATGACAGCTGATCCAATGGACCCCTCTACTTGATCCTTGTCCATCCATTTGGTTGAAGATGTCCTATTATCGCTTCATGGGAGGTAACCCTTTTTTGGTTGAGTCGTTAGTATTTTTAATTTATTTTTTTATATTTTTATCCACAATACCTATTTTTCTTCATTTTAATCTACTTCTTTCATTGTGATATGTATTTCACTTCATTTGTAACTACTATGCACAACTATTGTATTATTGATTTCATTTTGGTCATATCTTGTGTGCTAATTGATTATCTTGTGTAGGCATGTTTCTTTCTAACAAATTTTATCGGAAGACAATTTTGCCTTAGATTCCCAACATTTTCCCCCATGTAATGACCTTCATTATAGGGATCTATTTATTCCCTACTTTAAAATCATTATTTTCATTTACAATCTATCTATGCTGCTATTACTAACTCTCCACCATCACTTTATAAAAAAACTACTGACATTGTTTCATTTTAAGTGTGGCATAGTCATTATTGAGATTTATTTTTTATACACAATGATTATTGATTATTTTCATTAGTCTGGGAGTCTTTTTCATTGAAATAATACTTTAACTTGAAATCTCATTTCACCCATTTAAATAAAAGACAAAAAAATTGTAGATGTTGAAATCTAGTTTTATTCCTGCTTAGAATTTTAAAATATTTTTCTGATTTGAGTAATTTACTTCTGATTCTTGTATCTTACAATTGACTTTAATGAACTTATTATTGGTGTTTATTACATGATTGATTACCTTAGTTTTGTATTCCCATTCCTGATAGGATTTTGGTCCTAAATTTTCATATTATTTTATAGGCATATTTATTTAGAGATACTTGGGGAATGTAAACCCATCAAGGAATATATTGGAATCCTATCAAGGATATGAATGAATAAATACACTATTAAAATGATTAAGGATATATTTTTTTATCCATTTATCCTAAAACCCACCTCTAAATTTATACTTCCTAAGACCATAGAATCCATGAATGACCTTGTTAGGATTAAGTCGTGTTACAAGACCATTTTATTCCTTCCTACCATACTCTTGATGTGATTGTGTGATTTTCAATTGAATAAGTGTTGGGAATATGTTCATTACTAATGGATCTGGGATGCTTACTATTGGAGATATGTATGTGTACTTTTCCACATGATTTGTATAAATTGGTCCAAAGTTATTCTAATGTATCTTCCATGATTATATTGTTTTCTAAATAACAAAAATATATGTAAAATAATATTGGTTGTGCATTTGGACGGTCAAAAATCACCATTTCCATACTAATGAGTCATATAATGGATCATATTTGGTTAGGTTATGGATGTGTGATATGTCCTAGACAAAACCTTTGAAAAAGAAAAATAAGAAATGGGATACTTTCATTACACTTTTATGGAACGTCCATATACCTACCCTAAGCTTTTGGGAGTGTGTAAATACCTATTCCTAGAAGATATTTTCATTGAATTATTCCTGATGATCGTATATTATACTTGATAGTTTTCCCACCTTTTTTAGCTTTATTTTTATCATTTACCCACCTACCCTAATCCATATAGTCACTTGAACCTTATTGTTGAAGACCTCGTGATTAATTGTGTGTTTATCTTTACAGAGTGGATATCTTAGAACCAATGCAAGATTATTATTAGGAATATGTATTCAAGGTATGGTCATAACACCAATTTCATTTTACCTTGAGTGATGAGAGAAAATTCATGGTGAGGTAAATTGTAATATCAGTATGGCTTCTAAGGAACTGTTGAAAAAAATTAATCAAAGGAAGAAAGGATCTTAATAAATAACTTCACCATAAGGTATGAATGATTTTATCTACATAAATGATTCTGCAAAAATTGATTTTTCAACTAACACTTAGTTTTATTTTCTTGGTTTCAATGAATGTTTCCGTTTTAATAATTACTTCTTATAGAATCCTTGTTGATATTTTTTTGATTGAGGGCAAGAAATTATTCAAGTGTTGAGGAATTTGATAAGATAAATTTATATATTTTTATTATATATATTTATTTAATATATAACAATGCTTCATTTTATAATTAATTGGGTTTTTGTTTATTTTTATAAGAAATAGGAGCTTAATTATCAAAGGAGGAGCAACTAAATATTCAGAAAATTTAGACATTACATGTCGTGAACCTTATTCACGATGTGAATTGCTTGAACAAAAACCTCGACAAGGTGAATACCATTATATGAAATTGATATAGGTATTTAAAGATCCAAATAAAATTTAATATAATACATGGATGCATTACATGAATTATAATTTTTTAAGTCCAATCCCACCGAAGATTCAAGCTATGAAATTAATAATAAATCCATATGATATAAGATTTGCAGTGATTATTGTGAATTTGAGTTCACAACGTAAATTAAATTACATTCCATGAAATTTTTGTAGGATAAGTCATATATAAGAAGTTCATTATGTGAAACCATTACATGTCGGAAGTCTCATCAGCCTATAAATATTTCAGTGGAGTAGTAGAGTGAATACGACCATTTTTTCCTTTTTTAATCCTATACCTTCTTTCTTGCTTTGTTCCATGAATATTTTGTTCCTTTTATTCTTTCCTATTTTTTATTTATTCTATTACTTCACATCGATTAAAAATATTGTGGATTTTTTTTTATGATAGGATTTTTGTTTCAATTCCAATAACCGATGTCAATTCCAATTGTTTTGTTCTTTCTTTTTAATTTTTTCAAGTGATATTTTGATTGATTTTTGATTGGTTTAACCAAGGATTATAAAAATCTAACTTGTTTAATTGATATTTCAAGCATGTTTCCAATTTCTTCCTTATTTCATACCAATTATAAAAAGAGTGGATAATCCACTAGGGTTAGGGGTTGATAATTGGGGTTCCCTAAACATAATTAATCTCTAAATAAAAACTCGAGTAACCCTATGTCTAATAATTAGGTTGAAACCAATTTTCAATCATATTATTTTGCATAACCCTGATCTGTGGAATTGTAATAGAAGGACCCTGACCTAGTTGAAGTTGAGAAGGCTAGGACCAATTTCCTATGATTCTTTCTTCCTTGAATCCATGCCTTATACATCTGGGTTTTTTATTACCTCTAGAGTAAAGAGTAGTTTCCAGCTTTAGTAGATCTAACTTATTAGACCAAAACTAACTGGAGACTTTCACACTGCTTTGAAACCTAATCCATATGACTATCTTAACATAGATCATGAAATAACTTTTGTATAATCCCTAAAATTGACCTTGATTCCTCCATTTATCTTGATTTAGAACCAAATTATCTAAGACTTAGAAAACCAAACCTACGTGAGTCACATAAGAAATCCATCCACCATGTTCTAAATGCTAGGACAACTGCTTATCAGCTTCTCCCAATGGGTTCAACCCCACATTTTCTCTATGATACACCTTTCTAGCTAGTGTAGTTTGGGATAATATAAATTCTAATCTAATCCATTCCCATTAATAGTTATATATGTTGTGAGGTTTGTTAAACTACAAAGAAGAAGTGTTTTTCTAGAAACCCAGGTTTTGAAACTCACCTTCTGAAATCTCAACTATAGAATACGGTCAGGAGTTCTAAAAATAAAATAATCAGATAAAAAAATATAGATGATGGAATTTTGATCTAATTTTTTTCACCAAATCACCTTGATCTCCATGAACTTTATGAAACACACACACACACAAGTGGAGGAATAAAATGACTCACAGCATCAAGGAATAACAAATGGATTGATGTGGTTCAGACTTTTTCCTACTCCATGGGAAAAAAATTACTGAATTTATTAATCATGGATAAATATTAAATTATTTCAATATTTTAAATATGTGAACATGTGAACCTACTCATCTATTTATACAAAATTATAGCTGAAATATTTAGTTCCACAACTTTCTAATATTTATGGATGACCCTCCGCTCAGTCAAATCCACCGTAAGATGAACTACATAAAATCCTGATTTTTTGTGAAGAGTGAAAGATATATATTTTATTATTACACAAAAATCTAAAGTATTTTTATATATACCTAATAAAATGGTATTATTCATACATTTTAAATAGATTTATTCCTATTAAAGTTAGATTCTCCTTCCCCACTTTCAATCATATGAAGTGAGTTCTCAACACTATCTCCCCCTTCTACATCAGCTACTACTTCCAAAATTTTCTAGTTATTCTAAAATTATTTCATCCAGTAATAGAATATATCCTCTATAAATAATAATTATTGAATATATAATTCTTTTTCCAAAAAATATTTATTATTGGTCTGAAAAATATCCATCTTGATAATTATTTTTCTCATATTCACCACCTAGACCATTAAATCAGTTAACCTTCCTTCCTCGGATATTAATGGATAGTGTGTATATAATGGACCCACCCCTAGTAGCCTATATCCAATGGATACTTTATTAAATTGTAACATGATACAATTGATCACATCGTAAAAAAATGAATAGTTTAGTAGTCTTGATAAATTGGATACATACCTGAATGTCATTTTACATTTGAAAACATAAAATAAAACATAGTATTTTAATTGAGCACACTATTATTACCTTTATAATGTCCATAAATATAAATAATAATACACTTACTAGAATACTGGGTAAAGGAAACATAAAAATGGTTTGACCTCATATGCTCAGTAAGGGTATGCATATAGCAGAAGTTAATAATTCATAAATAACAAGGCAAGAATAAATGTTAATTAAATAATGTCATATAAATAATCACATTAGTTGTATTATTATCGATCGATATCATCACTATTTTAGTAGTCATATGGTAATATATAACTAATTTCATAAATATGGAAGCATAATGTTGGGCATAAAAAACATAACATTGAGGCCTCATGAAAAGACATCTAAAACATACATTCAAGTCCTCATGCCAAGAAATATTACATAAATTGGTAAGGCCTCTACTAAATACCCAATATAGTTTTTTTCATGATACCTTATAACCAATAAAGGGTTTATGTAATTTAAGGATCCACCCCCTACTTAATAAGTCTAATGAATTCATCATATGAATAAACAACACAACATAATATGTATGCCTTAAAAATCAACAATTGTCTGTATTAGAGGAACTATCTTGTGGAATATCAATAATTTACCTAGTAAAACGGATCATATATCATCCATAGAAATATGTTGGTTGATATAATTAGATTATATCCTCAGTAAAGCATAATATTCAACAAATTATGTTGACATAGTCAAAAATACTTTCAAATATCACTGATAAATTTCTTGAATAAAATATCATTTTCACTTTGAAATTACTTATTTAAAATCTAAAAATTTCCCAAATATTAAGGAAAAAATTTTATATTGAAAATAAACCTATAAAATATTAAATAAATCTTCAATTAAATGATAATTCATGATGGTGTTAAATTATTCTAATGGCTTATAAGTTTAAAAAAGCCTTTTACATTTTTGGTAAAATGGTCAAAAGTACATAATTCAGAAATGAAAAGAATAATTCCTTTAAAAAAATTTAAAAAAATTAAAACTTGGGTAAAATTTATTTAATAAATCATTTTATAATAGTAAAAATATTATTTAAAACATTTTAAGGAAAATATGGGCATTAAATAAAAAATAATCCCGATGAAGTGTTAAAACAGAGTTGGTTTTCCTTAAAAATGTTTTTTCGAAATCTTGAGTACTTAAAGAGTGTAAAATGAAATGAAAACAATTAATTTATAAAAATAACTCTAGGATAATAAAATATATTTGTTTTATGAAATAAATGTCAAATAATTTCTTAATCGGATAGTTAAACATAAACAATCTTGAATAACGATGAGATTGTGAAATAAACTCTTACCTCAGGTCCAATATACTTCATACAAGTTTGAAACTACTGCATAATAAATATATATTTGTTATAAATAAATTATAAGAACCATATATATCTATAATTTCATATATTATCCATTTATAACATCTTATCACTCATTTTTTAACAATATTAGATTATTAAAACTTTTATGGTGTTAACTTCTTGGTCTTCCATATATATTTTAATTCAAAAGTTCTAGTCCTTATACATTTATTATGGTTCCATAATATCCATAATTTAAATAATGATATAATTTTCATATATATTAATTATATGTATATATATATTCAGCAATATATAGTAGAGATAGAAAAATGAATTTCACCGTTTATTGATATGGTAGATCGTATGTACATTGAACGTTTCTTTCTCTTTTAAACATATAGAACATAACAAAGCTAAATTATAATTAACCTCTTTAGAATAAATATTATATCATATACATCATATATATCATAAATATTCATTAAATCTATTCTTATTACCATCCAAGTAAAATAGAAATGAAAAAATGGATCACATTGCTTCATAGAGATGGTATTCCACACGTATGTACAAGAAATGTTATCGTTACCCAACAGACTAGAAGGTAAAATGGTATATATCATATTATACATTCAAAAGAATAATTATTTCACAAATATTATATATTTTCATTGGTTCCATCTTTATAACCATCCAAATAAATTGGTCATGAAAATTAAATTACACTGTTATGTGGAGATGATAAGTCATACGTATGCACGAGCGATGTTTTTTCTTTTCATAGGATGGAAAATAGATGAAAAATGTTTATTCCATGGTAATAATAAAATATAAATATATTTATGATACTTTATTTATTATTTTAGTATGGTTACAAAAGATTTATAGTATGTAGAACTAGAATGATATTTGAATGATTAGGTAAAGTTCACTACCTACTCAATGAAGAAACTACTTTATATATCCTCTTAAGGGACCTAGGTTTGATGTTTTTGGAAGACTAGAACCTCCATAACTTGTTTAAGGATGTTTAGAAGAGTTATTTTAGAATTTTTTCTAGATAATTTACTCTATTTTGTGTATATAAAAGAGGGAATGGGTGCCCTTTTATAAGGAAGGGAATGTTCACATTTGAAATTACAAAATAATTAAATTATAACTAAGAAATTTTCAAGAAAAATGATTCTAAATGAATAGAGATTTAAATTAAAATATTAGAAGGTCTAAATTTCATCATAAAATGAGATTTATATTGTTTTGGGTTTTATTTTATACCATATATTTTGGTTTGATATAAGGATGATGCTCGCGCTCTGGGATCGGTGGTGATGGAGTAACCCTAATGGGATCGGCGGCGTTCCCCCCTCTGTCGCCTATCGACGCGAAGGGGGAGGATTCTCAGCATCCTCGGATCCGGTCTCGCGCTTTATCGCCTTTTACCAACCCTAATTTGCTACCGTCATTTCCAAAAATTTATCTTTCTCCGAAGGTCCCTAGCCTTCTCGATGGTGCCCCCATGGTTTTTCGTTCGGCTCTAGAGTTTAAAGAAGCGGAGTTCCTTCTGAATCTCATGTTGGTTGCAAGTTTCAGAAACTGGTGACCTTTGGTGGATAAATTTGACAGGTTCATTTTCGATTCTTGGGGGATGTGGGATAGGGCGGTTGTCAGTCTATTTGATAGAAACCATTTTATGGTGCGATGTCCATCCTCAGAGGATCTTGCTCACGCTCTGGCCTTTGCTCCCAGGAGGTGCAGTGGATGTGGATTTCACCTGTCTCGGTTGAGCTCTGACTTTTATCTTAATCGCGATTCTACTATGGTTCCTTTGTGGGTAAGTCTTCCTCATCTCCATCTCCCCTTCCAAAACCTAGAAATTCTTCGTATGTTAGGGAATTTGTTAGGACGTTTACTTTGCGTTGATTCATGTACTGGTGCGGTTTGTCATGCGGTAAACCCCTGCATCTATCTGGAGGTGGATGTTTCGAAGGCTCCAATTGAGTTTGTGTGGATTGAAGCTGGCAAGGAGATCAGGTGCAAGCAACCAGGGGTCTTTGAGCATTGGGTGGAGTACTGTTATTCCAGTCGGCAACTGGGTCATTCACGTGCTGTCTGCAGGTGGGGTGAATCCAAATGAAAAACGAAGGAGCATGAGAGGATTGTTTCAGATGGGAATCAGGCTCACTAAGTGTGCAATAAGACACAGTGCACAAGGCAACAGCCGGGTGCCGAGCCTCCTTTGTCTGGGGCTACAGATTGGAACAAAAAGGAATTGACAGGTCAAGACAGGGATAAATCAGTGGAAGTGCGGGTTGATAAACATCCCCTGACGATACCTCAATCTGTAAGTGGGAGGTTTTCTAGAAAGGATGTGGTGGTTTGGACAGGTTTCATGGTGAGTAATCCCTTTGATGCTTCTTCTTCGGGGTTCAACCAGCAAGCATTTGATCAAGAGATGATGGGAATCTAGGTGGGAGGTTTTTTTAATGTTGTGGCTGAGGATTTTGTGCCTGGTCTTGAGAACACAGTGCAGAGGATTTCCATGAAGAATATAGAGAATAGGCCACGGGATTCGATGGTTAAGTAGGTTTTTGAACACTTAAACTGTGACCTATTCCTTTTAAATGCAGATACAGTGGATGGGAAGGAAGTGGAGTTGGGCACTCAGGAGGAGGGTGTTGGCATTGCAGTGGTGGGAGAGCAGCAGGATCCAGTTCTTTTGCAGGGAGTGAGCTGTGATGCTGCTGGGGCTGTGGAGGCTTTTGTGCCATAAAGGCCAGCTTGTGTTGATTCAATGGAGAATGAGGGGATTTTACATGACATGGAGGCCTATGTACAGTAAGATGGTAGTTTCTTTAGGTCTGATACTGATCCAATGGATGCTACAACCGGGGAAGGTGTTATGGAACTGATGGACCGGCCACAATGTCCTGCTATAATTGATGTCAACAATCAGGTTCATCAGGTTTGTGGTTCAGAGGATGGTTATCGGGAGGTGAAAATTTTGGTAGAATGGGGTGATATCTCCGATAGCGACAGGGAAAAGAATCGTGGAGTGGTACGGCCTTCTTACAGTAATGTTGTACAGGGTGCAAGTATGAAGTTGCAAGGGGAGGAAGGTGCTAAGACCACCCCACCACAGCGAAGAACGAAGAAAGACTACTCTTACCTTCCCAGGCCAGTGTCCACTAGATCTTCTGTTGGGAGGGAAAGTTGGGCTATGCAATCCTCAAAGGAGTTTCTAGCCTTGTAAAAGCTAAATCTTGGAAGCAAATGTGCCAAAGTTCTTAAACACTATGAAATCTCATAGTGGGAAACAGATAAAGCAGAGGACGTTGTCTCTAAAGGGGGTGGTGATGGGTATGGTTTCTATGATATGTAGTTGTTCTGGACTTCTTTTACCTGTTGTGCTTTTCCTTTATTAATAAATGGTCAGAGGCTTGCCTCTGGATGAGCATTTCTGGGCATATCTTTTGGTTTACGCCTTTAATGACTAATTTTAATTGTAAATGTGGTGATGAAAATTTTAAAATTAAAGGGTTATAATTTTATTTATAAGGTATAAATTTTCCCATAAATAGACAATAGAGGAAATTTTAGACCATATTTTATCCCCCTTGTCCTATTCAATATTTTTATTATTTTTAACTAATTTTATAAATTGTTGTTCTCATAAAATATCATTATTTTCATTTTTGAAATTATTCGTTTAATTTAAATTTAAATACAATAAGAAAAATAAGGAATTATAATATAATCCTTTCACATATCCCTAATAGGATATATTCATCTATAAAAAAATTTGAACACAATAATTCCTTCAAATTGCATTACTTTTAATTTTTTATAACCAATTATTTTATTTTCCTATTAATTGAATAAATATTGTGTTGGTATTGTATAAGCATATAATGTAATTATATAATCACTAAAAATTAAAATTAAATTAAATATATAAAAATAATCTAACTATGAACAAAATAAAATTTAATATTCATTCAAAGCTTATTTTTATCCCTATGTGAACAAAAAAGATAAGTTTAATAGCAAGAGAGTGACATTTTGTATTTTATTTACATAAATTAATATAAAGGTAAATATTAATGAAAAATGGAACCAAGTGGAAATATTTTTTATAATTTGATGATAATAGTACGAATTTACTCCTAAAAAGGATTGAGTTATGTGTTAGATAAATTTTAAATCCTTGTCCCCATGTCTAACTCTATTTTACCCTTACTAAGGTGGAAAATATCCACCAAGGTTACTATTCATAATGTCCAAAAGTAAAAGGAAACTATTTGCTCGATTATGGGATACTTTTTCCTAGATTAAATTCCTTAGAGTGGTAGAAAACAATTTTAATATTAATGTGTAAAACACGACAAAAAACACTTTATAGAAAAATATTCTTTTAAGACCAAGACCGAAATTATACCAAAATCAAGTATAATGCTGATTAAACTATAATTAATTAGATTTCATATAATTAAATAATACATATGTTACTCTGAGATAAAATTAAAATAATAAAGGAAATTATTAAAGAAAATAAATGAGTATTTTATAAGAATCGATATTTCTCACTATTCACTGAAAAATCAAATTTTAAAAAAACCCAAAAAAATTGAACCTAAGTAAATTATGATATTATAATTTAAAAAATGATATAATTTTTATGAAACAAAATTTCTGAAAGCATCATAAATTAATTATATTATCTACACACACAAATCAACAAAAATCATTTTTGAAGAAAATGTATTTTTCAAGCATAAAATAACATTACTGGAAATTGAGTGATTATTTCCTTGGAATTTAAATATAAGATTGTATTGAGTATGAACTTTATTTATATTTCATAATGAGGATATTCCTATTGATACGCATCAATTCAATAGCTAGGTTAAAAACGTTAAATTTAAATAATAATATTTTAATAGTATATCATGGTTCGTTTAAACTCAGTGTAGCGTGCAATGCCAACTATCAAATAAAATAAATTTATTTAAATAAAAATTATTCTAAAATCTCAAGGGGTCTACATTAAAACCCATTTAAATAAATTATTCCCTCTTAGTTATATATCATCCATCAAAGGTTCAACCTTTGTTGAAAATCCACATTGTACATTAGAATAATAAAACTTCTTTTGAAAAGGTAATGTTGTAAATGTAATGGTTACTTAAAATATAATGTATTTGGGTTACCATATAAGGATAAAATTAATGGGAAGTTAAAATATAGACATGTAAGACAATAATAACATCCAATGACTAACATATAGTATTGCAGGACTTCGTCATGATAAAGTTAATGACCAAAAAATTATAAATCTGCAATGGGGGAAAAGACCACCAATTTATTAGAAATAAAAGTGGGAGAATAACATTTTAATTTCATGATATTTTACTACATTATTTTATAAATAATTAACTAATTCCTAAATCCTCAAAACTAACTAAATCCAAAAAATCAGGATTATTTAAAAACCAAACTTAATAATAACAACCAAATTTACAACTAGGTAATAGATTTTCATCTTAAATAAAATCACTCAATATATTATAAACAGATTTCTACTAGGAGTATTTTTTAGTAATTATTTATATATAATTTCAAGGTATAATTATTTATCAATTCCAAATATCAAATATTGTGTATATCTAGGATCAAATAAATCATTGTTTTATAAGCAAAGTACCTATAATCACAACTTAATGGATTTCCACTTAAGTTGTAATAATTACATAAGCTTAAACTTTCTCCCTTAGACTTTTATAAGATAAATTATCTTGACACCTGGGGAATTAATTTGTCTAGTTCTCTATCTCTTTATAGTTGATACACTAGACATTGGTGTCTTCCTTCTTTCCCTTACACTAATGTCATGGGTAACCTTTCTCTCCAAACTTGAAACAAACTCCCACCAACTTCATTAAAGTACCAAGTTTTTTATTTCAAAAATTATAATGTGTGGGAAATTCCATCATTCCCTTCCTTTCCCTCAACTTGTTTCTTTTTTAATGGTTCTCAATCATTCTCTTCTTTTCTTGATTTCCTTTAAAAATATATTACTTGGAGAATTATTTATTCATCCTAATGGAACTTGATACCATATCATAATATAATAAAAATGTTTGAGATACCAGTGTCCTTTGAGGCTTGTATTAATACCATTTAAAAAATGGCCAATTTTACTTTCCAGGTTACGTATGTAGTCTATAGGATGCCTTTCAAATATTGAAATGTTTTTCTCATACTCAAAAACACTTTCCTTTTCATTATTTATTTGATTTTGTAATTTTCTTTTCATATCATCTAGTTGCTGATGATAAAAGTATTTTTCAAATAATGTTTCCTTAAAAATAATTCATTCCATTCTCTCTATATCCTCCTACTTATTTTTATTTTGAATTAATAACCACCATTTAACAGAAGCTTTCTTTAAGTAATACAATGTCAGAATAAACTTCTGCCAATCATTACTTATAAAAACAAGAAATATATTCTATAGGGACATGATCCATTATTTTTCTATCAATGGATTTGTAGTTCCATTAAAGTATGAAGGATTATAATGCATGAAATGGTTCAAAAACAATGAATCATGTTGTGAAGAAATTGTTTGTTCCATATAGGCAAGGTTATTGGTCATAACCTGAGTCAACTATCCTAATACATTCATAATATTCTCATCTCCAACCCAATTAATCATAATTTTTTCATGAGGTAAATTGCTATATTTATTAATGGTGTTTAAATTTTTTTAATTCCTTCAACAAGGATCCATTTCTAATCAATACTATACACAATATTAGATCATAACATTATGAATCATAATGTATAATTTTAGAACTAGTCAAACACTTAACATAAATTTTAAAAATGAATAGCTAATTTCAAAATCATATGCTTTGCTTATTTGGTAATGTTATCAAATAATAAAAATATTTTCAAATACTTCATAAATGTTTTTAAATAAAATTTTAATTAACGCAAGAATATCCCTTGGGGGTTTAAAACTAGGTGCGTAGTAAGGTGACACTCGCTATTCACTAGAATGATGGTTGATATATACTCAACCATCTCTTCTCAAGGTTATTACACAAAGATGAATTTGTACCAAAACCACATCCACTTATACTATCTATAAAGGTATATATTTCTAGTAAAAACACATAATATTTACTATATAAAAACATTATGATGATATCTTATAGTTAGACTAATCCTCAATTCCACATATAGGGTTTTGTTCCCAAATATATGTTTTCCTAAATCTAGTTACCAAGGTTTCTACTAAATTTACTATGATAAAAAATACAAAATACCCAACCCTATTAGCCTAAATATAGTGGTAAATTTATTAAATTGGAACTAGATACAATTGATCACACCCCAAATAACCTAATAGTTTATTAGTCTTGGTAAACTAGATACTAACTTGAGTCTCAAATTACACTTGAAAATATAAAATACGACATAGTATATTGTTTTATAGCACCATTACTCCATTTTATATATCCCTTAATATTAATCATAATAAAATACCTATATCCATGGGAAATTAAATATAAAAATGGGGTGAGATTAGATGCTCAATAAGAGTATGCGTACAATAGAAGCTAACAAGGAATGAATAATATGTAAATAATAAATGACGATCAAATAATTCTATATAAATAATCACATTAGCTATAAACATATCCATGGATATCATAACTATTCAAGTAATCATATGACCATCAATAAATAATTCCATAATGATAGAATATATAATGTTGGACATCTAAAACTGAACTTAGAAGCCCCTTTCCAAGACATATAAAACATACCATCAAGGAGACATGCCAAGACATGTTACATAAATGGGTATGGGCTTGCAAAAATACACAATTTAGTTTGTCTCATGATACCTACCAATTTATCAAGGGGATATGTAATTATTATCCCCTCCCATCACTTAATAAGTTAAATTCATTCATCATATTAATAAACAACATGACTTAATCAAAATTCCTTAGAACCAATAATTGTATGTATTGGAGGAAATAACATATGGAATATCTATACTATCCACAGTTAAACTGGTCATAAAGAATATAGATAAATATTTTGGATTTTATCATTGGATTATATCTTTATTAAGTATATGATTCAACAATGTATGTTGACATAGTTGAAAAAACTTTCAAAAGATCATTGGAAAATTTCTTGAAGAAAATACCCTTTTCACATTGAAATCAATTATTTAAAATCTAGAAAAATTTCACATATTGAGGAAATAATTTTATTTGAAAATAAACTTGTAAACTTGTAATGTAATCATAAATTTAATGAGTATTGAGGATGGTTTTTTATTTATTTCATTCCGAATAAGTTAAAAAAATATTCCTTTCACAATTTATGTAAAATGGATTCAAGTATCTCATTCAGAAAATGAAAAGAAGATTTATTTTAAATAATTTTTTGAAAATTAAAACATGGGTAAAAATTTATTTAATAAATAATTTTATAATAGTAAAAATATTCTTTAAAACATTTTTTGTAAAATATGGACATGGGAGAGAAAGATTCCTGATGGAGTAGAAAAACAAAGTCAGTTTTCAGTAAAAATATTATTTTGATATATTGAGTACTTAAAGAGAGTAAAATGAAAAGAAAATTTTAATTTATATTAATAAATAGATGATAATAAAATATATTTGGTTTAATATAGAATGATCATATAATTTTCCTTGCAGAGACTTAAAAATAAACAATCTTAGTTAATGATGAGATTGTGAGATAACTCTTACCATAGGTCTGACTTCCTTCATAACTGTTAGAAAACCCTGTATAATAAATATATATTTATTATGAATATAATATAGAACCATATAAATATATATAATATAATATAGTAACTATTTATAACATCTTATTACCCATTTGTTAAATATCATTTATGTTATAATTGATTTAAGTGTTAACTACTTCGTATTTCATATATGTTTTAATTTGGTGGTTTTGGTCCTTTTACTTTTATTATGGTTCCATAATCTCCATAATTTTATATAAAAATCATATTTATTCATTATATATATATTTATATTCATCCATAGAAAGTATATATTGAAAAATTAATTTAGCAGTTCATAGAGATGATAGGTCATGCGTACGCATGAACGTCATTTTCACATTTTGGTGAATGAAACTTAAGAAAAGTAAATAATAAATCAGTTTTTCAAAAATTATTATTATATAATATATATCATATAAACTCATTAAATCTATCCTTATTACCATCCATGTAAAATATAACCAAAAAAATAAATCGCAAAGCTTAGTGGTGGTGGTCGTCTACACGTATGCACGAGCGACATTATCATTTCCAAATGGATTGGAAGGTAAAAAGGTAGATATGATATTAATTTAAGAAGAATAATTATTTATTAAATGTCATATATGTCCATTAGTTCCATATTTATAAGCATCCAAATAAATTGGTGATGAAAAACAGATTGCACCGCTATGTGGAGACGGTAAGTTGTATGTACGTACTAGCAATGTTTTTGCTATTCATAGGATAAAAAGAGATGGAAAATGGTTTTTCCATATTCATAAAAATATATAGGTATATTGATGATAATATAGTTATTATTTTAGTATGGAAACAATATATTTATAGAAATTATAATAATAAATAAATTTGAAATAGTAGGTAAAGGCGATTACATATTCTTTGAAAGACATCCTTTAAAACTCCTCTTAGGGGATCTAGGGTTGGACATTTGGGAATGATAGAACCTATAGATATTTTATAAAGATAATTATAAGTTTTTTATTTTGGTTTTCATCATGAAATGTTACTTTATGTGGAGTATAGAAAAGAGAGAAGGGGTTCCCTTTCATAAGGAAGCGAAAGGACATGCTTGGAATTACCAAAAAGATTAAAATATAACTAAGTCATTGTCAAGAAAAATGATTTCAAATTGACATATATTCAACTAAAAATATTATAAGGTTTAAATATCATCATAAAATATAATTTATATAGGTTTTAGTGTAATTTTAAACTTTATATTTTGGTTTAACCCCTTAGTTAACTAATTTTATTCTTAATCATGGTAATGACTTTTTTATTATTTAAGTGTACTAATTTTACTTAATAAGTAACAATTGTCCTAAAAATGGAAAAGATATGAAATTTTAGACCATATATTATACCCCTTTTCCTATTTTATTTTTTAGATTATTTTTTATCTTTTAATAATTTAATTAAATTATTTTTCATAAAATATCTTTTTTTTCATTTCTAAAACTTTTCATTGAATTTGACTTTATAGTCATCAAGACAAAGATAGAATTAAAATATAATTCTTTAAAATGTCTCAAATATTATATATTCATCTATAAAATTCATGTAATATAATAATTTCTCAAAAAAAATTTACTTTTAATATTTTTAAAATAACTTATTTTATATTTATATTAATTGAATAAATATTGTGTTGCTGTTGTATAAGCATTTAATGAAAAATAGATAATCAATAAAAATATGAATTAAATTACCATAATATTAATAATTTTATTATAAACAAGATAACCTTAAATATTCATTCCAAACATATTTTTATCCCTATGTGAACATAAAATAGAATTTTAAAGATAAGAGAGTGACATTTTGTAATTATATTTACTAAAAAAAATTAACATGTAGGGGGAAACTCCCCCTTTTTTATTAATATAAGATATCCCCCTTTTTAATAGGGTATAGGGGTAAGACTTAAATTAATATAAGTCCCAATTGATCAATTTAATATTATAATTTTTTATGGCCTAAAGGCCCTGTGACCCGAATGTCCTAAATGAGTAGCCAAGATTCACATTATGATCGCAGTCTTCTCACTACGATGTCCCCCACCCTTACCATCTTCCATTACATTACATTATCGCACCATGAAGACAAATAAGAGAACCCCGATTTGAACCCTTGTATAGGTATAGGGACATATGATTTGTTCCAGTTCACCCATATCTCTTTCGATCCACCCACCCAAAAATGCCTCAATGTCTCCATGCCATGTTGCCTCCAAAGCTACCGAGGTGAAAAATATCTATCAAGGTTAATATTAATAATTTCAAAAAAGGGACCTATTTACCAAATTTTAACCTCTTTATTCCAAATATGGCATCCATTTTTCAATATTTAATTCCTATATGTGTCAAAAATTAATTTTAATTTTAATGTGTAGAACACAATGAAAAGGTTTTTAAAAAAATGTGCTTATAAGACCAAAAATGAACTAATACCAAAATAATCGTAATGTTGATTCCAATGTAAATAATTAATTTATATTTAATTAAATACTACATATATTACTTTGAGATAAAATTAAAATCATAATGAGACTTCTTAAAAAAATTATAAGAATCGGTATTTTTCACTGTTCACAAAAAAATCAATCTTTTCATAAAAATATAAAAATTTCACCCTAAGATAATTTTGATATTAAAATATTAAAAATAATCCTTTAAAAAAATAACATTTCTAAAGGCGGAATAAATTAATTATATTATCTGCACACAAAAAGTAAGGAAAATCATTTTTGATGAAAATTTATTTTTGAAGCAAAAAATAACTGTATTGGAAATTTAGTGATTATTTCCTAAGAATTAATAAATAAATTTTAATTGAGGATGAACATTTTATATGTTTCATAATGTGGTAAATACTATTTATAACATGAAATTCAAAGGCTAGGTTATAACATCCACATTTAAATAATAATATTTTTATAGTATATTGCAGTTCATTTAAACTCAGTGTTACATATAATGGAAATTATAAAATAAATTTAACTTATTTAAAGATAAATATATTCTAAAATATCATGGGGTTATAGATCCCCCTTTCTTTCCTTCATGGTCACCCAAGTGCCACGGTAATGTCCCGACCTAGGGTCTACTTAAATTTTTCCCCAAGCTAGTGGGTCACATGGCCTCAAGCGCGCCTCCCCGTATGCTAGAGGCTAACGACTAGAAGAGAGGGTGTATAGGTGGTATAGTGGGGAGATTATACCATCATGTCATAGTATCACAGCGGATACAACAAATGATATACAATATCAGAAGCATAATTAAACAAACCAAATGGGTAAATTATAGAAGCGTAAATAGATAACTAAATAAACAAGAACGAGAAGAAATAGATAACTGAACAAATGATAATATAAAAAAAGCCTCTAAGGTATTGTCTGATACATGTACCCATGGAATGCTAGTACAAAATTAGAATAGGGGATCAGGTAGACACAAGCATTCTATACAATAGTAGAAAAATACAAAATGTAAAAAAGGATCTCTATAAGCATCCTGAGACTATTACCAACCCTCTTCTCTAATGATCAATATAAAAGTAATACATATCTGCAACCTATAGAAGGGAAATTTCCCTTATCCATACCTACAACAAATCAATATTCTTAAGTTCCAAAGGTGGCTTGAGTAGGGTGTGAGATAAAAATATTAGTAGGCCGCCACTAATGGTGTCTATGTGTAATTTGAGTAGTTTTCATAACTAAATAGTGTGTTGGTATAAGCAGATCAGCAAATAAATTTTGAATTAATAAATTATCATCACACTTATATTTCTATAGGACACATGGTGATTCCGCCTAATTCAGCCCATGGCTGGGAGGAGTGTTTGATCATGTCACTATATATATAATTAGTAATAATATATATATATATATATATTTTAGTTCTATATTTCATCCACCAATATGAACCAAGTGCATGCGAACACATAATGGCCATATAACTGGAATATTAGTGTTGGCTGGACCGAGGCATAACTCAGACATCCATGGCCAATCTAATGAGCCTAAAATCCCAAGTAATAGGGTACATGACCTATATCCCAAAGTGTGAGGGTCAACTATAAATAAAGGAATCAATATAAAGGGGATGTTCGGAAAAATTTAGCATGTGACACAATTTCATAATTACAAAACATCAAAACTCATTGGGAAAACACCATGACCACCAAACTCAAGTTCAAAGATGACACCTCGCTTGATATCGGCCTCATATTTAAACCATGTTGGAAGAAATATGAGAAATAGTCCAATCCCTAAAAATAATGAAAATGATCCTACACATAAATAGAGTAATGGATGGAAAGATAAACATAGATAGGAATTTAGAGACTAGGGGAGCTTACCGAAATGGATTTGTAGCTTCTGACATATCAAGAAATGGAAATTGGAGGTGAGAGTTGGAAAAATTTCTAGATGAGGAGTATTTTTGAGATGTTGGAGGAAGAGAACATTTTCCACCCACTGGAGGTAGGGAGGGAAAAAATTTGGGTTTTAAGTTAAATGAGTGAAAATAGTAAATTCACCCTAAAATGTCAAAATGTGTGGTTAAGGCACACAGTTAGTCAAAATGTGTGCAAACCGTGCATGGATATATATAGAGAAGGGAACCCCATGTGGTTAGGTGAATTTTTTGACTAACCATGTGCAAATCATGCAGAATCTCTATATCCCCCATCAACAACTGGCCACACTATCGTATGCCCAGGGTTGCATTGTTTCAAACAAAGAATGCAACCCAGTCTCTTTTCAATATTTCACGGATCTAGGCTCTGAAGAATCCTTGGATGCTCTCATGACCAACTTTTCTTGATTAAGACTCAATATTAGGTTTATTTAAGGAATTAAAATTGAAAAAATAAAAATATATACCTTCATTGAAAATATGGGTCATTACAACTACCCCTCTATAAAGAAACTCATCCCTGAGTTGGATTTATCAGGGTAAAAAAAGGTACCATTAGTAAAGAGTTTTAGACATTGATATCATATATCAGCTTCCTATTCATAGGTCTGGTAATGTACTTGGATATACTTCCATAGAACTCATACCAAAGGAATTGACCTGCCTCAGACTATCTTCAAGCTCTGATCCACAATATTCATAGGATACTCCTCGAAGGAAGCATCTATATCCAATTCAACCTCATTAGGTTGAAAGATGTGATATGGGTATGGATAATGTTGGAAAATTTTAGATACATGAAATAACTCATGCATGGACTGGTATCTCTAGGGATACACCAACTGGTAATCAACTGGTCTGATCCATTTCACAACCTAAAAGGGTCCAATGAATCTCAGTGAGAGCTTACCCTAATTCTGAATACCTATATGGACCAACTTAGTTGAGACTCGCAAGAAACCCTATTCATCAACCTCAAACTTGAAAGGTCATCAGTGCCTATTAGAATACGACTACTCTATAGACTAGGCTATCAACATGTGCTTTTTGATCAACTATACCTGCTTTGTAGTATCTTAGATGTGATGTTGTCCAAGCACAAATGCTTCCCCTACCTATAAACATCATAGAGGTGAGTGGAAAGTCCAACCATATAAGTACCTATGTATACAAGGACTTATGCAACCCTTCCATAACTGTCACACAAAATTAGTATCTATCTCATAAATTATAGAATGAGGAGCTCCATATAGAAGTAAAACCTATCTAACATACATCCTTCCTAGATTATCTATTGATAAGGTCTCTCACATGGGTAAGAAGTGTGTGGCCTTCATCAGAAGATAAATTAAAACCCACACTGTATCATTCCCATTAGTTGATATGGGTAGACCAGTAATGAATTCCATTGAAACATTTTCCCATGTCCTATCAGGGATGGAAAATGGTTATAGAATCCTTACCGAACACTAATGTTCTGAATTCACCTGCTGAAAAGTGGAACACTAAGTGATGAATTTGACAATATCGCATTTCATACTGGGCCACCAGCACTAGAATCGTATATCTTGATACATTTTGGTGACACCGTAGTGAACCGCCCATGCTGAGGTGTGGAATTTCTACATCACTGCCTCTATGATGCCTGTTGGGACCCATACATGCCCATGGAATAATAATGTATCATCAACATACATGGTCAAACATGAATATGTATCATCATCTGAGACACTTTCTCTTAAGACAAGGCCTTCACGATCATATAGTTATCTCATTCTTACCCTTTCTAGAAGATTAGAAGTCACTGTTAAGGTTGAGTGGATAGTTTGACCATGGTCCTTGAGAACCTCAAGGTGTATGTATGAGAGTAAGTCCATAATCTTCTATTCACCATTGGATTGTTGAATGTAATGTGTCTGGGTTTTCAAATAAGAGCATTGGCCATAGAATTCCCCTTCCCCGACATGTAAGAAAGCTCAAAATCAAACAAATGTATGTACTCCACCCACCTGTGTTGTCTGAGATTCAGATCTCGCTTCATGAAGATGTAATTGATGATTTTTTGATCTATAAGTTATACAAAATTATTTTCAACTATATATTGTCTCCAACATCATGATCCATGAACTAAATCTACAAGATCAAGGTCATGCATCATGTATTTCTTCTTGTTATGCCTCAATTGACAGATCCATATACAATGCCTTGCTCATCTGGCATCAGAATAGCTCCAATCCTGATACTTGATGCATCATAGTACACAATATAGCTCTATCTTGGATCTAAAAGAATAAGTATTTGTGCTGAAGTCAGTATTTCCTTTAACCCCTGAAAGGATTATTAACAAGATTTCAACCATTCAAATTTCACACCCTTCTTTTTCAAGACCGTATGTGGCACTGCAAGGCATGAGAAATCCTGGATGAATTTTCTATAATACCTTTTAAGCCCCATGAAAATCTAGATGTCAAATACATTCCTAGGATACTTCCAAGAAACTACAGATCTCACATTCATTAGGTCTAAGGAAATTTCTGACTACGAGATAATGTGACTTAGAAACTGAACATTCTCAATCCAGAAGTGGAATTTACTGAGCTTAGGGTAGATCTGATTCTCTCTCAGTGTATTAAGTATGATCTCAAGATTGGTCACATGTTCATGTTCAGAATGTCAGTACACTAAGTTATTATCTACAAAGACAAAAAAAAAATTGAATCTACATACATGTCAAAAACCTGATTTATAAGATCTATGAAGATTTTAGGTGTGTTCATGATCCCAAACGGCATGACCAGGTACTCATATAGACCATACCTACTCCTGAAAGTTGTTCAAGGTATGTATGAAGTCTTGACATGAACCTGATGATATGCCGACCTCAAATCTATCTTTGAATACTCCTTTGATCCACAAAGGTGATAAAAGAGGTCATCCATTCTAGGAAAAGGATACCAGTTCTTGATAATGATCTGGTTCAATTGAAGGCGATGCATACAGAGCCTTAGGGTATCATCCTCCTTCTTAGAAAAAAATGACTAGTGAACCCCGAGGAGAAGTATTTGGGCATATAAATTTTTTATCCTCTTGATCCCCTAATTGCTTCTTGATCTCCAGAAGCTCCATATGTGACATCCTATAAGGAGGAATGGTCACTAGTATTACTCTTGGAACAATCTCAATAGTAAAATCAACCTCTTTCACTGAAGGTTTACCAGAGAAGTCATCGAAAAAAAATCCATGAAATGCTCCATTATAGGAGGAAAAATAGTGGGTTGTAACCCCAAGTCATCATGGAAAAGACTGGCAATCTGAGTTATCAAATTTCTCATCCTCTATTTCTCTGGACCAGATCTGGCCACACTAATATCTCTTTATCCCTTATGAACATACTTACAGCCCTCTGGTGATGTAGATGCCACCCTCCGATGATAGTAGTTAATATTATCTCAATAAGTAACTATCCATTCAAACCTAATGATTGCATTAAATCCCATCATGCTGAGGACATATATATTCCACACAAAAAGGTAACCACTTATCTCAAGTGGGTAAATAATTATAATGACATTTTCCCGCTGATCGGATACTTAATGGTGTATATAGCATCATAACGCCATATAAGTTCTCAATGTTGAGGCCCATACTTCCCATAATAGTCTCATATATAAATGAGTGAGATGCATATGTGTCAAATAAAGAATACATTAAAGTGGAGGATACTAGAATAGTACCTAATATAGTATATGTTCTGGCACTCTTCTCCTGTGGAGTAGGCCGGACTAAATGAAACTGTCTTGTATTGCGACCCTGAGTCACTGCCTGACCACCCTTAGCATGCCTACTCTACTAATGCTAAGAATCATAAACATAAATGCATCTCCCTCGATAGCCACATTAGCCTTATCATCCTGTGTAATTCTAGATACCTACCTAACGTGATCCAAATGACCCCACTTCTAATAGAGGAGTAGGTTCAGATCCTCACTCTCTAGGAATTAGAGGGAATTTCTTACAAAATCGTTGAAGATGTCACATTCTACCACAGCCAATACAATCGATTGGATCCCATTGACATTGAGACTTGACATTTCCTAGCATCTCGTACTAGTGATAGATAATAAAACTATCTGTAGAAGTATCCTTACTTCTTCTACCTCTACAAGTAGTCTCAAAATGCCTATTTCAACTATAAGAGGGGCAACTGGAAGCTCTAGGTGTCGATCTTCCCTTACTCACACCTTTATCATACTTAAAATTACACTTTATTATTAGGTCTTGGTTGATGATTTTAGTGTTGGTAGTCAACTAGAACAAGTTTACCTGCGATCAGATGGCAGAGACCAGCCCATCATCGAATCACCTAATAGTCATAAGATCATCGGCAGTTAATGTGGGATAAAACCACTACAGCTTAGTAAAACAGGCAGATTATTCCATAAATGACATGCTCTTCTTCTAAAGGATCATGAATTATTTATACCTTTAAACCCTCAGGGTATGGGGAAAGAAGTAGTCATATAATATGGTCTTAAAATCATCCTATACCATATCATGATATCGATCGTCCTAGGTGAAAATTTCCCACCACCACTTATCATAATCATGAGGTATAAAATTTTCTATCTTGACCATCCAATCTGGATGTGTCTCAAGATGGTTAAATATATAAAGTTTTTCTTTGATCCGATACTCTATGGAATGAGGTCCTTCATCCCCTGAAAAAGGTGGGAGGATTCTACTGCTAGAACTCACGAGTCAACTCTTCCATGCTCGGGGCAGTTCGAACAACTCCTTGAATCAACTCCAACATACGTAGAAACCCTTATCAGAATTGGGTGTTAGTTCCCATATCTATAATAGAAAGAGGATAAACAAGGGCTTTGATAAGAGTAATAACTAGCTACTCATGGCCCGCAACCTCTCAAGCATGGTCGTCACTGCCTTCAGGGTTTATGGCTGAAGGACGTCATGGAGGAATGATACTACAATGCCAAATTCAATCCTTAGAAGATATTTAAGCAACTGAATATTGAATTTAAGAAACTAGTAAAGGAGTAAAGCCTTCCTATATAAATGATAATGACTCACTACTTGCTTAAAAATCTAGGTCTACATGGTAAAAAGATACCATGATATGCTATAAGAACATAAGAGATGCCCACTACCCACTACAAAGGTCGGGTTCGAGTCCAAATCTCAAAGTCAGATTTATAGAAGATGGATGTTCATACATTCTAAATCATATTTTTTTTGAATTTATTCTTGTTCAATTATATAAATAACTTTTAAATAGTTGAATCTAGGGTATTACCATTTTTTATCCATAAGGTCCCATACTCCTTATGAACCAAAACATAGTGTCAACTTAACCCACACCATAACACATTCCATATCATGCGACCAATGGTCCATAGCTCAGTGTTCCACAATTAACTAGTTAAGGTGTCTTCTATAACCTATTCAAGAAAACACTATTAGGCTATGGTAGGAACTTTAAGTGTCAATCATGTTTTCCAATCCTTATAATAAATTTTAATACAATTTCATACATATTCAAGGCACAATAAATTTTCAATAGGAAAATGCCCACTAAAAATAAATGTGGAATGGAAAAATGCATGGCCTATTAATTCATATTGTGCCTAGGATGATGCATAATCTAACGAAAATACCTCATTTCATTAGTCTTAATAAAGAAATCATAATTTTAATCATAATATTATAGATAACATCATAAATCAAGTGTGTCACCCAATAGTGAAATGATATCAACAATAATAGGAAAAATCATAAAAACAATTATAATTCAGGAAACTTGCCCTTTACCCCAAACATGGGTTAGAAATTCCCAAGAAAGGCTAATGACCATGTTCTAATCATTTCCCAATATCCAAAATATTCTCTCCAAATATTAAATCAATAAAGGAACTGCATAAACAAGTAGTAAAAGAAATAGATAACATAATAAGTGCTAACATAAAAAAAGCCTCTAAGGTAGTCTCTGATACATGTATACATGGAATTATAGTACAAAAGGAGAATGGGGGAGATGGAAGGCACAATCATGGTATACAATAGTACAAAAAGGAAAAAAGAAAAAAAGGTTCTCCATAAGTATCCCAATACTATGCTCAATCCTCTGCTCCTAAGCTCCATCTAAAAGAAATACATATCAACAACCAGTAGAAGGGCGCTTTCCTTTATCCACGCCTATAGCCAAACAATCTTCTCAGATTCCAAAGGTGTCCTAAGTAGGGTGTGATATAAAAATATCGTTAGGCGACCACAAATGTAGTCTACATATTATCCAAGTAGTGCTCATAACTAAACAATGTGATGGTATATGAAGATGGATAATGCAATGCTGAATAAATAAATAACCAGATCACTCAGGTTCATATAGAACATCTGGTGAGTCTACCTACTTCACCCCATGGTCAGATCGAGTGTCTGATCATGTAAATATATATATTGTTTAGTTCTATATTGAATCCACCAATATGAACCAAGTGTGTTTGGATGCCTAACAGCCATCTACCTGGAATACTAGTGTTGGCTAGACCAGGGTGTAACTCAGACATCCATGAATAGTCTAACGAGCCTAAGATTCCAAAAAATAGGGTATATTCCCTAAATTTCAATAGAGTGAGAGACATCATGCTACAACACTCGATATGGAGAGTGATTCTCCATGGAAACACTCTAATAAGGGAACATGGTGCCTCAGCCCAACATCCATTTAGTGTCACTCATACGAGATTCCATGATCAACACCCTATTTAAGGGAGTGTTATTTCCATCCTAGATCACCACCCCTTACCATTGTACATAGCATCTATAAAAGAATATTATAATTATAATTTTCATTTGTAATTACCTCCCATCCATCTTGATCAATCAACCTATATACATATAATTGAGGTGTAATCATATTTACAATTTAATGAATGAGGCATTACCTCTCATGTTCCTTGCTATCCAAGTATTTAAATACAGATAAGTCATGTTCATGTTTCAAATATAACACATGAGGAAATAATTATTCTTTGTACCTTTAGTCAAGTTCAAATTCCACTTAAAACATTACAATTCATATGAATCATTTTATAAAGCATAAACAAAGGGCATGGCCTTACCATCCCTTTTGGTCATTCCATTTAACTCATTAAATTAACTAAAACCTGGAAACCAAGTCATAAGGTTTAAAGTGTCAATAGTTTTCATGTTCAATTAATTTAAATTATTCCACTATCTCATTTAAATCAATCCCTTCAATTTACCAAAATATGACAAAACCATTTATAAAACACAAAGGGTCAATTAGGAATTGACATAGGAAACAATTCAAAATCCTGCTTGGTAAATTCAATCTAGAAAAGAGAAAAACATATAATAGGTGTCTTGGGTTCCAATTAATACTCATGTATCAGGGGAAAATTAATTTAAAATCAATGTTGTTTTCTCATTAGGAATTTTAGTCATTTTGAACCAACTGGCCATAATGGTCGATTCTACTTGGCACACACATGGGGTGACCATATATGGTATTTGAAACCTATAAACCTCTAAAATAGATTCAATAAACATATATTAAAGTTTGATGGTCAACTAGACATGAAGGAATCAATATAAGGGGGATGTTTGGAAAAATTTTTCTAGTGACACAATGGTGTAATTATGAAACATCAAAACTCATTGGGAAAACAACATGAAAACCTACCTCAAGGCTATATATGACACCTCACTCAATATCGGCCTCATACTTGAAGTTGGATAAAAGAAATATGAGAAATGGTCTAATGCCCTAAAAATAGGGCAAATGATCATGCATGTAAATAGTGCAATGGATGGCAAGACAAGCTTATATAGAAATTGAGAGACTATGGGAGCTTACCGAAATTGATTATTAGATTTCAATGGATCTAGAAACAGATAATAAATTTGAGAGTTGGATCAATGCGTAGATGGGGAGGATTTTTGAGCTACAGGAATAAGTGAACATGTGTCAACCACTGGGGGGAGGAATGGAAAAGAGAAATTGGGTTTTATGTTAAATGGGGGGAAATAGTAAATTCACCCCAAATTATCAAATCACACAGTTTAGGTGCACAATTAGTCAAATCGTGCACAAACCATGCATGTATTTCTATAGATAAGGGAACCTCGAATGGTTAGGTGCATCATTTGACTAACCGTGCACAACCTGTGCAGAATGGATATGCCTCCCATCTGCAACGAGTCGTATAGCCATGAACCCTAGATTGGTTGGTTTCAAAAAAGCTGTGTGGCCTAGTCTTTTTTCTCTATTTTGGGGATCTAAACTCTAGATGAGCCATGGATGCTCTCATGACCTTCCTAGCTTGATTATGAAAAATTATTAGGTCCATTTATAGAATTCAAATTGAAAAACTAGTAATCTTTACTTCCATTGAAAATATAGGTCGTTATAGCCACTAAGGCACAAATCTACCTTGTAATTTCCCAAACTACAACCTTCATTAGTTTATCAGCTATATTTTGAATTCAAATTATATTTCATAACTCTGAAACTCCTTCCTCAATGATTTTCTATACTATGTGATATTTTAGTGGAATGTGTTTTTGTTGTTGAGTGAAACACAGATTATTTTCAAGATTAATCACACTTGTCCTATCATATAATAAAATTTTATTCCCCCACTTCCATTTAAGATATATAAATAAACCATTCAATAATATTATTTCCTTATCTACTTTCATTTCCATAACATACTCTACTTCCATAGTTGATAGTGTAGCTACCGACTATAGTCTAAACATTTAACATAGGGAAGTTCCTGCATAGGTAAACAAAAATCTTGTGATACTTCTCTATGTGTATATATATCCTCCAAATTCATCACCAACATAACCTTACAATGGATCATTCATTCCAAAACATAAGGAAAGATCTTCTGAACACTTGAGATACATGAGTATCCACTTCACTGTTTCCCATTTCAATTTTACAATAATATCCATGAACCTACTACCTAATCTCACTCCTTGAGGAATTTTCATCCTTCTACAAATCATGGTATACATAAAACGTCTAATTTTGGATTCATAAGGAAACTTTTACATGTACTTAGGTTCATACATTATTCTCGTTTCCTTTTCTTTAGATACATTTAAATATTCTACTAATGGGGTAAAGACATGCTTGGATATAATAATTATGAATTTTTTCACTATATTATGGATGTACTCTAATTGAGGAAGTTGAAATATTATATGCTTCTAGTCCATCTAGATCCTCATACCCAAATTTTTTTAGTTTCTATGGGATCCTTCATCTCAAAACATCAAGATAACTCAGCCTTCAAATATTAAATATTTTTTATATCCATAATCATAAATATCATATCATCTATATATGAGATAAGTATGATAAAATTACCATCATCAAAACCCATATAATAATATAAATAATCTACATGGAACCGTATCAACTTCTATTATACCATAAAGGAATAAAACATCTGGTTCCACTACCTGTGTTTCTTCCTTAACCAATAAAAGCTCTATTTGATCTTAAAAACCAAGTTACTTCTTGATTTATTCATTCCTTCTGTATGATTCATATAAATTTTCTACTCTAAAGATCTATGAAGGAAAATATTCCTCACAACTAATTTTTATAGATGGATTCATTCTTATATAACCATTCCAAGCGCCATTTTGATTTTTGTGTGCTTAATAACTAGAGAAAATATTTACTAAAAATCCACTTATTCCGTTTGTTGAAAGCCTTTCACAACTAACCTTTACTTGTACTATTTCCTTCTATATGTTTATTCCTTCATAATGAAAACCCAATTTTTATGTATATCCTTTCTTGGTAAATGTTCTGAAAGATCCCATGTTCCAATAACATGCAAGGGTCTATATCCTTATTCATGGCTTTCTCGTACTGTTTTTTATTACTAAGAATTTCTCCCTCCTCTAGGTTTTATGGTTATTATTTTTCCATAATAAGTAAATAATGAAAGGTAGATAAATTCATTTTCATTAGTTGTAGAGACCCGAAGCTTGACGTACATGGACATTACATTACTTTTGCGGAATACTTAGTACATAACAAAAACACACACACAAGGACCGTAATAGTTTAGTGTCTTTGGAAACTCGGAATATAATCCTATAATCGTGGTGAAAGATCTTCAACATCTCCCATAAAGACCTTCTTTTTTTACCTAAAACCTTTCTTTATATCCTGGGGAAAAGAAAACATAAAATGGTGAGCTCAAATGCTCAGTAATGGTAAACAAAAGAAATATCAATCACATCATATACATAAGAACATAACTTTTGGAAATCTTAACCTGCCAAAGAAATCATAATTTCATAACATGGGATAAATCATAGTAGTGAAATGTAATCCCAATAATCATAACTTAAAACATGAAACTTTGTGGAATACACACATAATCATAGATAATCATTTATTATTAGTCAAGACTCATTACCAAGACTATCTTAGTGGACAAAGTCCATTTCTGAACCGAGTTCACTCCTCGTTTCAGTCATGTTTCACTGAACCGATTTAACCTGCCATTCCAGCCATGTCTATCTCATGAGATATAAAATCTTTACCCAATGCATTGGAGGGAGATATAGGTCCCACCCATCTCATAATTATACCATTATTATGTGTGCCACAAAATCATAAATCATTTTCATAACCCATGTAATAAAAATGGGAATCTTAAACATCGTGACATCATAAAACAATTCATATAAGATAAAGGAAGTCATAAATATAATTCCATCACAACATAATCAAATCAATGTAATAATAGGGATAGAAATATAACCCTGTATTATCTTATATGGAAAATAATTTTTATAAAACACTTGAACTCCATTCTTGAGGAAAATATCCTTTCTACTTCAAAAAAATTTTCCTTTATTAACATGTCATACAATTTAAAACTAAAAGAAGTTGATTAAAAATAAACTTGAAAACTTGTAAAGGAAGCTTCCTGGAAATAATGTTTTAAAAATCCATTCATGCCGTATAAGTTAAAAAAACATTCTTCTCGTACTTTTGTCGGAAAAGTCAAAAAAGTACCTCGTACGAAAAACGACAAAAGATTCCTTTCATATCTTTTACTAAAAACTCACCGAAGGGTAAAATTGGATTTAAAAAATTGTACGTGGATGGAAATAATATTACATATTGAGGAAACATGGATTTGGATGATAAAATACACCCCAGTAATTACCAAAGTATAAACAATCTCGGATAAAAATGAGATTGTGATATTTCCCTTACCCTAGGTCCGATTTGCTTTGTAAGTGCCGGAACCTCCTGTATAATGATTTAAATAATGTCATTGACTTATTCCAGAATCATAATAATTGTTATGATATCATATATGGTTCACTTATGACTTTATATTACCCGTTCTTTTGTAAATTCAATGTTAAAGAGCGTTTTCGGTAAAATCGTTTCATTTGTCGTCCGTGTTTTGACTTGTAATTATTCATAAGATTACTTAGATCATGATTACTTAATTCCAGAATATAAAACATGATTTATATATAATATATATTCATAATATACATATATATAATGGATCGATAAATGGAAATAAATATATCGTTCATGGAGACGGTAGGCCGTACGTACGCATGAACGCTGTTTTCATTTCTTTATTGAATTGAGTGGAATTAAGTAGATGACAGAAATATATATATATATATATAAATCCAGTACCATTATTATGTCATATATTTCATTATTATTCATTATATATACTTTATGATCATTCATGTATGGTTAACATGGAGAATGAATCTCATCGCGTCGGGGAGACGGTAGTCCGTACGTACGCACGAGCGATGATATCGTTCCCATAATTATTGAATAGAATTCGAGTGGATGGTATAATATATCAGAATAATTATGATGTTATAATAACCATAAATAGTTATTCTTTAAACCATTATACCCATCCATGTAAGGTGTTGGTGGAAAAACAGATTTCACCACGGCGTGGAGACGGTATTCTGTACGTACGCACGCATGGTGATTTCATTTTCCGTAGGATGGATAGATGGTGAAATAGGGTTGTTTCATAATTATAATAACATATCCGTATATGATTTATACTTATGTTATTACTTCATAATGAAACAACTAAAGAAGAATAAGTGGAAGAAGAAATAAAGTTAAAAGAATCGGTAACGGACATTACCTCTTCTTTGAAACGCCTCTTTGAGTCCTCCTCTTAGGGCACTAAAATTGGTCTTTTAAGAAGACCAGGACCTCTAGGATGTTTTTAGGGAAGTGGAGAAGAGAATTTTTAAGGTTTTGGAGGAGCATGAATTCTCAAAGTGGTGTGAGGAAGAGAGGGAGGAGGTGCCCTTTTATAAGGGAGGAGAGGGGCACCTTTGGAATAACTAAAACTATTATTTTATTATAAAGCCAAATTCGGTTTTAAATAGCTCCAAATTGATTTATTTAGAAGCTAAGGTTGTGATGGGTCGAAATCATCTCATCCAATATAATTTAGACAAGTTTAGGTTCCTATTTTAACCTTATCATTTATATTTAACCTTAAGTTATATAATTTTACTTTTATCGTGTCTTTTTGTGTTCTTACACTATAAGGTTAATAAACTTACAATTACAAGACAAACGAACCCCAAGTTGTTTATTATTAATATATATAACCTTATATAAGTCATTTGGCCAAACATTAGGTTTTTAGGAATAAAATAACAACTAATAATATAATATTTGTTTTAAAAACTATTTTATGTCAATTTTGACACTATTTAGTAATTGATTTTTGTAAAAAATCATAACAGAATGATTATTTCGAAAAAAGTTAATTAAATAAATAATAACATGTCATATTAACCTAGAAAATTAGTTTAATTCATAAAAAGTCTCAAATTACATTTATATGTGTATTTATAACATCAATTATGTCAATATTTCATTAATAAGATAATTACTGCATCATCTTTGTGTCATAAATAAACTAACTTATTTAAAGTCTAAAAATTACAAATAAAATATAATTATGTAGGAAATATTTTTATCTTTCTAATTAATATTTATAGTCGAATTTATCTTATGTATAACCCTATATTAAAAATTATATACTTATTAAACTTTGATTTTAACTATTTTAACCCTTCTTTAAATAAATTAATAATATATGTCCTAATCTATTCCAAGTGGGCCTAAATGGTCATATTTTATTCCTAAGCTTGTTTTTGGTCTAATTACACTTATCCAATAGAATTAGGACATGTGTTAGGGTAATAATAATATCATTTTTACCCTTAATTACCCTATTTACTTTTAATCGTGGTAAAAAAAAGTAAAAAGTTACTATTCACCAAAAATTATTTTCATCTCATTGAACCACATTTTAATTACTAACATCAACCATGTCTCTCGGATTTTTGAAATTACATTCACAGAAGCGGTAAAATTAAGTTTTATGAAAAAATCATTTTTTTAACTACCACTTAAGGGTTTCACAATTCATCAAAAAATGAAAGTTTCCAGAAAAATACCAAAAATTAGGCCTAAGCTATATTTGATATTATGGACTCAAAAATGATGTCTATTTTACCAAATTCAAAACATATCAGTTGCATTAATTAATTTAAAAATTAATTCTCGTCGTCAAAACAAATAGTGTGTTCTTAAGAGATAATAACTATCAAAAGATTGACACTTGTTTATGTCTGGTTTAAATGTGAAATTACATCCAATGACCAAAATTGTATTAAATTGTAAAAATATATTCTAAATATACTTTAAAACCACTCAAATTAATAATTTATCACTATTAATTATTTTTATTAAAAAGGTTGTTTTTTAATTAAAATTTAGTAATTTTCACTATTCATCAGAAAATGAAAGTTTTCTGAAAAGTACCAAAATTTCACCCTAAGCTAATTTCGATATTACGAATCCAAAAATGAAGCCCATTTTGAAAAATGAAATTTACAAAATTTCAAAAAGTGGTTATTACTATTCATAACGGCTAGTTTTAATAATATTTTAATAGCATATCGTTGTTTAGTGAAACTCGGTATTGCGTACTACACGCGCTATCAAGGAAGGTCGTGATTGCGTGTAATGCAAGGCAAGTCAAGGATGCGTGTTGTGCAAGCTCCTTTTGGTGTAGCGTACAACACAAGACATTAATGAAATTAAAAATAATATTTCTCATAAAATCTCGGGGTGTTACATTCTACCCCCCTTAAAATTAATTTCACCCTCGAAATTCGTCGGGGTTATAAATGGTTTACTACTTGAAAGTTTCTTTAATAGAAACCCACATCGTAAAAAGGAATACCAAAACCAATCTTTAAAAACAAAAGTATGAAACGTAACGGTTACCCAAATAAACTAATCACTGGGTTTCCACATAGGTGAAAATGGATATGGAAGAGAAATCTAACCATCATGTTCTGATGGAGAGTGGTAGAGAACATGGCTATGGAAAAGCCAACAATCACAAAGCCATAAATTTGTGATGATCTAAGGTACCATCTGATTCATCAGATATAAGAGCACTATGACAAAATTTTTGGTTTTCAAGATCATTTCCCTAAAGTTGAAGAATTTGAATTAGAATAAATACTTACTTTATTTTGGTACAATCTCACTGTTGTTTGTGCCTTGAACAATTTCCACTTCATCTCTTAAAGAAATGAAGTTGAATTTTATTATTCGTGAAGTGTTAGCAGATCATGTGATAGAATGACGGGTCATTCCATCGGTCTCAAACAAAAGGTTAGAAAAAGTTATTAAATATACATAAGTCGATCTATAGTGAGATTAATCATATATGGTTCCTAAAATGGACTTATACTTATTATATCATACTGCTTAATATAATAAAACTAGTTTCTACTAAACAGGGACTTCCTGTAGGCCAATGGTAGGCGATAAAGGCCAGTCGCACTTCGGTTGTGGGTTCGATTCCCACAGCCTTGTCCGACGTGATGGGTTGTCGCCCATCCTGCAGGTTGTCCTTTTTCTAAATCTATATTACTATAACATCCCATAAATAATATCAAAAAAACTTCTATCCTTAAACAATACTAGTTTATGTCCAACATAATCCATTCCAATCTTTAGTCTTATCCAAAATACTGATGTCCAATCTCATATTATAGTGAAAACGATTACCAAAGGGTTCATACAACTAGCATGTTAATACTATCATTGATCCCCATATATCATGAGATATGTCTTATTGGTCACTTTCCAAACATTTGATAGCCTTAATCATGTATTCTCTTGAAAAAAATGAATACCCATTGAACCTTATTGAAAACATTAATGCTGTTAAAAGTTAACTCTTTCCACAAACCAAAATCCTCAAAATTCTTTATACTCAAACCATGATATCACTTAGTCCTTATATCAATCATGAGCTCATGAATACAATCAAACATATCATTATCTTCTTATCCCTTCATTATGCGCATATCATCTGCTTACCAAAAATATCTCAATCACTTTCCATGGTTACCGGTACCATAAAATTATTGAAAACCACAATAGACCAAAACATAAATATTCCAATATTCCACGATACTATCTACAACATTATTTTGGAATCCCATTACATAAACACTTAATCATTCCACCACATCGATTTCATATTCAACGTCGCCAATAGTGATTACATGTGACTTCCCTTTTTCCTTTTCCTTAAGTGGTTGCTCAGGTCAATCATCACTAACCCTTGGATTAGGGCATTTATTAGCATAATGCCCCATTTCCTTGCACTTGAAGCATTGAAGTGCTGGTGGTGCGTTCTCTGCAGTCTTTTCTTTTTTCACATCATTAGAAACCCTTTTTCCATTACTTCGACACTTAGATGCTTGATGACCTTCTTTTCCACAGTTAAAACATTTTCTAGTCCCTTTAAGACAATCTCCACCATGCTACTTTCCACACTTTGAGCATAAGGAAACATTCATCTTCTTTTCACCATTATTCTGAGATTTCTCCTTGAACTCCATCTTTCATTTCTTGTCAAAACTATGAGATGGATAAGTAACACCAACTTCCATTTCTACCTTGATATCACAACGCACAATTTCTTCATAGCTACTGAAGTCTCTTATAGCTAATTCCATTCGAAGATTTGGTTTTAATCCACTGAAGAATCGATCAACTTTACTTTCAGGTTGGATGATAAATCCAGATGCATACCTTGCAAGCCTTGTAAAATTCGCTTCGTATATACCAACAGATTCATCATCCTTTTTCTTTAGTTCAAGAAACTCCTTCTCCATCTTTGTTCTAAGAATACGAGGGAAGTACTTATTGAAAAATAAGTTCTTGAACTCGTCCCATTCCATGGACTCAATGTCATCTCTTGTATTCTTGATAAGATTCCACCATTGATCAGCTTCACCTTCCAAATGATATACTGCTAAGATGACTTTATCATGTTCAGAACATTGAAGAACTGAAAATATCTTTTCAGTGGTAATGATCCATTGTTCAGCAACAAGTGGATCAGAAGACCCACTGAAAGAATGTGGACATTGCCTCATGAATGACTCAATAGAATATTGTTCCCTTCTCTGCTCATTTGGAAGTCCAGAATGATTCATATCTTGTGTAAGTATAGAAATAAGATTTTTCACTCCATCTCCCATAACATTTGTTTGTTCAGGAGGAAAATCATTGCATTGTCCATTACATTTATCAACACGGTTCCTTCAGGTTCCATCCATCATCTAAAACCCAAAAAGAATAGTGTGAGAGGTAAAAATCACTCTAGGGAAAACAATATAATAAAGGGGGAGTACCTTCAATATCCAACATCTTAGGTTTAATTATAAGATGGTTAGCGCAATTCTAGGACTATAATGTATACTTAAACTTAGGGACATCCCTAGACATACCTTAGAAATATCTTCAGGGATCTTACTAAAGTTCACGCATCCTAGTTTCCAAAGGTTGACTAAACCTTTCCTCTGATACCAACTGTAGAGACCCGAAGCTTGACGTACATGGAAATTACATTACTTTTGCAGAATACTTATTACATAACAAAAACACACACACAAGGACCGTAATAGTTTAGTGTCTTTGGAAACTCGGAATATAATCCTCTAATTGTGGTTAAAGATCTTCAACATCTCCCATAAAGATCTTCTTCTTTTTTACCTAAAACCTTTCTTTATATCATGGGGAAAAGAAAACATAAAAGGGTGAGCTCAAATGCTCAATAAGGGTAAACAAAAAAAATATCAATCACATCATATACATAAGAACATAACTTTTGGAAATCTTAACCTACATAAGAAATCATAATTTCATAACATGGGATAAATCATAGTAGTGAAATGTAATCCCAATAATCATAACCTAAAACATGAAACTTTGTGGAATACACACAAAATCATAGAGAATCATTCATTATTAGTCAAGACTCATTGCCAAGACTATCTTAGTGGACAAAGTCCATTTCTGAACCGAGTTCACTCCTCGTTTCAGTCCTATTTCACTGAATCGGTTTAACCAGCCATTCCAGCCATCTCTATCTCATGAGATATAAAATATTTACCCAATGAATTGGAGGGAGATATAGGTCCCACCCATCTCATAATGATACCATTCTTATGTGTGCCACAAAATCATAAATCATTTGCATAACCCATGTAATAAAAATGGGAATCTTAAACATCGTGACATCATAAAACAATTCATATAAGATAAAGGAATTCATAAATATAATTCCATCACAACATAATCAAATTAATGTAATAATAGGGATAGAAATATAACCCTTTATTATCTTAGATGGAAAATAATTTTGATAAAACACCTGAACTCCATTCTTGAGGAAAATATCACTACTGGAAATTCTGTTTTTCCCAATGGGTGTTTACCAACGGTTTTCTAAAACCGTTGGTCTTGAAGGATTAAGAAAGCCTTTCCCAACGGTTCACTGAAACCGTTGGGAAAAGCCACCCCTTTGCCAACGGTTTCTTCAAACCATTGGTAAAGGGGTGTGTTAATCACCCTTTTGCCAACGGTTCTGTTGAACCGTTGGGAAAGGGTCACCCCTTTGCCAACGGTTTCCTCAAACTGTTGGTAAAGGGGTCCTTATCAACTCTTTCCCAACGGTTCTTAAAAACTGTTGGGAATTATTTCCCCCAAATCCAACCGCGGGGCTGCTCTCCCCCATTCGCACAGAAACCTAATTTCATCCGCTCCACCGCTCTCCTCTCGCGAAATCCCCTATCTGAAGAGGTGAAAACCATCTGAAATCAGGTATCTTTTCATTTATACACATATACTTCCTTATTTTTATTGTTATTGCTTTAGTATTTTAGTTTTAAGTTATCAATCCACCTCCAGCTCTCTGCTACTCTCCAAATCCCCCATCCGAATAGGTGAAAACCCATTTGAATCATCTCAAATCAAGTAATTTTTTGTTTATACACATATGGTCCCTTGTCTTTATTATTTTTATTGTTATTGCTCTAGTATTTTAGTTTTAAGTTATCAATCCAGCTGTAGCTCTCTGCTACTCTCGAACTCCCCCATAGGAATAGGTGAAAACCCATCTGAATCGTCTAAAATCAGGTAATTTTTTCTTTATACACATATGGTACCTTGTTTTTATTGTTATTGATCTAATATTTTAGTTTTAAGTTTGGATTTTGATGTGATTTCACCGTGTAAAATAGGGAAATGAATAAATGTTTTGTTAATTAATTAGTTTCCCCTGGAATATCAGTTGTGTTATAATGTCCATGCTAAATAAAGGGGTAATGTAATAAAAGACCTTGAATAAATAAATTGTGGAAGTTGAGGTATGTTGCCTCTATGAGAGGTTTTTTGTTGTGTTTCATTGTATGTTGTAGGCTGTTTTATGGGGATTGAGGTGACCATTTGGGCTTTGTGATATGTGGGGTTGTAATGTGATTGTTAGTGGGAATGGATGTGTCATGTGAAGTTGTATGATAGTGATGATGTGTGGTGGTGTTGTGTCGTGTGGAGGTGTTGTGTGATGAAGTTGTGGTGTATAATGTGGTGAGGTGGTTTTGGTTGTGCGGTGGTTTGTGATGTGCAATATTTTTATTGTGATATGTGGTTGTTTTGGTGAGATGGTTGGTCGACGTAACATGGTGTCGATGGTTATTGTGAGATGGTGAGTTGTTGTGTGGTGGTTTTATTAGTTTTCTGGTTATCTATGGAATAAATTATGCTGTTAAAACAAAAAAAACAAGATATTAAATAAATGAGATGGAATAGAAATTGATGTGTGGTAAATGGATTTAATTAATTTAACATTAAATGAATGGACAATGTAAGTGTGAATGAAGTGGCTTATAAATGAATGTGAGAAATGCTATGCGTCTTGTGTGGTGGTGGTGTGGTTTATGTGTTTTATGGTAGTAGTGAAGTGTGTGATTATGTAGTTAATGTGAACCCATAGGTTGAGTATTTTGTGCTATCTATATATCATGTATTTTTATGTTATTTCTACACATTCCAGGGGGGTGGTGTGTCTAGGTGGTTGTGGTGGGGTTGCAGGGGAGGGGGTGTGGGCTGTTTGGGAGGGTGGGCAGGGATATCCAGGGGGTACGGGGTGTCCAGGGGGGTACGGGGGTGGGCGGGCTGTCCACAAAGGTGGACGGGCTGTCCACGGGGGTGGCCGAGCTGTCAAGGAGGGGTGGGAGGGCTGTCCAGGGGGGGTGGGTGGGCTGGCCACTGGGGGTAGGGGTGTCCAGGGGGGTGGGTGGGCTATCCAAGGGGGTGGGGGTTGTCCATAGGGAGAAGGGGTGTCGAGGGGGGTGGGTGGGATATCCACGGGGGTGGTTGGGCTGTCTAGGGGGTAGGGGTGTCCACGGGGGTGGGTGGGTTGTCCACGGGGGTGGGCGGGGATGTCCACGGGGGTGGGAAAGGCTGTCCACGGGGGTGGGCGGGGCTGTCCAGGGGGTGTGGGCTGTCCTGGGGGTCTGGGTGGGGTGTCCTGGTGGGGGAGGGGTGTGTGGGGTGTCCAGGGGGGTGGTATGTCTAGGTGGTGGTGGTGGGGTTGCAGGGGAGGGGGTGTAGGCTATTTAGGAGGGTGGGCGGGGCTATCCCGGGGGGGTACGGGGTGTCCAGGGGGTACGGTGGATTGTCTGATGTTTCTCTAATGATCAAGGACGGAATGTTTGGAGGACATCACAAGTCCTGACTGGTTGATCCTAGAAGCAATTTCATGATCATGGATGTAATGCCTATAGGGAATCTCTTGATTTTGGTGATCTTCTCCATTTTCATCAAAAGACATGTTTGACACACTGGGAGTGAAACTCTAGAGTCAGTGTGACATGTCTTGAAGGGTGATTTCTGTCCATAGTGACATGATTTGAGGACATCACATGACCTAGTTGGTGTGCCTGGAGGGTGTTAAGGGAGCCATCTAACATTCCTGACATTTAATATGAGACTGAGATAATATGTATTGATTCCCCTATATAGAAGGAGATACATATCTATTGGAAAAAATGTAGTCTGTATGGTGAGAATTAAAGGCTTTTCATTACAAGGGTGGCATATTCATGGGTGTCGTCTAATTTTATTTGACATGTCAAGGGGACATCAAATGATCAAAATAGGTTTCCAATGGAATGTATTGTGAACATGATGAAATTTCCTAGTGCAATAAAATTTCATAGGTGATGCATGTTATGAACAATAGGGTCAACATATATTTCCTTCACCTTAGTCTCCCATATTTTAGTATTTCATCCATCCTTTTATCCCAAATTCCATAGATTTATACACTATTTTATTATATTATGTCTCAAATTATCTAAAATATGTGTTTGATGTTCTTCACGTGACCTATAATAATTCCTTCACATCAAAGCATGCCTCATCCCATAATTCCCCGCGGACATCCCCTTGGACAGCCCCCCATACAGCCCCCAACCCTCCACCCTGGACCCCGGATAGCCCCCCGGACAGCCCCCCGGACAACCCCCCCACCCACCCCCTTGGACCCCGGACAACCCCCCAAACACCCCCCGGACAGCCCCCTGAACAACCCCAGACAACCCCCTGAACAACCCCTGAACAACCCCTGAACAACCCCTGAACAACCCCCTGAACAACCCCCGGAAAGCCCCCAGAACAACCCCGGACAACCCCCTGAACAACCCCCAAACACCCCCCGGACAGACCCCGAACAGCCCCCCCACCCTCCTCCTTAGTCCCCGGACAGCCCCCCGGACACCCACCGGACAGCCCCCCTGGACAGCCCCCCGGACAGCCCCTCCACCTTCCTTAATTTCATTAGCTCTGAAATGTTTCATAGCACGATCAACTAAAATCTAATCCATACTAAATATGATATAAAAATATTCTATATGAATTTCCATAAGATTTTAAGTGAAAACAAAAAGTGACATACGAAAAACTGACCAAACGCATTCGAAATGTGTTGATGCTTTAGGACAACGATCCATGGGTCATATGTGACGTGTACGAATCAACCCCGCCTCAATCCGAGGCGCGGTGTGGTCGAAACAACTCAAAGTGTATGTCTTTTGTTTCAAAAGGACATCATTTTAAGTGAAAAACATCAACTGGCATACGGAAAACCGGCCAAACGCATTCGGATTGTGTTGATACTTTAAGACAACGATCCATGGGTCATTTGAGACGTGTACGAGTCAACCCCGCCTAAATCCAAGATGTGGTGTGGTCGGGACCACTCTAAGTGACTTTCTTTTGTTTAAAATGGACAGTATTTTAAGTACATACGGAAAACCGACCAAACGCATTCGGTTTCTATTGAAACTTTAGGATAATGATCCATGGGTCATATGTGACGTGTACGAGTCAACGCCACCTCAATCCGAGGCGCGGTGTGGCCGACACCACTCAAAGTGTCTCTATTTTGTTTAAAATGGACTTCATTTTTAGTGAAAACAAAAAATGACATACGGAAAACCGACCAAATGCATTCGGTTTCTGTTGAAACTTTAGGAGAACGATCCATGGGTCATATGTGACGTGTACGAGTCAACGCCACCTCAATACGAGGCGCGGTGTGGCCGACGCCACTCAAAGTGTCTCTATTTTGTTTAAAATGGACAGTATTTTGGCCGTTTATGACACCAGAACTGCGTTGTCGGTCACCGCGGGCACATGGCACGTCCGATTGATGTGTTGTCTGCGCGTACACATCATGAATAATAATTAGAATGTTTCACAGTGGTTTCAGGTCAATCCGAGGTCGTCCGCTATGAATTTGACCGTTTGACGCCCGTTTTGGCCGTTTATGACACCAGAACTGCGTTGTCGGTCACCGCGGGCACACAGCACGTCCGATTGACGTTCCGTCTACTTGACCACTTCATAAATCACTCACCCGTATTTTTCGTCTGATTTCAGGTCATTCCGACTTCGTTCGGCCCGTTTGGACCCCCCTCACGCGCGTTTACGAAGCGCGTGCATCACTTAAAATACGAATATTGAGCCGTACCGCGCAAACCGCACGTCCGATTGACGTGCCGTCTGCGCGTACACGTCACGAATAATAATTAGAATGTTGCACGGTGGTTTAAGCTCAATCTGAGGTCGTCCTCTATGAATTTGACCGTTGGACGCCCGTTTTGGCCGTTTATGACACCAGAACTGCGTTGTCGGTCACCGCGGGCATAGGGCACGTCCAATTGACGTGCCGTCTGCTCGACCACTTCAGAAATCACTCACCCGTATTTTTCGTCTGATTTCAGGTCATTCCGACTTCGTTCGGCCCGTTTGGACCCCCCTCACGCGCGGTTTACGAAGCGCGTGCATCACTTAAAATACGAATATTGAGCCGTACCGCGCAAACCGCACATCCGATTGACGTGCCGTCTGCGCGTACACGTCATGAATAATAATTAGAATGTTTCACGGTGGTTTCAGCTCAATCTGAGGTCGTCCTCTATGAATTTTACCGTTGGACGCCCGTTTTTGCCGTTTATGACACCAGAACTGCGTTGTCGGTCACCGCGGGCACACGGCACGTCCGATTGACGTTCCGTCTGCTCGACCACTTCAGAAATCACTGTCCCGTATTTTTCGTCTGATTTCAGGCCATTCCGACTTCGTTCGGCCCATTTGGACCCCCCTCACGCGCGTTTACGAAGCGCGCGCATCACTTAAAACACGAATATTGAGTCGTACCGCGCAAACCGCACGTCCGATTGGCGTGCCGTCTACGCGTACACGTCATGAATAATAATTAGAATGTTTCACGGTGGTTTCAGGTCAATCCGAGGTCGTCTGCTATGAATTTGACCGTTTGACGCCCGTTTTGGCCGTTTATGACACCAGAACTGCGTTGTCGGTCACCGCGGGCACACGGCACATCCGATTGATGTGTCGTCTGCTCGACCACTTCATAAATCACTCACCCATATTTGTCTTCTGATTTCAGGCCATTCCGAAATCGTTCGGCCCGTTTGGACCACCCTCACGCGCGTTTACGAAGCGCGCGCATCACTTAAAACACGAATATTGAGTCGTACCGCGCAAACCGCACGTCCGATTGACGTTCCGTCTGCACGTATACGTCACGAATAATAATTAGAATGTTTCACGATGGTTTCAGGTAAATCTGAGGTCGTCCTCTATGAATTTGACCATTTGACGCCCGTTTTGGCCGTTTATGACACCAGAACTGCGTTGTCGGTCACCGCGGGCACAGGGGACGTACGATTGACGTGTCGTCTGCTCGACCACTTCATAAATCACTCACCCGTATTTTTCGTCTGATTTCAGGCCATTCTGAAATCGTTCGGCCCGTTTGGACCACCCTCACACGCGTTTACGAAGCGCACGCATCACTTAAAATACGAATATTGAGCTGTACCGCGCAAACCGCACGTCCGATTGACGTGCCGTCTGTGCGTACACGTCACGAATAATAATTGGAATGTTGAACAGTGGTTTCGGGTCAATCCGAGGTCGTCCGCTATGAATTTGACCGTTGGACGCCCGTTTTGGCCGTTTATGACACCAGAACTGCGTTATCGGTCACCGCGGGCACACAGCACGTCCGATTGATGTGCCGTCTACTCGACCACTTCATAAATCACTCACCTGTATTTGTCGTCTGATTTCAGGCCATTCCGAAATCGTTCGGCCCGTTTAGACCACCCTCACGCGCGTTTACGAAGCGCGCGCATCACTTAAAACACGAATATTGAGTCGTACCGCGCAAATCGAACGTCCGATTGACGTTCCGTCTGCGCGTACATGTCACGAATAATAATTAGAATGTTGCACGGTGGTTTCAGGTCAATCTGAGGTCGTCCTCTATGAATTTGACCGTTGGACGCCCGTTTTGGCCGTTTATGACACCAGAACTGCGTTGTCGGTCACCGCGGGCACACGGCACGTCCGATTGACGTGCCGTCTGCTCGACCACTTCATAAATCACTCACCCATATTTTTCGTCTGATTTCAGGCTATTCCGAAATCGTTCGGCCCGTTTGGACCACCCTCACGCGCGTTTACGAAGCGCGCGCATCACTTAAAACACGAATATTGAGCCGTACCGCGCAAACCGCACGTCCGATTGACGTGCCGTCTGCGCGTACATGTCACGAATAATAATTAGAATGTTTCACAGTGGTTTCAGCTCAATTCAAGGTCGTCCTCTATGAAGTTGACCGTTTGACGCCCGTTTTGGCCGTTTATGACACCAGAACTGCGTTGTCGGTCACCGCGGGCACATGGCACGTCCAATTGACGTACCGTCTGCTCGACCACTTCAGAAATCACTCACCCATATTTTTCGTCTGATTTCAGGCCATTCCGATTTCGTTCGGCCCGTTTGGACCCCCCTCACGCGCGTTTACGAAGCGCACGCATCACTTAAAATAAGAATATTGAGCCGTACCGTGCAAACCGCACGTCCGATTGACGTGCCATCTACGCGTACACGTCACGAATAATAATTAGAATCTTGCATGGTGGTTTCATCTCAATCTGAGGTCGTCCTCTATGAATTTGACCGTTGGACGCCCGTTTTGGCTGTTTATGACACCAGAACTACGTTGTCGGTCACCGCGGGCACACGGCACGTCCGATTGACGTGTCGTCTACTCGGCCACTTTATAAATCACTCTCCCGTATTTGTCGTCTGATTTCAGGCCATTCTGACTTCGTTCGGCTCGTTTGGACCCCCCTCACGCGAGTTTACGAAGCGCGCGCATCACTTGAAACGCGAATATTGAGTCGTACCGCGCAAACCGCACGTCCGATTGACATGCCGTCTACGCGTACACGTCACAAATAATAATTAGAATGTTGCACGGTGGTTTCAGCTCAATCCGGAGACGTGGTGTGGCCGGCACCACTCAAAGTGTCCGTCTTTTGTTTCAAAAGGACGTCATTTTAAGTGAAAAGCATCAACTGACATACGGAAAACCGACCAAACGCATTCCGAATCTGTTGATAATTTATCCCAACAATCCATGGGTCATATTTGACGTGTACGAGCCAACCCGGGATGAATCTGAGTCACGGTGTGGCCAGGATAAGTCTAAGTGACTCTCTTTTGTTTAAAATGGACACCATTTTAAGTACATACAGAAAAATGACCAAACGGATTCGGTTTCCGTTGAAACTTTAGGAGAACGATCCATGGGTCATATGTGACGTGTACGAATCATCCCCGCCTCAATCCGACGTGCGGTGCGACTGACACCACTCAAAGTGTCCGTCTTTTGTTTCAAAAGGACGTCATTTTAAGTGAAAGGCATCAACTGACATACGGAAGAACGACCAAACGCATTCGGATTATATCGATACTTTAGCACAACGATCCATGAGTCATATGTGACGTGTACAAGTCAACCTCGTCTTAATCCGAGACGCGGTGTGGCCGACACCGCTCTAACTCTGTCTCTTTTGTTTAAAATGGACATGATTATAAATGAAAAGAATAACTGGCATACGCAAAACCGACCAAACGCATTCGTAATCTTTTTATAATTTATCACAACGATCCATGGGTCATATGTGACATGTACGAGCCAACCCAGGATGAATCTGAGTCGCGGTATGGTCAGGATTAGTCTAAGTGTCACTCTTTTGTTTAAAATGGACAACATTTTAAGTACATACGGAAAACAGACCAAACGCATTCGGTTTCCATTTAAACTTTAGGAGAACGATCCATGGGTCATATGTGACGTGTACGAATCAACCCCGCCTCAATTGGAGACGCGGTGTGGTCGGCACCACTCATAGTGTCCGTCTTTTGTTTCAAAAGGACGTCATTTTAAGTGAAAAACATCAACTGGCATACAGAAAACCGACCAAACGCATTCGGATTGTGTCGATACTTTAGCACAACGATCCATGGGTCAAATGTGACGTGTACGAGTCAACCTCGCCTCAATCTGAGGTGCGGTGTGGCCGGTATCACTTCAGGTGTATGTATTTTGTTTAAAATGGACATCATTTGAGGTAAAAATATATGGTATAGAAAAAACCGATCAAATTATGAATTGAATTTCGGATTCCACATATAATTGTCATCTAAATTTTAAATTGAATTCTATATGAATTATGTACGTTTATAATTACGTTATGAATTCTAATTTAATTGTCATCTAAGTGTGGTCGGGACCACTCTAAGTGACTTTCTGTTGTTTAAAATGGACAACATTTTAAGTACATACGGAAAACTAACCAAACGCATTCGGTTTATATTGAAACTTTAGGAGAACGATCCATGGGTTATATGTGATGTGTACGAGTCAACGCCACCTCAATCGGAGGCGTGGTGTGGCCGGCACAACTCAAAGTGTATGTCTTTTGTTTCAAAAGGACATCATTTTAATTGAAAAACATCAACTGACATACGGAAAACCGGCCAAATGCATTCGGATTGTGTTGATACTTTAGGAAAATGATCCATGGGTCATTTGAGACGTGTAAGAGTCAACCCCATCTAAATCCGAGACACGGTGTGGCCGGTACCACTCTGACTGTGTCTCTTTTGTTTAAAATGGACAAGATTATAAGTGAAATAAACAACTAACATATGAAAAACTGACCAAACGCATTCGGAATCTGTTGAAAATTTAGGAAAACGATTCAAGGGTCATATGTTATGTGTACGAGTCAACCAAGCCTCAATATGAGTCGCGGTTTGGCCGAGACCACTCTAAGTGTATCTCTTTTCTTTAAAATGGACTACATTTTAAATTCATACGGAAAACCAACCAAACGCATTCTGATTGTGTTTATATTTTAGCACAACAATCCATGGGTCATTTGTGATGTGTACGAGTTAACCCCACCTCAATACGAGGCGCGGTGTGGCCGACACCATTCAAAGTGACTCTCTTTTATTTAAAAAACACTTCATTTTAAGTGAAAACAACAACTGACATACAGAAAACCGACCAAACGATTTCGGAATATGTTGATACTTTAGGACAACGATCAATGAGTCATTTGTGACGTGTACGAGTTAAACTCGCCTCAATCCGAGGCACGGTGTGACCGGTATCATTCCAGATGTATGTATTTTGTTTAAAATGGATATCATTTCTATTAAAAATATATGGTATATGAAAAACCAATCAAATTATGAATTGAATTCCGGATTCCACATATGATTGTCATCTTAATTTTAAAATGAATTCTAAATGAATTATGTATGTTTATAATTATGTTATGAATTCTACTTTAATTATGGATGTGTATATTTTCAGGATGCATTATATGTGTTGGTTTGTTGGTTTGCATTATTTGTATGTGTTGGTTTGTTCTCTATATGTATGCATTATATGTGTTACAGGTACAATAATTGGATTGAAAAATGAATTGAAAACGAGGGAATAATTGGATTGAAAATTGAATTGAAACCGAGGGTGAATGCCCAAAAACCAGACCTGCTGTGCAAATTGCAGGCTGCTGTGCAATTTGCACAGCAAAGCCTATGCCAACGGTTTGAAAACCGTTGGCATAGGCTCTATGTAGCTGTTTTTACCAACAGTTCAAGGAACCGTTGGTAAAAACACCATATCCCAACGGTTTGAAACCGTTGGGATATCCTGTTGAATGGTTGTTTTTACCAACGGTTCTATGAACCGTTGGTAAAAACCTTTCCCAACGATTTGTAAAGCGTTGGGAAAGAAAATTCTCTGTTGATTTCCCAACGGGCCAAACCGTTGGGATAGGTTGATTTTTTCTAACCTACCCCAACGGTTCTCTATAAACCGTTAGGAAAAGCCTTTCCCAACGGCTTACTTCCCCACGGTTTTCAGAACCGTTGGTATAACATATACCAATAGTTCTGCAGCCTTTCCCAACGGTTCTAAACCGTTGGGAAATGCTGGATTTCCATTAGTGTATCCCTTCTACTTCAAAAACATTTTCCTTTATTAACATGTCATACAATTTAAAACTAAAAGAAGTTGATTAAAAATAAACTTGAAAACTTGTAAAGGAAGCTTCTTGGAAATAATGTTTTAAAAATCCATTCATGCCGTATAATTTAAAAAAACATTCTTCTCTTACTTTTGTCGAAAAAGTCAAAAAAGTACCTCGTACGAAAAACGACAAAAGATTCCTTTCATATCTTTTACTAAAAACTCACCGAAGGGTAAAATTGGATTTAAACAATTTTATTTGGATGGAAATAATATTACATATTGAGGAAACATGGATGTGGATGATAAAATACACCCCAGTAATTACCAAAGTATAAACAATCTCGGATAAAAATGAGATTGTGATATTTCCCTTATCTTAGGTCCGATTTGCTTCGTAAGTGTCCGAACCTGCTATATAATGATTTAAATAATGTCATTTACTTATTCTAGAATCATACTCATTGTTATGATATCATATATGGTTCACTTATTACTTTATATTACCCATTCTTTTGTAAATTCCATGTTAAAGAGCATTTTGGGTAAAATCGTTTCATTTTTCGTCCGTGTTTTGACTTGTAATTATTCATAAGATTACTTAGATCATGATTACTTAATTCCAGAATATAAAACATGATTTATATATAATATATATTCAGAATATACATATATATAATGGATTGATAAATGGAAAGAAATACACCGTTCATGGAGACGGTAGGTCGTACGTACGCATGAACGCTGTTTTCGTTTCTTTATTGAATTGAGTGGAATTAAGTAGATGACATAAATATATATATACATAAATCCAGTATAATTATTATGTCTTATATTTCATTATTATTCATTATATATACTTTATGATCATTCATGTATGGTTAACATGGAGAATGAATCTCATCGCGTCGTGGAGACGGTAGTCCGTACGTACGCACGAGCGATGATATCGTTCCCATAATTATTGAATAGATTTGGAGTGGATGGTATAATATATCAGAATCAGTATGATATTATAATAACCATATATAGTTATTATTTACACCATTATACCCATCCATGTAGGGTGTTGGTGGAAAAACAGATTTCACCACGGTGTGGAGACGGTATTCCGTACGTACACACGTGTGGTGATTTCATTTTCCTTAGGATGGATAGATGGTGAAATAGGGTTGTTTCATAATTATAATAACATATCAGTATATGAGTTATACTAATGTTATTACTTCATAATGAAACAACTAAAGAAGAATAAGTGGAAGAAGAAATAAAGTTAAAAGAATCAGTAACGAATATTACCTCTTCTTTGAAACGCCTCTTTGAGTCCTCCTCTTAGGGCACTAAAATTGGTATTTGAAGAATACCAGGACCTATAGGTTGTTTTTATGGAATTGGAGAAGATAATTTGGCAGGTTTTGGCCGAGCATGAAGGCTCAAAGTGGTGTGAGGAAGAGAGGGAGGAGGTGCCCTTTTATAAGGGAGGAGAGGGGCACCTTTGGAATAACTAAAACTATTATTTTATTATAAAGCCAAATTCGGTTTTAAATAGATCTAAATTGATTTATTTAGAAGATAAGGTGTGGGTGGGTCTAAATCCTATCATCCAATATAATTTAGACAAGTTTAGGTCCCTATTTTAACCTTATCATTTATAGTTAACCTTAAGTTAGATAATTTTACTTTTATCGTGTCTTTTTGTGTTCTTACACTATAAGGTTAATAAACTTACAATAACAATCCAAACGAACCCAAAGTTGTTTATTATTAATATATATAACCTTATCTAAGTCATTTGGCCGAACCTTATATTTTTTGGAATAAAATAACAACTAATAATATAATATTTGTTTTAAAAACTATTTTATGTCAATTTTGACACTATTTAGTAATTGATTTTTGTAAAAACCTATAACAGAATGATTAGTTCGAAAAAAGTTAATTAAATCAATAATAACATGCCATATTAACCTATAAAATTAGTGTAATTCATAAAAAGTCTCAAATTACATTTATTTGGGTATTTATATCATCAATTATGTCAATATTTCATTAATAAGATAATTACTGCATTATCTTTGTGTCATAAATAAACTAACTTATTTATAGTCTAAAAATTACAAATAAAATATAATTATGTAGGAAATAGTTTTATCTTTATAATTAATATTTATAGTCGAATTTATATTATGTATAACCTTATATTAAAAATTATATACTTATTAAACTTTGATTTTAACTATTTTAACCCTTCTTTAAATAAATTAATAATATATGTCCTAATCTAATCCAAGTGGGCCTAAATGGTCATATTTTATTCGTAAGGTTGTTTTTGGTCGAATTAAACTTATCCAATAGAATTAGAAAATGTGTTAGGGTAATAATAATATCATTTTTACCCTTAATTACCCTATTTACTTTTAACCGTGGTAAAAAAAAGTAAAAAGTTATTATTCACAAAAAATTATTTTCATCTCATTGAACCACATTTTACTTACTGACATCAACCGTGTCTCTCGGATTTTTTAAATTCCATTCACAGAAGCGGTAAAATAAAGTTTTATGAAAAATTCATTTTTTTAACTACCACTTAGTAGTTTCACTATTCATCAAAAGATGAAAGTTTCCAAAAAAATACCAAAAATTAGGCCTAAGCTATATTTGATATTATGAACTCAAAAATGATGTCTATTTTACCAAATTCAAAACATATCAGTTTCATTAACTAATTTAAAAATTAATTCCCGTCGTCAAAACAAATAGCGTGTTCTTAAGAGATAATAACTATAAAAATATTGACACTTGTTTATGTCTGGTTTAAATGTGAAATTACATCCAATGACCAACATTGTATTAAATTTTAAAAATATATTCTAAATATACTTTAAAACCACTCAAATTAATAATTTGTCACTATTAATTAGTTCGATTAAAAAGGTTGTTTTTAATTAAAATTTAGTAATTTTCACTATTCATCAGAAAATGAAAGTTATCTGAAAAGTACCAAAATTTCACCCTAAGTTAATTTCGATATTACGAATCCAAAAATGAAGTCCATTTTGAAAAATAAAATTTAAAAAATTTCAAAAAGTGGTTATTAATATTCATCACGGCTAGTTTTAATAATATTTTAATAGCATATCGTTGTTTAGTGAAACTCGGTATTGCCTACTACACGCGCTATCGAGGAAGGTCGTGATTGCGTGTAATACAAGGCAAGTCAAGGATGCATGTTGTGAAATATCCTTTTGGTGTAGCGTATAACACAAGACATTAATGAAATTAAAAATAATATTTCTCATAAAATCTCGGGGTGTTACATTAGTATTCAATCTTTGGTAAACCACCTCAACACTTTAGGTTGTTATTATTCTAATACTACTTCTTCTAAAAGTATTCATTGAGATTATTTGGTCTCTGATCTTTCTAGTACTTATGGACTTGGATATACCTCTAGAATCTGGAATCTATATAAAATTTAAGTTTTTTAACAATTAGGTTCTTCTAGAACTTGAGTTATTCTAGAACTTTCTAGACTTTCTAAGATTTATCTCAAATCAACCTCTATATTCTCTATTGATTCTTTGTTCTCAGTTGCATCATCTTCTATTTTTTATCCTTCAATAGGATCCCTTCATTAAATTAAACTTTTTTAATTTTTATAACTTTATAGAGTTCATTATCCCATGGATAAAATCAAAATTCTTCATTTCTTTAAACTATAAATAAACATGTTTGGGACTTCGATTCTAATTTATCACCTTGATAAAATAAACATGGAAATAGTTAATAATTTAATATAAATTGAGGTGGGATAAATAAACCATTATTAAAATCTATAACTCATCTAAAAATCATTAATAATGGGGTAGAAGGACTAATTTACATGAGGTATGCTGAAAAATTCACATATTCCACCCAAAAATACTAGTGAAAACCATATAAAATTCTCACAATTCTTGCTCTCTCATATGGCTTCCCATTCATCTGATCTTCCCCAACATTTTATTCTAGTGTTATAGGAATCATATTATAAAAATATATTCCGATATTTTATAAAAAATAACGGAACTCCCTACTTGTGAATTTCCTACTATTATCGAACCTCAAGAACTTTAACTTTAAACCAACCTTTCTTTCCATCCATTGACCTCCATAGAACAAAGGATCTAAAAGATTTGGACTTATTCTTGAGATAGAACACCCACACTTCTATGTTGTATCATCAATGAAGGTAAGAAAGTAAAATTGATATCCCTGATAACAAATCAGTGTTATTCCTTATACAGCCATGTATACCAACCCTAACCTCTAATTATTTGGTTTTCTACCTTTTATATTAAAGGAAAATTTTCACCGTTTTCCAAATATATACTCTTCACATGTTCCATACTTCATATTATTTAGTTGTATTATTCACTTTATAGATATGACCTTTATTCCCATCTCACCCATATGGTCTAAATTATTATTACACAACATCATGGTTTGTAAAGTTATTTATATATTTAGTGATGTATCTTCTGAACTCCCAATAAGATACAACGTTTTATCCTTAAAAACTTTATCCACCACTATAGAAAAACATGTTAACTTCCATGATCCTTTTAAAAACTCATAAAAATCCACATCATTCAGTTGGACAACTGAGATTAAATCCTTTTTCAATTTTGTTTTATGCCACATCCCTTGAAACTCTGGTAAGTATTCATCCCTTTTTTGAACATTTACAATACTCTTTACAACTATCTAAAGATTTTCATCATCCAAAAGATGTACCTTGTTGAAACTCCTAGAGACATAATTTTTCATACTCCCCCTCTAGTATGTTGAGTCAATTGAATCCCCATAATGAATTATCATTAACCCAAAAGACTAGAAATACATAGAAATAAATGTATTTCCTCCTAAGTTATGGTATTTGAAAAAGTAATTTTAGAAGTGAACCAACTATAATTCAACTTCCAATCACTATAGTATTTTTTTTAATTTTCCATTATTCCCAAAATGTCGGTATATCGGTTCATACCTTACTAATTTCCTTTAACTCTTATCACTTTTCTTATCCCCCTTATTCAATATTTGGTTTTCCTTTTGACCAAAATTTACCTTAACATTTGCGTTATATATTTCAATTGTATCTCTTTAGAATTCCTTCTTCAAGATATCCTTATTCAAAACTAGATCTTTTATTTTCTTGAACACTAAGTCACTTTTAACACTATAATTAATTATAGCAGCAACTATCACATCCTAAGATTCTATAAGTGATTAAAGAAGTATTAATTCCCTCACTACATCATCAAAAGTCACTTAGACCAATTTTAGTTGACATCGAATCATGTTGAAGTCATTCAAATGATATAACATTAACTTTTCTTATGAAATCTTCATCTCAAATAGTATTTGCATCTTGAACATGTAATTCACTTTGGAAGGATCTTCAGACATGTTAGTGTTTATAGTCATTATTATCATAGTTTTCTTCATGTATAAGATGTCAAAGGCCACATTTCAAGATAATGTCATTAGGAATACCCTGGGTGATTTTCAGATGAGACTTTCCCATTTCACATTTTTCATTGATTCAAATTTGATCCCCTTAAACAAAAACTAAAGATCCTTTTGGTAAAGATAATCTTCAATCTACATCCTCTAGAATCTGATGTCTTTCCCATTTGACATTTCAATATATATCTTTCCTTCTTCCAAAATCATTCCTTTAAATTCAGTAAACTATAACAAAAATGAAAAGTTGGTAAGGGAAAAAAACCTTTTGAAGTTTGAAACCAAGTATTAATAACACTTGTTGTATTAGAAACACAAGTTCTATAACTCACCTTCCCAATCCCCACATTCCAAACATGGGCATAAGTTCTAAAAATAGAAGCAGCTAATGTTAATTTACAGATAATGGAACTATAATACAGAAACTCATATTGAATCACCTTGATCTCCACAAATTTTACAGAACATACACACACATAATTCAAAGAACAGAATGACTAACACCAATATATAATAAAATAAAGCATATGTGGTTTGTACTTAGTCCTTCTCCATGTAAGAAATACTAATTATTTTATTAATCATGGAAGAAGAATATAATAAATCAATATTTGGAAGAAAAAAAAGTGAACAAGTGATCCTACTTGTCTATTTATTGGAAATTATAGCCATTATATCTGGTTTCACACCCTTCCAATCATCACAAAAAACTCCTCGCTTAGTCAAATTCACTGAAAGATACACCACTTAAACTCCTAATTCCCAATGAATAGTTCCATATATCTATTTTCTTATTACACTTACCTATGAAGACTTATTATGTATCAATTGAAAGCTATTGGGTTATTTTTATATATCCAACAGAGTTATTCCTAGGAGATTTAGATGCACTTTTTAAACTTTCTATATAATCTTTAACCTAGATTTACTGAATAGCACTTAAACTAAAGAGCCACTAACCACAGGTGTGCCTCCCCATACAAAAAAGTTTGTAGACTATAAATGATGATATATGGTGTTGGATTGGCGAGACTATGAAATTTTAAAATAAAACCAAAAACAATGGAATAATAGAGGAATCATAACAATAATAATAAAAAACAATACTAAAAATAAAGAATCATAAGCACTATAATTACATGAAAGTAACATAGTAGATAGCAGGACTAGCCATAATCTAATCATACATAAAATAGTCCAAATAGAAAAATACTAACCTAGCTCAGTATCGAGGATCCACCTAATATATCTCTCTTCATCACCATCTAACCAATGAATCTACTTCACCTATAGGTATTGAGCTTTAAACACCAATATTTTACCCTTACCTACATCATGAGACATAAATTAAATACATTTCCCCAATAAAATATGTATGTTGTGAGTACGAACTCAGTAAGACACCACCAATGGTATCCCTAGTTAATATCCAAACATATTTGAGTGTATGTAAAGTTATAAGTATTAAAACAAAATCAATTATCACAACCCACTCCACACATGCATTACTAGACTTGATTGAGCCTTTACCTGCTTTTTCTAATGTTAGAGTCAGACGAGATACCCATGATTTGTCATACGAGAAGTTCCTTGGTCTTCAAACCCCATTCATGTCACATGATAAGGCATGCCAACCCATAACCAGCGTAACCATCCTAATATAATCACAATTCCATGAAGGCACATCCACATATCATATCACAAGTCTCGTGGTAATATGAACTCTTTACAAAACTTCTATAACAACAACCTGATGAGACCCAAGGCATGATGAATGACTATCCTTCACCAAACTAGACTCATCATCCCTAGTATATCTCATATGTACATTTATCATCCTACTCCAGAATAGTAATCTCAATCACCCCTAAGATATCATAGACACCTACTTCATATCACTCCTCCGAAATGATGGTCAATGTTTCCACCCTAATTCACTCAGTCTGTGGAGGATATTTCCTGCAACTAGTGGCCAAAACCACCTCATGGGCCATTCCCTATGTGTAAACAACCCCAAAAGCCTCAAGACCCTGGTGATTGGTTATCACCATCAACCTATGGAGGCAACGCATTAAATCTAACATTTTTCTTCTAATGAAATGTGATCTACATCACCCACGTCACACCAGCATATACCATACTACCTATATCCACACACCACTTATGAAACAAGCAACTAAATCCCATCCAAATATTGAAAATGTGACTTCATATTCAAACCATCAATCCAATAACCATTATATGACATTATTTCAACATAGATCTCCCTAAAGTCACGTGTAATTACCCTAGGAAACCATGTTACTTCCTTTAAGAACCTCATAGGCCATGATTGGTTCATATTCTGGTCACTCACATGACCTTACCCACCTCTTCATTTCACACAAAGTATAAACACCAGTATAATAGAGGAAATAAATAGAAACCACCTAAATCATACTATAATAGACCTTTATATTCAATATTGAAATTTTATTCAACTATAGGAGGAATAAATTGAAAAAAAAGAAAAAATCCTTAAAATAGAAATATTGGTCAAATCTTTTCATAGAAAATGAAAATATAGAAACAGACAATGAAGAAATTCAAAGCTTATCGGATGCATCCTCTAGGGACCAAACACTGAAAGAAATGATAATAATCGGTGAGGATCACTTAATTGGTAATAGGGTGAAAAGGGATAGGGGTTTGAGAGATCTCCCCTACTTAAGAGTGTCAAAATGAGGTAACCACTCATTTAAGTAATTAAAAAATTAATTAGTTAATTAATAAAAACTAAAAATGAAAAAAAAAACATCCCATAAGGGTATTGTGTAATGATATCGTACCACTGTCTACCATTTCTAGATTTACAAAGTGGTAGGTAAAACAAACAGGTCCACCTATACCATTATTGAATCCATTAGCTACCTGGTCCACTGGGTACCTGATGCACTCTATCTCTAAGAAACAGAGCCTTGCACTTGGGGTAACACCCCAAACCCAACATTTGGGCCTTTTCCAATACCTTAAACACAACTAAACACACATATTTAGGCCAATATTGAACTAAAATTACCTCACCTAAGAACTTGGTCCATTGAAAACTTTTTATCATATGACAACTCATTCTTCAGCTATCTCGGACCATGATAGAAATCATATATAATAAAAACCAAATAATCCCACTCACCATCATCAAGTGATTTTATTAATGGAAAAGGGATACCAAAATAAGGACAAAAATAGGAGATGCCGAAAGAAGAGGGCCCTCCAAGAAGAAACCTACAAGGGTCTGAAATAGTGTAACCTAAGAGCATCCCCTTTAATAAAATTGATCCCCTTGGGTTTAATGTTTCCATCCATGTGTAGAAATACATCCACTTTACTAGGGTACTTCAACCATCTAACCAAATCAACAAGACCAAATCTACTCATGTCACCCCTACCATAGGTTTCACATATCCAATTACATCTTGACTGAACCAGCAAACACACCAACGGTACTATACCTCATCAACATCATGAATATCATATGTAAAAACCACCATAATCAGTCATCTAATGACTATACATAGTCCTCACACATTATACTTGATTAATGCACCTCAAACAGTACTTAGTTATTTTATTAAACACATGAACACACCATGCACTAATATCAATCATACAAAACCAAAAACCAATGCACTAGAAGAATACCCCTAATGGATAGCAGTTCTTCATCCTTCTCTAAATACATTGGCTTGATTATGTTTAACTAAAACAAATCCTGACTACCTGATACTTTTCATCCTTGTGGAGTCACACACATTATCTATAATTCCCCAAACCTGCGCTTCCAGATTTATTGGTTTGAAATGCGGTATTTTTTTATGAAAGATACTTAAACAAATACAAAACAATTATTTCAATCCTAGACCTTTTACCGATCAATGTTGTGGATAAATTTCAAAACACCTTACAAATTATCATATTTGAAAAAAAAATGAAATAAAATACCTAATTTTTTATCCATGCATTAACTTATTAAGTGACTCTTTCCATATTAAAACTTCTAAGATACCTGTAAAAATCATTTTAAAACATGGGATGAGCATTAATTTACCCATTAAGAGATTTTAAAACCAGTGTACAACATTTTATAAAAACTATTTTAAAATAATTTATATCAAATATAAATATTTGATATATATTAATTCTTTTCTAACATAATTATTCTGAGAATTCATTTCAAAATCATTTCATTGAAAACAATTTTATTCCTCCTTCGAAATAACTGTAAAAATAATAATTTCTTTATTGAATGATTTGATACTAGTAAGATCCCATGAAAACCCATATGGCCAAAAGTAATATCACTAGTGGAAGAGTATTTCATGTGTTCATAGTTTCACTCCTCATTCCGCATTTTCTATGTTCAAATTTTATGAAAACATTTTTGAGGATCCACATTTCTCAATCTCAAACAATTAAAACATTTCAAAACTTACATAAATTATTTTTATAAAATAAATAATTTTATTCCCTAAAATTTTGATGAATCACTTTTACAAATATTTTTCAGAGATATCCATTTTTTACAGAAATAGTATCATGGATAAATACTCTAATAATTGATTTAAAAATATTAAATACAATAACAATTAAATAATTCCTTTTAAATAATTATATAATTTAAATTCATACATACAGAGCATATAGCTATCAAGATTATACTCATTAAAATTTAAACTAGTTTATGGAATATGAATGCATCATTAGTCATGAGGTATAATTAATTAAAAATAATATTAATCATTTTCTCTTTCAATAATAATATTTCAAATAATGGAATATTAGAAAATAATACTTATTCCCTGAAAAAGGTTTTCTAAAAAATTTTATAACTCAATTATTAACATAAATTATGAAAAAACCCTCTTTACATAAATTCAAAATTAAATTTATAAAACATAATTTCTTAAAATTTCTTGAGTATGAAAATTTATTTAAATTTCTTTTGTATAACTTAAATTTAATTGATAAATAAACAATAAAAGAGGTAAAAATATTTTCCCTTAATTATAATTCTAATAGAATAAGAAAATAATAATTAAACTACCTTAAATAAAATTTCAAACAAATTAATAAATGTTTGAAAATAAATATTTTTTCCTTACTTCCATAATTCTGCACAAAAAGAACTACCTTATAATGTTTTCATTGATATTGGTTTGATTTTAATCTTATTGATTAATTAAAATACTAATAATAAAATAAATAACTCTTCTTACTATAATGTGGGATGTTATATTCACCCCCCCCCCCCTACATTAAATGAATTTCACCCTCGCAATTCATTCGTCTGAATTTAGAAAATTCTGAATTTGTTTCTTCAGAATTAGGAAAAAATGAAATTTCTTAAGAATCCTTATTATTTAAAGAAAATTATATCATGGAGATTTTTTCATCAAAAGAAAAAAAAATCTCCAAATTTGTATAGACTATTCCTCTAATACCAACTATAACACCCCGAACCCGCACTTTTGGATTTAGTGCTTTAAAATGTTGTGTATTTTTTATAAAAGAAACTTTAACATATAAAAACCACTTAATACAATCTAGGAACATTTTTTAGTCTGGGTTCTGGAGAAATTTGACAAAATATTACATATTATTAGAGATTAAAAACAAGAAAATAAAATATCTACTTTTCTACATGTATGCTAACTCCTTAAGCGACGTATTCCATCATAGAACTTATAAGATACCTATGAAAGTCATTTTAAAATGTATGATAAGCATTAAATTTCCCATCAAGGGATTCTAAAACCAATGTAAAAACTTTTATAATAACTCCTTTAAAAATAATTTATGTAAAATATATATATTTGATATATGTAATGTCTTTTTAAGCATACTTATTTTGAAGATTCATTTCAACAAAAAATCATTAAAAACACTTGGATTTATCCTTTTCAAAAATTTAGAAAATAATAATTTCTTTATGGACTATTTTGATACTGGGTAGATCTTTTGAAACCCCATATCGACATATGAAATATCACCAATGGAATAGTGTTCTTTGAGGTCGTGGGTTCACTCATCATTCCTCATTCTCCTGCCTGATACCCAAGTGTCGGTTCAAATTTTAAGAAAACATTTTTAAGGATGATACTTTCTTAATCTCAACCCATTAGAACAATTCAAAACTTATATAAATTATTTTCATAAGAGAAAATAATTTTATTCCCGCAAAATTTGATAAATCAATTTTTTAGAAATTTGTTGGAGAAATATATATTTTACAAAAAGAATATCATGGATAAATACAGTATTAATTGCTTAAAAAATCCTAAATAAAATCACAATTAAACAATTATATTTTAATAATTATTTCCTTTAAATTCATACATACAAACCATATATCCTTCAAGCTTAGAATCATTAAAATTTGAACTAGTTTATGAAATATGAATGCATCATAAGTCTTCAGTTATAATTAATTAAAAATAATATTAATTATTTTATCTTTTAATATTAATAATTTAAAGAAAGGAATATTTTAAAATAAAAATCATTCTCTTAAAAATATTCAAAAAATTATAATAAGTCCATAATAAACATAAACTATAAAAACAAAAAAAACTCTTTACAAGAATTCATAATTAAACGTATAAAAAATAATTTCTTTAAATTTATTAAGTATGAAAACTTCTTTTAATTTATTTTTTATAGATTATATTTACTTGAAAAATAAATAATAAAAGAAATGAAAATAGTTTCACTTATTTATAATTATAATGACATAAAACAAAATAATAATTAAACTCCCTTATAGAAATAAACTTTCACAAAAATAAATAAATGTGTGAAAATAAATATTTTTCCCTTACCTTTATAATTATTTGTAGATAGAACTACCTTCTAAAGTTTTCATCAATATTAGAGTGATATTCTTCTTATTATTTAATTGAAATACTAATAATAAAATTAATAATTATTTTTACTAAAACTTTGGATGTTACATTATTTCCATCTTAAATAAATTTTCCCCTCACAATTCATTCAAAAAACTTTAGAAAACTCTTAATTTTCATCTTTAAAATTAGGAAAAACTAGAATTTCTAAGGAAAATAAATTTTTTAAAGAAAATTATATCACATAGGTTTTTTCCCTCAAAATACAACATCCAATCTAAAAAGTTTTCTAGACCATTCCTATGATACCAACTATAAATCCTAGAACTCGCACTTCTGTATTTAGTGATTTAAAATGCTGTGTATTTTTTTATTAAAAAAACCTAAACAAATACACAAAAATTAATATAATCCATGACCTTTTCCATTATAAGTTATGTAAAATTTAGAAAACATCTTACATATTATCAAAGTTAAATAAAAAAAATATCTACTTTGTTAGTAAGTGCTAACTCCTTAAGTGACGCCATCCATCTTAGAACTTCTAAGATACCTGTAAAGATCATTTTAAGACGTGGTATGAGCATTAAATTTCCTAGTAAGGGATTTTAAAACTAGTGTAAAATCTTTTATAAAAACTCTTTTAAAGATACTTTATATCAAATATAAATATTTTTTATATATAAAATCTTTTCAAACATACTTATTTTGAAAATTCATTTCAATAACAGTTCATTAGAAACAATTGGATTTCTCCTTTGAAATTATTTTGAAAATAAAAATTTCCTTATAGATTTTTTTTATTCTAGGTATGTACTGTGAAAACCCATATGTCTATAAGAAATAACACTAGTGGAATAGCATTCCGTGAGGTCATGGGTTCAATCCCCATTCCTCATTCTCCCAAATATTACCCAACTACCAGTTTAAATTTTAAGAAAGCATTTTTAAGAATCCACCATTCTCAATCTCAACCCATTAAATCATTTAAAAACATACATAAATTATTTTCATAAAATAAATTAATTATATTGCCTCAATCATTGATAAATCACTTTTTCAAAAATCTGTAGGAGAAATCCATATTTTACAAAAATAATATCATGGATAAATACATTAATAATTTTTTGAAAAGTTTTTAAATAAGATCCAAATTAAATAATTTATTTTAAATAATTATATCTTTTAAATTCATATATACAAATCATATATCCAAAAATATTAGACTCATTAAAATATAAACTATTTTATGCAATATGAATGAAACATAAGTCGTGAGCTATAATTAATTAAAATTAATATTAATTAATTCTCTTCAAAATTAATTTTTAAAATAAAGTATTATTTGAAAATAATATGTATTACCTTAAAATGGTTTTATGAAAAAATATAATAAATCAATTATAAACATAAACTATGAAAAAAAATTCTTTACATAAATTCATAATGAAATTTATAAAACATAATTTATTTAAATTTCTTAAGTATGAAAATTTCATTCAATTTCTTTTGTATAGCTTATATTTAAAGGAAAAAATAAATAAATAATAAATAAAAATAATTTTCCATAATTGTAATTTTAAATTCATAAAACAAAATAAAAATTAAACTCCCTTACAGAAATAAAATTTCAACCAAATAAATAAATGTTTGAAAATAAATATTTTTCCCTTACCTCTATAATTCCTCGTATATAGAACAACCTTCTAAAGTTTACATAGATAATGGAGTGATTTTCTTCTTATTGTTTAATTAAAATATTAATAATAAAATAAATAATTATTTTTACTAAAACATAGGAAGTTACAATATCCCCATTAAATGAATTTCACCCTCACAATTTGTTCATTGGAATTTAAAAATTATGAATTTTCTTCTTCAGAATTTAGAAAAACTAAAATTTCTAAGGAAACATAATTATTTAAAGAAATTTCTATCACATAAATTTTGTTTTCATCAAAATGAAATATTTAATCTCCAAATGTTTCTAGACCGTTCCTCTAATAGAAACTATAACGCCCTGAAACCACACTTCCATATTCAATGCTTTAAGATGATATGTATTTTTTTATAAAAGAAACTTATAAAAAACACTGAGCACTTATTACAATCCAGGGCCTTTTTCTAGTCTAGTTTTTTGGGGAAATTAGACAACACCTTACATATTATCAGAGTTGAACAGAAAAAATATACTTCGTTACGCATGTGATAACTCCTTAAGAGACGTCGATCATCTTAGAACATATAAGATACCTATGAAAATAATACTAAAACGTGGTATGAACATTACATTTCCTAGTAAGGGATTTCAATACCAGTTTAAAACCTTTTATAAAAACCCTTAAAAATACATTGTATAAAATAATATTTGATATATATAAATTATTTTCAAACATGCATTTTTTGAACATTCATTTCAAAAAAAATCATTGAAAACAGATGGATTTATCCATTTAAATAATTCTGAAAAAAATAATTTCTTTCTGGATTTTTTTGATACTAGGTAGATCATGTGAAAACCTATATGGCCTCAAGCAATATCACTAGTGAAACAGCATTCTATGGGGTCATAGGTTCACTCCCCATTCCTAATTCTCTCGCCTAATACCCAAGTGCTTATTCAAATTTTGAGTAAATTTTTTTTGAGGATCTACCTTTATCAATATCAACCCATTAAAACATTTCAAAACATAAATAAAATATTTTTATATAATAAAATAATTGTATTCCCTCAAACTTTAATAAATCACTTTTTTAGAAATTTAGAGGATAAATCCATATTTTACAAATATAATTCCATGGAAAAATACATTAATAATTTATTAAAAAAACTTCTAAATACAATCACAATTATATAATTTCTCTTAAATAATTATTTAAATTAAATTCATACATACAAATCATATATCCATCAATCATAAACTCATTAAATTTTAAACTATTTTATGAAATATGATTTCATCATAAGTCATTAGTTATAATTAATTAAAAATAATATTAATTATTTTCTATTTCAATATTAATATTTCAAAGAAATGAATATTTGAAAATAATACTTATTTTATAAAAACAAATTCTCTAAAAAATATAATAACCCAATTATAAACATAAACTATTAAAATGAAAAAAACTCTATACATAAATTTATAATTAAATTTATAAAACATAATTTATTTAAATTACTTAAGTATGAAAATTTCTTTCAATTTCTTTTGTATAGATTATATTTAACTAAAAATAAATAATAAAATAACTAAAAAGAGTTTCCCTTAAATATAATTCTAATGACATAAAACAAAATAAGAATTAGACTCCTATATAGAAATAAAATTTCAAATAAATAAATAAATGTTTGAAAATAAATATTTTTCCGTTACTTATATAATTCCTCTTAGAAAGAACTAACATATATATTTTTCATCGATACTAGAGTGATTTTATCCTTATTTTTTAATTAAAATAATAATAATAAAATAAATAATTCTTTTTACCAAAACTAGGGATGTTACATTATCAGTCATTTCCCCTACTGTTGGGTATCTGAATCTCAATCATGACCTATATGTGTAGAATAATCCTAGCTATGGACTCCAGATATACCTCTTGGTCTCACACTGGGTACTGAGCATAGGATGATCCTTAACATCAAGTTAACTATGAGTTCATCTAATAAAACCACTCCAAATGAATCATCTGGAAAAAAACTCTATAAACATTCAGTTCTCGAATTCACTGGGTTTAAACATGGCTTGTATTTCCACACTAAAAAAACCTCATAATTGGCCCACTACATGGTGAAAATTTTGATCATATACCTTGTTTATCCTACTATATTTATTCATTTCCATGCTTATAGATACCCTAATCTCTACTACTTGTCTCGTTGGATGCCACTGGAAGACTTATTATTCTCCCATCAATCAAATTCAGTTTTATTAACACCACATATTCCCCCAACTCTAAAAAATTGGTCAATATGAAGTTGTTTACCTATACAATGAGATCATATTTAATTCCATCATAAAATAACTATAACTTAATGTTCTAAACCTCAACTAGTTTCAGTTTAAAAAGAAACTTATTTATGAACCATATAGCGTAGCCCATGACCGAAGCCTCACCCAGTACAAAATTCATGAACTCACAGGCTTGGTCTACCTTGAGAATCTTGTAGAATATTTGCTTAAAGAAACTCACTTGAAATTAATTTTGATTCACCCCCTCATGCTTACCATCCAATAATTATTGGTCACACTATTATCTCACTAGTCCCCTAAGCATATATGTACTCTACTTTACCATTTAACATGGTGGATTCCCAATCTAATCAAATATTGTTTATACCAACATGATACAGTACCCATCTACCTTCGATTATCCCTCTCCTTGAAAAAAAGGAGAATTTTGAACTAGAACTTCTATGTTAGGTATTCAATGTATAACTCAACTCTTGGAGATCCATGATTAATTCTTTGTATAACCCAAACTAGATTCACCTGGAGTTTATCATTAAATGATTTCCCTAGCTCTTATGACCTCTCTATCTAATATAAATACTTTGATATGTATACCTACAACTCTTTCCCTCTTTCACCATCAGGGGCTTCAACCTGATTATGCCTCAATGAAACCACATCCTCACCCTCTTAGTGCTCCAATACAGGTCATCAATGTGGAATCTCATCTAGAACCAAATACCATTTTAAATATAGATATTACTATCTATATTTTTCAAATCAGGAAATATGTAATAAGTAGTGCATCACCCTCACCCATACACATCCATAACCATATACAAATCATGTATCATCTAGCCTCAAAGATTCATCTACCCATTATAGGATTTGATACTACACATACCACATGAACATATAATCTACATGCTTGATAACCTTAGGAGTCTCATCCCTAGTCTAGCTAACTAGAATTACACTAAGAAAATATATGGGAAAACACTATATAACATATTAATGATAGTTTAAACAACCAAACCCCTTCCCATTATAGATTTGGAACTAAAATGGAATCCATAAGTAGGTAAACACATTTGATGTGATCCCTATGTGTCTATTATGATCCATGAGTGCCTCAACTTGACTATTAGGTCTAAGAGTACAAAAGAGAAATCAATAACATAAAATACCAATTTTTTTTAAAAAAACTCAAAAATAATCACAGAAACAAAAACAGAAAACCTAGTTCCCCTAAAAACATAGACTTCAGCTCGTACATATAATATCTTGGAACATTCCATAATGGTCATCCAAATTTTACTAATTCTGAATGTGTTTGGATAGATTTTATAAGTTTATAATCTACCATAACCCAAAATAACATAACCAATACCCACTCATAACACATATTAACACCCCACTCTAATACCACTTTATAGTATCCCTGACCAAGATCGCTCAAATGGAACCTGATTCAAAGACCGAATGACCTCAGTTTCACCTGAACGTACTCCATAGGATGTTGAATAGCAATGGGGTCTGCAGGGTGATAGTGGGGAGATTATACCATCTAAAAACTAAAAACAATAGAATAATAGTGTAAATATAGAAAATATATTCAAGAAAAATTCAAAACATAAAGAAATATAAACATCTACAATTTAACATAAACTGTAAAATATATAATAAGATTAATTATAGGTTGATTATACATAGACAAGTCCAAAGAGAAAAAGGCCAAACCAGCTCGACATAGAGGATCCATGTCATCCAGCTCTTAACATCACCATTCAAAATATAAAAACCCGAATTTTTGTAATATGGGCCTTTAAAATTTTTAACATATTATTTTTATAAGGGGTCACTATGTTAGCATGAAGTTTCGAGTAACGTGGATCCTCGATAATAGTATATTAAAATTAATTATTATTTTTTTTCACATGTGTGTTCATTAGGATAATGATTTTACTTATAAGAGGATCATCAAATGGGGAATATGAGATCATGGTTGTGTCTAAAATGGGGTTTTAAACTTTAGCGTGATACAATTTTCATTCATACTGAGGTCCCCAAGGTTTTTCATCATAGATGGATTCATTAATTAAATGAATTAATTTATTTAATTAATCAGATAATTGACCAAATCCCCTCCCTTTAAATTCTTTACTAGTCTTTCTCACTATGGTTGGATATCGAAAACATTATCTCAGGTGAAGAAGTGGGAATAAGAGATATAGAGGATCAGTGGAACTGAAAGAATGAATTCTTCATCAAAATCGCTAGTGGTTATAATGAGTTATATGAAACTCTTTATTAGATTATCCAAAATTGAGGTAACACTTGATATTTTGATTCTTTCCTCATTATTCATTTTTAAATAAATAGGGGTTTCGATTTCAAACCCTTGGTTATTATTGTTAATGAATTTGATTTATGGTAAACTTGATTATCCAATTATATTTGGTGATTTTAGTGTTTCTTCCCATCATAAATTCTTTATTTATGATTAATTAACTCCCTATATTCTTCATTGATTATTTTTGTGATCGATGTGTGAGATCGATAAATGATTTTGGCCCTTATTTCCCTCACTATGCATTATTTTTTTAATAAGAATTCATTTCCGACTCTCACAACGATCGGTGATGAGTTGAATGATGCTAGGAATAAAACTACACAACCGAGAATAGTAATGTTGACACTAGAGGTGTTGACGGTGGAACCAGCACTAGTGGTAGTCTGGGATCAGTTCTAGCTAAGTTTGAACATGGAAATGACATGATGAGGTGTTAATGGTAGGGTGATGAATGAAGTTGTGTGATATAGTATAGTATGGAGTAACATGGAAAGAAGATTCTTAAAGGGAGGTTCCCCATGGTAGAGTTCAGTTTCATTGATTTTTGGCAATGTGAGTTGTAACTAGAGAAGAGGTCAGTCACTGTAGTGGTCAAGGCATGAAGTAACAGAGGTAAGTGACTGCTATGGAATCACTCCAAACCATCTAATCCTCCTATAATTTAATGGAAACCCACCATTCATGTGGTGGTATGGGTTACGTAGAGTCAGTGGTCTTTCCCCACTAGTGGTCTGAGTTACCAAACCCCCATTGGTATAGATAGAACATGGGCATGGCTATCTCAACTAGTATCAACATGCACATATTAGGCATCCCGACCTTATGGGAAACATGGTCGAGTCAATTCTATCTAACATAACTCGAGTGGGAATAAGAAATTCATAGCATGTGTGGGTGGATCGTATTCTACCTCTATCATGGGGTTCCATGTACCTGAAGGGATTTCCCTCCCCAATCCCTATGGATATCATTTTACTTAGTGGATTTTTTTTCATGAAAAACTCACTGTATATGAGTTTCAGGAAAATAAAGGGAATGTCTTGAGTATTTTTCAACATATATCACAATGGAATGTTTCGTTTGGTCATCCAAGATTATTTGTAATGTGAGATTAGTATTTTTAGGGTTTATATATATAGGTATGACAATGATTTTTGGGTATGACAATCAAAGAATTCACTAGGGTTTAGGTATTCCCCTCATCTATTGTATGATACTTGGTGATCCATGGATCCTCCTATATTAAAAATAGAGTTAGATTCTCTCTCCACTACCTATTTTTTTCTAATCGCATATATTATATGATACTTGATAAGGATAAGGTCGTATTTATTTGAATTTATGTCCTCCCCCACTTGTTTCATGCTACTCGGAGTGTGGGTCTTCCACTAGGGTTGGTTTTCACCTTGACTGCTCTTAGGGAGGCATGGGTACCCCACTATGGTTTTGGTGAGGTGGTGGGGGTTATCTCAAATTTGGGTGGTAATGATAGTTGGGGTCAGTAATCCATTTAATTATATCTATCCATGGTCAATTTTTGGATTTCATTATGGGTTTCTATAATGGTGGCATGGTATCTGTAACACCCTGATATTCTATGAATTATTGTTTTTCAAATTAATTTACTCTTTTTGATATTTTTCATTTCACGCAATAGGGAAAATAGTTTATTTTATATAAAAGCATAATTTTTTGATTGTCTTATATGAAAAAGAAGTTAATCATGCACTACATGCAAGATAAATTTTATCTTGCTCAACACGGAGCACCCAAGTTAGATTGCATTACATGCAACAATGACTTACCTTGATGGCTTACGTAACACGCAAGACTGAGTTTTACCGAACAATAATATATTATTATCTAATATATTAAGATATAACCAATCCATTAAATTAGTGTTTATGAATAGTATTAACTAACTTATGATAATGTATGGTTTAAAAAAATATAAGATAAATTCATAGGTTACCAATTAATTTGAAATGAAAATATAATAACTAATTGAATATAGAGGATTTATTTTTATTTTTATGCTCCCAATGGTGTTTTATCTTAATAAATTAAATTAATTAAAACTAATGTGTGATATTAATGTAATATATAATATATATATTCAATAAAATATTTTTTATATTCACCCAATATATTTGATAGATATAAGATAAGAACAAACCCAATTTTATTCCTGAAAACATATATTTTTATAAAGGTAGTTTTATCTATTTTTAATGGAAATCCCATTTTAAATCAAATTTTTTTAAGTTTTATAGATTTAATATTTCAAAATAAACTCCATTTTTTAAATAAAAAACATAAAAAATTATTTTAGGATAAATTTTCGGTATTTTTCTACAATGTTTCATTTTTAATGAATAGTTAAAAATAGTTGATTTTAATTCAAAACTTCTTTTTTATCTAATTTATTTATAAGGTTAAATTAAATTTTAAATTTATTTCAAAGTCAATTATATCATGTTGTTATAAATTAATCAAATTTGGGTCATTGTAATCAATTTCACTTTGAAATTGAGTATAAACAATTAGTAAACCTTTGGATGTTTTTACATTAAAACAAACATTGTTGTCCCATCTGTGGGATTAAACATAAATTAATTTCTACCACTTCTGTGATTGGAATTTTTAAAAATGGATTTAATATTTGGAATTGGAATAATATATAATTTTTAATATGGTCAAATTATATTTTTACAAAAAATATAAGTGAAAGTGATTAAAATTAATTACAACGATTAAGGAAAAATTAATCTTAAAAAAGGACTATACCTTAATACTAAGGGAATGAATAACCTAGAAACTTGTCCAAGAGTAATTGTAAGACCATATATAGACCCTATAATCCATTTTATCAAATTTGGTCCATTATAGGAGCCATATTCCATGGGAAATATGTGGGTGGAATTCCCTTTTCCAAAATTTAAAAAAGTGCCACTCCTCCTCCTCCATAAAAAGGCCTCATCTCATCCCATTTTTTCACACCTTTCAAGGAACTTGTTCTAAAAAAGTATATACCCAAATAGATCCTCAAAATCCCTCCGATGATTCTATAAGCCACCTCTTTTGAATAAATTAATCCACGGATTCTTTTTGGTAAAACCTAAAAGGAGTTATTCAAATAAGAGGTAACATCTTTCCTTAAGCACTATAGTTTTATTTACATTCCCCAGTCCCTAAACTATTAATATTACATGACTATATAAATAAACTAGTATTATAAATAAACTAGGATTATTTTATGATAAGGTTTCTACCTATACTTACACACACTTCTATCTAATGGGTAATGAATATACTGTTTACATGTACGGAAAACTACTACCTCATGAAACGATGATTGTTCATTTTTCTTTACCACCTATCATGGTGGAAATTATGATGGAAGATATAATTATATATTATATATATGATATTTATAATGTCTTTATTCATCTATAATTTATATTTATAACATGCCTTTATTCTTTCCATCTTGTGTGAATATGATAATTTCGTATAAGGAAGTGTTGACTATCGCCCCCTTAAAGCGGTGTGATTTGTTCACACACTACATGGAATATGTTAAGGATGTTTTTAGTGAACTTATATGATATATATGACATAATAATTATAATTTAATGTTATTTTATACTTATATATATGTAGTTTTATTTCTTTCTTTCAATATGTCAATAAAACGGAAATAACGTTCATGTGTATGTACGACATACCATCTCCATGAACAGTATATTCTACATTCATAATTCTATATTATATAGAAACACATATAATTTGTATACATGATATTTATATCATGTTTTCAATTATATAAATCATGATATAATTATAATTACTAAAGATACAACAAATTAAGGCACATGTGAAAAACAAAGTGAATATTATTCGAAGTGAAACATTAACATAAAAATGTTAATAGGAGGGTAATATAAAGTAATAATGAAACCATATATTGTATTAGATATAATAATATGGTTCTGTGATAGATTAAGAATAAACTTATATTTATTATACATGAGTTTTGAATGAGTATGATGAGAGTCAAGATACAAGGTTAGGGGATTTAATCTCACTTTTTATTTCTGTGAGAAATATGCCTTAATCACCACTCATTTTATTTTTATGGTGTGTAAAATTACCATAGATTTATTTTATGACTCTTATTATTAAATTTATATGTATTTACATATCCATTATATGATATTATCTTCATGGGTTTTATGTTTCAAGAGTTACCAAATCGGTAAGATAGTTTTACCTCAATTTTCCTTCTTTGTGAAACATGTTTTGTTATAAAACTATATTCTTTTTTCGAGGTTTATTTGAAAAATTATGTCATTAATATCCTCCAATTAATTATATTTCAAGAATCATGTAATTTCATTTCATTACATGATAATTATTATTCAAAGTCACCAAGTTATATTATGTTTCTTTAAACAATCACATCATTTATCGAGATTATTAATGATTATGCTTCCATTGATGAAATAATATGATACATATCTCAAGAACTCTCAATAATTTTCTTAACTTCTATATATTTATATTATATTCATGTAATGGTAACATTTTTCCACTCTTTGGTACTTAATATAATTAAGGAAAAAATATATGAAAATGTGGCTATATCTTTCCTTTCCGTCAAAAATATATGTTCTTTTAAAACCATGATTTATAAAAATGATTTAAAAAATGTTTTAATTTTATCCTTTGATGTTAAATGACATTTTAACCATTTTTTAACTTTTAAAAAATGGTTTTAGAAGTAACATTCTTTTCATTTTCTGATCAAGTCACTTTTCTGAACTTTTATAGTAAAAAAGACTGTTCGGCATGTACAGAAATACCTGCCATCATGACCATCATTTCATAGAAGATTTTATTATAAGTTTACATGTTTATTTATAAGGGAAATTTTTTTTATTAATATTCAGGATATTCATTGTTTTTAAAGTTGTTTTTACTGAAAAGGGTTTTCAAAAATGTTTTTGTGGTTATCATGGATTCCATTAAAAATTTTCAAAGCTATTTTTTAAATAAAAAGGTTTTCAAAAACAAATTTGTTTAAAAAATTATTTCAAAACATTTTAAAGCCGCTTTTATAAGTTTTCAATGAAAATGGTTTTCAAAAAAAATTCAAGTATCACGGGTCTGCTACGTCACACAGAGGCGCTCCCCACCATGAGTCTGCCGCATCACCAAGCACGCTTCCCCTGGTACCATGTTGAGGTACTCCTCCTGAATATTATCGTGGTTTCTCCTTGTCACATAGAGTCACTCCCCACAGTGGGTCTGCAGCAACACCAAGGTGCTCCCCACTGGGCTAGTACAGTCACTCTGAGTCAAAATGGTCAGCAGTCGCCCGGTCTCATCCAGTTGCAAGGTTCTGTACGTATCGCGCTTAGGGAAACTACTTCCCAAGCCACAGGTCAATACTCCAAACATCATGAATTCCCACTAAGAATTAACTCAAAGGTCTTCCATGTCATAGGGGTCTCAACGCAACAGACGACAAGTCAATCGGACACCCGGTATGTGAGTTATTAGCCTTTTAGTCCTGGGGGCCCGGTTGGATTCATGCATGATCCAACCTATCCATATCTCAACTATAACCCAAACTCCAGTGGGGTATTCTCAAAGGGACCGTCATGATCCAATATTTCTAGCGCCGCTGACGGTTCGTCAAACGAACGTCCGGTGTCAAAGTTATGGCCAAAGGAAGGTAAAAGGGTCGTAGTGGGGCCGGGTCCGGTCTGACCCGGTTGGCCCGAACCATCTTGACCTGTTGGGTCTCGTCAATCCCGTTGGGTGGGCTCGACCATTAGTTTTGGCCCAGGCCAGCAGGTCGCGAGGGCAGTTCGGACCAGAGGGCACCGTGTGGGCGGCTCGGCCCAGTGGGCGCCGCGAGGGCGGCCCAGACCGGAGGGCACCGCGATGACGGCTCAACCCGTAGGGCTCCGCGAGGGAGGATTGTCCTGGTGGTGTGGGGCTGGTATGGACCAAAGGGCCTCGGGGGCGCGGCTCGAGGCGGCTCGGCCCGGAGGGCGGCTCGACCCGGAGGGCGGCTCGGCCCAGAGGGCACTGCGAGGTCGACGCGGCCCAGAGGGCACTGCAAGGCCGGTCTGGCTGGGAGGGCACCGCGAGGCCGGCATGGCCGAGGCGGCTCAGAGGGTCATGGTGAGATCGGTTTGGCTGGGGCATGTAGCCGGTTTGGCCAGAACGCTGCGATGGGCACGGACTGTTGGGGCACTGGTGGCCAGGGCACCGCGAGGAGAGCAGGCGGCTCAAGAGGCCGGCGGGCGGTGGGCGGCATGACCGGTTCGACCGACAGGGGATATGACCAGCGGGCGGTGTGTCCTGGGTGGCTCGACTGGTGGGTGGTTCGAGCCGGGGAGCAGAGCTGGCTTAGCCTGGGGCGGCACAGTGTGGCATCAGCGCGCGGTCAGTTCGGCTGGGAGGCTGGAGCGCCGAGGGGGCGGCGCAGGTCACGATGGCCACAGGTGGCGGCATCGTTGCCTTCGCCGCCTTCGTCGACTTCCTTCATTCTGAAGAACAACACAAAGAAGAATGGTAGAGGGGTCGGGCCATGTTAGTTTGGCCCACACCCTCTGTGTTTAGAGTGGTAGAAATCGACACAACATAAAATAATAATGAAGAACATCAAACCCTCCCACAATGATTATTCCCAAAAACCTGCAAAAAGAAATATATGTGGATAAACTTGTTAGAAATTTGATCTGTGTTCCTTGTTCTAGAAGGCAATAACATGGCTATATAAATCATTTACAATAATCCCCTACCTAGGGTTGTTCGTCGAAGGAGTCTGCGAGGGAGAAGATGACGTCATTGGGAAACAACGGACGTCGATTCTTCATAGGTGATGACGTCCCATGTTGGAAGAAGTCCTGAGGAAGAAGCCTAAAGAAGTTTGGCGTTCATCGTTGGCAGAGCATTCTTCGTTGGAGAGTGTAAACCTCCATGTTTTGGGTGTCACGTCACTTTACCAGCACTTCTTCACTTGGAGAAGCCGTCCGAAATCCTCCTCCCAAGATCCATATATATAGGAGAGGGGAGAAGGTATGTAATGATCATGGAATTTTTGACGGTTCAATTATTAGGAACCTTCCTAAATTCTAAAGAAGTTGTTACTTAATTTAAAAAGGGGGAAATCCAATTAACTAGGTTGGAGAAATTTAAAGTGGTGTGTTGGATTAATTAATGTGGAGGAAGTCAAGAGGCTCATCCATATTAATGATGGGTTAAGAAGTTTCCTCCCCCATTAAGAGGGGAGTTCAAGAGGTTTAGGCCTCGGGTGGTCCCCACCACCATAACCTCGCATGGGAGGTTATGGTGTGGTGGTCCCCACTTCCAACCTCCACATTGAGAGGTTACAGCGGATAAAATAAAATAAAGCATCTATTTATTTTATTTTATTATTTCCATGAAAAACCCAAAAACTAACTTTCACAGTCGACCAACTGTTGTCGAGGTGAAAGTATCCTTAAGAAAATACCAATGCTGCGAGTTCAACGGTGCCCTCGAATTTTAATTCCGAGCACCAGTTCAAAAGTTAGAAAAACTTGCTCGAACGTTTAATGAACGTACCTGAAGAAAACTTAAGAAATTGATTCTGGGCACACCGGGCCTTGTAATCATGCACTATAAATTTTCAAAGACTCATAAAATTACCATTTAATTAAAACAAATTAAATGGAAATTCTAGGTCTTTACATTCTCCCCACCTCAAGTCTCTACTTCCCCATAAGCCACAACTCAAACTAGGTAAACAAGTGGGGGTACTGAGCACGCATCTAAGCCTCCTGCTCCCATGTGCTCTCCTGGAGGTTCCTGTGCTTCCAGTGAACGCGCACCCGAGGTTTCAACTATCCATGAAGGAACTTCTTCTATAGATCCTCAATATCTACTAGAACCTCCGTAAAAGTCACCCCATCGTTGACGTCCATCTCCCCATGGTCGATTATGTGGGAAGGATCGTGCACATATCTCCTTAGATGGGATACATGGAAGACGTCATGCACCTGGTGTAACTGAGGTGGAAGAGCTAAGAGGTATGTCACCGCACCAACTCTGCTGAGGACCTGAAAAAGTATGAGTAATCTCAGAGATAACTTTCCACCTCAGCCAAATATCCATAAACCTCGTTGAGGTGAGACCCATAGAAAGACGTGGTCTCCATCCTTGAACTCCAGAGGTCTCCGTATCCTATCAGCATACAACTTCTTTCTGCTCTGTGCAGTCTTTATCCACTCCTGGATGATCTTCACCTTCTCTGTGGTAGCCTATACCATCTCTGGTCCCATGATTGATGACTCCCCTAGGTCAGTCCAGCGCAAAGGCAATCTACAAGGTCGCCCGTAGAACGCCTCAGAAGGTGTCAAACCTATGGTGGAGTGATTGTTGTTGTTGTATGAAAACTCCAACATGGGTAAGTGATCCTCCCAACTGGAACCGAAGTAGAGGACACAAGAACTTATCATTTCCTTGAGGGTATGAATGGTTCGCTCAGTCTAACCATCCGTTTGAGGATGGAAGGTGGTGCTCAAATGAAGCTACATCCTGAAAGCCTCCCGCAACCCCTTCCATAGCCGGGAATTAAAACGTGTGTCATGCTTGGAAACGATCATCGAGGGTACTTCATGTAGCCGCACAATCTTCTGCACATAGAGGCATCCTAAGATCTCTACTGAACCCTGCTCTCTGATCGGTAGGAAGTGGGCTGAATTGATGAGTCGGTCAACAATCACCCAAATAGAGTCATGTCCCCTGGATGTACATGAAAGACCTATAACGAAGTCCCTGGATATCCCATCCCACTTCCACACTGGGACCTATAAAGGCTAAACCAAGCCTGGTGGTACCTGGTGCTCCGCCTTCACTTGCTGACAAGTGAGGTGCTGAGAAACAAACTCTGCAACAGATTTCTTCATTCCCACCCACCAATGTTGTCGTCGGAGATCCTGGTACATCTTCGCCACTTTCAGATGTACTGTTAAAGGGGAAGTGTGTAACTCCCTCAACACTTCCTCCTGAAGTGATGCTGGTACCAAGGTACATCCTCTGAAGAGGATGACATGCTCCCCACCTTTAGAAAATCCATCAGGTGCATGTCCTATGGATATCTGAGCATGTCGTGTCTCGCAGTCAGCATCCCCATGTTGCGCCTCCCTGACTCGCTGAAGAAGTGGGGGAGTGACTGTAAGAGAGTGCAGAAAGGCTGCTCCATCTCTATCCACAAAGGATATCTGTAAAGCAGTCAGCTGCTCTGTCGCCTCACCTAGTAGTTGTATTCCAGATCTTCTGCTAAGTGAATCCGCAACAATGTTCCCCTTCCCAGAAGTATAGAATATCTCAAAGTCATAGTCCAAGAGGAACTCAATACATCATCATTGTCTCATGTTCTGGTCCTTCTAAGAGAAGATATACCTGAGACTCTTATGATCAGAGTACATGGTAAAATGTTCTCCCATCAGATAGTGTCGCCACGTCTTCAAGGTGAAGACCACTTCTGGTAACTCCAGGTCATGGGTAGCATAGTTCTGATCATGTTATCTCAGCTTCTGAGAACCATATGCGATCATTGCTCGCTCCTACATTAGGACATATCCGAGTCTGATCCCTAATGTGTCGCAGTAGACTATGTACCCTATGCCCTCCTCTGGAAGCCTCAATATGGGGGCATTATTCAGCCTCTGCCTCAGCTCCTGAAAGCTCTACTTCCACCTCTCCGACTACACAAAGGGTTTCCACTTCTTCGTCAATGCTGATAGTGGTGCTGCAACTGTGGACAAATCTGGCACAAATCTCCAGTAATATCCAGCCAAACCCAGGAAACTTTGTACCTCCATCACACTCCTGGGTGGATCCCAAGAAAGTACCACCTCAATATTCACTGGATCCACTGCAACTCCAGCCTCCAATATGACATGTCCCAAAAAGTGAACCTCTTGGATCCAAAATTGGCACTTCGAGAGCTTACCATAAAGTTGGTTCTCTCGAAGAGTATCCAGTACTACCCACAAATGGTAGGTATGCTCCTCCTCAGTAGTCGATTAGATCAGAATGTCGTCAACAAAGACTACGACAAAGTGATCTAGGTACTGCTGAAAGATCCTATTCATGGGTCCCATGAACACTACTGGAGCATTGGTTACGCCGAATGGCATAACCAAGAACTCGTAGTGGTCGTACCGACACCTGAAATCCATCTTCTGCACATCCTCATCTCGCACTCTGAGCTGGTGATAGCCTAATCTGAGGTCTATCTTTGAGAACCATCTTGCTCCTTTCAGCTGATCAAAGAGGTCATCAATCCTCGGGAGTGGGTACTTGTTCTTTACGGTCACCCGGTTCAGGTGCTGATAGTCGACATAAAGCCTCAAGCTCCAATCCGCCTTCTTGGCGAATAGAATCGAGCCTGCCCAAGGTAAAACACTAGGCCGGATGAATCTCTTCCCCTGCAAGTCATCTAGCTATACCTGTAGCTCAAAAAGCACTGTGGGAGGCATCCAATACACTGGTGTAGATATCGGTGTCGTCCCGGGGTACAAGTCGATGTAAAAGTCTACCTCTCTATGAGGAGGTAGACCCGGAACATCATCAGCGAAGAAATCCGTGTACTGGTCCACCACTATAGGATAACTTAGACTCTCCACATCTACCTCTATAAGGGTAAGCCTAGCCAACTGATGATTAATTGGTTGCACTCTCCTCCGGGTAAGTCCATCCTATGCTAAAAAGGCTCCCTTCTCACTGGTGAAGGTAAACCTGGTCTCATCCATGTAGACACACCACACTTTGTGCCTAATATAGTCAATCTATGCATGGACTGTAGATAACCCATCCATACCCAAGATGACATCGTAAGGCCTTGACGCTGCTACTAGAAGATCACAGCTGAATCTCTCGCCTCCTAAAGTCAGCTCATACTGCCAGAACCAGTGCATAATCGTCGAATCTGCTTCTGTAGGAGTCTCTAACTGTAAAGATTGAACCAACAGCTTCGTCAGAATCTATGATCTCCAAACGAGGGTAGTGGAAATAAAAGAATGATTTTAACCTGTGTCTATAAGTACTACAACTATGGTGGAATAGATACAGATCGTACCTCATATCATCTCCAGAGCATCGTGATCGTAGGCCTCAGCTGCCTGGAGCTGAGCTCGCCCCTGTCCACCTGCTACCTGTGGTCGGGGTGGACCTCCTAGTGGTGGTGGTGGTAACATCGTGAATCGTTTCCCACCGCCAGCTACATGAAAATCTCCTATGGAACGTTCTCCTTCTACCTGCGGACCACCTCGATCAAACCTCTATCTCTTCCTGGGTGGTCCCTCGACCGTCTACTGATCATCTGTATGGTGGCTCAGACAGTCACGAGCCATGTGACCCTACCCGCCGCATGCGTAACACTACCCCCTCCTGGCATGTCTGGATCTATCTCTTGTGCCCCGTACAACTAATCCTGAGTCATGAGGTCGTCCACCTATAGTTCTATTCCTCTTGGACCTCTATGACGACTGTCTACTTCCATCTGTAGAAGACTCCACTACGTGATGACTAGTAGTGGGTCTGGTTGCTGGTGACTGCTCAGCAAGGAAACTCTTCACCAAGAGGGATCTCTCTAACACCCTCGCCTGCGTCGGGATACTGAGTGAGATCACTGAAGCCCTGATCTCTCGCCCGACCCCCTGCTTGAAGGTCCGGGCCCAGAAGAATGGGTCATGTATCATATCAGTGGAGTAGCATGAGAGGTCTTTGAACCTAGCTGAATACTGAGCTAGTGTCATGATACTCTGCTACAGATGAAGTAGCTCCTGAATGTGCACTACGCGAAGAGTTGCTGGGACAAACACTACCCGAAATAGGCTCTCAAAGTCTACCCATAGAAGCGTCACCTCATCATGGACTTGGAGCATCAAGCTCCACCATCTTCCTGCTACTACCTATAGAAGGCTGGCAGTAAGAATCACCATAAGGTCTGCTGGTGTCCCTACCAGTCGGAAAACTCTCACTATGGACTTCATCCAATCCTCTACCACCTGTGGGTCCATCTCTCCCCTGAACATGGGTGGCCTCTGGCATTGGAACTCGAGCAATGCGCTCAAGCGGCGTGAATCGTCTGGTACTGGGGCTAGTGGCATCGGTGGCCCAACAGGGAGTGGTACCGCTGGTGCCTCTTCTGGAAAAGGTCCTTGCACCGAGGCCTCATCGCTCAGTGGGTTGTCAATGTGTACAACTCTAGGGACTCTAACTGGCTATCTACGTGGAGGCATCCTGAAAGAAATAGATGCGATATGGTCAAAATTTATACCTGGTGAGCTGACCTAGTTCAGATGACTTAAAGAAAACTTTTGAAAACACACACGCAATTAGTGTTTTTGTGTACTGAGTCAGAAATCAGAAGTCAGAGTCCTGGTGTATGGATACGTCGGCCGTTGTACCAACACTGAACTCCCTAAACTGAAAACCACACTCATTACACTTAACACTATTTCTTCACAAAAAAGATCATAGTCCCAAGTTCTGTAGTAGAACCAACTCCTATGATACCAATTTGTCACAAACTATCCCCCAGGGCTCGTGTCGTGACTACCCCAAGCCCGCCTTCCATAGGTCAGGGGCTGGTGACTAGCACCAAAGACTTAATTCCCTAAAACTGGGAAGGCATTGCCTTTATATCCTATAAACACACATAACAAGATACAAACACGAGTAAACTATATAACCAAAAGAGTGCTGAAAAGTAAAAGGGGCTAGAATAAAAACCCAACAATAAAGATACAAGTACAACTAAAAAACAATACAACTGAAGAAAAAGAAAGAAAAGTAGCAATTAGATCGTCCTCCAGGTTCCTACCTGAAGGGTAGGTATATATAGCCTCCTTAGTACTCCACGTCCATCTGTATCCTCCACATACCGACACGCTGTATGGTCCACCTCTAGGTACCGACCAGTCTTGATACTCTCAGCCTCAGTCAGCGATGTTCGTCGTCTGCATCCAACACAACAAGGTGCGGGCATAGCCCGTACAGGGGTGAGTATAAGGATACTCAATAGGGACCCCGAGACCCTCAAGCTCTCACAAAATCTAACAAGGATAAATCACAAAGTAAGAAATCAAAAGATAAACTCACTTAGGTATATGCCCATACATATACCTAAGTTATCAAGTAATCCATCTCAATCATGAGGAGAACACAAAAGTACTGACTCAGCTCCACCAGGATTTTATTCTAGGGTTAGTATCAAGTAACATCCACATTCACATTGTCGAACACCTCGACTACTGAAGAACTCCTCCTCTGTTGAGTACAATGGTCCTACCGCATCACCAATCACGCTTCCTACTAACCTTTGACTGCTGAGGTACTCCTCCTATCGAGTACCGTGGGTCTACTGCATCACACAGAGGCACTCCCCACCGTGGGTCTTCCATGTCACCAAGCACGCTCCCCCTCCTAGCCTGCTGAGGTACTCCTCCTATTGAGTACCGTGGGTTTGCCACGTCACATAGAGGCGCTCCCACTGTGGGTCTGCCGCGACACCAAGGTGCTCGCCACTGGGATAGTAGAGTCACTCCGAGTCAAAACGGTCAGCAGTCATCTGGTCCCAGCCAGTCGCAGAGTTCTGTATGTATCGTGCTTGGGGAAACCGCTTCCCAAGACACAGGTCAATACTCTAACCATCACGATGTCGCACTAAGAAGGAACTCAAAGGTCTACCACGTCATAGGGATCTCAACGCAACAGACGGCACGTCAATCAGACGCCCGGTATGTGAGTTATTAGTATTTTAGTCCCGGGGGGCGGTTGGATTCATGCATGATCCAACCTGGACGTATCTCAACTATACCCCAAACTCCAGTGAGTTATTCTCAAAGGGACCGTCATGCTCCAAGATTTCCAGCGCCGCTGACGGTTCGTCAAACGGACGCCCGGTGCCAAAGTTATGGCCAAAGGAAGGTAAAAGGGCCGTAATGGGCCAGGGTCCGGTCCGACCCGATCAGACCGACCTGACCCATTGGGCGGGCCAGCCTGTTGGGCCCAGAACAGCAGGCCGTGAAGTCGGTTTGGCCCAGAGGGCACCGCGTGGGTGGCTCGGCCTGGAGGGCGCCGCGAGGGCAGCTCGGCCCGGAGGCGCGGGGCCGGTTCAGCCTGGAGGGCCGCAGGGTTGCGGCTCGGGGTGGCTCAGCCCAAAGGGCGCCGTGAGGGCGGATTGGCCCGGAGGACGACGCGAGGGTGGCTCGACCCGGAGGACACCGCGAGGTCGATCCGGCCAAGAGGGCGCCATAAGGCCGACGCTGCTGGGGCGGCTCGGAGGGCCGCGAAGAGGCCAGTTCGGCAGGAGCACCATGAAGCGCACGGGCAGCAGGGGCGCCGCAAGGGGCGCGGGCGGCCGATGGGCAGCGCGACTAGTTATGCTGGCAGGTGGCGCGATCGGCGGGCGGTGCGGCCAAGGTGGCTCGGCCGTCGGGTGGCGCAAGCCGGGGCGCAGAACCGACCAAGCCCGGGGTGGCGCGGCGTGGCGTGGGCGCGCGGCCGATTCGGCGGAGAGTCTGGAGCGTCGCGGGGGCAGCACGGGTCGTGGTGGCTGTGGGTGGCGGCATTGTTGCCTTCATTGCCTTCGTCGACTTCCTTAATTCTGAATAACAACACAAAGAAGAACGGTGAAGTGTTCGGGCCATGTTAGTTTGTCCCGCACCCTCCGTGTTTAGAGTTGTAGCAATCGGCACAACATAAAATAAGAATGAAGAACATCAAACCCTCCCACAATGATTATTCCCAAAAACCCACAAAAGGAAATATATTCAAATCAACTAGCTAGAAATTTGATCTGCGTTCCTTGTTCTAGAAGGGAAGAACATGGGTATATAAATCATTCACAATAATCCCCTACCTCGGGTTGTTCGTCGATGGAGTATGCGAGGGAGAATACGACGTCATTGGGAAAAGACGGACGTTGATTCATTGTAGGTAATGAAATCCCACATCATAAGAAGTCCCGAGGAAGAATCCTGAAGAAGGTCGTTGTTCTTCTTTGGCAGAGCGTTCTTCTTTGGAGAGCGTAAACCTCTAAGTGTTGGGCGTCGCGTCACATTACCAGCACTTCGTCGCTTGGAGAAGTCATCCCAAATCCTCCTCCCAAGCTTCATATATATAGGAGAGGGGAGAAGGTATGTAATGATCATGGAATTTATGACAATTCATTTATTAGGAACCTTCCTAAATTCTAACGACGTTGTTACTTAATTTAAAAAGGGGGAAAGCCAATTAACTAGGTTGGAAAAATTTAAAGTGGTGCGTTGGATTAATTAATGTGGAGGAACTCAAGAGGCTCCTCTACATTAATGAGGGATTGACAGGTTTCCTCCCCCATTAAGAGGGTAGTTTAAGAGGTTTAGGCCTCGTTTGGTCCCCACCATCATAACCTCTCCTGGGAGGTTAAGGTATGGTGGTCCCCACTTCTAACCTCCACATGGAGTGGTTACAACGGATAAAATAAAATAAAACATGTGTTTATTTTATTTTATTATTTCCATGAAAACCCCAAAAATTAACTTTCACCATTGACCAACTGTCATCGAGGTGAAAGTCTCCTTTAAAAAATATCGGTGATGCGAGTTCAACGGTGCCCTCGGATTTTAATTCCGAGCACCGGTTCAAAAGTTTGAAAAACCCACTCGTACGTTTACTGAACGTACCTGAAGAAAACTTCAGAAATTTATTTTGGGCACACCGGCCCTCAAAATCACGCGCCATCAATATTCGTGGACTTGTAAAATTACCATTTAATGAAAAAAATTACATGGAAATTCTGGGTCTTTACAGATATTTGTTTCTCACATCGTGATTTCTAATTTTATTCAATTGATAAAACTAGATGTACATGGTTAACATTGAATTTTTCAGATGTGGAAAGTATGGCCATTATGTAAATCAATTTCTGAAATGTAAATCTCATAAAGATATTCCGGAAGGTGGTATGAGTATTAGTTATAATTCTAAAGATAAAGATACCCCAAAGAACATGTGAAGTATTGATTACATTAAGCATAATAAGCATTAACATATTTAGGTTTATGAACCTTAAAAAATGATTCATATTTAATATTATAAGAATGACGTAATAAGGAATATGTTAATGATGAATGAGTAATGGTTTAATAATAAAGTTGGGTGAATGAAGTATTTATGTTATGGAATATGAAGATTATGTTATATGAATCATAAAATATGTATTTTTAGTTTATGTTTTCATTATGGATTGAAAGTGACATGTTTAATGGTGATAAATACATTGACAAGTGATATTCTTATTAGGGAAAGGTAACCTCTAATTAATGCTTGACATTCAGATAATGAAGTTTCGGTTAAGATATGTTGGACATGAATAAGTAAATTGTAAGGTATAGATTACCCTGGAATTGATTATTGAAAAAGTGTTCTTTGTCATCAAGTATGAATTTTACAACTTCTTTTATTTAACAAATGTATCCAATAATCATTGGAATAAGTAAGCTTGCATATATTTTTTTTAAATTATGTTCAGGGTATATCCCCCTTTATTGAAAAGAAAACTTGAAATCCTCTTTAGAAAAATGGGGAATAGGTAACCCCTTACAATCACCATGTAAAATTCTAATAAAGACAAACTCGAAAGAAGAGCAAAGTGATCAACGAAGATAAAATGTCGAAATGGGTAAAGGAAATAGTTTCATCACCCACCTGAATGATAATGCGACATTGAGATTGGTTAAATAGAAAGTGTCACCCCCTACCAAGAAGTTTCACCATACATGCATCACCATAAGGCAGAGCACCCCTCCCACACACATAAAAATGTGGAGGGAGGACCGGAAGATAGATTCCAACACATATATCTCTCTTTCAAGCCACCCACCTGAAAATGCTTGTGAAGATATTACATCATGTTAACCTGATACAACACTAATCAAGACCAAAATCACTATACAATATCAAATCAAGGCACCCATCCATCCAATAAGAAGGAAAGATGGCTGATGATTAGTGTCAACACACACATCCCTCTTTCGAGGTTGTCCACCCAGCAATGCATATAAAAATAAACAATGTCAACCAAATGCAATGAAATAACATCCAAAAACCATAATACATATACATCCCATCAACCAACTAGATCCAAAAACATCAAACCCAATAGGTAGACATAAATGTCAAAAAAATCCATACCCCACACGAATCTTCATCCATCTACATCGACGGATGTCAACCAAATCCAATCAGACCAACCAAAGTCAGTCACAAATCCTACTACTGAGGCACCCATAATGACACCAATGCATTTAGAAAGAATCATATTGGTCTCCAACCAAAACCATAGGAAGGAACCAAACCACTGCCAGAACTCCAGCTTCTCCATTCAATGTAGTCATTAGATGAATTCCTTGCATCAAAGAGACACCACCTAAAACAAATTTTCTCCGTGCATATAAAGCCATGAACGAAGATAGAATCATCTATGGGTGCTCGGATATGGAAGGAACTTAGGAAAAAATAAGGTCAGTGAATCCAAACATGAAGACCAAGCTATCATGCCACCTACAATGTCACGGGATGGTTAAAACCCATCCTAAAACCATCAAATCCCACCAGAGGACTCAGATATGGAAATATCTAAGAGATTGGAGGCACAAAACCACAAATCCATTGATAATTACAACCAATCACAAGTCAAGGGACACAATGCACCATTCCAAAAGTAAGACGCATATAGGGAAGGCGTAGAAGAACCCAAAATAGAAGCAATAAGAGAGGAGCGGGAGGCTTAGTAACAGTAAATTCATAAAACCCTAGGTGGAGAAAAACCTCACTCGGGGATGGAAACTAGACATGAGAAAAACCCTAAATAAAGAGGAACCATGATCAGGATCAGGATCCAGGTGAGAAAGGTTCCATCTCATCATAGTGTATGAATAATTCATGTTTTCCAAAATGATTTATGGTGATTAAGGTTATTACAATTTTTCAAGGGAATATTCGATGAGGGTATTCACATGTTTGGAATGTGACAACCAAGTGGTACTTTGTGATATATGGGGGATCAATGTTAATCTGATTTTATGAATTTCTTTCTAAAGTTTTGGATTTTTTTCATCTTTCTCAAAGTTTATAAGGTTAATAATTCCTAAAATGTTTATGTTAAACTTCATAGGAAGTATTTATGTATATATATTGTATTTAAAACCTTGGTTAAAAGGCTATGTAGTGATTAAACTTATTTCAAGGATGTCCATCTTAATTATTTTGAAAATTATATTAGTGTGGTTTTATAAAAAGGACATCATGTATGTTGGGTGACAACTAATCAAGTCTGGAAAGTCCGTAGGTCTTGAACCCATGACTGAAAGATGTTAAGGGTTTCATGTCTACCACTAGCCTACACGATGTCCTGGTTAATGTGTAATTATTTTTTATGAATAAATATTAATGATGAATAGGTAGAGTTAATTATTATGTTTAGAGATTAATGTATTAACAATATTGATTTTGAAGAATAGTTAGAGACAAATAATTATACTTTTCATTCTTTTATGGGCCTTAAGATATGAATAATTTTTATTTTAGTACTTCAGGCATCAAAGTTAATTTATGGACATCCATTTCATGAAGTAATTGATGAATTAGAAATAGATAAAAGCATAACCAAAGAATTAAATTCTGTTTATATGAATATATCAAGTATATTTCCATATATTCTTGGTTAATAAAATAATTACTCGATGGTAGGATAATGATCAAAAAAAATTATTTTCATAATACCTTAATTTTTATTGAACCAGCGGTCTTTTAAATCATCCTAGATGTATGAATTTGAGTCCCTCAACTTTTATTTTATCATTCACTTAATTTTAATTGATGACCTCAATCGCACCCTATAAATATTTATACATTTCCTCCATGTCCAATATTCACTCCAAAACAATGTTATCCTATGTGGAAACCTAGTTATATGCTACTTTGGGTAACCGTTATGGTTTCAACTTTCCTTTTTAAGGGAAGTTTTAGTATTCATTTTTATGATGTGGGTATCTATGAATGAAACATTAAAGTATTAAACCATTGATATCCTAGATGAATTTTAAGGGAGAAATTCGTTTTAATGGGGGTAGAATTTAACACCCTGAGATTTGGTGAATTGTTTTTTTCAAATTAATTTAATCTTTTTGATATTTTTCATTACACCCAACACTAAAAATAGTTTATTTTTTATTAAAAAACTATGTCTGGATTGTGTTATATGCAATACCAAGTTAATTGTGCAGTATACGCAATATAAATTTTATCTTTCTCTACATGGAACACCAAGGTTTTCTTGCGTTAAAATCAATAATGACTTTCCTTGATGGCTTGCGTAGCACATAAGACCGATTTTTAACAAATAATAATATATTATTAAAATATTATTATTTAATATAATAATATATAACCAAGCCATTAAATTAGTGGTTATGAATAGTATTAAATAACTTATAAAAATATATGGTTTACACAAATATTATATGAATTCATAGGTTACCAATTAATTAGAAATGAAAATATATAAACCAATTGAATATAAAGGATTTATTTTTATTTTTATTCTCCAAAAGGTGATTTGTCTTAATAAGTAAATTAATTATAATTATTGAGTGATATTAATGTAATATATATGTTATATATATAATAAAATATTTTTATATTCATCCAATATATTTTATAGATATAAGATAAGAATAAACCCAATTTTATGCTTAAAAACCTATATTTTTATAAAGGTAGTTTTATCTCTTTTTAATGGAGAATCCAATTTAAATAAAAATTTTGGTACTTTATAGATTTTATATGTCAAAATAAATTTAATATTTTAAATAAAAACATAAAAATTAGGTTATGGTAAATTTTTTCTATTTTTCTGTAAGGTTTCATTTTTTAATGAATTGTTAAAAATAATGAATTTTAATTCAAAACTGCTTTTTCATCTAATTTATCTATAAGGATAAATTTTATTTTAAATTTTTTTTAAAAGTTTAATTACATCAAATTTTTATCAATTAATCCAATTTGGGTCATTTTAATAAATTCCAATTTGAAATTAGGTATAAAAACTTTGTAATCTTTTGAACTTTTTTACTTTAAAAACTCTCATTGTCATCCAGTCTGTGGGATTAAATTTAAATTAATTTATGCCAATTATTTGATTAGAATTTTTTAAAATGGATTAAATATTTGGAATCATAATAATTTAGAATTTCTAATTATTTCAAATTATATTTTGACCAAAAATATTAGTGAATGTAATTAAAATTAATTACAATGATTAAGGCAAAATTAATCTTAACAAAGGACTAAACCTTAATCTTAGGGGACCAAATGACCTAGGATCTTGTCTAAGAGACATTGGATGGCCATATTTAGACCCTATAATCCATTTAATTGAATTTTTTCATTATTTTAACCAATTTTCATGGGAAAAATGTCAGTGGAATTCCCTTTTCCAAAATTTACAAGAGTGTCACTCCTCCTCCACTATAAAAAGGCCTCCTCTCCACCCACTTACTCACACCTATCAAGACACATTGGATAGAACAATATATTCAAAAATATCTCCTCAAAATCCCTAAACTAATATTTGAATCCTCCTCTGGGTCATAAAGGAATCCAAGGATACCCTTTGATGCAAACCAAAAGGAGTTACCTGAATAAGAGGTAACATCTTTCCTTAAGATCTTTAGTTTTATTTTCATTATCCACTCCCTAAAATATTCTAATTACATGATTGTATAAAAAAAATATTATCCTAAATATACTAGTTTTTTATTAAAATTTTTCTACCTACACTTACACACACTTCCATCTAATGGGTAACAAACATGTTGTTTACTTTTACAGTGAACTACCACCCCACAAAATGATTATTGTTCATTTTTCCTTTACCACCTCCCATGGTGGACATTAAAATGTAAAAAATACTTATATATGATATATATGATATTTATAATTTCTTTATTCTTTTTAAATTTTATTTAGGACATACCTTTATGTTTTCAAACTTGTGTAGATACGATAATTTCGTTTGAAGTAGTGTGGACTACCGCCCATCATAGCGATGTGATTCATTCACACACTATATGGAGTGTATTAAGGACGTGTTTAGTGAAATTATATGAAATATATAACATAATAATGCCATTTTAATTTTATTATATTCATATATTTCATTTTCATTATTTCTTTCAATACGACAATAAAACAAAAACAACGTTCATGCTTACATATAGAATATTGTCTCCATGAACGGTGTATTCCATTTTCATACTTCTATATTATATGGATTATTATAATACACATATAATGAATATAAATGATATTTATATAATTTTTTAAATTCTTTAAATCATGATATAAGTATAAGGACCAAAGATACAACAAATTAAGACACCTGAGAAAAATAAAGTGAATATTACCCGAAGTGAAACCTTAACATAGAAATGTTATTAGGCGGGTGATATATAGTCATAATAAAACTATATATGGTATTATATGTAATAATATGGTTCTTTTATATATTTTTAATAAACTTATATTTATTTTATAGGAGGTTTGAATGAGTTCAATGAGAGTCAAGACACATGGTACGGGGATTTCATCTCACTTTTTATTTGCATGAGAAACCTGCCTTAACCACCACTCATTTAGTTTATATGGTGTGTATATTGTATATGGATGTATTATATGACTCACATTCTTAAATTTATGAGTATTTAAATTTCCATTATATTATCTTTATTTCATGGGGTTTATGTTTCAAAAGTTTCCAAATCAGTAAGATAGTTTTGTTTCAATTTGACTTCTTTGAGAAACATGTTTTTCTATACACCCACATTCTTTTTTCAAGGTGTATTTGGAATGTTATATCATGAATATCCTCAATTTATTTATATTTTAAACTAAATTTAATTTTATTTTTTTACATGAGGATTATGATTCAATGTTACCAATTGATAAGATGTTTATTGAAATAATCTCATCATTTATCGAGATTTTTTGTCATTATACTTCTATTGATGAAATAATATGATATATCTCTCAATAAATATCATGAATTTTCTTAACCTATGTATATTCATGTTATATCTATGTAATGGTACCATTTTTTCACTATTTGGTACATAAGATAATTAAGAAAAAAAATTATGAAAATGTGGCTATATCATTCCTTTTGGTCCGAAATATGTGTTATTTCGAAACCATGATTTCTAAAAAAAATCAATTTTTTTTATTTTATCCCAAGATGTTAAATTAAATTTTTACCCATGTTTTACCATTTTCAAAATGGGTTTATAAGGAATATTATTTTCATTTTATGATCAAGATTCTTTTTTGAATTTTTAATGTAAAAAAATAATGTTCGGTAGGTAAAGACATTCATGTCGTCGTGACCGTTATTTACTTTAAGATTCCATTATAAATTTACATGTTTATTTTCAAGGGAACAATATTTTTCTAATATTCGAGACATTCATTATTTTTAAAGTGTTTTTCAGTTGAAATGGTTTTAAAAAAATCTATGGTTATCAATTCTTCGTTTAAATGTTTTCAAATCAATTTTTTAAAGAAAAAGGTTTTCAAAAATATTTTACGTTAAAAAAATTATTTTAAATCAATTTTAAAGAATCTTTTATAAGTTTTCAAGGAAAATGGTTTCTAAAATATTTTCAATATATCATTATATTTTTTTAAATAAAAACCTTTCAAAAATGATTTCAAAGAATTCTTTATTTTTTTCAAGTTTATTTTTAAGAAAATGTTTTTCAAAAGGTTTTATGTTTTAAAGAGCCTTTTTCAAATTAGAAAGGATATTTTCATCAGGAAATGTTTTTAAAATATATCTCAAAATTATTTTCCATCTAAGATGACATCAATTTATGTTACCCATGCCCTTAGGGGAAATTATTTAAAGGTTCCATTCATATTATTTCTCTAAATGGTTTATGTTTTGATAGCATGATATATATGAAACTCGTTTCTCTTTCACGATTTATATGTTTATGAAATCCATTTATCTTTCATGGGTTATATAGTTATTAATCCCGCTTCTTTTCATGGGTTATGATTTCATGGATTGGTTATGAAACCTATCTATTTTACATAGGTTATGATGTGATGATATGTTAATGATACCCATTTCATATCGTGGGTTGTGATTTGATGTTTATAAAACCAATATCTTTTCATGGGTCATGATATGATGAATGTTTTGTGGAACATGTATGTATGATTTTATTTTGTGATGAGTGGAACCTATATCTCCCTCCAATGCATTGGGTAATGATAAATGGTATATGATATCAAAAGGTATAAGGGTTGTAGCCAAATCCTGAAAATAAGAAGGTACATGGGTTGTAGCCTAACCCTAAAAACAATAAGCTATATTGGTTGTATCTCGAGCCCGAAAACAAGTAGCACACGGGATGTAGCCCAATCCAAAATATAAGTAGGAGCAAGGGTTTTTTCTCAAGCCTATATATAATAGGGTACATGTTTTTTATCCCAATATTGAAAACAAGAGGGTACATAGGTTTTTATCCCCTGAAGCTGGTACACAGGTTGTATCCCAAGACTAACATGTTATGAAGGTCTTGGAAGGTATCCTTGATATGGTATTTTCTATGTTTATGTGTATGACACACTTTCAAGTCTCGTTCCTATTTTATGATTTCATGGCCTATATTATTTATTTCCCTACGATTAATGTCTTATGAACTGAAAACTTTTTTTCCATGATTCTTGTTTATGATCTTTAATATGTAGGGAATGGTCATTTATTTTTGGGAACATGTTCTCATACCCTTATTCTCATGATTATGTTTACATATCTCCCTTAATTACCCTTACTCAAAATCTGATCTCAATCCTTTTTATGTTTATATTCTCTTAGTTTATGAATATATGAATTATGATTGATGTTTCTAAGTAGGGTTATAGTCAAGAATAACCTAGTGGTAGATATTGTAGCTCTCTTAAGTACCAGTGTTTATGTTTTCATGATTCAAAACACACTAAACTAATGTGGTCTTTGGGAATCTGTTTTTGTAATGTTTTATGTATTCTTAAAAAATAATGTAATGTTTATGTATGTTAAGAATGGTTTGTTATAGTGTCAGTGGATAGTAAGGTATGGTACTCCCTCTATCGATGAAATTACCTCAGTAAGAAGTGGGTAATCCTTTATAGTTTCTAATGGTTATGAGGAAGTTGGAGAGGTTGATTTGATCGTATTCTTTGAGAATTGTGACACCTCAGGCACCCCTCGGTTTCCTTTGAGATATGATGTGCAACTAGGATATAGAATTTATACTTTTTGGGTGTTTCATTACTTCAATCATGTTTGGTTGTTCATGAGATATGACCTTCATGGATTGGAGTTGATATGACCATGACTTATCTTTGTCCCCAAGACTCCTAGTTATAGATCATATCTTGATCTTTTATTGACTTAAATTGTGTTACATTCTTTTTCTATAGTTTTGAGATGATTGGTTGCTTGTCTTTCCTTTATAGTTTTGGGGAATCCCAATGAGTATGTTTATAATCACCCATGAAAGGGTTGTGTGTCCACAAGTGTTAAATATATGTAAGTGAGGAAGGGTTCAGATATGGTCTTGGTGGATGTAAAGCTTGGGTGGCTTGTTTAAAGCTGATTTTTGGGGATGCATGTTGATTTATGGTTCGGCTTGGTGGTTCATGGTGGTGGTAGTAACCACTTTAGGTAGAGATAGATTCATGAGTACATGCATTGAGGAGGATATTTTTAATTTATTTTACCACAAGATAGAGATTTTTGTGTTGATTCAATTCTAGTAGGAAGCGTAATAGAGTCATGTTTGGATCTAGAAGAGCATGATGTCTTTCAACCCTTATGGTTTCATTGCGACATCTTTAGGAAATTCTCATTAGTACAGTGTTGTATAGATGTTTGTGTGCATACATAAACCATTGTGAATTATTTTTAAAGTTGGGACAAAACTTCTCCCATAAAAAGGTAACTTTAATAAAAATAACTTTGAGATAGATTTCATTTGGTTGTGGATTCTCTTCATCCCATGTGATAGGATATCCATCAGATGAGAAAATTTATGGGTGCGGAGGCATGGAAAGACTCTCATAGATTGGATGTGTATTTCCTTTAATTTATTTCATTATGGTGAGTAGGATTTGATAACTTTGGTTATAAAAGAAGATATTCCCCTCTTATGAAATTTTTCAGTGAGTTTGTTTAGAGCTCAGACCACTAAAGATAAAGGAAGTGCATGTGAAGGTGGGTTTTTTTTACACAAGTTTGCTTTGTAAGCATCCTTGTAGGCGATCCCCATTTGTTCCTTTTCATGGATGAGAAGGTTTAAAGGTGGGTAGGATGTAGCTACCTATATTTTTATGATATGATCCTTTAAAATATTTCAAATAGAATTTTTGTGATTGTTCATTGAGTCGGTGTTGAGTTTTGAGCATCATAGAGTGTCGTTAATTTTATATTAAAAATAATATATTATTTTTAGTTCATATACATGAATTCATGAGAATAATACTTTTCCTTATAATTATATCCTTGGATAGGGAATCAAAGACTGCAGTTGTTCCCAAAGTAAGAGTTTTAACCTATAGACACTATAATTTTTTTTCATAATGAGGTCCCCAAGGTCGATCCATCATGCATGAATTAATTAATTAATTTAGTTGATTTAATTAATTATGTAATTAATTAGATGTTTGACCTTATCCTATACCTTTAAAGTAATTTTAAACCTATATCCTTATGGTTAGACTCCAAAAACCCTAGCTTGAGAGAGGGAGTGATAGGAAGGGATTTGGAGGATCAGAGGAACTCAAAGAATGAATTATTTATTAGAATCACCAATAGACCTCCTGGAATATGCAAACCTCTTAATTAGTTGATCCAAACCTGAGTTAGAACTTGACATTTTTATTTTTATTTTCCTCATTCTTTATTTTTTATGAACTAGGGTTTTTATTTCAAGCCTTTGGTTATTATTGAAAATTTTAAATTATGATAAATTCAATTATCTTATCATCATTGGGGATTTCAATATTTCTTCCCATCATATTTGTTTTCATTGTGATCAACTCATTCTTTACATTCTTTATTGATCATTTGTGTTATCCATGTATGAGACTGATAAATGATTTCTATCCAAGCTCTAGCATGGCCTTGATGTGATATCAAGTAGACAAGGAGGAGTTGCATGAAGTGGTAAGGAACAATAGGGTGGTGTGTGAAGTGTGCAGTAACACAGTAGCCCAAGGTAGAGGCCATCTATGGAGACAATCAGTGATGCAAGTGGTGGCCCAGTTGGAGAGAATTTATAGTGGCGGATGCGACAATGAACAAGGGATCCATGAGGAGTCGAGGTCACCACCCCCATCCATATGAACCTCCATGAATCAGGTAGAATCCCACCCACTATGTGGATGGAATGGGTTGTATAAATCTAGTATTCTTTTCCCACCAACAGGTTGGGAGGTGCATGGATCTTGCTAACTGGGCCAGTGCCATCATGAATTACCAAACCACACGTCATTTCGTCTGACTAGACCAAGTTGATTCAGCCCCCACCAAATCCTTAGGAGAGAGGATATACAAGATGTGTTTGGGTGAAACACTACTCATAGGGAATTCCACATGGCCTACTTTTACCTTCATGGGGTTTCTTTTATAAAAAAATCATAGTGTGTTAGTTTCAAGAAAATAAATAGCATACCTTGAGTATTTTTCTACATAGATCTCAATGGAATGGTCCATTTATTCATCTAATAATTTTATGATGTAATATTGATAGTTTTAGGATTTATATCTATAGGTACAATAATGGGGCCCAGGTGTGGTGATTAGAGAATTCACTAGCGGTAAGGTATCTCCCCTATCTATTCTATGATGCTTGGTGAGGTGTGGGTCCTCCCATATTACTAATGTAGTCATATTCTCTCTCAATGGACTATTGTATGATATCCTAATCTGATTTTGTTACACGATCATAGTTGGGTCCTCTAACTAGGAATTTAGGTCCTCCCCCATTTATTATGTGTTACTCAATGTGAGGGTCTTTAATAAGGGACGGTTTCCCTCTTGATCAACACTTTTTCCTTAATAAGTTGTGAGTCCATGACTATGGTTTCAGTGAGGTGACATGGGTTCTCCCATATATAGGTGGTTATAATAGTAGGGATCAATAATCCCATGACTGACATCTATCTTTGGTTAAGGTGTGGGTTCCCCTATAGGTTTCTAAAATTATGGAATGGTATGGGTGGATATTAATGTTTAGTACTCCATTGACTGGCGCACTTAGATCTGTGAGGAGTGAGTCCTCCTTTATGGATTATAGCTATGATAAAGAAATTAGATATGCTAAGTAGATTAGACACTTCAATACTTGTGACCCCTTTGGAATTTCTAGGTTGCATTCAAGATAGAACATACATTTGGGCGATTGACTTCAAACTTTATGGGTGTTTTAGTACTCTGAGAATCCCTAATTACTCATGAGATATGAAATTCATGGATTAGATATGATATTTCATGGAATTTTTTTTATCCTTGAGACTTTTAATAATATATAATATTTGGATCTTTCCTCAACTTATTTTCATCTACTATCTTGTTCCAAAGTTTTGGAAAAAGTAGTTCTTTGTCATTACTTTGTGGTTCTGGGGCATCCTAAAGTGTACGTTTATACTCACCCCTACACAAGACTTGTGACCTCATGTGTTGTGTTTATTTAGGAGAAGCTGGGTACGGAGATATTCATGGTAGATGTAGAGCTGATGTGGATTATTTGTAGATAATTCCTAGATACGTCTCATGATGAATAGTGGATAATGGAGGTTCATGAAGGTGGTGGTGACCATTATGGTTAGAGATTGATCCAAGATTACACATAGAAAGTATAATCTTTCTAGTGACCCATTTCTATTATATTCAAATTCTTTTCAGATGTATAGTTCCTTTGGTATTTTCCTATATGGATTTTTTCTAGTATTTTATGTCTCATTAATTTGTTTTATACAGTTTAGTTTTTCATATGTATTTTTATTTTTTGTGTTGATAAATATTTTTATGCTTTGGAAATCATTTTCTGTTATAATTTGATATAGTCTAGATCATCCCATATTGTGTGATATTACTACTCAGTGCTAGTCACCAACCCATGTCCTATTGGAGGTGGGATTTGGGTGGCACACTCAGCTTACTATCCACCCAGGTGGGGCCTCAGTGGGCCAAAACATGTTAAAACTAGTGAATCCACTAAACCTTCATCCATGAGTGAACCTTTACATGCTTCTTCTAGTTCCAAAGTGGGATGAGAAACCCATAGTCAATCATACGGGAAACTCCATTAGCCATCCAACCCCATTCATATCACACAACATCACACGCCAACCCATAACCATTATAACTATCATGATTCAATAAAAACTCCATGAAGGCACATCCACATATCATATCACAGTCCCATGGTCATTTGAACTCTTTACCAAACCATCGGCTTAATAGCTTGATAATACCCAAGGAACAGTGAATGCCTATCCTTTACCAAACCTGACCCATCTTCCCCAACATATCTCACATTTAAGACAAGTATCCCACTCCCAACCAATGATCTCAGTCACCCCGAAGATCTCATGGCCACCTATGATGTATCCCTCCTAGGAAATGATTTTCAATGCCATCTCTCATAATTCGCTTAGTATAAAGAGGATGTTGCCTATAACATATGGTATAAACCACTTAATGGGTTGTATTCTATGTAAGCATGACCCTAATGACCTCAAATCCATGGTGAGTGGCTATCACCATCAACCTATATCCACAACCTATTTTAGAGAGCCATTATTACCCATCACTATTGATCTATATCAACCCCATCATACCATAATTTCCCAAACAATCCATGTCTATAAAAGACATTAGGCACAAGCAACCAAATCCCAAAAAAATCCTTTGAAGGTAACTTCTTATTCAAACTATTAGTCCAACGACCACCACATGACACTCTATCAACACAAATCCACCCAAATCCACACCCACCATCCCTATACCACTGTAGTACTACCCTCTAGAACCCCAACGATCATAATTGGATCTGATATTTTTAACTCACATGACCCTACACACACCTGAATTTTACACAAATCATAAACACACATATAACACATGAAATATCTAAGAACCACCTACCTCATACTCAAGTCTTTCATGTTTGATCCCATGTTTTGATTCATCCAAAGAGGGAAGAAATCATAAAACCAAATAAAATTCCCTAAAATAGAAATATTAGTTAAATCTGACCATCGTGGTGATAAATCTAGAAATAGAAGATGGAGAAATAAAATCTTATTAGGATCATGAATATCTTAATTGAATTTTATGAAATATGTTTATTGAAAGTTACTAGGTAGAACAAAGTATGAAAATGATCACTATTTTATGATGCATCGTAACTTAGAAGGCATGCCATGCCTAAGTAACCACACCATAACACAAAACTTCAAATGAAAGTGGAAAATATTTATGGAAGATAATGACTGAAATAAGTGAAAAGAAAATAATAACACATGTTTTATGTGGTTCAGTTTTAGTCTTAATCCATAGAGGTATCATTTCTTTACTTTGACTAAGGAATTGGATGATTATTACAATTTTATTATTCAAGTAAATAACTAGTTATTTCACCCTATAAAATAGTAGAGTCTAGCTGGTGCAATTGGTATCCTTGTTATCCAATATCCATAGAGAGTACTTCCATGTAACTCTTATATTTTTGGATATCTCCCCATTCAGTCAAAGGCTTACAGCACCCCAATTCCATCTTCTGGTACATAGTAACTTCTTTTGAAACTCTCATAACAAAAAACATACATATTCTCCCTAAAAAACTTATTCAAATCCTTTTTATCTCCCACACAACCATCTTCATATTCATCAAAGGGGTAATGTATAACTGCGTCATTTGAATTACATCATCCATCCTATGTTACTCTCAATCTTTCAAACTGTATCGATTCTATTTCTCCATTTCTCTCAAAGTTCCATAAATTAGTCTTCTATAGATTCTCCCTCCATTTGATAAATTTTTGGAGCCTAATAAAAAGTTTTCACACATAACTAAAACCTAAAAATATTCTACTGGAGAATCATTCTACCATGATTAACCACTGAGTCCTCCATATGAACTATCAAACCTCTTACAATTCCTTAAACTTAATTTTTAGTTTCATGGTACCCCCACAATGATTCTAGTCATCTCATCCCAACCAAGGTAGAACACTACCTCAGCACACCCCAAACTACAACTTTCATTAGCATGACTGCCAGATTCCAAGATCCTTCAATCTTTAATTGAACCAGAACTCTTTCTTATAATAACTTCAAGATGAAGTAATATTTCAGTTGAATGTTCTTCTTCCTAGAATGATGCATTGGATATTTTTTTACAAATAAATCACACTTTTTTAATCACAAAATATTATCCCATAATTTTCTCTTCCTCTAGGATCTTCTAACAGACCCTTCAACTAGATCATCTCCTTCCCAACTTCCATTAAAGTAACATACTCTGCTTCCATTTCTGAGATTGAAACTACTAGTTGAATCTTCTTCATCCAAATCATAATCATCCCTCAAAAATCGAATGCATATTCAGCAGTTTTCTTTTGAATGTATAAATATCCACTAAATTTAGAGCCATAAAATCCCTACAATAAATCACATGTTTTTAAGAAATGCTCCAAAATTATATAAAATTTTAAGTTCCAACAAATCCACTTCATAGACTCTCAATTTTCCCTCCTATTATTCTACATGTACCTGCTAACTAGTCCCACTACTTACACAATGTCAGGTCAAGTACAAACCATGGCATACATCAAGCTTCCAACAGTCAATTCATAGGGAACCTTTTCCATGTAATCTACATTATCTTACATTTTTTTTGTATTCTCCTTGTTCAATCTTAAATTTACATTCAGGGGTGTGGTCACCAGTTTCACCTCACTCGTGTCGAATCACTCCACCACCTTCTCGATGTAATTCAGTTGATTCGGGTATGTAGTACCAAAATATAATTCCCTCATAATCTTTATACCTAACCTACATTTATTTGGACTAAGATCCTTCATCTCTAAACTTTTATGAAATTCACCCTTTAGCTCATTAATCCTTTCCTTCACTATATTAGCAATAATAATTTCATCCACATAGAGAAGCAAGATGATGAAACATCCATCATTGAACACCTTTTTGTAATATAAATGATCTACATTTATTTGAATTAATATTCACTTATCCATAAAGGAATTTAAATTTCATTATCACTACCTCGGCACCTACTTCATACCGTAAAGGCTCTACTTCATCTGGGTCACAAGGTAATTGTTCTTATTCTATATAAATCTAGTCGACTACTCTATATGGATTTCATTATCTACGTCTCTATGAAGGAATGTTATCTTCACATACAACTGTTCCAAATGTAGACCCTTCATGGAAACTATAATAATTACTATTGGATAGTCATGTTTTTAACTACCATTGAAAATATTGCAGAGAAATTATATCCTTCCTTTTATTGAAACTCTTTCACCACTAATCATTCCTTATACATTTTTCTACCATTTGTTTCCTTATTTATCTAATACACCCATCTCTTATAAAGTACTTTCATCCCTACAAACCTCTTTGTTCCCTATTATATTCTGAGTACATGGAAGGAATCAATATCATCCTTCATGAAAAACTCCCACTAATTTGATTATTTTATATTTCTAGCTTATTTGAGATATCATGTTCTCCATTGTTCATGGGTAGCAAGTAGTGCAAGATACTCTCATATATTTTCACTTGGAACCTTAACCAGGTAGATCTCCATAACTCCCTCTATGGTTGTGATATTTTTGATACTATATCATCTGTAGATTTATCTTCTAGATATAATTCTTCCAAAACTCTTCCCTAGGATTCCAAAATCATAGAAATTTATAATCTTTCCAGCCAGGGAAACACCATTAGTAATTGACTCTCATCTGTTGTAACTACCAGATAGTCCATTTTTTCCTATATTAAATTTTTCATAAATACTTATGAACATATATAGATTTTGGATTACCATTCACTTGAAATTATACATATGGTTATACTTTTATTTCATCAGAGACCTCAATTAAGTTTTGATCCTTCCATGAGATCTCTTCATTGAATATAAAATTTTGAATCCTAATAGACTTTGTAGAGTTGTTATCCCATAGTCAAAAACAAAACTCTTCATCATCATATCCCATAATGTAACATTCTCAAAACATAGCCTCTAGATTATACCTCTCCTTTACATCAACATGGATGTAAGATAGTGCACCAATGACTTTGATATGGGTGAAATAAACCTTAATTATAGACTAGTTGACTTCTAGAAGTTTCTTCCCTAATAGATAAGAGGTACACATATTAATCAATTATGTCGTATCGTTAATTGGTTCCACCCAAAACACAGTGGGGAAACCCATGTGAATCCTCATAAAAGTTTCCTTTTCAATCAATGTATGGTTCATCCTCTATATGAATTTGTTCAGTTATAGAGTACTTGGCATGATCATATCAAAAAATATGCCCTTCCTCTAGAAAAACTTATGGATTTCCATACTTTTTTACTCCCCACCATTATTAAACATCAAACACTTAATTTTGAAATCAATATCCCTTTCCACCATGGCTCATAATTAGATGAAGGTTCTGAATACCTCAGAATTTTTCTCGATAAAAAACACTTATACATTGCATGTTGAATCATCAATAAATGTTTCATATAATAGTGACCCTCCATGATAATGAACTAGATTTGGTCCCCATTTTTTAATATTATCCAAATTTAACTTCTATTTCTTTGGTGTATTACCTTCCATTTGGAAGGAAACCTTCTATTTGGAAGGACACATTACGCTACTTTCCAAATATATAATATTTTAATGTTTTGTACTCCATGATTTCAAACATTAGCTACTTTCCAAATATATAATATTTTAATGTTTTCTACTCCATGATTTCAAACATTAAAATACCTTTAGTGGTGATGATATTCATCCTTTTCTCACTTAATTGACCTAAATATTCATTCCATAACATTATAGAAATTACTTCTTTTCCTTGAATTGTGCCTTCTGATCTTTCCATGAGGTACAATATCATATCCTTCACTCCTTTGACCAAAACCATGGAACTGTGTGAGATTTTCCATGCACCAATCACAAATTTAGTACAGAAACATGAATCATATAACTATCTAATATAAATTCAGTTCTTCCTCAATCCTGATATATGTCACAAACCTTTTAACTCAATAATTCTTATGTTCCTTATCCAGAAAGAAATTTCACCCTTCTCCCACAATCTCGATATCTTCATCATCTTCAAGATGTACCTTTCAATATTTTATGGAAATATAGTTCCCCATACCCCCATCTCAGATATTGAGTGAAATGAAGATCTAGAGTCTATAATCAAATTCTTCAGTGAGCTTGTTCCATGTAGTAGTGGACTATACTTATCTTCTAATATATTATTTATGGAACCACTTCTAGAATTGTATCTTAGTATTTCACTCTCCATTCATTGCAATCAATATTTAGGTGTCCTTTTTCCCACAATTCTAACACATGGGACCACCTTCGGCTGAGCCACTCCTAATATGAATTATTTATTTACTTTTCCTTTTAATATTCTAGGCTAAAATATTTTCTCTTTATTATATAGTATATAAATTTCTGAAAGATTTATGAATCTCCTCTGGATAAAGTTCCTAATTCAAAATCAGGTCTCTGACTTCCATAAACATCAAATGAGTCTTTTCACTTGATTTTCACACCACAGTGTCCATTGCATCCCATGACTTAGTATGCAGTGGTAACAACAACAGTCCCCCCTCTGAATATCTAAATTTCACCTTCACTGACTTCTATTAAGTTAAAATCATGTTGAAGTTGATGATGTGATCTATCACAAGTTTACCTTCTAGAATCCTCAAGTAAAACAACCTCTATAAAAGGAACACCTTATTAATTATGGTCAGCTTCTCATATATGTCAGTGAGAGTCTTCATAATTTTTTAAGTGGTTTCAACTTCCCAGATATTATAATTTGTGTTCTAAGATAATGAAATTTGAATCAACCCCACTTATTTCTTATCCAACATCTCTCATTATTCCTTCTAAATCACTTCTATATTTGTACCCATTAATGAAATATAAAATTCCTTCTGGAGTATAAAATCCACCATATGTTTTTTCTAGAACCCAAAATACATGTCATCAAACTTCTATACCCAAACCATAACCTCATCTGTGCCATAAATACATATAGATAGTAAACTCATGCTAAATTTTGAAACACGAATGAGGAATTATAAATTATTGAAAATTACCCTACAAGAAAAATAGTATAATTATGTTTCCAAATCGAGCTCAAACTCATGCTCACTAAGGCCTTATAATTCATAATTATACAACCAAAGCTCTGATACCGCTTGTTAGGCTTGCAGTTATTTTCAATAAATTCAATGGAAGATTTCCATTGGAACGTACTGAGTGGAAAAAAGTATCAGAATTAGACCCATGTTGTGATGCATCAAAAGATAAAAAACATGTTTTTTCCAATTCATCGCTCAATAACATAAACCTTCGAATAAATGCAGACAAAATTTCTAAAAGACATTAATTTAAGGAAATGAAAGAAAAAAACAGCACAAGTTTTACATGGTTTGGATGAGAGTCCTAATCCATGGGGGAATACTTCTTTACTTTGATTAAAAAAATAGAATATGATTAAATTTCATTAGTTATAAAACTATTAAGTGACTTCACACTACTAAATGGTACTGTCCATTAAATGAAATAGATCTCCCTATCTTCTTATCTTCACAATGAGTGCTTCTACATAGCTCCTATAATTATTGAAATCTCTCTATTCAGTCAAAGGATCCCACCACCTTGACTCTACCATTTGGTACATAGTTTCCACTATTAAAACTATTAGAATAATAAACATACATTTGTGCCCGAAAAAATGTGTGCAAGTCCTTTACATATCCTACATTGCAATCATCAAACTTGTCAAAGGGGTATCATCTAATTGGGGCATCCAACATCCATCATTCAACCTATGTAACTTCTAGTATTTCTAAATTTATATTTTCCACTCTGAAATTTCCATCATAGCTCTGTAAATTAGTCTTCTAAAGAATCCCCTTCTATTTGAATAAATTCCAATTCCTGATAAATGGTTTCCACACATGGATAAAACCTAACATATTTGTACATGTTATGACCCCTAGTGATCAAATACATGAAGAAATAGTGAAAATCATCAATAAAATCTTATGGTTGAATATTTAAGGAAGGGATAGGGGTTTAGAAGAGACTCTATATCTAGGAGAGTTGAAATGAGGCAACCCTTTATTTAAAAATTAACTAATTAATTAATTAATTAATTAAAACTAAAAATTAAAAAAATTATAGGGTATTAAATACTTGGTGAATTACCATAAGATACCCATTAGACATCAGATACTCACCATACAATTGGTTGATAGACCTTATAGAGCCACCTACACCACTATTGGAGCCATCTGGTACCTCATAACAGTCCACTGAGTACCCAATGCTCTCTGTCTCTATGAGATAGAGCTCAGAACCCAAGATACCACCCCAAAACCAACCTCCAAGCTTTTTTCAACCCATTTGACACTATAAAAACACCTAAACACACATTTTTAGGGAATCACCTAAGAACCCAGGTTGTTACACTTTCCATCATCCGGAGCCAATTTCCTAGTCTAAATTCTTCTTTTGCTTTCACTTCAATTTTCACTTATAGAATTCCCTAGTTTTGTTGAAATGCTTTCATATGATTCCAGAATATATCCTCCAAAAACAAGCCCTCCAAAATATATTATATCTTTTCTAAGAAACATTTATCATGGTATCCCAATAGAAAGGTACATAGAAATGGTTGATTTGGGACTTACATGTGAGCAACCCATTTAAATTAAGACTTACACCAAATCGGTAGCCCATTTTTGTCTATATATTATTTTTAGGTTTCTATACATGTAAGGATTGTTGAATTTATAGTTCATGTGAAACTGTGGGGATAAATTAGGGCTTATGGTATATCAATGTCCATCTATGGTTGGTTCTTATACCAAGTTGGTGGCCCATCGGCATCAATGGATCGTTGATTATTCTATAGAAGCTTATCAGGTATTAGAGATCTATGGAGTTTGATTTAATATGGCTAGGATGAGAATCTTGGGATGGGAGAAACTATATCAGTTTCCTAAGGATAGATATCCTCATTATCAAGAAAATATATGATTATATGTACCCTAAAGATCTTATCAGTTATGGAGAACAATAAGTGGGAGATCTCTTATAGGATGTTTAGTTCCTATTATCAAAATAATACATGATTAAAGGTGTAAAATGAGTTTTATTATTTATCTTTTCATGTAAATCATGAGCCCATGGAAGAGGCTTGGGTGAAATAAGTATTTTTGGGTTTTTATGGGGTGAAAATATACCAGCATGATCATTTTCCCACAAGGGAAATGATGTTGAATTTAACCCAAATAGGTGATCCAGGGGAATTAGAATCATGAAGGGTTTTTAAATTCCAAATATATTGATGATTTTGAAGAAAAATGTGTAACTAAATCGTAATTGACTTGAAAAAATCCTTGGTCCATAAATGGTGGAAGACGGTAAGATGATTACATCCCTTTGGAAAAGGGTCTTACATGTGGGTAAGAATATTATGATTCTTCATGGAAGGTTAAATTATATATTATGAAATAAATAATCCTTTTATGATAAATTTAAGTGCACATATGAATGTTTGGTGCTTTATCCATAAGAGATATATCTCAAACTGCAAATTCTTGGCATAATGTGTTGGAGGCACGCTTGGGAGTAATCATCCTTTAGGGATTGCACATGTTTGTATACGGTGAGGTCTCTCACAAATGACTCAAGTGAAGATGGATTAATTGGAGATAAAATAGGCATGGTGCAGTAGGTTCATGATGATTATAGCTTCAAGTGTTTGGTGCTATGTACTAGGCACTCTACACTAGTCATTAAAGGATCCTTCTTCACTAAATGATGTACATGGGGGGTGCTAGAGTTAGGTTGTGCTTGAGCTCTAAAGTAACATTTTAAGATATCTAGCATAATAAGGAAGCTATTTGTAGTAACCCAAACCATTTACACATATTATTACATTATTTTTAACATAAATATCCAATAAGAACAACCCAAAGATCGAGAGGCCTAGCATCTTTCAAAGAATGGGTTCATAATACATCAAAGTGAAACTAAAGTAAAAATTATTTATTTTAATATCCATGGGGAGATCCTAAATTTCATTGAGATAATAAAACCAATTATTTGATGTGTCAAAAGGATGTTGTTAAATACTATGGGAATGATCAAATTATAAATTTATATTATCTCGAACAACACTATCTATAAAGTCACAATATAGCAGAAGTATGGGGTCGATCCCATAGGGAGCGGAGAACGTAGTGATGAAAACTCTCGATCAAAGGTCTGGTAATCCCAATTTCAATAGATTTAGTTTAAATAGTTAAATGAAACAAATAAATTAAATTAAATCAAATGGAAAAGCAGGAGAGGGGGGAACTGGCTTCCTTGGGCGATTTTGCTAAAAATAAATCCTAACTGCACTTGCAAAATAATAATACTCATCAGTTGCGCAGTCAATAAATTTTATTGATAAAAGAAATGTTAAATAAATATTTATCTAACCTATAACCCTAATTCTTCATGGTCAGATGAATTAAAATACCAAGATGCATTAGGATCAGATCACAAAAGTAGAATAATAAACTGATTTAGTGGTTTTGAATTAATTACCTTTATCATGTTGGGTTTCACCTACTATCAAACACACTTGGTCCATGATTTAATAATATATATGATTAATGTGAATCAAAACACAATAACACTTTAATAAAATCATGACACAAGCGAATAAAGAAACAAAAAAATTAGGATGCACTAAGTTTAATCAATTCTACTTCCCCCCTACGGGTTTATCCAATCAACTTTGGGTGATCTCCAATGAAAAATAAACCCTAAACCATATGGGAGAGAATATAATGATGGTAAATAAATATGATAAAATCAATTATAATTAAAATATAAAAAATCTAACATTATATGAAATATGGGAAAACAACAAAGGAAAAAAATTATCTACATAGAACTCCAGGTCGGAACCCTACAACAGCTTCCTAGTGGTTGAGCCTCATGCCTGGAATGGAATGGATAAAATCTTGGCCAAAACCCATATTTATAGACCCAGATACAATCCATGGTCTTTTCCAAGTCAAAATCGGTATTAAATAGACATTCCCATGTCAAAAATATATAACTCTTATCAAATATACATCAACATCAACATTTTTTGGGACTGTATGATGCTTTTACATCATGTAATGTTTACACGACATGTAATATGTGGTTCTAAAAAGTATCACGGCATGTTTCATGATGTGAAAAGATTCCAGGACATTCATGACATGTGTCATGATATGCCGCAAGTATTATTCACTCTAAGATGGTATCTTCTTCTTTATACCCTTTAAATGGTTCGTGAATTTCAATTTCATATCGTGTAATGATTTTACATGACATGTAAAACTTTTTTTAAGCACCAGAATCTCCTTTTTTTCTCCAATTCATCAATTTTGTGCCATCAGAACCTCCTGTGATCATCCAGAATCATCAGAAGCCATCTTCCAATAAGAATCCTAATAATTTTTTGATTCAATCTTCAATCATAGATTCTTTATATTTCATTTTTATCTCTACACCACTTTTTGGAATGGTATTAAGTGCCTTTATGTTACCCAATTATCACATTTTCCTCTATATTGTTCCATGTGTTGGTCTTATAAAAGAATACACAAAGCAGCAATATCTTCCAAGAAACTCAACATTAATCAATTAATATTCAACTCAAACATATATAAAAACACATGACAATATAGATATATAATATATATATATCAATAGGATAACCTGAGGAATACATAAACAAATGGTTGAGCTATAAATATTGTTAAGGGAATAAACATGATGAATAACGATAACATATGAGTCATAAGGAATATTATGATATCATAAAAGAAAATTCTCATGGGTAAACGCATGAGAAAGAACATGGAATTATAGACAATGGAATCATAGTAATATGGTAAAAATTGACATAAGAACAAGTCAAAGCTAACTACCAAGATAATATCACATACTACATAGATTCCAACTATGGATTAGGTTTACTCCATAATCCCATACATATGACCTCATGAGACATAAAAATTACTTAATGCATTGAAGAAATATCTAGGAGAACCCATCATAACATGTATATGCTTATGTTTTCCAAAAATGGAAATCAAATATAATATATAAACATAATAATTGCCCATAGAATGAAATGGGTTTCATAATCATGTCTTATAGAAAAACTAGATGGTGTGTCGTAATTGTTTACATTAAAGAAGTGATTAAGACATTTTTGGGAATCCATAGGTAAAAAAAGCATAGATAATTAATAATGATCTATATTTGAAGTGAATATGTGAAAAAAAGTGGATAGGTTACTTTGGAAATATACCACTTAAGATGAGTTTTAGGGAAAAGTGTAAAGAATGTTTAAAGAGAGGAAAAAGAATATTAATTTTCATAAAACCATAAATAAACTAAAAAAAAATTCCATAATGTAATGAAAAATTTTACAAACCAATTATGGTTTAAATAATTTTATAGAGTGGAACTTGAAATGGGGTATGAAATAGAGAAGTCCTCTTTAATTGGCTCTGCTTATCAAATGAAATTGAGAAGAGAACCTTTAAAACATGTATATCCCTATAAAGGAAAAGTGAATTTTACTAGGTTTATATGTGTAAGAAATATACACACAATATGAAAGAATTGTAAAATAATAATAGAGATAGAAATTGGGGGAAATAGAGATAATCATATCCTAAAGAAAATAGGGTGGTTCAAAGAGATCCCCTACATTAGGTTCCAAAATCATTATGCACTTGCACTTAAAGTTCTGAATAATAAAATTATATTTATTAATTAATTAATTTAGAACCTTTTACATATATAATGTATTTACTATAATTATATTATGTTAATTTACAACCATTTTAATTACAAGTAAATTTTAGTTTTTTTGTGTTTAGGGCGCTCATTTCATGGTTCCAAGGTCGGATCCCTTTTGGATAATTATTAAAGTTATTATAAAAATGGACTAAAACCTTAGAATTGAAATGAAATGATATTATTGTAATTCTATAAATTTATATGGTCTGAAATATACATTTTTTTAAACATAAGGATGATTCATTTAGTATAAATTTTTTCATTATAAGTTTAGTTCATTTAGGAGGTTTTACTGAGCATCATTAACAATATTCATTTTATTTATTAAAATGATTATAAAAACATTATAAAACATGAAATAAGTCATATTGTACTTATTATCATAATATTTAATCATAATATTATTTATATAATATTCCTTTATGGCGATGGAGAAGTATAAAGAACGTTGTTCATGGAGGCAGCGAACTAAACATTTTGTGAATATTTTTCATTTTAGAAACAAATGAAGGGAGGATAGAAAAAAGATATTCCACAACAATAATAACATATCAGTTTATTTAGGATACTAATGTTTCTATTTATTGGTCAATGGAAAGAATATGGGGGTGGTAGAAGAAGAATAAATTTAAAAGATGATTAGTTGAGAATTTTACCTCTTCCTTCGGTTGTCTCCTCTTAGGTTACCCCTTAAGGAACCTTGACATGGTATTTGGTGATACCAAAAGAACTAGGAAATGTGGGATAGTATTGGGAAGATAATTTTGTATAAATTTTCTAATATCCAAGGTTTAGAAGCTATGAGGAGAAGGGGTGGTGAGGAATTTTATTTATAAGGGGAGGAGACAGGTGTTTTCAATGTTATATTCATTAGTTTATAATTTTGGATTAAAATAATAAGGAGTGATAAATATATTGAATATATAAATTAAATGGCTCATGTGATTTTTAAATAATGTATTCCTACATCACCCCTTATGCAATTAATCATGTATTTAATTTATAATGTTAAATATTGTATTTTACTATTCACCTAAAATTCAGCTATTTTAGAAAAATGCAAATAGTTCACCCTAAGAATTTTTCAAAATGTTGATTCCATAAATAAAATCCATTTTTGGGAAATAAATTTCTATATTTGAGAAATTAAATTTTTAATTAAAATCCTTATATATTAGAAAAATATCAATTTTAATATTATGGTCAATTTTTTAACCCTTTGAAAATTTACTTATAGTCAAATGAAATTATATTATTATTATAATTAAGCTTAATATTGTTTTATAAAACCATTTTATGAAAATAAAAATTCATTTAAATCACTATATTTATTAAAAATTTAAATTAAAAATATATGTTTTACAAGACACTTATTTTATAATTTTTAAAATATTTATTTACTTGTATCATGATATAAATATTCCATATTTTTATTTTATAATATATTTAAATATTATTTTATACTTACGTATCATAGAATACTATTTTAATGTTTAGGTTTCTATTCCTAATGGTTAGATTATTATTCAAACGATCACATTACTATTCTAATAGTTAGATAATATTCCAAGAGTCATATTTTTAACAGTCATATGGGTTCTCTAATTTCTATAAATACCTCATATTTCATTCATTATTAATTAACTTCTATTTTCTCTCAAGGTTACAAATATTTTCATTTTCAAAATCCATATTACATTACAAATATTTTGTTTCATTTCTACAGTGTTTTCTTGAGTGCGATTATTCTGGGGAATCAAGCATATCTGATTTTTTATATAATTGTTATCTTATTTTATATTTATTATCTCATTATAATAATTTCAATTATTATTTCCATTTTTATTCTATAAATGTAATGTTAAAATTCATATAATAAAGTGTTATTATTTTTATCATGTGGTGTGTATGCATTGTATAATACTATATTACTAAATATAGAACAATTATATAATCAATAGGGAAATTCCGTTGATAAAATTTTGGATCATTACATTTTTACTACCATGAGAAATTTTATCGTTGAAAATAAATTATATACTAAGGTGAAAAAAAGTGAGGGTACTTTTTCTTCATCCATTCCTTTGGTTCCCAGGTCACCTCCTTGTACTTATGGTTCTATTATAGTACTTTAAATGGATGAGTTTCCTTTTGCGTAGAACATTTTCTCTGTGATCTAAGATACTAATTGATTACTCCTAATAAGATATATCGTTTTCCAACTATACCCCCTCTGAATTCATTACATGTGAGGGATATAGTATGTACTTTCTCAGGAGGGATGCATGGAACATGTCGTGTACTTAAGACAAGGTTGTGGGAGTGCCAGTTGAAAGGAAAGAACTCATATGTGATCAAGAATATCATAGGGAAAAATATACCAAGCACGTAGCTTTCCCTTATTCCTAAATCTCATGCGGATATTTCATAGAGATATATGGAAAAATGCTTTATCTATAACCTTAGACTATAGGTCTCATCAATGATTGCCAGCCTGGATCTTTTGTTGACTTTTAGCTATTATGATGTGCTGCTAAATGGTTTTCACCTTTTCTACCATTTTTTCAACCATTTTAGGTCCCAAAATCTTATGTTTACCAACTTTATCCCAACATTCAGGTGTTCAACATCTCTTCCCATAAAGGTATTTATATTATTCCATTTGTATGCTTGAGTGAAAACTATTATTTCATGAAATCGTGACCAAAGGGAGATGTTTATCCCATCCTCCTTTTAAGTCCATCGATCATGCACTCAATATGTCCTTAAGTGTCTATAAAGTTTTCTCATATTGGCCATCAATTTATAGGTGATAAGTCATATTAAATTTCAACTCGATGTTTAGATGATGTTAGATACCTTTCCAAAACATGAAGGTAAACGTTGGTTCTCAATTGGATACAATTCATAGTGGTGTTCCATGAATCCTCTCCACTTCTCTACTGTATAACATTGCAAGTTGATCAAGTGAAAATTCCTCTCGGATTGTAATGAAATGAGCATTCTTTCTAATTCAATACACTATAACCCATATATAATTATTTCCTCTATATTTATTTAGAATACCAGTGAGAAAATTCATGGTGATGTTTTCCCATTTCCATGTAGGTATGGTTAATAGTTGAATCAACCCCTTGGAATTTTTCATTTTTTTTCTTTTTCCATCTGGATCGGCCTGAGTTCTTATAGTGGGCGTATTGAACATGAGGTTCCCAGAAGTAATTTTCTTCATGCTTGGTTTCACAATTTGCATGATAACATCAATGAATGAAAAGTGCGGCCACTGTTCATGGATTCCAGATGCAGGATCATCTGTAATGTAACTCCCCATGCTTCCACGGTACGTTTCCCTTTGAATAATGCAATGACGTGCATTGTACGCAACTTCGAGATTCAAACACACCACAACCAATCAAACTAGCCGTTATGAATAGTAATACCTACTTTTTAAAATTTTAGAAATTTTATCTCTCAAAATGGACTTCATTTTTGGATTTGGAGTATCGAATTTAGACTAAGGTGAAATTTTGGTACTTTTCGGATAACTTTAATATTTTGATGAATAGTGAAAATTACTAAATTTTAATTAAAAACAACTTTTTTAATCAAAATAATTAATAGTGATAAATTATTAATTTGAGTGGTTTTAAAGTATAATTAGAATATATTTTTACCTTTTTATCCAATGGTGTTCATTAGAATTAATTTCACTTTGAAATTGGACATAAACAATTGTCAATCTTTTGATATATATTGTTTCTTAAAAACACGCTATTTGTTGTGACAGCGGAAATTAATTATAAAATTAATTAATGCAACTTTTATGTTTGTAATTTTGTAAAATAGACATCATTTTTGAATTCGTAATATCAATTATAGCCTAGGGTGAAATTGTGGCATTGTTCTGAAAAACTTCAATTTTTGATGAATAGTGAAACTACTGAATGGTAGTTAAAAAACTGAATTTTTCATAAAACTTAATTTTACCGCTTCTGTGATTGGAATTTTGAAAATCCGAGAGACACGGTTAATATCAAGAAGTAAAATTTGGTTCAATGAGATGAAAATAATTTTTGGTGAATAGTAACTTTTTACTTTTATTTACCACGGTTAAAAGTAAATAGGGTAATTAAGGGTAAAACTGATATTAATATTACCCTAACACATGTCCTAATTCTATTGGACAAGTGTATCTTGACCAAAAACATCCTTAGGAATAAAATATTATCATTTAGGTCCACTGGGATTAGATTAGGACATTTATTATTATTTAATTCAAAGAAGAGTTAAAAGAGTTAAAATCAAAGTTTATTTACTAAAAAAATTTTAATATAGGGTTATACATAAGATAAATTTGATTAGAAAGATAATAAGATTTCCTACATAATTATATTTTATATATAATTTTTATACATTAAATAATTTAATATATTTATGACACAATGATGATGCAGTAATTACCATAATAGTGAAAAATTAAGATAATTGATATTATAAATACCCAAATAAATATAATTTAAGACTTTTAATGAATTACACTAATTTTCTAGGATAATATGACATATTAGGATTTATTTAATTGACTTTTTTCGAAGTAATCATTCTGTTATGAGTTTCACAAAAATCAACTATTAAATAGTTTCAAAATTGACATAAAAGAGTTTTTAAAACAAATATTATATTATTAATTGATATTAAATTCCTAAAAATATAAGGTTCGTCCAAGAGACTTATATCATGATAAGTATATCATTAATGGACCACTTGGGGGTCTCTTGGATGTATATAGTAAGTTTATTAACTATATAATATAAAAATACAAAGTGACATGGTAAATGTCAAACTAATTAACTAAGAGTTAAAACTAAAAGATAAGATTAATATAGTGACCCAAACCTGTCTAAATTCTATTGGTTGAATGGTTTTCGACCTATCCACACCTTAACCTTTTAATAATCAACTTTGTAGCCATTAGAAACCGAATATGAATTTATTATAAATTAATATTTTTAGCTTTTCCAAAGGTGCCTCTCACCCCTCTTATAAAAGGGCACTCCTCCTTCTCATTTCTTCACACCTTCAAAGCCTTTTGGTTCTTCCAACCCATGCCCAAATACTCTCTAAACTTCCCTCACTACAACCTAGAGGCCTTAGTTTGATCAGAAAGGCAACCTAAGGATCCCTTTTGATCAAACCAAAAGGAAGAACCCGAAGAAGAGGTAATGTTTTCACCACCCCTTTTAAAGCTCCTTTCTTCTTCCACTTCTTCTTTATTTGTTATTACCATTATAAAATAATAACTCCAGTATCTTATATATACTGTGATGTTATTATAAATATGGTACAACCATATTCAGTATTCTATCCACCCTTTGAATAACATGTCACCATACGTGCGTTCGTACGGATTACCGTCTCCACGTCGTGGTGTAATTGTTATTCAATATATTATTATTTGGGTGGGTATAATAATGATGTGTAACTCATTTAAATAATAAATATAACATGATAATGATTCTTTATATATGATATACCATACAATTATATATTATTTTAATATCAAAAGAATGATATTGTCGCTCGTGCGTACGAACGGACTACCGTCTCCAAGAACGCGATGAGATTCATTCTCCATCATATCCATTCAAGTATAATTATCATTTGATGATTTAAAAATAATGTTTAAGAACTTTATATCATTATGGATATTAATAATATACAACCTATCCATTAAAAACATGGCTTACGTAACAAAACATGTAAAAGAAAATGAGTAAGTTAACACCTGAAACGACGATAATTATAAGATATTATTAACAAAGCAATGTTAAAAGATCATATATGATATCATATTAATGTATATAATTCATGAATAATTTAATAACAATTATTTCAACATTATACAGGAGGTTAACCTACCCCCAATCAAGGAAAAGTACAAGGTAAGGGATTTTCTTATCTCACTTTCAATTCCATGATATTTCCATTGTTCGCCACTAATTTATTGAATGTGGTATATTGTGTACTGAAATTTGATATATATTATCATTATTCTCTTTATATTCATGTTATTATGTAAATAATTTGGTGGTTATTAACTTTTGGTCATACGACTCGGTTGATTACAACGTGGTAAGGGGTTTCTTAACTCACTTTTAATTTCGTGAGAATTCCATTGTTCACCACTTAATTATTTCATATGGTGTATGTGTACTGCCCATGATTGTATTCATTGTGTAATATACTTTAATTTATGGGTATTTACATCATCATTTTATGATCCTTCTTTCATGGGTGTTTGTTTCGTATATTACCGTATCGATAAGGGAATTCGAAATTTCAATTTCCATTTATTCGGCTTTACGCAAACTTCATTGATTATTTTACTCCGATATTATGTTTGGAATAACTATTCATTTGATTATGTAAAAATTTCCACTCCCCTTTTCTGTGGATATACTTTTGATACACATAATCACTCCATTGATAATTTCTCAAGTCATCGATATGAATTTGATAAGTGTAATTTTAACTCATTCTCCATTTGTTGAGTTAAACATCCAATTCATTGGTGTTGTTTTTACAAGATTATGTGTGAATATACTTTGATTGTTTTACACTGAATATCCAATCATATTTAGTGAATTTATATTTTTCACACATAACTATGTCATTGATTTATCCTTAACCTAAGGATACAACCTTTATGAGAGATTTCATCTCAACTTAAATTCCATTGAGACTTCTTTGTTGTTATACACCAAATCACTTTTATGTGGTGTATATAATGTACTTTGACATAGTATATCATGAATCCCTTTATTCTCATGATATTACAAAGTTTTGATTACCTCAATTATTTGTATTCAAGTGTCTCTCTTTTGGTTAGAATCTCTAACTAAAATACCATTTTTAAATGTTTTAAAGACTTATTCATCTAAATCTTTCTCATTAATGTCCATGTTTTAAAAATGGTTTTAAGGATTTATTTATATGGACATTAAAGTTTTAAAATTAAAACTCCTTTTAAAAATTTTGAAAGTGGTATGGGACACTTTGATTCAAAAATCTATTTTTAAATGGCTTCTTGACAAATAGTGTGACTTTTAAATGATTTCAAGAAAAATGGGGGTATTTATCTCAAATAGTTTTGATAATTATTTTCATCTATGTCAACATCCTTAATTATTCTTGATTAAAGATAACGTGATACAATACAATCTTCCATATTGTATCGAATGAGTTATGTTTGACTGTGGATGTGCTATTTTTATACCATTCATGGTTTGTGGTTAAAGTATTGACATTTCGTATGCTAGTTTTAATACGAATGTTTATGTTATGTTTAAACCTGTTCATATGAGGAATGCATTGGAAATAATAAGCGACGGGTGGAGCCCGCTATAGCTCCTCGATGCATCGGTAGGTCTCATGAGACAAACTAGTGTCTTGGCACAAGGCCTTGGCAAAATCATATTTGTAGTCTTGGCACGAGGCCTTGGCTATGTGCTTATGATAGTCTGGCATTATGCATTCCATCATTATGAAAGTGGTTATTGATATTGCATGTGATTATTCGATTAGTAGAATATCCATGCGAATAAGTATATGGCATTATTTCATTTTATTTTTTTCATACTATGTTGAAGTTCAAGTTTAAAAGGCTTTTGTTTTAGTAATACATTGCCTTAAATGTTTATTCTTATTTATGAAACTTTCCGCTATATTGTTATCCTTACTGGGCATTTGATCTCGCCCCTTTTCTATGTTTTATTTTTCCCAGGATGTGAAGAAGTAATTATAAATGACCTACAGGGATATTATGAGGGGATAATAGTTTGGACTATGGAGACAATATGTTGTTGTAGTAGTTTTTCACCTTATGATGTAATGTAAACCTTATTAATGTATCTAGTGTTTTCAAGGCTACTAAACTAATCAGTCTTTCGAGGCTTGATCTTCTTGTGATCATGCCAATGTTATGTAATAATGCACCGACTCTAGGTAACTAGGGTTGGGGCGTTACAGTTGGTATCAGAGGAAGTTTAGTACAACCCTTGGGAGCTAGATTTAGATAAACTCTGATTAGAGCACGTAGACCTAAGATGAAATTTGAGGATTAGTATATAAGAACTCCCTAGAATTTTGGTATTGTAGAGATTTTGTGAGTTTTTCGAGCAATACATCCCTGTCTGGATACGAGCAGGTAGAGGCGGCTCTGGCACAGATGTACCTAGGGGTAAAACCCGAAAACACCGCTTTGAGTTAGACTCGAACGGGAACTGGTGCACGATAATGGGCCTTGCTGCACTCTTGGTTACGACACTCCCGGGGGATATGCTTAAGATAATTTACATTTTCTTTACAAACCAATTTGAGGTATTATATATATAAGATGAGATTAAATGACCTTAGTTAATCCTAATGTGTATAAAATTGAGAATATGGTGACATGTTAATCTCTAAATGATTTTATGACTACTGTTACTCACACAATGCTTTCTGGTTTTAGTCAATGGATGTATTCCAAGGAAGTCATAGTTACTTTGAGAATGATGTACAAGGTGGGAACGGTGGTGGAAATGAGCAACAAAATGGAATGTTGATAGGCGTAAAAGATATAGTCTTTATGCCAAATAAATTTTCCAAAAATATGATCAACAATATATATATTAACCAATTCCCGGACTCAACAAAGAAAAGAAAGGTGATGAATGATAAGAACTCCAGCAGTGGAGACCATGGAGAAATGAATCCTCAATTTCCATCATGTAGGAAATGTGGAAGGAGACACCCAGGAAAGTGTCTCAATGGGACAAGGAAATGCTTTATGTGCGGGAAGGAAGGACATAATGTGAAGAACTGCCGAAGAAAAATGAAGAGTAATATGGAAGAAGATAAAAATGATCCCAAGAATCCATTTACAGTCATTTGCTATAAATGTAGGGGACCTGGCCATTACCTGAGTGAATTTCCTATTCTATAGGATATTTTCTTGGTCAGAGAAGAAGCTATGTGGAAATAAATAGTTGGATAAATGTTTAAAAATTATTAGTGATCCTTGTTGAAGGGTTTACTTTGGAATAATTTTCTCTTGTATTTATAACCCTAAAGTTTTCCATGTGAGAATGATATTTATGGAAGAATTATCTTTTCTCTTGTGGATATAGTTATAAATAACCATTTGGTTTTATATGATCATTGGGTTTGAGGTAATTACAAATTATTATAATTTGGGATGAAAATGCAAGGTATGAGATACCATTTGTGGTTAAATTATGTTATGGTTATTTTGAGGAATTTATCTCATTTTGGTAATGTTATAAAATATAGTTTTTGAAAAAGGACAACACGAAGACCGTGTGACAACCCGTCGCGTCGGACAAAGCTGTGGGAATCAAACCCACAACCAAAGTGCGATTGGGATTTATCGCCTACCACTGGACTACGTGAAGTCCCTAGTTAGTGTGACTATTGTTTTTAGTTAAATTATTTTATTAATCAATAATAATTTGATTTGGGATCTTATGTCTTATCAAATGAATACCCTTAGTATAGGAAAATTATTTGTTGATTAAGTGATAAATGTTATTTTGGAAGTTGTTCGCTTTGGTGTGAACACTATATGCCCAAGGAAAATAGAATAGTATGGGATTTCATTTGAGGAGTAATGGTGGATTTTTATCTATGTTTTTATTGTAGATTTATAATGATTTGGGTTATTTATGGAAATGATTCGGTTAATAACTTTTAAGTATGTGACTTTAAGAGTAATTAATGTCATTTGGAGATACAATTTAACGTGGAAGACTACATTCTTAATAAGTTTTCATTTTCAAAATTAGTTTTGATTATATTGAAGGATTTTAAGGACAATTGATTATTGAATGGTATTTATTTAACTTTGGGGTATTGTTGGTTTAATTTTGGAAATTAAGATTAGTGCTTATTTCTCTCAAGGAATATCCTTTTGGGGGATCATTAGATCTTGTACTAAACATTTTGGTTTTGATTAATCTCTAAAGACAATGTAAATATGTTGTCCATCCTGCATGGATCATGTGATTCTATAGAAGTTTATTCTAGCTCTTCCAGTGTGACCAAGTCTTCTTGAATACTCATCGTTTAAAAAAATGAGTTAGTGGTGGAAATTTATTAAAGAATGAAACTCTACTTAAAATGTAAGTATATATCTTTATATTCTTAGTCAATATCATAAATGAATTCCTCATCCTTATGTAATGTAAATTAAAAAAAAAATGTTGTCCGTTTACTTTCCTACTAGGAGACTAATGGTCGTTTTTTCCAACACAAGTTTGTGGTTTTCTTATTGTTAACTTTCTCCTGATCATGATTTCTATCCCTCTCCATCAGAACTTGACACTTAGTTTATCATCCATATCCATGTTTTCCTACATGGAATCCGAGTACGGGTTATCTTGGTTGACCTTTATACCGCTCTTTCTTTCTTTTAAAGTGATAGCTTTATTGAATCTTTTTCCGATGTGGGACTTTCCATTATATTCCTAAGCACAATTTTAAAAATTGCGAGGACGCAATTTATTTAAGGAGGGGAGAATGTAACACCCCTTACTTCTACGGTACGTTTCCCTTTGAATAATGCAATGACTTGCATTGTATGCAACTTCGAGATTCTAACACACCATAACCAATCAAACTAGCCGTTATGAATAGTAATACCTACTTTTTAAAATTTTAGAAATTTTATCTCTCAAAATGGACTTCATTTTTGGATTTGGAGTATCGAATTTAGCCTAAGGTGAAATTTTGGTACTTTTCGGATAACTTTAATATTTTGATGAATAGTGAAAATTACTAAATTTTAATTAAAAACAACTTTTTTAATCAAAATAATTAATAGTAATAAATTATGAATTTGAGTGGTTTTAAAGTATAATTAGAATATATTTTTACCTTTTTATTCAATGGTGTTCATTATAATTAATTTCACTTTGAAATTGGACATAAACAATTGTCAATCTTTTGATATATATTGTTTCTTAAAAACACGCTATTTGTTGTGACAGCGGGAATTAATTATAAAATTAATTAATGAAACTTTTATGTTTGGAATTTTTTAAAATAGACATCATTTTTGAATTCGTAATATCAATTATAGCCTAGGGTGAAATTGTGGCATTGTTCTGAAAAACTTCAATTTTTGATGAATAGTGAAACTACTAAGTGGTAGTTAAAAAACTGAATTTTTCATAAAACATAATTTTACCGCTTCTGTTATTGGAATTTTGAAAATCCGAGAGACATGGTTAATATCAAGATGTAAAATTTGGTTCAATGAGATGCAAATAATTTTTGGTGAATAGTAACTTTTTACTTTTATTTACCACGGTTAAAAGTAAATAGGGTAATTAAGGGTAAAAATGATATTAATATTACCCTAACACATGTCCTAATTCTATTGGACAAGTGTATCTCGACCGAAAACAACCTTAGGAATAAAATATTATCATTTAGGTCCACTTGGATTAGATTAGGACATTTATTATTATTTAATTCAAAGAAGAGTTAAAAGAGTTAAAATCAAAGTTTATTTACTAAAACATTTTTAATATAGGGTTATACATAAGATAAATTTGATTAGAAAGATAATAATATTTCATACATAATGATATTTTATTTATAATTTTTAGACATTAAATAATTTAATATATTTATGACACAATGATGATGCAGTAATTACCATAATAGTGAAAAATTTAAATAATTGATATTATAAATACCCAAATAAATATAATTTAAGACTTTTAATGAATTACAATAATTTTCTAGGATAATATGACATATTAGGATTGATTTAATTTAATTTTCTCGAAGTAATCATTCTATTATGAGTTTCACAAAAATCAACTATTGAATAGTGTAAAATTGACATAAAAGAGTTTTTAAAACAAATATTATATTATTAATTGATATTAAATTCCTAAAAATATAAGGTTCGGCCAAGATACTTATATCATGATATTTATATCATTAATGGACCACTTGGGGGTCTCTTGGATGTATATAGTAAGTTTATTAACTATATAATATAAAAATAAAAGTGACATGGTAAATGTCAAACTAATTAACTAAGAGTTAAAACTAAAAGATAATGTTAATATAGTGACCCAAACCTATCTAAATTATATTGGTTGAATGGTTTTCGACCTATCCACACCTTAACCTTTGAATAATAAACTTTGTAGCCATTAGAAACCAAATATGAATTTATTATAAATTAATATTTTTAGCTTTTCCAAAGGTGCCCCTCACCCCTCTTATAAAAGGGCACTCCTCCTTCTCATTTCTTCACACCTTCAAAGCCTTTTGGTTCGTCCAACCCCTGCCAAAATACTCTCTCAACTTCCTTCACTACAACCTAGAGTCCTTAGTTTGATCATAAATCCAACCTAAAGAGCCCTTTTGATCAAATCAAAAGGAAGAACCCGAAGAAGAGGTAATGTTTTCACCACCCCTTTTCAAGTTCCTTTCTTCTTCCACTTATTCTTTCTTTGTTATTACCAATCTAAAATAATAACTCCAGTATCTTATATATGCTTTGATGTTATTATAAATATGGTACAACCATATTCAGTATTCTATCCACCCTTTGAATAACATGTCACCATACGTGAGTACGTACGGATTACCGTCTCCACGTCGTGGTGTAATTGTTATTCAATATATTATTATTTGGGTGGGTATAATAATGATGTGTAACTCATTTAAATAATAAATATAACATGATAATGATTCTTTATATATGATATACCATCCAATTATATATTATTTTAATATCAAAATAATGATATCGTCGCTCGTGCGTACGTACGGACTACCGTCTCCACGAACGCGATGAGATTCATTCTCCATCATATCCATTCAAGTATAATTATCATTTGATGATTTAAAAATAACGTTTAAGAACTTTATATCATTCTGTATATTAATAAGATACAACCTATCCATGACAAACATGGCTTACGTAACAAAACATATAAAATAAAATGAATAAGTTAACACCCGAAACGACGATAATTCTAAGATATTATTAACAAAGCAATGTTAAAAGATCATATGTGATATCATATTAATGTATATGATTCATGAATAATTTAATAACAATTATTTCAACATTATACAGGAGGTTAACCTACCCCCAACCAAGGAAAAGTACAAGGTAAGGGATTTTCTTATCTCACTTTCAATTCCGTGAGATTTCCATTGTTCGCCACTAATTTATTGAATGTGGTATATTGTGTACTTCCATTTGATATATATTATCATTATTCTCTTTATATTCATGTTATTCTGTAAATAATTTGGTGGTTATTAACTTTTGGTCATACGACTCAGTTGATTACAACGTGGTAAGGGGTTTCTTAACTCACTCTTAATTTCGTGAGAATTCCATTGTTCACCACTTAATTATTGCATGTAGTGTATGTGTACTACCCATGATTGTATTCATTGTGTAATATACTTTAATTTATGGGTATTTACATCATCATTTTATTATCCTTCTTTCATGGGTGTATGTTTCGTATGTTACCGAATCGATAAGGGAATTCGAAATTTCAATTTCCATTTATTTGGCTTTACGCAAACTTCATTGATTATTTTACTCCGAGATTATGTGTGGAATAAACATTAATTTGATTATGTCAAAATTTCCACTCCCCTTTTCTGTGGATATACTTTTGATACACATAATCACTCCATTGATAATTTCTCAAGTCATCGATATGAATTTGATAAGTGTAATTTTAACTCATTCTCCATTTGTTGAGTTAAACATCCAATTCATTGGTGTTGTTTTTACAAGATTATGTGTGAATATCCTTTGATTGTTTTACACTGAATATACAATCATATTTAGTGTATTTATATTTTTCACACATAACTATGTCATTGATTTATCCTTAACCTAAGGATACATCCTTTATGAGAGATTTCATCTCAACTTAAATTCCATTGAGACTTCTTTGTTGTTATACACCAAATCACTTTTATGTGGTGTATATAATGTACTTTGACATTGTATATCATGAATCCCTTTATTCTCATGATATTACAAAGTTTTGATTACCTCAATTATTTGTATTCAAGTGTCTCTCTTTTGGTTAGAATCTCTAACTAAAATACCATTTTTAAATGTTTTAAAGACTTATTTATCTAAATCTTTCTCATTAATGTCCATGTTTTAAAAATGGTTTTAAGGATTTATTTATATGGACATTAAAGTTTTAAAATTAAAACTCCTTTTAAAATTTTTGAAAGTGGTATGGGACACTTTGATTCAAAAATCTATTTTTAAATGGCTTCTTGAAAAATAGTGTGACTTTTAAATGATTTCAAGAAAAAGGGGGGTATTTATCTCAAATAGTTTTGATAATTATTTTCATCTATGTCAACATCCTTAATTATTCTTGATTAAAGATAACGTGATACAATACAATCTTCCATATTGTATCGAATGAGTTATGTTTGACTGTGGATGTGCTATTTTTATACCATTCATGGTTTGTGGTTAAAGTATTGACATTTCGTATGCTAGTTTTAATACGAATGTTTATGTTATGTTTAAACCTGTTCATATGAGGAATGCATTGGACATAATAAGCGACGGGTGGAGCCCGCTATAGCTCCTCGATGCATCGGTAGGTCTCATGAGACAAACTAGTGTCTTGGCACAAGGCCTTGGAAAAATCTTATTTGTAGTCTTGGCATGAGGCCTTGCCTGTGTGGTTATGATAGTCTGGCATTATGCATTCCATCATTATGAAAGTGGTTATTGATATTGAATGTGATTATTCGATTAGTAGAATATCCATGCGAATAAGTATATGGAATTATTTCATTTTATTTTTTCCATACTATGTTGAAGTTAAAGTTTAAAAGGCTTTTGTTTTAGTTATACATTGCCTTAAATGTTTATTATTATTTATGAAAGTTTCTGCTATATTGTTATCCTTACTGGGCATTTGAGCTCACCCCTTTTCTATGTTTTATTTTTCCCAGGATGTGAAGAAGTAAATTATAAATGACCTGCAGGGATATTATGAGGGGATAATAGTGTGGACTATGGAGACAATATGTTGTTGTAGTAGTTTTTCACCTTATGATGTAATGTAAACCTTATTAATGTATCTAGTGTTTCCAAGGCTACTAAACTAATCGGTCTTTCGAGACTTGATCTTCTTGTGATCATGCCAATGTTATGTAATAATGCACTGACTCTGGGTAACTGGGGTCGGGGCGTTACATGTAATGCATGAAACAAGCTTCATCATGGGGGGATTCTAAGTTTGTGCCTAGCAGTCTTGGTCCATTCTCCCTCCCTGGCTATTGATCTGGTCCCGCTTCTTAAACATTTTGTGTCCTCCCCTTCCCTCTGTCCTCTCATGGCTGGTGAGGTATCTAAAAATTGAGTTCACATGTCTCCCCTGAAAAGCAATTGGGTCTAATTTATTCCTCCAATTGTTGGTATCAATTTTAATATTAACGAGTCATTCATTAGTGGTAACATGATAGGGGGAGGAGTTGTTCGCAACTGGGACGGCTCTATCCTTTTTCCCTTCAATTCTTCTTTAGGTCGTGGGGACTCTCTCCTGGTAAAAGCTTCATCCATGCACAAGGGGTTGGAATTTTGCCTCTCCCATGGGATCTTACTAGAGGGGGTGTAAATTGATTCTTCTATTATGTATAGTGTCATCACGGAGTCTATCTCAATTCCTTGGGGTATCACATATCTAGTTCACAAATTTAGGAGTCTTATCTCCAACCACATTTTTATTACTCACACCTGGTCGTAAGGGAATATGGTTGCGGACTTCTTGGCCTCCTGGGACTCCCCTGATAACTCTTGTATCATCTTTAATGCCATAGAGTCCCTCCCCTCAGATTGTTCTAATCTTTTGAGAACTGATGCCCTTGGAATACATTATTTTAGACCCCCATGATTGTATTTGGGTTTTCCCCCTCTTGTTTCAATAAAAATTATTAATGTTAGATTGATATCCTTCTTCATATTGTCCCACCAATAGTGCTCCCAGATATCTTAGTATATCTTCTTACTCTCTGGTTGGATTGAGAATGTTGATCTATGTGTATCATTCATTACTCCTTATTTATCTCAGAATTTGGTGGTATATATAGTCATGATCTAAATATTACAACTCCTTCTTCATCAATTTCAAACTTTAAGGATATCACTTTTCTTATAGATTCCACCTTTTTCTATATTTTGATATCATCTCTTTGAGAATCATTTATATTATCTAGAAGGAATGGTTGAGAAATAATTTGAGAAAGGAATTATAATGTTTCTTCCTTTTTAACTCCCATGTCTATCCTTTACATGTATAAGATGATCATATCCCCCACAATTCTCATCATTGATATGGTCGTGGGATCATTTATAATTAAATAATCTGCCACTTTATTTTTTTTCCTAGGATGGTAGTGGATCAAGCAATCATAATCCTCAATTAGCTATAACCATATTCGATGGCACATATTAAGATCATTCTTTGTGAATATATACTTTAGGCTCTTATGATCTATATATATTTCACACTTCTCCCCATAGAGATGTTGTCGCTAAATATTTAATGTGAAGATAACTACAGGCAACTTGAGATCCAACATTAGATAGTTATGTTCATGAATTTTCAACTACCATGAGGAGTAGGCTATTACTTTATCATTTTGAATCATTAAATAGCCCAAGCCCTTCATTGAAGCATTGTTCTATATCATGAAAGGTTCCCCACTTGTGATTGGTGTAAGTGTTGATATAGATATAAGACTCTTTTTCAATTCCTTGAATATCTCTTCACATTAATTGGTCTAGAAAAACTTAATTCCTTTATGATCTATTTTGGTAGGAGGGTTTGAAAATCATGAGATGTTTCTCAAAAATCATTGGTAGTTTACAAATAGTCCAAAGAAACTATGGATCTCTATTACAGATGTTGATCTAGGTCACTCCTTGATTTCCTTTGTCTTATAAAGGTCTATAGATATCCCTTTATTATGATAACATTCCCTAAGAATAATACTTCATCCATATAGAACTCTTATTTAAAGTACATTGCATATAGATTATCCTTTCACAAAGTATTTAGCACAGTATTAAAATGCTCCTCGTGATCCTCCTTTATCTTAGATTATATCATAATATCATCTATAAATACTTCCAAAAATTTGTTTAGGTATTCTCTAAAGTCTCTATTCATTAAATCTATGTATATTTCTGGAGCATTAGTGAATTCAAAGGGAATCACTATGAACTAATAGTGTACATACCTTATTCAAAAGGCAGCCTTTTTAATATCTTCCTTATTCCCCTTTAATTGGTGATATCCGGATTGAAGGTCCACCTTAGAGAAATACCAGGGCCCATGAAGTTTATCAAACAATTCATCTATGATAGAGGATACTTATTCTTTATCATTATTTTCATGAGTTCATGATAATTAATGTATAGGCACATTAACTCATACATATTCATGATGAAGAGGATCAGCGCACCCCATGGTGAAAAACTTAAATGTATAACACCCTTGTTCAGATTATCTTACAAATTTTTCTTTTATTCTTCCAATACAATGGTGGATATTATATAGGGAGTCTTGGATATGAGAAGATATTGAAGTATAAGTTATATTGAGATCTTAACCTCTTGATCAGGATTAAAACTAGGAAACTCTTCAGGGAATACATCAGTATAGTCCCTCGCAATTAGAATTTATTTAAGAATGATTATCTCATTTATCTCAATTATTTTTGTAATATATGATTTCTCATAATGAAATAATATAAATTCTTGAGAAGAATATTCTAAAGGAGATTCATCATCATCCTTATAATTATACAGAATCAGAGGATGAATCGAGGTGTGAAGATTGATCTCCCTCTCTCTACAGTTGATATTGGATCTATATAAGGGTAGTCAATACATGCCTAATATAGAATCAAATTCCACTAAAGTATGATAATATTTTTTGGGAGGTTTAGTCCACAAAAAATGACTTGGGGGAGGTATATACTTGAGATGCAATAATTTCTCCATTTTCAGTTCTCATAGGTAGCTCAGTACCTATTTTTATGTTTTGAGGTGTTGTTTGAATAGTTATAATAAAATTGAAATATATTAAAGAATGTTTAAAACCATAATTAAAAAGTATGTTCACTATTCTTGAATGATTAAACATCATGTCTATCACCATGTTGTTTTCGGGATCCACCTCAGTAGTAGTGATATTATATTCCCTTCTTTTCTCTCTAGGCCTTGGAGGTTTTTTTGTTGATTATCTATGACAACCCTAAAAATAGGGAATTGGCTCAAATAATGTCTATATTCATTACAATTGAAACATTGGACCATAATCAAAGTGTTGATCTGGTTTTTCTTTTTTTTTCAACGCATTAGTGGGATTTTTCATCTCCATTTAGCATTGATTATCTAGATTCCCTTCTTTCCCACATTTGAAGCATCTCCTGGTTCCCTTGACACAATTCTCATGATTCATATTTCCAAACTCTTGACATGTAAGAAATTGGTTTTTCTTTCCTCTATGGGATTTATTCATTGATCCTCCTAAATTAATCTCTATTTTATGCTTTTTATATCTATCCCCATGAGACCACTAAGAGTCACAAATCTTCATCATGACCTTAAGGAAATAATAAGAAATATCATTATAGTTTTTAAAATCTCAAATAAATAAATATTTTCAAGTACTAGGATTTAGTTCACTAAAGAGTGGTCCACCTTACATTCTATTTTGAGGAAAAATTCAAAGATGTACCGAGATATCATTGTGAAGTTTTCACCATACGACTTGATAGAATAATATTCCTTTTTCCTCAACCTAAGTAACCCCCCAAAATTTTAAAATGGAGAATTCGAGGTAAATATTTATTGAAATATATTTTCTTGAATCCTTCCCATTCCATGGAATTGTTGTCCTCCATAGGCTTCGTGTTCTTGATCAATGTCTACCACTAATAAACTTTTCCCTCCAAGTGATAAACAACCATTATAACTTTCTTTTTCTCTAGTCATTGGAGGAAAAGAATATTTTTTTCAATTGAGTTATTCCATTGTTCCGGGATGAGTGGATCCAAATATCCACTAAATGTAGGAGGCCCTTTTCACATAAAGGACTCAACCACAACTTTCTATTTCTTAGGAGAAGAAATGTGTTCAATGAGATTCAAGTTATTATTCATAACTTGATTCATTTGAGCTAGTACTTCCATGAAGTTATTATCTCTCACTCTCATCAAGTTAGGAATCTCATTAGGGAAATCATCACATTTCCTATCACATTGGTTGTTGTAATGGATTATCATATTTTCCACCATTAACTAAATTAAAAGAAATAAAATTAGTGATGAGAATACTCGAACTAAAAAACATATAAATGTGTAAATTATAAACATAGAATGAATAACTTTTAAATGACATATAAATCCTAACTTATGAGTCTCTAGGTTTCAATATATATTATCCATGGTAATTTTTCTATTAAGTTTTCTTACCTAACAATCTATTCAAACCCTTCATAATGGTTTGAAAAAGTGTGTGAATTATCCAAAGCATATCCATCGAGACTATCAAACTAGGTACACAACTAGGCCTCTTTTTTGTGAACAAAGTGATGATAGATTTAATACTCAATATTCCCTTTTGGGGTTATTACCTCTTAGTTCAATTGTGTTAGATCCACATTTATTTATAGTATCTAGAAGGGGTTATAACTTCTTGAAAACCACTTCCTCTATACTTTACCAAAATTTCAAGATATTTTCCTATACATAGATATATCCCAAGGGTTATCACTAAAGTATTCTAGTCATAATCCCAAAAAAATAACTATAATTTTCTTTGATACCAACTATAGAGACCCAAGCCTTTTACACATATTATTACATTATTTTTAATATAAATATCCAATAAACACGACCCACGGATCAAGAGGCCTAGTGTCTTTAGAAGACTAAGTTCATAATAAATAAAAGTGAAAATAAAATAAGAATTATTTATTTTTATATAAACAATGAGATCTTGAATCCCTTTAAACTCATAAAGATACATAGAATAACCTGGGGAATACATAAACAAATGGGTGAGATATAAATCCCAGTAAGGGAATAAACATTATGAAGAAGTATAACATATGAGTCACAAGGAATATATTGATATCATAAAAGACAAGTTGCATGGGTAAAAATATGGGATAATGACATAAATAACATGGAATCATAGATCATGGAATCATATAAAGGTATAAATAGTATAAAACATGACAAAAAAATAAGTTGCGGTTAAATTTCAAGACAAAATCACATGGTGGATAGAGTCCCATCATGGATTAGGTTTACTCCCTAATCTCATACATACCATCTCATGATACATAAACATTACCTAATTCATTGTATCTCTATCTGGGTGCACCCATCATAACATGTACATGGTTATGTGTTCCAAAAATGGAAATCAAACATATTTCATAAACATAACAAGTACCCATGGAATGAAATGGGTTACATAATCATGTCTTATACCATAAAAATATGGTGTTCCATAATGCTTTACATGAAAAAAGGGACTAAAACATTATTGGATTTCCATAGGTAAAAAAATAAGCATAGATAATGAATAATTATCTCTATGTGAAGTGAAGTTGTGAAAAATATTAGATAGGTAACTTTGGAAATATATCACTTAATAAGGGTTTCATGGACAAGGGTAAAAAATATTTAAAGGGGGGAAAGAATATTAATTTCCATAAAATTAGAAATGAATTAAAAAAGGTTTTCTATAAAGTAATGAGAAGTTTTAGAAACCAAGGATTGTTTAAATAATTTTATGTAGTGTCACTTGAAATGGGGTAAGAAACAGTGAATTCCCTTTAATCATATTTTCCTATCAAATGAAATTGAGAATGGAACCTTAAAAACATCTATATACACATCAAGGAAAGTTGAATTTAACTAGGTATATTTGTATATAAAATATATAAATAATATAGAATAAGTATATAAGAATAATATATAGATAATGTGGGAAAAGAGATAGAAATCATATCCCAAAGAAAATCAGGTGGTTCGAAGAGAACCCTTACCTTAGGTTTTTGAATCATTCTTCCATTGTAGTTAACATTCTAAATAATCAAGTTAGATTTATTAATTACTTAATTTGAAACTATTTAAATATATATTTTATTTATTATAATTATATTATGTTCACTTACAACCATTTTAATGATATATAAATTTTAATTTTTTTGTTCTGAGTGTGTTTGTTTCCTAATTCCAAGGTCGGATCCCATATGTATAATTATTGAAGTTCATATCAAAAGAGACTAAAACTCCAAAAGTTAAATAAATTATTTTTATTCCCTTGCATAAATTTTAAGGGTTCAAAATATCCATACGTATTTTGATAATGGGATTATTCATTTATTATAAATGTTTACATTATATGTTTAGTTCATTTAGGCGGTTTAACTGACCATCATGAACTATATTCATTTTATTTAATTAAAAGATTATTAAAACATTCCAGAACTTGAAATAATTTATATTATACTTATTATCATTATATTTTACCATAATATTATGTATATAACCAACCTTAAAGGCAGTGGAGAAAAACAAAGTACGTTGTTCATGGAGGTGGTGGACCAACCATATTATGATCAATGTTTTTCATTTTTTTAAAAAAATTAAGGGAGGGTATAATATGGATATTACACCATAATAATAACATATATTTATTTTTAGGATATTAATTTTATTATGTTAAGGTATTTGGAAAGAATATGGGGGTGGCATAAGAAGAATAAAATCAAAAGAATGGTAGTTGATAATTTTACCTCTTCCTTTGGTAGTCTCCTCTTAGGCTGCCCCTTAAGGATCATTGAAATGATCTTTGGTGATACGAGAATCATTGGGATATGGAGGGTAATTGGGAAGATAATTGAGAATAAATTTATCAATATCCAAGCCTAATAAGGTATGAGGAGAAGGGGCGGTGGGGAGTGGTATTTATAAGGGTGGGAGAGAGGTGTTTTTTAATATTATATTCATTAGTTTATTATTTTTGCTCAAGGATTCCAATAGAAATAAATATTTTGACTATATATATTAAATGGTGTTTGTGAGTTTTAATAATGGGTTATTATATCACTCATTATTCAATTAATCATGTATTTGACTTATAAAGTTAAATACTATATTTTATCGTATTTCACTATTCACCCAAATTTTAATTATTTTAGAAAAATAAAAAAAAAATAACCCAAACCATTTATTGAAATGTAGATTCCAAAAAATGAAATCCATTTTATGAAAATATAATTATAAATATGAGAAATTTAAATTTTTAATTAAAATCCTTATACATTAGAAAAATACCTATTTTAATATTATGATCAATATTTTGACCCTTTAAAATATTACTTATGGTCACATAAAATTAAATTGTCATTATAATTAAACATAATATTGTTTTATAAACCCATTTTATGAAAATAAACATTATTTTAAATCATTATATTTCTTATAAAAATGCAAATAAAACATATATGTTTTATAAAAATATAAACACTTATTTTTCCATTTTTAAAACATTAATTTACTTGTACCATGATATAAATATGTCATATTTTCATTTTATAAGATATCTAAATATTATTTTATAGTTACATAGGTGGGGATAGTATCCTAATGGTAGGTTTACAATTCCCAACAGTCATATTTTTATTCCAATGGTCATATTTTTAATGGTCATATTTTTAATGGTCATATTGGTTCTCTACTTTCTATAAATACCTTGTATTTCATTAATTCTTCATTTATTTTTATTATCTCTTAAGGTTTCACATATTTTCATTTTCAAAATTTATATTTCATTAAAAATATTCTATTTCATTTCTACAGATATGTTCATGAGTGTAATTATTCTGAGGGACATGGCAGATACAATTATTTATATTATAGTTATCTTATTTTCTATTTATTTTCACATTGTAATAATTTCAGTTATTATGACCATTTTTATTCTATAAATGTAATGTTCAAATTCATATAATAAAATATTTTTGATTCTATCATGTGGTGTGTGTGGATTATATAATACTGTATTAATAAATATGACACAATTATATAATCAAGTTGAAAATTTTCATTGATAAAATTCTGGGTCATTACACTAGTATAGCTCGAAGAGAGCACTTATTTCTTATTCCGGAAGGATTTAAGTGAAGTTATCCTCATTTTTTGGTATTCTAGGGATATTTATATTTAATTTGTGTTGGGTATGCCAAGGAAACAATGCGAGTGCTAAATTCACCATGCATTCCAAGATGGAGATGTTGGGTTGAATTCATGTTAGCGATCCCGAAGGTTAGTGACGCTTCATTTGGGGAGTGACTTGTGATCAGCATGGATGGTGGAACTAATTTCAACATTATCATCAGTTGACTTTAGTGAAAATTTATCTTGAGTGAGCATGTTGTGACCATGAGTGTAGTGCGCTTATGCCTTTGATCAATTTTCTTGAGGTATTATCACTTTGATCATCAAATTCGGTCTTTTGGCACTTTTTCAATGCCCACAACAATCACACTCAAATTTCTTACAGTCAAATTCTCTATGTAATGAACACCTCAGATGCGGTGTGATGTCTTGGATTGCGGTGTGGCAGCTTCAGATGCCACAGATAGCTCTGTACTAAGTTTTCACAGCTCCAAATTTCACTATGGGCCTATCTTTGCAACTCCTCAACGTAAACTCTTCATGGTGAAACTTGTTGGGCAGTGGTGGGAGAAACTTTATAAGAGTAAAGCACTTATTCTAAGTCAACCCATTCATGTCACGATGACTAGGGTTGTGACTTGGTTTGTGTGTGTGTGTAAGAGTAAAACTCTTCTTCTACACCATTGCATTGTGTCATGATACATACCCTTCACGTCATGATTTTCTTCAGCCCAATAATTCTTCATTCCTATTCATTCTACTTAGCTCCAATTGGTCTACAATTAATATATGAGCATGCTTCACTAAATATAATACTAAATAACCTTCAAAACTCATGAATGTATTTTTTTAAGAAACAAGTCATAACATGCTCACAATATGGGAGTTTTCTAAAAACCACATCATATTATAGAATGGTGTTTCTGAGAATTCTTCAACTATCAATATAAGGATCAATGTTGCATTGATCTTGACTCAATCGTTATCAACTCAAAACTCCCCCTTTGTCAATACAATTTATGGGGGCTTCTTAGAGACTCATAAATTTCTCTCAAATTATCGAGGACTCTCTGATCACCTCTTAAGGGTTTTTCAATATTTTGTACTATAAAGACCTTCCTGCAATATAAATGACCCTCCCATGAATGAACATATTGATAACCTTGGAAATGTATGCTATTATTTAAAATTATTGATTCATATTATTTGAAGATTGCACCCAGAAATTTATAATCATGCTCGTCTACACATATATAGTTATGAATAATTATAGGAGAAACAACCATCCAGATCCAAAACATGTAGTTAATTATTTTTTAGGATCAAAAAATGAAAAAATTCCAACAAAAGACCAAAAATATTATGAATTTTAAATTAAAATTAAATTTCATTTTATTCTAAATTAGAGGAGGTCCTTTTACTTGAATTAAGGACCTCTGGTCCTTAAATGTCATTGATTCATGACTATTATTTTTACTTACATACCCAATTGTATTTATAACTCTTTGAAAAGGTAATGATTACACTTGACATAAAGTCGATAAAAATTAATGAATTAAAAATCACTATATAAAATAAAAAATTAGTGAAAGTAAAAAAGCGAGGAGAACGAGTTGGGAATTTGCATTTTTATTTTTAAAAGGCGACACACATTGTAATGAGTCGGAATAAAATAAAAAGAATGTGTGAAAATGATACCTGAATTCATATGAATCCCTGAAAAATTGACATAAGTACAGAAATATATGGCCACCCTATTTATTTAATAACCCTATATCCCTTCCTCCCCTTTGCATCATCATTTGAAATCTGAAAAGATCCTAGAAGATCAGGGTGGCTAGAATTTGCACCATAGTCTCCAGTGCAGTGCTTGGGTGAAGTGGGAAGAAGCTAGGAAGATTTGGAGGATCCGCTTGTTAGGGTTAATTACTTAAACCCTTAATAAACCAAGATCCACTTTTCAATTTTAATGGAGATCAAATTGGTATGTGTAATTAACATATTAGTTATAATTGTACTGGATCAAGAATGATAAACATTTGATTCAAGAATATAAGGAGGACAACATATGTAACGTGCTTCATCCCTAAGGGGGCCTACGTGCATAGCGAGAACACCACTAAGGAAAATAGTTTATTAAGAAAGAAAGAAGTTATTATAGATGTGAATGCAGAAATTAAAGGACCACAGAAACTATCCAAGGAGGCCAAGCTTGCTAAACTAGGTGGCAGTGGTCAATCTTGTCATGTAGAGTTAGCCCTGTCCACTCCTGGACGGACTCACGCATGCACACAAGTAGGATACAACCGTATACATATTGAAGAAAAGATAAATCATTACAAATCTAAGATCTACAAAACAAACCTTGGTCACGATTATAAAAGAATGTAAATATTGTTACCACTTGAAGTGTAGCCGTCCAAATACCCAGAGTCGAGATGATTCCCACTGAATCTCCACCGGAGAAGTACTCCAGTTATAGGAGGTGGAGCGTGCTTCGGCTGAGGGGAATGCGGGTGGTCGGGGACTCCTGGGATGGTCCTTCTTATTCTTCCTAGATACATAAAAGATCTATGCTCACTAGGAGCTACCCTTGGAACCAAAGAGAAAAACTACACAGCATCTCTGTGCACCTCGGGTACTAGTGCAATGAATGTAGACCAAAGACCGTCAGTTGGATCAGCGAAGGCATAGGATGAATGTCACGTGGACGACCCAGATCAAAGAGGTCATTTGTACGATCGCAACAAAGACAGCACACAGGACATATGGCATGGCACGGTTGGTCGGGCAGCATAAAGAGTGGATCCAGGCGGGGCGAAGAAACACACCGAAGGCAGTGGTGTCATTTGATCAAAGTAGTCAATGGTTCAGAACAGACCTGCTAACAGGTAAGGAAAACGCATAAAATGGGTTCTAGAAATGAACCAGGAAAAGTAAAGCTTAACTGAAAATGGGAAAATACCCACTTAAGAGTGTCATGCAGCCTTACAGGAGTAAAAAATAATAAATGAACCAAAAAAATTAATTTCATTTCAAAAATAATCATGCAGGTATATTCAACAAATCTCCACCTTGCAATCAAATAAAATATAGTTATGATGTTATCAAAACCTAGGTTATAGAATTGGGACTAAATTCATAATCTTGATATAATGTATGAATTTAGATAACAGAACGGCCTTAGTCAAACTATCGGCCGAGTTATCACCAATGAGTATCTCTGTGACAGTCACCTTACCAGATTCTATAATATCTCTAAAAAAGTGTAATCTAATGTTAATGTGCTTAGATCTAACATAGCATACATAATTTTTAGATAAATGTAAAGAAGACTGGCTATCATAGTGTACCATTATACTATCAGTATATAATGATAATTATAAAAGCAAAACTTTTATCCAAATGGCTTCCTTAATTGCCTCTGTCAGGGAAATGTACTATGCCTCGGTAGTGGACAATGAAACCACTAATTGCATGTTGCATTTTTAGGAGACCGGTCCTACATATGAAATAAAAACATAACTAGTGATGGACTTATGAGTATCAATGTTTGAAGCATAATCATAATTGATAAAGCCAACTATATCATCATTAAAAATATTATTCAAGCCATATCTAATACACAGTTTATCAGACATTGAAATGTACCTTAACAACCATTTTAAGGCATGTCGATGAGCCTTACCAGGTTTCCCTATAAACCTAATCAGTGTACACAAAACAAATACTATGTCTGGTCTAGAATAGATCATGGCATACATAAGACTTCCTACAACATTTGAATATAAAATATTATTCATAAAGGATGTTTTTTGTTCATCCCTAGGGGATTGATTCAAAGACAATTTCAGGTGTTTTCCTAAGGGAATATTTATAGGTTTAATGTGTTCAAACAGGTATCTAGTTAATACCTTTCTAACATAAGAGAATTGGGACATGTATAGGGTTATATCCTTCTTATCCCTAATTATGTCCATGCCAAGGATTTGGTTTTCATGACCTAAGTCTTTCATTTCAAAAGAATGGTTAAGCCAGTGATTAACCAAATTTATGATCTTTATGTTTTTGAAGATTAATAACATGTCATCAACATATAATAAAAGGTAAACAGACTCATGATTAACAGTTTTAAAATAAACACATGCATCAAATCTGCTTCCAGAAAATTGATTATTAATCATAAAATCATCAAACCTTTTATACCATTGTCTTGAAGACTGTTTCAGCCCATACAAGGACTTCTGTAAAAGACAAACATGGTTAGGCTTGAAAAGTTTTGAAAATACTTTAGGAGGAGTCATATAAATGGTTTCATCAATAATACCATGTAATAAATCAATTTTTACATCAAGTTACTCAACATGAAAATCTTGTTTGGCAGCAAATGAAAGTAGAATTCGGATGGATGGATTCTTAACAACATGAGAGAATATTTCACTATAATCAATGACTTCACATTAAAGAAAACCTTTAGCAACCATACGGGATTTGAATTTATTTTTAGACTCTCTTATATTGTTTTCTTTCTTCTTATAAATCCATCTTGAACCTATAACTTTCTGGTTATTGGGTCTGGGAACAACAACCCAGGTGTTGTTCTTAAGAAGGGAATTCATTTCCTCTTGCATTTCTCTCAACCAGTTACTAGATTATTTAGACTTAATAGCTTTCTTATAAGTTTGAGGCTCATAATTAAACAAGTCTTGAGCTATGTAAAAGGAATAGGTAGCAATTTCTTCCTGGTTGAAGAAAGCTAGAGGTATAATAACCCTCCTTTCTCTATCTCTAGTAAGCTAATAGCTGCTCAGGTCATCAGGTTCTTCCCTCTTAGGTTCTGATTTCGAACTAGAATCTGATTCAGACTGGGCTTGGGGAACTGAAGGATCAGGACCAACACTGGACTGGGGTTGGTTGCCTAGTCTTAAAGGAACTTCAACACCTAAAGGTGTTAGGAATTCTGAGGTTCTGGCAGCTTCATCAAAAGTTGCAATAGGTTCTAGTTCTTTCCCACTAGTCACATCAGATTCATGGAAGACCACATTGCAGCTAATGATGCATTTATGATAACCTAGTTTATCTACCCATAATCTATATCCTTTAACACCCTCTACATATCCCATGAATATGCACTTAATAGACCTTGGAGATAGCTTATCATTGCATGTATGAGCATAAGATACAGATCCAAATATCCTAAGGTGAGCTAGATTTGGGGGTGTGCCCTTCCAAAGTTCTTTAGGTGTCTTAAAGAAGTTATTAGAAGATGGAAAATGGTTAATGAGGTACACTACTATTGTAGTATCCTTGGCCCAAAAGGACCTAGGTAATTTTGAATGGGATAACACACACCTCACCCTCTCAAGAACAGTCCTATTCATTATCTCTACTAACCCATTCTGTTGTGGGGTTTCCACAACAGTCCGGTATCGTTTAATTAATTCAAATTCACAATATTCAATGAATTCATTGGAGAGATACTCTAAACAATTATCAGTTCTTAAGGTCTTAAGTTTCCTATTACTTTCACTCTCTACCGTAGCTTTTCATCTCTTAAAAGTTTGAAAGGTATCAGAATTGTTCTTAAGTATATAAATCCACACTCTCCTAGAGAAATCATCAATAAAGGTCACAAATTATAAACCACCTCCATGGGAGGTAACCCTAGAGGGACCCCACAAATTAGAATGTACACATTCAAGACATTATTTAGACTTATACATGGACCTACTGAAACTGACTCTCCTAGACATCCCATATACACAGTCTTCACAAAATGACAAACTGGTAGGAGTGATATTACTTAAAAGGCCCTACTTTCTAAGATCACTAAGACCCTTGGCACTAACATGCCCTAGTCTCCTATTCCACAAGGTGGTGGAATCAAATTTTGAAGCTGAAGAAGTGTTCAACTGAATTCTATACACTTTACCATCTAACACTTATAGACCATTGCGAAGGGTTCCCTTCATTACTGTGAGGGATCCGCGAGAAACTCTAAGGCTTCTAGATCCAGACTTGAATGCATAGCCTTTTTGGTCAAGGGTTCCTAGGGATATTAGGTTCCTTTTTAATGAGGGTACCCACCTAACATCTTCAAGGGTTTTAACAGACCCATCATGAAGCTCTAATAAAATTGAGCCTATGGCCATGATGTGACAACTCCTGTTATTCCCTAGCAAGGCCTCACCAGTCTTGACTTCCCTTAATTTGGTAAATAATTCCTTTTTAGGGCACATGTGGAATGAACATCCTGAATTTATGATCCATTTGTCTAATATGGCTTTGTTAGTGACATTAAACACATCAGCAGTGTCAAAATCTTGTTCAACTAATAGGGAATGGTAATTATTACTATCTTTATAGTCACCCTTCCTATTAGGAAAATTTTTCTTAATATGTCCAGGCTGCTTGCATTGAAAGCATTTGATTACCTTATTTCTAGACTTGCTTCTATATTTCTTGGACTGTCCCTTATCCTTTCTCCTACCCCTTGACTCACTTCAGCCTCTAGATTCACCTCTATCCCTAATATTTAAACCCTCAGCCTCAGTTTTCACACTACCCTTCCTTTGAAGGTCTTTAGAGAGAAAATCATATTTCACTTCTTCAAGAGTTAATGTGTATTTCCCATACATAATAGAGTCTTTAACAGAGTTAAACGAATCATCTAATGATGTTAATAATATGATAGCTTGGTCTCCATCATCTAGTTTAATGTCAATGTTGACTAGGTCTAACAAGATTTTATTAAATTCATCAATGTGTATCCTGAATGTAGTTCCAGGGCACATTTTGAATGTATATAATATCATTTTCTTATATAGTCTACCAACAAGAGATTTAGTCATATAAAGGGATTCCAATTTAGACTATATACCCTCGGCAAATGACTCATATGAGACTTCTCTTAACACTTTGTCTCCTAAAGATAAAAGTATTAAACTATGGGCTTTCCTAAGGGTCTCCTCAGGGACATCTACAAAGGAGGTAGTAGCCTGCCCATCAGGGGTAGTGGTGGTGATTTTCTTCCTATAGCCAGAAAGGGAATCTATTATATCATTGTGATCTAACAAGGTTGTCATCTTAATTATCGAGAGATTAAAATCATTCTCACCATCAAACTTATCAATATCAAACTTAGTTGAACCCATGGAAACGAAACATTAGGCTCTGATACCACTTTTTGGGGTTAATTACTTAAACCCTTAATAAACCAAGATCCACTGTTTAGTTTTAATGGAGATCAAATTGGTAAGTTTAATTAACATATTAGTTATAATTGTACTAGATCAAGAATGATAAATATTCAATGCAAGAATATTAAGAGGACAACAGATGTAACATGATTCAGCCCCGAGGGGACCTACGTGCACGGCAAGAACACCGCCAGGGCAACTAGTTTATTAAGAAAGAAAGAAAGCAAGCAAGCAGCGATTACAAACGCGAATACAGAAATTAAAGGGCCATAGAAACTATCTGAGGAGGCCAAGCTTGCTAAACTAGTTGGCAGTGATCAATCATGTCATGTAGAGTTATCCCCATCCACTCCTGGATAGACTCATGCACGCACACAAGTAAGATACAGCCGCATACATATTGAAGAAAATATAAATCGTTACAGAGCCAATATCTACAAACCAGACCTTGGTCACGATTATAAAAGAATGTAAATCTTGTTACCACTTGAAGCATAGCCATCAAAATACCCGGAGTCGAGACGATTCCCACTGAATCTCCATCGGAGAGGTACTCTGGTTGTAGGAGGTGGAGCGTGCTTCGACTGAGGGGAGTGTGGGTGGTCGGGGACTCTTGGGATGGTCCTTCTTCTTCTTCCTAGAGCCGAAACAGAGTTTCACTCATTGGGATCTACCCTTTGAACCAAAGATAAAAACTACATAGCGTCTCTATGCACCTCAGGCACGGGTATAATGAATGCAGACCAGAGAGCGTCAGTTGTATCAGTGGAGGCGCGGGATGAACGTTGTGTGGATAGCCCAGATCAAAACAGTCCTTTGTATGATTGCAAATAATATATCACATAGGATAGATGGAAAGGCATAGTTGGTTGGGTGGCATAAAGAGTGGATTCAGGTTGGGCGAAGAAACACATAGAAGGCTCCCCAACGTCGTTCGATCAAAGTAATAAATGGTTTAGAACAGCCCCGCTAACAGGTAAGGAAAACGCATAAACCGAGTTCCAGAAATGAACTGGGAAAAGTAAAGCTAAACCAAAAATGGGAAAATACCCATGTAAGAGTGCCATGTATCCATAAAAGAGTAAAAAATAATAAATGAAACAAACCAATTAATTTCATTGAAATAGGAATCATGCAGGCATATTCAACACCGCTGACACCTCCTCCTCTGGTGTTGTGTGCATCCCTTCCAGTAATCCCCAGCGATGCTCAAACCATAGAAGCATCAGATGTCACTGAATCTACCGCCACTTTGAAAATCCATGTTTTGATTCATCCTCTCCTCAGAGGGTTGTGGAACTTCACTTTCTCTATCAACTCCATTGCCTACACTGGAGATCCCACTGTAAAATATTATAAGAAAGAAAACAGAGACCGCAGGAAGGAGGGTCGAAGGTGTGAACTAGTTCATATGATGAACGAAATGAAGCAGAGACCGTGAGTTTTCCACCAGAGTTGGTTCCTATCATGTCGCTTACGATAGTGGGATCCCTTCCGGAGATCCCCACCAGCGCACCGAGCTTAGATGGTGTGGAATATAGTGAATCTGCCATGGCTCTAAACATCTGTTTTTTGACTCCACCTCTCCTAGGAGGGTGAACCTAATTCTGTTTCTCCGTTGACTTCTGAGTGAAAGGGATCTCCATGGCCTAGAGCTCAGATTGTAAAAAAAATGGAAAATAGAGATGGGGGGATGGAGGGATGCGAGAAATAGCGGATACATATGATGGAGGAAAGGAAACAGAGAGTGTGAGTGTAATGATCGTCGGATAGAGAGTAGAGAGGGAAGCAGGAGGTGTTCTTATAGAGTGGCCACACGCCCCACTGGTCCGATGGCGATAGTTTGGGGTGTCATAGGTGAGGGGTTTTATAAATGGGTTTTTAAAAAATATATATATATAAAAGGGGTAGGGTTACCAATATTTTTAAAAATGGATCTCAAGATGCGTGAATAAGGTTCACGCATCCTGCGCAGTCGTGATAAAAGATGCGTGAACCCCATTCACGCATCCTACATAATGTTTTAATTTTTTTGTATTTTTAAATTTTTTTTGTTTATATATATATATATAACAAAAAAATTCAATAGAATTTATCTACTATTTAATATCCAGCAATACTGCCTTACAACAGTCTGGATTCTGACAGAGACCATCACCCAGGGCTCTCTTTTATAAGTGGGCTTGCCCTGGATATCATTCTGCATTTCTGATGTGGGATTTAGGTTCTCCCTTTCCTACACAGAACATTCTGCATTTCCGATGTGGGATTCTGTTTCAAGTACGTGACTTTGAAAGACTATAAAATACAAACTATAAGACCAATATAAATGAAACTTAATACATGGATTAAACATTTAAGAAATTGTTGAAAATAAAAAGAATTTCATAAAAAATGTTGATGAATAATAATTTATAAGCTTTCAAAACCACCAACTTGAAACTTAAAAATGTTTCAAGTACGTGTCTTTGAAAGACTATAAAATAAAAACTATAAGACCAATATGAATGAAACTTAAAATATGGCTTAAACATATAAGAAATAGCTAAAAATAAAAAGAATTTCGTAAAAAATGTTGATGAAAAATAATTTATAAGCTTTCAAAACCACTAACTTGAAACTTAAAAACGTTTCAAGTACGTGGCTTCGAGAGCCTATAAAATAAAAACTATAAGACCAATATAAATGAATATTAAAACATGGATTAAACATATAAGAAATAGCTAATAATTAATTATTTAATCAGTAATATAACTATTAATTATATAATTATTAGTTAATTAGTAATATCATTATTAATTATATAATAATTAATTAGTAATATAATTATTAATTATATAATAATTAATTAGTTAATTTGTAATATAATTATTAATTATATAATAATTAATTAGTTAATTAGTAATATAATTATTAATTATATAATAATTAAGTATTTAGTTAGTAATATAATTATTAATTATATAATAATTCAATAGTTAATTAGTAAATTAGTAATATAATAAATAATTATAATTATTCATTATAATTATTAGTTATTAATTATTAATTATTAATTAGTTAATTAGCAATATAATTTTTAATTATTATTAAAATTATTAATTATATAATTAATAATTATATTACTAATTAACTAATTAATTATTATATAATTAATAATTAATAATTGTATTGGTAATTAACTAATTAATTATTATATAATTAATAATTACTAATTATAATTAATAATTATATTACTAATTATAATTAAAAATTATATTACTAATTAAAATTAATAATTGTATTACTAATTAACTAGTTATTTATTATATAATTAATAATTATATTACTAATAAACTAATTAATTGTTATATAATTAATAATTAATAATTATATTACTAATTAACTAATTAATTATTATATAATTAATAATTACTAATTATAATTGGTAATTATATTACTAATTATAATTAATAATTATATTACTAATTAACTAATTAATTAGTATGTAATTAATAATTAATAATTATAATTAATAATTATAATTAAAAATTATATTGTTAATTAATTATTGTATAATTAATACTTATATTACTAATTAACTAATTAATTAATATATAATTTTATTACTAATTAACTAATTAATTATTTTATATTATTAATTAATAATTGTAATTAATAATTATATTACTAATTAACTAATTAATTATTATATAATTAATAATTACTAATTGTAATTAATAATCATATTACTAATTATAATTAATAATTATATTACTACTTAACTAATTAATTATTATATAATTAATAATTATATTACTAATTAACTAATTAATTATTATACAATTAATAATTAATAATTATAATTAATAACTAATAATTATAATGAATGATTATAATTACTAATTATATTACTATTTATTTATTTATTTATTTTATAATTAATAATTATATTACAAATTAACTAATTATTTATTATATAATAAATAATTAATAATTATAATTAATAATTATATTACTAATTAACTAATTAATTATTATATAATTAATAATTAATAATTAATAATTAATATAATTAATAATTATAATTATAATTAATAATTAATAATTAATAATTAATAATTAATAATTATAATTATAATTAATAATTATATTACTAATTAACTAATTAATTTTCAATTAATAATTATATTACTAATTAACTAATTAATTATTATTTAATTATATTACATATTAACGTATTTTAGTAATTAATAATTAATAATTAATAATTAATAATTAATAATTATATTAATTATTAACTAATTAATAATTATATTACTAATTAACTAATTAATTATTAATTTTTTCTTATATGTTTAATCCATATTTTAATTTTCATTTATATTGTTTTTATAGTTTGTATTTTATCAGCTTTCAAAGCCACGTACTTGAAACGTTTTTAAGTTTCAAGTTAGTGGTTTTGAAAGCTTATAAATTATTAATCATCAACATTTTTTATAAAATTCTTTTTATTTTCAATCATTTCTTATATTTTTAATCCATATTTTATGTTTCATTCATATTGGTCTTATAGTTTTTATTTTATAGTCTTTCAAAGACACGTACTTGAAACATTTTTAAGTTTTAAGTTGGTGGTTTTGAAAGCTTATAAATTATTAATCATCAATATGTTTTACAAAATTAATTTTATTTTTAGCTATTTCTTATATGTTTAATCCATATTTTAAGTTTCATTTATATTGGTCTTATAGTTTTTATTTTATAGTCTTTCAAAGACACGTACTTGAAATGGAATCCCACATCGGAAATGCAGAATGTTCTGCGCAGGAAAGGGAGAACCCGAATCCCACATCGAAAATACAGAATGATTTTCAGGGTAATACCTCTTATAAAAGAGAGCTCTGGGTGAGCAGTACTGTCATTATGGGGTTCACGCATCTCGGGACCCATTTTTAAAAATACTGGTAAACCTATCCCGTTTTGCAAAAAAAATCAAAAAACCCATTTTAAAAAAATACCCATTAGAGGCAGATAGACGATGGACGATGGCGATGTGAGCCTGATAGATGATGGATGTTGGTGATGGGGTGAGAGGTGGATGGGCAGCTATCAATTCCCCGATCCTACAATTAAATAATAGTAAATGTTATAACATTATATATACTCTTGCTATTTTAAACTTTTTTCCCATCATTGGTTGTAGGGTGGTATGGGTTTTGGTTGGGTGAGAGGCAGACCGTGGGAATGTTCTCAGGTCTGCGATTTAATGTAGTTTTCTTTCTTGTGTTGTGTTCTACGGTGGTAGATGTAATCGATCTAGTATTACTATTTTAAAATTTAGTTTATATGTTATTTTTTATTTATTTTTATTTAAAACGTTTTCACTGAAAATTAAATAAACGTAATAATGATAATTACAAAAAAAATATGTTTGTATGTACTTATAGTAAACTATAACTATAAGTATTTATATATAATTTCAGATAAATATGTGAGTATGCATATGTATACTTATGTTTATACATATTTATAATCCGGGATAAGACTGAGGCGACATGGATCCCATATTTTTAATGACTAACTGTTTTTATAAAACATAGTAATGAGGGAACACATATTCCCAAAAACATCATATGGCGATGTATTTTAATAAATAAATTTTATTTTTGACATGTACAAGATGGCGAAAGCCTACCTTCCACTATTTGACACCCCGAAAGTGAAAAAGAACAATCCATTAATTCAGGCAAACGCACCAAAACGCGTCTATCCTGCATTAGGAAATTCCATGTATCTCCTCATCCATCTCATTTTTCAATTGTCATTTTTAATTTTTTATCTTTATTTATTATTAAAAATATATAAAAATAACATAAGATAAATAAAAATGAACATTAAAAATAGTAAACAGAATTTTTTTTGATACACAAAATGTTGGGTTCTACGTTGCGGATCTGTCTCAATTCAACATCCTAAGGGGATCAATGGATTTAATTTTGATTCTCAAAATTATAAATGAAAATACAAAACAAATTGAATAATTATGTAAACAATACATGAATACAATACAACTTTCATTGAATTATCAACATTAAAACCTAATACAATTGATTCTATCAATCAATAATCAAAGAAACAAGAGAATACAATACACCAAATTCATGAAAACACATTTATAGGAGCTTCAAATCCAAAACAGAAGCAATAAACAATTTAAATTGATTAACTCGTAATCTATTCTAAACATTATAATCTATGATAACATACATCAGCATTAACCAGTTGATAAAGGTATTAAAGAAATCAAGAAAATGAACACCATGATTTTTATGTGCTCTGACCAATTGACCTACATGCATGGAGTAGGCGCACCAAGGTTCCACTATGCAATATAAATAGAAGTACAACTATATAAGAAGCACCAAATATAATCCAGAGAAAGAAAGGACACATGAGGAAAATATTTGAATCCTAGGTTTTTTCACCCCCAAGACTCGTGATGAAACTGAGCCAAGGGTGCAGCATATACCATACCTTGGACAAACTCAAACAACACAACCAAGTTGTACCGAAAGACAAACAAGAACCAGGCCTCAAGAAGAAATAATGAAGGTATACACTACTGGAATGTGGGTTTTTCCCCACACTTCCATACCAACGGTTTCATGAAACCATTGGTAAAGGATGGTTTAGTGAAGCTTTTACCAATGGTTCTAAGGAACCATTGGTATAGGTGTGTTTGTGGGAGCTTTTACCAACAGTTCTAATGAACCGTTGGTATAGATGTAGTTTAGGGGAGTTTTAACAATGGTTCTCATTGAACCGTTGGTATAGGTATGGTTCGGGGAAGATTTTACCAACGGTTCTAAGGAAGCATTGGTATAGGTTTGGCCAGATGATATATACCAACGGTTTTTAAAAACCGTTGGTAAAACTTTCCCCCAAATTAACAGCAGCCCGTCTTCTCCCCCATTCGCGATACAGAACCCTAAACGGGAGTAGGCGATCTTGGAGCTCCTTCGGCGGGAGCAGTTTGGAGATCTTGGAGCTCCTTTGGCTTCCTCTTCCTCCATCCCATCCAAGGTGTTGAATCTCATTCCAAATCTTATCAGACCCATCCTAAATTAGGTCTTTTCTTAACTGGTACCTTATTTTTATTGAAATTTATCTAATATTTCAATTTTTAGTTTTGATTTTGATGTGTATATGTTTTTGTTTCTGTTTTGATTTAACCTATATGTGATGAGATTGTATTGTCATTAAGATGTGTCCAATGGTTCTTTGATCATTGTTTTGTGGAGAATAAATGGATTAGGACCATCATTAGAAGTAGCTTTCAGTGAGACCATTTTAGTATAAGGGGAAACAAGATTATGATCTACAAGGGGGTGATTGAGTTGGTATAGACCAAACATAGTTTGTTCCTTGTGTTAAAGAACCATAAATAGAGTGTTCCAATTAGGTGGTCATTAGTAAAGACGTAGGTAAGATTTCCAGGTCATGTTTCATGAAGTTGAATATGTGGCGCTAAGTGGTTTAGGATTGTTTGAGGTACTCTTAGTGTATTGTAAACCCTTATTTGTTCCATATTCATTTAAATTGATTTAATATCATTTTTTTCATACACACCATTATATCCTCTCAAACAATATTTAGAGTGTATTTTTATTCTTATGGTGTTAAATATTTTAGTAAATGTCTATACTAGCTTCTTTTATGTGTTCTAGGGGTTTAGACTGATGACAGGGCTGCATGATTATTGTGGGGGTATTCTTTTCATATAAATATACCTATTCTATGTCATCAAATGAATCAACTAGTTATATTCCTTACAGATTTTTATCAAATGATTTTGAAGGAGGGTTGTGTAATCATATGGGGATAGAAAAAATGTAGTTTTTGTTATTGAGTGGGAATTTTAGGTGGGAAGTTGATATATGGACCACCTAGTTTATGTGATTGTTCATACTTTTATAGAATAGATTAAAGCTATTATGTTGGAGGATACCAAGGTTGTTAGGGTTTTTGTTTTTGTTTTTTATGAGGTGGTTGTGATGATACCCCCTTGACATGATGTTGAGATTGAGATAGACCAAAATCCTGGTGCTTCTCTAATTTCAATAGCTCTTAGTTTGTTGTATCCAATATTGACACACAAAATTATTTTTATAAATCAAATTTTATTGAATTGTAATCATTAATATGTCACAGCGTCAATAATTAAAAAATAATTTCATAAACTATATTGTCATTTCATCTATAAATATAATGATTAAAGAGACATTATATGGATGGAAAATCATATTCATGAGATCTATGTAAAAAATTATAGTGTTTATCAACCCAAAAGTCATGGAAAAAAATAATAAAAACCATATATACTCCTAAACTCAATCTTGGGAATGATTCTTTATATGACCACTACTAATGGTATTTAAGGATATTAATCTATAGAATGAAACAAAATGTCCTGTAACAGATCAATTTTTCCTAATAATTGTTATAGAGAACTTCTTCATCTCTATTAACTAATTAAGATTCATTTAGTCCAAAAAATCCATAAAATACCATCTTACATCTATGAAAATATAATTTTATCACCTTATAAACATGTGCCCTGTATGATAATTATATTTCCCTAAAACATTTCATAATACATTTTATATACTCAGAGGGACCATCCCACTCTAAGAACCTACCAAGATTCCAATCCATCCTCATAAGTATTTCCTCATCAAACTCTAGGTGTACAATTTCCACACACCTATCACTACCCTTGTGGATAGCCCCCCCCACCCCACCCCCGGACACCGCCCACCACCTTGGACAGCCCGTACCCACCTGGACAGCCCCCCCCAACCTTGTTGATAGCCTGCCCACCCCACCCCCGGACACCCTCCCACCACCCCCCAAACACCACCATCCCCCTAGACGCCCCCACCCCCCTGGAAAGCCCCCCCCCCCACCCCTGGAAAGCCCCCCCCACCCCACCCCCTTGACACCCTCGACCCCACTGGATAGAGTCGCCACCCCTATGGACAGCCAGACACCCCCCGTAGACAGCCCGCCCACCCCCCTGGATAGCCCGCCCACCCCCTTGGACACTCTAGACCCCCTGGACAGCCCCGCCACCCCCATGGGCAGCCCGCCCACCCCCTGGACACCCCATACCCCCCCCCCCAAACAGCCACACCACCCCTGGACACCCCGCTCACCTCCTTGGATAGCCCGCCCACCCCCCTGGACTCCCCCTACCCCATTGGAAAGCCTGACCACCCCCGCGGACAGCCTTCCCACCTAGACACCCTGACCCCCCTAGACAGTCCCCACCCCCAGGACACCTCTGACCCCCCGGACGGCCCCACCACCCCCCTAGACACCCCGCACGCCCCTTGGACACCCCACACCCCCCCTTGGACAGTCCCGCCACTCCCCTGATCCTCATCCTACTCCTCATCCTGATCTCCCTAAAGTAGTTAAATTATAAAACTCATGTACTCCCAACAAGATCCTTAAGGATTATGTATTCCTTGATCCACTTCCAATATCTTACTGGGTAATCCTTGAATATAGGCATTAGAAATTCTGTATCTTATTTTCTTATATACACTGTATTTTGTTGTATTTCTTAATATTATTCTCATATAGAGTAATGTGTCAGTTATGCTTTTATATAAAGTAAACAATTGTCATTTACCTAAATATTTTTATGATTAAACTTCAATATTATTGATATGCTTTAAAATGACTTATTGAAAATTTTTTACAGAATGGACAGAAGTTGGATGTACGAAACTGATCGGATTTCAACTAATTTTCAAAATAATTTGAACAGCTTTCTAGATTTTTCATTTGACAAGGCTTCAGATTGTGGTCTCATACACTTCCCATGTTTTAATTGTGTTGGAAGACCTTGGTTGAGTCGTGAAGCAGTCAACTATCATATAACCAAATATGGTTTCCAAACAAACTATTTTGTCTGGTATCACAATGGAGAGAAAATGGAATCTCAAAATGTTGATGATCCAAATGATAGGACTGAATTGGAGAGTTTGATATATGATCAGTTTCCATTTATTAGCATCATGAGAAGGAAAGGATGTCCAGCCAACAAGATTTCGATACAAGCACACATGATGCGTCCAATGAAAATAATGATGTTGATAGGGTGAAAAAATTTAATGATGCTGTGACGACTCCAGTATATCGGCAATGTGGTAAAATGAAAAAGTTTGAATTTTAATCCGATTGTTTCATGGGAAAACTATGTATGGGATTTCAAATACTGCAATTGATTACATTCTTACCTTCTTGAAGGACTTACTTCCAGATGATGCAGATATTCCCTCAAACCACTATATGACATGGAAGTTAGTTGATGAACTTGTATTCTCAAAAAAAATCATGCTTTCCCAAATGATTGCAGCTTATTTTGGGAGGAAATTGCTGAAAGAAATGATTGTATCAAATGTGGAACCTCCCGATGGAAGCCAAAAGATGATGGAACACCATCTCGTGTGCCACAAAAAGTAATGTGGCACTTTCTATTGATCCCTAGATTATAGAACCTTTTCATGTGTGATGAAATATCCGTAAAAATGTGATGGCATGACACCGAGAGAAAAAAGAATAATGAAGAGTTGGTTCACCCTACAGATGGATTTGCATGGCAGAGATTTGATGCTTGATATCCTGAATTTGCATCCGACGTGCGTAATGTGAGACTGGGTCTTTCATGTGACGGTTTTAATCCATTTGGGAAGATGCTTACTTCGCACAACACATGGCTGTTTTTCATACACATTTATAACCTTCCCCCTTGGTTGTGTATGAAAAAGCCTTACACTTTCTTGAGTATACTGATATCTGGCCCTTCTGATCCCGGTAATGATATAGATGTATACATGCAACCTTTAATAAAATAGTAGAAACTTCTTTGGGATGTGGGTGTGCCCACATACGATGCATGTTCGAAAGACATATTTTAGATGCGTGCTGCACTTATGTGAACGATCAATGATTTTCCTGCTTATGCAATGATGTCTGGATGGAGCACAAATGGAAAATTGTCATGTCCTATTTGTATGAAGAATACTCGATCGAGAAGAATGAAATATCTTCATTGTTTTAGTTTTATGGGACATCGACAATTCTTGCCAATGAACCATCCATATAGAAACAATGATCGAAGATTTGACAATACCATGGAGAATGATGATCCACCTAAGTGTATGTCTAGAACTGATGTGCTTAATGAATTGAAAGATTTCAGTTATTCATTTGGGAAGGGTTTAATGAAATCTAGAAAGAGGAAAAATGTTTCCAATGATACCTGTTACAATTGGAATAAGAATAGTATATTTTTTGGGGCGCACAACTATGTCAGATCATGAGAGGCAGCTGGTACGATATAGTAGTTTATAATTTTTCTTTAGGACTTTCCCTTTTTATTGTTTCCTACTTAAATTATGTGATTTATTGAATATTGAATATATGATTATACTTAAACTTTATATTGTTTTAATGTCATTATAGAAGCACAAATTGAATATTGAAGGACGTATCACTTGAGCAAAATTGTTTTGCTCGAGTAGATTAAAAAAAGATGGAACTACGGTAAATGAACCGACCCAAGAAAAGATTGTAAGTTTTAATTTGTTTATTTCAAAGTTTAATATCTATTTTGAAATTTAATAATCTATTAATATTTTTAACAGGCTGCTTTAGAGGCTCTTGATGCCCAGGAGCCTGACAATTTTGGGTCACATGATCATTTATATCAGGTCAAGGAGCATGAAAGAAAGTCTGATAAAATGGTCACAGAGTTGGAATTACAAGTTCAAACTAGGGATAAAGAATTTATGAAACTGATGAAAGCTTTATCTTCATCACTTCTACCAGAGGCCAGCGCGGCTTGTCAGACATTTATGTCATCGATGGGTGCATTATCCAATGCACAAGGTGGCATATCTAGTGGCGGTCGAGATGATGACATTCCTGGTGATGACGAGGATGCTGAAGAGGACGAGGGAGAGGATGAGGATGAGGATGAGGGCAAGGATGTGGCTGAGGGTGAGGATGGGGCCGAGGGCGAGGATGGGGACGAGGACGAGGATGAGGCCGACGATGAGCATGGGGAAGATGACGAGGATGATGACGAGGACAGAGATGGCGGCGAGGATGAGGCCGATGATGACAGTGGTGATGGTGATGGCGATCAGGGGCAGATTGATCCATTACATTTTTGAATTCTTTATAACTCTTTATTTTTGAACCCGGTTTTCCACTCTGGGGTTTTCCTCTGCTTCATAGGGACGTTGTTATCAGATCTCTTTTTTGCACTTGATTCTTATTGTATGACTAGTCTACTACCTAGACCTTTAATATTCCTTGGTACTGTGATACCCATTTTTCTATTTTGTATTACTAAGCTTTCTTAGTTAGCCATGTATTTCATGTTTATGTCATTTTCCCATAGAAGTGCATTTTATGTCAATTATGCCTGATAGTTTTATGCCTGATAGTAACATGCGTTGAATAATCACATGCAAATAAATGTGCTTTTGCAAGTAGTAATTGTACATTATTGTTTTTATCATACCAAGGTCATGATTGTAGCTTTATTTTTTGTCCTCTGTTTAGGTCTCACATGTTCTCCCAATGCACCTTGTCCTTAATGCCTTCACGCTTCACTATTTTAGGGAGCTGTGTTGGTAATAAAAATTTCTGGCAAGGATCCTTCTGCACTTGTTTTGGATACTTTATCACAAGAAATATTGTCTTTTCTTGGTTGTAGCTGCAAAATCCATTTAATTGTACTTAAGTATTAATGCTTTATGAAAACATTACTTGGGACCAACATTATTTATTGTATATATAATGTTTCAAATCCACAGTAATATTTTATTTAGTGCAGGTATATTAAAACCCTGCAACTATTAAACATCATATTTGTGCTTCAATGATTTCAAGTGTCACCTATACATTTTTTCCATTCATTATTAAGAGTTATATATGAGATTGTGTTATTTACATGTACTCTGCTCATTTAAAAGTAGACCCTGTTTAAGAATAACTCAACCATATTTTCAGATATAATTCCATTTCTATACACATTTTGTTATGTTACCTTTCATCCAAACTATCTCTTCCACTTTCTTATACAATTATTTCCCAATTTCTTATATATAGTGTTTTTAATGACTTCTTATGAATAATTGTTTCCCTAATGATTATGAAAAATGGTTTCCATATTCTTTATGGTAACCATTATAGGTGAATATGAATAGATTTATATCTGGAATTAGAATGAACAAAATGATTCCCTGTATGATATCTGGTTTGATAAGTTAATATGGTCATCCTAATGTTCAAAAACAATCACTCGAAATATTATTGATTATGTTCTTATTTTTGTGTTTTTGAAGTGAATCGTGTTGTTTTTGAATTTCCATTCTGTTCAGGGGATGAATTCTGTTTTAGTAATGGTGGATCTTCTGGGAATTTTGGGGATGCCAACTAAATTCCGGAATGCTTATTGAAGTGTTTCCAAATTTATCATACTTACTATTTTAACAGATTTCTTATACATATTTATGAATTTCTTAATAAATTTTTTCCCTATTAGTCATACATAGTATGTATTGTTATTTTTAAATATTGTTATATCTGCATGTAAACTTATTTCATGAATGGGCAGGTGCTATGGGAAGAGGTTGGGTAGGGGGAGGGGAGGGGTGGGGGCTGCTGGGTGAAAAGGGTGGGTAGGAGGGGAGGGGCAGGGGGCTGCTGGAGGGAAAGGGTGGGAAGGTGGGAGGGGAGGGGAGGGGCAGGGGATGGGCAGGTTGGAGGGGATGGTAGGGAACGGGAGGGGAGAGGAGGGTAGGGGAGGGGTTGGGTGATGGTAGGAGGGAGGGGGCTGCTGGGGGAAAAGGTTGGGCAGGGGGGAGGGGTTGCTGGGGGAAAAGGGTGGGTAGGGGGCAGGGGAGGGGCTGGGGATGGGCAGGTTAGAGGGGAGGGTAGGGAAGGGGATGGGAGGGGAGGGGAGGGTTGGGGAGAGGAGTAGGATGGCAGGAGGGAGGGGGTGCTAGGGGAAGAGGTTGGGCAGGGGAGGGGAGGGGAGGGGCTGTTGGGGGAAAAGAGTGGGCAGGGGGAGGAAAGGGGAGGGGCAGGGGGCTGCTGGAGGAAAAGGGAGGGGAGGGGGAGGGGAGGGGAGGGGAGGGGCAAGGGTTGGGCAGGTTGGAGGGGAGGGGAGGGGAGGGGGCTGCTGGGGGAAAAGGTTGGGCAGGGGGAGGGGGCTGCTGGAGGAAAAGGGTGGGAAGGGGGGAGGGGACGGGAGGGGCTGGGGCTGGGGCTGGTCAGGTTGGAGGGGAGGGGAGGGGAGGGGCAGGGGGCTGCTAGAGGAAAAGGGTGGGTAGGGGGGAGGGGAGGGAGGGGTAGGGGCTGGGCATGTTAGAGGGGAGGGCAGGGAAGGGGAGGGGATGGGAGGGTAGGGGAGGGGATGGGTGATGGAAGGAGGAGGGGGTGCTGGGGGAAAAGGTTGGGCAGGGAGGGAGGGGAGAGGGGCAGGGGATGGGCAGGTTGGTATGTTTTCAAATGTATTACATCTTGTTTTTAATAACATTTTCCACTATTATTGTCAATGTTTTTTATGGTTTCCACTTTTTTATGGCCAGATGCTCTCCCTATCATTTAATTCACATGATGTACTACTGTTTTTTTATGTTCTCCAGGTCGATTACTTCTCGTGATGCAGTACTGTTTTTTTTTCATTGAAAAATGTTGTTGATCCTATTGGTGGAATAAATGGGCTATGTAAAATCAACCATCCTTCAATCTTACCAGCCATCACAAGTAGTGGATTACCTATATTTTCACATTTTGATCATATCCAGTCGAAAAATTAGATACATGTTGATTTCTCAAATGTTTCCATCATTCATTGCATAGGTTGTGTTGAACGAAACATGGAAACTTTTTGGAGAAGATAGGTTATACTTGATGGAAGAGCTGGGTAGGGCGGGACGGGAGGGGGAGATCTGGGCAAAGGGAGGGGGCTGTTGTGGAAGGGCTGGGTAGGGTGGGAGAAGAGGTTGGCCATGGGGAGTGCTGGGGGAAGGGGTTGCGTAGGGGGGGGATGAGGTGGAGGGGAGGGCTGCATGTTTCATTGATTTTGTTTCCTGTTATTATTTTAAATGTATGTTACTTCAGGATTACTATTTCAATTTGTTGAGAATAAATTTTCAATACTGTTCCAATATAATTTATGCTTTCTAATGTTGTGTTAAGTCTGAGAACAATATCTTCATGGGTTTCTTGTGGTAGGGGGAGAATTGGTGGTGGCCATAAAATTGTTGCTGCAAATTTCATTCAATGGGAGGTAGGATAGGTATGTCAAAATGGGGATATTTCATAGATGGAATGCGCCCATTACAATGTAGAAGTTAAACATGGACAGTTTTTCCTTAGCTGTGCAGATGCTTAGTGGAAAATTATTCAGGGAAATCAACATTTTTGTTATTATGAAGTTCAATGTGTCTTTTGTGATGGGTCTTCTCTTAAAGAAAAGGACAGGTCTCTTCTGGTGGGATTTATGATATGAAGTCAGCACAAAATGGTTGTTGCTGAAGTGGAATCTCATTTGGGCCAACTTGTGAGTTTTAAACACGGTATAAAAAATTATCCTTGGTTGGAAACTAATATTTTTATAAGGTGTATAATATTGATCATTCATGATGTCCTCTTCAAACAGACCTTTTGGGAGGGTGTCTTCGTTGCGGATGCATTTGGTTCTCAAGGTACTATCGCCAATAATTGTATCATTTATCATGAATAATGGTCCTTTACATTTATGAATAACTCCAATGTATTATTAGATATATTTCCATTTCTATACATATTTTCTAGCCTTCTAATGGAATTAGGCTCACTTATTGCAAATGTCTTATAAAACTCAACACTTACTATAAGAAGATAAAAAAATGATGGTTTATAATATTTTGATGCAGACCATGCAGTCAGAGTTCTCAAAGTCAATGATTATGAAGTGCTACCAAGAATGAAGGAAATCATGTCCCTCCCTAAATGGTACCTTCTTGGATATTTCATTTGATGCTTTTTGCATGATCACTATGTCATTGATGACAGAGATAGGTTGTACTCTGCAATTGATCCTGAACAATGTAAATTAATTTTGATGAATTCAGGCTTAGATGTTATGCTAAATTAATGGTTCTGGTTCCACAAGAGAGGGATTCAAAAGTTCTTAGGTTGTTTGGATTTCCATAAACTAGATAAAAAAATCCGGTTTTGGGTTCTATAACATCTTATTACAATTGATATTGCACATTATGTAACTATCATTCCTCAAATTCCTAAAATTAGTTCCCACGCAGTCAGTCTTCCTATAACTTTTATTCCTTATAGACTATTACTCATTATGTAACTTTTTTTCCTCAATATCATTAACTTTTATTCCTCCATTATGTATTTGTAATTTTTTTCAAAAAGACATCATTTTAAGTGAATACAACAACTGAAAATACGGAAAATCGACCAAAGGCATTCGAATTTTGTTGAAACTTTAGGAAAAATATACATGGGTCATATATAACGTGTACGAGTCAACCCTACCTCAATATGAGGCATGGTGTGTCCAGTATCACTCGAAGTGTCTCACTTTTATTTGAAATGGACAAGATTTTAAGTGAAAACAACAACCGGCATACAAAAAACTGACCAAATGCATTCGGATTCTATTGATACTTTAGGACAAGTTTCCATGGGTCATTTGTGACGTGTATGAGTCAATCCTGCCTCAATCTGAGGGCCGGTGTTGCCGGTACCACTCAAAGTGTCTTTATTTTGTTTAAAATGGATGCACTTTTAAGTAAAATAAACGACATATGGAAAACTGACCAAACGCATTCGGATTGTGTTGATACTTTAGGAAAACTATCCATGGGTCATTTGTGACATGTACTAGTCAACCCTACCTCAATCTGAGGCGTGGTGTGGCCGTCACCACTCAAAGTGTCTCACTTTTCTTTGAAATGGACAACAGTTTAAGTAAAAACAACAACTGACATACGGAAAATGGACCAAACGCATTCGGATTCTATTGATACTTTAGGACAAGTATCCATGGGTTATTTGTGACGTGTACGAGTCAACCCTGCCTCAATATGAGGCACGGTGTGGCCGATACCACTCAAACTGTCTCACTTTTATTTAAATGGGTAGGATTTTAAGTGAAAACAACTACTGGCATACGGAAAACCGACCAAATGCAATCGGATTCTATTGAAACTTTAGTAAAACGATCCATGGGTCATATGTGACGTGTACGAGTCAACCCTACCTCAATCCAAGGCATGGTGTGGATGGAACAGCTCAAAGTATTTCTTTTTTTTTCAAAAGGACATCATTTTAAGTGAATACAACTGAAATTTACACTCATCAATGATAGTCACAAACTCTTTTTCATGAGTTGGGTAGTTTCACTCATGGGGTCATAAGTGACGAGACTCCTAAGAAAATACCTTTTCACCATATATTATAAATAATACAAGTTCAATGCAAAATTCATCATAAATCTTTACATACCCAAATATAGGATCAGAAAAAAAAAATGGGATATGAGCCAATTTCAAACTCTTATTCAACTCTAATAGGTATTTCTCATACTATTCTGCCTATTAGAATTTGATGGGGAGGTGGGGGGGTTGTGCTGGTTGGGGGGTTGTGCAGGGGTGAGGTGAATTACTACCGGATGATTGTTGTCATATGAAGATTGAAATAGGGAATTGTAGTACATCACATGGTTGGAAGAGTTTGATGGTTTTATGTTTTTTTTTTCTATTTTATGTTTTTTTTATACTGTTTTAAGTCTGTATGTGGTTTTTGTGATATTTTTTATGCAGGTGTATACTGGGGGGGATGTTGTGCAGCAGTTCTGGAAAAACTTAATTCTAACGGTTTTAAACCATTGGTACAAGAGTGCTGGAATTATGGAAAAACACTACACCAACGGTTCTAAACCGTTGGTATAGGTGTTTTGGAATTCTGAAAAAACACAATACCAACAGTTTAGAACCATTTGTATAGGTGTTCTGGAATTCTGTAAAAACACAATACCAACGATTATAAACCGTTGGTATAGGTGTTCTGGAAAATCACATTACCAACGGTTGAAAACCGTTGGTATAATAATTCTCAAAAAACACAGTACCAATGGTTCTAAACCGTTGGTATACATTGGGAGAAATTTAAAAAAACAATATACCAATGGTTTAGATCAAACTATTGGTATAAGGATTTCCTCACGGCTTACTACCCAACGGTTTGGAAAACCGTTGGTATGGGCTATACCAACGGTTTAGAACCATTGGTATTGTATTTTTTGAGAATTATTATACTGACGGTTTTCAACCATTGGCAATGTGATTTTCTAGAACACTTATACCAACGGTTTAGAACCGTTGGTATTGTGTTTTTTCAGAATTCTAGAACACCTATACCAAAGGTTCTAAACTGTTAGTATTGTGTTTTTCCAGAATTCCAGAACACCTATACCAACGGTTTAGAACCGTTGGAATAGTGTTTTTTCAGAATTCCAGCACTCTTATGCCAACGGTTTAAAACCGTTGGTATTGAGTTTTTCCAGAACTGTTGCACAGCAGCCCCCCTCCAGTAGCCCCTCCACTATACACCTACATAAAAAATATCACAAAAACCACATACAGACTTAAAACAGTATAAAAAAATAAATAAAATAGCATTAAAAACACATAAACCCATCAAACTCTTCCAACCATGTCATGTACTACAATTCCCTATTTCAGTGTTCATATGAAAACAATCATCCAGTTGTAATTCACCTCACCCCTGCACAACCCCCCAACCAGCATAGCCCCCCCACCTCCCCATCAAATTCTAATAGGCAGAATAGTATGAGAAATACCTATTAGAGTTGAATAAGACTTTGAAATTGGCTCATATCCCATTTTTTTCTGATCCTATATTTGGGTATGTAATGATTTGTGATGAATTTTGCATTGAACTTGTATTGTTTATAATATATGGTGAAAAGGTATTTTTTTAGGAGTCTCATCACTTATGACCCCATGATTGAAACTACCCAACTCATGAAAAAGAGTTTGAGACTATCTTTGATTAGTGTAAATTTCAGTTGTATTCACTTAAAATGATGTCCTTTTGAAACAAAAGAGATACTTGAGCAGTGCCATCCACACCGCACCTCGTATTGAGGCGGGGTTGACTCGTACACGTCACATATGACCCATGGATCGTTTTCTTAAAGTTTCAATAGAATCCAAATGTGTTTGGTTGGTTTTTCGTATGCCAGTAGTTGTTTTCACTTAAAATCTTGTCCATTTCAAATGAAAGTGAGACAGTTTGAGTGGTACTGGCCACACTTTGCCTCAGATTGAGGTGGGGTTGACTCGTACATGTCACAAATGACCCATGGATACTTTTCCTAAAGTATGAACAGAATCTGAATGCATTTGGTCCATTTTCCATATGTCAATTGTTGTTTTTACTTAAACTGTTGTCCATTTCAAAGAAAAGTGAGACACTTTGAGTGGTGTCGGCCACACCGCACCTCAGATTGAGGTGGGGTTGACTCGTACATGTCAAAAATGACCCATGGATCGTTTTCCAAAAGTATCAAGACAATCCGAATGTGTTTGGTCGGTTTTCCGTATGTCGTTTATTTTACTTAAAAGTGTATCTATTTTAAACAAAAGAAAGACACTTTGAGTGGTACCGGCCACACAGGCCCTCGGATTGAGGTGGGTTTGACTCGTAAACATCACAAAGGACCCATGGAAACTTTTCCTAAAGTATCAACAGAATCCAAATGCGTTTGGTCGGTTTTCTGTATGTCGGTTGTTGTTTTCACTTAAAATCCTATCCATTTCAAATAAAAGTGAGACACTTCGAGTGATACCAGTCACACTGTGCCTTAGATTGAGGCGGGGTTGACTCGTACATGTCATATATGACCCATGTATATTTTTTCAAAAGTTTCAACAGAATTCAAATGCCTTTGGTCAGTTTTCCGTATTTTCAATTTTTGTATTCACTTAAAATGGTGTCTTTTTAAAAAAATAATTATACATAATGGAGGAATAAAAGTTAATGATATTGAGGAAAAAAAGTTACATAATGAGTAACAGTCTATAAGGAATAAAATTTATAGAAAGATTGACTGCGTGGGAACTAATGTTAGGAATTTGAGGAATGATAGTTACATAATGTGCAATATCAATTGTAATAAGATGTTATAGAACCCAAAACCGGATTTGTTTATCTAGTTTACCAAAATCCAAACAACCTAATAACTTTTTAATCCCTCTCTTTCTGCACCAGAACCATCAATTTAGCATAACATCTAAGCCTGAATGCATCGAAATTAATTTACATTGTTCAGGATCAATTTCAGAGTACAACCTATCTCTTTCATCAATGAAATAGTAATCATACAAAAAGCATAAAATGAAATATCCAACCAGGTACCATTTAGGGAGGGACATGATTTCCTTTATTCTTGGTATCACTTCATAAGCACTGACTTTGAGAACTATGACTGCATGGTCTGCATCAAAATATTATAAACCATTATTTTTTTATCTTCTTATAGTAAGTGTTTAATTTTATAAGACATTTTCAATAAGTGAGCCTAATTCCATTAGAAGGCTAGAAAATATGTATAGAAATGGAAATATATCTAATAATACGTTTGAGTTATTCATAAATATAAAGGACCATTATTCATGATAAATGATACAATTATTGGCGATAGTACCGTGAGAACCAAATGCATCTGCAACGAAGACACCCTCCCTAAAGGTCTGTTTGAAGAGGACATCATGAATGATCAATATTATGCACCTTATAATAATATTAGTTTCCAACCAAGGAGAATTTTTTATACCATGATTAAAACTCACAAGTTGGCCCAAATGAGATTCCACTTCAGCAATAACCATTTTGTGCTGACTTCATATCATAAATCCCAGCAGAAGAGACATGTCCTTTTCTTTAAGAGAAGACCCATCACAAAAGACACATTGAACTTCATAATAACCAAACTATTGATTTCCCTGAATAATTTTCCACCACGCATCTGCACAGCTAAGAAAAAACTGTCCATGTTTAACTTCTACATTATAATGGGCGCATTCCATCTATGAAATATCCCCAGTTTGACATACCTATCCTACCTCCCAATGAATGAAATTTGCAGCAACAATTTTATGGCCACCACCAATTCTCCCCCTGCCACAAGAAACCCATGAATATATTGTTCTCAGACTTAACACAATAGTAGAAAGCATAAATTATATTGGAACAAGATTGAAAATTTATTCTCAATAAATTGAAATAGTAATCCTGAAGTAACATACATTTAAAATAATAAAAGGAAACAAAATCAATGAAACATGCAGCACCTCCCCCTCCCACCTCATCCCCCACCCCTATGAAACCCCTTCCCCCAGCACTCCCCCCCTGGCCAACCTCTTCCCCCACCCTGCCAAGCCCCTTCCCACAGCAGCCCCCTCCCCCCTGCCCATATCTCCCCCTCCCGTCCCGCCCTACCCAGCTCTTCCATCAAGTATAACATATCTTCTCCAAAAACTTTCCATGTTTCATTCAACACAACATGTGCAATGAATGATGGAAACATATGAGAAATCAAAATGTATCTAATTTTTCCACTAGATATGATCAAGATGTGAAAATATAGGTAATCCACTACCTGTAATGGCTGGTAAGATTGAAGGCTGGTTGATTTTACATAGCCCATTTATCCAACCAATAGGATCAATAACATTTTTCAATGAAAAAAAACAGTATTGCATCATGAGAAGTAATGGACCTGGAGAACATAAAAAAAACAGTAGTACATCATGTGAATTAAATTATAGGGAGAGAATCTGGCCATAAAAAAGTGGAAAACATAAAAAACATTTACCACAACAGTGGAAAATGTTATTAAAAACATGATGTAATACATTTGAAAACATACCAACCTGCCCCTCTCCTCCCCTCCCCCCTGCCCAACCTTTTCCCCCAGTATCCCCCTCCCTCTTGCCATCACCCAGCCCCTCCACTACCCTCCCCTCCCCTCCCCTTCCCTACCCTCCCCTCCAACCTGCCCAGCCCCTACCCCTCCCCTCCCCTACCCCCCTGCCCACCCTTTACCTTCAGCAGCCCCCTGCCCCTCCCCTCCCCCCCTGCCCACCCTTTTCCCCCAGCAGCCCCCTCCCCTCCCCCCCCCCTGCACAACCTATTCCCCTAGTACCCCCCCTCCCTCCTGCCATCATCCTCCTCTCCCCGACCCTCCCCTCCCCTCCCCTCCCCTTCCCTGCCCTCCCCTCCAACCTTCTTAGCCCCTACCCCTCCCCTCCCCTCCCCCCTGCCCACCCTTTTCCCCCAGCAGCCCCCTCCCCTACCCTCCCCTCCCCTCCCCCCTTGCCCACCCTTTTCCTCCAGTAGCCCCCTGCCCCTCCCCTCCCCTCCCCCCTGCCCACCCTTTTCCCCCAGCAGCCCCCTCCCCTCCCCTCCCCCCTACCCAACCTTTTCCCCCAGCACCCCCCTCTCTCCTGTCATCATCCTCCTCTCCCTGACCCTCCCTTCCCCTCCCCTCCCCTTCCCTGTCATCCCCTCCAACCTTCCCAGCCCCTGCCCCTCCCCTCCCCTCCCCCCCTGCCCACCCTTTTCCCCCAGCAGCCCCCTCCCCCCTGCCCAACCTTTTCCCCCAGCAGCCCCCTCCCTCCTGCCATCACTCATCCCCTCCCCTACCCTCCCCTTCCCTCCCCTTCCCTGCCCTCCCCTTCCCTGCCCTCCCCTCCAACCTGCCCAGCCCCTGCCCCTCCCCTCCCCTCCCCCCTGCCCACCCTTTTCCTCCAGTAGCCCCCTGCCCCTCCCCTCCTACCCACCCTTTTCACCCAGTAGCCCCCTCCCCTCCCCTCCCCCCAGCCCAACCTCTTCCCCCAACACCTGCCCATTCATGAAATAAGTTTACATGCAGATATATTAATATTTAAAAATAACAATACATACTATGTATGACTAATAGGGAAACACTTTAATAAGAAATTCATAAATATGTATAAGAAATCTGTTAAAATAGTAAGTATGATAAATTTGGAAACACTTCAATAAGCATTCCATAATTTAGTTGGAATCCCCAAAATTCCCAGAAGATCCACCATTACTAAAACAGAAATCATCCCCTGAACAGAATGGAAATTCAAAAACAGCACGATTCACTTCAAAAACACAAAAATAAGAACATAATCAATAATATTTCAAGTGATTGTTTTTTAACATTAGGATGACCATATTAACTTATCAAACCAGATATCATACAGGGAATTATTTAGTTCATTCTAATTCCAGATATAAATCTATTCATATTAACCTACAATGGTGACCATAAGGAATATGGAAACCGTTTTTCATAATAATTAGGGAAACAGTTATTCATAGGAAGTCATTAAAAACACTATGTATGAGAAATTTGTAAATAATTGTATAAGAAAGTGTAAGAGATAGTTTGGATGAAAGGTAGCATAAAAAAATGTGTATAGAAAAGGAATTATTCTGAAAATATGGTTGAGTTATTATTAAATAGGGTCTACTTTTAAATGATCAGAGTATATGTAAATAACACAATCTCATATATAACTCTTAACAATGAATGGAAAAAATGTATAGGTGACACTTGAAATCATTGAAGCACAAATATGATGTTTAATAGTTGCAGAGTTTTAATATACCTGCACTAAATAAAAGATTACTGTGGATTTGAAACATTATATATACAATCAATAGTGTTGGTCCCAAGAAATTTTTTCATAAATCATTGATACTTAAGTACAATTAAATGGTTTTTTCAGCTACAACCAAGAAAAGACAATATTTCTTGTGATAAAGTATCCAAACCAAGTGCAGAAGGATCCTTGCTGGAAATTTTTATTACCAACACAGCTCCCTGAAATAGTGAAGCGTGAAGGCATTAAGGAAAAGGTGCATTGGGAGAACATGTGAGACCTGAACAGAGGATGAAAAATAAATCTACAATCATGAGCTTGGTATGATCAAAACAATAATGTACAATTACTACTTTCAAAATCATATTTATTTGCATGTGATTATTCCACGCATGTTACTATAAGGCATAAAACTATCAGGCATAAATGACATAAAATGCACTTCTATGGGAAAATGACATAAACATGAAATACATGGCTAACTAAGAAAGATAAGTAATACAAAATATAAAAATGGGTATCACAGTACCAAGGAATACTAAAGGTCTAGGTAGTAGACTAATCATACAATAAGAATCAAGTGAAAAAAAGAGTTCTGATAACAACGTCCCTATGAAGTAGAGGAAAACCAAAGAGTGGAAAACCAGGTTCAAAAATAAAGAGTTATACAGAATTCAAATATGTAATGGATCAATCTTCCCCTGATCGCCATCACCATCACCACTGTCATCATCGGCCTCATCCTCGCCCCCATCTCTGTCCTCGTCGTCATCCTCATCATCGTCCCCATGCTCATCGTCGGCCTCATCCTCGTCCTCGGCCCCATCCTCACCATCGGTCCCATCCTCACCCTCAGCCCCATCCTCGCCCTCGTCCTCATCCCCATCCTCACCCTCATCCTCTTCAGCATCCTCATCATCACCAGGAACGTCATCATCTTGACCACCACTAGAGTTGTCTCTTGGTGCATTGGATAATGCGCCCATCGACGATATAAATGTCTGACCGCACTGGCCTCTAGTGGAAGTGATGAAGATAAAGCTTTCATCAGTTTCATAAATTCTTTGTCCCTCGTTTGAACTTGTAATTCCAACTCTGTGACCCTTTTATCAGACTGTCTTTCATGTTCCTTGACCTGTTCCAACTCGGTGGTACTAGAATGGATACCTGGAGAGGACCAATACCTCATCGGGACTATATTCTTACCAGGTCGACAGCGTACTCGACCAGAGTGCCCCTCTCCCAAAACCTGATATAAATGATCATGTGGCCCAAAATTGTCAGGCTCTTGGGCATCAAGAGCCTCTAAAGAAGCCTGTTAAAAATATTAATAGATTATTAAATTTTAAAATAGATATTAAGCTTTGAAATAAACAAATTAAAACTTACAATCTTTTCTTGGGTCGGTTCATTTACCGTATTTCCATCTTTTTTTCATCTACTCGAGAAAAATATTTTTTCTCGAGGGATACGTCCTTCAATATTCAATGTGTGCTTCTGTAATGACATTGAAACAATATAAAGTTCAATTATAATCATATATTCAATATTCAATAAATCACATAATTTAAGTAGGAAACAATAAAAAGGGAAAGTCCTAAAGAAAAATTATAAACAACTATATCGTACCAGCTACATCTCATAATCTGACATAGTTGTGCGCCCCAAAGAATATACTCTTCTTCTTCCAATTGTAACAGGTATCATTGGAAACATTTTTCCTCTTTCTAGATTTTATTACACCCTTCCCAAATGAATAACTGAAATCTTTCAATTCATTAAGCACATCAGTTCCAGACATACGCTGAGGTGGATCGTCATTCTCCATGGTATTGTCAAATCTTTGACGATTGTTTCTATATGGATGGTTTATTGGAAAGAATCGTTGATGTCCCATAAAACTAAAACTACGATGATATTTCAGTCTTCTCGATCGAGTATTCTTTATACAAACAAGACATGACAATTTTCCTTTTGTTCTCCATCAAGACATCATTACATAAGCAGGAAAATCATTGATCGTCCACATAAGCGCAGCACGCATCTAAAATATGTCTTTCGAACATGCATTGTATGTGGGCACACCCACATCCCAAAGAAGTTTCAACTCTTTTATTAAAGTTTGCATGTATACATCTATATCATTGTCGGGATCAAAAGGGCCAGATATCAGTATACTCAAGAAAGTGTAAGGCTTTTTCAAACACAACCAAGGGGGAAGGTTATAAATGTGTATGAAAACCGGCCATGTGTTGTGAGAAGTAAGCATCTGTCCAAATGGATTAAAACCATCACATGAAAGACCCAGTCTCACATTACACACATCAGCTGAAAATTTAGGATATCAAGCATCAAATCTCTGCCATGCAAATCCATCTGCAGGGTGAACCAACTCTTCATTATTCTTTTTTCTCTCAGTGTCATGCCATCGCATTTTTACAGATATTTCATCAAACATGAAAAGGTTCTGTAATCTGGGGATCAATGGAAAGTGCACATTACTTTTTTTGGCACACGAGATGGTGTTTCATCATCTTTTGGATTCCATCAGGAGGTTCCAAATTTGATACAATCATTTCTTTCAACAGTTTCCTCCCAAAATAAGTTGAAATCATTTGGGCAAGCATGAATTTTTTTTTGAGAATCCAAGTTCATAAACTAACTTCCATGCCATATAGTGGTTTGAGGGAATATCTGCATCATCTGGAAGTCCTTCAAGAAGGTAAGAATGTAATCAATTACAGTATTTGAAATCCCATACATAGTTTTCCCATGAAACAATCGGATTAAAAATTCCAACTTTTTCATTTTACCACATTGCTGATATACTGGAGTCATCGCAGTATCATTCAATTTTTTCACCCTATCAACATCATCATTTTCATTGGACGCATCATGTGTGCTTGTATCGAAATCTTGTTGGCCGGACATCCTTTCCTTCTCATGATGCCGAATAAATGGAAACCGATCATATATCAAACTCTCCAATTTGGTCCTATCATTTGGATCATCGACATTTTGAGATTCCATTTTCTCTCCATTGTGATACCACACATAATAGTTTGTTTGCAAACCATATTTGGTTATATTATAGCTAACTGCTTCATGACTCAACCAAGGTCTTCCAACACAATTAAAACATGGGAAGTGTATGTGACCACTATCTGAAGCCTTATCAAATGCAAAATCTAGAAAGCTGTTCAAATTATTTTGAAAATCGGTTGAAATCCGATCAGTTTCGTACATCTAACTTCTGTCCATTCTGTAAAAAAATTGCAATAAGTCATTTCAAAGAAATTCAATAATATTGAAGTTTAATCAAAAAAATATTTAGGTAAATGAAAATTGTTTACTTTATATAAAATCATAACTGACACATTACTCTATATGAGAATCATATTAAGAAATACAACAAAATACAGTGTATATAATAAAATAAGATACAGAATTTCTAATGTCTATATTCAAGGATTGCCCAATAAGATATTGGAAGTGGATCAAGGAATACATAATCTTTAAGGATCTTGTTGGGAGTACATGAGTTTTATACTTTAACTTCTTCGGGGATATCAGGATGAGGAGTAGGATGAGGATCAGGGGAGTGGAGGGACTGTCCAAGGGGGGTGTGGGGTATCCAGGGGGTGTGGGGTGTCTAGGGGGGGTGGTGGGGCCATCCAGGGGGTCGGAGGTGTCCTGGGGGTGGGGGGTTGTCTAGGGGGTCGGGGTGTCCAGGTGGGTGGGGTGTCCATGGGGGTGGTCAGGCTGTCCAATGGTGTAGGGGGAGTCCATGGGGGGTGGTCGGGCTGTCCAAGGAGGTGAGAGGGGTGTCCAGGGGTTGGGTGGGGCTATCCAGGGGGGTATGGGGTGTCTAGGGGGTGGGCGGGCTGCCCATGGGGGTGGCGGGGCTGTCCAGGGGGTCTAGAGTGTCCAGGGGGGTAGGCGGGCTATCCAGGGGGGTGGGTGGGCTGTCCACGAGGGGTGGTCGGGCTATCCATGGGGGTGGTGGTGCTGTCCAGTGGGGTCGAGGGTGTCAAGGGGGTGGGGGGCTTTCCAGGGGGTGGGTACGTCCGGGGGGATGGGGGTGTCTGGGGGGTGGTGGGCGGGTGTCCGGGGGTGGGGTGGGTGGGCTGTCAACAAGGGTGGGGGGGATGTCCAGGGGGTACGGGCTGTCTAAGGTGGTGGGCGGGTGTCTGGGGGTGGGGTGGGCGGGCTGTCAACAAGGGTAGTGATAGTTGTGGAAATTGTACACCTAGCGTTTGATGAGGAAATACTTATGAGTATGGATTGGAATCTTGGTAGGTTCTTAGAGTGGGATGGTCCCTCTAAGTATATAAAATGTATTATGAAATTTTTTAGGGAAATATAACTATCATACAGGGAACATCTCTATAAGGTGATAAAATTATATTTTCATAGATGTAAGATGGTATTTTTTGGATTTTTTGGACTAAATGATTCTTAATTAGTTAATAGAGATGAATAAGTTCTCTATAACAATTATTAGGAAAAATTGATCTGTTACAGGACATTTTGTTTCATTCTATGAATTAATATCCTTAAAAAACCATTATTAGTGGGTCATATAAAGAATCATTCCCAAGATTGAGTTTAGGAGTATATATGGTTTTTATTATTTTTTTCCATGACTTTTGGGTTGATAAACACTATAATTTTCTTCATAGATCTCATGAATATGATTTTCCATCCATATAATGTCTCTTTAATCATTATATTTATAGATGAAATGACAATATAGTTTATGAAATTATTTTTTAATGATTGACACTCTGACATATTAATGATTACAATTAAATAAAATTTGATTTATAAAAATAATTTTGTGTGTCAATATTGGATACAACAGACTAAGAGCTATTGAAATTAGAGAAGCACTAGGATTTTGGTCTATCTCAATCTCAACATCATGTCAAGGGAGTGTCATCACAACCACCTCATAAAAAACAAAAACAAAACCCCTAACAACCTTGGTATCCTCCAACATAATAGCTTTAATCTATTCTATAAAAGTATGAACAATCACATAAACTAGGTGGTCCATATATCAACTTCCCACCTAAAATTCCCACTCAATAACAAAAACTACATTTTTTCTATCCCCATATGATTACACAACCCTCCTTCAGAATCATTTGATAAAAATCTGTATGGAATATAACTAGTTGATTCATTTGATGACATAGTATAGGTATATTTATATGAAAAGAATACCCCCACAATAATCATGCAGCCCTGTCATCAGTCTAAACCCCTAGAACACATAAAAGAAGCTAGTATGGACATTTACTAAAATATTTAACACCATTAGAATAAAAATACACTCTAAATATAGTTTGAGAGGATATAATGGTGTGTGTGAAAAAAAATGATATTAAATCAATTTAAATGAATATGGAACAAATGAGGGTTTCCAATACACTAAGAGTACCTCAAACAATCCTAAACCACTATAGCGCCACATATTCAACTTCATGAAACAGGACCTGGAAATCTTACCTATGTCTTTACTAATGACCACCTAATTGGAACAATCTATTTGTGGTTCTTGAACACAAGGAACAAACTATGTTTGGTCTCTACCAACTCAATCACCCCCTTGTAGATCATAATCTTGTTTCCCCTTATACTAAAATGGTCTCACTAGAAGATACTTCTAATGCTGGTCCTAAACCATTAATTCTCCACAAAACAATGATCAAAGAACCATTGGACACATCTTAATGATGATACAAGCTCATCACATATAGGTTAAATCAAAATAAAAATAAAAACATATACACATCAAAATCAAAACTAAAAATTGAAATATTAGATAAATTTCAATAAAAATAAGGTACCATTTAAGAAAATACCTAATTTAGGATGGGTCTGATAAGATTCGGAATGAGATTCAACACCTTGGATGGGATGGAGGAAGAGGAAGCCGAAGGAGCTCCAAGATCGCCAAACTACTCCCGCCGAAGGAGCTCCAAGATCGCCTGCTCCCGTTTAGGGTTCTGTATCGCAAATGGGGGAGAGGATGGGCCACTGTTAATTTGGGGGAAAGTTTTACCAACGGTTTTTAAAAACCATTGGTATATATCATCTGGCCAAACATATACCAACAGTTCCTTAGAACCATTGGTAAAATCTTCCCCAAACCACACCTATACCAACGATTCAATGAGAACCGTTGGTAAAACTCCCCTAAACTACATCTATACCAACGGTTCATTAGAACCATTGGTAAAAGATCCCACAAACACACCTATAACAACAGTTCCTTAGAACCATTGGTAAAAGATTCACTAAACCATCCTTTATCAATAGTTTCATGAAACCGTTGGTATGGAAGTGTGGGGAAAAACCCACATTCCAGTAGTGATAAAAGATGGATTGAGACCCCCTAACTAGCACTCAATCCCACCTTCATGTTGATGACGGAGAGCCTCCACACAATCAATATCATTCATCGACATCAAGAATACACCTCTATCATTATCATCATTGTTCGGGCACAAGGATCATCAAGAAACATCAAGAGCTCGTCGGAACACCTCACTAAACACCAGGAACAACTACCTCACATCCTCTACCGCTACTTTTTATCCATCAAACAAGAAGGCCCGTAAAAAATATTGTTTCATTTTCACCTTATTCTTGTCGAAGCCAGAACACTCAAATTCAATCACCCCTTGAAAACAGTCACGCCTGAATGGAGTAGCAGGAACAACAAATGTATAGATCAAGGAGCCATATAGGAGGGGTAATATTATCAAAGCAGGTCTATTATAACAACCCTAGAATCATGGCCACACATGGATGACCAAAAATCATCTCATCTAAACTGTTGAATAGAAAAGCAAGGTCATATGTCCAAGAAAGATAGGGAAAAGGTGTTGCCCAACAATAGGAATCCCCACCCTGAAAAATACCCAGAATTTATTTAGCAATTTAAATGCATAAAAAATACAATTTAATTTTCAAAAAAGGATGAATAAAATCCACATAAATGATAAGCACTCGAATCACCAAACAAAGCATCCAAAAACATCACAAGACAACATTACACAACACTACATCTAAAAGATTATCTGTAAAATTTAACTTTTAGCATTTTCGAATTCCTATTGACATACCCATACATGTGAGAGCATCAACACCCATATTATCCTCATAAGCAACATACTTTAAATTAATTCTCTGTAAATCCTAGATAACCCACCGAAACCTCCTTAAAAAGAGGTTAAAAACAAGTCAAACTCTCTTTCCAACTCACATAGGATCACAAGAGAATCAGATTCGAAGACTGGTTTTATTAGGTCCTAATGAGAATGAGAGAATGGTCAAGAGGAAGTGAATTGACCATTTTAAATATTCTTTTGAAATTTATATTCATAAAATAAAAATATAAATAGAAATAAACATAGTGACTTTATAATAGTTTGGATCTAAATGATTCCACTCTATGCTTCATGCCTCTCAAACACAGAGAGAGATAAAAGCCACTATAATAAACTCTTTGAATATTTAAGGGAGTTACAACCTTTTACAATAGACTTTTTTAACCCTTGAGGCACAACCCAAGATATGTTTTTTACACACTTGGTGGATTAACCTACTCATCCTACCTTTTGTACACTAGAACGCACAACTCAGAAGATAACTTTTGAAATAAATGTAGACCCTTTTACCTGAATCAAGGTATAACTGAACCCCTTGCCTTTTACCGATCATGGAAGAACCTGTACCTTTTTTTATGAGGTGGTATAAACCAAAACCTACCTTTTATGGGTAATATAGCATGACATAGTTAAGTACATAGAAGAATGGAATGAAATAATCAAAATAAGAACCAGATCAACAAGAAATGATTTGAGTGTTGGGGTGGTAAGGTTCTCTCTAGAAGTAATGGATCAAATGATTGAAGTTAAATTGAGAGTAGTAGATAATCTCCAAAGTGTGTCATACTGAAACGTTCAAGAATACCCTCAGCCTCATGTAATAATTTGGTTCTATCAAACGCTTATATAAAGAGTTTATTTATGCATAGTTGTTGTAAAAATTATTTTCCAAAGCGTCATGCACATGTTACTTGAGAGTTTTTCAATGTTGTTGTATCATGTGAATTTCACATTTAATATGCATGAAAACCATATTCACATGGGATATTTTCAATAATATATAAGTGTAAACAGGTTGTACAATAAAACATGTTATAACATTTAATACAATGCTTAATATATTTAATTAACAATATTAAATAACTTGGGAATATTCTCATTGAGTGTTTGAGTCAAACTTTTCATATTTAATACTATTCAAACTTAAATAGTTCAAGTTCCAAGAATACAATGTATAAAATAAAACACACATGTTAACATTTAATGCAGTTTAAATATGGCATAAAATATATCAAAAAAATATGATTCAAATAATTAATTGTTAAATTTGGTATGTTAGTGTTACAAATTAAAATGATTATATTTGTTTGTTTGTTTTTGATTTGTTGATGTCATGCATTTTAATCTCCCATTTTCATGCTATTTCAAGCTTGTTTTAGTTTTATTTTTCTTATAATTTGTTTTTTTGGTATTCTAGATTATTTTTTTACCCTTATGTAAGGTTTATGTTACCCTTATGTGAGGTGGTTTTTCTTGGGAGTCTGTTGTTATTTATTATTATTTTGTGTTTTTATATATTACAAAACCCTCTCATTATTTTATATGAAAATTAGTTTTTAATATCTCTATTTATTTTTTATTATATCTTGAGTTATAGTGATCATATTTTTATAATTCTAATTTCAAATGAAATATAAGAAGTTTACTAACTTTAATTCAACTACGAAAAAGTTAAAATCAATCTCTAGGATGTTCACATTTGGGTCCGAATATATCACATGATTTTGGTTTCAATAGAAATATTCAGTTTACAATGCTTCATAGTTTTCTTTTGTTAGTCTATTATAATTTGAGTTATAAATATCAGATTCTCACAAAACTTTTTTTGTTGGAAAGACAATACATTTTTTTACATTTCATTAGAATAAGTGGATGTGTAAATTTGTTTTTTAAGTGGTCTAAAAATTTCTAAAAGTTTGTGAAATAGTTTTTTTATTATAAATTTTATATAATAATTTTTCTTCTATAATTCATTGATATATCTAGTGATATGTGATCGCATAGAGATTCAAAATTCATTTCCACCCTTATACCACTGTGTTATACTGATTTTATGTCATAAATTCAAAATTTAATAAAAAAATTCACTTTGTGTTTGATTCAATTATTTTTGAGTTTATAATTGTTAAAAAAGGTATTTTCACTTGTTTGGATTATTTCATTGTAGGTGGAGGTCATTTGGAGGGCCCAGTATGAAGTTGACGAAAATTTGGCCAAACTGTACAGGAATCCAAGCACACATGTGGACTCAACCCCACACTGCAACTAGTCCATGCATTCAATTAGGATGATATTTTTTGGGATGATACAAAATTTGTTGTGATACAACCCTTATGAAGACACATAATCCCAATTCATCCATTAAGGGGGCCATCCAAACTGATTTCTCCAAGAAACCAAATCTTCACAAAGTCAAAAGTTGTGTTCTGTATTTCATCCATATATCAAATTGTAGTTGTCCAAATGGAACCAAATTTTTGTTGAATATATTCAATATGTGGGTAAACAATTTTTTAATTTTTTCCAAAGTGATATAAGATTTTTTTTCCACTCAAAACCATGGTCCAGGTGGTTTCTCAAAATTTGGGGGCTCAAAATGACCTTCCACTTTGCCTATAAAATGATACCTTGGGCACCCCATTTGCATGTTTGACCAGGAGGCAAGGTGATGTTATTTTGGAGTCCAATAGGAGTCTATATATAGAGACCCAAGCCCTTTATACATATTATTATATGATTTTTAACATAAATATCCAATAAACACAACCCAAAGATCAAGCGGCATAGTGTATTTGGAAGACTAGGTTCATAATATATAAAAGTGAAACTAAAATAAAATTTATTTATTTTAATATCGACATTGAGATCCTAAATCCATTTGAACTCTGAAAACTATATAGAATAACCTGGGGAGTACATAAACAAATGGGTGAGATATAAATCCCAGCAAGTGAATGAACATGATGAAGTATAACATATGACTCATAAGGCAGATCATGATATCATTAAAGACAATGTGCATGGGTAAAAATATCATAGAATGAAATAAATAACATAGAATCATAGATAATGGAATCATAGGAATGTGGAAACAATATAAAACATGACATAAACATAAGTTAAGGCTAACTTTCAAGACAAAATCACATGGTGGATAAAGTCCCATCATGGATTAAGTTTACTCCCTAATCTCATACATATCATCTCATGAGACATAAACATTACCTAATACATTGGATCTCTATCTGGTTGCACCCAAAATAACATGTACATGCTTATTTTTTCCAAAAATAGAAATCAAACGTAGGCCATAAACATAAGAAGTGACCATGGAAAGAAATGGGTTGCATAATCATGTCTTATATCATATCCAAATGATGTACCATAATGGTTTCCATGAATGATGGGACTAAAACATTCTTGGGTATCCATAGGTAAAAAAAATAAGCATAGATCATGAATAATTATCTCCACATGAAGTGAATATGTGAAAAATATTGGATAGATAACTTTTGAAATATATCACTTAATAAGGGTTTCAGGGAAAAGGGTAAAGAATCTTTAAAGAGGGGAAACCATATTAATTTCCATAAAATTAGTAATGAGCTAAAAAAGGTTTTCCATTATGTAATAAGAAATTTTATAAACCAAGGATGGTTTAAATCATTTTATATAGTGGCACTTGAAATGGGATTAGAAGCAGAGAAGTTCCCTTTAATCAAATTTGCATATCAAATGAAATTGAGAATGGAACCTTCAAATCATGTATATCTCCATCAAAGAAAAGTGAATTTAACTAGGTATATATGTGTATGAAATATATACAGAATATATAATAATTACATAAGAATAATATATAGATAAATTGGGGAAAATAGATAGAAATCATATCCCAAAGAAAATTTGGTGGTTCGGAGAGAACCCTTACCTTAGGTTTCAGAATCATTCTACGCTTGCACATAATGTTCTAAATAACAAAATTAGATTCATTAATTACTTAATTTGAAACCTTATACATCTATATTTTATTTATTATAATTATATTGTGTTCATTTACAACCATTTTAAAGAGATATAACGTTTAATTTTGTTTTTTTGAGTGTGTTTGTTTCCTGGTTCCAAGGTCGGATCCCTTGAGGATAATTATTGAATTTCTTATCAAAAGAGACTAAAACTCCAAATGTTAAATGAAATGATATTCATGTACTTCCATAAATTTAAAGGGTTATAAATATCTATCAGTGTTCTGATATATAGATGATTCATTTAGTATAAATGGTGTCATTATACGTTTAGTTCATTTAGGCGGTTTTATCGACCATCGTGAACTATATTCATTTTATTTAATTCAATGATTATTAAAAGATTACATAACTTGGAATAAGTTGTATTATAATTTTTATCATCATATTTAACAATAATATTATTTATATATCCAACCTTAAAGATGGTGAAGAAAAACAAAGTACGTTTTTCATTGAGACGGTGGACCAACCATATTGTGAAGAATGTTTTTCATTTTAAGAACAAATAAAGGGAGGGTAGAATGTAGATATTCCAAAAAAACAATAACATATCGGTATATTTTGTAAATTATTTTATTATGTAAATGTGGATGGAAATCATGTGGGGGTGGTAGAAGAGGAATAAAATCAAAAGAAGTTTAGTTGAGAATTTTACATCTTCCTTTGGTAGTCTCCACTTAGGCTACCACTTAAGGCTCATTGAAATGGTATTTGGTAATAACAACAGTATTGGGATGTGGGGGGGGAGTATTGGGAAGATAATTGGGAATAAATTTGTCAATATCCAAGTCTTAGAAGGTATGAGGAGAAGGGGTGGTGAGGAGTGGTATTTATAAGGGCAAAAGTGGGGTGTTTTTTAATATTATATTCATTAGCTTATTATTTTAGCTCAAGACTACCAATAGTGATAAATATTATAACTATATACAATAAATGGTGCATGTGAGTTTGAATAATGGGTTCTTACATCACCCATTATGCAATTAATTATGTAATTAACTTATAAAATTATGTACTCTATTTTACCGTATTTCAATATTCACCCAAATTTTAACTATTTTAGAAAATACCCAAAAATCACCATAGAAATTTTTTGACATGTAGATTCCAAAAAATGAAATCCATTTTCTAAAAATAAAATACTAAATATGAGAAATTAAATTTTTAATTAAAATCCTTATACATTAAAAAAATATCGATTTTAATATTATGATCAGTTTTTTGACCCTTTAAGAGATTAATTATGGTCACATAAAATTAAAATATCAGTATAATTCAACTTAATATTGTTTTATAAAACCATTTTATGAAAATAAATTTTCTTTTAAATCATTATATTTGTTATAAAAATGCAAATAAAACATATATGTTTTAGAAAAATGTAAACACTTATGTAGTCATTTTTAAAACAATAATTTACTTGTATTGTGATATAAATATGTCATGTTTTCATTTTATAAGATATCTAAATACTATTTTATACTTACAATGGTGAGGATACTATTTTAATGGTCGGGTTACTATTCCAACAGTCAGATTTGTAATTGTTATATTAGTTCTCTGCTTTCTATAAATACCTTGTATTTCATTAATTCTTTGTTCATTTCTATTTTCTCTTAAGGTTGCAAATATTTTCATTTTCAAAATGCATATTGCATTACTAATATTCTATTTCATTTCTATAGTGATGTTTGTGAGTGTAATTATTCTGAGGGACAGGACAGATCCAATTATTTATATTATAAATATCTTATTTTCTATTTATTTTCGCATTGTAATACTTTCAATCCTTACGACCATTTTTATTCTATAAATGTAATGTTCAAATTCATATAACAAAATAATGTTGATTATATCATGTGGTGCGTGTGGATTATATATTACTATATTACTAAATATGACACAATTATATAATCAACTTGAAATTTTCATTGATAAAATTCAGTGTCATTACACTAGCTAAGGTCGAAGAGAGCACTTCTCTTTTGTTCTGGAAGGCTTGAAGTGAAGGGATCCTCAATTGTTGGTATTCTAGTGTTATTTCTAGGTAATTGGGGTCGGGTATGCCAATGCAGCAATGTGAGCGTTGAATTCGCCATGTGTTCCAAGTTGGAGATGTTGGGTTGAATTCATGTTAGCGAGCTTAAAGGTTAGTGACGCTTCATTTCAGGAGCGACACGCAATCAGCACAGATGGTGGAACCAATTTCGACATTGGCGTTGGTTGACATTAGTGACAATTCATCTTGAGCAAGCACATTGTGACCATGAGTGTAGTGGACTTATGCCTTTGATCAATTTTCTTGTTGTATTATCACTTTGATCATCAAAATTGGTCATTTGGCACTTTTTCAACACCCACAACAATCACATCCAAATTTCTTGCGGCCAAATGCTCTGCGACATGAATACCTCAGATGTAGTGTGATGTCTTAGATTGTGGTGTGGCGGCTTTAGATGCAACAAATAGCTCTGCACCATGTTTTCACGGCTCCAAATTTCACTATGGGCCTATCTTTGCAACTCCTCAAAGTGAACTCTTCATAGTGAATTTTGTAGGGCATCGATGGGAGCACCATCATAAGAGTAATGCTCTTCTTCTGAGTCAACTCATTCATGGCACAATGACTAGGGTTGCTGCTTAGTGTGTGTGAGAGTAGAAATCTTCTTCTACACCATTGCATTTTGGCATGATACATACCCCTCACATCGTGATTTGCTTCAGCCCAAGAATTCTCCATTCCTTTGCATCCTACTCAACTCCAATTGGTCTCTAAATCATATTTGAGCATGTTGTCACTAAATGCAATAAGAAATCACCTTCAAAAATCCTGAATGATTTTTTTTTAAGAAACAAGACATAGCATGCTCACAATATATGAGTTTTCTAAATACCGCATCATACAATAGAATGATGTTTTTTATAATTCTTCAACTATCAATGTAAGGATCAATGTTGCATTGATCTTGATTCAATAGAGATCAACTCACAACCCCCACTTTGTCAATACAATTTACGAGGGCTTCTCAGAGACTCATTGATTTCTCTCAAATTATCAAGGACTCTTTGATCACCTCTTAAGGGTTTTTCAATCTTTTATGTTGTAAAGACCTTCCTACAATATAAATGACCCTCTCATGAACGACCATATTGGTAACCTTAGAAATGTCTACTATTATTTAAAAGTTGTGATTCTTATTATTTGAAGATTGCCCCATGAATTTATAATCATGTTCATCTACACATATATAGTTACGAATAATTATAGTAAAAAAGGCATTCAGAGCCAAAACGGGTAGTTAATGATTGTTTAGGATCAAAAAATGAGAAAAAGCCAACAAAAGACCAAAAATATTATGAATTTTAAATAAAAATGAAATTTTATTTTAGTCTAAATTAGAGGAGGTCTTTTAACTTGAATTAAGGACCTATGGTCCTTAAATTTCATTGCTTCATGATTATACTTGTTACTTACATACCCGGTTGTACTTATAACTCTTTGATACGTTAATGGTTACACTTGACATAAAGTCAATACAAATTAATGAATTAAAAAGCATTGTATAAAATACAAATTCAGTGAAACTGAAAAGAGAGGAGGACGGGTTGGGAATCTGCCTTTTTATTTTAAAAAAGCAACACAAGTTGTAATAAGTCGGAATAAAATAAAGAATTGCAGCATGTGGGCAAATGAAACCTGAATTCATATGAATCCCTGAAAAAACTGACACAAGTACAGACATATATGGCGACCCTGTTTATTTAAGAACCCCGGATCCCTTCCTCCCCTTTGCATCATCATTTCTAATCGGAGAACCTCCCCGAAGATCAGGGTGGCCGGAATTCTCGCCATAGTCGCCGGTGGAGTGCTTGGCTGAAGTGGGAAGGAGCTAGAAAGATTCGGAGGAGCCGCTGTCGCCTCCGACTCCAGTGCTGCGTGCATCCCTTCCGGCGATCCCCAGCGACGCTCCAACCTTGGAAGCGGCGGACGGCACTGAATCCGCCGCCGCTTTGAAAATCTGCGTTTGGAGTCGTCCTCTCCTCGGAGGGGTGGGGCACTTCTCTTTCTCCGCCGACTCCACCGCCTGCACTGGACCTCCCACTGTAAAATATAATAAGAAAGAAAACAGAGACCGCGGGAAGCAGAGTCGAAGGAGCGAGCTGGTTCAGATGATGAACGAAACGAAGCAGAGACCGTGAGTTTGCCGCCGGCGGCGGCGCCTCCCCTGCCGCTTCTGGCGGCGGGATCCCTTCCGGAGATCCCCAGCACCGCAGCGAGCTTGGATGGGGCGGAAGCCAGTGAATCGGCCGCGGCTCTGAACATCCGTTTTTTGACTCCACCTGGGAGAACCCGGTTCTGTTTCTCCGTTGACTCTGGTATGAAAGGGATCTCCATGGCCCGGAGCTGGACTGTAAAAAAAGGGAAAACCGAGATGGGGGGATGGAGGGACGCGAGAAAGAGCGGATAGAGATGATGAAGGAAAGGAAACAGAGTGCGAGTGTGATGATCTCCGGATACAGTTTTGGTGGGGCGTGGGGCACATCCCGAAAATATTCTCCGATCTGTGTTTTAATTTTAATGGAGTTTGTTGTGTGCTGTGGTGGCTGATGTGATCGGGGAAAAATGGGTCAGGTTCATCCATTGGCACGTTGCAAAATTTTCAGTGGAAATTTCCAACAACTTTCAAATGACGTGGCCCTCTTCCATTGGCGGAAACCCAACGTGAGGTTGGGCACCCCAACCTGAGACGATTTAAATAGGATGTAATCAATTTAATATTATTATTTTAAAATTTAGTTTATATGTTATTTTTTTTATTTTTTTATTTAAAATGTTTTAACTGAAAATTAAATAAACCTAATAAAGATGATTGCAAAAAAAATTATATAGATATTTGTATGTACTTATAGTTAAGTGTAATTATAAATATTTATACATACTTTCAGATAAATATGTGATTATGCATATGTATACCTATATTTATACATATTTATAATCCGGGATGAAATGGAGGCGACATGGATCCCACTCGATGCAATGCAATTTCATTGGATCTTAAAGTTCTATATATGCATTAAAATCCATATTTCTCCTAATTCTTGGATGATTTTGAGGTGTTCTATTGTTGCATTATAAGTTTAAATAATGAAATTTGTGAAGTGTTTTCGATGATTGTCATCAACTAAGGGAAAGAACAGAGGATTTTTTTTTAAAAAAAGTCATTTGATAATTAATTCTATTTTCTTCTGTAACCAATCACCCCTTCACATTCACCGACACACCAGCGATTTCTATATAATGGCATGAGCATAAAATTTTCACAAAGCATGAGCATAAAATTTTCATAAAGGTGTGCACTCTGATTTACTATTACATAGTAAGATTGCTTTTATTACAAATCAATGAAGGTATTTCTAACAATGCTACTATTTTAGATAGTAAGAAAATTTTAAATATCGTGCTATTGCATGGGGGAGAATACTAGTTATATATACTCTTATTATTTTAAAATTCAGTCCCATCATTGGCAGTAGGGTGGTATGAGTTTTGGTGGGGTGAGGGTCAGGTCGTGGGAAAGTTCACAGGCCTGCGATTCATTGCAGTTTTCTTCCTTGTGTTGTGTTCCGCAGTGACGGATGTAATCGATCTAGTATTATTATTTTAAAATTTAGTTTATAGGTTATTTTTTTATTTAAAACGTTTTAACTGAAAATTAAATAAACGTAATAAAGATAATTACAAAAAAAATTATATTGATGTTTGTATGTACTTATAGAAAAGTATAATTATAAATATTTATATATAATTTCATATAAATATGTGATTATGCATATGTATACTTATATTTATACATATTTATAATCCGGGATGAAACAGAGGCGACATGAATCCCATATTTTTAATAACTGTTTTTATAAAACATACTAATAAAGGAACACATATTCCCAAAAACATCAGATGGTGATGTATTTTAATAAATAAGTTTTATTTTTGACATGTATAAGATGGCGAAAGCCTGCCTTCCGCTATTAAACACCCCGAAAGCCAAAAACAACAATCCATTAATTCAGGGAAATGCAGCAAAACGCGTCTAGCCCATGTTAGGAAATGCCTTGTATCTCCTCATCCCTCTCATTTTTCAATTGTTGTTTTTATGGTTGTATCTTTATTTATTACTAAAAAAATATAAAAAAACATAAGATAAATAAAAATGAACGATAAAAATAGTAAACATACTTTTTTTATACACAAAATGTGGGTGTTACGTTGCGGATCAGTCTCCATTCAACATCCAAAGAGGATCGATGGGTTTAATTTTGATTCTCAAAATTCTGAATGAAAATATAAAACATATTGAATAATGATGTAAACAATACATGAATACAATACAACTTTCATTGAATTCTCAACAACGGAACCAAGAATCAAAGAAACAAGAGAATACAAGACACCAAATTCATGCAAACACATTTACAGGAGCTTCAAATCCAAAACAGAAGCAATAAACAATTTAAATTGATTAACTTGTAATCAATTCTAAACATTAGTTACAATGATAACATACATCAGCATCAACCAGTCGATAAAAGTAGTAAGGAAATCAAAAAAAGGAACACCATGATTTTTATGTCCGTTGCGGCTCCTTGATGTTCAATGTTGTTGTATCATGCAAATTTTCCATTTAATGCGCATGAAAAACACATTCACATGAACGCTTTTCGATGATCTATAAAAGTAAACAGGCTATACCATACAACATGTTGTAAAATTTAATATAACACTTAATATCTTTAATAATCAATATTTAATAACTTGGGAGCATTCTCATTGAGTGTGTGAGTCAAACTTTTCATATTTAGTACAATTCAAATTTAAATAGTTCAAGTTCCAAGAATACAGTGTATATAATAATACACACATGTTGACATTTAATGCAGTTTAAATATGGCATAAAATATATCCAAAAAATTATATATGATTGAAATAAGTAATTGTTAAATTTGGCATGTTAATGTTACAAATTAAAATGTTTATATTTTTTTGATTCATTAATGTCATGTATTTTAATCTCCCGTTTGCATGCTATTTCATGCTTGTTTTAGTTTTATTTTGCTTAATATTTGGTTTAGCAGTATTCTTGCTTATTTTGTTTACCCTTATGTAAGGTTTATGTCACCCTCATGTGAGGTGATTTTTGTTGGGAGTTGTTGTTATTTATTCTCATTTTATGTTTTTAAATATTACAAAACCCTCTCATTATTTTATTTGAAAATTAGTTTTTACTAGCTCTATGTATTTTTTATTATATCTTGAGTTGTAGTGATCATATTTTTATAATTCTAATTTCAAATCAAATATAAGAAGTTCATTTAACTTTTACGAGCAATGAGTCCAATAGCCTTCTTTTTGCTCGTGCTACCCCGCAAGAATGCAGTTCAGTGTTGCATATCATCAATCTGTACGAAAGGGCTTCTGGGCAACGTCTTAATCCTTCGAAATCCGAGTTATCTTTCAGTAAAGGCATCTCACGAGTAAAGAGAGAGGAGATGCAGAGAATGTGTGGTTTTCCGCTGGTTGAGAAGCATCCTAAGTACCATGGCCTCCTGACCCTTGTTGGTAGGTCAAAGAAACAAGTGTTCGCCTCAATTATGCTCAGGGTGGATAATCTGATTTGTCTTTGGTCTAGTAAGAAGATTTCCAAGGTGGGAAAGGAAGTTCTCGTGAAGTCAGTGGCCCAAACAATCTCTTCTTATGCTATGTCGCTGTTTAAATTCCTGGAAACTCTCGTCGATCAGATCCACTCCCGGTTGGCCAATTTTTGGTGGGGCTCTAATGAGGGAAAACATAACTCACACTGGATGTCTTGGGAGAAGCTGTGCGTTTCAAAATTTCGTGGGGGCCTTGGCTTTAGGAATCTCAAATGGTTTAATGAGGCTCTTCTGGCAAAGCAAGGATGGCGCCTCCTCTCCCATCCATATGCCCTGTTCTCAAAGGTTCTGCGAGCAAAATATTTCCCTCATTCTGACTTCTTGCATGCCCAGTTGGGGCCAAGGCCGAGTTTTTTTGTGGAGAAGCATCTGGGATGCAAAATCCCTCCTTGACATGGGGTGCGTCTGGAGAATTGCTGACGGACATAATGTTAATGTTTGGAAGGACCCCTAGCTGGCAAATGGCATTAACCATAAGGTCTCTTCCATTGTTGTTCCTGGTTTCGAAGATGCAAGGGTACGAGATTTGATCAATGACTCACTTGAGGACTGGGATCGCGAGAAGCTTTACAACTGGTTTAATGAGGTTGACCGTCAGCTCATCCTAAGTATTCCTCTCACACCAGGGATGGGCAATGACCAGCTTTGCTGGACCGGGGAGTCTTAGGGCAGATATTCTGTCCGCTCGGGATACAAAATACGGGTCCAAGGAGTGGCTCAGGCCTTCCCTGATAATCGATGGAAGATTATTCGGGCGCTCACTGTCCCCCCTAAGGTGAAATTTTTTTGGTGGCAGGTCTGCTCTGAGGTTCTCTCAACCCGTGACTTTTTGGTGCGGCGACATTTGGCGGAGGATGACACCTGTCTGTTGTGCCTCCCGGAGGTGGAATCCCATTTGCATGCAATTCTTTCCTGTTGTGGGGTGGAAGGGGTGTGGAAGGCATGGAAACTGGATTTTGGTTTGTTTTTTGATCTTTCAATTGGGCTGGTTCAAAATTTGGTTAAATGGGTGACTTCTCTTGAACCGAGAGTGGTGGGGTTGATCTGTACAATTGCTTGGTTAGTGTGGACTCGACAAAATGATCGCATTTTCCAAATGAAGGTGACCCATGATCGTCTTTGGGTAGATAGGGCTAGGGAATGGATGAACAGTTGGATGAATAACGATTCAGTGCCTCCTTTGGGCAACACTTGGCAGTCGGCTCCTTGTTGGTCTCCCCCCCTGAGGGTTTCCTCAAGATCAATACAGATGCTACTGTCTCTGCTAATTCCAGGGTTGGTATTGGACTCATTGCTCATAATAGTTTTTGTCCAGATTGTGGAAGCTCAGTGTTGGGCTGTGCCTTTCTCATGGAGCCATGTGGTGGCAGAGGTCTCTGTCATCCTCCATGGGATCATTTTTGCTCGTTCAAAAAATTGGCCCAAGGTTTTGGTGGAATCTGACTTCCTCAAAGTGGTGAATGCTCTTGCTTCGAAGGATGATGCATCTCAACCGTATGGACTTATCTTGAGAAATATCTGGTCATTAACCGAAGGCTTTGCTGCATGCAAATTTTCTTTTATCAAGCGATGAGGGAATATGGAATCTCATTGTTTGGCTCATTTTGGGAAATCTTGGGGTGATCATTGTTGGGTGGACTCATTTCCTGATTGGCTTTATAGGCCTGGTTTGCTTGATCAGTAATATATCTTATCTTTTCTCAAAAAAAATATTACATGCTTTTGGTTTTAACAATATTATTCAGTTTACAATGCTTCATTTTTTTATTTTTTTATTATTTTTATAACTTGAGTTATAAAGATAATATTATCACAAAACTTTTTTGAGTGGAAAGACAATACATTTTTTTACATTTCATTAGTCTAAGTGCAAGTTTAAATTTATTTTTTAAGTGGTCTAAAAATTTCTCAAAGTTTATGAAACAATTCTATAATTCTAAATTTTCTATAATAATTTTTCTTCTGTAATTCATTGATATATATAGAAATACACATCGGGATCACACGTTTTTCATTGTGTTGGAAAGATAAGATATTTATCTACATTTCATTCAATTGAATGATAGTCTAAAATTTTTGTTTAAAGACCTCAAAAATAGGCTGAATTACTACAATAATTTCAGCATTTTTTCTACAATTTTAAAATTATGTTCTTCATTCTTTTTCAATCTATCTTGCTCTATAGATGCCGGATTGATGCTTTCTTTGATATGTTGGAAATCTATCAAAGGTATCTACATTTAAATATTTTGCATCGAATGCTAATTCTGATGCTTAGATGGTCTGAAAATTAGCCAAAGTCTAAAATATCATGTAGCACGGGTTTTCAAAACCCAATTTTATATATACCCACCGTGTGTTTTGTGTAGTGACCATGAGTTTTAAAACCTACCTTCCATGAGTTTTAAGTTATATCATTTTAAACCTAATGTTAGATTTGAGACCTATCGTGAGTGGATTTGGTAAACCAAAGTTAACGCATGAGCTCATCAAGATTTCTGCAAATGACACTTGGGTATTTCACGCGCAATACCAACACCGACCTTCAAGCTTTAGTAATCAAAATAGCTTGTACATGAAGCACCTGCTTCTCCTTGTACGATTGTATAGTGCATCTTTTTCATCAACCTCCAACAACATCACATGAGCAGCCCACCAACCATCATGCTAGCAGAAATCTATTACAAGTGACCGTGAGTGGTGTTTTAGGAGGTACTACAAAGCTTATGAAGTTAGCGCATGAGGTGTATATACCTACCGTGTGCTTTGTTTCAACCTACTGTGACTCTTTCAAGTGACTTCATAGTAAGTGAACCTATATCATGAAGGATACTACCTATTGTGAATCCACTCTCAACCTACTATGAAGGAAATTGGTAAGTGACCATGAAATATTATTATATAGTTACTGCACACTGTCAATATACCAAACATGTATTATTATTTTTGTTACTTCACATTATATTGAATGACTGCATGATTTTTTTTCACAGTTAGTATATTGATCACAAGACCACCGAACGCATGTTATCGACACAATAAGTATACCGACTACAAGTGATTTTTAGCATACACGACCAATTCAACACTATTTATTTTTTCTTAAATATGGAATTCTATGCATGCTCTATTTTTCATCATTTTTGATACTTTGATCAACTACTTACTTATTTTAACTATTTTAAGTATTTTATTGATTTCTAAAAATCATATATATTATATATAAGCCATGCAGAGTGTTATTATAATATCTTAATCAATTTTAAATATGATTTAAATTTATTTATTATTTTTGCGTAACACTTACAACATGTATTTGAAATATTTAAGATTTTATATTTTAAGTTAATTTCTTTGACTTATTCTTTTCTAAATTAATATTTAATGATAGAAATTATTCAATCTTATTCTATATTATTTAATGCATCATAATTAAATCCTTTAATTATTACGCGTTGCATGTAATTAGAAAAAATTTAGAATTGGAAGCTAAAAAGTCAAATTATATTAATTTTTTAAGGGATTTCTTAGAATTATTATTATAGAGACTTTTTGAATCAATTAATGGATAATTCAAATGGTTTGAATTGGTCTTTAGTTTTTGAATTCAAATGATATTTGTTACCATTATTCTCGATGATAATTTTCTATATTTTGAATAACTGTGTAATTTGAATTTTATTTTCTTACCCAAATGAAGATTGGTTTGTTTGTATTTATAGATTCTATTTGAAGGCCTCAAGACACAATTAAAATCACAATACTGAGGCGACACTACTATACATGAGGCTTTTAACAACACTAGAATAGGGATTTGTCTGGGAAAAAGAGCGTTGAAAATCGAAGCATCTTAGAAAGCCATAAGCCTTTATTGGTGCTTCTTTTAGTGCTTATAAATGATCCTCATTATCAGTGCTAAAAATAGCACCGATAAAAGGTTTATGGGAGCTAGTTTAGTGCTGATTAAGGGACATACTGCTATAATGTGCTTTTATAATTACAACATATTGTAGCAACAAATACTTAGAGAAAATACATAATTTAATTGAAATAAAATTTGCAACACAAATACAAGAAAAAAACTATATTATAGATATTTAATACATTGGTTTGTACGGTTACATCAATAAGTACAATTTATCACATACATTCAAAAACATCAATTTTCCTTTATCTTTGGCACCCAACCCGCGGTCATTCTATTAGATACCGAACAAAACACCCCACCTCGAGCAAATGAATTCACCTGTATAAGAAAACAATTCTTATGTTAATAATACTATAAATAAGAAAATTAAACACACAATGTCGATTTTAAACTATAAAACATATATTTTGAGTCATACCAGACACACCGTATTTCAGATTGGGTTGCGGTTGATTCTTACACGTCACATAATTTCTTATTGTTCTCAAAAGTATGTGCTCTTGAATTGGCTTACATCTCTGGTGATAAAAAAATTCTCACTACAGATGTGAGCCAATTCAAGAGCACTTTATTTTGAGAACAAACCTTCAATTGTCACATCATTTCTTATTTGTTTTCAAACATAATCTCTGTGAAAATTAACTAAATAATTATTAGATAAAAATGATAATTAAATTAACTGAGTAACAAATAAAATGATGAGAAAATAATCTGAGTTTGTTTGCTCAATTTTGGCTTTGTGATGCATGTTTTAAACTAAAATGACACATATATATTGAAAACATGTACTTTGAGTCATACCGATCACACAATGCCTTGGATTGACATGTGTTTAATTTATATATGTCACAAATGAATTATGGATCGATGTCCTAAAGTTTGAAAATAATACGAGCTCGTTTGCTCAGTTTTGGCTAGTGATGTGTGTTTTAAAAAAATGACACCTTTATATTGAAAACACACACTTTGAGTCATATCGGTTAGATCATGTGTCATATTGACATGTATTTGATTTCTACACATCACAGATGAATTATGGACTATTTTCCTAATGTTTGAAAACAATCTGAGTTCATTTGCTCAGTTTTGGCTATTTTATGTGTGTTTTAAACTAAAATGACACTTTAGTATTGAAAACATGCAATTCAAGTCACATCGATCTCATCGTGTGTCAGATTAATGTGTTTTTTATTCCTACATGTTAAAAATGAATTATAGATTGTTTTTCAAAATTTTAGAAACAATCTGAGCTCATTTTCTTAGTTTTGGCGATGTGACATGCATTTTAAACTAAAATATCACTTTTATATTGAAAACACACACTTCGTGTCATACCGACCACATCATGTTTCAGATTAACTTATGGTCAATTCCTACACATTACATATGAATTATGGATTTTTTTAAAGTTTGAAAATAATCTGAGCCTATTTTCTCGGTTTTGGCTATGGATGCATGTTTTAAACTAACATGACACCTTTATATTGAAAATATGCACTTTGAGTCATATCAGTCATATTGTGTATCATATTAATGTGTGTTTGATTTCTACATATCACAAATGAATTATGAATCTTTTCCCTAAAGTTTTAAAACAATTCGACTTCATTTTCCCAAAAATTTGATGCGTGTTTTAAACTCAAATGACACTTTTGTATTAAAAATACACACTTCGAGTCATACCGACTACATTGTGTGTCATGTTGATGTACAGTCCATTAATACACTTCAAAAAAAAATTATGAATCATTTTTCTAAAGCTTGAAAATAATCTGAGCTCATTTACTCGATTTTGTTGATGTGACACATTTTAAACTAAAATGACTCTTATATTAAAAACACACATTTTGAGTCATACCAACCATATTGGGTGTTAGATTCTTACAAATCACAAATGAATTATGGATTATTTCCATAAAATTTAAAAATTATTCGAGTTCGTTTGCTCAGTTTTGGCTATTTGATTTTTGTTTTAAACTAAAATGACTATTTTGCATTGAAAAAAGCACTTCGAGTCATACTGACCACATCATGCATCGAATTAACATGTGTTCAATTTCTATATATCAAAAATGAATTATAGATCGTTTTACTAATGTTTGAAAACAATTCAAGCTCTTTTTCTTGATTTTGGTGACGTGACACACGTTTTAAAGTAAAATGACACTTTTAAATTGAAAACACGCACTTCGAGTCATACCGACCACATAGAGTGTCAGATTGACGTCCGGTCAATTACTACACATCAAAAATTAGTTATGGATCATTTCCATAATGTTTGAAAACAATCCAAGATCGTTTGCTTGGTTTTTGCTATTTGGTGCATGTTTTAAACTAAAATGACACTTTTGTATTGAAAAAAGGCTCTTTGAGTCATACTGACCACAACGTGTGTTAGATTGATGTGAGGTCGATTCCTACATATAAAAAATGAATTATGGATCATTTTACTAAATTCTGATAACAATTTGAGGTTGTTTTCTTAGTTTTGGTGATGTGACACACAATTTAAACTAAAATGATAACTTTATATTGAAAACACATATTTCAAGTCATATCGACCACATCGAGTGTCAGATTGATGTGTGGTTGATCTCTATACATCAAAAATGAATTATAAATCATTTTACTAAACTTTGAAAACAATCCAAGCTCGTTTGCTCGGTTTTTTCTATGTGATAGTTTTTAAACTAAAATGACACTTTTATATTAAAAACATGTATTTCAAGCCATACCAACCACATCATGTGTCAGATTGGCATGTTGTCAATTCCTACATGTTAACAATAAATTACAGATCGTTTTCTTAAATCTCAAAAACAATCTGAGCCTGTTTGCTAAGTTTTTTCTATATGACATGTATTTTAAACTAATGGCACTTTTATATTGAAAACACATACTTAGATTTATAATGACCATATCGGGTATCATATTGACCTGAAGTCAATTACTACAAGTCAAAAATGAGTTATAAATCAATTTAATGAAGTTTTAAAACAACCCAAGCTCATTTTCTCAGTTTTGTATATTTGATACTTATTTTAAACTAAAATGAAATTTTTGTATTGAAAACACACACTTCAAGTCATACTGACCACTTCGTGTGTCAAATGTATATGTGTTCAATTTATACAAGTAAAAAATGAATTATAAATCATTTTCCTCAATTTTAAAGAAAATACGAGCTCTTTTTCTCAGTTTTGGTGACGTGACACGCGTTTTAAACTAAAATGACACTTATATTGAAAACATGCATTTCGAGTCATACTGACCATATTGGGTGTCGGATTGGCCTGTGGTCAATTTATGAAAGTCATAAATGAATTATGGACCATTGAACTAAATTTTGAAAACAATAAAATTTCATTTACTTAGTCTTTCATATTTGATGTGTGTTTTAAACTAAAATAACACTTTTGTATTAAAGACACACACTTCAAGTCATACCGACCACATCGTATGTCAGATTGACATGTTCTTGATTAGTACACATCAAAAATGAATTATAGATTATTTTAATAAAGTTTGAAAACAATATGATCTCGTTTTCTTAGTTTTGGTGATGTGACACACGTTTTAAAGTAAAATGACACTTTATATTGAAAACAAACTCTTCGAGTCATATTGACCACATCGTGTGTTGGACTGACGTGTGGTCAATTTCTATACTTCAAAAATAAATTATGAATTGTTTTCCAAAAGTTTGAAAACAATATGAGTTTGTTTTCTCAGTTTTGATTAGTAACGTACGTTTTAAACTTAAATGACACTTTTATATTGATAACATGAATTTCAAGTCATACCAACCACATCGGGTGTCAGATTGACATGTGATCAATTCCTATATGTCCAAAATGAATTATGGATCATTTTTATAAAGTTGTAAAACAATTTGAGCTTGTTTTCTTGGTTTTTCCTATGTGTTGTATCTTAAACTAAAATAAAACTTTTATATTGAAAACACGTACTTCGAGTCATATCTACCATATCATGTGTTAGATTGGTGTGTGGTCACACTACTACAAAATAAACCTTTAATAGCACTAGAAATGACCTTTATCAGCACTAGAGAAGTTCTGACTACCGGAACGAGATTAGAAGCCCTAGTATTTTATCAGCGCTTGTAAAAGTGCTGATAAAGGACACATTTATTAGCGTTTTTAAAAGCACTGATAAAGGGGCTTACTGTAGTGTGTTGTAATAGCGCACTGCAACACTAGTGTAGTGTGCTGTAACAACACACCACAACACCACAACACCACCAAATATCAACATAATCAAGTATCAATAAAAAAATTTAATGAAATGAAATTTACAAAAAAAATACCAGAAAAAAAATAGTATATTATATACATTTCAAACATTGGTTTATACAATTACATAAGTAAAAATTATTAAATACATTAAAAAACATTAATGTTTCTTTATAATTTAATTGTGACCTCGACTCATGTTATTTCTGAACAAACCACCCCTGCTCGAGCAAAAGAATTCACCTATATAAGAAAACAATTCTTATATTAGTAATAATATAAAGAAATAAATTAACAGAAAATGTTAATTAATTTTAAACTAAACTTTCAGTCATACCAGGAACACTATGTATCGGATTGAGTTGCGGTTGATTCCTACACATCAAAAATTACTTATGGATTATTGTCCTAAAGTATCTAAACAATCCAAATGTGGTTTCTCTATTTTAAGTAGGTTAGTTATCCTTTTTACTAAAATTGATGTCAATTTTAAATAAAAATACGCACTTAGAGTCATACCGGTCACACAGTGTGTTAGATTGAGGTGAAGATGATTCCTACACGTTTCAAATGACTTATAGATCATTTTCCTAAAGCATCAAAATAATCCAAATCTATTTTCTCGGTTTTGAGTATGTCAATTGTCTTTTTTATTAAAATGTCATTTTAAACTGAAAACACACATTTTGACTCATACCGGTCACATAGTGTGTTGGTTTGAAATGATAATAATTATTACATGTCAAAAATGACTTATGAATCATTATCTTAAATTATCAAGAAAATATGAGCACGCTTGCTCAGTTTTCAGTGAGTGACACTTTTTGAACTAAAATATTGATTTTAAACTTATAACGAACACATTGAGTCATACCGGGCATATAGTGTATCATATTGAGGTACGAATAATTCATACATGTCAAAAATGACATATTTATTATTTTACTAAAGTATATAAACAATCTGAATTCATTTTTTCAGTTTTGAGTATGTTAGTTGTCCTTTTTACTAAAATTTATGGTAATTTTAAATAAAAAGATGCACTTGGAGTCATACCAGTCACACCGTGCATTGTATTAAGGTGCGGATGATTCCTACGTGTATAAAATGACTTATTTATCACTTTAATAAAGTATAAAAATAATCCAATTTTTTTTACTCAGTTTTAGGTAGGTCAGTTTTCCTTTTTACTAAAATGTCATTTTAAATTGGAAACACATATTTTGACCTATACCGGTCACATCGTGTGTCAGTTTGATGTGATAGTAATTCATACAGTTCATACATGTATTATGAATTATTTTCCTAAATTATCATGAAAATATGAGTGTGTTTGCTCAGTTTTCAGTGAGTGACACTTTTTTGAACTAAAATTTCCATTTTAAACAGATAACAGACATATTGAGTCATACCAGACACATCATGTATCAAATTGAGGCGTGACTTATTCCTACACATAAAAAATTACTTATGGATCATTATACTAAAGTATCTAAATAATTCAAATGTGTTTTCTCGGTTTTTGAGTATGTCAATTTTCTTTTTTACTAAAATTGAAGTCAATTTTAAATAAAAAGACGCACTTGGAGTCATAACGGTCACACCGTGCATTGGATTGAGGTGAAGCTAATTCCTACACATTTCAAATGACTTATGGATCATTTTCCCAAAGTATTAAAACAATCCAAATGAGTTTTCTTGGTTTTGAGTAGGTCACTTTTTCTTTTTACAAAAATCAATTTCAATTTTAAATAAAGACACACTAAGAGTCATACCGGTCACACTGTTTGTTGGATTGAGGTGTGGTTGGTTCCTACGCATCCCAAATGACTTATAGATCGTTTTTCTAAAGTATCAAAATAATCCAAATTTGTTTTCTCAGTTTTGAGTATGTCATTTGTCTTTTTTACTAAAATTTTATTTTATACTTGAAACACACACATTGACTCATACATATCACATCATGTGTCGATTTGATGTGAGACCAACTCCTACACATCAAAAATAATTTGTGAATCAATGTACTAAATTATCAATAAAATATTAAAATGTTTCCTTTGTTTTTAGTGAATGAAACTTTTTGAAGTAAAATGTTGATTTTAAACTGATAATAGACATTTTGAGTCATACCAGACACATCGTCTATTAGATTGAGGTGAGGCTGATTCCTACACATCAAAAATGACTTATGGATTTTTTTTCTTAAAGTATAAAAATAATCTCAATATTTTTTTCTTGATTTTGAGTATGTTAATTTTTTTTACTAAAAATTAATATCAATTTTACATAGAAAGAAGCACTTGGAGTCATACCAGTCACACCGTGTGTCAGATTGAGGTGTGACTGATTGCTACACGTCTCAAAGTCTCAAAAAAATTCTAAATTTCAATGTTTCCATGATTTCAATTGTCTTTATTTGTAAAATTACCAACATAGCATATTGACTCGATGTTCTTGGCTAAAAAACCTTTCTTGTTATTGAAATTCAGATGAGTAAAGGAAGATCAAGTACCCATTATATCATGACAAGTCACTATAATGAGAACATGAGCTTCCTCCACTCTTCTGGCTTTCAATGAGAAATGTTTTTTGGCTAAGAACATCGACCCAATATGAAATGTCAGCAGGTCGACAAATAAAGACAATGGAAATATTAGTAACTTTGGCAGAAATAAACATTTTATCTCTTTTGTGGCTTGTTGTAGATAGTCGAAAGAAAAATATGACTTCCCAAAATATCTATAAAAAACTAAATTAGTATTAGATAAAAAATATAAGGAAATTAACTTACAGATAGTGGATAAATGATGATAAAATTAATTAATTAAATAGTAGTAATTCACCTTTTCCTGATGGTTGTATGCATTTTTGATGCATTTCCTTGTTGTCATCATCTCAATTGTAGGCTCAATATCCTATCTATCATGAGCATGAGTAGCTTTGAACAAACCACCCCAACTCGAACAAAATAATCCACCTATATAAGAAAATAATTATTATATGAGTAATATAAAAATAAATAAATTAAATATAAATATAAAATAACACATTAATTCTATGGAAAATGATTTTATTATAGAAACATCGAGATTACCTCCATGATTGAGCATTAGAGGGAACCTGAAGGAAAGTGATGAATTTCAACATTATAGGGGTGAATTTTTTTTAAGGAGAATAAGTCTATAGAAGTTTTGCTGTAAAAAGACATGAAATATGTACAGACCACCCCAACTCGAACAAAAGAATCAACCTGTATAAGAAAACAATTCTTATGTGAGTAATACTAAAAAGAAATAAATTAAACAAAAATATGAAACAATAAATCAATTTTATGGACAATTATTTTACTATAAAAACATCAAGATTACCTCTATGATTGAGTAGAGGCAGCATCATTCTTTTCTTTGACTCGTATTCTTCTTTGTCTTCACCGACTTTAACAACTACACATTCTAAGTGCTAGTATGATCCAATTCCTTGGAGTGATCATGAAATTGATCCTCTAAGTTAATTGGTGATTAGCCTTAGTATTGTGTATGGATTAAATTGGAGAATCATATTAGGGAGTTATATCATTGATTTGACACCTCTTGAACTATTGAACACAAAATTCTTAGAAAAACAATTATATCCATTTTATCCATAACAAAAACCTAGGATCAACCCATCAACATTAATTGTTTTAATTCAAGTCATTGTGCATTTTTTTCTTGGTTCTTTAAATTAAATCACTATTTATTCGAATGAAATCAATCCCAATAGTTGGCCAATCCATATCCAAAAATTCCAAAACTCGAGTCTCTAGGTTTCTTCTTCGGTCCCTATAGATTTGATCCCTACTTGTACATCAACAAACGCATATACCTTTATGGTAAATTTGGGTACAACCAAATTTTGGTGCCATTTCTGGGGACCCAAGTAAGTATCTTAAACACTCACATTCTTTTCTCTCCATTTTCACTTTTATCACCCCAATTTCTCTTATATTTTCCCTTTTCTATTTGTGTGACTCCTGAAAATATCAAAAAAAAATCTTCATCCACTCCAATGGAGTATCTTCAAAATTACACCATCATAAACCCATGTTGGTAATAAAATGACAAGTCCAAATTTTGAAGCCACACACTTAGGGAATTTCTACGAACAAACCTTGTATGATTACCCCACACACAATGAGATTTACAATCAATGGGCTAATTAATGTTTAAAAAATCAATTTTCATCCCTCTCAAGGTGGTTGAAGAGATAAATCAAAAGGAATTCCATGATATCCAAACTCTTATCCAGCCTAATCCCAAAAAATTACTTGAAAAATTGTGTGAACAAATGGATAAAATGAATTTGGAAGTTTCATCATTAAGAGTTGAACTATAATGCTTTGAAAATTTTATAGATTCCAATTGTAAGAACCTGGATCTTCGTTCAGGTATGTTTTTCCTTTTTTCTAGAGTTTTTAAGGAAAATGAATTTTTTGGAAATTTTCAAAGTGCACGTCGTGTACATTCTGAGTACACGCCGTGTACTCTGATCCGGCTCGAAGCCGTGTGTTGGTCGTACCCGGGCCACACACACAGTGTGTAGGGGTGACGTGGAGGCTGATTTTGGCGGAGTACGGAAGGGACCCAGTACACGCCGTGTAATATAAAAGTACACGCCGTGTACTTTATTTTTTTCATTAAACGGACTGGGGTCGCATCTAACCCCCGTTTTCACCTTCTTCTCCAGTTTTTGTCTATCCGAAGTGACCCGTACGGCCGAATCTTTTCCGAGCTTCTTCCTCGCCGTCCATTCTCCGATTAGAGCACGGTTGATTGCGTTGGAAGCACAGCGGTTATTTCTTCCTTCTTCTTGAACCTTGTTTCTTGATTCCTCCTTATTTTCACGATATCGTAGGTTGAGCGTTTTGTGCGTTTTCTCAGATCTACGTCATTATAAGGGGAATCGGTCGTCGTAGTTCACGTATATCGATCACCTAGGATCGAGGTAGGTGGTTTGTGCCTTTCCGTAGAAAGTTGATGAATATTTTTTGCAAATTCCACCAATACCCTTGAACGGGGTATTGCGTGTTCTGTTTTTTCCCTTGTTGTATTGCCTGCTTTTATTGATTGCTAGAGTAGATGTTTTTCCTATGATTATGGTAGCTTTACTGTACCTTGAATGTTTGTTATGCTTGTTCTTCCTTTTTGTCATTTTTTTAGTTGTCATGCCTAGTTGTAGGATTATGGACTGCTGCCTTGTTTTACTACTGAGCCTTAGTTGATAGCCAAGTAGTCTTGAGGTTTACTTGGATGATTCATACGCACTGAGCATGTTTAGTTTCACTCAAGACTGTGAGAACCTAGAGTAGTAGACCAAAGGGAGAATTGACGGAAGGGCTTCTCCAGAGTGTCTTTTAATTACGATACGAGACCACAAGGGGAATTGACGTTGAGTGCTTCCTCAGAGATTCTATTGTTCCTCGACGCGGGCCACAGGGGGAATAGACATTGAGTGCTTCCCCAGAGATCCTTTAGCACGATACGAGACTATATGGGGAATTGACGATGAGTGCTTCCCTAGAGAGTCTGCTTAATTTCATAACTGAACTAGAGGGGTGAGATTGTGTGTTCCACCTAGAGGGTTGCTAGTACTTATAGGTTGAACCATAGGGGTTAGGTTGTGAGAGATACCCAGAGGGTTACCTTTTTTCCTTTGTTACTAGTTGTTTACTTGTGCTCTTATTTTGTTAGAACTGTAGATTGTAGCTGCTTGTGTTTCTGTTTACTGCCTCTTGCTTTATCACTTGCCTTGTATTCATTGACTGTTAGGCACAAATCTTTGAGTGATTTCCTACTAGGATTGTATCTCACACCCTGTTTGGGCCATGCTTTTGGGCCCAAGCAGACTATGTTGTTGTAGGTATAGATAAGGGCAAGCGCCCTTCTACTTTAGGATCTTGATTGCACTGGAGCTGGAGAGCATGGGACCGAGCCGGGGCTCGCGATGCTGAGGAGTTTATTTCGTTTTTCTTTTTCACTTATTTCTAGTTGTATTCCAGCACGTTATTGTGTTTACTACTTTCCATAGATACTTGTACATGCTGCATCATTGTCATCATTGCTATATATATTCATTGCTTCCACTGTTTGGTTTCTGCTGTTATGCATGTTGTTACTGGTTCCACTGTTTATTGTTGTTTTTCTTACCTTGTATACCTTACCGAATGAGGGAATAGTTTCCCCAATAACTTACCAAGGCCCTCGCTGCTAGTCGGCAGTCCCTGGCATTTGGGGAAACACGCTTGAGGTCTTGTGGTGAGCCGAGTACGGGGCACCAGTGGAGGGGCTCTGGATTCGGGTCGTTACAAAGTGGTATCAGAGGGGTTCTTTTCTCTTGATTTATTTTTTGGAGACTTTAGCCAGGGATAGGATGGATTCGGTACTTGGTATTAAGTTGTGCTCAGGAGTAGATAACCCATGTACAGGGAAAAGCCATACTACCTCGTTAATTGCAGTTTGCTAGTTTTGAGTTTGATGGTTGATATGTTTTCACCTAGAGTGATTCACAGGACTTGTGCTATTATTGTTTTGATATTTTGGTTCTATTTCTGTCGCAACCCAATGAGATGAGGGTATTCCATCTCATGCATCATATAGACACTTGTAGAATCACATTCCATGCATTCTTGCCATGCCATCTAGTGTGAATTAGCGATTTCATGCTGTTGTGATAGTCTTTGTGTAGATTATGCATGCTGTTGTAATAGATGCTTGATAAAATCCCTGCTGTTATGTTAGAGATATGTTTTTTTCCCTTGTATGTGACTGTGGGATATGACAGGCCTTGATTCGTGGGGAGTATGGGCCCTCACGGATCGGAATTTGGCACCTCTTTTCCTTGTTTTTAGTGGTTCTGGGAGTCCGAGTAGTTTCTGAGCTACTGCCCAAAAAAAACCCAGAATACATGGTGTGTACTTTATGGATACATGTTGTGTCACTGACCGTGTGAGCAGAACACGGTGTTGTGAAAGTAACTTCAAGAACATGCCGTGTACGGTTGGTACATGCCGTGTAGTTTGGAGCCATGTACCCGGCCGTGTCACTAACAACACGGGCTGGTGAAGCTCGGGTAGAACACATCGTGTCCTTAGGGAACACACCGTGTAGTCCTGTACAGGTACCTAACCATGTGACTAACAACACGGGACGGCGTTACATTCTTTTCCACACGCCGTGTTTGTTTGGAACACGTCGTGTAGTCTTGTCCAGGTACCCGGTCGTGTCATGAACAACACGGGGATGGGGTCACCTTGCCTATACACGCCATGTTTGTTCGGAACACGCCATGTAAGGTTCATCCATGTAGACGTCCGTGTGTTTAACAACATGGGCCGCCGAAGCCTTGTCCACTACACGCCGTGTCCATAGTAAACACACCGTGTAGTCTCAGTTTAAGAAAAACCGTGTGGGTTAGCCGTGTAAGGAGACTCGGGCAGGGGAACAATTTTCAAGTACAAGCCGTGTGTGGGTTCAACACGCCGTGTAGTTTTAAGTGTACATGAATTTTAGGGCAGGAGTACATGCCCATGTCAGTGGATTAAAAAGACACACTGTGTAGTTTTATACACGTCGTGTAGTCAAGTTTTGTAAACTTCTGTGTTTTTCTTCCCCTGTTTCTGTTTTGTACTCTTTTGTTCTCTATCCTTGTTTTCCTGATCTAAGGTGTGCTTTTGATCTTTCATAGCTATGCCTCCGAGATGTCCTTCGGTCGTGCGTCTGTCATCGTTCAATGATCAAACGCCAGATAGGGCTGATCAGGGACTTCCTGCCGATCCTCCAGTTGATCCATCCTTGGCACCGGCTGTTATACTAGTTGCAGGTGCTGATGCACAGTTCAGGGAAGGTTTCATGAGGATGATGCAGGCCTTCTAGGGAGCGCTGCCTCCTTCTATGTCTATGGCAGACTTGACGCGGGTTTTCCAGCAGCAACATCCTCCTACTTTCTCAGGGGAAGGAGGACCTCAGGCTGCAGAGTCATGGCTGGAAGTCATGCTGACCATCTTCGAGCATCTGGAGACGCCTACAGAGAGGTGGGTCAAGCTCGACACCTACACGCTCCGAGACTCCACCAAGAGGTGGTGGGACTTGATCTCACAGGTAGGTCAGTAGCAGGCTATGGGTTGGTAGGAGTTCCAGCGCGTGTTCTATGACTAATTCTACCCGGAGACCCTGAGGGTCGACCGAGCCCGGGTGTTCATGAGCTTAGAGTAGGGTACTCTTTCTGTCATGGAGTATTCCACTCATTTCACCGAGTTGCAGCACTTCACGCCCCTCCTGGATGTGAGTGGGGTGTTCCTAGCAAGTAAGTTCAAGGATGGTCTCAAGCGGGAGATTCACTCACAGGTGAACATCTTCCAGCTGACTTCCATTACTTCCATCGTCAACTCGGCACTGATTGTAGAGCACAGTCTGAGAGACTCTGGAGCTACGAGCCAGGGCGGTTCTGCTTCCAGAGCTAGTATTCCTCTAGATGACAGCAAGAAGCGTCGTAGAGAGCCTACACACGGTGATCCGAGGAAGCGAGATGCATCGTCAGGAAGCCAGGTGACATGCTACCAGTGTGGCCGGTCAGGGCACACTAGGCCGTAGTGCCAGAGGGACCCCGTGGAGTGCTGATCTTGTGGCAAGATGGGTCACCTTCAGCTTTTCTGCCAGGTCTTCTCACCAGAAGCTGGTGACCGGGGTTCTTCCATGACTCCTCGTTCAGGAGCAGCACCACCAGTTTCTCAGTAGTCGGGGAACTGGAGTTCTTCCGGCCATTCAGGCTGAGGTGGAGGTCGAGGCCACGACAGTTAGCCACCAGTTCCTCAGCACCATCAGGGAGGTTCAGCTCAGAGTGGTCATCCAGGGGCACAGGGCTGCGGTATAGGCCAGTCCTTCACCGTGGAGCATACTTTTCAGGAGCTGGATCCCGACCCTTCTACTGTTCGAGGTACGATTTTAGTAGCCTCAGTTTTATCTTCATCCCTTTTAGATACTTGTGCCACGCATAGCTTTATCTCTGTTGCTGTTGTGGAGAGCCTTGGACTCTGTGTCTTTTCTTCTGCCGACTCGTTGACACTAGACACACCTTTGGGGACGAGGACATCTAGTGTGCGCCAGTGTAGAGAGTTCCCTCTCTAGGTTGCTGGGTATCGTTTCTTATGGGATCTCTATGTCCTAGAGATGACAGGCTATGATTTCATCCTCAGGATGGACTGGTTGGTTCCCTTCCAGGCAGTCGTCGACTGTTATCGTCGCAAAGTGAGTTTCATTTCACCAGAGGGTGAATCCTTTCTTCATAGAGGCGAATGGGATGTTCAGGTGAGTCGAGCAGGACTCGAGCATCATGGGCTAGGAAGGGTGACGGACCAGATTTCTAGTCTTTATCTGGACGATCAAGGGACTCCATAGTTGGACTTTCCTACAGTAGTGTATCGCTTCAGGGATGTCTTTATAGAGGACTTTTCAGGTTTGCCTCCGGAGTGTGAGGTAGACTTCTCTATTGAGCTCGTTCCAGGAGCGGCACTGGTGTCCATTACTCCCTATAGGATGGCCACACCTGAGTTGCAGGAGCTCAAGAAGCAATTGGAGGAGCTACAAACTAAGGGTTTCATCCAACCCAGTACTTCTCCTTGGGGTTCGCCTGTCCTGTTTGCAAAGAAGGCAGACAGTACCCTTCGACTCTGTGTGGATTATCGGAAGCTGAACCAGTTGATGGTCAAGAACCGATATCCTTTTCCAGGAATTGATGACCTTTTCGATCAGCTTTGAGGAGCCCGATTTTTCTTGAAGATCGACTTGAGGTCCAGTTATCATCAGTTGCACGTTAGAACATCAGATATACCTCTGACAGCCTTCAGGAGCAGGTATGGTCTATACGAGTATACATTCATGTCGTTCGGTCTCACGAACGTGCCTACAGTTTTCATGGAACTAATGAACCGAGTGTTCCATCCTTACTTGGACTCCTTTGTCGTGGTCTTCGTGGACAATATCTTGGTGTACTCTCACACTCGACCCGACCATGCCACACATCTTGAGATCATTCTGAGTACACTGAGAGAACATAGACTTTATGATAAACTCTCAAAGTGCCACTTCTGGATGGATCAAATTCACTTCTTGGGTTACGTCATCTCAGAGGCAGGAGTATCAGTGGACCCAGAGAAAGTGAGATATATAGTTTCCTGGGAGTAGTCAAATAACGTCTTTGAGGTACGGAGTTTCCTAGGGATGGATGGGTACTACAGACGCTTCATTTAGGACCTTTCTCGTCCGGCAGCACCTTTGAAAGATCTGACCAAGAAGGGGGAGAAGTTTTTATGGTCAGATTCATGTGAGTCAACCTTCCAGGAGCTGAAAGGGAGGTTGACGTTAGTACCGATACTAGTCTTGCCGGAGCCAGGAAAGAACTACACTGTTTACTGTGATGCTTCAGGTATCGGGTTGGGGGCTGTGCTTATGCAGGGGGATGGAGTTGTTGCATATGGGTCTCGGTAGTTGAGGCCACATGAGAGGAACTACCCTACATACGATCTGGAGTTGGCAGTTGTTGTTCATTCCTTATGCTTTTGGAGACACTATCTGCTGGGAGAGCACTTTGTGGTCTTCACTAACCACAAGAGTCTCAAGTATATCTTCACTCATCGTGATCTGAATCTGAGGCAGCGCAGGTAGGTCGAGTATCTTTAGTCTTTTGATTTCGATCTTGCCTATACACTGGGGAAAGGCAACGTAGTGGCAGATGCGTTGAGTAGGAGAACTCAGATTCAGGCAGTTCAGGAGGCCAGCAGTGAGTGGCAATTGATGGATCCGTTCTCTGAGATGCATCTGGAGGTGCACAACAGACAGGGACAGCCTTACCTTTCTTCTGTAGCTATTACCTCTACACTTCTTGATTGGGTACTGATGAGGCAGCTATCAGACTCTGAAGGCTTAGTCCCATGGGAGAGTGTGTCAGGAGAGGACCCTCTTCCTGGATGGGCAGTGGGTGAGGATGAAATCTTGCATTTCCAGGGACGCGTATGGGTGCCAACAGACATACGCGAGGAGATGATGCGGGATTTTCATTCCTCAGTTTGGGCAGTTCATCCTGGCACCACCAAGATATATCGGGATCTTTATCGCCAGTACTGGTGTCCAGGTATGAAGAAGGATGTTGCTAGTTTCGTCATGAGATGTTCTACTTGTCAGCAGGTGAAGGCAGAGCATCAATGACCAACAAGCCTTTTATAGCAGTTACCCATTCCAGAGTGGAAGTGGAACGATGTCGCAATGGACTTCGTGACTGGGTTGCCGAGGACGCCTCGAGGGAACGATGTTGTTTGGGTTGTCGTCGACAGGCTTATGAAGGTTGCACACTTCTTGCCGATTAAGGAGAACTTCAGTGTTGATGATCTGGGGTGACTTTACATCCGAGAGATCGTTCGTCTACATGGAGTTCCACACTCCATTGTTTCAGACAGAGATGCGCACTTTACCTCTCGGTTCTAACAGGGACTTCAAAAGGCCTTGGGTACACAGGTACTTTTGAGTACAAAATACCATCCCCAGACTGATGGCCAGTCCGAGTGCACGATCTAGGTGCTTGAGGATATGCTCCAAGATTGTATCCTAGACTTTGGCGGTTCTTGGGAGAAGCATATCCCTCTGATGGAGTTCACCTACAACAACAGTTTCCAAGTGACCATTTAGAGGTACCATACGAGGCTTTGTATGGTAGGCCATGCTGATCACCCTTATGTTGGTTTGAGGTAGGAGAGGCAGCTTTGCTAGGACCTCGTCTCGTTCAGGAGACCTTAGAACATATAGAGCTGATTCGAAATAGGATGGTTACGGCACAGTCTTGATAGAAGTCTTATGCTGATCAGTGGAGATGACCACTGGAGTTCGAGGTTGGGGATCAGGTTTTCCTGCGTGTCACACTGAGGTTGGGACATAAGAGGATTCGAAGACAGGCTAAGCTTTCACCGCGGTATGTCGGACCATTTGAGGTCGTGGAGAGATTGGGACCGGTCGCTTATCAGTTTCAGCTACCTCAGAGGTATCAGGCCATGCATGATGTCTTCCATGTCTCTCAGCTCTGACGTTACTTTTTAGACCCGTCTCACGCCTTTCAGTACGAGGAAGTCGAGCTTGAAGCAGATGCGTCGTTCGAGGAGAATCCTATCCAGATTGTCGATCGCAGTACGAAGGTTCTCCGTGGGCAGTCTGTTCCTTTGGTACGAGTGATATGGAAGCACGGGCGAGTACAGGACGAGACCTGGGAGAGGGAGTCTGATGTACGATCGTAGTGGCCGGAACTATTCAGGGATTCTTCTTCTACACCCCGTTAGGGAAATTCAGGGACAAATTTCTTTAAGGGAGGAAGTTTGTAAGAACCTGGATCTTCATTCAGGCATGTTTTTCCTTTTTTCTGGAGTTTTTAAGAAAAATGAATTTTCTAGAAATTTTCAAAGTACATGTCGTGTACTTTCTGAGTACACGCCGTGTACTCTGATCCGGATTGAAGCCGTGTGCTGGCCGTACCCGGGCCACACACACGGTGTGTAGGGGTGACGTGGAGGCCAATTTTGGCGGAGTATGGAAGGGACCCAGTACACACCGTGTACTCTAAAAGTACACGCCCTGTACTTTTTTTTCATTAAAAGGACCGGGGTCGCGTCTAACCCCCGTTTTCACCTTCTTCTCCAGTTTTTGTCCATCTGAAGCGACCTGTACAGCTGAATCTTCCCCGAGCTTCTGCCTCATCGTCCGTTCTCCGATTCGAGCACGGTCGATTGTGTTGGAAGTGCATCAGTGAGTTATTCCTTCTACTTGAGCCTTGTTTCTTGATTCCTCCTTGTTTTCAAGATATCATAGGTTTAGAGTTTTGTGTGTTTTCTCAAATCTACGTCGTTCTAAGGGGAATCTATCATCGTGGTTCACGTATATCAATCACCTAGGATCAAGGTAGGTGGTTTGTGCCTTTCCGTAGAAAGTTGATGAATATTTTGTGAAAATTCCACCAATACCCTTGAACGGGGTATTGCGTGTTCTGGTTTTTCCTTTGTTGTATTGCCTGCTTTGCTTGATTGCTAGAGTAGATCTTTTACCAGTGATTATGGTAGGTTTTCTGTACCTTGAATATTTTTTATGCTTGTTCTGCCGGTTTGGCGTTTTTCCAGCTGCCATGCCTAGTTGTAGGATTGTGGACTGCTGCCTTGTTTTGCTGCTGAGCCTTAGTTGATAGCCAAGTAGTCTTGAGGTTTACTTGGACGATGCACGCGCGCTGAGCATGTTTAGTTTCTCTCAGGACTATGAGAACCTAGAGTAGTAGACCAAAGGGATAATTTACAGAAGGGCTTCTCCATAGTGTATTTTAATTACGATACGAGACAACATGGGGAATTGACGTTGAGTGCTTCCTTAGAGAGTCTGTAGTTCCTCGACACGGGCCACAGGGGGAATAGTTATTGAGTGCTTCCCCAGAGATCCTTTAGAATGATATGAGACTATAGGGGGAATTGACGGTGAGTGCTTCCCTAGAGAGTCTACTTAATTTCATAACTGAACCTGAGGGGTGAGACTGTGTGTGCCACCTAGAGGGTTGCTAGTACTTATAGGTTGAACCATAGGGGTTAGGTTGTGAGAGCTACCCAGAGGGTTACCTTTTTTCTTTGTTATTGTTTTTTTATTGGTGCTCTTCTTTTGTTAGAACTCTAGATTGTAGATGCTTGTGTTTCTATTTACTGCCTCTTGCTTTATCACTCGCCTTGTATTCATTGACTGTTAGGCACAAATATTTGGGTGATTTCCTACTGGTATTGTATCTCACACCCTTTTTGGGCCATGATTTTGGGCCCAAGCAGACTATGTTGCTGAAGGTATAGACAAGGACAAGCGCCCTTCTACTTCAGGATCTTGATTGCACTGGAGCTGGAGAGCATGGGACCGAGCCGAGGCTCGCGATGCTGAGGAGTTTATTTTGTTTTTCTTTTGCACTTGTTTCCAGTTTTATTCCAGCACGTTGTTGTGTTTGCTTCTTTCCATAGATACTTGTACCTACTGCATCATTATCATCATTGCTATATATATTCATTGCTTCTGCTGTTTGGTTTCTGCTGTTATGCATGTTGTTACTGCTTTCGCTATTTATTGTTGTTTTTCTTACCTTGTATACCTTACTGAATGAGGGCATAGTTTCCCCAATAACTTACCAAGGCCCTCACTACTAGTCGGTAGCCTCTGAAGTTTGGGGAAACGCGCTTGAGGTCATTTGGCGAGCTGGGTACAGGGCACCAGTAGAGGGGCTCCGGATTCGGGTCATTACACCAATCCCACTCAAGTTTTCCCCACCTCAACATTGATAGAAGAATCTTGTTACCCACATAACTCTATTGAATTTAATGAAGAACAATCCTTTTAATCTAGTGGACTTGAATAACATGAAGTAATTGTTGATGAGATTTTAAATCAAAGAGGAAAATTATTTTTTATATTCACAAGATGGAAAATTTTTATCATGGATTGAGTGTTTTGAATTTATCCCCATTGATGATTTTTCAAGGCCACCGATCACTAATCCATTGGAAGATATCAGAAAAATTGATTCCATACAGACTTCTAAAATTCAATTAGCTAATTTGGGAAACAAATCATGTTTTCAAAATGAACCAATTCTTTCAAAAAAAATGGAGAAGAATTTTTTTTTGATTCAAATTTCCATTCTTTTTTAGGAAATTTCAATCAACCCAAACTCAAAATCATTTTACTTACTTCCCCAATCAAGTATCCCATCATAGTTAATAACTGAGACCTTGTATTAGTCATTTATTATTCTCATGAAACCAATAACATTAGAATGATCCTTAATGTCTTAGGCAATCCAACAGAAGTAACCAGATCAACCATTTCTGAAATTCCTTGGACTTTTACACTCATTGTTGAACATGAGTTTGCACATGAAAAAAATTATAAAAAAAGAATAAATCACAATCATGTAGAAGTTGAGAAGAATGGGGTCCTGAAAATGTTGAAAGTTGGTATTGGATAAGTAAGGGGGTCTAAGTCGAGCTAAAGACTTTAAATCAAGCACTTTCCGAGAGGCAACCCTGCTTCTTTATTTTTTTTTGTTTTTGTATTTTTTTTTGTAAAGGGAACCCCCTTAGGTTTTCTAATGTGATCTAACATCTCTTGTGTGTGATATTTAGCAGTTTTATAATTTTAAAATTTTAAAATAAAACATATGCCTTCCAGAGTTCAAACCCAACCATTAATCATCCCTAAAAAGTCTACATGTGACATGAAGCCAAAGTGATCAATTGCTTTTTTTGATGGGTCATTAACTTCAAACTAGGTGAATTTTTTACATGTTTTCATTTAAAATCACCATCCCCCTCTTTCTTCCTAATTCTAATCTCCCTCTTCTATTCTCTTTCAAAACTGAGGGCAATTTCATTCTATGTTAGGGGGAGTGAAAATCTCATATTTTGAAAAACAAATTGGGCTTTTATGATATAAATTAAATTAAAAAATCAATACATTTTCCTTGCACGAGTTAATGTACATTTTGAGACATGAAAATTGATTGTTAAATGATTTTTAAATCCTTTATTATTATTTTAATGCACATTTATGTTCATGAGCATAGTTTTTGGAAAGTGTGATTGTCTGATGTGATTTTTCAACGTTTACATTTTCATCCTCTTAATCAAAATTCCACAATGCACTTCCATTGAATATTGGGTGTAAATTTGAGTTCTTGGGTCCCTTTCATAATAGCATGGGGTTTGGGGTCACTTTTAGTTAAATTTGAGTATCCAAAAAAATAAAAATAAAAAGACCATGTAGAGCAATGTTTTGTCCAAATGTGTGGTGTTCGACACTTGGGGATCGTGACTCCATAGTTTTATTGCCCAGAGTATGGACTTACTTCTCTATTGTAGATCATGAAATTGGAAAAATGTGTGGTGTACAACACTTGGGGATCATGATTCTATAGTTGTCTTTCCCGGAGTTGGTCCAGTCACATCTATTGTGGTTAAAAAAAATAAAAAAAATAAAAAAAAAAAATAATAAAAAAAATGGATACTTATATTAAGGTTTAATGTGATTCCCACCCAGTGTTTCCATTTTTCCCCTTTGAACAAGAAAATGTGTCTCAGGTCTTTTGTGATGCACAACACATCATTATGCTTAATTGAAATTGGATGAAATGTGATGATGAATTCGAACAAAGAAATGAGATTGGGCTTAGGATATTCTTGTGAACATAGATTGTGTGAAATTATTTTGATAGGTTTCAGGGTTTTTTGGAATGATGTCTATTTTTGAGAATTTTATGATAAAATGTTTGAAAAAAGGAATTCAATTTCATATTTTTGAGGAACTTTTTTCTCGGGACTAGAAAAACTCAAGTTGGGGGGTGTGATTATCCACTGAAAGAGGATAATATTCATGGATTATATTTTAATATTAAATTGTTTCAAAGTCCATAAACATTAGTTTTAATGCATTTTATAAATTTAACTTCATTTCACATCATTTGTGCAATTCATGTTTAAAGTGCAAATTTGGGCCCAATCAATCATCTGCTTGTGGAATTAATTATATTAATTAATTTAATTTTATATTTTTGAATATGATTGATCAGTTTTTTGGAACATTTTATCTTTTAGGATTGATGGATGAATCCCATGGTAAGATAAATATTTTTGGGCATGAAGGTAGATTTTTTTTGGACAAAGCATAATGGGCCTAAGGCCCATCAAATAAAAGTTGGTCCCACAATCCAAGCCCAATGAAGCTAAAATTTAAATTATAGAAATATAAAATTATGGGGATAATTTTATTAAACTATGTCTGGTGATAATTCTGAAGTTTTCAAGATAATCTAGGTGGTCAAAGATGAAGATTAAATTAATGGCCAGATCTGAATGCCCATAAAGTCATCCCACTATTTCAAGCATAACATCCAAACGAATGATCCAATTTTCCTGAAATTTTGAAATATTTTTTAGGGTAAATGGAAGAATATGTTTTCCTTATATGACCCCTTCAGATTTGGCCATCTTAAATGTTAAATTCAAATGCCCTTTAGGGAGATGAATCTGGTCCTATTTTTGTGGTTAAAGTTGAAACTTCCAGTTTCCTTTGATTTCTCTCCCACCTTTTGACTTTAATAATTAATGGGGAGGGAATTTATTATTGGGGGGTCGACCATAGGCTCCTAATATTCCTATATAATGAGTTTTTGGTGAAGTTATTTTGATCCATGTTTTTACTTTCAATTGTAATTTAATGCTTTCATTTTGTAATCGCACCTTCATTTTTTCCATGTAAGTTTTTCAATCATTTTCATTTCTTTAAAAAAATTATTATTTTTCACTTATTATTTTTCTTTTTTAACATGTTGATACTATTGAATAAATGTGTGAATTTATTCACACAAGCACTTGTGAATTCATCACACAACAGTGGAGTGTTCATTTTTCTTAATGTTTTTCTTCTATAATACCACTTCTTTAAGTCGACTTCCCATTTATTTTGATAAAATACCATCAATAGAGGGATAAAATTTATGGTTTTATCCTAGGGAGTTGAATTGGGTGGATTGAATGTTATTTTTTGATCTCAAATTCTTTAATATGTTCATTATTTTAAGAGTTCATTTCATTGACTTATCTTCTTCTTTGTCTTCCCAACTTTAAGAACTACACATTCTGAGTGCTAGTATGATCCAATTTCTTATAGTGATCATGAAATTGACCCTCCAAGTACATTGGTGATTAGCCTTGGTATTGTGTATGGATTAAATTAGAGAATGATATTAGGGAGTTATCTCATTGATTTGATACCTCTTGAACTATTGAATGGAAAATTCATATAAAAAACAATTACATCCATTATATCCCTAACAACAACCAAGGATCAACCCATCAACATTAATTATTTTAATTAAAGTAATTGTGTATTGTTTTATTGGTTTAAATTAAATCGCCATTTCTTATAATCAAATCAATCCAAATAGTTGGACACTCCATAGCCAAAACCTCCAAAACTCGAGTGTCTCTAGGTTTCTTCTTCGGTCCTAGTGGATTCGATCCCTACTTGTACATCAATGACCCGATATACCTGTAGGTGTAAATTTGGGTGCAACCAGGTGGACAAGAGATTCAAGCCATGTAGAAAGGTATACATGACATGTAGTAGGGTCACACTCTGTGTTCCTTGACCTCGGGTACTGCCCATGTACAATGACCCGTGTCGTTAGAACATATCATATAAAAAGAGAGAGTACACGACGTGTGGAAAGACTTACACATCGTGCCCTTCCATCTGGGGTCCACCTGTGTAATCTTGTCGTGTGTTAGTACATGGTGTCAACCCGTCTAACTCTGCCTGTGTACCAGTACATAGGGTAATCCGCATAACCGGTTCAGCCAAGCTGTGTGGGGGAGTACACTCCATGTCAGAATCTCTTGTACTCCACCCCATGTTGGCGTATCTTTTGAGATACACACCGAGTCCCAGGGAAGGTCCCACACATCGTGTGACACTTCACTGCTTCCTGAAACCCTAGCCACCACTCAGGGGGGCACACGCTATGTATTGCGGAATACACGCCGCGTTGTTCATAAATTTCAAGAAATCCTGGCTCACGCTCTAGTCATCTCCTCCGCTACTCCAACCACCATTTCCACCTACGCCAGGCTGATAAACTTGAGATCTAAGGTCGTATGGTTGCGCCATCACTAAATCAGTATGATTCGGGTCTTCTGTTAGCCCGGAAAACAAGATCATCATCATTCTTCGTTTCTGATGAAGAATGAGAAATCATAACCCACCATCGTTCGATCTGCTATTGTAACCACTTTCGAGTCGTACCGATGCCGAATCTCCAATCTCGAATCATTGCACCGCAAAACGAAGGTGCAACAATCATTTGTTTATAAACCACAAATAACATGAATAACGCAAAGAAAATTGTGGGAGAAATACACAAATAAAAACCCAAGGAATGAATCTCAGTCGTTTTTCATTTCAGCATTGATCCATTCTATAAGAACAATCAAGAAAAACAAAGGAAATTCTCTAAAAAATCAAATCCCAATAATAATTCCACAATATAAGCCCATTCCGCAAGAAAGATGAACCACAGATCAACCTGTTCATTGGTTGGCCCACATTCATCGTTGAATTCAGAAATGGGGAAAAGAAATGAAAATAACACACCCTACCTCGGTGTTGGATTGTTCACTGAAGAGGATTGATCTTCACGTCGCCGCTGTTGGTGAGATCCATAAAAAACAGCGTCTATCGATCTCTGATCTGCAATCTCGTCATCGTTCACAGCCAAGAGAATTCTCCAGGTTCCTCTCCATAGGCTCCAGGGAATTACAGGGTTATGAGATTAACCATAGATCCCTACATCTAGGTTTATTTAAAAATAATTTGTCGCTATGTCGGCAAAATTATAAAATAAAATAAACCCCCCTTTTATTTTATTTATTAAAACACCAAAAACTAATTTCTGCAGTTGACCCATGCCGACCAATGTTAGATCACACCTAGGGTAAATTCACTAGTCTGAATGCAACAGTGCACTTAGATTTCTAATCTGGGCACCCGTTTAGAAGTTATTCCAATTTTTTAGAAAAACCACTCATGCATGCTATTTAATATATTTTAAACATATATTCCAGGAACACCGGGCCTCAAAATCGCACGCCATCTCAGCGCCTGGTCTCAAATTAATTCCATACAGTATTTAAAAAATAATACATGGAAAATTTTGGACATTACATATTTGGTTTACGATAACTATATTATTTTTATTTATAACTATTTTAATGAGATATAAATTTTAATTTCATTGTTTCGAGTGCGTTTGTTTCCTGGTTCCAAGGTCACATCGCTTATGGATAATTATTGAAGTTCTAATCAAAAGAGAAAAAAACTCCATAAGTGAAATGAAATGATATTAATGTCCTTCTATAATTTTAAAGGGTCCCAAATATCCATTTTTGTTCTGATATAGGGATGATTCATTTTGTATAAATTTTTCCATCATACGTTTAGTTCATTTAGGCCGTTTTACCAACCATCATTAACTATATTAATTTTATTTAATTAAATGATTATTAAAACATTATAGAACTTTAAATAAGTTATATTATACTTATTATCATCAAATTTAACCATAATATTATTTATATAACCATCCTTGAAGATAGTGGACAAAAACGAAGTATGACGTTCATGGAGGCGGTGGACTTGTGAACAACGTTTTTTGTTTTAAAAACAAATTAAGGGGGTAGAAGATGGATATTACACCATAATAATAACATATCAATATATGTAAGATATTTATGTTACTATGTCAAGGTGGATGGAAAGCATATGGGGATGGTAGAAGAAGAACCAAATTAAAAGAAGTTTAGTTGAGAATTTTGTCTCTTCCTATGGTAGTCTCCTCCTAGGATTGCCATTATGGCTCCTTTAAATGGTATTTTCTGAGACCAACAACACCGGGATATGAGGGGGAGGATTGAGAAGAGAATTGGGAAAAAAGATTTCAATCTCCAAGGCTTATAAGGTGCGAGGAAAAGGGGTGGTGAAGATTGATATTTATAAGGGAAGGAGAGAGGTGTTTTTTAATATTATATCCATTGGTTTATTATTTTGGCTCGAAACTACCAATAGTGATAAATCTTATGACTATATAAATTAAATGGTGCATATTATTTTGAATTAATGGGTGATTACATCACCCATTATTCAATTAATCATGTATTTAACTTATAATGTTCTAAATTTTATTTTACCGTATTTCACTATTCATCAAAAATCAACTATTTTTGAAAAATACCAAAAAAATCACTATAACCATTTTTTGAAATGGAGATTCTTAAAATTAAATATATTTTATGAAATAAACTTCTAAATATGAGAAATTTAATTTTTAATTAAAATCCTTATATACTAAAAAATAATAATTTTAATATTATTATCAATTTTTTAACCCTTTGAAAAATTACTTATAGTCACATAAAATTATATTATAATTATAATTCAACTTAATATTGTTTTATAAAACCATTTTATGAAAATAAACATTCTTTTAAATCATTATATTTGTTATAAAAATGAAAATAAAACAGACATCTTTTATAAAAATATAAACCTAATTTTATCATTTTTAAAACATTTATTTACTTGTATCATGATATAAATATATCATGTTTTCATTTTATAAGATATCTAAATATTATTTTATACTTACATAGGTGAGGATATTATTCTTATGGCTGTGTTACTATTACTAGTGGTCATATTACTATTCTAATGATCAGATTTGTAACAGTCTTATTGGTTCTATACTTTCTACAAATACCTCATATTTTTTTAATTCTTCATTCACTTTTATTTTCTCTCAAGGTTGTACATATTTTCATTTTCAAAATGCATATTGAAAAACTATTATTCTGTTTCATTTATACAATGTTGTTCGTGAGTGTGATTATTCTGGGGGATCGGGCGAATCCAATTATTTATATTATAGTTATTTTATTTTCTATTTACTTTAACATTGTAAACCTTTTAATTCTTATAGACATTTTTATTCTATAAAATTAATGTTCAAATTCATATAATAAAATATTGTTGGCTCTATCATGTGATGTGTGTGAATTATATAATACTATATTGCTAAATATGGAATAATTATATAATCAACAGAGAAATTTCACTGATAAAATTATGGGTCATTATTCTTGCTTGGATTGAAGAGAACACTTCTTTGTTGTTATGAAAGGCCTGAAGTGAAGGGATCCTCAATTGTTGGTATTATAGGGGTATTTATAGGTAATTGGGGTCGGGAATGCCCATGCAACAATGTGAGTGCCGAATTCACTGTGTGTGCCAAGCTGGAGATGTTGGTTTTAATTTACGTTAGCGAGCTTGAAGGTAAGTGGTATTTCATTTCAAAAGCGACACACAATCGATGAAGATAGTGGAACTGATTTTGACATTGGTTCCAGTTGACTTTAGTGGAAACTCAACTCGAGCGAGCACGTTGTGATCATGAGTGCAGTGTGTCTATGCCAGTGATCAATTTTCTTGATGGATTATCACTTTGATCATCAGATTTGGTCTTTTTTAACCTTTTTCACACCCACAATAGCCACACTCAAATTTCTTGCGGTCAAATGCTCTTCGGCATGAACACCTCAGATGTAGTGTAATGTCTCAGATTGCGGTGTGGCGACTTCAAATGCCACAAATAGCTCTGCCCCAAGTTTTCATGGCTCCAAAATTCCCTGTGGGCCTACCTCTACAACTCCTCAAAGTAAACTATTCATTGTGAAACATGTAGGACTCTAGCGGGAGCACCTTCATAAGAGTAAAGCTCTTCTTCTGAGTCAACCCATTCACGACACAATGACTAGGGTTGCGGCTTGGTGTGTTCATAAGAGTAAAACTCTTCTTCAACACCATTGCATTGTGGCATGATACATACCCTTCACGTCATGATTTTCTTTAGCCTGAGAATTCTTCATTCCTTTGCATCCTACTTAGCTCCAATTGGTCTCCAACTCATATATGAGCATGTTGGCACTAAATATAGTACCAAAGTACCTTCAAAACTCATGAATGAATTGTTTTAAGAAACAAGTCATAGAATGCTCATAATATAGAAGTTTTCTAAATACCACATCATATGATAGAATGGTGTTTTTGAGAATTTTTCAAATATCAATGTATGGATCAATGTTGCATTGATCTCAACTCAATCAAGATCAACTCACAACCCCCTTTGTCAATTCAATTTATGAGGGCTTCTAAGAGACTCATCGATTTCTCTCGAATTATCGAGGACTCCTTGATCACCTCTTAAGGGTTTTTCAATCTTTTGTGGTGTAAAGACCTTCCTATAATATAAATAACCCTTACATGAATGACCATATAGATAACCTTAGAAATTTCTAATATTATTTCAAAGATGTGATTCCTATTATTTGAAGATTGCACTCATGAATTTATAATCACATTTGTCTACACATATATAGTTTTGAATAATTATAGGAAAAATAATTGCCTGGGACCCAAACTAATAGTTAATGTCAGTTTAGGATCGAAAAATGAGAAAATCTAACAAAAGACCAAAAATATTATGAATTTTAAATTAAAATGAAATTTCATTTGAATCTAAAATAGAGGAGTTTCTTAACCTCAATTAATTACATTTTTTATCCTTACACGTCGTTGGCTCATGATTATACTTTTACTCCAACCAACATACCCGGTTGTACTTATAACTCTTTTTTTAGAAAAAGATGGATTCATTAATGTCGAAGATAAGAAGACGTACAAACACGAATCCATAAAGGGAAGTGGTCCAGCTAGAGCTGGTTGCCATCAAAGGGGCCAGAGGCCTCCAGCTGATGGTCCGCATTGTTTCCTTCCCTTTTGGTAAAGTAGAAGGTGCAGCTTGAAAATCCTTGACAGAGAGAGATGATTCTCCTGATGAGGGAGCCAAATGACTGGAGCCCGCCGTTGTTGTGGTTGATAGCATTGATTATGATGAGGAAGTCCTATTCAAGGTTGATATTATCCCATCCATGATCTTTAGTGAGCATCATACTGGCGAGGATGGCTGTATCCTCGGCTACCACAGGTTCCCAGGAAGCATGGTGTGATTCATGTTTGGCTGCCATGATTTTCCCCTGATGATCCCATGCCAGAAGGCCGATGGAAACGGTTCCATTCATGGGGAGAGACACATCCACATTAATCTTAAGACAACCTTCCATTGGCAGGCATCATCGAGAGGAAAAGGAAGGGGTTCCAAAGAAATTTTGATGTCCATTGTGATATTTCTAGCCCTCAATCCATGACGAGGCTCGTTCAATCCAGAATTTGGGTGGTTTGTGGATGTGGTTGAAAACTGCATCGTTGCGACGAACCCAAATGATCTAGGCCAGGGTATAAAGCGAGCTAACTTTAGTCGATGAGAGAGAGGAGCACCATTGCGTCAAGATATAAGGGAGGTCAGGGGCCATGGACATAAAATCATCAGATTCAGAGTCCCATTTATTCCAAATTTCCTTAGCCCCCGGGTAATTAATGATGGCGTGAGAGGGGGATTATAGGACGTTTGGGAATAAGGGGTAGCAGTCGTCACTGGAAATATGTCGGAAAATGAGAAGGCTCATTGTAGGGAGGGTGACTGTGCAAACCTGCCACTAGAAGTGACGAATCTTAGGGGGGATGCTAAGTTTCCAAAGCGATTTCCAGGGCCTCCCTTCCCGATCAGCTGGATGAGCGCCAATGGCAAGATGGTAGCCGGATTTCATCGTGTATTCTCCCGATAGGTCATTGGTCCAGAAGATATGGTCGGGGCCTGCGTCAGGGACCCAAGGGGTACTTAAGATAATTCTTTTTTCATGTTCGTTGAACCAAGCATTGATCGTTACCAAACACCACCTTGATCCCTGGTTGGAAAAGAGGCACCTGACTGTGGCATCTTCATAACCTAGTTGGGAAGGGGAAAATTCCCCCAAACCATCCTTATCAATTAGCCAGGGGTCGGTCTAGATATTAACAGTTTAGCCATTCCCAATCCTACAGGCCAACCCTTTTTCCAATCGACAACGGGCACCCCAAATGCTTCTCCAAAGGAAACTAGGACGGGGGCCAAGAGAGGATTCGTGGAATTCCTTATGGGAAAAATATTTAGCTCAAAGAACCCACGCACAGAGGTAAAATTGATAGTTAATAAGGCACCAACCTTGCTTTGCCAGCAGTGTGTCATTGAAGTGAAGGAGATTTCTGAATCCCAATCCTCCCTCAGATTTGGGAGAGCAGAGTTTCTCCCAGGCAATCCAGTGGGTATGGTTCATTCCATCATGCTTTCACCACTAGAAGTTGGTTGTGCGTGCATGGATCTCATTGACCACAGTCAACGAGAGCTTAAAAAGGTACATATAATAGCTAGGGATGGACTGGAGGGCGGCTTTAATGAGTGTCTCCTTTTCGACTTTGAAAATTATTTTAGGGGTACAGCCTTGAATTTTTTTCTCAATCCTATCCAGTAAAGATACAAAGACTTCTTTTTTGGAGCGGCCAATCACTGTGGGTAGCCCAAGATACTTCTGGTGTTTCTCAACCATATGAATGTCTGCCGATACACAGAGCTCTTCTTTCTTGGATTGGGGAACCCCTGTGATGAAGGAGATTTCCGATTTGTCATGGTTGATTGACTGTCCAGAAGCCCTTTCATATTGATAGATTGCATGACTGATCATCCGGCATTCATTATTGGTTGCTCTGGAGAAAAGAAGGCAATCATTGGCAAAGAAAATATGTGAAACCTATGGGCTTCCATGACACACCCTTTCCCCATGGATAGTATTAGAGGATGTCGCCCTGGTAATGATGTTAGCAAAAACATCATCCACCAAGATAAAGAGAAAAGGGGAGAGAGGATCTCCCTGGAACAGGCCACGAGTTGGGGAGAAGCCTCGGGTGAGCTCCCCATTGACATTGGTTCAGAAAGAGATGGATGTAACACATTGCATGATCATATTTTTCCATTTAGGACAGAAGCCCATTTTCGGCATCACGACTTTTAGGAAATGCCATTCCACTTTATCGTAGGCCTTGGTCATATCAAGATTCTAGGACATGGTTCCTCTTTTTGCAGTGGAGCATGTTTTCAAAGAGTGGAACACTTCATGGGCCACAATTTCGTTCTCCAGTGCTGCATGCATCCCTTCCGGCGATCCCCAGCGACGCTCCAACCTTGGAAGTGGCGGAAGCCACTGAATCCGCCGCCGCTTGGAAAATCCGCATTTTGAGTCGGCCTCTCCTCGGAGGGGGAACCCACTTCTCTTTCTCCGTTAATTCCACCACCTGCACTGGAGCTCCCACTGTAAAATATACTAAGAAAACAGAGACCGCGGGAAGCAGAGTCGAAGGAGCAAGCTCGGAACAAATCAGAGACCGTGATTTTGCTGCCGGTGTCGGCGCCTCCCCTGCCGCTTCTGACGGCGGGATCCCTTCCGGATTGACGATGGACGATGAGAGGAGGATAGACGATGGACGATGGAGATGGGGTGAGAGGCGGATGGGCAGCGGTGAAGTCCCCGAGCCTGAAATTAAGGAAAAGTAAATGTTATAACATTATATATACTATTATTATTTTAAAATTTATTTTATATGTTTTTTTTATATATTTAAAACGTTTTAACTGAAAATTAAATAAACGTAATAAAGATAATTGTGAAAAAATATATAGATGTTTGTATGTAGTTATAGTAAAGTATAATTATAAATATTTAAATATAATCTCAGATAAATATGTGATTATGAATATGTATACTAATTTTTATACATATTTATAATCTGAGATGAATCTGAGGCGACATAGATCCCATATTTTTAATGATGAACTGTTTTTATAAAACATAATAATAAAGGAACACGTATTCCCAAAACATCAGATGATAGTGTATTTTAATAAATAAATTTTATTTTTGACATGTATAAGATGCCGATAGCCGCCTTCCGCTCTTAGACACCCCGAAATCTAAAAATAATAATACATTAATTTGTTTATCTCCCTATACTCCTCATTTTTCAATTTTTGTCTTTATGATTTTATCATTTAATTACTTTATTTATTATTAAAAATATATAAAAATAACATATGATAAAGAAAAATGAACGATAAAAATAGTAAACATAATTTTTTTTATTATTAAAAAAATATAAAAACAACATAAGATAAATAAAAAAGAACGATAAAAACAGTAAACATATTTTTTTTATACAAAAAATGTTGGAGGGTACGTTGTGGGACGATCCTCCTAAGAGGGTCAATGGATTTAATTTCGATTCCGCAATTCCAAACAAAAATATAAAATATATTGAATAATTATCTAAACAATACATGAATACAATACAACTTTCATTGAATTCTCAACAACAAAACCTAATACAATTGATTCCATTAATCAAGAATCAAAGAAACAAGATAATACAAGACACCAAATTCACGCAAACACATTTATAGGAGCTTCAAATCCAAAACGGAAGCAATAAAAAATTTAAATTGATTAACTCAAAATCAATTCTAAACATTAGAATCAATGAAACCAAACATCACCATCAACCGGTCGAAAAAGGAATGAAAGAAATCAATAAAAGGAACATCATGATTTTTATGTGCTTCGGCCAATTGAACTACATGCATGGGAAGGGGGACCCGAGTTCTACTATGAAATATAAATAGGAGTACAACTATACAAAAATAAGAAAATATAAACCAGAGAAAGCAAAGAAACATGAGGAAAAATATCTAAATGTTAGGTTTTTGTAGCCCCAAGACTCGCGATGAAACCGAGCAGAGGGTGCAGCATGTACTACACCTTAGACAAACTCAAACAACACAACCAAGTAGCACCGAAAGACAAAAAAGAGCCAAGCCTTGAGAAGAAATAAAGAAGGTAAACAATGGATTGAGACCCCCTAACGAGGGCTCGATCTCACCTTCGTGTTGATGACGGAGAGCCTCCAAACAATCAATGTTGGTCATCATCGTCAAGAACTCCCTCCTCTATCCTCTTTGTCGTTGTCCAAGCACAAGGAACATCAAGAAATATCAGGAGTTCATCAAACCTCCTCACTAAGCACCAGGAATGACTGACCCACATCCTCTACCACTGATTCTTCACCATCAAACCAGAAGGCCCACAAAATAATATCTTCGCATCTGCACCTCCTACTTGTCGAATCCAAAATACCCAAATTCAATTGCCCCTGAAAATAGTTGCACCTGAAGGAGGGGTAATGTTACCGAAGCAGGTTTGTTGTAACAACTCGAGAATCATGACCACATGTGGTTAGCCAAAAAATCATCCCAGCCGAATTATCGAATAGAAAAGTAGGGGCACACATCCAGGAAAGATAGCGAAAAGATGCATCCAAACAATAGAAAGGCCCGCTTGAAAAATACCCAGCATTTATTTAACAATTTAAATGCATAAACAAATACAATTCAATTTTCAAAAAAAGGGTGAATAAAATCCACACAAATGATAAGCACCAACATCACCAAAAAAATCATCCAAAAACATCACAGGACAACATTATATGACACTACCTCTAAAAGATCATATGGGGAATTCGACTTTTAGCATTTTTGAATTCCCATTGACATACCCAGTCATATGAGAGCATCAACACCCATATTAGCCTCCAAAGAAACATACTTGAATTGATCACTCTATAAATCCTAGGAAACCCATCAAAACCTCCTGGAGAAGAGGTTAAAAAAATTCAAACTCCCTCTCCAACTCATATAGGATCACAAGAGATTTAGATTCAAAGAATGATTTTGTTATGTCCTAATGAGAATGGGCGAGTGGTCAAGAGAAAGGTGAATGGACCATTTTAAATATTCTTATCAAAGTTATATTCATGCAACAAAAATATAAAGAGAAATAAACACAATAAATTTATAATAGTTTAGATCTAAATTATTCCACTCTACCCTTCACGCCTCTCAAACACAGAGAGATATGACACCCACTATAATTACCTCTTTGAATTTTTTAGGGAGTCACAACCTTTTACAAAAATATTTTTAAACCCTTGAAGCGTAACCCAAGACATGTTTTTTTTGAACACCTGGTGGCTTAACCTAGCCACCCTATATTTTTTACACCATGAGGCACAACTCAGAAGATACCTTTTGAAATAAAGGTAGTTCCAAACCCTGCCTTTTACCTGAATCAAGGAATAAAGGGACCCCTTGCCTTTTACCAATTATGGAAGAACCTGTACCTTTTGTATGTGGTAGTATAACCAATAACTACCTTTTATGGGTAATATAACTCGACATAATTTAGTACATATAAGAATGGAAAGAAATAATCATTACTAAACCAGATGAACAAGAAACAATATGAGTTTCGAGGTAGTAAGGTTTTCTCTAGCATCAATGGATCAAACTATTGACGTCCAGTTGAGAGTAGTAGATAATTTCCAAAGTGTATCGTACTGAACTGTTCAAGAATACCATCAACATCAAGTATTAATCATGTTTTTTCAAACTCTTATATAAATAGTTTCTTCATGCATAGTTGTTGTAAAACTTCTTTTCCAAAGCGTCAGGCACTTGTTACTTCATAGTTTTTCAATGTTGTTGTATCATGTGAATTTACAATTTAATGTGAATGAAAAACAAATTCATGTGGGAGCTTTTTGATGATATATAAAAGTAAACAGGATGTACAATAAAATATGTGATAACATTTAATACAACACTTAATATCTTTAATAGTCAATATTAAATAACTTGGGAACATTCTCATTGAGTGTGCGAGTCAAACTCTTCATGTTTAATACAATTCAAATTTAAACAGTTCAAGTTCAAAGAATAAATTGTATATAATAATACACACAAGTCGACATTAAATGAAGTTTAAATATGGTATAAAACATATGAAAAAAAATTATATATGATTAAAATAAGTAATTGTTAAATTTGGCATGTTGATGTTACAAATTAAAATGTTTATATATTTTTTATTTGCTGATTCCATGTATTTTAATCTCCTAGTTGTATGCTATTTCATGGTTGTTTTACATTTTTTTTCTTAGACATTGGTTTAGCGGTATTCTAGTTTATTTTTTTACCCTTATATAAGGTTTATGTTACCCTTACATGAGGTGGTTTTGGTCATATTTTTTGGTTATTTATTATTATTTTATGTTTTTAAATATTACAAAACCCTCTCATTATTTTATATAAAAATTAGTTTTTACTAGATCTATATATTTTTTGTTATATCTTGAGTTGTAGTGATCAAATTTTTATAATTATAATTTCAAATGAAATATAAGAAATTTATCTAACTTTTATTCAACTACAACAAAGTTTAAATCAATCTCTAGGATGTTTACATTTTGGTCAGAACATATTGCATGCTTTTGGTTTCAATAGTAATATTCGATTTACAATGCTTTATAGTTTCCTTTTGTTATTTTATTATAACTTCAGTTTTTAAGATCAGATTCTCACAAAAAAATTTTGTGGGAAATCCAATCCATTTTTTTACATTTTATTAGACTAATTGGAAGTCTAAATTTTTTTTAAGTGGTTTAAAAATTTATAAAACAATTCTATAATTCTAAATTTTCTATAATAAATTTTATTCCACAATTCATTGATATATCTAGTGATACACATCGGAATCACATGTCATTTATTTTGTTGGAAAGATAAGATATTTATCTACATTTTATTAAATTGAATTAAATTCTAAAAAGGTAATTTAGACACCTGAAAAATAGGTCGAATTACTGTAATAATTTCAACATTTTTTTGATAGTTTTCAAATCACGATATTCACTATTTTTCAACAATATATTGCTCTATAGATGATAGATTGATGCATTCTTTGATCCATTGTAAATATTTCAAAAGTATCTACATTTAGACACACTGCATCGAATGCTAATTATAATGCTCAGATGGCCCAAAAATTAGCCAAAGTCTGAAATATCATGTTGCACAGGTTTTCCAAACCCACTTTTATATATACCTACCGTGTGTTTTGTGTAGTGACCATGGGTTTTAAAACCTACCTACCATGAGTATTAAGTTATACCATTTTAAACCTATTATTAGCTTTCAAACCTACCATGAGTGGATTTTCTAAACTAAAATGATCGCATTAGATTATCTAGATTCCTATAAATGACACTTGTGTCTATTTTATGTGAAATACGAGCACTGAACTTCAATATTCAATACTCACAATAACTTGTACATGAAGCACCTAGTTTTCCTTGTACAGTTTTACAATACATCTTTTTCATCAACCTCTAACAACATCACATGTGCAGCCCAACAACCATCATGCTAGCAGTGATCTATTACAAGTGACTATGAGTGGTGTTTTAGGAGGCACTGCAAAGCTTATGATTTTAGTGCATGAGGTGTATGTACCTACCGTGGAGTTTATTTTTTAAATAAGATTTTAAATTGTTTTTTTTAAAACAGCTTAGGTTATTTTTTTAAAAAAACATGCTACAAAGGTGGCATCATTGATGCCGCCTTTGTGTTGAAGCACAAAGGCGACATCGACGATGCCTCCTTTCTACTAAAACCAACAAAAAAACTTTTTTTATTTTTTTATTTTTTTATTTGTTTTATATATATATATATATATATAAAACAAAACAAATAAAATAAAATAAAATAAAATTTTTAGCAGAATTTTTACGCTATTTAAAATCCAGCAGTACTGCCATTACAGCAGTATGGATTCTGACATAAGCTCTCACTCAAGGCTCCCTTTTATAAGAGAGCTTACTCTGGAAATCATTCTGCATTTCCAATGTGGGATTTTGGTTCTCTATTTCCTGCGTAGAACATTCTGCATTTCCAATGTGGGATTCTGTTTCAAGTACGTGACTTTGAAAGACTATACAATATAAACTATAAGACCAATATAAATGAAACTTAAAACATGGATAAAACATATAAAAAACAGTTTAAAACAAAAATAATTTCATAAAAAATGATGATAAAAAATAATTTATAAGCTTTTAAAACCACAAACTTGAAACTTAAAAAGTTTCAAGTACCAGACTTTAGAAGCCTATAAAATATAAACTACAAGACCAATATCAATAAAACTTAATACATGGATTAAATATATAACAAATTACTGAAAATTAAAAGAATTTCATAAAAAATGTTGATGGAAAATAATTTATATGTTTTCAAAGACACCTACATGAAACTTAAAAATGTTTCAAGCACGTGAATTTGAAAGCCTATAAAATATAAACTATAAGACCGATATAAGTGAAACCTAAAACATGGATTAAACATATAACAAATAGTTTGAAATAAAAATAATATCATAAAAAATGTTCAAGAAAAATAATTTATAAGATTTTAAAACCACCTAATTGAAACTTAAAAATGATTCAAGTATGTGGCATTGAAATACTATAAAATATAAACTATAAGATCGATATAATTTAAAGTTAAAACATGGATTAAAATTATAATAAATTATTAAATTAATATTATTAAAAATTAATTATATAATAATTAATTAGTTAATTAGTAATTATTAATAATTATTTATATAATAATTATCCAATTAATTAGTAATATAATTATTCAGTATATAATAGTTAATTAGTTAATTAGTAATATAATTATAAATTATATTTATTCATTATACTTAATAATTAGTAATTATTAAAAATTATTATATGATAATTAATTAGTTAATCGGTAATATAATTATTAATTATATAATAGTTAATTAGTTAATTAGTAATATAATTATAAATTATCATTATTAATTATAATTATTAATTCTAATTATTCATTATAATTACTAATTAAAATTATTCATTATAATTACTAATTATAATTATTAATTATTAATTATTAATTACTAATTATTAATTATTAATATAATTATTAATTATATAACTATTATTTGTATAATAATTAGTTACTTAATTAGTAATTAGTAATAATTAATTATATAATAATTAATTAGTTAAATAATAATATAATTAGTTAATTGGTAATATAATTATTAACTAGTTAATAATTAATTAGTTACTTAGTAATATAATTATTAATTATATACTAATTAATTAGTTAATTAGTATTAAAATTATTAATTATATAATTTTTAATTAGGTAATTATTAATTATTAATGTTTTATTATTATGTTCGTATGGTTATATAAATATATATAAATAAAACTTAATGTTTCATCATAATTTATCTTTTATTCAAGTATGTGACTTTGCTGACCTATATAATCTAAACTATAAGACCAATATGAATGAAATTGTAAACATTGCTTAAACATATAACTAGTAGTCCAAAATAAAAATAATTTCTTAAAAAATCTTGGTGAAAATTTATTTATAACCTATCATATCCACCTACTTAAAACTTAAAAATGTTTCAAGTACATGACTTTGCTGGCCTATATAATATAAACTATAAGACCGATATGAATGAAAATTTAAACATTTCTTAAATTAGAACTCAATCCACCCCCCTCTTGAGATTCCACTCCAACCAATATGTAATAATAGTATTTTGATTTTAGTAGACATAAAACATGTAAACAATAATGTACAATCAATGCTTATATCTGTGGCGAGGAGATTTCATCCCACATGGTGGTCTGTGAATAGGACGTCTACGTCGAGTGCGCAGTGGAGTCTGATGACCTAGAGAAGGCTGATCCTCGGGCACTGGAACGTCGACCATCGCATCCTCCATCTATGTGTTAGTGGGAGGAGTTGTCAACTGCATCACGTATGGCCATCCGGATCCTTCTCCCACTTGGGTGGTAGAATGACTTGCCTCCATCATAGTGGGGAACGAATCCTGCTTTGGAGCTATACCCCAAGATGGAGATAGCTCTAGAATCTAAGGCTATGAAGGATCTGGAACCCAAGATGGAGAGAATTGCAGATATCCTATCAGGAAAGACAGATCCCATGCCACCTAAGGCACATCCTGAATCGGCTGATCCTGGACTACTAGAGGGCCGACCTCTGCCTGTGGAACAGGTGAGGCCTCACGTGCAGCACGACGCTGTCTACGTCATTGTGGTCGTGGCTCCTCAGCATCAGTAGAAGCTGCAGGATGTGCCTATGGGGAAAGAACCTCCTCTCTCCGAGCCAGACGTGCAAAGATGCTCCCGGATAGTGCCCGAAAAGATGCCCTCGCCTCCAGCGTTGTAGCATGGACGACTGCCCGGATAAAGACCCCCTCCTCCTCTTCATCACTCATGTGAATAAGTTGCTCTGTGTGACTTCCCTTTAAATAGATTCAAATGAAATTAGAAAATAATTCAACAAACAAACTAATGGAAATTTATTGACTTACTATCCTCTGCATCTCTATGCTGGCTTGGGTAAGATACAGTATTGACTTCAGTCTATACCATGACACATAGTCAACCTGCTCTAAAAGAGATAATTGATTCATAAGAACACCCTGAATACATAACTCTGCATGTCTGTGCTGGCAGTAGATAAAACCGGCATTTACTTGGGACCAATCATCATCCCGCCTCCCTGTCAGCTTCATCCCATGAAGCCGGTCTGTCTGTCTCGATGGTAATGGAATCAGCTTAGTATGAAAAAACTGGCGCATGACCCTGTCAGGATGCTGCCACTCAATAATATAGAAGTGAATGAGGGGTACTATAGCCATAGCATCCTCAAGGCCAACAGTGCAGTATGCTGGCAACTGGTCCATAATACTCCAGTATAGAAGCCATGAAATCTGAAATGACAAGTGATTTTGTCAAAAAAACATCTAACTAAAAACCAAAATTGATGTCATTATTAAATATGTTAGACAATGATAGATTGTATATACATATCTGATCTGGTAAGAGACAGTCTAATTGTAGCCGATATACTCCCAAATGCTGTCTCGGAACCACGTCAAAATTGTGTCGCTGACACCGCCTGTAAAATACATCAACAATAGTGAAAAATAATGAGAAATTTTAGTCAATAACTCATAGTAGAATCATAAACCAATAGAAATGACTTATCATACCAGCATCCACGCGGAGCGTCATGCAGCACCTCCATCTCGACCGGCGGACCAGCAAGGTCAGGACGGAATGCTGGAATGTGCTCCCATGCCCACATATGAATAAGGATGACGCATCCTCCGAGAACTGTAAGGTCCCTGTGGGATAGCCTGCATAATGATCTGTATGTGTATTCCATGCAGGATGATCCCTAGCTGTATTCCCTAGCATGATCAAAGTCCTCTAATAGGGGTAGATACATCATATGCACTTGCAACCCTGAGTGATCAGTACACATGGTCCCACCAATGAGTTGTAAGATATATGCACGGGCATAACGCATGATGGTCTTCTCATCATCATCATCCTGTAAATGTTGAATCTGCGACTCCAACCAAGGCATAGATATAGACGATCCATCTGTAGCCCTATGGTCAGACAAAATATCAATGCCTAACAAGCGCTGAGCAAGGTCTGGCCAAACTACACGAGTGAGTCCAATAACGGGTCTCCCCTGGATAGGCAGACCGAGAAGCACTACGACATCCTCAAGGGTGATGGTCATCTCTCCCTCAGGTAGGGGGAATGTGTGTGTCTCTAGTTTCCATCTTTCAGCGAGGGCATCAAGTAGGTAATGATCTACAAATGTGATATCTGATACGACAAGTCCATAGAATCCAGAATGGCACAAGTAAGGTCTAATTGCATGTGGAGGCTCCATGTGATGAAAATGGTGCGCTCGACGCACATTCACCAATCGATATGGATGACCCTCTAACACGGCTTGCGAAATATGGGTAGGCTACTGAGTGAGTAGTATGGTATCATCCATATGCATATAAACAAATGAAATGAGTCGTAAGTGTAAAATGTAAATATAGAGTTATGGATTGGATTAAGATAAACCATGTCAATTAGTAATGATGTTTCTGGAATTTATCTAATTGTATGTATTCAATAACTTATGCTAATCATTATGATACTATAATTTTGTTATAGAATAGATTACTACAATATCCTACATGTTTAGGTTGGGAGGTTTTAGGGTTAAATTTTTTAATATTAACGTTCAGGAAACATGTTTTTGGGTTAATAACGTTTACTTTATAATATGGGTTAATTGTTCTGCTTTCGGATTTATGAAATAAATTATTTTATCTCAGATTTAAATTTTTTTCTTGAAAGCAAGAATATTATTATGAAATAAGTTCTATTATCTAAAATATTGAGTCTTGAATTTAGTTACACATATTTTGGGGGAGATTTATGATTAACTACTTAAGGATTGGATTAAGATAAACCATGTCAATTAGTAATGATGTTTTTGGAATTTATCTAATTGTATGTATTCAATAACTTATGCTAATCATTCTGATACTATAATTTTGTTATAGAATAGTTTACTAAAATATCCTACATTTTTAGGTTGGGGTTTAGGTTTGAGGGTTTAGCGTTAAAAAATTAATATTAACATTCAAGAAACATGTTTATGGGTTAATAACATTTACTTTACAATATGGGTTAACTATTCCGCTTTTGGATTTATGAAATAAATTCTTTTATCTCTGATTTAAAGTTATTTCTTGAAAGCAAGAATATTAATATGAAATAAGTTCTATTATCTAAAATATTGAGTCTTGAATTTGGTTACACATATTTTGGGGGAGATTTATGATTAACTACTTATGGATTGGATTAAGATAAACCATTCCAATTAGTAATGATGTTTTTGGAATTTTTCTAATTTTATGTGTTCAATAACTTATGATAATCAATATGATACTATAATTTCGTTATAGAATAGTTTACTAAAATATCCTACATGTTTAGGTTGGGGTTTAGGATTGAGGGTTTAGGGTTAAAATTTCTAATATTATCATTTTGGAAACAAGTTTACGGGTTAATAACATTTACTTTACAATATGGGTTAAATGTTCCGCTTTCGGATTTATGAAGTAAATTCTTTTATCTCAGATTTAAATTTATTTCTTTAAATTAAGAATATTAATATGAAATAAGTTCTATTATCTAAAATATTGAGTCTTGAACTTGGTTACACATATTTTTGGGGAGCTTTATGATTAACTACTTGTGGATTGGATTAAGATAAACCAATTTAATTAGTAATGATGTTTTTCAAATTTATCTAATTGTATGTATTCAATAACTTATGCTAATAATTATGATACTATTATTTTGCTATAGAATAGTTTACTAAAATATCTTACATGTTTAGGTTGTGGTTTAGGTTTAAGGGTTTAGGGTTAAAATTTTTAATATTAATGTTCAGGAAACATGTTTATGGGTTAATAACATTTACTTTACAATATGGGTTAACTATTGCACTTTTGGATTTATGAAATAAATTCTTTTATCTCAGATTTAAAGTAATTTCTTTAAAGAAAGAATATTAATATGAAATAAGTTATATTATTGAAAATATTGAGTCTTGAATTTGGTTACACATATTTTGGGGGAGATTTATGATTAACTACTTATGGATTGGATTAAGATAAACCATGTCAATTAGTAATGATGTTTTTCAAATTTATATAATTGTATGTATTCAATAACTTTTGCTAATCATTATGATACTATAATTTTGTTATAGAATAGTTTACTAAAATATCCTACATGTTTAGGTTGGGGTTTAGGTTTGAGGGTTTAGAAAACCGAGGAATAAAGAAGAGATAACAACATTTAGTTTACAATATGGGAATGTCACAATGAAGACAATACATCATTATGGATGAGACTGTGAACTCGACCCAACAACGTTAGGGAATCATTTCCGGTTATGCCCTTCTTTATGACATATCGTGCATCGCAAACTCTGTCCTTGTTCTTGAGGCCAATCCATCTCATTACGCATCCTACTCGCCTTCATTCTCCCACAAGGACATAACCGATTCAAGTCAGGTATCACTATTGGTTGGACTTCAGGTATTGGGAAATAAAAGTACTCCCCAATAGGTGTCCATGCTGCTGCATAACAGTTAGCAATGGTATCCATCTGGTACATTGGATCAACATATGCTTCCCATGAGATGTTTACAGAGGCACATGCTGCGATGACGTCTGTACATAGAAATAGTAAGGCCTGAAAGTTTCCACATTGACATGGCATTGCTTCCAGTAGTACCACCTTTTTTCACCAACGCGATTTTTGATGGGGTCTGAATGCTCTTGAACTTCAAATCGGGAGTCTTCTCTTCGAAAGAGAAAGATGTGATAACCATAAGCTTCTTCAATATTCTTTTCAATCTCTTGTTGAAAGTGTCTTCCGTAATCTTAGCCCCTGTTGTATTTCATCTGATGCTAGTTTTTGTCTATCTACAAAGTACTTCACACATCGATATAATGTCTCTTGAACTAAGGTGGTTATAGGTAGCTTGTAAAGCCCTTTGAAGATACCATTGATGCACTCCACAATGTTTGTCGTCATGTGTTCATACCTCTTCCCCCCGTCGTATGTCAATGTCCATTTCTCTTTTGGAATCCGCATCATATAATCATAAACTTCTTGATTAGCCTCACGAATTAGTTCAAAACGTTTTTCAAACCGCCGTTGGTCTGACTCATATGCTACAAAGCATATATGATATTTCACATAAATTTATTTTATCTTTATATTGAAATAGTAAAACAAAATGAATAGAATGTGTACCATGCCACGTGATTTCCTTCTTCATCGGTTAGTTGTGGAATTTTTTATGAACATTGCTAGAAATGTGTCTAATGCAGAACCGATGATGTGAATTTCGGTATCTCCATGTATCAGGATCTGAATTGATTGCATCCTTTATTGCTCGATGGTGATAAGATATCAAACAAACACCATGAATGTTGGTGAAATGGTTTCTGATACATATCAGAAACCAACTCCATTATTCATAGTTTTCATTCTATACAATGGAAAAGGCAAGCAGAAGAGGTGAACGATTTCCATCTTGGGTTGCCACAATCAACAATACACCCTTGTATTTTCCAAACAGAAATATTCCATCAATATGAATAAACTTTTTGCAGAACCGAAATGTAGAGATATGGGGAAGGAATGCCCAGAACAACTGATGAAATTGAACACGAGATGGATCAAGTCAGTTATCATGAGACACATGTCCGTTTTTATCCATATGGAAGAAAATATGGTTATGATGCCTTAGTATGGCTAGCAATTACGGCAACACCTGATATGAGTCATCCCAATCACCATATACCTTCATAATTGCCTTCTGTTTCGCCATCCATGCCTTATTATAAGAAATATTATAACCGAATTTCTGTTGTATCATCTCTTTCACAAGGGCTATTGGAACATCTTGACATGTCCTAATCATCTCAGCAACAATAGATGACATAAATTCTGCATCCAATGAGGTTTGATCTTATGCGAGGATTGGCTGAATGCAAGTATGATCTGCCTCAATCCTCGAGATTCTCCAACCTCCAAATATAATGTCTGGAATTTCCCTTAAGCGAAATCTACAATCATCCCCATACTTCTCACACCATATAACATATTTACTACAACATGATTCGTGAACTACATAGTTGAAGTGTCTCTCAATATGAAATCTATTTAATGTTCTTTTTAAAGAATCTTTACTAGGAAAATTCCTTCCAATATATAAGGTTTTGTCCACCTCACTAAACCTATCTGGTACAACTCCAGGGAACTCAATTGTCGATGTGAGAATAGTATTGTCAAATTCAGGCACACGTGTCATTGCTTCTGACCAAGATGAAAAGAGTGGTGGATGATTTATTATAGGTTGAGGTTTATGTACAACTAATTCATTTATCAAAACCTACTCTTTATCTTCTGTTGGTCCCTCCTCATCAGCACTATTGTCACCATCTAGTCCATCATTACAAAACTCTTCATCAGAAGTCGGATTGACATGTATATCTGGGAGATCATTTAGGTTGTCCTCTTCTGCTGCATCATTTGGAATAGGCTCAATTTCATGGGGTGGACTATCTTCAACCACTCTTGTAATTATACGTCTTCATACAAGTGGACGTTGTTGTTGTATAGTAGAAACATCAACATATAACTCCATCATGGTACCATCTGACCATTGAGAAAATAAATTAATTTATTAGACCCACTGCTCATCAGCAACCAATGGAAAAGCTAGATGCCATAGTGTTTTCAGAAATTGAAAATGACTATAGCTCATAGACATGATCTCTTGATAAGGTCCCAGATTTAAGGAAACATGAATTCTCTCTTGAAGGTCATTTATGGTTACACAATCAGCTGTACTAACCACTGTAATTGGTTGTGTACTGTAAGAAGCTCCTTGCTCAGTTTGAATAATCTCCCCATAGCATACACACAGGAAAACATGACTATCTACGTGAAAAATGTTTCTTTCATCAAAATTATGATAGTGTATCAAATATTAATAATTATGTTTGACCATATGATGTCTATTAGAATGTAATTTTAGGGTCTTTCTACACCCTAAACTAAGCTACTGATGTTTGACCATATGATATTTATTATAATGTAATTTTAGGGCGCCTTTTTATTTAATGTGTTTGTTCTTCTTCATTTCACTTTATATGTTCATCAGTATCGTTAGCTAATCATTATATGGATCCATGTTTTAATCCTATGTTATTTATTAATTATTCTACAATTAATTATGTCTAATAGTAACTATTATTTCTAAACGATACAATCTTTTCATTTTAAAACATTTTCTTCTCCATTTCATTTTAAATAATTATAATTGTCATTTTAAATTGATTTTCTTAATACATTTTTTAACTAATAAATCATTATTTAATCACTATTTTATCATTATTAAGTTATTCTTTAATTATTTATTCTTTAATCATTAATCATGTTATATTCATTAGTTAATTATAATTAACTAATAATAACTTTAATTTGTTAATTCTTATGTCCTTATTTGATTTTATAAAATTATATTTATCATTTTATCAGTGATAAATATACTGATTTGATTTTTATTCTCTTATATATTTTAGTATTTTATAAATAAAATATGAATCATCTTAAGCATATTCTGCGAGAGTGTCAAACCAGGATGCAGCAAGGCCCATTATCGTGCACCAGTTCCCATTCGAGTCTAGCTCAAAGTGGTGTTTTCGGGTTTTACCCCTATGTACATCTGTGCCAGAGCCACATCCACTTGTTTGTATCCAGACAATAATTTAATTTCTTAGATAACCACATAATCTTTACGCTACCAAAATTTCAAAATACTTAATCCAAAGTTAATCTATACTTAATCTATACTACCTAACAATAATTATTTCAAACTATATATATATCTAATTACTTAAAATAAATAACCAAATATTAAGAACTACCTAACCTACTTAAAAAATGAAATAATTAAAACTAAAAAAATTATATCAATTAAATAAAAACATTAAATTAAATAAAGAAACATACCTCTAAATGAATCTTCATAAAAACCCACACAACAAATGAATTTTTTAGTAAGAGAGAGAGAATTTAGGAGAGTTGAAGGCAAGGATCAAGTGAGAAGAGGGGGGGGGGGGTGGCCACCCTTTTATATGGAGTTCAGGCCAAGGCGGCATCGTGGAGGCCACCTTTTCCATGTCATCGATCCAGGCCAATGGTGGGATAGGGAGAAAAGGAGGTATCACCGATGCTGCCTTTGTAGTGTGTTTTTAATTTTTTTTAACCTAAGCTATTTTTCAATTTTTTTAAAAAAATGTATTTAAAAAAAACTCACCTACCATGTGATTTGTTACAACAAAATGTGACTCTATCAAGTGACTGCATAGTAAGTGAACCTACCACATAAAGGATACTACCTATTGTGAATCCACTCTCAACCTATCGTGAAGGAAATTGGTAAGTAGCCATGCAATATTATTATATAGTTACCGTACACTGTCAATATACCAACCATGTGTTTTATTTTTTTTGTTACCACATGTTATATCAAGTGGCCACATGATTTATTTTTCTCAAAATCCGTATAATGATCACAAGACAACCAAACACACATTATCGGCACGTTAAGTATACCGACCACAAATTCTTTTAGCATGCACGATCAGTTCAACACACTACTTATTTTTTCTTAAATCTGGAATTCAATGCATGCTCTCTTTTTCATCGTTTTTGATACTTTGATCAACTGCATACTTATTTTAATTATTTTACGTATTTTTTTGATTTCTAAAAATCATATATATTATATATAAGCCATGAAAAGTGTTATAATAATATTTTAATCAGTTTTAAATATGATTTAAATTTATTTATTATTTCTTCATAACACTGACAACATGTATTTGGAATATTTAAGATTTTATATTTTAAGTTAATTTCATTGGATTATTCTTTTCTAAATTAACATTTAATGACATATAAATTATTCAAACTTATTTCTTAGTATTTAATGCAGCATAATTAAATCCTTTAATTATTACGAGATACATTTAATTTGAAAATATTTTAAAATTTGAATTTAAAAAGTAAAATTATATTATGTTTTTATGGGATTTCTTTGGCCTACTATTATGGAGAATTTTAAAATGAGTTAATGGATAATTCAAAATGGTTTAAATAACTCTTTGGATTTTGAATTCAAACAATATTTATTACCATTATCCTCGATGATAATTTTCTCTATTCTGAATAATTGTGTAATTTGAATTTGAATTTTGTTACCCAGTTGGAGATTGATTTTTTTAGTATTTATAGATTCTATTCGAAGGCCTCGAGATGAAATTCAAAGAACAATACTGAGAATACACAACTACACATGATGCCTTTAACATCACTAAAATAGGTATTTGTCAGCGCAAAAAAGTGCTGAAAATCAGAGCACCTTTGAAATACCTAAGCCTTTATCAGTGCTTCTTTTAGCATCGATAAATGAAAAAATTTATCAACGCTAAAAATAGCACTGATAAAAGGGGGTAATTTATCTGTGCTAGTTTAGTGCTGATTAAGGGGCATACTGCTATAGTGTACTGTTAAAATTATAGCACACTCCACCAACAAATATAGGGAGAAAATACATAATTTAATTGAAATAAAATTTACAAGACAAATACCAAAAAATACATTATATTATAGACATTTCAAAAATTGGTAACCACAATTACATTAATAAGTAAAATTTATCACATACATTCAAAAACATCAATGTTTCTTTGTCTTTAGATCCCAACCCTCGGTCATGCTATTCGTTACTGAAAAAATCACCCTAGCCCGAGAAAATGAATTCACCTATATGAGAAAATAATTCTTATGTTAGTAATACTATAAAGAAATAAATTAAACATTAAGTGTCAATTTTAAACTAAAAACATATACTTTGAGTCATAATAGGCACACCAAATTTCATATTGGGTTTCTGTTGATTCTTAAACATCACACCATTTCTTATTGTTCTCAAAAGTATGTTCTCTTAAATTGTCTTACATCTATGGTGATAAAAAACTCTCACTATGAATGTGATCCAATTCAAGAGCACTTTCTTTTGAGAACAAGCCTTCAATTGTCACACCATTTCTTATTCGTCTTCAAGCATTATCTTTATAAAAATTAACTAAATAAGTATCAGATAAAAATGATAATGAAATTAACTAATAAGTAATAGATAAAATGATCTGAAAACACTCTGAGCTTGTTTGCACAGTTTTTGGATTTGTGATGCCTGTTTTAAACTAAAATGACACTTAATTATTGAAAACATGCACTTCGAGTCATACTGACCACACAGTATGTCAGATTGACATGCAGTCAATTTCTACATGATACAAATGAATTATGGATTAGTTTCCTAAAGTTTGAAAACAACATGAAATCATTTTATTAGTTTTGGATAGTAACGTATGTTTTGAAAAAATGACACCTTTATATTGAAAACACACATTTTGAGTCATATCGGTCACATCAGGTTTCATATTGACATGTGGTAGATTCTTACACATCACAGATGAATTATGGACTATTATCCTAAAGTTTGAAAATAATATGAACTATTTTTTTTGGTTTTGGCTATTTGATGTGTGTTTTAAACTAAAATGTCACTTTTGTATTGAAAACACACACTTAGAGTTATACCGACCACAGCGTGTATCATATTGATGTGCAGTTGATTCATACATGTCAAAAATGAATTATAGACCATTTTCCAAAATTTTTAATACAATATGAGATTGGTTTCTAAGTATTAGAAATGTGAAACATTTTAAACTAAAATATAACTTTAATATAGAAAACACACACTTTGATTTATACCGACCACATCATGTTTTAGATTTACCTATAGTAAAATCCAACACATTAATTACAAATGAATTATGGATTGTTTCCTAAAGTTTTAAAATAGTTTGAGTCCATTTTCTTAGTTTTGGCTAGTGACAAGCATTTTAAACTAAAATGACACCTTTATATTTAAAACATGAACTTTGACTCATATTGATCATATTGTGTATTATATTTATTTGTGGTCGATTCCTACATATCAAAAATGAATTTAGGATCTTTTTTCTAAAGTTTTAAAAAAATTCAAGCTCATTTTCTTGGTTTTGGAAATTTGATGTGTGTTTTAAACTAAAATGACACTTTTTTATTGAAAACAAACACCTTGAGTCATACCAACCACATCCTGTGTCAGATTGATGTACGTTCCATTACTACACATCAAAAATTAATTTTGAATCATTTTTCTAAATTTTGAAAATAACCCAAGCTCATTTTCTCGATTTTGGTGATGTGACACATGTTTTAAACTAAAATGAAATTTTTATATTGAAAATGCCAATTTTTGAGTCATACCAACCACATCATGTGTCGGATAGATATGTGGTAAATTCTTATAAATCACAAATAAATTATGGATTGTTTCCATAAATTTTGAAATAATACATGTAAAGTCCCGACTCGGATTCCACTAAAATGGTACTCTGAGCTGGTTGGTAATGATGCCTCAAGCACACCTCCCCGTACGCCAGAGGCTGCTAACTAACAGTGAGATCTTAGTATGTGACTGTGTGGAGACTATTCCCTCATATCAGAGTAATCAAATAGAAATAGCTAAGTATCATACACAACAAAAAAAGAACAGAGTGTAGAAGCAATAAATAAACTAAAATAGAACATGTTTTAATAATAAATACAAATTCTATAAAAGCCCAAACAACTATTACATACATACAAAAGTGGTCACCCACTTATTCAACCATGCAAATATAGTAATACACAATAAATTGAAATAAAATTATAGGGTTCCACTACTAACTTTGACTCAGACCACATACCCAGTCTCCAAACACTATTGAACTACAACAACCTAATTAGAAGAACCCACATGAGAATATCTACTCGAACATGAAGCACTGGGCCTCAGCCCTATCCACCATGCAATAGTGCTTAACCTAAAATAAATACATAAGGTATACATTTACACTGAGGTGCACGTGCATGGGTGAGAAATAACTTCATTAGGCCACCCCAATGATAACCTATATAAATAAACTACTATAAGTTTATTCAAAATCATGGTGCTCAGCCTAGTCAATACACAACTAAAAAGATAAGTAAGTTAATAAATGTGAAACCATAGTCAAACTTGTGGTCTGTAATCTCATTAAACTAGGTAAGTGCCACCATGTATGTCTATATATATATATATATATGTATAAATTTATAGTCCCATACCAATACATATATACATAAATATAAATATTCACAAGTAAGTGTAAGAAATAACACAAAACCAATCTGCAGTCGATCCTTGGGTCAGTAATCCCTGATCGCCTAGACATACTATGCAAGGGCATTGAGCTGGATGTCATACCACTCAAGCCATGCATCATTAAGTCAATCTCTGGGTTCCTAATCCCAATTGACAAGTACCTGCTTCGACCAATGCCAGAAATGTCTCTGAGCAAGCTACATCACCATATGGGATACTCATCCTACACCTGGGTTCACCCATACTTGCCTATAATAACTGAAATCGTGGATTGCAAGGAAGAACATCATGACATCCTATAAATGGTCATTGAGATAAACGTCATGCTACTCAGGCCATGTAAATACAGTCCAATGTATGATCCCTAGGTCCTATTTTGTAGGTGTTCATGACATTCGAAACTGGGATTAACCCTAAGGGTATAACCCTTAGGAGATATGTAAGGAGAAATCACTAGTGAGATTCCATCCCCACCCCTGGAGTCACTAGTAAGGGAGAGCATAATAATACCTATCATTCATAAGAGCGTAATCATTTTGGTAAAACCAATTACGTGAGACTCCATGCTCAACACCATGGTCAAGTAACTGATCAGGGAGAGCGTAATCATCCCTATCCCTCGAGAGATCGTAATCATCCATGAGAATAATTAGATCTTGGAGAGCATAATAATCCTCATCACATATCAAAAGAAAATAGCATAATCATCCTCATCATTCAAGAGAGCAGAATCATCTATGAGTATCATTAATAGAGAGTCCATGCCCTTATACCATTGTATTAGGCTCAACAACCAAATTCTAGGAATCACCTCTAGACATCCCAACAAGGTAATAATCAAATATATAGGTTCAGCTACCAGATCCCATGTGAGATTCCATCCCCACCCCTCGAGTCTCTATAAGGGTATGCAGTCAACTCTATCATCTACAAGAGCGTAATCATTCTGGGAAAACCAATGATGTGAGACACCATGCTAAACACCGAAGTTAAGTAACCGATCCACGAGAGCGTAATCATCCCTATCCCTCGGTAGAGTGTAATAATCCAAGATAATAATTAGATTGAGGATAGTGTAATCATCCTCATAAAATATCAATAGAGGAGAGAGGAATCATCCTCATCACTCGGGAGAGCGGAATCATACATGAGTATCATTACAACGTATTCCATGCCTGTATACCATAGTAGTAGGCTCAAGAACCGGCTTCTAGGAAGTACCTATGGACATTCCAACAAGGTAATAAGAAAATATACTGGCTTAGTAGCTAAATCTCAGGTAGTACAACTAGGTATACCAATAAACATAAGAAATAACATGGCTCAGAAGATGAATCACAGGAAAGGATTTCTAGGCATCCCAACAACATGATGGATCCTAGGAAGAGTGTCTGGGAATCCAAAAGAGAAAGAAAAATACCCTATGTTTGGCTCAAAATCCACCAACCTAGAATCACCTCTTCCTAACACATCCACATCATCAATAAACAAGTGAAAGTGTTAAAAAAAGAGTGAGGGTGGCCGAATGCTGAAACCCAACACTACCACCCCAACTCCAAGGGATTACAAGTTCACCACATGTTCTGAGGTGACAACCATTACCATCTCTACCCAAATTCTATGTACTAACTCATGGTTGTAATTAACGGGGAACCCGTTGGGTCCCTCAAGCCAAATCACTGAAAATGAATCCTACTTGGGATCCTCAAGGTCTAAACACAAGTCAAGGCATCCTACTTGGGATCCTTAGCTAAAAAGGAAAAAGGAGGAATACTACATGGGATCCTTAAATGATAAGCAAAATGAGTCATCCTACAAGGGATTTTCAGAACGGTACATAGAAAAGGGGGCATCCAACATGGGACCCTCTCAACAGAGTATGAATGTAGAGGCATCCCTCATGGGATCCTATGAATGATAAAAAGGTAGTGGGATCCTACAGGGGACTACCTAGGTCAACACATAAGCAAAGGAATCCCATAGGGGATCCTTGGTAATAAGATGAAGATAGAGGAATCCTACATGGGATCCTCTAGGTCGAAACACAAATAAAAGAATCCAACTTGAGATCCCCAGGAGACACTGAAATTGATTACTAATGGAAGAATCTCTCCATTTATATAGAGGCCACAAAAAACCATTATGAGACCTCAAAGAACTCCATGGGTTTTACTATTGTGTTCTACTTGAAAAACTACTCATAATGGACTACTCTTACATCCAAATATTAATCCATGGCATAAAATAGGAAAAGATCCTCAAAGAGTACCCAAAGAGTACACGATGTGTAGTGACCATACACAGCATGCACCCTCAAAGCCCCACATGGGAATGTACTCTCACCGAACTGGGCATATAAATTCCCCTAGGTATATGTCTTGTAAGATGGGTACACTATGTGTACCCGACTTGGGGTACCTGCCCATGTTCCTTATTGCCTTCTGCCTTTTTATTACATAACTTTTCATAACATTTTACAAACAGAGGATCTTGAAAGTCTAGTGTCTTGGAAATCAAGAACATAATACATGAAAGCAACATAAAAAATTCTTCTAATACACATGTAAGGCTTCATCATAGGTTCATCCAAAGTAAAATTACTGCAACTTATAACCTGGAGACATACATCAAAGGAAAGGGTGAGCAGAAGGCCCAGTAAGGAACGTAAGGGAATCAGTTTACTTGTGATATCAATAAGAAATTGATAAAAAAATAAAGACACGAGCAATGGAAGTATAGGAATATAATAAAAAAAATAACTTGAAACATAACTTGAATATGTGGCTACAACATTTCATTCAGACATTCATGAACATATTACCAAGGTTCAACCCCAAGGTGTCATAAAAATTTACCAAGGTTATTCACCAAGGTATCGTGGAACTTGTCATCTCTAGAGATATATTCTTTACCCAATGCATTGGAGTGATATCAGGGTGCACCCTTAATATATATTTATTTTCATGTGAGTGACATAGATCATAATAAAAATTTTCATAAATAACCCATATAGAATAAAATAAATGGGTTTAATTTCAAAATCATGACAATTAAAAAAGCACTTAAAAATAAGATCATTATGTCATTTATAACCCATGCAAAGGGAGTGAGGGTTATATGTATGTCAACTCCAAAATAAAATATATAATTTTTGTGTATTTATTAACACCCATATAAACTAAATAGGTTTGGGTATTCACATAAATAAAACAATAAAATTTCTTGAGAGAAAGAGAGTGAAATTTGAGATGAAATTTCTGCAGCATAACAGCTATATAACATGATTTTAGAAAATAATAAAAAGAGAGGGGGCAAGGGTCACCCACTAATAAATAACTCATTATGAATTAGGGGTACATAATAAAAATAAATAAGATCATTTTATGGTTATTTCAAGGAAATACCATAAGAAAATGAAACTTGAAGGAAGGGAGAATATGCGATTTCTTTTACAAAAATTCGGCAACCTAATGGTGTCACTTAAAAATTCAGAAAATAATTTGATGAGAGAATAAGGGGTATCTCATAATTTGGACATGAAATGGATAGTAATAATGATATATAAGAATATACCCCCATATAATAAAATGGAAACTAAAAGACATAACATAAAGGAAGTCGTGATTTAAAAGAGGTGGGTGAAAGGATCTCTTACCTTGAAGAGTAACTTTGAAAGCTTGAAGGTAGGGACGTTGGGAGGTTTGAGGGCACCTTGGGAGGATTCTACAGAGAGGAGGGAAGATTTTGGAATAACTTAAAAGTATTTGAGTGAAGAGGAAGTGGGATCTTGGGTGGGTTTATATAGGAAAGGAGAGGTAATTGATTATTAATTAGGTTTGGGACACCTCACATTAAACTAAACAAAATCACAAACCATCCCATGGTTTTTTCCCATGGTTTCTGCCAAAGGGGAATGGAAAACAATATCTTATAAGTTCAATGGCCGAACTTACTAAAATAATAGGGTTGCTTATGTGGAGGTGAGTCACACTCTCAAGGAAAACAATTTAAAAAGACAAAATGTTATATAAGTCTTAGAGGGTCCACTAAAGCTTTGTAAAATAAATCAAAAAAACCCAAAATCACATTATTATAATGGTAAAACATATATTGTCCGAACATACAATATATTATTTTATTACATCACTATTGGGTCATTATGATTTCATAAAACACATTATATATTTATACGGTATTTAATTTCTACATAAAAATTTGACAGCCTCAGAAAATTATGAAGAATTCATTGTTGGATAATTTCGACGGCCCAATTCCATAAATAATATTCATTTTATCTAAATAATTTTCTAAATATTTTAATTTTCTATTTTAAATTAAAAACCGATATTTATCGAAAATTCATGGGTTTTGACAAAAAATGGCTTTCAAACCTTAATAAAAAATACAATTGCATTCATAAAATTATACAATAATTTATATTTAATAAAAAATAATTTAATAATAATAATAATAATAATTTATTAAAATATTATTTAATTCAAAAATCCATTAATTCATCATAATAGATTTCTTAGTTGAATATTTAACTAAAATTACTATTTGTGATTTAAAATCTATTTACAAAGTAACAATAATAAAATGAAAGTGCATTCATTATTATATACAAAAATAATGTACATAATCATAGTACTAGGGTCTTGTTACATAACCCCTTAAAACTCCCGCATAAGATCTTAGGTTAAGGTGCGTGATGGTGAAAGACTCTTGGGGTGGCTTGGATAACATCGCTCGAGTGGTAATCTCTATCAACTTCCAATTCTCCCATAGGAGGTTCCGCTCGAGCTTAAATTATTCAAGCTCGGCTTGGGCTTGGTCCAGAGTGAATCCCAAATATGCAACCTCCTTTCCGAGCTCTGATAAATGGGCCTCATACGGGGCAAGTCTACTGGATGAGGTCATTGCTTCCTTTGTCTGAGTAAAAAGGATTTGTTAAAGCCCTATATTTATACTAATCATGTGACCACTATTCAACTACTATATTAACGATGGTCACAATTCATAACAGTATTTTAAAATACAAAAACATAAAACAAAATATGTGCATATGTTTAATGACCATTTCACATATTAAGACATTTAATTAGATCAAGATGGATTTTCATTAACAAAATTTTGGATCATTATAATCTTCCCCCCTTAAGAAATTTCATCCCCAAAATTTTAAATCATACCCTAAAAAGAGAAAAAGGTGTGGGTACTTCTGCATTTTTGACTCCTATGATTCCCATGTGGATTCTTCGGATTTGTGGTTCCTCTACAACACCTTAACAAGGTTGGTAGTCTTGTTGCATAGAACCTTGTCTCTATGATCCAAGATATCCCCCGGCTACTCCTCATAAGAGAGATCTTGTTCCAGTTGTACCACCTTTGGGTTTAGTACATGTGAAGGGTCAAGTATGTACTTCCTCAAAAGGGATATGTGGAAAACATCCTGAAATTTTGAAAGATTTGAAGGAAGTGCAAGCCTATAGGTAACTGATCCCACACGATCAAGGATTTCATAGGGGCCAATGTACCTAGGGCTGAGCTTTCATTTCTTACCAAAACTCATGACTCTCTTCCAAGGTGAAATATAAAGAAATACTTTGTCACCAACATTAAACTCCAAGTCCCTTTGACGGTTGTCGGCATATCTCTTTTGCTAACTCTGAGAAGCCTTAATGTGTTGCTGGATGGCGTGGACTTTTTCTATCATCTCTTATACAAGATCAGGCCTAAGAAGCTTTCTCTCACCAGCTTCATCCCAACAATTAGGAGTTCTACATCGCTTCCCATATAGAGCTTCATAGGGTGCCATTTGAATACTTGACTAGAAGCTATTGTTGTAAGAGAACTCAACTAAAGGGAGATGTTGATCCCATCCTCCTTTAAATTCCATCGAGCATGTTCTCAGTATGTCCTCGAGTGTTTGAATAGTCCTTTCAGACTGGCCATCATTTTGGGGGTGATAAACTGTATTGAAATTCAATTCAGTGCCTAGAGCTTGTTGAAGACTTCTCCAGAATTTTGATGTGAACCTCGGATCCTGATCAGATGAAATAGAAAGTGGAACTCCATACAGCCTTACCACTTCCTTCACATAAATCCTGGCAAGTTGGTCAAGATAGAAGTCTTCCTAAATGGAGATAAAATGGGAATTCTTGGTTAGACAGTCCACAAGAACCCATACCGCGTTGTTTCCTTTGGATGTTCTTGGGAGACCAGTGACGAAGTCCATAGTGATATTGTCCCACTTCTATGCTGGTATGGGTAGTGGTTGCAATACCCCTTTAGGAATTTGTTGCACTGCCTTCACTTGCTGACATACCAGACACCTTAAAGTGTATTAAAAAATCTCCCTTTTCATATTATCCTACCAATAATGACCACGAAGGTCCCTATACATTTTTGTGCTCCCAGGATGTATAGAGAAAGTAGAGCTATGAGCTTCATCCATAGCTTCATCCATCAGCTCCTTCTTTATTTCTGGAATAGATGGAACACATAGTCTTGTACGAAATTTCAGTACACCTTCTTGATCAATATTGAACTCAAGAAACTTCCCATCCTGTATAGCCTCAAACTTCTTCTGTAACAAAGGATATTCTTTCTAATCTTTCTTGATCTTCTCTAGTAATGACGGTTGAGAAATCATTTGGGTTAGGGTTGATGATTTCCCTTCCCTTATAATTCACATGTCCAACTTTACTAGGTCATCGATCAAAGGATCTTTTTGAATCCTCATCATGGAAAGAACAACTGGTTCTTTCCTTCTTAATGCATCAACAACTTTTTTTTCTCTTTCGGGATGATAATGAATTGAACAATAATAGTCATTAAGAAGTTCCAACCATCTCCATTTTCTCATGTTCAATTCCTTTTGTGTGAAAATATACTTCAAACTTTGATGGTTTGTGTATATATCAAATTTCTCCTCATAAATATAGTTCCTCCATATCTTCAGAGAAAAAACGACTACATCTAGCTCTAGATCATACGTAGGATAGTTCTGCTCATGAGTCTTCAACTATCGAGATGCATAAGCAATGACTTTGTCATTTTTTATGAGGATGAATCCAAGACCTTTTAGAGATGCATCACTAAAAATAAAAAATCCTTGTCCACTTGATGGCAGAGTTAACATGGTCACAGTAACCAATCTCTTCTTCAGCTCTTGGAAACTTTCCTCACACTCCTTTTTCCAGATGAACATGACCCATTTTCGAGTTAACTTGGTTAATGGATGAGAAAGTTGTGAAAAGTTTTTCAAAAAACTCCTATAATATCCCGCTAAACCAAGGAAACTACGAATCTCAGTTATTATTGTAGGCTGAGGCCACTCCTTTACAACTTTTGTCTTTCTAGGGTCAACTGTGATTCCTCCATTGGTAATAATGTACCCCAAGAAAGCAACTTGTTGTAACCAGAATTCACATTTGCTGAACTTTCCAAAAATCCTCTCCTTCCATAGAGTTTTCAAAATAACCCTTATATGATCTTTATTCTCCTCACAACTTTTGGAATATATCATAATATCATCAATAAAAACTACCAAAAAGTTATCAAGGTAGTCCTAAAATACTCTATTCATCAAATCCATAAAAATTACTGGTGCATTAGTCAGTCCAAAGGGAATAAAAACAAACTCATAATGCCCATATCTTGATCAGAAGGCAATTTTTGGAATATCTTCTTTCTTCACCCTCAATTGATGATAACCCAAACGAAGATAAATCTTAGAGAAAAATTAATCCCCACAAAGTTGGTCAAATAAGTCATCAATTCTTGGAAGAGGGTATTTGTTCTTTACTATAATACCATTCAATTCCCTATAATCAATGCATAGCCGGATCGATCCATCCTTCTTCTTCACAAAGAGAACTGTTGCTCCCCAAGGAGACACACTCGATCGGATAAACCCCTTCTCCAAAAGATCTTGGATTTGTTTCTTTAATTCCTCCAACTCCACATTTTCTATCCTATACAGGGTCTTTGATATTGGATGAGATATAGGTAAGATCTCAATGGAGAACTCTACCTCTCTTTCTAGGGGTGGTCCGGGTAACTCCTCAGGAAATTCATCTATGTATTCCAGGATGATGGATAAATTTTATATCCTTAAACTATCATATCCTTCTTGTTCTTCACCGATCAACTCTATAAAGAAGGATATAGGGGGTTATTCTAGACAATGATCAGGTTGAGATATCTCTCCTTATAAGATAACTGTAGGTTTTCCATTCAAGACTACTAATATTTCCTTACTTCTACATTTGAACTTAGCATTATACTCTGAGAGCCAGTCCATCCCTAGTATAATGTCGAATTCCGGAATGGGAATGACAACTAGATTTGCAATAATATTGTGCTCACCAGATTAAATACTAGAGTTTCTAAACACTGAAAATTCTTGGATAATCCCACCAAGAGTCTTGACTGATAACTCTACTTTTAGAAAATCGGGGGTTGATTAAAATTCTTTGCAAACTTGGAGGAAATAAAGGAATTTGTAGAACCTGAATCAAACAAAGTACTTGATAGCACTGAGAGAACAACAAGAGTACCTCGTACTCCATCATTCGGAGCTTTAACTTCATCTATCGTGATAGAAAAAGAACAACCTTGCTCCCTTGGCCTTTGTAGAGGTTGATGGTGGTTCCCCTCCACTGCCCTCGGATTTGGACAATGATTGGCAAAGTGACCATGTTGTCCACACTTAAATCACTGGACATCAGGTAGGGCATGCACTATCTTCCCCTTGTCGTTAGTGTTTGGAAGTTGAGGTTTCACCTCACTACAACAATTCCTTGCAATATGGCCATATCTTCCACACTTGTAGCATTTCCTACTCCCGAGCAAGCAGTTCCCCGAATGCTTCTTCCCACATTTATTACACATGGGAAGTTGAACTTGTTTGCCTCCTCTTCCCTGATCAAAGGTCCTACCAAATCTGGGCTCCACCGATCTCTTATTATTGTTTGATTTATGAGACCACTACATCTCACCAAACTCCAGCTTGACTTTCATCGCACTCAACACGATCTCCTCAAAGCCATCATAGTCTCAGTTGGCTAGATTCTTCCGTAGATGAGGTCTCAGTCCGCTGAAGAATCTATCAACCTTTCCATTTAGATCCATGAAAAATCTATAGTGTAATGTGAAATCCCTGTGAAGTTCATCTCATAGCTTCCCACAGATTCATTCTCCTTCTGCTTCAGCTCGAGAAACTCCTTCTCCATTCTTATTCTTATAGATCGAGGGAAATACTTGTTGAAGAATATCCTTATGAAATATTCCCACTCCATAGCTTCAACTTCAACTCTTGGACTTGTGTTTTTAATCAGTTCCCACCACTGATCATCTTCTCCTTCTAAGCGATAGACAACCAAGGTAACCTTCTCTTGTTCAGAACATCGGAGCACAGAAAAGATCTTCTCAATAGAGCTGATCCACTGTTCGGAAATCAATGGGTCGGTCGATCCATTGAAGGTTGGTGGTCATTGATGTATAAAGGATTCAACAGAAATTTGTTCCCTTCGCGATGATATTGGTCTCTCAGCTTGATTCAAGTTATTTCTCATAACTTGAGTCAGTTGGTTCATCATTCGTATGATTGTTTCCATTCCGGCTTCCATCAGAGGGTTGTCAGTGCATGGTCCATTGTGGTCACCATTTGAACGGTTCCTCCTATTTCCTTCCATTTTCTAAAAGAATAAAACCTCAGTAAGAAACTTATTTCATTTACAAATCTTTTAACTATCAAGGATTTTATGTCTTAAAACATCAGGCTTAAACAATTACATTTCTCTATAATTTCTTCATAATGACTCATAAAAAGCTTGTGATTAACCAAATATATCCCCTGGGAGTGTCATAACCAAGAGTGCAGCAAGACCTGTTGTCATGCACCAGTTCTCATTTGTTTCTAGCTCAAAGAATTTTTTTTGGGTTTTACCCTAGTACATCAGTGTCAGAGCCGCCTCTACTTGATCGTATCCAGACAGGGTTGTATTTCTTTGATAAACCACTTACTCATTACTCACCAAAATAACAGGAAGTTTTCTTATATTTAAAATTTTCTATAGGGTTATTCCTAAAGTTTTCATAGACTAATTTCCATAAATAACTAAACTATCCTTTGATACCAACTGTTGCATCCTACCTTTTTATTACATAACTTTTCATTACATTTTACAGAGGATCTTTAAAGTCTATGGTATTAGAAATCAGGAACATAATACATGAAAGCAACATAAAACATTCTTATAATCCACTTTTAAGGCTTAATTATAGGTTCATCCTAAGTAAAATTACTACATCTTATAACCCGGAGGCATACCTCAAAGGAAAGGGTGAGCAAAAGGCCTAGTAAGGAAAGTAAGAGAATCAGTTTATTTGTGATATCAATAAGAACTTGATAAAAACATAAAGACCAGAGCAATGGAAGTATATGAATATCATAATTAAAAGAACTTGAAACATAACTTGAATATGTAACTACAACATTTTATTTATACATTCATGAATATATCACCAAGGTTCAACCCTGAGGTTTCATAAAAATTTACCAAGGTTATTCACCAAGGTATCGTGAAACGTGTCATCTCTAGAGATAAATTCTTTACCCAATTCATTAGAGCGCTATCAGGGAGCACCCTTAATATTTCTTTATTTTCATGTGACCCACATAGATAGTAATCAAACATTTCATAAATAACCCATATAGAATAAAAGAAATGGGTTTCATTTCAAAATCATGACATTTTAAAAAGTACTTAAAAATAAGATCATTATGTCATTTATAACCCATGGAAAGGGAGTGAGGGTTATATGTATGTAAAATCCAGAATCAAATATATCATTTTTTGTATTTATGAACACCCATAGAAACGAAATAGGTATGGGTATTCACATAAATAAAACAATAGAATTTCTGAGAGAAAGAGAGAGAAATTTGAGACAAAATTTCTACAGCATAACAGCTATATAACTTGGTTTTAGAAAATAATAAAAATAGAGGGGACAAGGGTAACCCACTCATAAATAAATCATTATAAAGAATGGGTACAAAATAAAAAGAAATAAGACCATTGAATGGTTATTTGAAGGAAATACCATAAGAAAATGAAACTTGAAGGAAGAGAGAATATGCGATTTCTTTTACGAAAATTTGGCAACCTAACGGCGTCACTTAAAAATTAAGAAAATAAATTGATGAGAGAAGAAAGGGTCTCTCATCATTTGGACCTGAAATGGACAGTAATAATGATATATAAGAACATACCCCCATATAATAAAATGGAAACTAGAATACATAACATAAAGGAAGTCATGACTTAAAAGAGGTGGGTAAAAGGATCCCTTACCTTGAAGAGTAACTTTGAAAGCTTGAAGGTGGAGACCTTGGGAGGAATGAGGGTGCCTTGGGAGGATTCTAGAGAGAGGAGGGAAGATTTTGGACGAACTTCAAAGACTTTTTGTGAAGAGGAAGTGAGAGCTTGGGTGAGTTTCTATAGGAAAGGAGAGGGAATTGTTAATTAATTAGGTTTGGGACACCTCACATTAAACTAAACAAAACCACGAACCAGACCATGGTTTTTGCCCATGGTTTCTGCCAAAGGGGAGTGGAAAATAATATTTTATAATTTTAGTGGCCAAACTACTTAAAATAATAGGGTAGCTTTTGTGGAGGTGAGTCACACTCTCAAGGAAAACAATTTAAAAAGACAAAATGTTATATAAGTTTTGGAGGGTCCACTAAAGCTTTATAAAATAAAATAAACAAACCCAAAATTATATTATTTTAATGGTAAAACATATATTAGATAAAAATAAATTTTATATAATTTTATTACATCACTATTGGGTCATTATGATGTCATAAAACACATTATAAATTTATACGGGATTTAATTTCTACCCAAAAATTTGGTTGTCTCAGAAAATTATGAAAAATTCATAGTTGGATAATTTTGATGCCCTGATTCCAGAAATAATATTCATTTTATCAAAATAATTTTATAAACATGTTAATTTTCACGTTTAAAATAAAAAATGACATTTACCAAAAATTAATGGGTTTTGAAAAAAATGGCTTTCAATCCTTAATAAAAATTACAATTGCATTAATAAAATTATATGATCATTTATATGATCATATATTTGGTTCCTATTATAAGTAATGGAGAACAATAAGTGGGAGATATCTTACAGTATGTTTGGTTCCTATTATCAAAAATAATAAATGATGAATGGTGGTAACTTGAGTGTGATTATTGAACTTTTCATGTAAATCATGAGGCCATGGAAGAGGCTTTGGTGAAATAAGTATTTTTGTGTTTTTTCTTGGGAGAAAATATACCAACATGGTCATTTTTTCACAAGGAAAATGAGATTTAATTTAACCCAAATAGATGATCTTGGGGAATTAGGTTCATGTAGGGTTTTTAAATTCCAAATATATTGATGATTTTGAAGAAAAGTTGGTAAACCACTCATAATTGACTTGAAAAAATCCCTGGTCCATAAATGAGGGAAGATGGTAAGATGATTATATCCCTTTGGGAAAGGGTCATATACGTGGGTAAGAAGTTTCCACTTCTTCATGGAAGGTTAAATTATATATTATGAAGTAAATAATCCTTTTATGTTAAATTTAAGTGCACATATTCATGTTGGGAACTTTATCTATAAGAGAGACATCTCAAACTGCAGATTCTTGGCATAATGCATTGAAAAATGCATGGGAATAACCATCCCTGGGGAATTGTGCATGTTTTTATATGATGAGGTCTCTCCCATATTCCTTAAGTGAAGATGGTAAAATTAGAGATAAAATGTGAATGGTGAACTAGGTTCATGATTATTCTAGCTTCAACGGTTCGGTGTTATGTACCAAGCACTATACACTAGTCTCAAAAGGATCCTTGTTCGATAAATTATGTATATGGGGGAGTGTTGGAGTTAGGTTGTGCTTGAGATTTGAAGTAACGTGTTAAGATATATATTATGATAAGGAAGATATTTATAGTGACCCAAACCTTCTACACCTATTATTACATTGTTTTTAACATAAATATCCAATAAAAACAACCCAAAGATCGAGAGGCCTAGCATCTTTGAAAGACTAGGTTTGTAATACATCAAAGTGAAACTAAACTAAAACTTATTTATTTTAATATCCATGATGAGATCATAAATTCCTTTGAGATCCTTAAACCACATAGGTGATGTTTCCAAAAGACGTTGATAAATCCTCAGGTCATGATCAAATTAAAAATTTATATTATCCCAAATAACACTAGCTACAAAGTCACAGCATAACGGAAGTATGGGTTGATCCCATAGAGAGTGGAGAACGTAGAAACGAAAACTCTCAATCAAATGTAGGTTAATTCCAATTTAAATAGATTTATTTAAAATAGTTAAATGAAACAAATAAATTAAATTAAATCAAATTGAAAATCAGGAGAGAGGGGAACTAGCTTCCATAGGAGGTTTTGCTAAAAAGAAATCCTGATTTCACTTTCAAAATAATAATACTCATTGGTTGTGCAATCAATAAATTTTATTGATAAAATAAATGGTAAATACATATTTATCTACCCTATAACCCTAATTCTTCATGTTCAGATGAATTAAAATACCAATATGCATTAAGATCAGATCACAAAAAGCATAAGAATAATCTGATTTGGTGGTTATGAATTAATTACCTTTATCATGTTGGTTTTCATCTACTACCAAACACACTTGGTCTAGGATTTAATAATAGATATGATTAATTTCAATAGAAACCCAATACCAATTTAATAAAATCATTACACAATGGAATAAGTAAATAAAATAAATTAGGATGCACTAAGTTTAATTGATTCTGCTTCCCCCCTACGAGTTTATCCAATCACTATTGGGTGATATCCAATGAAAAATAAACCCAAAAAAATAGGGGAGATAATATAAGGATGATAAAGAAATAAAATAAAATAAAATATAATTAAACTATAAAAAATCCAACATTACATGAAATATGGAAAAAAATAAAGCAAAAAATAAAAATTATCTACATAGAAATCAAGGTCAGAACCCTACGGAATCCTCCTAGTGGTTGAGACTCATGCCTATAATGGAGTGGATAAAATCTTGGCCAAAACCCATATATATAGACCCAGATACAATCCATGGTCTTCCCTAGGTTAAAATAGGCATTAAGTGGCCTTTCCTAGGTCAAAAAGATATAACTCCTATCAAATATACATTAATGACAACATTTTTTGGTTCTATATGATGCTTTCACATCATGTAATGTTTACATGACATGTAATTTTTGGTCCTACAAAGTTTCAAGTCATGTTTCATGATGTGAAAAGCTTCTTGTACATTCATGACATGTGTCATGATGTGACACAAGTAGTCTTCACTCTATGATGGTTTCTTCTTCTCCATGTTCTTTATATGGTTCATGAATTTCAATTTCATATCATGTAATGATTTTACTTGATGTGTAAAACGTTTTTTAAGCACAAAAATCTCTTTTTTTTCTCCAGTTCTTCATTTTTGAGCCTCCAAAACCACCTGTGATCATCCAACATCATCATAAGCCATCATCCAATGGGAATACTAATCATTTTGGATTAAATATTCAATACCAGATTATTTATATTTCATTTGTCTCTCTAAACCACTTCGTGGCTTTGTATGAAGTGCCTTTATGTTACTCAATTACCACATTTTCCTCTATATTGTTCCATGTGTTAGTCCTACATAAGAATATACAAAACATCAATATCTTCCATGAAACTCAACTTTAATCAATTAATATTCAACTCAAACACATATAAAAACACATGAAAATATAGACATATAATATAGATATAAATAGGATAACCTGAGGAATGCATAAACAAATGGTTGAGCTATAAAGCTCGGTAAGGTAATAAAAATGATGAATAACCATATCATATGAGTCATAAGGCATACTATGATATCATAAAAGAAAATTATCATGGGTAAGAAAATGATAGCACGGAATAAAGAACATGTAATCATAGACCATGGAATCATAGTAATATGGGAAAAATGACATAAGCATAAGTCAATGCTAACTACCAAGATAATATCACATACTAGATAGATTCCAACCATGGATTAGGTTTACTCCATAATCCCATAAATATCACCTAATGAGATATAAACATTTCCCAATGCATTGGAGAAATATATATGATTACCCATCATAACTTGTATATGATTATGTGTGCCAAAAATGGAAATCAAATGTAAGGCATAAACATAAGAATTTCCCATTGAAAGAAATGGGTTGCATAATCATGTCTTATAGAAAAAATAGATTGTGTACCATAATTTTTTACATAAAATAAGGTATTAATACATTCGTGGGAATCCATAGGTAAAAAAATAAGTATAGATCATGAATAAGGATCTATAGGTGAAGTGATTGTGTGAAAAAAAGAGGATAGGTAACTTTGGAAATATACCACTTAAGAGGGGTTTCAGGGAAAAGGGTAAAGAATGTTTAAAGAGAGGGAAAAGAATATTAATTTTCATAAAACCATAAATAAAATAAAAAAATCCATAATTTAATGATAAATTTTACAAACCAAGTATGTTTTAAATAATTTTATAGAGTGGCACTTGAAATGGGGTAAGAAATAGAGAAGTCCTATTTAATTGGGTTTTCTTATCGAATGAAATTGAGAAGAGAACCTATAAAACATGTATATACCTATAAATGAAAAGATAATTTTACTAGGTGTATATTTGTAAGAAATATACACACAATATGGAATATTTATAAAATAATAAAAGAGATATAAATTGGGGAAAAGCGATAGAAATCATATCCTAAATAAAATAGGGTGGTTCAAAGAGATCCCTTACCTTAGGTTCTAAAATCACTCTACACTTGCACTTAAAGTCATGAATAATAAAAGTACATTCATTAATTTATTAATTTAGAACCTTTTAAATCTATAATGTATTTACTATAGTTATATTATGTTCATTTACAACAATTTTAATGAGATATAATGTATAGTTTTGTTGTTTTGAGGGCGCTCATTTCATGGTTCCAAGGTCGGATCCCTTTTGGATAATTATTAAAGTTCCTATAAAAATGGACTAAAACTTTAGAAGTGAAATGAAATGATATTCATGTACTTCTATAAATTTAAATTTTCCCAAATATCCATGTTTTTTAAACATAAGGATGATTTATTTAGTATAAATGTTTTCGTTATAAGTTTAGTTCATTTAGGCGATTTTACTAACCATCATGAACAATGTTCATTGTATTTAAATCAATGATTATTAAAACATTATAAAACTTTAAATAAGTTATATTATACTTATTATCATCATATTTAGTCATAATATTATTTATATAATCGTCCTTTATGGCAATGGAGAAAAATAAAGTACGTTGTTCATGGAGGTAGTGAACTAAAAATTTTCTGAACAACATTTTTCATTTTAGAAACAAATGAAAGGAGGATAGAAAAAGGATATTACACAAAAATAATAACATATCAGTTTATTTAGGATACTAATGTTTCTATTTATAGGTTTATAGAAAGAACATGGACGTGGTATATGAAGAATAAAATTAAAAGATGTTTAGTTGAGAATTTTACCACTTCCTTTGGTTGTCTTCTCTTAGGCTCCCCCTTAAGAAACATTGACATGGTATTTGGTGATACCAAAATCACTAGGACATGAGGCTAGTATTGGGAAGATAATTTTGTATAAATTTGGTAATATCCATGGCATTAGAAGTTGTGAGGATAATGGGTGGTGAGGAGTGGTATTCATAAGGAGAGGATAGAGGTGTTTTGAATATTATATTCATTAGTTTATAATTTTGGATTAAGACTATAAATAGTGGTAAATATATTGAATATATAAATTAAATGGTTTGTGTGATTTTGAACTAATGGATGCCTACATCATCCCTTACTCGATTAATAATGTATTTAATTTATAATTTTAAATAATGTATTTTTTATTCATCCAAAATTTGGCTATTTCAGAAAAATTATAAAAATTAAGACTAAGAATTTTTTAATGTGTGGATTCCATAAATAAAATCCATTTTTTCGAAATAAATTTAAATATTTGATAAATTTAATTTTTAATTAAAATCCTTATATGTTAGAAAAATATCAATTTTAATATTACGGTCAAATTTTTAACCCTTTAAAAATTTACTTATGGTCACATAAAATTATATTATTATTATAATGAATCTTAATATTGTTTTATAAAACCATTTTATGAAAATAAAAATTCTTTTAAATCACTATATTTGTTAAAAAATCATATTAAAAATATATGTTCTACAAGACACTTATTTTATCGTTTTTTAAATATTAATTTGCTCGTATCCTGATATAAATATTCCATATTTTCATTTTACAAGATATGTAAATATTATTTTATACTCAAATAGGTTAGAATACTATTATAATGATTAGGTTTCTATTCCTAATGGTTATATTATTATTCCAATGGTTAGATTACTATTCTAATAGTTATATAATATTCCAACAATCATATTTTTAACAGACATACAGGATCTCTAATTTCTATAAATACATCATATTTCATTCATTATTAATTAACTTCTATTTTCTCTCAAGGTTACACATATTTTCATTTTCAAAATCCATATTACATTAATAATATTTTTTTTTCATTTCTACAGTATTTTTGTGAGTGCGATTATTCTGTGGAATCAAGCATATCCAAGTTTTTATATTATTGTTAACTTTTTCAATTTATTATCTCATTATAATACTTTCAATTATTATTTCCATTTTTATTCTCTAAATTTAATGTTAAAATTCATATAATAAAATTTTATTATTTTTATCATGTGGTGTGTGTGCATTATATAATACTATATTACTAAATATGGCAAAATTATACAATCAATAGGGAAATTCCATTGATAAAATTTTGTTTCATTACATTCTTACTCCCATTAGAAATTTCATCATTGAAATTTTTTTATATACTAAGGTAAAAAAAGTGAGGGTACCTCTGCTTCATCACTTCCTTTGGTTCCCAGGTCACCTTCCTGTACTTATGATTCCACTATAGTACTTTAAATGGATGAGTTTTTTTATTATGTATAACTTTGTCTCTATGATCTAAGATATATATTTATTACTTCTCATAAGATATATCATTTTCCAACTGTACCCCCTATGAATGCATTACATGTGAGTGACCTAGTATGTACATTCTCAATAGGGATGCATGGAACATGTCATGTACTTAAGACAAGTTTGGTAGGAGTGCTAGTTGATAGGACACAACTCTTATGCGATCAAGAATCTCATAGGGGACAATATAAAAAGGACTTAGATTTCCCTTATTCTTAAATCTCATGATTATATTCCATGGAGATATATGGAAGAACACTTTATCTCTAACCTCAACCTATAGGTCTCATCGACGATTTTCAAATTGGCTCTTTTGTTATGATGTTCTTATAAATGGTTTTCACCTTTTCTACCATTTTTTCAACCATTTGAGGCCCCAACAGTATGTGTTTACCAATTTCATCCCAACATTCAGGTGTTCTACATCTCTTCCCAAAAGGAAATTTATATGATTCCATTTGTATTCTTGAGTGAAAACTATTATTGCACAAAAACGTGACCAAACGGAGATGTTTATTCCATCAACCTTTAAAGTCCAGCGATCATGCACTCAATATATCCTTAAGTTTCTAGATAGTTTTCTCATATTGGCCATCAATTTAAAAGTGATAATTCGTACTAAATTTCAACTTGGTGTTTAGCGAATGTTGGATACTTTTCCAAAACATGAAGATAAACCTTGGTTCTCAATTGGATACAATCGATAGTGGTGTTCCATGAATCCTCACTACTTATCTACTATATAACATTGCAAGTTGATCAAGTGATAATTCCTCTCTAATTGTAATGAAATGAGCAGTCTTTATAATGAAATACACTATAACCCATATATAATTATTTCCTCTGGATTTATTTATAAGACCAGTGAGAAAATTCATGGTGATGTTTTCCCATTTCCATGTAGGTATGGGTAATAGTTGAATCATCCCCTTGGAATTTTTCCTTTTTTCCTTTTTCCATCTGGCTCGGCCTGGGTGCTTATAGTGGAAATTTCAAACATGAAGTTCCCAGTAGTAAATTTCTTCAATATTGGTTTCACAATTCACATGATAACATCAATGAATACAAAGTGCGGTCACTGTTCATGGATGTTGGATGCTGGATCATCTGGAATGTGCGTAGTAGGGTTTGTCATCTGAATCCGCCGCAGCTTTGAGTCGTCCTCTCCTCGGAGGGGGAACCCACTTCTCTTTCTCGGCCGACTCCACCACCTGCACCAGAGCTCCCGCTTTAAAATATAATAAGAAAACAGAGATGGCATATGTATACTTATAGTAAATTATAATTATAAATATTTATATATACTTTCAGATAAATATGTGATTATGCATATGTATACTTATATTTCTACATATTTATAATTCGGGATGTAACGGAGGCTACATAGATCCCATACTTTTAATAACTGTTTTTATAAAACATACTAATTAAGGAACACATTTTCCCAAAAACATCAGATGGCAATGTATTTTAATAAAAAAAAAATATTTTTGACATGTATAAGTTGGAAAAAGCCTGACTTCCGCAATTAAACACCCCATTAATTTGGGGAAATGCAGCAAAACGCGTCTAGCCCGTGTTAGGAAATGCCATGTATCTCCTCATCCCTCTCATTTTTCAGTTGTCCTTTTTATGATTTTATCTTTATTTTATATTAAGAAAATATAAAAAAACATAAGATAAATAAAAATGAACGCTAAAAATAGTAAACATAAAAATTTTTTGATACACAAAATGTGGGAGGCTGCGTTGCGGATCAGTCTCCATTCAACATCCTAAGAGGATCGATGGATTTAATTTTGATTCTAAAAATTCTGAACGAAAATATAAAACATATTGAATAATTATGTAAACAATACATGAATACAATACAACTTTCATTTAATTCTCAACAACAGAACCTAATACAATTGATTCCATCAATCAAGAATTAAAGAAACAAAGAGAATACAAGACACCAAATTCATGCAAACACATTTACAGGAGCTTAAAATCCAAAACAGAAGCAATAAACAATTTAAATTGATTAACTTGTAATCAATTCTAAACATTAGTTACAATGATAACATACATCAGCATCAACCAGTCGATAAAGGCAGCAAAGAAATCAAGAAAAATAACACCATGATTTTTATGTGCTCCGACCAATTGACCTACATGCATGGACAAGGGGCACCAAGGTTTCACTATGAAATATAAATAGGAGTACAACTATAAAAGAAGCACAAAAAATAAAACAGAGAAAGAAAAGAAGCATGAGGAAAATATTTGAAGGCTGGGTTTTTGCACCCCCCAAGACTCCTGATGAAACCGAGCCGAGGGTGCGGCATGTACCACACCTTGGACAAACTCAAACAACATAATCAAGTAGCACCAAAATACAAACAAGAACCAGGCCTCAAGAAGAAATAAAGAAGGTAAACAATGGACCAAGACCCCCTAACGAGCACTCGATACCACCTTCGTGTTGATGATGAAGAGCCTCCACACAATCAATATCAGTCATCATCGTCAAGAACGCCCTCCTCTATCTTCGTCACGGTTTTTTAGGCACAAGGAATGTCCAGAAACACCAAGAGCTCGTCGGAACTCCTCACTAAACACCAGGAACAACTGCCTAACATCCTCTACCACCGCTTATTCGCCATCAAACCAGAAGGCCCGTAAAAGAATATCTCTACATCTGTACCTCCTGCTTGCCGAATCCAGCACATCCAATTTCAATCACCCCCTGAAAATAGTTGCACGGCACACACAACAAAAGTAAAGATCAAGGACCTATAAAGGAGGGGTAATATTATCAAAGAAGATCTGTTGTAACAACCCGAGAATCACGACCACACATGGATGACCACAGGTCATCCCATCTAAACTATTGAACAGAAAAGTAGGGGCATATGACCAAGAAAGATATGGCAAAGGTGCTGCCCAACAACAGGAAGCCCCGCCCTAAAAAATGTTGGAATTTCAAACAAAAAACATGAGTCAAAGCTGCCCACATTGTTTCCTCTAGCGTCAGTTATTACTTGCACATTTTTTTTTCTCTTCCATGGGTCCACCTCCATTTATTTTCTTTGAATGAATTTAATATTCCGTATTTAATTTTTTGTATCTTTTGTACTGTCATAAATGCTCTGCATTTAATATTTTGGTCTTTCCTTGTACCGTCATAGATTCTCTGTATTTAATGTTTTGGTCTTTCTTTGTACCAACATAAATGCTATGCATTTAATTTTGTGGGTCTATAAAATGATGTAATTATAGTCTGAAATTTTAATTGTGAAAAAGCTTGAAATCACCTTTTTGTTGTGCGCCAATATTCTTCCTCTTCAATTTTTTTCTTCTTCTCATATTTCTCGGCTTGTATAGCCAACAAACTGGTATCAAAGGCCAGTTCCCAAGATTCTCCAATTTAAAAAAGATGGTCGCAATCGAGCCGCAAGTTCCGAAGCTGTCCAAGGAAAACTACGAAAGATGGTGCATCTAGATGTAGGCGTTATTCGGGTTGCAAGAATTATGGGAGATCATTACTGACGGGTATGTTGTACCCACTACGGCGGAAGAAGTTGCCTTCACGAATGAAGAAAAGATGACCCTCAAAAATCAAAGAAATAAATACAACAAGGCGTTGTTCCTCCTCTATCAAGGGTTGGATGAATCAATGTTCGAAAAGATTGCCGAAGCAACATCAAGAAAGCAAGCTTGGGATACCCTTTCCACCGTCTTCAAAGGTGTTGATCGAGTTAAGTGGGTACGTCTTCAAACATTAAGAGCGGAATTTGAAGCGGCGCACATGAAAGAAGGTGAGAGCATCTCCGATTATTTATCAAGATTAATTGTTATTTTTAACAATTTGAAAAGGAATGGTGAAAAAGTGGAGGACATTAGAGTTATTGAAAAATCACTTCAATCTCTCTCAACCAAGTTTGAGCATGTGGTTGTTGAAATCGAAGAATCAAAGGATTTGGAGAAACTATCCATTGAAGAACTGATGGGGTCGTTGCAAGTGCATGAGCAACAGATGCAAAAGAATACCGGTTCAATAACAGAGCATGCCTTGGAGTCCAAGTTGACTCTACAAGAACAAAAGAATGGACACACACAACGAGGCGGTCATCGTGGAAGAGGAAGAGGTCATGGATATTATCCAAGCCATCAACAAAAGCAATAGAATCCTACCAGATTTTGTGGAAGAGGGAATGGTGCAGGACGATTCACACGTGGTCGTGGAAACACAAAGAACATTCAATGCCACAACTGTAAGAAATTTGGACATTATGCTTCTGATTGTTGGAGAAAAGTGGATCACGATGAAAGATCCAACTATGCTGAAACATCTCATTATGAAGAACAAGGTACCACACTCCTCCTCACACAAGAAAAGGCATGTGAATGCCCCGATGTGTGGTATCTTGACACTGGTGCAAGCAACCACATGAGTGGTAACAAAGAACTGTTCGAGGAACTCACAGAAGAGGTTCGTGGTGACATGAGCTTTGGCGACTCATCAAAGGTACTCATAATTGGAAAAGGTAAAATCAAAATCTATCAGAAGAATGGTGAGCCAAATTACATCTCTAATGTGTATTATGTACCAAACATGAAAAACAATATCATTAGTATTGGCCAACTCCTAGAGAATGGGTATATTATACACATGGAGAATTCTTTTTTTTTCTATAAGGGATGCGCACAGGAGACTTGTTGCTCAAGTCCAAATGGAGAAGAATCGCATGTTTCCACTACGTATCAACACAAAGGTCGAGCAGTGTCTTTTGGGACTCATGAAGAATGACTCATGGAGATGGCATCTGCGATTTGGACATCTTCATTTTAACGGGCTTAAACATCTATCCTCATCAAGCATGGTGTGCGGATTGCTAGCAATTGAAGTTCCAAATCATGTGTGTGAGGCGTGTACACTCGGCAAGAAACAAATGAACTCCTTCCCAAGTGGAGTGTCTAGAAGAGAAAATGAACCACCTCAGTTAGTTCACACTGATATCTGCAGACCACTTGAAACACCCTCACTTGGAGGTAATAGGTATTTTATTACCTTTTTTGATGATTTTAGCAGGAAACTCTGGTTGTATTGTATCAAAGAAAAATCTTCTACATGTGTGATATTTAAAATATTCAAATCTCGCGTTGAAGCTGAAAGTGGTTTTAGAATCAAAGTTCTCAGATCTGACAGAGGTGGGGAATACACTTCAAATGCATTTCAAGATTTTTGCAGGGAACAAGGAATCAAACAACAATATACTAATTTTTACATGCCACAACAGAATGGCATTGCAGAAAGGAAGAACTGCACCATCCTTGACATGACGAGGACCATGCTGAAGGAGAAAGGCTTGCCAAAGAACTTCTGGGTGGAAGCAGTGGCATGTACTGCCTATCTGCTCAATCGGTGTCCAACCAAGAGCGTCAGAAACATGACACCACAAGAGGCATGGAGTGGCTACAAACCGAGCGTAGCACACCTAATAATCTTCGGGTGTGTTTCCTATGCTCAAGTTCCAGAAGCGAGAAGAAGTAAGCTTGATGATCGTGGTGAAAAGTGCATCTTCATCGGCTACAGTGAAGAGTCTAAAGCCTATAAGCTCTACAATCCACTAACTAATAAATTAGTGGTGAGTAGAGATGTTTTCTTTAGGGAGGAAGAATCTTGGAAGTGGAATGATGAAGAACCAAACAAAGAGATTCCAGTCGAAACAGAAGATCCTGAATAAAGGCGTGATCATCAGGAGAAAACGCCAGCAACACTTTCCCCGGGCACATCATCAGTACACAGGAGTCCAGGAGGACATTCCATCACTTCTGAAAGGACTCCATCAAGTCAAAATTTGGAAAGCCCATCCTCACCCATGGAGCCCATAAAAATGAAAAGCTTAAGTGACATTTATGAGAAAACAAAAGAGGTAAATATTTTTTTCCTGTATGTAGATCATGAGCCTCTGACGTTTCAGAAATCCACAAGGGAAGAATGTTGGAGAATGGCTATGGGAGAAGAAATTTTCACCATAGAGAAAAATTACACATTGGAGCTGACCACACTTCCTAATAGTCAGAAAACTATTGGTGTCAAATGGGTGTATAAGATCAAGCGGAATGCTGATGGGGAAATCGATCTCTACAAGGCAAGGCTCATAGCAAAGGGGTACAAATAGAATTGGATGATCTACCAATTGGATGTGAAGTCTGCATTCTTGAATGGAATTCTAAAGGAAGAGGTCTATGTAGACCATCCTTAAGGCTTTGTTATGCAAGGGGAGGAAGACAAAGTGTATCGACTGAAGAAAGCTCTTTATGGGTTGAAGCAGGCTCCTCATGCTTAGAATGCACGCATTGAAACCTATCTTTGAGAGAACGGCTTTACCAAATGTCCATATGAGCATGTAGTTTACATCAAGAAGAATGATCCTGGATGATATTTTCACAAAGTCATTACCGACAGATGTATTCAAAAAACTTAGAACGATGCTCGGAATGAAGACAGTTTTGGTTTGAAGGGGAGTGTTGGAATTGCAAACAAAAACCACGAGTCAAAGCTGACCACATTGTTTCCTCTGGCGTCATTTATTACTTGCACATTTTTTTTCTCTTCCATGGGTCCACCTCCATTTATTTTCTTTGAATGAATTTAATATTCCATATTTAATTTTTTTTATCTTTTGTACTGTCATAAATGCTCTGCATTTAATATTTTGGTCTTTCCTTGTACCATCATAGATTCTCTATATTTAATGTTTTGGTATTTCTTTGTACCAACATAAATTCTATGCATTTAATGTTGTGGGTCTATAAATTGATGTAATTGTAGTCTGAAATTTTAATTGTAAAAAATCTTGAAAGCTCCTTTGTGTTGTGTGCCAATATTCTTCCTCTTCATTTTTTTTTCTTCTCATATTTCTCGGCTTGTATAGCCAACAAAAAATACCCTGCATTTATTTAGCAATTTAAATTAATAAAAATGGAATTTAATTTTCAAAAATGGATGAATAAAATCCACACAAATGATAAGCACCAGCATCATCAAACAAAGCATCTGAAAACATCACACGACACTACCTCTAAAAGATTATCTGGAAAATTAAACTTTTAGCATTTGCGAATGCCCAATGACATACCCAAACAAATGAGAGCTTTAACACCCATATTATCCTCTGAAGCAACATACTTTAACTAAAAGCTCTTTAAATCCGAGATAACACACTAAAACCTCCTTAAAAAGAGGTTAAAAACAATTTAAAATCCCTTTTCAACTCACGTAGGATCACAAGAGAATCAGATTCAAAGACTGATTTTATTCGGTCTTAATGAGAATGGGTGAATGGTCAAGAGGAAGGTGACTTGACCATTTTAAATATTATTATCAAAGTTATATTCGTGCAATGAAAATATAAATAGAAATAAACACAGTGACTTTATAATAGTTTGGATCTAAATGATTCCACTCTACGCTTTACACCTCTCTCAGACACAGAGAGAGATGACACCCACTATAATGAACTCTTTGAATTTTTAAGGGAGTCACAACCTTTTACAATAGTCTTTTTTAACCCTGGAGGCACAACCCAAGATATGTTTTTTACACACTTGGTGTATTAACCTAGTCACCCTACCTTTTGTACACCATGATGCAGAACTCAGAAGCTACCTTTTGAAATAAAGGTAGAACCAGACCTTGCCTTTTACCCAAATCAAGGAATAAACCAACACCTACCTTTTATGGGTAATATAACATGAAATAATTAAGTACATAGAATAATGGAAAGAAATAATCACAAAAAAACCAAATGAACAAAAAAATTATTTGTGTGTCAGGGTGGTAAGGTTCTCTCTAACAGCAATAGATGAAACAATTCAAGTTTAGTTGAGAGTATTAGATAATCGCCAAATTGTGTCATACTGAAATGTTAAAGAATACCTTAATCCTCTAGTATTAATATGGTTCTATCAAAATCTTATATAAAAAGTTTCTTCATGCACAGTTATTGTAAAAATTACTTTCCAAAGCATCATGTGCATGTTACTTGAGAGTTGTTCAATTTTGTTATATCATCTGAATTTTCCATTTAATGCGCATGAAAACCATACTCACATGAGTGCCTTTTGATAATCTATAAAAGTAAACAGACTATACAATACAACATGTTATAACATTTAATACAACACTTAATATATTTAATAACCAATATTAAATAACTTGGGAATATTCTCATTGAGAGTGTGAGTCAAACTTTTCATATTTAATACTATTCAAACATAAACAGTTAAAGTTCCAAGAATACAGTGTATACAATAATACACACATGTTGACATTTAATGTAGTTTAAATATGGCATAAAATATATCAAAAAAATATGATTGAAATAATTAATTGTTAAATTTGGCATGTTAATGTTATAAATTAAAATTGTTATATTTGTTTTTTTATTTATTGATTTCATGCATTTTAATCTCCCGTTTTCATGTTATTTCATGCTTGTTTTAGTTTTATTTTACTTATAATTTGGTTTTGTGGTATTCTATCTTCTTTTACCCTTATGTAAGGTTTATGTTACCCTTATGTGAGGTGGTTTTTGTTGGGAGTTTATTATTATTTATTATTATTTTATGTTTTTAAATATTACAAAACCCTCTCATTATTTTATATGAAAACTAGTTTTTACTAGCTCTATGTATATTTTATTATATCTGGAGTTGTAGTGATCATATTTTTATAATTCTAATTTCAAATTATATATTATATGTTTACTAACTTTTATTCAACAATGAAAAAGTTTAAATCAATCTATAGGATGTTCACATTTCGGTCTGAACATATTACATGATTTTGGTTTCAACAGTAATATTCAGTTTACAATGCTTTATAGTTTTCTTTTTTTATTCTATTATAATTTGAGTTATAAAGATAAGATTCTGAAAAAACATTTTTTTCTAGAAAGCCAACACATTTTTTTACATTTCATTAGACTAAGTGGAAGTTTAAATTTGTTTTTTAAGTGGTCTAAAATTTTCTCAAAGTTTATGAAACAATTTTTAATTTCTAAATTTTCTATAATATTTTTCCTCCAATAATTCATTGATATATCTATTGATATGTGATTTCATAGCGATTCACTATTCATTTCCACCCTTATACCACTGTATTAAACTGATTTTGTGTCACAAATTAAAATTTTAATAACAATTTTCACTTCATGTTTGATTCAATTATTTTTGTGTCTATAACTGTTAAAAAAGTTAAATTCACTTGTTTGGATGATTTCATTGTAGGTGGAGTTAATTTGGAGGGCCCAGGACGAAGTTGAAGAAAATTGCCCCAAAATGCATAAGAATCCAAGCGCACATGTGGACTCAACCACACACTGTAACTAATCCATGCATTCAATTGGGATGATATTTTTGGGATGATCCAAAATTTAGTGGGATACAACCCTTATGAAGACACATAATCCCAATTTGTCATGACCCCTCCCCTAGGGATCGTGTCGTGACTACCCCAAGCATGCCTTCCATAGGCCAGGGTTAGCGTGTCACGACCCGTCCCAGTGGGGCCCGAGCCACAAATCCCCAAGCCCGCCTCCAATAGGCCAGGGGCTGGGGACTAGCACCGAGTAGGCATGTTACTAACATGGGAGGCATTGCCTATAAACTTGTACATAGGCACACACATCTCCAAGCCCACAAAGCTGAAAAAGTAAAAGCTACTAAAAATAGAAATGCATGCATACACAAAAATCCCAACCAACAGAGTACGATAGGAAAGTAAAGTGCAGTAATGTAAAAACCTTGGCCAAAAGTACAAGCCCACAAAAAGAAAGTCTATAACAAAGTCCAACCAGTAAAGAAAGGTACTGGGACTGTGATCCATAGCCGCAGGAACACACGTCATCCTGCCTGATCTCACTGAGCACCGTCTAGTCCTGGTCCACCTAGAATATTGTCAAAGGCTCACTCGTCTGCACAAGACACAACACCTGTGAGCAAAGCCCGTGCATGGGTGAGTATAACAATACCCAATAGGACACCCCGAAACCACAAAGGAAAACAAAAATGTAAAAATACCACAAAGGAAAGATACAGTCAGCTCTACACAGTATATGTTTACAGAACATATAACAAGAAATATCCAGATATACTCATACACGATCGACTATCATGAAACCAACACTAAGATCCCGCTCGAAGAATCCACTAAGCACGTAACAGGGAGAACACACTCCTAGGTCTGAAGAGAGAGACACGAAGCACTCGTTTCGGGAGAACTCACTCCACAAGTGCTTAAGAATACGATGTTCATATGAGGATCATAACCAAAAGCTATGGGGTGATTCCAGCAACTCAGTCTGAACTAATCCGCTAAGAAGAGGATTGACGCCCGGGTAAAGTTGGTCTCGTCGATACCAAGAACTCCACCTAGGGTACCAGGAAGGAATAGAGGATCCGACTCCAAGTCTTAGAGAGGTGATTCCAACAACTCTATTCAGGAAGTCCTGCTGAAGGGATCATACTCATGTACATAGGAAATGATACCAAAAACCTTTAGGGGAATGACCATGGGTACGAACCCTAAGAAAGCTAGTCTAAGTCATAGAAGACAAATGGCTCAAGCCAGGTAAAACATGCTACATGGCGTGTAGTAGGATTACACTTTGTGTTCCTTGACTCTGGGTACTTCCCATGTAAATGGCCCATGTCTCCAGTCCAGGTGTATAAAACTAGACTACACGGCATGTAGAAGGATCACACACCGTGTTCCTTGACTTCGGGTACTGCCCATGTAAACGGCCCGTGTATCTAGGCTTGTCGTATAAAAAGTATCTATACGGTGTGTAGTAGGATTACACGCCGTGTTTGAGGGTTCGGAGTTTGCTCCGTGTACGATGGCCATGTGCCCGTACACGGCCTAGACCCGTGTTTCCTTACCTGTGTACCAGTACACGGGTTGTCCTGTGTATCTGTCCGGGTCTGACTGGGGAAGGGTATACACGTCGTGTCCTTGTCTGTGTACCCAACCCATTCCCATGTACTCCTGGAGTACACGCCAGGTGGTCCGTCGACGAACACATGCCATGTAGCCTATACTACACGCTATGTAGTCAGGATTTCTCCAGAACCGTCGTCTTCCTCCTTGTGCCTCGACCGGATCTCCGGATCTCATTTCTCTTGTCTGTTTGCCACGAAACTCAAGATCCTTTTTCATTTCATCATGCTAACACTGAATCCGGGTGTTTAGGACCTTCAATCAAGTTATAAACCTCCAACAATCTATCCGAAGGAAAAACACCCAAGAACTCATATCTCCTGATCCGCTCCGAATCGTCCGCTGAAACTGTCGTCGCAGATCTGGACCATCCTCCCGAGGCTGGATCTAAAATTTTAGATCATTGCACCGCAAATCAAATGTGCAATCTATCATTGCTCGTACCCCGCGAAGAACGCGTAGAACGCACACGAAGAACGTGAGAAATCGGGGAAGAAAGGCACAACAAATCGAGAGGGACGAACCGCGATCAATGTTCATGTCGATCTTGGTTCGTCACCGTTATAAGATTAAACAAAACCAAAATAACTTCAAGAATCAAATCCCCAAAATCCTTTCAAAAAGGCCATCCTGCAAATATGATCGTTCTGTGGGGATAATATGTTTGTGGATTAGTTTGCACTCATCGTAAGAATCAAGAATGGGGAAAGGAAACCAAATTCAAACATCCTACCTGGATCTGCGACATTCGTTGGTGAAGATCCAGTCGCCGCGTCATCGTCGCCATCAAAACTCATCAAGAACGTCATCGCTGTGTTGGGGGTTTCCTCCAGAACTTTCCAGAGCCTCCAGGGGAAATTCAGGGTTATGAGGTCTGTAACCCTAGACCCCTGTGAAATCCTTTATTTAAATGGATAAAAAGATCTTGTTGCAACAAAATTTGATAAAATATTTTTATTAAATATTTTATTATGGTTACGTCCAAAAACTAGATTTCAACACCGACCTGCGCCAGCCGAGGTTAGGTCTCGCCTAAGGTAAAATCGCTGCTCTGAATGCAACGATGCCCTCATATTTCTGATCTGAGCACCCATTTAGGAGTTATTCCACTTTTTCAGTAAAACCACACACACGTGTTATTTAATTATTTAATTAAATCCAAACATTTGTTCTGGGCTCACCGGGCCTCGGAACTACACGTTGTCTCAGAGCCTGGTCTCGAAAGAATTCCCATATAATAATAAAATAAACATATGAAGAAATCTGAGACATTACATCATTCCCACCATAGGGATTTACATCCCTGAAAATCCAAAACAAAGGCTACTAAAAAAGATGTGGGTACAACACATGAATCTGTGCCTCCCGCTCCCACGTGCTCTCCTGGAGACTCTCGTGCTGCCACCGGACACGCACCAAGGGAATAGCTCACCCATGAAGGATCTTCTCTTGCTAATCCTCGATCTCCACTAGGTACTCAGCAAAGTTCACCCCATCATCGATGTCCAACTCTCCCCAGTTGATAACGTGCGATGGATCATGCATGTACCTCCGCAGCTGCGACACATGGAAGACGTTGTGTACCTGGTCCATAGGAGGAGGTAGATCCAAGAGGTACGCCACCTCTCCAACTCTACTTAGAATTTTAAAAGGGAAGATTAACCTCAGAGATAGCTTTCCGCCTCGGCTAAATCTCCACAATCCCCGTTGAGGTGAGACCTGAAGGGACACATGGTCTCCCTCCTCAAACTCTAAGGGCCTTTGTCTCCTATCGGCATAAGACTTCTGCCGACTCTGCACAATCTTCATCTTCTCTTGGATGACCTGCACCTTCTCCGTAGTAGCTCACACCATCTCTGGGCCCATGAGTGCTGACTCTCCTGGGTCTGTCCAGCAAAGTGGTGACCTGTAAGGTCCCCCCTACAAAGCCTTGAATGGTTCCATACCAATAGTGGAATGATAACTGTTGTTATAGGAAAATTCCACCAATGGTAGGTGATCCTACCAGCCATGACCGAAGTCAAGTATACAAGCTCGTAGAATATCCTCCTAAACTTGGATGGTCCACTCCGTCTGACCATCAGTCTAAGGATGAAACGTTGTGCTCAATGGTAACTAAGTCCCAAAAGCTTCTTGCAATCCCTTCCACAACCAGGATGTGAAACAAGCATCATGATCTGAGATGATTGTGGATGACACTCCATGAAGTCGAACTATCTCCTGCACGTAAAGGCATCCCAATCTCTCTACTGAACTCTACTCCTGTATGGCTAGGAAGTGGGCTGACTTGGTGAGTCGGTCAATGATCACCCAGATGGCATCGTGTCCCATAGACGTACGTGGTAAACCCATCACAAAGTCCATGGATATCCCATCCCACTTCCACTCTGGCACCTCAAGGGGCTGAGTCAAACCTGCTGGAACCTGGTGCTCAGCCTTTACCTTTTGACATGTAAGGCACTGAGAAACAAACTCTTCCGCACTCTTCTTCATTCCTGGCCACCAGAACTGACGTCGGAGGTCCTGGTACATCTTTTCCATGTCTGGATACACTGCTAAAGGAGATGTATGGAACTCCCTCAGAACCTCCTCCCGCAACGTCACTGTTACTACTGTGCACCCTCTGAAAAGAACAATGTGCTCTCCACCTTTTGAATATTCGTCGGCATCATCACCTGTGGATATCTGAGAACGTAGAGTATCACAACTAGTATCCTTGAGTTGTGCTTTCGTGACTCGCTGTAACAATGGAGGGGTAACAACCATCGACTGAAGGTAAGCTACCTCATCTCTATCCACAAAGGATAACTATAAAGAGGCCAATTTCCTCGTCGCCTCATCCAGTAACTGCGATATGGATTTCCTACTGAGAGCATCTGCCACAATGTTCCCCTTCCCAGGAGTATAAATGATCTCAAAGTCGTAATCCTAGAGGAACTCAAGCCACCGCCTCTGTCTCAAATTCAGATCCTTCTGAGAAAAGATATATCTGAGACTTTTGTTATTAGAGTAGACGGTAAACCGCTCACCCATAAGGTAGTGTTTCCACATCTTCAATGCGAAGACTACTGTTGCCAACTCAATATCATGGGTCACGTAGTTCTTCTCATGTGGCCTCAACTGACGTGAGCCATAGGCAATCACCGCTTGCCTCTACATCAGGACACAACCAAGCCCGGTTCCTGATGCGTCGCAGAACACCACGTACTTGACACCCTCTTCTGGTAGTCTCAAGATCGGGGCACTCATCAGACTCTGTCTCAACTGCTGAAAATCTTGATGGCATCTCTCATTCCACACGAAAGGCTACCCCTTTCGGTTCAAAGCTATCATGGGTGCTGAAATCCTGGAGAAATCAAGAATGAATCTCCAATATTAGCCTTCCAACCCAAGGAAACTCCACAACTCTGTTATGCTCTGGGGTGGCTCCCATGCTAACATTGCCTCTACCTTGGTTGGGTCCACTGCTATACTATTTTATGAGAAAACGTGTCCCAGAAAGTGGACCTCATGTATCCATAATTGACACTTCGAGAGTTTCCCGTACAACTGGTACTCTCGGAGTGTGTCCAGAACCATCCTTAGGTGCCTCGCGTGCTCCTCCTCGGACGCAGAGTAAATAAGGATATCATCGATGAAGATCGCTACAGACCGATCTAGATAGGGCTGAAAGATCTAGTTCATGAGTCCCATAAACACTGTCGGGGAATTTGTCATGCCGAAGGGAATCACCAAGTACTCATAGTGACCATAGCGACATCTGAAAGCCATCTTCGGTATATCCTCATCTTGTACTCACAACTGGTGATAGCTTGATCGTAGGTAAACCTTCGAGAACCATCATGCCCCTCTTAAATGGTCAAAGAGGTCATAAATTATCGATAGTAGATATTGGTTCTTCACGGTCACCTGATTCAAGCGCTGTTAATCCACACACAGCCTCAAGATCCCGTCTGCCTTCTTGGAAAACAATACTGGGGCCGCCTAGGGTGAAACACTGAGTCTCACGAAGCCCTTCCTCTACAAGTCTTCCAGCTGCACTCTTAGCTCGTGAAGCTCTGTAGGAGCCATCCGATATGTTGATGCTGATATCGATGTCTTTCCGGGTTGCAACTCAATGCATAAGTCTATCTCCCGATGGGGAGGTAGTCCAGGGACATCCTCCGAAAATACATCCTCGTACTCAGGCACTACTGTTGGAAAATGAAAACTCATAACATCTACTGCGCCAAGGGCTAGGCTAGCCAACTGATGTGAAATCAGTTGTACCTTCCTACACATGAGTCCATCCTGCGCTACCTGGGTCTCCTTTTCACCGATGAAGGAGAACCTCGTTCCATCACTGCAGACACATCGCAACCTTCGCCTAAAACAATCAATATGGGCATGAACTGTGGATAGCCAATCCATACTAAGAATGACATCGTAAGGCCTCGATGCTACCACCAAGATATTCCAACCGAAACTCTCACCTCCAAGGGTCAGGTCACACTGTATGCAAAGGTGTATGATCTCTGAATCTTCTCTAGTCAGTGTTTCTAAGTGTAAGGGTCGAGTCAACGACTCAACTAGAATCTCAAGGTCTCAAACAAGGTAAGCAGCCAGAAAAGAATGACAAGAACCTGTGTCTATCAGTATGACAGCCAAAGTAGAAAAGACACAGATTATACCTCTAATCATTCTAGGAGTACCTGGGTCATAAGCCTCTGCTACCTGCAGCTATACCTGCCTCTGTCCACCAACTCCATGATCCAGGGTGGTGGTGGTAAAAGGTCAAAACGCCAACCACCTCCAGCTGCTCTCCCAGCTCCTCTACTGCGTCCGCCATCCCGCGGATCTGTCTGCTCCACACATTGCCTCTGCCTCGGTGGTCCATCCACCGCTCCCATGTCAGTAGTACGACGGGTCGGACACTCTTGAGCGAGATTTCCCCTACCATCACCAGAGTTGCATCGCCTCTCTTGAGGCTGGCTGGATGCGCCCTTTGAACCTTGTACGGTAGATCCCCTGTCCTGGGATCTCCTTTGAAAATGTCCCCCATGCCTGGGTCCCTGAAGTCAGCTCCTTGCTGCCGAGGTCTCTGCTCCATCTCGCTCACTACTGACAACTGTCGGCTATCTCTTCTCTGCCAAGAAGCTCTCAACCACCAAAGCTCACTCGAGCACCCCAGCATAAGTAGGAATGCTCATAGGGATGGTGCTAGCTCGGATGTCTCTATGCAAGCCCCGCTCAAAATTTCGAGCTCTAAATTATTGATCCCGAACCATATCCATTGAGTATTGTGAGAGGTCAGTTAACCTTGATGAATAGTCAGCCACCGACATGGTTCCCTGGTGAAGCTGAAGAAGATCCTGTATACGTACTGCTCTTAGGGAAACCGGTGAAACCTCCTCTCTGAAGAGATGCTCAAACTTTGACCACGTAAGAGTCGCCTCGTCGTGAGTCTGGATAACCAAACTCCACCATCGCCCAACTGAACCCTGCAGAAGGCTTGCTGCCAGGATCACCATCTGGTCTTCTAGTGTCCTGAACAAACGGAAGACTCTGGTCACTGCCTCAAGCCAGTCCTCGGCTACCTGAGGGTCAGGCTCGCCTCGAAACCTGAGGGGTCTCTGTCTTTGAAACTCATGGAGTGCGCTCAGCCTGCACTCCTCCTCTACTGGCACAGCAGACACTAAACACTACTCCACAGTTGGTGTGATAACTGGCACACCACCCAAAGGTAAAACTGGGGGATCTGGTCCCTATATCAAAGCTTCATCACTGAGGGGGTCTTCCTCGTGATCAAGCTGCTGGATCCTAACAGGTGTGCGTCACGGAGGAATCCTGTGAAGAAACAAGACGTATCGCAGTTAGTGAGTATATCTAGAGAGCTGACACAAGAAGGACATGGAAACCACAACACATTCCTATATGATGCATGTACCATTATTTTCCCCTATAACTAGTGTTCTCATGTTCTGAGTCGAAAAGAAAGTTATCAGAGTCTTGGTGTCTGGATAGGTCGGCCGCCCGTACCAACACTGGGGTCCTTGGCCTGAAATCCAAACTCAAAACACTTAACACTGTTTCCCCAAACCAACTCACAGACTCTCGGTCCTAAGGTATAACCGAAAACCTCTGATACCACTCTGTCACGCCCCGTCCTAGTGGGGCCCGAGCCGTAACTCCCCAAGCCCGCCTCCAATAGGCCAGGGGCTGGTGACTAGCACCGAGTAGGCATGTTACTAACATGGGAGTCATTGCCTATAAACCTTTACACACACACACACATCTCCAATCCCACAAAGTTAAAAAAGTAAAAGCTACTAAAAATGGAAATGCATACATACACCAAAATCCCAACTAATAGAGTACGATAGGAAAGTAAAGTACAATAATAGAAAACCCTAGGCCAAAAGTACAAGCCCACCAAAAGAAAGTCTGTAAAAAGTCCAATCTATAAAGAAAGGTACTGGGACTGTGATCTATAGCCGCAGGAACACACCTCGGCCTGCCTGATCTCACTGAGCACCATCCGGTCCTGGTCCACCTAGAATCCTGTCAAAGGCTCGCTCGTCTTCACAATACACAACACGTATGGGAAAAGCTCGTGCGTGGGTGAGTATAACAATACCCAGTAGGACACCCCAAAACCACATAGGAAAACAACAAGGGAAAAATACCACAAAGTAAAGATACAGTCAACTCTACACAGTATATGTTTCCAGAACATATAACAAGAAATATCAAGATATACTCATACATGATCGACTATCGTGAAACCACCACTAAGATCAAGCTCGAAGATTCCACTAAGCACGTAATAGGGAGAACACACTCCTAGGTCTGAAGAGAGAGACACAAAGAACTCATTCTGGGAGAACTCACTCCAAAAGTTCTTAAGAATACGATGTTTAGATGAGGATCACGACCAAAAGCTATGGGGTGATGCCAAAAACTCAGTCTGAACTAATCCACTAAGCAGAGGATCAGCGCCTGGGTAAAGTTGGTCACGTTGATACCAAGAACTCCACCGAGGGTACCAGGAAGGAATAGAGGATCCAGCTCTAAGTTTCACAGAGGGGATTCCAACAACTCTATTCAGGAAGTCCTGCTGAAGGGATCATACTTATGTACATAGGAAATGATACCAGAAACCTTCAAGGGAAAGACCATGGGTACGAACCCTAAGAAAGCTATTCCAAGTCATAGAACACAAATTTCTCAAGCCAGGTAAAATAGGTTACATGGTGTGTAGTAGAATCACACGCTGTGTTCCTTGACTCTGGGTACTGCCTGTGTAAACGGACTGTGTTTCTAGTCTAGGTGTGTAAAAATAGACTACACAACATGTAGAAGGATCACACTTCGTGTTCCTTGACTTCGGGTACTGCCCGTGTAAACGGCCCATGTCTCTAGGCTTGTCATATAAAAAGTATCTACATGGTGTGTAGTAGGATTACATGTCATGTATGAGGGTCCAGGGTTCGCTCCGTGTACGCTGGCCAAGTGCCCGTACACGGCCTAGACCCATGTTACCTTGCCCGTGTACCAGTACACGGGGTGTCCCGTGTATCTGGTCGGGGAAGGGTATACACGTTGTGTACTTGGATGTGTACCCAACCCATTCCCATGTACTTCCAAAGTACACGCCAGGTTGTCTGCTGACGAACACACACCGTGTAGCCCATACTAGATGTCGTGTAGTCGGGATTTCTCCAGAACCGTCGTCTTCCTCCTAGAACCTCAACCAGATCTCTGGATCTCGTTTCTCTTGTCCGTTTTTTGCAAAACTCAAGATCCTTGTTCATTTCATCATCCTAACATCGAATCTGGGTGTTTCAGACCTTCAATCGGGTCATAAACCTCTAACAATCCATCCGAAGGAAAAATTCCCAAGAAGTTATATCTTTCGATCCGCTCCGAATCATCCGCCGAAACCGTCGTCGCAGCTCTAGACCAACCTCCTGAGGTTGGATCTATAATTTCAGATCGTTGCACCGTAAATCAAAGGCACAATCGATCGCTTCTCGTACCCCACGAAGAACACGTAGAATTCACACAAAGAATGCGAGAAATTGGGGAAGAAAGGCACAACAAATCAAGAGGGACGAACCTCGATCGATGTTCGTGTCGATCTTGGTTTTTCACCGTTAGAAGATTAAATGAAACCAAAATAACTTCAAGAATAAAATCCCCAAAATCCCCGCAAAAATTCCATCCCGCAAATATGATCGGTCCGCAGGCTAATATGTTCGTAGATTAGCCCGCGTTCGTCGTAGGAATAAAGAATAGGGAAAGGAAACCAAAGTAAAACATCCTACCTGGATCCGCGACGTTCATTGGTGAAGATCTGGTCACCACGTCATCGCCGCATTGGGGGTTTCCTCCAGATCTTTCCAAAGCCTCCAGGGGAAATTCAGGGTTATGAGGTCTGTAACCCTGGACCCCTATGCAATCCTTTATTTAAAAGGATAAAAAGATCTCATTGCAAGAAGATTTAATAAAATATTTTTATTAAATATTTTATTACGGTTACGTCCAAAAACTAGATTTTACCACCGACCTGCGCTAGGAGAAGTTAGGTCTAGCCTAAGGTAAAATCGTTGCCCTGAATGCAACGATGCCCTCGGATTTCTGATCTGAGCACCCATTCAGGAGTTATTCCACTTTTTTAGGAAAACCACACACACGTATTATTTAATTATTTAATTAAATCTAAACATTTGTTTCGGGCTCACCGAGCCTCAGAACTACACGCCGTCTCAGATCCTGGTCTCAAAAGAATTCCCATATAATATTAAAATAAACATACGGAGAAATACAAGACATTACATGGCGACTAGCACCAAGTAGGCATATCCCAAAAAAGGGAACACATTTCCTTCAAACATGTACACATGCACAAAGCTAAAAATGTGAAAAGTATACACAAAGTAAACCACAATTGTCAGTGAGACAACTCCTGAGAGTACAATACAAACTAAAAGTACAAAGGGGCCATAATACAAGCCCAAAATCACAAAGGAAAGTAAAACTGTCACGGTCCGGCTGCTCAAGACCATACCTGAAGGGTAGGTGAAGGGTAGCTGCCTGTAGCAATAGAAGTACGCTCGTCCATCCTATCTCACTGAGAACTACCTAGTCCCGAACCACTAAGGTCTCCGTCGAAGCATCGAACACCTGCACAAGACACGACACTTGCGGGTGAAGCCTGTGTAGTGGTGAGTAACACAATACTCAGTAAGGACCCCAAACCAAAAAGGAAAGACCACAAAGGAAGACCAAAAAACAAGACCACAAAGCAAGACCATAAAGCAAAGGCATCTCACACTAGGTATAACTCAAAGTATAGAAAGTAAGATTATCAATTGTAAAGTTGAATCATCTTGTACTGCTGAGGGACTCATCCCTGATGAGTCACTAAGGTTTTCTCGGCTACTGCACCATTGAGGCTTGCTCAGCTACTGGGCCACTGAGGTCTACTGGGCTACTGGACCATTGAGGTCTACTCTACTACTGGACCACTGAGGTTCACTTGGCTACTAGACCTCTGAGGTCCACTCTGCTACTAGACCATTGAGGTCTGCTAAGCTACTGGACCACTGAGGGACGCTTGGCTACTGGACCAATGAGGTCTGCTCGGCTACTGGACCACTGAGGTCTGCTCGGTTACTAGAACACTGAGGTATTCTCATAATATCCTTCATGTCACAACCATCCATAGGATTCCCGCTCATAGTGGGCTTGATTCTGGGAGAATCTACACCTCATGCCATTTGTTGCATCTCAACTACCACTATGTCTCACTTAGAGTATATCCAAAGGACCGTCTCATCGCAAGGGTCCCAACACTAAAAATGACATGTCAATCAAATTCCTGGTCCGAATGATATTGAAATTTTAGTAAACAGGGGTCGGTTGCATCCGAGCCTAGTCCAACTTGGTTGGATGGACCCAAACCAACCCGACCCAGGGTCCCAAATGACCCGCCCCAATTCGGCTGACCTTACGCGACCCAGTTGGGTCTGGGACATATTGGATCAGCAGCCAGGCCCATTGGGCCTCACTGGACCTGACCCGCATTCTCTGGCCCTATGGCATCTCGCATTTTTATTACATATCATTTCATTACATTTTACATACAGAGTATCTTTAAGGTCTAGTGTCTTGGAAATATGGAACATAATACATGAAAAAAACATAAAACATCCTTATTATACACTTTTAAGGCTCCATCATATGTTCATCCTAAGTATAATTACTGCATCTCATAACTTGGAGACATACATTAAAGGAAAGGGTGAGTAGAAGGCCCAGTAAGGAAAATAAGGGAATCAGTTTACCTATGAAATCAATAAGAACTTGATAAAAACATAAAGACATGAGAAATGGAAGTAGTGTCATTTAATAATGAAAAGAACTTGAACCATAACATGAATATGTGGCTAAAAAATTTAATTTATAAATTCATGAACATATCACCAAGGTTCATCCCCAAGGTGTCATAAAAATTACCAAGGTTATTCACCAAGGTATCGTGAAACTTGTCATCTCTAGAGATTAAATTATTTACCCAAAGCATTGGAGTGCTATCAGGGCATACCATTAATATGTATTTACTTTAATGTGATCCAAATAGATCATAATAAAACATTTCATAAATAACTCATATAGAACAAAATAAATGGGTTTCATTTCAAAATTGTGACGTTTTAAAAGTTCAAAAAAAGATCATTATGTCATTTATAACCCATGGAAAAAGAGTGAGGGTTATATTTATGTCAATTTCAGAATAAAATATATCATTTTTATGTATTTATGAACACCCATATAAATTAAATAGTTCTGGGTATTCACATAAATAAACAAGAGAATTTCAAGAGAGAAAGAGAGAGAAATTTTGTGTTGAAAATTCTGCAGCATAACAGCTACATAACATCCTTTTAGAAAACATTAGAAAGAGAGGGTACAAGGGTAAATCACTCATAAATAATTCATAATACAGTATAAAAGAAGAATAACATGGAAATAAGAACATGGTATGGATATTTTAATGTTATACCACGTGAAAAGGAAACTTGAAAGGAAAGAGAAGATGTGATTTCTTTTAAAAAAAATCGGCAACCTAACAGCGTCACTTAAAAATTCATAAAATCAATTAATGAGAGCGGAAAGGGTCTATCATCCTTTGTAAATTAAATAGACAGTAGTAAATATATAGAATAAAAAAACCCCACATAATAAAATGGAACTATAAGACATAACATGAAAGAAGTCATGACTTAAAAGAGGAGGGTGAAAGGTTCCCTTACCTTGAAGAGTAACTTCGAAAGCTTGATGGTCGGGACCTTGGGAGGCTTGAGGGAACCTTGGGAGGACTCCTTGGGAGGTAGAAAGACCAGAGATTTGTTGAGGAGGATTTTGGAATTAAAAGAATGAAAGAATGGCTTGGTATTTATAGGAAAAGGGAGGGAATAAATTATTAATTTCCAAGGGACACCTCATCGGTGGTATTTGCAAAACCATGGGCTTGACCATGGTATTTGCCCATGGTATTAGCCAATTGGAACACCTCAAAACATATATTAATATTAAAAAGTAGACTAGATTATTTACATCATGATTACATCATCAATAATGTCATCAAACACCCGAAACTCAAAACTTTATTTTTACTATTCACTGAAAAATCAACTGTTTCAGAAAAATACCAAAAATTCACTCTAACCTAATATCAATGCTCTGAATTCAAAAATGAACTCCATTTTATGAAAATAATTTTTTAAATATTTTTAATTTAATTTTTAAATAAAATCATTATTTATTCCAAAAATACAACTTTAAAACTATAACTCATTTTGTAACACCTTAAGAAAGTAATCAAGGTCCCATAAAATTATTGTATAACCATAAGAAAATAAAGTAACAATTTATGATTAAATTTTATGAAAATAAATTTCCATTTCAAATTATTAAATAAATTATAAAACTGTAAATAAAATATTTATGACATACAAAAATACCAAAACTTAAAATATGATTGTTTTTTCACTTTTAAGATGTCTAAAATGTATTTATATATTCATGGGTTAAGTTTCTATTTTTTTGGTCAATTTACTATTCATTTCTATTCATACGGTATGTTACTATTCATATTTTACTATTCACTAAAAATTAAGTTGATCTTATTACACTCTAAATTTCCCACTGAACACAACTGTATAAGAACATTTTTTGAAAATCAATTCACATTATTAATTATTTAAAGAATACAAAATATTTTAAAATGCCCCCTTTTTCCAAAATCCATCAATAATATGGAAATTCTATAAATTCATCCTATGTTTATCTGGACATTTGAAATTCACAAATTTTACCATAATAAGAAATAACAATTTTATTTATATAAAAGGATTACACAAAGGAGCTAAGGTCTCATTACATAGCCCCTTATAACACCAGTATAGGACCTAAGTGTAAGGTTTAATATGGTGATATAATCTTGGGGTGGTTCAGACAACATTGTCTGAGTGGTGATTTCTATCAGCTTGAACTTCTCCCTTAAGAGATTATGTTCACGATTCACATGTTGAAGTTTGGCTTGGGCTTTGTCCACAACAAAGCCAGGTGATGCCACCTCCTTCCCAAGCTCCGACAGAAGGGCTTCATATGGCCCGAGTCTACTGAATGATGCCATCGACTCATATTTCTATATTAATTAACAAAGACCATTTGAATTTATAAACAATAATTGTAACGTTAAGAATTTAGTTTCCAACGGTCATATTGACCGATGGCCATATAACAGTCGAAACCCAATAATATCATTTAATTATACTCACTTCATTAATTAAAGGATATAGTTTTGTTGAGTATAAAATAAAATAATACACAAATTTAGGAAATAAATATTATTAAAAAGTTCGGGTCGTTACATTCTTCCCCCCTTAAGAAATTTCATCCCTGAAATTTTAACTCATACCCTAAGAAGATAAAAGGTGTGGGTACTTATACCTCATAGAATCCTCTAGTTCCCACGTGGGTTTGTCACATTTGTGGTTCCTCTACAACACCTTAACAAGGCGGGTAGTCTTGTTGCATAGAACCTTGTCTCTACGATCCAAGATCTCCACCGGCTGCTTCTCATAAGAGAGGTCATGTTCCAGTTGTACCACCTATGGATTTAGTACATGTGAAGGGTCAGGTATGTACTTCCTCAAGAGGGATACGTGGAAAACATCATGAACTTGTGATAGATTTGGAGGAAGTGAAAGTCGATAGGCCACTGCTCCCACGCGATCAAGGATTTCATAGGGGCCAATGTACCTAGGGATGAGCTTCCCTTTCTTCCCAAATCTCACAACTCTCTTCCAAGGTGAAATCTGAAGAAAGAATTTGTCACCAACATCAAACTCCAAGTCCCTTCTACGGTTTTTGGTACAACGCTTTTACAGACTCTGAGCAGCCTTAATGTGTTGCTATATGGCATGGAATTTTTCTATCATCTCTTGCACAAGATCAAGCCCAAGAATCTTTCTCTCACCAAATTCATCCCAACAAGTAGTAGTTCTACATCTCTTCCCATATAGATCTTCATAGGGTTCCATTTGAATTCTATAGTGGAAGTTGTTGTTGTAAGAGAACTCAACTAAAGGGAGATGTTGATCTCATCCACCTTTAAATTCCATTGAGCATGTTCTTAGCATATCCTCGAGTTTTTGAATAGTTATTTCAGATTGGCCATCAGTTTGTGGGTGATAGTCCATACTGAAATTCAATTAAGTTCTCATAGCTTGTTAAAGACTTCTCCAGAATTTTGACGTGAACCTTGAAACATGATCAGATACGATAGAAAGTGGAACTCCATGCAGCCTTACCACTTCTTTCACATAAATCCTCATAATTTGATCAAGAGAGAAATATTACCAAATGGATATAAAATGGGCAGTCTTGGTGAGATGGTCCACAATAACCCATATCACATTGTTTCCTTTGGAAGTTCTTGGGAGACCAGTGAAGAAGTCCATAGTGATATTGTCCCACTTCCATGCTGGTATGGGTAATGGTTGCAATACCCCTTTAGGTAGTTGTTGCTCCGCCTTCACTTACTGACATACTAGGTACCTTGAAGTGTATTCAGCAATATCCCTTTTCATATTATCCCACCAATAATGATCACGAAGGTCCCTATACATTTTTGTGCTTCTAGGATGTATAGAGAAAGTAAAGCTATGAACTTCATCCATCAGCTCCTTCTTTATTTCCAGAGTAGATGGAACACATAGTCTTGTACAAAATTTCAGTACACCTTCTTGATCAATATTAAACTCAGGAAACTTCCCATCATTCGCATCCTCAAACTTATTCTATAACAAAGGATCTTCTTTCTAATCTTTCTTGATCTTCTCTAATAATGACGGTTGAGAAACCATTTGGGTTAGGGTTGATGATGTCCCTTCCCTTATAATTCCCATGTCCAGTTTTACTAGGTCATTGATCAAAGAATCTCTTTGAATCCTCATCATGGAAAGAACAACTGGGTCTTTCCTGCTTAATGCATCAGTGACTTTGTTTTATCTTCCAGGATGATAATGAATTGAAAAATCATAGTCTTTGAGAAGTTCAAACCATCTCCTTTGTCTCAATTTAAATTCATTTTTTGTGAAAATATACTTAAAACTTTGATGGTCTTTGTATATATCACATTTCTACCCATAAAGACAGTTCTTCCATATCTTTAGAGAAAAAACAACCGCAACTAGCTCTAGATCATGCATAGGATAGTTCTGCTCATGAGACTTCAACTGTTGAGATGCATAAACAATAACTTTGTTATTTTTCCTGAGGATTCACCCAAGCACTTTCAGAGATGCATCGCTAAAAATAACAAATCATTCTCCACTTGAGGGCAGAGTTAACATGGGTGTAGAACCAATCTATTATTTAGCTCTTGGAAACTTTCCTCACACTCCTCTTTCCAGATGAACTTGAGCCCTTTTTGAGTTAACTTGGTTAGTGGATTAGAAAGTCGTGAAAAGTTTATCACAAACCTCCTATAATATCCCACTAGTCCATGGAAACTACGAATCTCAATTATTGTTGTAGACTGAGGCCAATCCTCTATAACTTTTGTCTTTGTAGGGTAAACTATGATTCCTTCATTGGTAACAACATGCCCCGAGAAATCAACTTTTTGTAACCAGAATTCACATTTGTTGAACTTCCCAAAAATCCTCTCCTTTCGTAGAGTTTAAAAAATAACCCATAGATGATCCTCATGCTCCTTGCGACTTTTGGAATATATCAAAATATCATAAAAAAACTACTAAAAAGTTATCAAGTTAGTCCTTAAAGACTCTATTCATAAAATCCATAAAATAGTAGGTGAATTAGTCAGTCCAAAAGTCATAACAACAAACTCATAATGCCCATATCTTGATCGAAAGGCATTTTTTGGAATATCTTCTTTCTTCACCCTCAATTGATGATAACCAGATCAAATATCAATCTTAGAGAATAATTGAGCCCAGCGAAGTTGGTCAAACAAGTCATCAATTCTTGGAAGAGGGTATTTGTTCTTTACTGTGATCCCATTCAGTTCTCAATAATCAATGCATAGCCAAATCGATCCATCCTTCTTTTTCACAAAGAGAACTGGTGCTCCCCAACGAGACACACTCTATAGCATCCCGACCTTTTCTTACATTACTATTAAATCATTTAAAATATAAACAACATAGTAGTATTACACATAGAATATCCAAAGGTTTAGTGTCTGGGGCAAACTAGGACCATACATAACAAATACAACATCAAGCATAAACATTTATTTAATTTATTCTTATCTATCTTCTTATTGGCACTTGTCCTCTCCTTAGTACATGTAGCCACCTATGGATATACATCAAAAGGGGTGAGCTAGAAGCCCAGTAAGAGGATAGATAAGAACAATATATCATGGGGTTAGCATAATCGTAACATAGGCAAAAGATCATGAACAAGAGAGGAGCATAAATAAAAGACTTGAAATGTGGCAATGCATAAAAATGAAACATCATGTCTTAGTGGTTAACTACCAAACATACTTGTGAACCAAGATAGCATCTTTTTTACACATCATTTCACATTTACTCATGAGATTCATCACTTTACCCAATGCATTGGAGCGCTGTATAATTTCGGGCTCACCCGACACCTTTAAACATTCATATTGCGCTATATAATTTCAGTCACACCCGTCACATCATAACATTATCATTTATCATGCAAGACACAGTGAACATATAACATAAATGAACATAACTAACCCATGAAATGGAATGGGTTTCATCTCATAAGAATACATTCATAAGCTTTCGGTTCCCAAAAGAAAGAGGGAACAACATATTTGATACAAGAACCATCAACCATGAATGAGAGGTAAAAGTTGAGTTCTTAAAAGTAGAGTTCTTTTGGAAAACATTTGGATTGACATAAAATTCATTAGAAAACATGAATATCCCAGAAAATTAAAGACAATGATGAACAAATGGTCTTTAAGGAGTGACCATATCAAAAATGGAGTGAAAGAGGTAAAACCCGAAGGATGAAAGTTGGGTTCGAGAATTTCCCCTTACCTTGTACCTGAATGCTTCCTTCTTTTTAATGTCCTGTATAATGACATAATATTCATTAATAAGAAATCTAGAACCATGTGTACATTAATAGGGTTCATTCTGGTTTCATTGTGTCATATTATGTTCCTTTGTATGACTTATAAAGTTTAAAAACATTTTGGGGGGATGTTCATTTTTCTGGTTTTTCTTGGGTGGTTCACTTGTATTTTTAAATTGAAGTTAGGGTAGAACATGGGTAAACATCCAGAAATGATATTACATGTTATTAGTGATATTACAGGAGCTTGAATGATTTTATAATGAATTATATTAGATCCATGTGGGTGAATCATTAGATAAGAATTAAATGATGATTATTTGGGTTACTATTATGTTGGATGATTTACTATTCATAAGGGTCAAATTACTATTCATAAGGGCATGTACGTTACTATTCACTGAAAATTATTTTTGTTTCATTAGACTCCAAAAATCATTTTGAACCCAGTCGTGTATGTCGGATTTTTGAAATTCCAAACACAGGAGTGAGAAACTTATGTTTAAAGGTAACTTATCACTTAGTAGTTCATTATGTTTTGTTTTCATGTGATTTTATGACATAATTTATAAGAAGGTAACTTCCAACGAAAAACATTGGGTCATTACATTCTCCCCCCCTTAAAAATTTCACCCCCAAAATTTCACTCTACACAAACAGGTGAGGGTAATTCTCCTTCATTGCCTCTTCTGGTTCCCAAGTTGCTTCCCCAAACTTATGGTTCCTCCACAATACTTTGACAAGATTGGTTTTCTTGTTGCGTAGAACCTTATCTCTCCAATATAGAATCTTTATTGGCTGCTCCTCATAGGAGAGATCATCTTCCAGCTACACCACCTCAGAGTTTAGTACATGTGAGGGGTCTGGTATCTACTTCCTCAGTAGTGATACATGAAACACATCATGAACTTGAGCCATATTTGGTGGAAGTGCAAGACGATAGGCCACGGCTCCTATGAGGTCAAGGATCTCAAAGTGGCCAATATACCTAGGGATTAGCTTCCATTTCTTCCCAAATCACATGACTCTCTTCCATGGAGATATTAGAAGGAAGACTTTATCTCCAACGTCGAACTCCAAGTCCCTTCGACAGTTGTCAACATAGCTCTTTTTCCGACTTTGAGTAGCTTTGATGTGTTTCTAGATGACTTGAACCTTCTGTTTTATTTCTTGAACAAGATCGAGCTCAAGTATCTTTCTTTCTCCAACTTCATCCCAACGGATTGGAGTTCTACATCACTTCCCATAAAGAGATTCATACGGAGCCATCTGAATACTCGAGTAGAAGCTATTGTTGTATGAGAACTCAAACAATAGGAGATGCTGATCCCAACCACCTTTAAATTCAAGAGAGGAGGCTCTTAGCATATCTTCAATAATCTAAATATTCCTTTCAAACTGGCCATCAGTTTGGGGGTGATAGGTTGTGCTGAAATTTAATTCAGTACTCAAAGCATGTTGAAGGCTCCTCTAGAATATAGATGTGAACCTTAGATCATGGTCAGAGACAATTAAAAGTGGAACACCATACAATCTCACCACTTCCTTCAAATATATCTTTGAACGTTGATCAAATGAGAGATCTTCCCGAATAGCGATAAAATGGGCAGTCTTGGTGAGTTGGTCAACCACAACCCATATCACATTATTTCCCTTTGACGTCTTGGGGAGACCCGTGACAAAGTCCATAGTAATGTTTTCCTATTTCCACATGGGTATGGGTAATGGTTTCATCATACCCTTGTACTTTTGTCGCTCAGCTTTAACTTGCTGATATACCAAGCACCTTGATATATATTCCGCAATCTCCTTCTTTGTGTTATCTCACCAGAAGTGTTTCCGGAGATCACAATACATCTTGGTAGTCCCGGGATGGATAGAGAAAGTTGAGCTATGTGCATTTTCCAATAGCTCCTTCTTTATCCCGGGTGTTGAAGGCACACAAAGCCGCGTTCCAAACCGAATCACACCATCATTGTCGATATGGAACTCTTGAAGCTTCCCTTCCTTTACTGCATTCACTCTCTTTTGTATCACCGCATCATCCCTTTGTGCTTCCTTAATCTTCTATTGGATGGATGGTTGCACAATCATTTGGGAAAGGTAGGACGTATCCCCGGACCTTATGATTTCCAAATCCATTCTTTTCATATCCAAGAAGATAGGGTCTTTCTCAATCCGCAACATGAATAGAATAGCAGGTTCTTATCTAATTAGAGCAACAACTACCTTGTTCGCCTTTCTAGGATGATAGTGAATAGAGTAATCATAATCCTTGATTAGCTCTAACCATATCCTTTGACGCATGCTAAGCTCCTTTTGTGTGAATATATACTTTAGGCTCTTCTGGTCGGTGTATATGTCACACTTCTCTCCATAAAGGTAGTGCCGCCAGATTTTCAAGGCAAAAATCACGGCTTCCATCTCTAGATCATGCGTCAGGTAATTCTTCTCATGGATCTTCAACTGTCGTGAGGCTCAGGCTATCACGTTATCATTTTTCATGAGTACACAACCCAAGACTTTCTTTGAAGCATCATTGTATATCACAAAACTTTCTCCACTTTTCGATAGTGTGAGTACAGGTGCAATGATCAGCCTTCTCTTTAGCTCCTTAAATCTTCCCTCACATTATTCCATCCAGACATACTTTACCCCTTTTCTTGTTAACTTAGTTAGTTGGCTTGATAGTCATGAGAATATTCTCACAAAATGTCGGTAGTACCTAGCTAATCCAAGAAAACTACGGATTTTTGTGACACTAGAGGGCCTGGGCCATTCCTCAATCGCCTTTTTCATTGAAGGATCCACAGAAATTCCCTCACTTGTGATCACATGTCCCAATAATGTGACTTGATTCATCCAAAAGTCACACTTGCTGAACTTGGTGTACAACTTCTCCTTTCTCAATGTCACCAGCACAAGTCTTAGATGTTCTTCATGTTCCACCTTGCTCTTGGATTAGATGAGAATATCATCGATAAACACTACCAAATATTTGTCGAGGTAATGTCTAAATACTCTATTCATAAAATCCATGAAGATTGCAGGGGAATTATTAAGTCCAAAGGGCATCACCAAAAACTCATAGTGCCCATACCTTGTACGGAAGGCAGTCTTCTGAATATCTTCCTTCTTCACCTTTACCTGATGATATCCAGAATGAATATCCACCTTTGAGAAGTATTTAGCTCCTCTTAACTGATCGAACAAGTCATCAATCCTTGGGAGAGGATACTTGTTCTTTATGGTGATCTTGTTGAGTTCCCGATAATCGATACACAGCCGCATTTTTTCATCCTTCTTCTTCAAAAAGAGCCCTGGTGCACCCCAAGGTGATGAACTAGGGCATATGAACCCTTTCTCCAGATGCTCTTGCAGCTGATTCTTTAACTCCTCTAGTTCGATAGGAGCCATCCTATAGGGGCACTTTGAGATAGGAGTAGCTTCGGGTATAAGTTCAATTGAGAACTCTACCTCACGATCCGGGGGAATTCCGGGTAACTCTTCGGGAAATACATCGCCGTATTCCCTCACGATAGCCATTTCCTCAAGGTTGGAACTTTCCATCGACTCAACCATATGGGCTAGGTATGCTTCTTCATAGGGAATAAACACCCACGCCATTGAAGGATTTTTCAATGGAGATTCATGATCTTGCTTGCATTTGTAGAGGATCATGGGATGGTTCGAAATATGAAAAGATATTTCCTTTTTTGGACAGTATATATGCGCTCTATATAATGAGAGCCAGTCCATTCCCATTATAGCATTGGATTCCACCAAGGGAAGTATTATGAGATTTGATGGGAGAATCTTCCCACATACGCCAACAGTAGAAGAGTCAAACACTTGGGTTGCAATGATTGCACCACTTGGTGTTTTTACAGATATCTCTACCTCAAGGTTACGAGGCTTCGATTCTATAGTTCTAGCAAACTTTCAAGATATAAAGGAATGTGTAAAACCAGAATCAAATAAGACTTTTTTCATTATTGAGTGAATAGGAAGTGTACCTTGTACGACTTCATTATCATGCTCCACCTCCGCAGTAGTGATGGAATAATTCTTCCCTTTTTTCATTGGATTTGGTGGATGCTGACGCTGATTACCCTCGATAGCTCGAGGTTTAGTGCACTGGTTTGCATAGTTCCCTAGCTCCCTACTGTTGTAGCATTGAACCATGGGTGGTTATCTCCTTTCATCAGCTACATTCTCCTTCCTTTTTGTTTATTTTTGACACTCTTGGGCATGGTGTCCTTCTTTCCCACACTTGAAGCATTTCTCTGTCCCTTTGAGGTAGTTCCCATTCTGCAACTTCCCACATTTTTCGGATGTGGGTCATTGAGTTTTCTTCCCACCATTATCACTAGATCCACCAGCTTGAAACTCCATCTTTCTTTTCTTATCACCATAGCCATGGGACCATTCTCCAAACTCCATATCCAATTTTAGATCACACCGAACAACTTCTTCATAACTCCCAACATCTCGAATTGCAATAGCCTTTCAAAGGTGTGGTTTTAATCCAATAAAGAATCTATCAATTTTGCCATCATTGTTGATAACAAAACCCGAAGCATACCTTGCGAGCCTTGTGAAATTCACTTCATAGATTGTGACATATTCTCCTTATTTTTGCTTGATCTCTATGAATTCTCTCTCCATCTTCGTACGAAGAGTTCATGGGAAATACTTATTAAGAAACATTATCTTAAAGTCTTCCCATTCCATCTCTTCAATTTCCTCCCTTGGCTTGGTGTTCTTAATCAAATACCACCATTGATCAGCTTCTCCATCAAGACGATAAACGGATAGAGTCACCTTCTCCCTCTCAGAATAGTGAAGCACATAAAATATCTTTTCCATGGAGTTGACCCACTATTCCTCAACTAGCGGATCAGAGGATCCACAAAACGTCAGTGGTCATTGCCGCATAAAACATTCAATAGCCAGTTGCACCCTCTTTGGTGAAGGAGGATGTTCCCTATTATTATGGTTATTATTCATATCCTGGGATAATTGGGTAAGCATCACCATGAAGTTTTGAACTCCACCTTCCAAATCATTGGGGATGTCGTTCGGGAAATTGTTGCATTGGCCCTCGCATGAGTTGTTGGCAAGATTTCTCCTGGTTCCCACCATTTTCTAAAATAGAAAAGGTTAGAATAAAACATAAGTAAACAAGTCATGAATAACTTATTCATTTAAACAATTTATACCAAAAATATAACATATGGTATCCCTAGGTAAATACTCTTGTGTGGATATTTTTACTTAATCTCATACTAGAGGTTTTCTCTAGGGTTCACTAATCCTAATTCCCAAATTAACTAAACCTTCCCTCTGATACCAACTATAGAATCCCAGCCTTTTCTTACATTACTATTACATCATTTCAAAGATAAACAACATAATAGTATTACAAATAGAGGATCCAAAGGTTTAGTGTCTTGGGAAAACTAGGACCATACATAACAAATACAACATCAAGCATAAACATTTATTTAATTTCTTCTTATCTAGCTTCGTATTGGCACTTGTCCTCTCCTTAGTACATGTAGCCACCTGAGGATATAAATCAAAAGGGGTGGGCTAGAATCCCATTAAGAGGATAGATAAGAACAATATATCATGGGGTGATCATAATCATAACATAGGCAAAAGATCATGAACATGAGAGGAGCATAAATAAAAGACTTGAAATGTGGCAATGCATAAAAATGAAACATCATGTCTTAGTGGTTAAATACCACGCATAATTATGAACCAAGCTAGAATCTTGTTCACACGTCATTTCACATTTACTCATGATATTCATCACTTTACCCAATGCATTAAAATGCTGTATAATTCCGGGCGCACCCGTCACCTTTAAACATTCATATTGCGCTATATAATTCCAGGTGCACCTGTCACATCATAACATTATCATTTATCATGAAAGACACAATGAACATATAACATAAATGAACATAACTAACCCCTGAAATGGAAGTGTTTTCATCTCATAAGAATACATTCATAAGCTTTCGGTTCCCAAAAGAAAGAGGGAACAACATATTTGATACAAGAACCACCAACCACGAATGAGAGGTAAAATTTGTGTTCTTAAAAGAAGAGTTCTTTTGGAAAACATTTGGATTGACATAAACTTCATTAGAAAACATGAATAACCCAGAAAAGGAAATACAATGATGAAAAAATGGTCTTTAAGGTGTGACCATATCAAAAATGGAGTGAAAGAGGTAAAACCCGAAGAATGAAAGTTGGGTTTGAGAATTTCCCCTTACCTTGTACCCGAATGCTTCCTTCTTTTTAATGTCCTGTATAATGACATTATATTCATTAATTAGAAATCCAGAAACAAGTTTACATTAATAGGGTTCATTATGGTTTCATTGTGTCATATTATGTTCCTTTGGATGACTTATAGAGTTTAAAAACATTTTTCAGGGATGTTCATTTTTGTGGTTTTTCTTGGGTGGTTCACTTGTATTCTTAAATTGAAGTTTGGGTAGAACATGGGTAAACATACAGAAATGATATTACATATTATTAGTGATATTACAGGATCTTGAATGATTTTATAATGAATTATATTAGATCCATGCGGTTGAATCATTAGATAATAATTAAATGATGATTATTTGGGTTAATTTGAGCGGTTTTTGGATCACAACGAACTTGTTTTAACTTTTCACTTAGTAATATGTCCATAGGTTATTTCCAGAACTTTAAATAGAACATAATACATATAAAATATTATGTTTCAACCATAAAAATGGTTTCATGACCAGATCTGAAGGTAGAAATGGAATAATAAGGCATGTTGTTCTTGAAGGTGATAAATTAACACCTCACGAACGATGTTCTCTTGAATAAAATAAAAGGAAGAGGGAAAGGGGGTTGGATGATATAATATCGAATTAGAATCATAAAATTACATTATATGTATAATACTATAGTTACAACACAATTTGGACGAAGATAGGTGGAGAGAGATCAAGAAATGAACTTGAACTTGAAAGGGAATTAAATAAGAAGAGGGAGGGAAATTACCTCTTAAATCCTTCTCTTGAGAACCTCCTTAAGGGCCTAAGCTTGGTATTTTGATGAGAACAGAAGATCTTGGACATGGGGGAGGGGCTAGGGGAGATTATTGGGAAGATATTAGACAATTATTGAAGCTTGATAGGTGTGGCTTGGCAAGAGGAGGGGGAGGGCTTATTTATACATGAGGAGGGAGGTGTTTTTAGTATAAAATATTAAATAAAATAATATATCAAAAGTTAGACTCGTAATAGTAGTTTTTTGACATCCTAAATCATATGTTAATATAACATAATTCGTTTTAGCCTTTAATTTTTCTTCATAATTCGAATTCAATAATTTATTAAAAGGAAAGTGAAAGAAAGAGAAAAAGTCACTTTAATAAATCAACTTTTGACTTTAGGCTTTGGAAAGTTCTTTTTAGGTTTGAGAATTGGATTTATTGTATTTTAAGGAACCATTTATGAAATTTAATGTAATTTGGCCGAAACTAAAGTTATAGAATGTTTATGTCATCATTACATCATTAATGATGCAATTTAGTATACACTGATTATGCGAAAAACTGTATTTTTTTACTATTCACTTGAAAATTGAAGTATTTCAGAAAAAAACCAAAAAATTAACCCTACCATTTTTTTATGTGTAGAATCCAAAAATGAAGTCCATTTTTCAAAAACAATTTTCTAAATATTATTAATTTGATATTTACTTAAAATCACAATTTACTTAAAAAATAGTTTTTAAAAGTTAAAAATGATTTTATAGTGTTTTCAAAAATTATGTAGGGTCTTATAAAATTATCTAAAAACTATAAGATGTTGATTTTTTAATTAATGAACACATTTTAAGAAAATAATATTTCTTTTAAATTAATTAATTAATTATAATTAATTATTTATAACTTGCAAAATACCAAAACATTTTCTAAGGTCAAATTATTACTTTCTAAGATGTCTGAATTTTATTTAATTATTCATGGGTAAGGTTACTATTATGTTGGATGATTTACTATTCATAAGAATCATATTACTATTCATAAGGTTAGGTATGTTACTATTCACCGAAAATTATTTTTGTCTCATTAGACTCCGAAAATCATTTTGAACACAGCTGTGTATGTCGGATTTTCGAAATTCCAAACACATGAGTGACAAACTTATGTTTAATGGTCACTTATCATTTAGTAGTTCATTATGTTTTGTTTTCATGTGATTTTATGGAATAATTTATAAGAAGGGAATTTCCATTGAAAAACATTGGGTCGTTACATTCTTCCCCCCTTAAGAAATTTCTCCCCCGAAATTTCACTTTACACAAATAGGTGAGGGTACTTCTCCTTCATTGCCTCTTCTGGTTCCCAAGTTTCTTCCTCAAACTTATGGTTCCTCCATAATACATTGACAAGATGGTTTGTCTTGTTGCGTAGAACCTTATCTCTCCGATCCAGAATCTTTATTGGCTGCTCCTCATAGGAGAGATCATCTTCCAACTGCACCAACTCTGAGTTTAGTACATGTGAGGGGTCTGGTATGTACTTCCTTAGTAGTGATACATGAAGCACATCATTAAATTGAGCCATATTCAGTGGAATTTCAAGACGATAGGCCACGAATCCTATGCGTTCAAGGATCTCAAAGGGGACAATATACCTAGGGCTTGGCTTCCCTTTCTTCCCAAATCGCATGACTCTATTCCATAGAGATATTTGAAGGAAGAATTTATCTCCAACATCGAACTCCAAGTCCCTTTGAAAGTTTTCAGCATAGCTCTTTTGCCAACTTTGAGCAGCTTTGATGTGTTTATGGATGACTTGAACCTTCTCTGTCATTTCTTGAACAAGATCAAGCCCAAGTAGCTTTCTTTCTCCAAATTCATCCCAACAGGTTGGAGTTCTACACCGCTTCCCATAAAGAGCTTCATACGGAGCCATCTGAATACTCGAGTGGAAGTTATTGTTGTATGAGAACTCAACCAATGGGAGATACTGATCCCAACCACCTTCTAATTCAAGAGAGCAGGCTCTTAGCATATCTTCAAGTGTCTGAATATTCCTTTCAGACTGGCCATCAGTTTGGGGGTGATAGGCCGTGCTGAAATTTAATTCAGTACTCAAAGAATATTTAAGGATCCTCTAGAACATAGATGTGAACCTTGGATCACGGTCAGAGGCAATTCAGAGTGGAACACCATGAAATCTCACCACTTCCTTCACATATATCTTTGCAAGTTGATCAAGCGAGAGATCTTCCCGAATAGCGATAAAATGGGCAGTCTTGGTGAGTCGGTCAACCACAACCCATATCACATTATTTCCCTTTGACGTCTTCGGGAGGCCCATGAAAAAGTCCATAGTAACGTTTTCCCATTTCCGCATGGGTATAGGTAATGGCTACATCATACCCTTGGACTTTTGTCACTCAAATTTTACTTGCTAACATACCAATCACCTTGATATATATTCTGCAATCTGCTTCTTTATGTTATCCCACCAGAAGTGTTACCGGAGATCACAGTACATCTTGGTACTCCCAGGATGGATAAAGAAAGTTGAGCTATGTGAATTTTCCAATAGCTCCTTCTTTAACCCGGGTTATTAAGGAACACAAAGCCGTGTTCCAAACCGAATCACACCATCGTCATCGATATGGACCTCTTGCAGCTTCCCTTCCTTTACTGCATTCACTCTCTTTTGTATCTCCACATCATCCCTTTATGCTTCCTTAATCTTCTCTTGGATGGATGGTTCCATAATAATTTGGGCATGGTAGGATGTATCCCCATCCCTTATGATTTCAAAATCCATTCTTTGTATATCCAAGAAGATAGGGTCTTTCTCAATCTGCAACATGGATAGAGTAGCAGGTTCTTTTCTGCTTAGAGCATCAGCTACCTTGTTCGCCTTTCTAGGATGATTGTGAATAGAGAAATTTTAATCCTTGATTAGCTCTAACCATCTCCTTTGACGCATGTTGAGCTCCTTTTGTGTAAATATATACTTTAGGCTCTTATGGTAGGTGTATATGTCCCACTTCTCACCATAAATGTAGTGCCACCAGATTTTCAAGGCAAAAATCATGGCTTCCATCTCTAGATCATGCATCGGGTAGTTCTGCTCATTGATCTTCAACTGTCGTGAGGCGTAGGCTATCACATTATCATTTTGCATGAGTACACAACCCAAGACATTCTTTGAATCATCACTGTATATCACAAAACTTTCTCTACTTTTCTGTAGTGTGAGTACATGTGCAATGATCATCCTTCTCTTTAGCTCCTTAAAGCTTCCCTCATATTCTTCTGTCCAGACATACTTTACCCCTTTCCTTGTTAACTTAGTTAGCGGGCTTGACAATCATGAGAAGTTTCTCACAAAACGTCGGTAGTACCCAGCTAATCCAAGAAAACTATGGATTTCTGTGACACTAAAGGGCCTGGACCATTCCTCAATCGCCTTTCTCTTTGAAGGATCCACAGAAATTCCCTCACTTGTGATCACATGTCCCAAGAATGTGACTTGATTCATCCAAAAGTCACACTTTCTGAACTTGGTGAACAACTTCTCCTTTCTCAATGTCCTAAACACAAGTCTTAGATATTCTTCATGTTCCTCCTTTCTCTTGGAGTTGATGAGAATATCATCGATAAACACTACCACAAATTTGTTGAGGTAATGTCTAAAGACTCTATTAATCAAATCCATGAAGATTTAAGGGGCATTATTAAGTCCAAATGGCATCACCAAAAACTCATAGTGCCCATACCTTGTACGGAAGGCAGTCTTCTGAATATCTTCCTTCTTCACCTTTACCTGATGATATCCAAAACGAAGATCCAACTTTGAGAAGTATTGAGCTCCTCTTAACTGATCAAACAAGTCATCAATCCTTGGTAGAGGATACTTGTTCTTTATGGTGATCTTTTTGAGTTCCCGATAATCGATACATAGCCACATTGTTCCATCCTTCTTCTTTACAAAGAGCCCTAGCGCACCCCAAGGTGATGCACTAGGGCATATGAACCCTTTCTCCAGATTCTCTTGCAGCTGCTTCTTTAACTCCTCCAGTTTGATAGGAGCCATCCTATAGGGTCACTTTGATATAGGAGTAGCTCTGGATATGAGTTCAATTGAGAACTCTACCTCACGATCCGGGGGAATTTCGGGTAACTCTTCGGGAAATACATCTTCGTATTCCCACACGATGGGCATTTCCTCAAGGTTGGAACTTTCCTTCGACTCAACCATTTGGGCTAGGTATGCTTCTTCATAGGGAATCAACACCCACACCATTGAAGGATTTTTCAAAGGAGAATCATGATCTTCCTTGAATTTGTAGAGGAGCATGGGATGGTTCAGAATATGAAAAGATATTTCCTTTTCCCGACAGTTGATATACGCTCTATATAATGAGAGCCAGTCCATTCCCATTATAGCATCGAATTCCACCAAGGGAAGTATTATGAGATTTTCTGGGAGAATCTTCCCACATAAGACAATAGTAGAAGAGTCAAACACTTGGGTTGAAATGATTACATCACTTGGTGTTTTTACATATATCTCTACTTCAAGGTTTCAGGGCTTCGATTCTATAGTTCTAGCAAAGTTGCAAGATATAAAGGAATTCATAGAACCAGAATCAAATAAGACTTTTGCCATTATTGAGTGAATTGGAAGTGTACCGTGTACGACTACATTATCATGCTCCACCTTCTTAGTAGTGATGGAATAAGCCTTCCCTTTTTCCATTAGATTTGGTGGCTGCTGATGCTAATTACCCTCGAGAGCTCGCAGTTTAGTGCACTGGTTTGCATAGTGCCCAAGCTCCCTACAGTTGTAGCATTGAACCATGGGTGGTTCTCCCCTTTCACCAGCTACATTATCCTTTCTTCTTGTGTCTTTTCGACACTCTTGGGCATGGTTTCCTTCTTTCCCACACTTGAAGCATTTCCCCGTGCCTTTGAGGTAGTTCCCATTATATAACTTCCCACATTTTTGGCATGTGGGTCGTTGAGTTTTCTTCCCACCTTTATCACTAGATCCACTAGCTTGAAACTCCATCTTTATTTTCTTATCACCATAGCCATGGGACCATTCTCCAAACTCCATATCCACTTTGAGAGCATACCAAAAAACTTTTTCATAACTCCCAAAGTCTCAAGTTACAAGAGCCTTTCAAAGGTGTGGTTTTAATCCACTAAAGAATCTATCAATTTTTCTATCATTGTTGATAACAAAACCCAAATCATACCTTGTGAGCCTTGTAAAATTCACTTCATAGGTTGTGATAGATTCTACTTATTTTTTTTTTGAGCTCTATTAATTCTCTCTCCATCTTCATACTAAGATTTCGTGGGAAATAATTATTAAGAAACATTATCTTAATGTTTTCCCATTCGGTCTCTTCAATTTCCTCCCTTGGCTTGGTGTTCTTAATCAAAGACCACTGTTGACCAGCTTCTCCATCAAGATGATAAATGGATAGAGTCACCTTCTTCGTCTCAGAATAGTGAAGCACAAAAAAGATCTTTTCCATGGAGTTGACCCACTGTTCCTCAACTAGTGGATCGGAAGATCCACAAAACGTTAGTGGTCATTGCCGCATAAAACATTCAATATCCAGTTGCTACCTCTTTGGTGAAGGAGTAAGTTCCCCATTATTATGGTTATTATTCATAACCTGGGATAATTGGGTAATCATCTCCATGAATTTTTGAACTCCACCTCCCAAATCATTGGGGATGTCATTCGGGCAATCATTGCATTGGCCCTCGCATGAGTTGTTGGCCTGATTTCTCCTGGTTCCCGCCATTTTCTAAAATAGAAAAGGTTAGAACAAAACATAAGTAAACAAGTCATGAATAACTTATTCATTTAAACAATTTATACCAAAAACATAACATATGGTATCCCTAGGTAAATACTCTTGTGTGCATACTTTTACTTAATCTCATACTAGAGGTTTTCTCTAGGGTTCACAAATCCTAATTCCCAAATTAACGAAACCTTCCCTCTAATACCAACTATAGCATCCCGGCATTTTCTTACATTACTATTGCATCATTTCAAAGATAAAAAACATAATAGTATCACACATATAGGATCCAAAGGTTTAGTATCTTGGAAAAACTAGGACCATACATAATAAATACAACATCAAGCATAAACATTTATTTAATTTCTTCTTATCTAGCTTCTTATTGGCACTTGTCCTCTCCTTAGTACATGTATCCACCTGAGGATATACATAAAAAGGTGTGAGCTAGATGCCCAGTAAGAGGATAGATAAGAACAATATATCATGGGGTGATCATAATCATAACATTCGCAAAAGATCATGAACATGAGAGGAGCATAAATAAAAGACTTGAAATGTGGCAATGCATAAAAATGAAACATCATGTATTAGTGGTTAACTACCACGCATACTTTTGAACCAAGCTAGAATCTTATTCACACATCATTTCACATTTAATCATGAGATTCATCACTTTACCCAATGCATTGAAGCACTGTATTATTTCGGGCACACCTGTCACCTTTAAACATTCATATTGTGCTATATAATTCTGGGTGCACCCATCACATCATAACATTATCATTTATCATGCAAGACACAATGAACTTATAACATAAATTAACATAACTAACCCATGAAATATAATGGGTTTCATCTTGTAATAATACATTCATAAGATTTTGGTTCCCAAAAGAAAGAGGGAAGAACATTTTTGATACAAGAACCATCAACCATGAATGAGAGGTAAAAGTTGAGTTCTTAAGAGAAGAGTTCTTTTGGAAAACATTTGGATTGACATAAACTTCATTAGAAAACATGAATATCCCAGAAAAGGAAATAAAATGATGAAAAAATGGTCTTTAAGGAGTGACCAAATCAAAAATGGAGTGAAAGAGGTAAAACCCTAAGGATGACAGTTGGGTTCGATAATTTCCCCTTACCTTGTACCCGAATGCTTCCTTATTTTTAATGTCCTGTATAATGACATTATATTCATTAATTATAAATCTAGAACCATGTGTACATTAATAGGGTTCATTATGGTTTCATTGTGTCATATTATGTTCCTTTGGATGACTTATAGAGTTTAAAAACATTTTTTGGGGATGTTCATTTGTCTGGTTTTTCTTGGGTGGTTCACTTGTATTCTTAAATTGAAGTTCGAGTAGAACATGGGTAAACATATAGAAATTATATTACATGTTATTAGTGATATTACAGGAGCTTTAATTATTTTATAATGAATTATATTATATCCATGTGGGTGAATCATTAGATAAGAATTAAATGATGATTATTTGGGTTAATTTGAGCGGTTTTTGGATCACTACGAACTTGTTTTAACTTTTCACTTAGTAATATAGCCATATGTTATTTCCAGAACATTAAATAGAACATAATACATATAAAATATTCTTGTTCAACCATAAAAATGGTTTCATGACCAGATATTAAGGAAGAAATGGAAGAAGAAGGCATGTTGTTCTTGAAGGTGATAAATTAACACCTCACGAACAACATTCTCTTGAATAAAATAAAAGGAAGAGGGAAAGGTGGTTGGATGATATAATATCCAATTAGAATCACACAATTACATTATATGTATAATAATGGAGTTACAACACAATTTGGATGAAGATAGGTGGGGAGAGATCAAGAAATGAACTTGAACTTGAAAGGGAATTAAAGGAGAAGAGGGAGGGAAATTACCTCTTAAATCTTTCTCTTGAGAACCTCCTTAAGGGCCTAAGATTGGTATTTTGATGATACCAGAAGCTCTTGGACATGGGGGAGGGGATAGGGGAGATTATTGGTCAGAGATTAGACAATTCTTGAAGCTAGAGAGGTGTGGTTTGGCAAGAGGAGGGGGAGGGCTTATTTATACATGAGGAGGGAGGTGTTTTTAGTATATAATATTAAATAAAATAATATATCAAAATTTATACTTGTAATAGTAGTTTTTTGACATCCTAAATAATATATTAATATAATATAATTCGTTTTAGGCTTTAATTATTCTTTATAATTCGAATTCAATAATTTATTAAAAGGAAAGTGAAAGAAAGAGAAAAAGACACTTTAAGAAATCACCTTTTGACTTTAGGCTTTGAAAAGTTCTTTTTAGGTTTGAGAATTGGATTTATTGTATTTTAAGGAACCATTTATGAAATTTAATGTAATTTGGCCGAAACTAATGTTCTATAATGTTTATGACATCATTACATCATTAATGATGCAATTTAGTATACACTCATTATGCGAAAACTGTATTTTTTTACTATTCACCTAAAAATTGAAGTTTCTCAGAAAAAACCCAAAAATTTACCCATACCATTTTTTGACGTGTAGAATCAAAAAATAAATTCCATTTTTCAAAAATAATTTTTTAAATATTATTAATTTAATATTTAATTAAAATCATAATTTACTTAAAAAACAGTTTTTAAAAGTTAAAAATGATTTTATTGTATTTTCAAAAATTACGCAGGGTATTATAAAATTATTTAAAAACTATAATACATTGATTTTTTAATTAATGAACACATTTTAATAAAATAATATTTCTTTTAAATTGATTAATTAATTATAATTAATTATTTATAACTTGCAAAATACCAAAATGTTTTCTAAGGTCAAATTATTACTTTCTAAGATGTATAAATTTTATTTAATTATTCATGGGTAAGGTTACTATTATGTTGGATGATTTACTATTCATAAGGTTCATATTACTATTCATAAGGGTAGGTACGTTACTATTCACTGAAAATTATTTTTGTTTCATTAGACTCCGAAAATCATTTTGAACCCTGCAGTGTATGTTGGATTTTCGAAATTCCAAACACAGGAGTGACAAACTTATGTTTAAAGGTCACTTATCACTTAGTAGTTCATTATTTTTTGTTTTAATGTGATTTTATGACATAATTTATAAGAAGGGAATTTCCATTGAAAAACATTGGGTCGTTACATTCTTCCCCCCTTAAGAAATTTCTCCCCAGAAATTTCACTTTACATAAACATGTGAGGGTACTTCTCCTTCATTTCCTCTTCTAGTTCCCAAGTAGCTTCCTCAAACTTATGGTTCCTCCAAAATACTTTGACAAGATGGGTTGTCTTGTTGCGTAGAACCTTATCTCTCCGATCCAGAATCTTTATTGGCTACTCCTCATAGGAGAGATCATCTTCCAGCTGCATTACCTCTGAGTTTAGTACATGTGAGGGGTCTGGTATGTACTTCCTCAGTAGTGATACATGAAACACATCATGAACTTGATCCATATTCGGTGAAAGTGCAAGACGATAGGCCACAGCTCCTATGCGGTCAAGGATCTCAAAGGGGCCAATATACCTAGGGCTTAGCTTCCCTTTCTTCCCGAATCGCATGACTCTCTTCTATGGAGATATTCAAAGGAAGACTTTATCTCCAACGTCGAACTCCAAGTCCCTTCGACAGTTTTCAGCATAGATCTTTTTTCAACTTTGAGCATCTTTGATGTGTTTCTAGATGACTTGAACCTTCTCTGTCATTTCTTGAACAAGATCGGACCCAAGTAGCTTTATTTCTCCAACTTCATCCCAACAGGTTGGAGTTCTACATCGCTTACCATAAATAGCTTCATACGGAGCCATATGAATACTCGAGTGGAAGTTATTATTGTATGAAAACTCAACCAATGGGAGATGTTGATCCCAACCACCATTGAATTCAAGATAGTAGGCTCTTAGCATATCTTCAAGCGTCTGAATAGTTCTTTCAGACTGGCCATCAGTTTGGGGTGATAGGCCGTGCTGAAATTTAATTCAGTACTCAAAGCATGTTGAAGGCTCCTCTAGAACATAGATCTGAACCTTGGATCATGGTTAGAGACAATTGAGAGTGGAACACCGTGCATTCTCACCACTTCCTTCACATATATCTTTTCAAGTTGATCAAGTGAGAGATCTTCCCAAATAGAGATAAAATGGGAATTCTTGGTGAGTCGGTCAACCACAACACATATCGCATTATTTCCCTTTGACGTCTTTGGGAGACTCGTGACAAAGTCCATAGTAACATTTTCCCATTTCCACATGGGTATAGGTAATGGCTGCATCATACCCTTGGACTTTTGTCACTCAGCTTTAACTTGCTGACATACCAAGCACCTTGATATATATTCCGCAATCTCCTTCTTCATGTTATCCCACCAGAAGTGTTCCCGGAGATCACAGTACATCTTGGTACTCCCAGGATGGATAGAGAAAGTTGAGCTATGTGCATTTTCCAATAGCTCCTTCTTTATCCCGGGTGATGAAGGCACATAAAGTCGTGTTCCAAACCGAATCACAAAATCATCATCGATATGGAACTCTTGAAGATTCCCTTCCTTTACTGCATTCACACTCTTTTGTATCTCCGCATTATCCCTTTGTGCTTCCTTAATCTTCTCTTGGATGGATGGTTGCGCAATCATTTGGGAAAGGTTGAATGTATCCCCGGCCCTTATGATTTCCAAATCCATTCTTTGCATATCCAAGAAGATATGGTCTTCCTCAATCCGCAACATGGATAGAGTAGCAGGTTCTTTTCTGCTTAGAGTATCAGCTACCTTGTTCGCCTTTCCAGGATGATAGTGAATAAAGCAATCGTAATCGTTGATTATCTCTAACCATCTCCTTTGAAGCATGTTGAGCTCCTTTTGTGTGAATATATAATTTAGGCTCTTGTGGTCGGTGTATATGTCACACTTCTCACCATAAAGGTAGTGCCGCCAGATTTTTAAGGAAAAAATCACAGCTGCCATCTCTAGATCATGCGTCGAGTAGTTCTGCTCATGGATCTTCAACTGTTGTGAGACGTAGGCTATCACATTATCATTTTTCATGAGTACACAACCCAAGCCTTTATTTGAAGCATCACGGTATATCACAAAACTTTCTCCACTTTTCGGTAGTTTGAGTACAGGTGCAGTGATCAGCCTACTCTTTAGCTCCTTAAAACTTCCCTCACATTCTTCCGCCCAGACATACTTTACCCCTTTCCTTGTTAACTTAGTTAGCAGGATTGACAATCGTGAGAAGTTTCTCACAAAACGTCGGTAGTACCCTGCTAATCCAAGAAAACTACGGATTTATGTGACACTAGAGGTCTTGGTCCATTCCTCAATCTCCTTTGTCTTTGAAGGATCCACAGAAATTCCCTCACTTGTGATCACATGTCCCAAGAATGTGACTTGATTTATCCAAAAGTCACACTTGCTGAACTTTTCGTACAACTTCTCCTTTCTCAATGTCACCAACACAAGTCTTAGATGTTCTTCATGTTCCTCATTTCTCTTGGAGTAGATGAGAATATCATCGATAAAAACTACCAAAAAAATTCAAGGTAATGTCTAAAGACTCTATTCATCAAATCCATGAAGATTGTAGGGGCATAAGTCCAAAGGGAATCACCAAAAACTCATAGTGCCCGTACCTTGTACGGAAGGCAGTCTTCTGAATATCTTCCTTCTTCACCTTTACCTGATGATATCCAGAATGAAGATACACCTTTGAGAAGTATTGAGCTCCTATTAACTGATCGAACAAGTCATCATTCCTTGGGAGAGGATACTTTTTCTTTATGGTGAACTTGTTGAGTTCCCGATAATCGATACACAGCCGCATTGTTCCATCCTTCTTCTTCACAAAGAGCCCTAGATCACCCCAAGGCGATACACTAGGGTGTATGAACCCTTTCTTCAGATGCTCTTGCATCTGCTTCTTTAACTCCTCTAATTCGAAAGGAGCCATCCTATAGGGCCACTTTGAGATAGGAGTAGCTCCGGGTATGAGTTCAATTGGGAACTCTACCTCACGATCTGGGGGAATTTCGGGTTACTCTTTGGGAAATACATCGCCGTATTCCCTCACGATGGGCATTTCCTAAAGGTTGTAACTTTCCTTCAACTCAACCATTTGAGCTAGGTATTCTTCTTCATAGGGAATCAACACCCACACCATTGAAGGATTTTTCAAAGGAGATTCATGATCTTCCTTGAATTTGTAGAGGAGCATGGGATGGTTCGGAATATGAAAAGATATTTCCTTTTCCTGATAGTTGATATGAGCTCTATATAACAAGAGCCAGTCCATTCCCATTATAGCATCGAATGCCACCAAAGGAAGTATTACAAGATTTTCCGGGAGAATCTTCCGACATACGCCAACAGTAGAAGAGTCAAACACTTGGGTTGCAATGATTTCACCACTTGGTGTTTTTACAGATATCTCTACTTCAAGGTTTCGGGGCTTCGATTCTATAGTTCTAGCAAACTTGCAAGATATAAATGAATGTATAAAACGAGAATCAAATAACACTTTGGCCATTCTTGAGTGAATAGAAAGTGTAACTTGTATGAATTCATTATCATGCTCCACCTCCATAGTAGTTATGGAATAAGCCTTCCCTTGTTCCGTTGGCTTTGGTGGCAGCTGATGCTGATTACCCTCGAGAGCTCGATGTTTAGTGCACTGGTTTGCATAGTGCCCTAGCTCCCTACAGTTGTAGCATTGAACCATGGGTGGTTCTCTCCTTTCATCAGCTACATTCTCCTTCCTTTTTGTTTCTTTTTGACACTCTTGGGCATGGTGTCCTTTCCCACACTTGAAGCATTTCCCCATCCCTTTGAGGCAGTTCCCATTGTGTAACTTCCCACATTTTTGGCATGTGGGTCGTTGAGTTTTCTTCCCACATTTATCACTAGATCCACCAGCTTGAAACTCCATCTTTCTTTTCTTATCACCATATCCATGGGACCATTCTCCAAACTCTATATCCACTTTGAGATCTCATTGAAAAACTTCTTCATAACTCCCAAATTCATGAATTGCAAGAGCCTTTCGAAGGTGTGGTTTTAATCCACTAATGAATCTATCAATTTTGCTGTCATTATTGATAACAAAACCAAAATCATACCTTGTGAGCCTTGTGAAATTCACTTCATAGGTTGTGACAGATTCTCCTTCTTTTTTCTTCAGCTCTATGAATTCTCTCTCCATCTTCATACGAAGAGTTCATGGAAATTACTTATTAAGAAACATTATCTTAAAGTCTTCCCATTCCATCTCTTTAATTTCCTCCCTTGGCTTGGTGTTCTTAATCAAAGACCACCATTGATCAGCTTCTCCATCAAGATGATAAACGGCTAGAGTCACCTTCTTCGTCTCAGAACAGTGAAGCACCGAAAATATCTTTTCCATGGAGTTGACCCACTGTTCCGCAACTAGTGGATCATAAGATCCACAAAATTTCAGTGTTCATTGCCGCATAAAACATTCAATATCCAGTTGCTCCCTCTTTGGTTAAGGAGTATGTTCCCCATTATTATGGTTATTATTCATAACCTGGGATAATTGGGTAAGAATTGCCATGAAGTTTTGAACTCCACCTCCCAAATCATTGGGGATGTCGTTCGGGCAATTGTTGCATTGGCCCTCGCATGAGTCGTTGGCCTGATTTCTCCCAGTTCCCACCATTTTCTAAAATAGAAAAGGTTAGAACAAAACATAAGTAAACAAGTAATGAATAACTTATTCATTTAAAAAATTTATACCAAAAACATAACATATGGGATCCCTAGGTAAATACTCTTGTGTGCATATTTTTACTTAATCTCATACGAGATATTTTCTCTAGGGTTCACTAATCCTAATTCCCAAATTAACTAAATCTTCCATCTGATACCAACTATAGCATCCCAGCCTTTTCTTACGTTACTATTACATCATTTATAAGATAAAAAACATAATAGTATTACACATATAGGATCCAAAGGTTTAGTGTCTTGGGAAAACTAGGACCATACATAACAAATACAACATCAAGCATAAACATTTATTTAATTTCTTCTTATCTATCTTCTTATTGGCACTTGTCCTATCCTTAGTACATATAGTCACCTGAGGATATACATCAAAAGGGGTGATATAGAAGCCCAGTAAGAGGATAGATAAGAACAATATATCATGGGGTGATCATAATCATAACATAGTCAAAAGATCATGAACATGAGAGGAGCATAAATAAAAGACTTGAAATGTGGCAATGCATAAAAATGAAACATCATGTCTTAGTGGTTAACTACCACGAAAACTTGTGAACCAAGCTAGAATCTTGTTCACACATCATTTCACATTTAATCATGAGATTCATCACTTTACCCAATGCATTGTAGTGCTGTATAATTCCAGGCGCCCCATCACCTTTAAACATTCATATTGCGCTATATAATTCCAGGTGCACCTGTCACATCATAACATTATCATTTATCATGAAATCCACAATGAATGTATAACATAAATGAACATAACTAACCCATTAAATGGAATGGTTTTCATCTCATAAGAAGAAATTCATAAGCTTTCGGTTCCCAAAAGAAAGAGGGAACAACATATTTGATACAAGAACCATCAACCATGAATAAGAGGTAAAAGTTTAGTTCTTAAAAGAAGAGTTCTATTGGAAAACATTTGGATTGACATAAACTTCATTAGAAAACATTAATATCCCATAAAAGGAAATAAAATGATAAAAAAATGGTCTTTAAGGAGTGACCATATAAAAAATGGAGTGAAAGAGGTAAAACCCGAAGGATGAAAGTTGGGTTCGAGAATTTCCCCTTACCTTGTACCCGAATGCTTCCTTCTTTTTAATGCCCTGTATAATGACATTATATTCATTAATTATAAATCTAGAACCATGTGTACATTAATAGGGTTTATTATGGTTTCATTGTGTCATATTATGTTCCTTTGTATGACTTATAGAGTTTAAAAACATTTTTTCGGGATGTTCATTTTTCTGGTTTTTCTTGGGTGGTTCACTTGTATTCTTAAATTGAAGTTTGGGTAGAACATGGGTAAACATACAGAAATGATATTACAAGTTATTAGTGATATTACAAGATATTTAATGATTTTATAATGAATTATATTTGATCCATGTGGTTGAATCATTAGATAAGAATTAAATGATGATTATTTGGGTTAATTTGAGCGGTTTTTGGATCACAACGAACTTGTTTTAACTTTTCACTTAGTAATATGGCCATAGGTTATTTCAAGAAATTTAAATAGAAAATAATAAATATAAAATATTATGGTTCAACCATAAAAATGGTTTCATGACCAGATCTAAAGGTATAAATGGAAGAAGAAGGCATGTTGTTCTTGAAGGTGATAAATTAAAACCTCACAAACAACGTTCTCTTCAATAAAATAAAAGGAAAAGGTAAAGGGGGTTGGATGATATAATAACCAATTAGAATCATAAAATTACATAATATCTATAATACTGGAGTTACAACACAATTTGTATGAAGATAGGTGGGGAGAGATCAAGAAATGAACTTGAACTTGAAAGGGAATTAAAGGAGAAAAGGGAGGGAAATTACCTCTTAAATCCTTCTTTTGAGAACCTCCTTAAGGGCCTAAGCTTGGTCTTTTGATGATACTAGAAGCTCTTAGATGTGGGGGAAGGGATAGGGGAGATTATTGGGTAGATATTAGACAATTATTGAAGCTTGAGAGGTGTGGTTTGGTAAGATGAGGGGGAGGGATTATTTATACATGAGGAGGGAGGTGTTTTTAGTATAAAATATTAAATAAAATAATATATCAAAAGTTAGACTTGTAATACTAGTTTTTTGACATCCTTAATAATGTATTAATATAATATAATTATTTTTAGGCTTTTATTCTTCTTTATAATTCGAATTCAATAATTTATTAAAAGGAAAGTGAAAGAAAGAGAAAAAGACACTTTAAGAAATCACCTTTTGACTTTAGGCTTTGGGAAGTTCTTTTTTATGTTTGAGAATTGGATTTATTGTATTTTAAGGAACCATTTATGAAATTTAATTTAATTTGGCTGAAAATAAATTTCTATAATGTTTATGTCATCATTACATCATTAATGATGCAGTTTAGTATAAACTGATTATGCGAAAAAACTATATTTTTTTACTATTCACCCAAAAATTGAAGTATTTCAAAAAAAAACCCAAAAATTCACCCCTACCATTTTTTGACGTGTAGAATCCAAAAATGAAGTCCATTTTTCAAAAATAATTTTCTAAATATTATTAATTTAATATTTAATTAAAATCATAATTTACTTAAAAACAGTTTTTAAAAGTTAAAAATGATTTTATAGCGCATTCAAAAATTACGTAGGGTCTTATAAAATTATCTAAAAACTATAAGACGTTGATTTTTTAATTAATTAACACATTTTAAGAAAATAATATTTCTTTTAAATTAATTAATTAATTATAATTATTTATTTATAACTTGCAAAATACCAAAACGTTTTCTAAGGTCAAATTATTACTTTCTAAGATGTCTAAATTTTATTTAATTATTCATGGGTAAGGTTACTATTATGTTGGATGATTTACTATTCATAAGTTTCATATTACTATTCATAAGGGTAGGTATGTTTCTATTCATTGAAAATTATTTTTGTTTCATTAGACTCTGAAAATCATTTTGAACACAGCCGTGTATATCGGATTTTTGAATTTCCAAACACAGGAGTGACAAACTTATGTTTAAAGGTCAATTATTACTTAGTAGTTCATTATGTTTTGTTTTCATGTGATTTTATGACATAATTTATAAGAATGGAATTTCCATTGAAAAACATTTGGTCATTACACACTCGGTCAGATAAACCCCTTCTCCAAAAGATCTTGGTGTTGTTTCTTTAACTCCTCTAGATCCACATTTTTCATCCTATATGGGGTCATTGATATCAGATGGGATCTAGGTATGAGTTCAATAGATAAATCTACCTCTCTTTCTGGGGGAGTTCCAAGCAACTCCTTAGGAAATACGTCAACGTATTCCTAGACGATGGGGATATTTTCTATCCTCAAACTCTCATTTCCTTCTTCTTCTTCACTCATTAACTCCATAAATAAGGATATAGGAGGTTCTTCTAGAAAAATATCACATTGATATATCTCTACTTGGAAGATAATTATAGTTTCTCCATTCAAGACTACTGATATTTCCTTGCTTCTGCATTTGATCTTAGCATTATACTTTGAGAGCCAGTCCATCCCTAGTATTATGTCAAATTCCAGCATGGGAATGACTATTAGATTTTCGATAAGATTGTGATCACTAAAGTAAATACTATAGTTTCTAAATACTGACGATTCTTGGATAATCCCACCAGGAGTCTTGACTGATAACTCTACTTTTAGAAAATCGGGGGTTGATTCTAAATTCTTTGCAAACTTAGAGGAAATAAAGGAATGCGTAGAACTAGAATCAAACAAAATACTTGCTAGATTTGAGATAACAACAAGAGAACCTACTACCACATCATTTGAAGCTTCAACTTCAGCTGTCTTGATATCAAAAGCATGACCTTACTCCCTTGTCCTTTACTGAGGATGATGGTGGTTCCCATCCACTGACCTCATATTTGGACAGTGATTAGAAAAGTGCTCAAGTTGTCCACACTTAAAGAATTAGACATCAGGTAGGGCCTGCACCATCTTCCCCTTGTCATTAGTGTTTGGAATTTGAGGTTTCACCTTACTACAACAATTCCTCACAATATGGACTTCTCTTTCACACTTGTAGCATTTCCCACTCCTGAGCAAGCAATTCCCTGAATGCTTCTTCCCACATTTATTACACGTGGGACGTTGCACTTGCTTGCCTCCTCTTCCCTGATCAAAGGTCCTCCCTAAGTTGGGCTCCATCAATCTCTTCTTGTCATTAGATTTATGAGACCACTGTGTCTCACCAAACTCCAGATTGACTCTCATCTCACTCTGAATGATCTCCTTATAGCTATCATAGTCTCAGTTGTCTAGATTCTTCCACATATGGGGTCTCAGTCCACCGAAGAATCTATCAACCTTACCATTTGGATCCATGACAAAGATAGAGTTGTAACATGAAAGCCTTGTGAAGTTCATCTCATAGCTTCCCACAGATTCATTCTCCTTCTTCTTCAGCTTGAGAAACTCCTTCTTCATTCTTGTTCTCATCGATCGAGGGAAATACTTGTTGAAGAATATCCCTCTGAACTCTTCCCACTCTATATCTTCAACTTCCACGCTTGGCCTTGTGTTTTTAATCAGTTCCCACCATTGATCAGCTTCTCCCTCTAAGCGATAGACAACCAGGGTATCCATCTCTTGTTTAGAACATCGAAGCACAGAAAATATCTTCTCGATAGAGATGATCCACTGTTCAGCAATCAATGGGTCAGTAGATCCACTGAAGGTTGGTGGTCTTTGATGCATAATGGATTCAACAGAAAGTTGTTCCCTTTGTGGTGATATCGGTCTCTCAGCTTGATTCAAGTTATTTCCCATAACTTGAGTCAGTTGGTTCATCATTCGCATGAAATTTTCCATTCCGGCTTCCATCAGAGGGTCATCAGCGCATGGTCCATTGTGGTCACCATTTTCACGGTTCCTCCTATTTACCACCATTTTCTAAAAGAATAAAACCTTAGTGAGAAAATTATTTCATTTATGAATATTTTAACTATAAAGTATTTTATATCTTAAAAATTCTTTAAACAATTACATTTCTCTATAAATCCTTCATAATGATTCATAAAAATCTTATGTTTAACCAAACATATCCCCTGGGAGTGTCATAACCAAGAGTGCAGCAAGGCCCATTTTCATGTACCAAGATACCTGAGGCCAAGCCCGAAACTCCTTGTCTGAGTTTTCACTCCTAGGTACCTCTATGCCAGAGTCGTCTCTACCTGCTTGTATCCAGACGGGGATGTGTTTGCTTGATGAACCACTTACTCAATACTCACCAAAATACCAGTAATTTTTCCTATATTTAAAATTTTTTATAAGATTCTTACTAAAGTTTTCATAGCCAAATTTCTATAAATAACTAATCTATCCTTTGATACCAACTATGGCATGCCTCCTTTTTATTACATATCTTTTCATTACATTTTACACACAGAGGATCTTTAAAGTCTAGTGTCTTGGAAATCAGGAACATAATACATGAAAACAATATAAAACATACTTCTAATACACTTATAAGGCTCCATCATAGGTTCATCCTAAGTACAATTACTGTATCTCATAACCTATAGACATACATCAAAGTAAAGGGTAAGCAGAAGGCCCAGTAAGAAAAACAAGGGAATCAGTTTACTTATGAAATCAATAAGAACTTGATAAAAACATAAAGATGTGAGAAATGGAAGTAGAGGCATTTAATAATGAAAATAACTTTAACCATAACATGAATATGTGGATACAAAATTTAATTTATACATTCATGAACATATCACCAAGGTTCATGCCACTTCGGTGGTGGCGTGGTAGTGAAGGAGAGTGGTACAACAACACCCTTCTTTGGGAGGTTCAGGGTTTGAATCATGGGAGTTTTCTTTCAGGGAGAGCCTCTCCCCCAGGATCCACCTACCTTTTCGGGTTGCTCATTCTCAACTGGGTGGGAAAAATGAGGCACGACCCAATGTGCTAATGAATTTCTTTGACGAACCATTGTCGATCGGGTTGTCACTATCCGGGACGCTCTGCCATCTCGGCTGGCAATGACTCCTTCCCTGACTGAGGCTCTACCTCAGGGCAGTGACCTATTCATGAGGGAGGGGGGTTACCATGTGTGGAAAGTTTGAAAAGGCCACACATGGGAATTCCCTTTATAAGAAAAGGGGATATCTTCAAGGTTTATCCCCAAGGTGTCATAAAAATTTCCATGGTTATTCACCAAGGTATCGTGAAACTTGTCATATCTAGAGATTAAATTCTATACCAAATTCATTGGAGAGCTATCAGAGGACACCCTTAATATTTATTTACTTTCATGTGAGACACATAGATCATAATAAAACATTTCATAAATAACCCATATAGAAGAAAAGAAATGGGTTTCATTTCAAAATTGTGACGTTTTAAAAGTTCAAAAAAAGATCATTATGTCATTTATAACCCATGGAAAGGGAGTGAGGGATATATGTATTTCAATTATAGAATCAAATATATAATTTTTTTATATTTATGAACACCCATAGAAATTAAATAGGTTTGGGTATTCACATAAATAAACAATAGATTTTCAAGAGAGAACGAGAGAGAAATTTTGAGTTGAAAATTCTGCAGCATAATGACTACATAACATCCTTTTAGAAAAAATTAGAAAGAGAGGGTACAAGGGTAACACACTCATAAATAATTCATAATAAAATATAAATGAATAATAACATGGAGATAAGAACATGGTATGGAAATTTGAATGTCATACCACATGAAAAGGAAACTTGAAAAGCAAGAGAAGATGCGATTTCTTTAAAAATAATCGGCAGCCTAACGACGTCACTTAAAAATTCATAAAATAAATGGATGATAGTGGAAAGGGTATCTCATCATTTGGAAATAAAATAGGCAGTATTGAAGATATATAATAACAAACCCTGCATAATAAAATGGAACTATAAGACATAACATGAAGAAAGTCGTGACTTAAAAGAGGAGGGTGAAAGGTTCCCTTACCTTGAAGAGTATCTTCGAAGGCTTGAAGGTCAGGACCTTGGGATGCTTGAGGGAACATTGGGATGACTAATTGGGAGGTATAAATACTAGAGCTTTATTGAGGAGGATTTTTGAATGAAAATAATGATGGAATGGTTTGGTATTTATAGGAAATGTGAGGGAATAAATTATTAATTTCCAAGGGACACCTCATCGGTGGTATTTGCAAAACCATGGGTTTGCCCATGGTATTTTCTCATGGTATTGGCCACTTGGGACACCTCATAACATATATTACTATTCACAAGTCGACCATATTATTTACATCATGATTACATGATCAATGATGTCATTAAACACCCGAAACTCAAAACTGTATTTTTACTATTCACCGAAAAATCAACTGTTTCAGAAAAATCCAAAAAATTCACTCTAACCTAATATCGATGCTCTGAATTAAAAAATGAAATACATTTTATGAAAATAAATTTTTGAATATTTTTAATTTAATTTTTAAAGAAAATCATTATTTATTCCAAAAATACAACTTTAAAACTATAACTCATTTTGTAACACCTTAAGAAAGTAATCAAGGTCCCATAAAATTATTGTATAACCATAAGACAATAAAGTAAAAATTTATGATTAAATTTTATGAAAATAAATTTCCATTTTAAATTATTAAATTAATTATAAAAATTTAAATAAAATATTTATGACATACAAAAATACCAAAACATAAACTATGATCGTTTTTTCACTTTTAAGATGTCTAAAATATATTTATACATTCATGGGTTAAGTTTATATTTTTTTGGTCGATTTACTATTCATTACTATTCAGACCATATGTTACTATTCATATTTTACTATTCACTAAAAATTAATTTGACCTTATTAGACTCTAAATTTCCTACTGAACACAACTGTAGAAGACCATTTTTTGAAAATCAATTCACATTATTAATTATTTAAAGAATACAAAAATATTTTAAAATACCCCCTTTTTCCAAAATTCATAAATAATATGTAACTTCTATAAATTCATCCTATATTTATCCAGACATTTGAAATTCACAAATTTTACCATAATAAGAAATAAAAATTTTATTTATATAAAAGGATTACACAAAGTAACTAAGGTCTCGTTACATATCCCCTTATAACACCAACATAGGAACTAAGTGTAAGGTGTGTTATGGTGATAGAATCTTGGGGTGGCTTGGACAACATTGCTTGAGTGGTGATTTCTATCAGCTTGAACTTCTCCCTTAGGTGATTCCGTTCAAGATTCACATGATGAAGTTCGGCTTGGGCTTGGTCCAGAGCAAAGCCCAGTGATGCTACCTCCTTCCCAAGCTCTGAAATATGGGCTTCATATGGCCCGAGTCTACTAGATGATATCATTGACTCTTCTTTCCGTATCAATTAACCAAGACCATTTGAATTTATAAACTATAATTGTAACGTAAAGAATTTAGTTTCCAACGGTCATATTGACTAATGGTCATATAACAGTCGAAACCCAACAGTCTCATTTAATTATAATCACTTCATTAATTAAAGGATATAGTTCTGTTGAGTATAAAATAAAATAATACACAAATTTAGGAAATAAATATTATTAAAATGTTCGGGTCATTACAGGCCCGGTCTGACTTAGTCAGACCAGTTTCATTCCAGCTGGGCCGCACAACTGCCCAATTTCCTATCCGGAATGGCCTATATGGCGGGCTAGTTTTCCTCAAGCTCGTGCTACCCATCGACCTGATTCACTCCATCGGCTCGGCCTACATCGGCATTCCAGTTTGGGTCTAGCCCGAATGCCGCGTTAGCGTCTAGTTTGCGTAGCCACATGGCCAGTTGAGGTCGACCGCCTCCCCTCCGCATGTGGTCCTGCATGGACCACATACCAGCACACCCTGTGGGCCACTCTAACTAACATGGTGCCGCCCCTACACTACTGTGACCCTTGCTGGTTGTGGCCTCTGCCGCCATGGCATGCCGCCTCCTACCCACTATTGTTGCTGCGGGTCACCAAACTCGCTCTAGTGGTCTGTTTTCTAATTCTTCTGTACTTTCCGGTTTCTTGGGGCGCCACTGTCACTGTCGCATACTCCTAACCATTTTTCCATCATTCTAGGGGTCTGGCCTTATTTGGAATCCCCCTGAAAAAGATCTGATGTGACCTCATGGGTCTGTTGTCAAAGAACAATGAGGGGGGGTCACAGAGAACACCCAGTGAACAAACCGTCCTTTGATCGTGTTGTCTCGGAATTGTTATTGTCAATGAGATCATGAATCATAATTCAAATCACCAAGATTTAATTGCTAATATCAAACCTGCAATAATATTTCCCAATCCTGCAAGAAGAATTAATCCATGGATCAATTAGTTAGTGATTTGATTCGCATTCTTCGATTAGAAGGGAAGAATTGGGGGAAAAACCACTCAAATTTAAACCTCTGCTTATGAAAAGGAGATCGGTCTAGGAAGATCGCATGTCTTCATCTGTCGATCTTGAGTTCTGATTCTCTCTCCAAGGGTATTGTCACCACTTTCTAATTTGCCGACATTTGTTGTTGGAGAGGTTTCCTTCATCGTTCATTAAAAGAATTCCAGGGTTGTTCATCAACCTTGAATCCCTATTTAATTAAAGACGGAAGACGTACTATGTGTTGTAGCGCCACCATGTTGATTCATTAATGAGGTTCATTAATGGATTCAACATTTCTTAGTTATTATATTGTTGCGCTGATGAGTTGCTATGTGATGATGAAGAAAAAATAATAAAATAATTTTTTTAAGTTATTTTATTTTTCTTCTCAAAGTCCCAAAAACTGTCTTTTTCAGTTGTCCCACACCAGTTGATGTTAGGACCTTCCTATGAGAATCTCTATGCTCTGAGTTCAATGGTTCCCTCGTATTTTTGATCGGATCACCAGTTTAAAAGTTAGAAAAACTCACTCGGACGATTATTTAATGAACTTGAAAAATAGTTCTAAAATACATTCCAGCCACTCTAGGCCTCGGAATCACGTGTCGTCTCAGAGCCTGGTCTTGAAATAATCCCATTTAATTTTCAAAAATTTAACATAGAATTTTGGGGTATTACATTCTCCCCACCTTAGGGCTTTACGTCCCCGAAAACCAAAAAAGGCTAATTAAACAAATAGGGATACTAAGCATGAATCTAAGCCTCCCACTTCCACGAGCTCTCTTAGAGATTTTTGTGTTGCCGAAGAACACGCACAAGAGGAATCAATCATCCATGAAGGGTCCACTCCTTTCAACCCTCTATCTCTATTAGGTACTCCACAAATGTCACCCCATCATCAATCTCCAGCTCACCGTGGTCGATGACGTGAGAAGGGTCATTCACGTATCTCCTTAGTTGGGATACATGAAAGGCGTCATGCACCCTCTCTAACTATGACTCTAGAGCCAAGTGGTATGCCACCTCAATAACTCTCTGAAATATTAGGAATGGTCTCATGAACCTCAGAGATAACCTGTTACCCTGACCAAATCTCTATATCACTTGTCAGGGAGAGACCTGTAGGAATACATGGCCCCCCTCATTGAACTCCAAGAGTCTTCGTAGCCTATTAGCATAGGACTTCTGTCAGATCTGTGCAGTCTTAATCTACTCTCGGATGACATGCACTTTCTTAGTGGTAGCATGTACCATCTATATACCCATGAGTTCTAACTCCCCTGGGTCTGTCCAGCATAACGGTGACCTGCATGATCATCCATGCAGTGCTTCGAATGTTTCCATACTAATGGTGTAGTGGTAGCTATTATTGTATGCAAACTCCACCAGTTGTAGGTGGTCCTCCAAACTATGACCAAAATCAAGAATGCAAGCATGAAGCATGTCCTCCAAGGTTTTTATGGTCCACTCCATGTGACCATCCGTCTGTGGGTGAAAGTCTTTGCTCAAGCGCAGGTGAGTCCCAAATGCCTCTTGCAATCCTTCCACAACCGGGATGTAAATCATGCATCACGATTTGAGACTATCGTAGATGGGACTCCATGGATTCAAACTATCTCATGAACGTAGAGGTGTTCAAGGCCCTCTACTAAACCCTACTCTCAAATGGGTTGGAAGTGGGCCAACTTTGTGAGTTAGTCTACGATCACCCATATAGTATCGTGACCCCTGGATGTATGTGGTAATCCTTTTATGAATTCCATTGACATCCCATCCCACTTCCACTCTGGTACCTCTAGGGGTTGTGTCAAACCTGCTGGAACCTGGTGATCAGCCTTCACTTGCTGATAAGTGAGGCATATCGAGACAAACTCTACCACTGCCTTCTTCATCCTCAGCCACCAGTACTAACATTGAAGGTCCTGGTACATCTTCGCCACACCTGGATGTACTGCCAAAGGGGATTTATGGAACTCCCTCAAAACCTCCTCTCACCATGCCACTGGTACTATGGTGCATCTTATGAAAATGATGATGTGCTCTTTTCCTTTCAAATACCCATCACGGGCATGCCCTATGGACATCTGGGAACATGTAGTCTCATAGTTGGCATATCTAAGTTGTGCCTTCCTAACTCTATAGCAACCCATCCATTTCTTACATTATCATTACATCATTTTAAAGATAAACAACAAAATAGTATTACACATAGAGGATCCAAAGGTTTAGCGTCTTGGGAAAACTAGGACCATGCATAACAATTACAACATCAAACATAAGCATTTATTTAATTCCTTCTTCTCTAAATTATTATTGGCACTTGAACCCTACTTAGTACATGTAGTCACCTGTGGATATACATAAAAATGGGTGAGCTAAAATCCCATCAATAGGATATATAAGAACAATATAACAATGGGTGAGCATAACCATAACATAGGCAAAGGATCATGAACATGAGAGGAAACATTAATAAGAGACTTGAAATGTTGCAATGCATAAAAATAAAACATCATGTCTTAGTGGTTAACTACCACACATACTAGTGAACAAAGATAGCATCTTTTTCACACATAATTTCACATTAACTCATGATATTCATCACTTTTCCCAATGCATTGGAGCGTTGTATAATTTCAGGCGCACCCGTCACATCATAACATTATCATTAATCATGCATGCCACAATGAACATATATCAAAATTGAACATAACTAAACCATGAAAAGGAATGAGTTTCATCTCATAAGAACTCATTCATAAACATTGGGTTCCCAAAAGAAAGAGGTAATAACATACATGTTACAAGAACTAACAACCTTGAATGAGAAGTAAAAGGTGTGTTCTTAAAAGAAGAGTTCTTTTGGAAAACATTTTGTTTGACATAAACACCAGTGAAAAACATGTATATCCCAGAAAAGGAAATACAATTATGAAAAAATGATTTTTAAGGAGTAATAATATAAAAAAAGAGTGAAAGAGGGAGAACCCGAAGGATGAAAGTTGGGTTTGAGAATTTCCCCTTACCTTATATCTGAACGCTTCCTTCACTATAATGTCATGTATAACCACATTATATTCATTAATTAACAATTAAATAACCTTTTTTACATGAATATGGCTCATTATGGTTTCATTAAGTTATTTTATGTGCCTTTGGATGAGTTATAGATTTTAAAAACATTGTTCAGGAATGTTTGTTTTTATGGTTTTTCTTGAGCGGTTCACTTGTATTCATAAATTGAAGTTCAGGTAGAACATGGGTAAACATACAGAACTGATATTACATGTTATTAATTATATTAAAGGAGTTTAAATGATCTTATAATGAATTATGTTATATACCATATGGATGAATCATTAGATAGGAATTTATTGATGATCATTTGGGTTAATTTGGGCGGTTTTTCGACCACAATGAACTTGATTTGATTAATCATTTAGTAATATGTACATAAGTTAGTTAAAAAACTTTAAATAGGACATAATAAATATAAAATATTCTGGTTCAACCATAAAAATGGTTTCATGACCAGATCTAAAAGTAGAAATGGAAAAATAAAACATGTCATTCTTGAAGGTGATGGATTAACACCTTACGAACAACGTTTTCTTTTATAAAATAAAAGGAAGAGGATAAGGGGGTTGGATTGTATAATATCCCATTAGTATCATGAAATTATATTATATGTATGATACTAGAGTTACCATACCATGTGAATGAAGATATGTGGTGAGAGAATAAGAAAAGAACTTGAAAATGAAAGGAAATTAAAGGAAAGAGGAAGAGAAATTACCTCTTGAATCCTCCTCTTGAGATCCTCCTTAAGGGACATAGGATTGGTCTTTTGATGAGACCGAAAGATCTTAGACATGGGGGAGGGGTTAGGGAAGATTCTTGGGCAGAGTTTAGACAAGGATTGAAGTTTGAGAGGAGTGAGGAAATGAGGGTGTGAAAGGTGATATTTATAGTGGAGGGGGAGGGGATTTCTCAATATAAAATCCATTAATTTATTATTTCCCCATAAGAAAAGGAATATTGATTCTTCCATAACCAAGAATGGTAATTTTATCATGTGAAACCGAAAAAATTGGGCTCACATCAGCATAACATCATGAATTATTCTATAATTAGCTTATTTAGCTTATTTTGTAAATTATGGTATTTCACTATTCATTAAAAAATCAAGTATTTTTTAAAAATCCCAAAAATTTACCCCAACCATTTTTCGACATGTAGAATCCAAAAATGAAGTCCATTTTTCAAAAATAATTTTCTATATAATATTATTTTAATATTTAATTAAAATCATAATTTATTATCAAAAACCAGTTTTAAAACATTCATTTACTTATTCTAAAATATAGGTATATCATAATTTAAACTTGAATATTATTTATATATTATCATAGGTAAGGTTTATATTCATTACTGTATGTCACTATTCATAAGGGTATGTTACTATTCATAATAGTAGGTTACTATTCACCAAAAATTAAGTTTTTCTTATTAGACTCCAAATAACTTACTGATTACAACCGTGTATGCCAGATTTTCAAAATTCCAAACACAGAAGTGACAAACTTATGTTTAAAGGAAACTTATCACTTAGTAGTTAATTATGTTGTGTTTTCATGTTATTTTATGACATATTTATAAGATAATTTCCATTGAAAAACATTGGGTTGTTACAGACTCATTGTAAGAGTGGAGGGGAAACTACCATCGATTGACGAAAATCTATATCTTCTCTATCCACAAAGGATGCCTGAAGAGAGGAAAACTACTCTGAGGCCTCATTCAGTAGCTATGAAATTGATCTCCAGCTGAGAGCATCTTCCACCACGTTCTACTTCCCAGAAGTATAGACTATCTTGAAGTCATAGTCCTGGAGGAACTCTATCCAACATCCCTACCTCATATTTAGATCCTTCTAATAAAATATATAATTGAGACTCTTGTGGTCAGAGTAGATGATGAATCGTTCGCTCATAAGGTAGTGTCACCACATCTTGAGTGCAAAGACTACCACTAACAACTCAAGGTTGTAAGAACCCGAATCTTCTTTTTAGGTATGGATCTTGATTTTAGGTGTTTTTGAGAAAAAAGGGGAGTTTTTGGAAATTTTAGAAGTACATGTCGTGTAGTTAGGAGTACATGTTGTGTACCAGGTTACCGCAGGTAACCATGTAATGGCTGAGACATGGCTGCGTGGGGTGATGTGGTAGGATGCTAATGTTGGGGGTTGATTGAGGCAAATACAGGGCGTGTTCATTAATAGTACACACCATGCACTTTTTCTTTTAATTGACTAATTAGACAAGAGTCTCGTTTAATCTCTAGAAATGTATTCTTTTGGTCGCACCTCATAAATGAGCATCCAGAATCACTGATTTTTCTCCAATCCACTATTTATTTGTACAAGGTCCAATTAGATCTCTGGTGGGTGCATTGGAATCCTATCGGGGAGTTCTTCCTTCTTCTAGAGCCTCTCCTCCTGATTTCTTCTCTCTCTCTTGAGTTATTCAAGGTTGAACATTTTTGAAATTTTTGTAGATCTTTGTCATTCTAGGATGATTCAAGGGCTGAAGTTCGAGAGTGTTCATCATACAAAATCAAGGTAGGTGGTTTGTTGCCTTTAATTGTTTGTCTTTGAGTTTTATATGCCAAAGTGCTTATTACCCATGTTTCAGGTATTTTGGGTTAAGAAGATTAAACCTTATTGTATCTGCCTTAGATTTATTAATGGATTAAGGGTCATTGTTGTGATATTATGTGAAATTTCATATTTGAGGAACACCCCATGGGTGTGTTTCCTTGTTTGAATGTTTAGGTTCGTTTGGTCCAGGTTTCCTATGAGGTAGACCTTATTTCCTTGCCTCGCTTGATAGGATGGAACTGATTTCCTTTTTTCGCTTGTTAAATTCTTATTTTATGCATTGGAATTGTTCAGCCATGTAGTCATTGAGATTACTTTGGACTTATTGATATCATATATGCACGATTGAATTGCACAGGGTCGTGAGAACCTAGTGTAGTTAGACCACAGGGGGAATTGATGTTCAGTTCTTCCTCAGAGTGTCTGTTATATTTCACACTACGAGACCACGAGTGGGGGTTGACGGTGAGTTCTCCCTCAGAGTGTCTATAGTTTAAGTTATGATACCATGGGGGAATTGATGTTGAGTGCTTCCCTAGAGAGTCTGTAGTTATTCTATAAAGACTATATGGTGAATTAATGGTGGGTGCTTCCTCAGGGTGTCTTTTCCTTTTTTTTCACTATTTGGCCAAAGGGGTTAGACTATGTGAGATACCCAAAGGGTTAATGTAAATATTGAATGTTTGTGACGCACCTTCCAAGCCAAAGCATAAGCTTGGATTCGATCTTTTTAGGTAGTCTTTTGAGAAATGTGTTTGTGATACTTACTTGATTAAATGATGAACATTAAATGATAATGAATGTAAATGGAAACTGTAGGATTGGTTACGTTTGTGTACTCCTAGTTCCTTTTCTACATTTCCATTATTACCTACTATATATACTCACTGACAGTTAGGCACAGATCTTGTGGTGGTTACCAATTGGGATTCTATCTCACACACTGTTTGGGTCATGCTTTTAGACCCAAATAGATTATATAGTTGCAAGTATAGATAAGGGAAAGTTCCCTTCATCATTAGGTACTTTATTGCTATGGAGCTGGAGAGCATGGGACCAAGCTGAATATTGTGATGCTGATGGAGTTTGTTTGTTTTCTTTTGTAATTTGTTTTCATACTATATGTTCAGAATTGTGACTTGTTTAGATTTTTTCCTAGACATATGTGACATGCATAATTTATATATGTTCTCCAGTTGTTTATTTACTTTCAGTCTTCCACTGTTTTCTTATTGTATGGTATTATTGCTTCCACTACTATTTATTATTTTTTATTATGTTTTGAATACTCTTCCAATGAGGTAATAGTTTCCCCACTATCACACCCAAGGCCCTCGCTTCTAGTCAGCAGCCTCTGGCGTTTGGGAAAATGTGCTTGAGTCCATGTGACCAACCGTGCACAGGGCACCTTCGAGCGGCACCCGGAACTAGGACGTTACAAAGTGGTATCAAAGGAGGTTTCTTTTCTTCTTTGTCTTACTTTTTGGAGACTATAGACATGGATATGAAGTAATAGGTAGTTGGTAATAAGATTTTCCTAGAAGTAGCTAACCCGTGTACAGGGAAAAGACAATATACCTCGAATATTTCATTTTTATGGTTTTGAAATTATTATAGTTGATTTGATTTCACCATTGGGTGATACACATGTTTTGTGCTATTATGATTTATATCATTGAGGTTCTATTTCCGTTGCAACCTTATGAGATGAGGTTATGCCATCTCATGCATCATATATTCACTTGATAGGGATCACATGTCATGCATTCTTGTCATGCCATTTAGGGTGCATTACTGATTTCATGTTGTTGTGATAGATATTGTTCTAGATATTCATGTTGTTGTGATATATGTCATGATAGAATACCTGCTATTTTGATAGGATATTGGAAAATTTAAAGTTTCATTTGAATGGGTGCCAAACTTTGGTCCCTAAGGTGTTATGGGCCCTCTTGGATCGAAATTTGGTGGGTTATATTGAACTTTAACTGAATTATTTTATGATATGACATGAATACGATGCAAAGATTTGATTCTTGGGGAGTATGGGCCCCCACTGATTTGAAATTTGGAATTTTAATGCTTGTTTCATTGTTTTTATGGGGTTCTGAAGTAGTTTCTGAGGCTTAATGTCTGGAAAAACTCAGAATACACGATGTGTGATGATGAATACATGTTGTGTATCCTTCTGTTCGAGAAGATACTATTTTTCTTAAATACATGTCGTGTAATTTTTCTACACACTGTGTAGATGATGACCGTGTGACTGATCATGTGAGAAGAGGCATGGGAATGGTGAACCTTTAGTAGGACACGCCGTGTATATAATGAACACGTTGTGTATCTGTTTACCGTGTGACCAACTGTGTGGGAAGAGACATGGGTTGGAAAAATCTTTTCTTGAACACACAGTGTATTGGGTGTACACATCGTGTTTTGGTGATCCATGTATCCAGTCGTGTGACCAATGACACGGGTGGGTGAAATCCTTCTAGTACATGACATGTCTATCATATACATGCCGTGTAGTTTTGTTCTAAGAGAACTATGTAGTTCAAGCTGTGTAGAAGTACTTGGGCAGGAGGGAATATTCAAGTACACACCATGTCTCAAGGAGAACATGTCGTGTGTATGGGTGTTACATGACCAAGTTTGGAAGAGGTTCACACCATGTTAAAAGCTTAAGGGAACACACCGTGTAGGGTTTATAAGTTTCGTGTACCCCTGTTTTGTAAAACTTGATTGTTTTCTTCTCCTTGTCCTTTCTTAAACTTATAAGTTTCAATATTTGATAATATTGAACTATGGTGTGTGCTTAACTTTTCAAATTCATTCCACTGAGACATCCTCTGGTTGTATGCCAGATACAGGGCAACGATCAGACACTGGAAATGGTAGATCGGGGACAACCAGCTGATCCTCCCGTCATGCCCATCTTGGAACTAGTGGTTATACCGGATACAGGTGCTAATACATTGTTCTAAGAATACTTCATTAGGATTATGTAGACTTTCTAGGGAGCACCACATCTTGCCCCATCTATGGTAGAATTGACATGGTTTTTTCAGCAACAACATCCTCCCACCTTCTCAGGGGATGGAGGACCTCAAGCTGTAGAGTCATGGTTAGAAGTCATGTTTTCTATCTGCAAGCATCTTGATATGACTCTATAAATGAGGGTGAATATCTCTATGTACATACTAAGTGATTCCTCCAAGATATGGTGGGATGTGATATCACAGGAGGGACACCAATGAGTTATGGTTTGGGATGAGTTCTAACATACCTTCTATGACGTTTTCTACCTAAAGACCTTGAGGGCTGATCGATCCCAAGAGTTTCTGAGTTTGGATCAGGGTACTCTCTCATTCTTGGAGTATTCTTCTCGCTTCATAGAACTTCAATGGTTCACACCCATTCTGGGGGGTGATGAGTTATTTCTGGCGAGGAATTTTGAGGATGGTCTTAGGAATGACATCTGATCCCAGGTGAACATCTCTAGGTTGACTTCCATATATTATATAGTCAACCAGGAACTAATCACTGAGTGCAACCTGAGATATTTTGGAGCTGTGGGCCAGGGAGGTTCAGCATCCAAAGTTGGTACTCTTCCGACTGATAGTAGGAAGTGTCGTAGGGAGTCTATGCATGGAGATCCGAGTAGGCGGTATTTTCCTTCAGGTAGCCAGGTGGTGTGCTACCCGTGCGGGAGGGGTGGACATAAGAAACCTCAGTGACCGAGAGACCTATTTGAGTGCCAATATTGTGGAAATATGGGACATCTTCAGCATTTCTACAATGCCCTCCTTCCAATAGCTAGTGAGGGGGGATCTGTTTCGACTCCTTATATCGGATAAGGACCACCACTTCCACATCAGATTGGGGGATGGATTTATTCAAGCCGTTCAGGCTGAGGTGGCAGTCATGGATACAGTGGTTAGACATAGGGTTTTTGACAGTCGTAGGGTGGATCAGCTTAGAGATCTCAGATAGCTTCACAGGGCCGTGACGTAGGACAGGCTTTTGCACTAGAGAAAATCCAGCAGGAGCTGGATCCCGGACCCTCTATGGTCAAAGGTACGATTTTGGTTTTCTCTGTTTTAGATTATGCTCTTTTTTTATATAGGGGCTTCCTATAGCTTTATATATGTGCCTTTTGTGGAGATACTTGGGCTCTATATCTTTACATCTGGTGATATCATGACATTGGACACTCTGTTGGGGATTAGAACGGCTAGTGTACGTCAGTACAAGGAGTTCCCTCTTCATGTTGGTGGGTGTCACTTATTATGGAACCTTTTTGTCTTAGAGATGATGGTCTATGACGTCATTCTCAAAATGGATTGGTTAGTTCCCTTCTAGGCAGTTGTCGATTTCTATCTCCGTAGGGTAATTTTCACATCGCTAGAGGGCATATTGTATCTACATAAGAGAGAATGGGATGTCTAGTCGAGCAGAGCTGGACCTGAGCATCATGGGTTGAGAGGTGTTACAACCCAGATAGCTAGTTTGTGTCTTGATGCCAGGGGACTTCCCAGAAGTATTTTCCTCTAGTGGTTGATAATTTTTTGGATGTTTTTCTAGATGACTTTTCAAGTTTGAATCTAGAGAAATAGGTATAATTTTCTATTGATATTGTGCCATGGTTGGCATCGGTGTCCATTCCTCCTTATAGGATGGCTACACCAGAGTTAAAGGATCTTAAGAAGCAATTAGAGGAGTTACAGGCAAAGGGATTCATCTGACCCAGTACTTCTACTTGGGGTTTGTCTGTCCTATTTGTAAAGAAGATAGATGGAACCCTAAAACTTTTCATGGATTATCATAAGATGAACTAGTTAACGGTTAAGAACCGATATCCTTTTCATAGGATTGATGATCTCTTTGATCAACTTCAAGGAGTTCGGGTGGTCTCAAAGATTGAATTGAGATTCGGTTATCATCATTTTCACGTTAGACCATCACATATACCTCTTACAGCCTTTAGGAGTAGGTATGGTCTATATGAGTATGTGGTTATGTCGTTCGGTATCACGAACGCGCCAACACTTTTCATGAAACTGATAAACCGAGTGTTCTATCCTTACTTAGATTATTTTGTGTTAGTCTTCGTGGACAATATCTTGGTGTACTCTCATACTCTATACAACCATGCCACCCATATTGAGATCATTTTGAGTACACTGAGGGAGCATTAGTTATATGCTAAGATATCAAAATGACACTTTTGGATGAACCAGATTCACTTCTTGGGTCATGTCATCTCAGAGACAGGAGTTTCAATAGACCCAGAGAAAGTGAGATCAATAGTTTCCTAGGATCATTCGAAGAATGTCTTTTAGGTATGGAAAGTGCTATATGGTTACTACATGCATTTTATATAGGTCTTTTCACACTTAACAGCACCACTGATGGGTTTGACTAAGAAGGGTGTGAAGTACTTGTGGATAGATTCTTTTGAGTCATCCTTTCTGGAGCTGAAAGGGAGGTTGACTTCAGCACCGATATTAGTTCTTTCAGTGTCGAGAAAGGGTTATACTGTTTACTACGATGCATCAAGAATCGGGCTAGGAGTATTGTTTTTGCAAGGGGAAGGAGTCGTTGCTTACGGGTCTCGGTAATTGATGCCACACGAGAGGAATTACCTGACACGCGATCTCTAGTTAGTTGTAGTTGTGCATGCTTTATGCTTTTGGAGACATTATATTTTGGGAGATCACTTTTTGGTTTTCACTGACCACAAAATTTTCAAGTATATCTTTATTCATTGATATCTGAATTTGTGACAGCGGAGGTGGGTTGAGTACCTTCAGTATTTTGACTTTGAGCGTTCCTACACACCTGGGAAAGGCAACGCAGTGGCTGATGCATTGAGCAAGAGGACTCAGATATAGACAGTTTAGTAGGCCAGTATTGAGTGGAATCTTATGTATCAATTCTCTAAGATGCATTTGGAGGTGCACGATAGACAGGGGAAGAATTTTCTTTCTTCTGTAGTTGTTACCTCTACTCTACTTGATCGAGTGCGAATGAGGCAGCTATTAGATTATGAGGGCCTAGTTCTACAGGAGAGTGTGTCATGAGAGGACCTAACTTTTGGGTGGACCATAGATGAGGATGAGGTCTTGCGCTTTCATGGATTCATATGGGTGTCAACATATATATACGAGGAGTTGTTATGAGATTTTCATTCTTAAGCATGGGCAGTTCATCCTGGTGTTACCAGGATATATCGAGATATACACCGTCAGTATTGGGGGCCAGGTATGAAGAGGGATGTTTCTAGTTTTATAATGAGATGTTCCACCTATTATCAGGTAAAGGCAGAGCATCAGCGACCAGCTAGGATTTTAAAATAGTTACCCATTCTCGAGTGGAAGTGGAATGATGTTGCGATGGATTTCATGAAAGGTTTATCGAGGTCACCTTGAGGGAATGATGCAGTTTGGGTTGTTGTTGACAGACTCAAAAAGGTTGCACACTTTTTACCGATCAGATAGACCTTCAGTGTTGATGATATTGGGAGGTTGTACATTCGTGAGGTGGTACAACTCCACAAGGTTTCGAAAACTATCATCTCAAATATGGATGCCCGCTTTACTTCATGTTTCTGGAAAGGGATACAAAAGGATTTAGGTACACAAGTACTTTTGAGTATAGATTACCATCCTCAAATAGATGGTCAGTTAGAGCGCGTGATTCAGGTGCTGGAGGACATGCTTCGAGCATGCATCCTATATTTGGAGTGTCTTAGGAGAAGCACATACCACTAGTGGAGTTTGCCTACAATAACAGTTTTCAGGTGATGATTTAGATGACACCTTATGAGGCTTTGTACGGTAGGTCATGCCGATCACCCCTATGTTGGCTAGAAGTAAGAGAGGCGGCTATGATGGGACCTCGTCTTGTCCAGGAGACCACTGAGAAGGTGGAGTTTATTCGGAAGAGGATGAATACTACATTGTCTCAACAGAAATCTTATGTTGATCGACGGAGATGACCTATGGAGTTCGAGGTTGGACATTAGGTTTTCTTACATGTCACATAGATATTGGGACACCGAAGTATTAGGTGATAGGGGAATCTTTCACCGAGATATGTCAGGTTTTTTGAGGTTTTGGAGAGAGTCAGGCCAGTTGCCTATCGGTTGCAGTTACCTCATAGGTACCAGGCTATGCATAGTGTCTTCCACGTTTCTCAGCTACGATGTTACTTCTCTGACCTGTCTCATGTTTTTCAACCCAAGGAGGTTGAGTTGGAGGTGAACGCAAAGTTCAAGGAGCATCCTATCTGGATTATTGATCGAAGCACAAAGGTTCTCCAAGGTCAGTCTGTTCCTCTGGTATGGGTGTTGTGGCAGCACGACCGAGTGTAGGACGAGACTTGGGAAAGAGAGACCGATGTGTGATTGTAGTGTCCAGAGCGGTTCGAGGATTCTTCTTTGCCACCTTATTAGGGAAATTCAGGGATGAATTTCTTTAATGGGGGGTTTGTAAGAACCCGGATCTTCTTTTTTGGTATGGATCATAATTTTAGGCATTTTTTAGAAAAAAAATGGAGTTTTTAGAAATTTTATAAGTACACGCTGTGTACTTAGGATTACACGTCATGTACCAGGTTGTCATGGGTAGTTGTGTGTTGGCTGTGTAACAACCAAGACATGGTCGTGTGGGGTGAAATGGAAAACCACTAATTTCGGGGGCCAGTTGAGGCAAATACATGATGTGTTCGTTAATAGTACATGTCATTTACTTTTTATTTTAATTGATTAATCAAAACAGGGTCGTGTCTAATCTCCAGAAACATATTCTTTTGGATATAACTTGTGAAGGAGCATTCAGAATGGCCGATTATTCTCCAAGCCACCATTTCTCCATCCAAGGTTCAATTAAATCTTCAGAGGGAGAGTTGTAATCCCACTGGTGAGTTCTTCCTTCTTCTATAGCCTCTCCTCTTTATTTCTTATCTCTCTCTCTCTCTCTAGTTATTCAAGGTTGAATGTTTTTGACGTTTTTGTAGATCTACATTGTTATAGGCTGATTCAAGGGATGGAATTTGAGAGTGTTCATCATAAAACATTAAGGTAGGTGGTTTGTTGCCTTTCGTTGTTTGTCTTTGAGTTTTATATGCCAAAGTGTCGATTACCCATGTTTTGGGTATTTTGGGTTAAGGAGATCAGACCATGTTTTATATTCCTTAGATTGATTGATAGATTAAAGGTCATTGTTGTGGTATTATATGAAATTTCATGTTTGAGGAACACCCCATGGGTGTGTTTCCTTGTTTCAATGTTTAGGGTCATTTGGTCCAGTTTTCCTATGAGGCAGACCTTGTTTCATTGCCTTTCTTGATAGGATGGAATTGATTTCCTTTTTCTGCTTGTTAAATTATTGTGATATGCATTGGAATTGTTTAGCCATGTAGTAGTTGAGATTACTTTGGGATGCTTGATATCATATATGCACGATTGAATTGTATAGGGACATGAGAAACTCGTGTAGTTATACCATAGGGGGAATTGGCATTGAGTGCTTCCTCAGAGTGTCTGTTATATTTCACATTATGATACCACAAGGGGGGTTGACGGTGAGTGATCCATCAAATTGTTTATAGTTTACATTACAATACCATAGAGAGAATTGATGTTGAGTGCTTCCCCAGAGAGTCTATAGTTATTCCAGAAATACCGTAGGGGGAATTTATGGTGAGTGCTTCCTCGGAGTGTCTTTGCCTTTTTTAATTATTTAGCCAGAGGGGTTGGACTATGTGATCTACTCAAAGGGTTAATGTAAATATTGAATGTTGGTGATGCGCCTGCCAAGCCAAAGCACAAGCTTGGATTCGGTCCTGTTAAGTAGTCTTCTGAGATACTTGTTTGCGATACTTACTTGATTAAATGATGAACATTAAATGATAATGAATGTAAATGGAAACTATAGGATTGGTTACTTTTGTGTACCCTTAGTCCCTTTACTGCATTTCCATTATTACCTGCTATATATACTCACTAATAGTTAGGCACAGATCCTGTGGTGGTTTCCAACTGGGATTTCAACTCACATCCTATTTGGGTCATGCTTTTGGATCCAAACAGATTATATGGTTGCATGTATAGATAAGGGCAAGCGCCCTTCGTCATTAGGTACTTGATTGTTTTGGAGCTAGAGAGCATGGGACCAAGATGAGGCTTGCAATGCTGCTGGGGTTTATTTGTTTTCTTTTGTAATTTGGTTCCGTACTGTATTTCTATAATTATGAATTGTTTGGATATTTTCCTAGACGTATGTGACATGCATCATTTATATATGTGTTCCAGTTGTTTATTTACTTTCAGTCTTCCTCTGTTTACTTGTTGTATGGTATTATTGCTTCTGCTTTTGTTAATTATTTGTTATTCCACTGTGCATACTCTTCCAATGAGGTCATAGTTTCCCCACTATCACACCCAAGGACCTCGCTACTAGTTGGAAGCCTCTAGAGTTTGGGAAAATGCGCTTGAGGCTATGTGACCAACAGGGTACGGGGCACCTTTGGGCGACACCCTAAACCGTGACGTTAGAAAGGTCATGAGTCACATAGTTCTTCTCATGCGTTCTCAATTGTCATGAGCCATAAGCAAACATTACTTTACCCTATATCAGGACACAACCAAGCCCGATTCTTGATTCATCACAGAACACCACGTAGTCGATGCCCTCCTCTAGCAGCCGTAATATTGGAGCACTCGTCAATCTCTACCTCAGTTATTGAAAGATATACTGGCATCATTCTGTCCACATGAAGGGCTTTCCCTTCTTCGTCAATTCCATCATGGGTGCTTCCACTCTAGAGAATTCAGGTACAAACTTCCGATAGTGCTCATCCAACCCAAGTAAACTTCGCACCTCGGTAACGCTCTCGGGTGGCTCCCAAGTAAGAATCGCCTCGATATTTGCTAGATCCATTTAAACTCCAACCTCTGAGATGACATGTACCAAGAAGTGGACCTTTTATATCTAGAACTCAAACTTCAAGAGCTTTCTATAAATTTGGTGCTCTTGAAGTGTGTCCAGAACCATCCTTAGGTGTATCGCATACTCCTCCTTGGACACTGAATACACTAAGATTTCATCAATGAAGATCACTACAAATCTGTCTAAGTATAGTTGGAAGATCCTATTCATGAGTTCCATGAACATTTTTGGGGTGTTCGTTACACCAAATAGAATCACTAAGTACTTATAGTGGTCGTAAAGACATCTAAAATCCATCTTCAAGATGTACTCATATCACACTTGAAGCTGGTGATAGACTAATCTGAAGTCTATCTTTGAGAACCATATCACTCCCTTCAGCTGATCAAAGAGGTCATCAATCCTCGGTAGAGGATAATTGTTCTTCACGATCACCTGGTTTAGGTGCTGGAAGTCCACGCATAACCTCAATCTTCTATCTTCCTTCTTAGAAAACAACATTGGGCCTACCTATGGTGAAACGATGGGCCTTATGAACCCCTTCCTCTACAAGTCCTCTAATTGTACCCTCAGCTCCCAGAGCTCTATGGGAGCCATCTGATATGCAGGTGTAGATATCAGTGTCGTCATGGGGTACATATCAATGCATAAGTCTACCTCTCTGTGAGGAGGTAGTCCTATAACATCCTATGGAAAGACATCCTCATACTCATCCACCACTATAGGAAACTATGGACTCTTATCATCCACTGCACTGAGGGTCATTCTAGCCAACTGATCAGTGATTAGATGAGACCTCCTATGTGCGATTCCATCTCGTGTTGCTCTGTTTTCCTTCTCACTGACAAAGGAAAACTGGTTCTCATCTCCTCGGACACACCACAAAGTGCATCTAAAACAGTCGATCTGAGCATGAACTACTAATAGCCAATCCATACCCAGAATGATGTCGTAAGGCCTCAACGCCGCTACTAGGAGATCCCAACCGAAGCTCTCACCTCTAAGAGTGAGCTCAAACTGTCAGCACTAGTGTGTGATCATTGAATCTCCTCCCATAAAAGTATATAATCATAAGGATCGAGCCAACATCTCGATCAGAATCTCTAATCCGAATAAGGTATGTGGTAAGGAAAGAGTGACTAGAACCTATGTATATAAGAACTGTAGCTAAAGTGGAGAAGACACAGATTGTACCTTGTATCATCTCTAGGATGTTAGGACCATAGACCCTGATTGCCTGAAGTTGAGCCTACCCATGTCCACTTGCTCCTTGAGCTCGTGGTGGACCACTTGGGGGTGGGGGTGGTGGTATCTCGTACCTACGCCCACTTACTGTTGCTCATCCCGCTCCTCTTACACATCTTCCACCTAGTGGACCGACCTGTTCCTGTCACTACTACTACCTCGTTGGTCTCTCGATCGTCTTTCGGTCCTCTACGTGGTGAGTCGAGCAATCCCGAGCCATGTGCCCCTACTCACCGCATGTGAAGCATACTCTTCTCCTCTAATGACTCCATCTGCACCTAGAGCCTCGTACCACCAACCCTGAGTCCTGGGGCCATCCTCCAAATGGTCTGGCCCACTTAGGCCTCTGCGTCATATGTCGGCTACCTGCCACATATGACTCGGGCACCTGTCACCCGGTGGTAGCTCCCACCATCTGTGCCTACTCTGTGAAGAAGATCTCCACTCTTAGATCCCACTCTAGCACCCCATCCTACTTAGGGAAGCTGAGGGAAATCATTAATTCCCTAATCTCCCATCAGAGACCCTGCTCAAAGGTATGGGCCCTGAAAAAACGGTCTCATACAATATTTTTAGAGTAACTGGAGAGGTCTGTGAACCGCGCAGAGTACTCATCCACTGTCAAGCTGCCCTTCTATAGGTGATGTAGCTCCTGTATGTGCACTGAGTGCAAAGTTGTGGGGAATAAATCCTCCCTAAAAAGTCACTTGAAGTCAGACTATGTGAGGGTCGCCTCCTCACCCATTTGGATCTTCAAACTCCACCATCTCTCTGCCAAGTCCTACAGAAGGATTGCAGCTAGAACTACCATCTGGTCAAGTGTCATCCTCACTAAGCAGAAGACTCATGTCACTACCTCTAGCCAATTCTCAACAGCCTGAGGATATATCTCTCCCCTAAACCCAGGAGGTCTCTTTTTCTAGATCTCATGTAAGGCATTGAGCCTACATGCGTCCTCTATCGGTATCACCGATATTAACTACTTCCCAACAGGAAGTGGTAAATCTGGGACATCGCCCGAATGTTCCATCTCGGGCAACAGTAACTATATCGAAGCCTCGTTACTTTTTGGACCATCCTCGTGGTCACACACTGGAATCCTGACTGGCTATCTATGTGGAGGCATACTGAAAGAGATCAAGATGAATCAAGATTAATAGATTATACCTGGTGAGATGACTCTGACTCAGAAAGATCATGAAAAAATATTCAAAGAAGCATTCCACCAGTGTATTCTTATAACAAGTCAGAAAATATAATTTAGGGTCCTGGTGTATGGATACATCGGCCACTGCACCAACACTGGACTCCCTAGCCTGAAAGCAGAACTCGAAACACTTAACATTATTTCCCTATAAAAATTTATAGACTCTTATTTCTTATGGTAGAACCAACTACACTTTGATACCACTTTTTTACGACCCATATCCTAGGGCCCATGTCGTGACTACCCCAAACCCGTCTTCCATAGGATAGGAGATAGCGACTAGCACCGAGTAGGCATATCCACCAAAAGGGAAGGCATTTCCTTTAAACCTGTACACACACACAAAGCTCAAACTGCGGAAAGTAAATACAAAGTAAATCACAACTTCCACTGAGACAACTCCTAATAGTACAATACAAACGGAAAGTAAAAAGGGGCTAGAATACAAGCCCAAAACCACAAAGGAAAGTACAACTACCATGGTCCGTCTAATCGAGACCCTACCTGAAGGGTAGGTGAAGGGTAGCTCTCTGTAGCCGTAGAAGTACGCTTTTCTGTCCCGTATCACTAAGAACCACCTGGTCCTGAACCACTAAGGTCTTCATCGAAGCATCGATCACCTTCATGAGACACGACACATGCGGGTGAAGCCCATGCAGGGGTGAATAACACAATAATCAGTAGGGACCCCAAACCACAAAGTAAATACCACAAAGCAAGACCACAAAGAAAGACCACAAAGAAAAGACAGATCACATTAGGTATAACTCAAAGTATAGAAAGTAAGATTATTAGTCATAAAGTTGAATCATCTTTTAATGTTGAGTGACTCATCCCTGATGAGTCACTGAGGTTCGTTCGGTTACTGGACCATTGAGGTCTGCTCCACTACTATACTACTGAGGTCTACTGGGCTACTGGACCAGTGAGTTCCGCTGCGCTACTGGACCACTGAGATCAGCTCCGGTACTGGACCGCTAAGGTCCACTCGGCTACAGGACCACTAAGGTCCAATCAGCTACTGGGCCACTAAGGTCTTCTTGACTATTGGACCACTAAGGTCCACTCGGACACTGGACCACTAAGGTCCACTCGGCTACTAGACTACCGAGGTCCGCTCATTATATCCTTCATGTCACAGCCAGTCGTAGGATTCCCGCTCGTAGAATGCTTGATTCCAGGAGAATCTACTTCTCAAGCCATCGGTTTCATATCACTACCACGAAGTCTCCCTTAGAGTATACCCAAAGGACCATATCATCGCAAGGGTCCCAATGCCACAAACGGAGCGTCAATCGGACGCTTGATCTGAAAGATATTAAAGTTTTAGTAAAGAGGGATTGGTGGCATCTGGGTCTGATCCGACTTGGTTGGACCGACCCGAACCAACTCGGTCTGGAGTCCCGCATGACCCGCCCTAATTCGAGAACCCAACCCAACCCGGTTGGGTCTGGGCTAGCTTGGCCTGACCTAGCCCATTGGGCCTTGTTGGACTCAGCCCGGTTCAGACGTGGGTCCAGCCCGCCAGGACACCCAACAACCCAGTCCACATTCTTCAGCCAAATTCGACTTTGTTGGACCAGTTTCTATCCAACTGGGCTGCATAATAGACCGGTTTCCTATTTGGCCTGACCCGCATGGTGGGTTGGTTCTCCTCCAGCCCGGGCTACTCGGTTCACTCCATCGGCCTGTCCCGCATCGGCGGGCCAACTTTGGTAAAGCATGAACGTCGCGCTGGCATCCAGTTTGTGCAGCCATGTGACCAGCTGAGGCAAACCGCCTCCCCTCCGCATGCCACAGCCTGCCCCATGGGATTATTGAACCGATGCAATGCCTGACCAGTGTTGCCCCCTGCACCACCGCAGCCCTTACTAGTCGCGGCCTCCGCCACCTTGGTGTGTCGTCAGGGTGAACCGCCTCCCACCTGCGGCCGCTGCCGGTGCACTTAACTCGCTCTGGTGGTCCATTTTCTGATCCGTCTGTACTTCCGGGCTTCTTGGGGTTCCATTTTCACTGTTGCGTACTCCTCACTATCTTGCCATTGCTCTGGTGGTCCAACCGCATTTGGAATCCTCCTGAAAAAGATCTGACGAGACCTTTTGGGTCCATCGGCAAAGAAAAAGGAGAGAGAGAGAGAGATATAATGAATTACAGAGAACACCCAATGAGCAAACTGAATTTTTTTCGTGACAGCCCGAGATTGTTCTTGTCAGCGGGATCACAAAGAATAATTCAAATCACTAATTTTTAATTCCTGATATCAAACCCGCAATAATATTTCCCAATCCCACAATAAGAATTCATCCGCAGATCAACTAGTTAGTGAGTTGATTTGTGGATCAACTGGTTAGTGAGTTGATCTACGTTCTTTGATTTGAAGGGAAGAATAGGGGAAAACAATCACTTAGATTTAAACTCCTACCTGGGAAGAGGAGATCGGTCGAGGAAGATCGCCATTCACCATCTGTCGATCTCCAGTTCCGATTTTCTCTCCACATGTATCGTCACCGCTTTCTAATTTGCCAGCGTTCGTCGTTGGAGAGGTTTCCTTCGTCATTCATCAGAGGAATTATAGGGTTGTCCTTCAACCCTGAATCCCTGTTTAATTAAAGAATGAAGATGTGTTGCGCATTGCAGCATTGCCACACTGATTCATTAATGGGGTTCATTAATGGATTCAGTGTCACCTCGTCACTGGACCACAACGCTGATGAGTTGTTGTGTAACGATGAAGAGAAAATAAGAAAATAACTTATTAAGTTATTTTGTTTTTCTTATCAAGGTCCCAAAAACTATATTTTTTGGTCGACCCATGCCGGTCAATATTAGGCCCTTCCTAAGTGAATCCCGATGCTCTGAGTTCAATTATTCCCTTGGATTTTTGATTCGGGCACCAGTTTAAAAGTTAAAAAAACTCACTCGCACGATTATTTAATGAATTTTAAAAATAGTTCGAAAATACATTCTGGCCACTCCAGGCCTCAGAATCACATGCCGTCTTAGAGCCTGGTCTCGAAATAATCCCATTTAATTTCAAAAAAATTACATGGAATTATGGGTATTACATAATTCATCCGTTAAGAGGGCCAACCAAACTGATTTGTCCAAGAAACCAAATCTACACAAAGTCAAAAGTTGTGTTCTGTATTTCATCCATATCTTGAGCTGTAGTTGTCCAAATGCTGCCAAATTTTTTGTGAATATATTCAAGAGGTGGGGAAACAAATTTTTAATTTTTTCCAAAGTGATATAAGACTATTTAGAAACTCAAAACCATGTACCAAGTTGTTTATCAAAATCTGAGGGCTCAAAATGACCTTTCACTTTGCTTGTAAAATGATACCTTGGGCACCCCATTTACAAGTTCGACCTGGAGGCAAGGTGATGCTATTTTGGAGTCCAAGAGTAGTCCAGCTATAGATACCAAAGTCTTTTAAACATATTATTACATGATTTTTAACATAAATATCCAATAAACACAACCCAAAGATTAAGAGTCTCAGTGTGTTTGGAACACTATGTTCATAATAAATAAAAGTGAAACTGAAATAAAATTTATTTATTTTAATATCTTCAATGAGATCCTAAATTCCTTTTAACTCCTAAAACTACATAGAATAACATGGGGAATACATAAACAATTGGGTGAGATATAAATCCCAGTAAGAGAATAAACACGATTAAGTATAACATATGAGTCACAAGGCATATCATGATATCATAAAAGACGAGGTGCATGGATAAAAATATGGGAGAATGACATAAATAACATGGAATCATAGATCATGGCATCATAAGAATGTGGAAAAAATATAAAACATGACATAAACATAAGTTAAGGCTAACTTTCAAGACAAAATCACATGGTGGATAGAGTCCCATCATGGATTAGGTTTACTCCCTGATCCCATACATGTAATCTCATGAGACATAAACATTACATAATGCATTGGATCTCTATCAGGTTGCACCCATCATAACATGTACATGCTTATCTGTTCCAAAAATAGAAATCAAATGTAGGCCATAAATATAAGAAGTGTCCATGGAAAGAAATGGGTTGCATAATCATGTCCTATAGCATATCCAGATGATGTACTATAATGGTTTCCATGAAATATGGGACTAAAACATTCTTGAATATCCATAGGTAAAAAAATAATCATAAATCATGAAAAATTATATCCATGTGAAGTGAATATGTGAAAAATATTGGATTGATAACTTTGGAAATATATCACTTGAGAAGGGTTTCAGGGAAAAGGGTAATGAATATTTAAAGAGGGGAAAGCATATAATTTCCCTAAAATTAGTAATGAACTAAAAAAGGTTTTTTATAATGTGATAAGAAATTTTATAAATGAAGGATGGTTTAAATCATTTTATGTAGTAGCATTTGAAATGGGATAAGAAGCAGAGAAGTTCCCTTTAATCAGATTTGCTTATCAAAAGAAATTGAGAATGGAACCTTCAAATCATGTAAATCCCCATAAAAGAAAAGTGAATTTAACTAGGTATAGATTTGTATGAAATATATACAGAATATAGAATAAGTTCATAAGAAGAATATATAGATAAAGTGTGGAAAATAGAGAGAAATCATATCCTAAAGAAAATTGGGTGGTTCGGAGAGAAGCCTTACCTTAGGTTTCAGAATCATTCTACACTTGCACATAATGTTCTAAATAATCACTACTGCAAATATACCCTTTATCAATGTTAGAAAAAGTCATTAACAGCACTAGAAAAGCATTGTTAATCGAGGTGAAGATAGGGGGTCCCCTTTATCAGTGCTCAGAAAAGCGCTGATAAAGGACCCTTTTATCAGTGCTAAAAAAACGCGTTAATAAATGGGGTCTTTTATCACCGCTAAAAATAGCGCTGATAAAAGTTAAAAAATATTAAAAAATATTTTTTTTGCAATTCGGGAGGGCCTTCAACAACGCCCTTCACCCCATCCCACATGCCCCACCCACCCTTTAACAGCGCTAGCCTTTATTCCACCCACACGTGCAACCTGCCTTTCCCTGGATTCGAACTCTGGACCTGCTGCCTGCACACCTAAGCCTTTATCACTCCACCATATTACGTTTCTCTTCATTTATTAATATATCTATTTATTTATATATATATATATAGTTATATTTACACGTATATTAATATATATTTATATTAACATATATATATTTATATTAATATATTTATATTTATATTTATATTAATACATATACATATATATTTAGTTATATTAATATATATATTGAATAGAAACCTCACCCACACTATTACAATTCATGCTCTTCCCGGCATAGCCTGTTCCCACCGGAGGTGTACCAAGCCTCAGGGCTTAAATGCGAATCGCAGCCCGAGTGAGTAAAACTGGTCTCCCCACGCTGCCCTGCACTGTCGAGGCGGTAAGTCGCACGGCGTGGAACGACCTCAGCCAAAGCCTGCAACCAGCGGGAATCGAACCCCCGACTCAGAGGAACCAAGAGAACGACCCAACCAACTGGGCCACCCCGTGGGGGCTTTAGTTATATTAATATATATATAGTTATATAGTTATATTAATTTATATATATATATTCGTATATTAATATATATAGTTATATTTATATATTAATATATTTATTTGTATATTAATATATATTTATAAGATTAGTTTTAAATACATTTATAAAATATGTTTTTTTGTGTGTGTTTATAAATAAATAAATACATATATACAACACACACACACACAAATATTATATGTGTATTTGTAAGTATAATTATACATATTTATATATATTTACAAATATTATATATTAATATGTATATACATATATATGTTTATGATATATAGATAATATATATTGGTTTGTCAATACAGACGCGCACAAATACTCACACACACACACACATCATATTGGTATATAAATATTAATATATTTGTATTTTAAATAAAATGGATATTAGTCTTTTATTTAGATAAGCCTTATATATTGAGAAATATACTTTATATGTAAATATGTTTAATTATTTATTTGTAAAATTAAAATTTTATAGGTAAATATATAAAAAAAATATGTATATATTGTTATATAGTTGATTATAAATAACATTACATTATGAAAAATGATAAAATTTCAAAGCCATAATATCAATATAAATGTAACCCCTCAGAATAAATTCAATCCCTAGTGAAAAAGGTCAAAAGACCCCCTGAAACGAGCCTGAAATTTCATCGAATGTTAAAAAATTTGGGTATCCAGACTAAAAACTCAGTTTTGGAGGTCTTCTGGGCCTTTATTAGCCTTGAAAATGTGAGAGAAGGTTCCTTTGAGTCACTAGCGTGTAGAGCTTGTCACAGGGTTCGATTTGATATGTTGTAGAGCTCAAACGGACACCCGGATCAAAAGTTATGGTAGTTTGAAGTTTGAGTTACGTTTTCAACTTATTTTAAATCTTTTATTTTTTTTATTTTTTTTGTGTTTTCAAATCGTTATTAAATGATTATCAGTCGATGATAATTAGAAAATTATTAATTAATAATTTTTTAAATATATTTTATAATCCATTTTCACTACATATCTTATATATTACGTGAAAATGTTTATTTATACTTATCTAAAACATATTTAAAACATATATATTATATTTCTATCAATATAAATATACTTATATATTTATATATCAATATATTATTTCTTTATGAAATATTTTTTTTGAAATATATCCTTTATCGGCGCTAGGGAAAAAGCATTGATAAAGCTCCCTATTTATCAGCGCTAATAAAAAAGTGTTGATAAAGGGGTGCCTTTATCAGGGCTAAAAAAGCATTGATAAAGGCACCCTGTTTGTCAATGCTTTTTTTTAGCGCTGTTAAAGGGTGGCGCTGCGGAAACTCAATTTTGTGATAGTGAATCAAATTAGATTCATTAATTACTTAATTTGAAACCTTTTCCCTTTATATTTGATTTATTATAATTATATTATGTTCATTTACAACAATTTTAATGAGATATAATGTTTAATTTCGTTGTTTTGACTGTGTTCATTTTCTGGTTCCAAGGTCGGATCCCTTGTGGATAATTATTGAATTTATTATCAAAAGTGTCTAAAACTCCAAAAGTTAAATGAAATGATATTCATGTCCTTCCATAAATTTAAAGGGTTCTAAATATCCATATGTGTTCCGATATAGGGATGATTCATTTAGTATAAATGGTGTCATTATACGTTTAGTTCATTTAGGCGGTTTTACCGATAATCATGAACTATATTCATCTTATTTAATTAAATGATTATTAAAACATTACATAACTTGAAATAAGTTATATTATACTTATTATAATCATATTTAACCATAATATTATTTATATAAGCAACCTTAAAGACGGTGAAGAAAAACAAAGTATGTTGTTCATGGAGGCGGTGGACCAACCATATTGTGAACAATGTTTTTCATTTTAAGAACAAATTAAGGGAGGGTAGAATATAGATATTCCACAAAAACAATAACATATCAGTATATTTAGTATATTGATTTTATTATGTAAAGGTGGATGGAAAGCATGTAGGGGTGGTAGAAGAAGAATAAAATCAAAAGAAGTTTGGTTGAGAATTTTACCTCTTCCTTTCGTAGTCTCCTCTTAGGCTACCACTTAAGGCTCATTGAAGTGGTATTTGGTGATACCAGAAGCATTGGGATGTGGGAGAGATGATTGGAAAGATAATTGGGGAGAAATTTGGAAAGATCCAAGGCTTAGAAGGTATGAGGAGAAAGGGTGGTGAGGAGTGGTATTTATAAGAGCAAGTGAGGGGTGTTTTTTGATATTATATTCATTACTTTATTATTTTAGTTCAAGACTACCAATAGCGATAAATCTTGTGACTATATACAATAAATGGTGCATTTGAGTTCGACTAATGGGATCTTACATCGCCCATTATGCAATTAATCATGTATTTAACTTATAAAATTAAGTACTGTATTTTACCATATTTCAAAATCCACCCAAACTTTAATTATTTTAGAAAATACCCAAAAATCACCATAGCCATTTTTTGACATGTAGATTCCAAAAAATAAAATCCATTTTATGAAAATAAAATTCTAAATATGAGAAATTTAATTTTTAATTAAAATCCTTATACATTAGAAAAATACCTATTTTAATATTATGATCGATTTTTTGATTCTACGGAGATGTTCATGAGTGTAATTATTCTGAGGGATAGGGTAGATCTAATTATTTATATTATAACTATCTTATTTTCTCTTTATTTTCACATTGTAGTACTTTCAATTCTTATGGCCATTTTTATTCTATAAATTTAATGTTCAAATTCATATAATAAAATATTGTTGATTCTATCATGTGGTGCGTGTAGATTATATAATACTATATTACTAAATATGACACAATTATATAATCAACTTAAAAATTTTATTGATAAAATTATGGGTCATTACACTAGCTTAGCTTGAAGAGAGAACTTCTTTCTTTGTTCTGGAAGGCTTGAAGTGAAGGGATCCTCAATTCTTGGTATTCTAGGGATATTTATAAGTAATTGGGGTCGGGTATTCCAAGGTAACAATGCGAGCACTGAATTCACCATGCGCGTCAAGCTGGAGATGTTGGGTTGAATTCATGTTAGCGAGATTGAAGGTTAGCGATGCTTCATTTCGAGAGTGACACGCAATCAACATGGATGGTGGAATCAATTTCGACATTGGCGTTAGTTGACTTTAGTGACAATTCATCTTGAGCGATCACATCGTGACCATGAGTGTAGTGCGTTTATGCCTTTGATCAATTTTCTTGATGTATTATCACTTTGATCACCAAATTCGGTCTTTTGGCACTTTTTCAACGCCCACAACAATCACACTCAAATTTCTTGCGGCCAAATGCTATGTGGCACGAACACCTAAGATGTAGTGTGATGTCTCATATTGTGGTGTGGCGACTTTAGATGCCACAAATAGCTCTCCACCAAGTTTTCGAGGCTCCAAATTTCACTGTGGGCATATCTCTACAACTCCTCAAAGTAAACTCTTCACGGTGAAACTTGAAGGGCAGTGGCGGGAGCACCTTCATAAGAGTAAAGTTGTTCTTCTGAGTCAACTCATTCATTGCACAATGACTAGGGTTGCGACTTGGTGTGTGTGTGTGTGTGTGTAAGAGCAAAACTCTTCTTCTACGCGATTGCATTGTGGTTTGATACATACCCTTCACATCGTGATTTGCTTCAGCCCAAGAATTCTTCATTCCTTTGCATCCTACTCAGCTCCAATTGGTCTCCAACTCACATATGAGCATGTTGTCACTAAATACACTACGAAAGCACCTTCAAAACTCATGAATGAATTGTTTTAAGAAACAAGTCATAGCATGCTCACAATATGAGAGTTTTCTAAATACCACATCATATGATAGAATGATATTTTTGAGAATTCTTTATCAATGTTGCATTGATCTTGACTCAATTGGGATCAACTCACAACTCCCCCTTTGTCGATACAATTTATGAGAGTTTTTTTGAGACTCATCAATTTCTCTCAAATTATCGAGGACTTTTTTATCACCTTTTAAGGGTTTTTCAATCTTTTGTGTTGTAAAGACCTTCCTGCAATATAAATGACTGTCGTATGAATGACCATATTGATAACCTTGGAAATGTATGCAATTATTTGAAAGTTGCGATTCCTGTTATTTGAAGATTGCACCCATGAATTTATAATCATGTTCGTCTACACATATATAGTTATGAATAATTATAGGAAAAACGACCATCCAAAGTGAAAACGAGCATTTAATGATTGTTTAGGATCAAAAAAATGGAAAAATGGCAACAAAAGACCAAAAATATTATGAATTTTAAATTAAGATGAAATTTCATTTTATTCTAAATTAGAGGTCCTTTAACTTGAATCAAGGACCTGTGGTCCTTAAATGTCATTACTTCATGATTATACTTGTTACATACATACCCGATTGTAATTATAACTCTTTGACACAGAAATGATTACACTTACAATAAAGTCAATACAAATTAATGAATTAAAAAGCACAATATAAAATGTGAAAGGGTGAGTAGAACGGGTAGGGAATCTGCCTTTTTCATTTTTAAAAAGCGACACACGTTTTAATAAGTCGGAATAAAATAAAGAATTGCAGCCCAATCCATATGAATCCCTGAAAAACACTCTAAGTAGAGACATATATGGCGACCCTGTTTATTTAAGAACCCCGGATCCCTTCCTCCCCTTTGCATCATCATTTCTAATCGGAGAACCTCCCCGAAGATCAGGGTGGCCGGAATTCTCGCCATAGTCGCCGGTGGAGTGCTTGGCTGAAGTGGGAAGGAGCTAGAAAGATTCGGAGGAGCCGCTGTCGCCTCCGACTCCAGTGCTGCGTGCATCCCTTCCGGCGATCCCCAGCGACGCTCCAACCTTGGAAGCGGCGGACGGCACTGAATCCGCCGCCGCTTTGAAAATCTGCGTTTGGAGTCGTCCTCTCCTCGGAGGGGTGGGGCACTTCTCTTTCTCCGCCGACTCCACCGCCTGCACTGGACCTCCCACTGTAAAATATAATAAGAAAGAAAACAGAGACCGCGTGAAGGAGGGTCGAAGCAGAGACCCTGGGTCTTCCGCCGGCGCCGGAGCCTCTCATGCCGCTTCCGGTGATCCCCAGCACCGCAGCGAGCTTGGATGGTTCGGAAGCCAGTGAATCCGCCGCGGCTCTGAAGATCCGTTTTTTGACTCCACCTCTCCTTGGAGGGAGACCCCGGTTCTTTTTCTCCGTTGACTCCGGAGTGAAAGGGATCTCCATGGCCCGGAGCTCCGACTGTAAAAAAAAGGGAAAACAGAGAGGGAGGCGAGACAGAGCGGATAGAGATGATGGAGGAAGGGAAACAGAGAGTGGGAGTGTAATGATCGCCGGATACAGAGCAGAGAGGGAAGCAGGAGGTGTTCTTATAGTGTGGCCACACGCCCCACCGGTCCGATGGTGACAGTTTGGGGTGTCAGAGGCCGATAGACGATGGACGATGGCGATGAGAGCCGGATAGACGGTGTTCTTATTGAGGTGTTCATCCATTGCTTGATATAATGTAATTATTTTTATTTCCGGATGTGATAATGCATTCCTTTAAAAGTTATATTTTACTTTTTAGAATTATATATTTGTAATATTATTTTGTCCAACTGCAATAACAAAAAGGTATTTTTCATTGCTATTTCATGTGCAATGTAACTATAGTTTTACTTTCATATACATAACATTGTTAAAATAGTTTTCTTTTGTAATATGATACCCACCTATATGTTTTATTCCGTTTGCAAATCACCACAAATGAATACGGTTTTCAATATACCCTTACCGAAAAGTTTGAGAAAATTGAATCTATTAAGTTTCAAACTTATAACCATTCATAGTGAAAATGCCACTGTTTTTGTTAGTTTTTCAGGTTACATTCATCGCTCCTCTGTCAATCCATTACCATTATCTTCATTTATCTGTTCATATTTAACCTCACAACTGGTCGATGACTCATCATTTTCTTACGGTATGTTCTCAATTTACCAATCCCTCTTCTGTTAATAGACATTGAAACTTGTATTTATATGTTTTCCCTGCCATATAATTTCTGTTCATTGTTCTTCTAACTTCATTCAATTATTTTCATTTATGGTACCGATGTTGGGGGACAAGAAGAATAAGGTTAGCTTATCTTCAATTTTACCATATCCTTAATTTCTCTTCCTAATATGATTTCTATATCTACATTCTTTCATCGCTTCATCAGTACCCATTTTTCCATTGCATCTCATGTGTTATAGTTACAAACATTTTCATATCATTTATGACTTATTCTTGCATTAAACACATCATTTTTGACTTATTGCATTACAGTGAGACGTCTCATGTGTTGCTCCTTTTTTCAATCCAATTTATTATAAAATCTTTTTTGTGAAAAATTTTATTATGCATTCTTTTATTATATTCCATTTATCTAATTTTGTTTTGGGCTAATATATAATTTTGGTTTCCTTTATTTAATAACCAGCCTTTAAAATACATTGGCTACTCACAACTCTTATTCCACTCTTTCAACATTTTTTTATAAATTTTAATTCATCCACTTTATTTCCATGCAATAAATCTCATTACTTTTGATTTATTGTTGTCGCAGGCCAATAGTTGGTTAGCCAAAAACAGATAGTACCCCACATTGTTAAGTTTAGCATGACTGTAGGTGTTTCAAAATGAAAATTATTTTATTCATAAACAAGGTAATTATACAACTTGATGATCTATGTGACCAATTTTAAAATTATTTTACTGCCCAATGTTTCCATCATTCTTTTTATTATCCACCCCTACATTGGTTCTCCACCCTCATAGCTTAACAAATATTTTGTTATCTTATCTTGGATTCACACTACCTTTTATGTTAACATTCAAAATTTCAATTTTCACATTTCAATATTCATTAATAGTTTTATCTTTGCAAAATAGCATTTTCTTATGGGAAATAAGAGTTGATTTATAGCACTGTGCGAATGCACGAGGAAGTACTAATTATATATTTTCTTATTATTTTAAAATTTAGTTTATATGTTATTTTTTTATTTTTTTATTTAAAATGTTTTAACTGAAAATTAAATAAATGTAATAAAGATAATTGCAAAAAAAAGTTTGTATGTATTTATAGTAAAGTATAATTATACATATTTATATATACTTTCAGATAAATATGAGATTATGCATATGTATAATTATATTTATACATATTTATAATCTGAGATGAAATGAAGGCGACATGGATTCCATATTTTTAATGACTAGGTGTTTTTATAAAACATACTAATAAAGGGACACATGTTCCCAAAAACATCAGATGGGTATGTATTTTAATAAATGAATTTTATTTTTGACATGTATAAGAGGGTGATAGCCCGCCTTCCGCTATTAGGCACCTCAGAAGCTAAAAAGAACAATCCATTAATTCAGGGAAATGCACCGAAACGTGTCTAGCCCAAGTTAGGAAATGCCATTTATCTAATGTCTCATTTTTCTGTTGTCGTTTTTATGATTTTATCATTTAATTGCTTCATTTATTATTAAAAAAATGTAAAAAATAACATAAGATAAATAAAAATGAATGATAAAAATAGTAAACATAATTTTTTTTGATACACAAAATGTTGGGGGCTACGTTGAGTGGCAGTCCCCATTCAACATCCTAACATGATCAATGGATTTAATTTTGATTCCCAAAATTCCAAATGAAAATATAAAATATATTGAATAATTATGTAAACAATACATGAATACAATACATCTTTCATTGAATTCTCAATAACATAACCTAATACAACTGATTCCATCAATCAAGAATCAAAGAAAGAAGAGACTACAAGACACCAAATTCATGCAAACACATTTATAGGAGCTTCAAATCCAAAACAGAAGCAATAGACAATTTAAATTGATTAACTTAAAATCAATTCTAAACATTAGAATCAATGACAGCGTACATCAGCATCAACCGGTTGACAAAGGTAGTAAAGAAATCAAAAAAAGGAACATCATGATTTTTATGTCCTTTGCGTCTCCTTGATGTTCAATGTTGTTGCATCATGTAAATTTTCCATTTAATGCGCATGAAAACACATTCACGTGGGCGCTTTTTGATGATCTATAAAAGTGAACAGGCTATACCGTACAACATGTTGTAACATTTAACACAACACTTAATATCTTTAATAATCAATATTAAATAACTTGGGAACATTCTCATTGTGTGAGTCAAACTTTTTATATTTTGTACAATTCAAATTTAAATAGTTCAAGTTCCAAGAATACAATGTTTATAATAATACCCACATGTCGACATTTAATGCAGTTTAAATATGGCATAAAATATATCCAAAAAATTATATATGATTGAAATAAGTAATTGTTAAATTTGACATGTTAATGTTACAAATTAAAATGTTTATATATTTTTTTTGATTCGTTGATGTCATGTATTTTAATCTCCTGTTTGCATGCTATTTCATGCTTTTTTTAGTTTTATTTTGCTTAAAATTTGGTTTAGTCGTATTCTAGATTATTTTGTATACCCTTATGTAAGGTTTATGTTACCCTCACGTGAGGTGATTTTTGTTGGGGGTTGTTATTTATTCTCATTTTATGTTTTTAAATATTACAAAACCCTCTCATTATTTTATTTGAAAATTAGTTTTTACTAGCTCTATGTATTTTTTATTATATCTTGAGTTATATTGATCATATTTTTGTAATTATAATTTCAAATGAAATAGAAGAAGTTTATTTAACTTTTATTCAACTATGATAAAGTTTAAATCAATCTCTAGGATGTTCAAATTTTGGTTTGAACATATTGCATGCTTTTGGTTTCAAATGTAATATTCAGTTTACAACGCTTCATTGTTTTATTTTGTTATTCTATTATAACTTGAGTTATAAAGATAAGATTATCACGAAACTTTTTTTTGTTTGAAAGGCAATACATTTTTTTTACATTTCATTAGGCTAAGTGGAAGTCTAAATTTGTTTTTTAAGTGGTCTAAAAATTTCTCAAAGTTTATAAAACAATTTTGTAATTCTAAATTTTCTATAATAAATTTTCTTCTGTAATTCATTGATATATATAGCGATACACATTGGAATCACATGTCATTTATTGTGTTGGAAAGATAAGATATTTATCTACATTTCATTCAACTGAATGATCGTTTAAAAATTTCGTTTAAAGACCTCAAAAATAGACTGAATTACTATAATAATTTCAGCATTTTTTCTACAGTTTTAAAATTAGGTTCTTCATTGTTTTTCAATCATATCTTGCTCAATAGATACCAGATTGATGCATTCTTTGATCCGTTGGAAATCTATCAAAGGTATCTACATTTAAATATGCTGCATCGAATGCTAATTCTAATGCTTAAATGGTTTGAAAATTATCCAAAGTTTAAAATATCATGTTGCATGGGTTTTCAAAACCCAATTTTATATATACCCACCATGTGTTTTGTGTAGTGACCGTGAGTTTTAAAACCTACCTTCCATGTGTTTTAAGTTATATCATTTTAAACCTAATGTTAGCTTTCAAACCTACCATGAGTAGATTTTCTAAACCAAAGTTACCGCATGATCTTATCAAGATTCCTGCAAATGTGTGAAATTATGTTTTCAAATATTAAAATGTTAATTTGGTTTTTCCATGAAAAATTAGAATTGTTTTTTTTATTGTTATGATTTTGGGGCTTCTGGACCATGGCCTGTTGTTTGTTTCTTGGGTTGCTTGTTCGCTGGGCTGGTTCTGTGTTGTGGCCCACTTATTATTCGGCCTTCCTGTTCGCTTAGACCGCTTGGTTACTGCATTACCACCGTGGCGATCCTGTTTCTCCACCTCATTCTGACCGTTGATGGACCTTGATCCTACGACACTGGTTCTTCCATCTGTGTTTCTTCGGTGATCCTATCTGCGCCACCCGCATGTTCGTAGTCATCCACGTGTGTCGGTTTGTTTGGGATCTGTTTGAACCGCCGCTGCTTTGAGACTCTTCCGCCCGTTCGATGTGCGCCGCGTGGCCCTCGTCTGTTGCGCCTGTCAAGGCGTCACTTCATCTCTGCTGCTCCATAATGCTTGAGTGGTTGTTAGTTTTGAGAGAGCGGTTCATCGTCTTGTTTCTTTCTATGCCAAGAGATCTTTGAGGAGGAGAACCCCTACTGGTTCTGTGACCCGCCACCTGTACGCCTCCATCTCGACGATGTTCTGGTGATTCCCGATGGAGAACTCGACTCTCGTGAGTTCTGTGGAGATTTCTTTGGAGATCAGAACCTCCACCTCGGCAGAGATCCATGGCCTTCGGTGCTTCTTTGTTGTGAGCTCATTCTTTTCTTTTGTTGATATCTATGCGTTGTATGTTATGGTTTCTTTTGTTAGTCTGGTTCTTGAGTCGGGATTGTGTGTGTGAGTCCGTCCAGTTCGGAAGAGAACTGCGCTAGCTCCGAGCCAGATTTCACCACTGGCTCATGGGGTGCAGAGGTCTTCGTTCTCAGATAGTTTTCATGGTCTGCATGCGTGGTCTGTTTTCTTTATTGATTCTCTGATTGTATGCTCTCTTTCTGTTTCGTTTTTCATAATAATAAAGGATCTATGGTGGTGTTCTTGCTGTGGAGTAGGACCAAGTAGTCTAAACCACGTAAATCTCGCTGTCTATTTTACTTTCCTGCAAGTTCATTTTCTGGTCTTGCAATTCTATAAATCAAAACGTCTTAGTTCCATTTCTGTTTTGTTCGTTTATAATCTGTTAAACGAACTGGTTTCACAAAAATTGGTATCAAAGCTTTCTATTTGTTTTGTTTACAATGTCTGTTAAATTTGAGATTGATAAATTTAACGGAGAAAATGACTTTAGTTTGTGGAGAGTTAAAATGTGTGCTTTACTTGTTCATAATGGTTTTGTTGATGCTTTATACGGTACTAAGAAACCTGTTATGACTGTTGTTGCTGAAGGTCAGTCCACCACTGCGTATGTAGATGTTGACCCTACTGTATTAGAAAAGGCTCACTGCACTATCTTGTTAACCCTAGGTGATAAGGTCTTACGTGTGGTTGCACATGAGACCACTGTTAAGTCAATATGGGTTAAACTTGAACATTTGTACATGACAAAGTCTCTGTTAGGGCATCTGTATAAAAAAATGCGCTTGTATAATTTTAAAATGTCGTCTGGTACTTCTGTGCATGTTCACATAGATGAATTTAATAAAATTCTATTAGACTTAGTAAACATCGACATTGAAGTTAAGGATGAGGATCAGGTTTTGATTTTGTTAACCTCTCTTGATGATTCTTTTAACTCATTAAGAGATTCTATGATGTATGGTCGGGATTCCATTACATTAGAGGAGGTTAAGTCCGCTATCCTATCATGTGATCTTCAAACGCATGGTTTAAAAGAAGAGTCTAGTTCTGTTAAGAGTGAACCCCAATTGTTGTATACTAAGGGTCCGATGCAAAAAAAGGGTAGGAAAGATAAGAATCAATTTAAAGGATTTCGGTTTTTTGAGTGTGGTATTACCGGCCACATAAAACGTTACTATCCTAATTTGTAGAATAAGGATAGTATGGCCCAGACAAATGTGGTATGTCCTGGTTTTGACACTACAGAAGTCCTTTAGTTTTCTAGTATCCCCTTCGTTATAACTAGACATAGGTTCTTTGTAGTTTTTTTTTACGTTCCTAGGACTGGCTCCACTTGTCTTTGTGGAGGAATCGCGGTTAAGAAAAAGGTTTTGTGTGGGCTGGTCTAAGCAGTTCGGGCTTAGGTGGAGAATTTGTTTTCCTGTCTACTTCCTATTTGTGGTTGTTGTGTATTGTGTTCTACTGCTTTAATCACTATTGAATTCTGTTGAGTTTTGTTTGTTTTATCATTCACTGTTCTTTACCCCCGGGAAGGGTTGTTTATATTGCAGGTCTGCTTGCATTGCGGGAGTTTGTTTGTGGATAAAACAATGTATTGGGTAAACTCTGTTTAATTTCTTTTTTGCTTAGTCTGTTTTTTTAATTCTTATAAGAATTTTAGAAATTTGATTAGCAATAGAATAGTAGTGTGGGTAGAACATGTGCCACTACCGGCACATGATAAGTAATGTTCATGCTGGGTGAACATTTTCAGACTTAGGTTTTTCTGTTATAGAGAATCTGTCCACACTAGTGATAGGTTGCATCGGTAGTTAGTTGTTCGCAAGAACACCATCTGTTTTTTTGGTTTTAATATTGAAAAGGTGGGGATTTTTGAAATTATGTTTTCAAATATTAAAATGTTAATTTGGTTTTTCCATGCAAAATTACAATTGTTTTTTTTTTCTTTTATTGTTACGATTTTGGGGCTTCTGGACCGTGGCCTGTTGTTTGTTCCTTAGGCTTCTTGTTCACTGGGCTGGTTCTGTGCTGTGGCCTGCTTTTTATTCGGCCTTCCTGTTCGCTTAGACAGCTTGGTTACTACGTTACCACCGTGGCGATCTTGTTGCTCTGCCTCATTCTGACCGTTGATGCACCCTGATCCTACGACGCTAGTTCTATCGTTTGTGTTTCTTTGGTGATCCTATCCGCACCACCCTTATGTTCATAGCCATCCACGTGTGCCGGTTTGTTCGGGATCTGTTTGAACCGCCACTACTTCAAGACTCTTCCACCCATCTGATGTGCGTTGCGTGGCCCTCATCTGTTGCACCTATCAAGGCGTCGCTTCGTCTCTGCTGCTCCATAATGCTTGAGTGGCCGCTTGTTTTGAAAGAGCAGTTCGTCGTCTTGTTTCTTTCTATGCCGAGATCTCTTTGAGGAGGTGAACCCCTGCTGGTTCTCTGACCCACCGCCTATACACCGCCATCTAGATGTTGTTCCGGTGATTCACGGTGGAGAACTCGGCTCTCGTGAGTTCTGTAGAGATTAATTTGGAGATCATAACCTCAACCTCGGCAGAGATCCACGACCTTCGGTGCTTCTTTTTTGTGAGCCCGTTCTTTTCTTTTGTTGAGATCTATGCATTGTATGTTATGGTTTCTTTTGTTAGTCCGGTTCTTGAGTCAGGGTTGCGTGTGTGAGTCCATCCAGTTCGGAAGAGAACCGTGCTAGCTCCAAGCCAGATTTCACCACTGGTTCTTGGGGTGCAGAGGTCTTCGTTCTCGGATAGTTTTCATGGTCCCTGTGCGTGGTCTGTTTTCTTTATTGCTTCTCTGATTGTATGCTCTGTTTTTGTTTCGTTTTGCATAATAATAAAGGATCTGTGGTGGTGTTCTTGCCGTGGAGTAGGACCAAGTGGTCTGAACCATGTAAATCTCGCTGTCTATTTTACTTTCCTGCAAGTTTATTTTCTGTTCTTGTGATTCTGTAAATCAAAACGTCTTAGTTCCATTTTTTTGTTCGTTTATAATCTGTTAAACGAACTGGTTTCACAACAAAATGACACTTGGGTATTTCACGCACAATACCAACACCGACCTTCAAGCTTTACTACTCACAATAGTTTGTACATGAAGCACCTGCATCTCTTTGTACAACGATACAATGCATCTTTTTCATCAACCTCTGAAAACATCACATGAGCAGCCCACCATCCATCATGCTAGGAGCAATCTATTACAAGTGACCATGAGTGGTGTTTTAGGAGGTTTTGCAAAGCTTATGAAGTTAGCGCATGAGGTGTATATACCTACCATGTGCTTTGTTTCAACCTAATGTGACTCTTGCAAGTGACTGCATAGTAAGTGAACCTACTGCATGAAGGTTACTACCAATTGTGAATTCACTCTCAACCTATTGTGAAGGAAATTGGTAAGTGACCATGCAATATTATTATATAGTTACTGCACACTGTCAATATACCAACCGTGTATTATTATTTTTGTTACCACACGTTATATTGAAGTGACTCCATGATTTTTTTTTCACAGTCAGTATATTTACCACAAGACAACCGAACACGTGTTATCGACACGATAAGTATATCGACTGCAAGTGCTTTTAGCATACACGACCAATTCAACACTCTACTTATTTTTGCTTAAATCTGGAATTCTACACATGCTCTGTTTTTCATCATTTTTTATACTTTGATCAACTACATACTTATTTTAATTATTTTAAGTATTTTATTGATTTCTAAAAACCGCATATATTATATATAATATACGCAAAGTGTTATTATAATATTTTAATCAGTTTTAAATATGATTTAAATTTATTTACTATTTTTGCGTAACACTTACAACATGTATTTGAAATATTTAAGATTTTATATTTTAAGTTAATTTCTTTGACTTATTCTTTTCTAAATTAATATTTATTGACAGAGAAATTATTCAATCTTATTCTGTAGTATTTAATGCATCATAATTAAATCCTTTAATTATTACGCGCTGCATGTAATTAAAAAATATTTAAAAATTTGAATTTAAAAATTCAAATTATATTACTTTTTTAAGGGATTGCTTGGACCTATTATTATAGAGACTTTTCGAATCAGTTGATGGATAATTCAAATGGTTTGACTCGGTCTTTAGTTTTTGAATTCCAATGATATTTGTTACCATTATTCTCGATGATAATTTTCTCTATTTTGAATAACTATGTAATTTGAATTTGATTTTTTTTACCCAGCTAGAGATTTGTTTGTTAGTATTTATAGATTCTATTTGAAGGCCTCAAGACGCAATTCAAATCACAATACTGAGATGACACTACTACACATGAGGCCTTTAACAACACTAGAATAAAGATTTGTCAGGGCAAAAGAGCATTGAAAATCGGAGCATCTTTGAAAGTCATAAGTCTTTATCGGTGCTTCTTTTAGTGCTTATAAATGATCGTCGTTATCAGTGCTAAAAATAGCACTGATAAAAGGTTTATCGGCGCTAGTTTAGTGCTGATTAAGGGGCATACTGCTAAAATGTGCTGTTATAATTACAACATATTGTAGCAAAAAATACCGGGAGAAAATACATAATTTAATTGAAATAAAATTTGCAACACAAATACAAGAAAAAACACTATATTATAGATATTTAAGACATTGGTTTGTACAGTTACATCAGTAACTACAATTTATCACATACATTCAAAAACATCAATTTTCCTTTGTCTTTGGCACCTGACCCGCGGTCATGCTATTAGTTACCGAACAAAACACCCCACCTCGAGCAAATGAATTCTCCCGTATAAGAAAACAATTCTTATGTTGATAATATTATAAATAAGAAAATTAAACACACAATGTCAATTTTAAACTAAAAAACATATATTTTGAGTCATACCAGACACACCGTATTTCGGATTATGTTGCGGTTGATTCTTACACGTCACATAATTTCTTATTGTTCTCAAAAGCATGTGCTCTTGAATTGGCTTACATCTCTGGTGATAAAAAAACTCTCACTACGGATGTGAGCCAATTCAAAAGCACTTTCTTTTGAGAACAAACCTTCAATTGTCACATCATTTTTTATTTGTCTTCAAACATCATCTCTGTGAAAATTAACTAAATAAGTATTAGATAAAAATGATAATGAAATTAACTAAGTAACAAATAAAATGATGAGAAAATAATCTGAGTTTGTTTGCTCAGTTTTGGCTTTGTGATGCATGTTTTAAACTAAAATGACACATATATTGAAAACATGCACTTCGAGTCATACCAATCACACAGTGCGTTGGATTGACATGTATTTAATTTCTATATGTCATAAATGAATCATGGATCGATGTCCTAAAGTTTGAAAATAATATGAGCTTGTTCGATCAGTTTTGGCTAGTGATGTGTGTTTTAAAAAAATGACACCTTTATATTGAAAACACACACTTTGAGTCATATCAGTTACATCATGTGTCATATTGACATGTAGTTGATTTCAACACATCACACATGAATTATGGACTATTTTCCTAATTTTTGAAAACAATATGAGGTCATTTGCTCGGTTTTGGATATTTTATGTGTGTTTTAAACTAAAATGACACTTTAGTATTGAAAACATGCAATTCAAGTCATACCGATCGCATCGTGTGTTAAATTAATGGGTTGTTGATTCCTACATGTTAAAAATGAATTATAGATTGTTTTTCAAAATTTTAAAAACAATCTGAGCTCATTTGCTCAGTTTTGGTGATGTGACATGCATTTTAAACTAAAATATCACTTTTATATTGAAAACGCACACTTCAAGTCATACAGATCACATCATGTTTCAGATTAACTTATGGTCAATTCCTACACATTACATATGAATTATGGGTTTTTTTTAAAGTTTGAAAATAATCTGAGCCCATTTTCTCGGTTTTGGCTGTGGATGCATGTTTTAAACTAACATGACACCTTTATATTGAAAATATACACTTTGAGTCATATTAGTCATATTTTGTATCGGATTAATGTGTGGTCAATTTCTACATATCACAAATGAATTATGGATATTTTCCCTAAAGTTTTAAAACAATTCAACTTCATTTTCCCGGTTTTGGAACTTTGATGGGTGTTTTAAACTCAAATGACACTTTTGTATTGAAAACACACACTTCGAGTCATACTGACTACATCGTGTGTCAGATTGATATACAGTCTATTACTGCACATCAAAAAGAATTATGAATCATTTTTCTAAAGTTTGAAAATAATCCGAGCTCATTTGCTCGATTTTGTTGATGTGACACGTTTTAAACTAAAATGACTCTTATCACTACGGAAAAAAAGGCATTTAGCAGCGGTTTGGTTTTACGTTTTGAGGCGGTCTAAACCGTCGCTAAATAGATTGGCGGCGGTTTTAAAAAACGGTCGCGAAATCGTGCGTCGGGAAACTATTCGCAGCGGTTTTTAAAACCGTCACAGAACGTTTCGCGACGGTTTTTTAGTGGCGGTTTAAACCGCCTCTAAATGATTTAGCGGCGGTTTTTTGATTTTTTTGATTTTTTTTATATTTTTTTATATTTTTTTGTTCTTTTATTTGTTTTATTTATTTATTTGTTTATTTATTTATCTATTTGTTTATTTATTTCATATTTTATTTATTTATTTTGTATTACTTTATTTACTTTATTTATCCATGCATGCCAGTGTCCATGCACATGCCCATGCAATATAAAGAAATACTGCGTTTGGTGAGATTTGAACCCCTAACCTGTTGCATACTTTCCAAAGACTTTACCACTCCTGCAAGCTCGTCATGTGGTTAATAAACAGTATTTAATATACTTATATATATTAATTGAAAAAACAAATAATACATAAATAATAGATACAAACTCAATAATAATAAATAATAAATAATAACTAATAAATAATAACTAATAAATAATAACTAATAAACAATAAATAATAAGTAATAAATAATAAATAATAAGTAATAAATAATAAATAATAAATAATAAATAATAAACAATAAATAATAAATAATAATAAATAATAAATAAATAATAATAATAATAAATAATAAATAATAAATAATAAATAATAAATAAATAACAATAAACAGTAAACAATAAACAATAAATAATAAATAATAATAAATAATAAATAATAATAATAAACAAATAATAAATAATAAATAATAAATAATAAATAATAATAAAGAATAAATAATAAAGAATAAATAAAAATAAATAATAAATAATAAATAATAATAATAATAATAATAAATAATAATAATAATAAATAATAATAAACAATAAATAATAATAATAAAATAATAAATAATAAATAAATAATAATAAATTATAAATAATAAATAATAAATAATAAATAATAAATAATAAATAATAAATAATAAACAATAACCAATAAATAATAAGTAATAAATAATAAATAATATATAATATATAATATATAATATATAATATATAATATATAATAAATAATAATAAATAATAATAAATAATAAATACGAAATAAAAAAATATTTAATAAAAAATATTAAATAAAAAATAACACATAATAAATAAAATATTATTACTAATAAATAATAAATAATAAATAATAAATAACAAATAAGAAATAAGAAATAAGAAATAAGAAATAAGAAATAATAAATAATAAATAATAAGTAATAAGTAATAAGTAATAAATAATAAATTAATATAAATAATAAATAATAAATAATAAATAATAAATAATAAATAATAAATAATAAATAATAAATAATAAATAATAAATAAAAAGTAAAAAGTAAAAAATAAAAAATAAAAAATAAAAAATAATAAATAATAAATAAATATAAATAATAAATAATAAATAACCAGTAACAAATATTATTATTAATAATAATATTTTATTATTTGTAATAATAAATAATATATAATAAATAATAAATAAATATAAATAATAAATAATAAATAAATATAAATAATAAATAACAAATGACGAGTAACAAATAATAGATAATAAATAAATTAAAGTATATTATAAATAATAAATAATAAATAATAAATAATAAATGAAACACATGAAAAAGTATGAAAAGACGTGATAAGGGATGAAAAATCATGAAAACGCATGAAAACAGATGGAGAATCATGAAGAATGAGGCATTAAAAAGAATGAGAAAGCATAAAAACTCATGACAACTCTAGAAAAACCCCTTAAGAATTCAACATAATCCTCATAATAACCCACAAAAACCCATTGATAAAGATAACAAGTCATGGAAATCCAAATAAACAGTCATAAATGGAGTAACCGTTAAAACCCGTCAAAACGGTCCTAAAGTGACAAAAACATTGGACTCACATTAACAGAGATGACTTATGATCCGAGAGTTCGTTTCAGATCCGCGACCTGTCAAATCAAAGATCCTGAAACGATCTTCGACCTGATAGGTGAAAGAGTCCAAATGGACAGGCGGATCAGAAGTTACGACCATTTAAAAAAAAGTTGATGGGGAACGGGTGCTAGAAACGAGGCATCGAAAAACATAACAAACCCGATACCCACTAAAAAGGCCATAACTTATGATCCAAGAGTGCATGTGGGTGCCGCGACTAGTCAAACTGAAGCTCATGGAACGAGCTATGATCTGGTAGGTGGAGGAGTCTGAACTGACACGTGAATCGAAAGTTAGGTTCGTTTGAAGACAAGTTCGACAGGACAACGGTGACAGAAACAAGGTTTTGGAGGCATTCAGAGGAGTTTTTGGGGTCAAAAAATACAATAAAAGCTCACTTCTATTGAATTTGTGTGTATCTCTCCTCGCTGGCTTCTATTTGATATGTGGTAGAGCCCAAACGGACACCCAGAGCGAAAGTTATGGTCATTTGAAGTTGGAGAACTTTTTTCAACTTTCTTATAACTCTAATATCTTCTGCAGCTTAGACCGTCTCACGGTTTTGATTATACGTTCCTCTATATCTCTTCATAAGCTTCTATTTGACTGGTCGTGGTGCTCCAGTGGATGTCCGGATCAAAAGTTATGGTCGTTTTAGTTATTTTCGGGGTTTCTCGTGTTTTTTTATTTTTTTTCCTTTCATTTCGCGGCGGTTTTACCCAAACCGCCGCTATTTCACGGCGGTTTTTTAAAATACCGCCGCTAATCCTCAAAAAAATTAAAAAAAAAATTCAAAAAAATAATAAAAAAAATTAAGGCATTTCGTGGCGGTTTAAAAACCGCCGCGAAATGGCGGCCCGAAACAAGTTTAGCCGCAGTTTTTAAAACCGCTGCGAAAAAACCGCTGCTAAAAGGCCATTTTCCTGTAGTGTATATTGAAAACACACATTTTGTGTCATACCAACCATATTGGGTGTCAGATTCATACAAATAACAAATTAATTATGGATTGTTTCCATAAATTTGGAAAATAATTCGAGCTCGTTTGCTCAGTTTTGGCTATTTGATTTTGTTTTAAACTAAAATGGATCTTTTGTATTGAAAAAAGCACTTCGAGTCATACTGACCACATCTTGCATTGAATTAACATGTGGTCAATTTCTAAATATCAAAAATGAATTATAGATCATTTTACTAAAGTTTGAAAACAATTCAAGCTCTTTTTCTTGATTTTGTTGATGTGACATGCGTTTTAAAGTAAAATGACACTTTTAAATTGAAAACACGCACTTCGAGTCATACCGACCACATCGAGTGTTGGATTGACGTCCGGTCAATTCCTACACATCAAAAATTAATTATGGATTATTTCCATAAAGTTTGAAAACAATCCAAGATCGTTTTCTTGGTTTTTTCTATTTGGTGCATGTTTTAAACTAAAATGACACTTTTGTATTGAAAACATGCTCTTTGAGTCATACCGACCACAACATGTTTTAGATTGATGTGAGGTCAATTCCTACATATAAAAATGAATTATAGATCATTTTACTAAATTCTGATAACAATTTGAGGTCATTTTCTTAGTTTTGGCGATGTGACACACATTTTAAACTAAAATGATAACTTTATATTGAAAACACGTATTTCAAGTCATATCGACCACATCGAGTGTCAGATTGATTTTTGGTTGATCTCTATACATTAAAAATGAATTATAAATCATTTTACTAAACTTTGAAAACAATCTGAGCTCATTTGCTCAGTTTTGGCTATGTGATAATTTTTAAACTAAAATGACACTTTTATATTGAAAACATGTATTTCAAGCCATACCAACCACATCATGTGTCAGATTGTCATGTTTTCAATTCCTACATGTTAAAAATAAATTGTGTATCATTTTCTTAAATCTCAAAAACAATCTAAGCCTATTTGCTGAGTTTTTTCTATATGACATGTATTTTAAACTAATGCCACTTTTATATTGAAAACACATACTTAGAGTCATACTGAAAATATCGGGTGTCAGATTGATGGGAAGTCAATTCCTACATGTCAAAAATGAGTTATAGATCATTGTAATGAAGTTTTAAAACAACCCGAGCTCATTTTCTCAGTTTTGTATATTTGATGCTTGTTTTAAACTAAAATGAAACTTTTGTATTGAAAACACACACTTTGAGTCATACTGACCACATCGTGTGTCAAATGTGTGTGTGGTCAATTTATACAAGTAAAAAATGAATTATAAATAATTTTCCTTAAGTTTGAAAAAATACGATCTATTTTTCTCAGTTTTGGTGACGTGACACACGTTTTAAACTAAAATGACACTTATATTGAAAACATGCATTTCAAGTCATACCGACCACATCAGGTGTTAGATTGACCTGTGGTCAATTTATGTATGTCATAAATTAATTATGGACCTTTGAAATAAATTTTGAAAACAATACAATTTCATTTACTTGGTCATGCATATTTCATGTGTGTTTTAAACTAAAATAACACTTTTGTATTAAAGACACACACTTCGAGTCATACCGACCACATCGTGTGTCAGATTGACATGTGCTTGATTACCACACGTCAAAAATGAATTATAGATCATTTTAATAAATTTTGAAAACAATATGAGTTCGTTTTCTCAGTTTTGGTGATGTGACATGCGTTTTAAAGTAAAATGAGACTATTATATTGAAAACAAATACTTTGAGTCATATTGACCACATCGTGTGTCGGATTGACGGGAGGTCAATTCCTACACTTCAAAAATAAATTATGAATTATTATCCTAAATTTTGAAAACAATATGAGTTTTTTTTCTCAGTTTTGATTAGTAACGTGCGTTTTAAACTTAAATGGCACTTTTATATTGATAACGTGAATTTCAAGTCATACCAACCACATCGGGTGTCAGATTGACATGTGATCATTTCCTATATGTCCAAAGTGAATTATTGATCATTTTTCTAAAGTTTTAAAACAATTTGAGCTTGTTTTTTTCCTATGTGTTGTATTTTAAACTAAAATAAAACTTTTATATTGAAAACACGTACTTTGAGTCATATCTACCACATCATGTGTCAGATTGGTGTGTGGTCACACTACTACAAAATAAACCTTTAATAGCACTAGAAATGACCTTTATCATCACTAGAGAAGTACTGACTACCAGAACGAGATTAAAAGCCCTAGTATTTTATCAACGCTTGTAAAAGCGATGATAAAGGACACATTTATCAGTGTTTTTAAAAGCACTGATAAAGGGGTTTACTGTAGTGTGTTGTAAGAGCACACTACAACACTAGTGTAGTGTCCTGTAACAGCACACCGCAACACTACAACACCACCAAATATCAACATAATCAAGTATCAATAAAAAATTTAAATGAAATGAAATTTACAAAAAAAATACCAGAAAAAACAGTATATTATATACATTTCAAACATTGGTTTATACAATTACATAAGTACAAATTATTAAATACATTAAAAAACATCAATGTTTCTTTATAATTTAATTGTGACCTCGACTCATGTTATTTTCGAACAAACCACCCCTGCTCGAGCAAAAGAACACACCTATATAAGAAAAACAATTCTTATATTAGTAATAATATAAAGAAATAAATTAACAGAAAATGTTAATTAATTTTAAACTAAGATTTGAGTTATACCAGGAAAAATACGTATCATATTGAGTTGCGGTTGATTCCTACACATAAAAAATGACTTATGGATCATTGTCCTAAAGTATCTAAACAATCCAAATGTGTTTGCTCGATTTTAAGTAGGCCAGTTGCCCTTTTTACTAAAATTGATGTCAATTTTAAATAAAAAGATGCACTTAGAGTCATACCGATCACACCATGTGTTAGATTGAGGTGAATATGATTCCTACACGTTTCAAATGACTTATGGATCATTTTCCTAAAGCATAAAAAAAAATTCAAATCCATTTGCTCAGTTTTGAGTATGTCAATTGTCTTTTTTATTAAAATGTCATTTTAAACTGAAAACACACATTTTGACTCATACCGGTCACATCGTGTGTTGGTTTGAAATTATAATAATTCCTACATGTCATAAATGACTTATGAATCATTGTCTTAAATTATCAAGAAAATATGAGCGTGCTTTCTCAGTTTTTAGTGAGTGACACTTTTTGAACTAAAATATCGATTTTAAACTTATAACGAACACATTGAGTCATACCAGGCATATAGTGTATCATATTGAGGTACTACTAATTATTACATGTAAAAAATTACTTATGGATTATTTTACTAAAGTATATAAACAATCTGAATGCATTTTTTTAGTTTTGAGTATGTTAGTTGTCCTTTTTACTAAAATTGATGGTAATTTTAAATAAAAAGACGCACTTGGAGTCATACCAGTCACACCGTGCATAATATTGAGGTGCGGATGATTCATACATGTCTAAAATGACTTATGTATCATTTTAATAAAGTATAAAAACAATTCGAATGTGTTTACTCAGTTTTAGGTAGGTCAGTTTTCCTTTTTACTAAAATGTCATTTTAAATTGGAAACATGTATTTTGACCTATACCGATCACATCGTGTGTCGGTTTGATGTGATAGTAATTCATACATGTCATACATGTATTATGAATTATTTTCCTAAATTATCAAGAAAATACGAGTGTGTTTACTCGGTTCTCAGTGAGTGACACTTTTTTGAACTAAAATGTCTATTTTAAACAAATAACGGACATATTGAGTCATAACAGGCACATCATGTATCAGATTGAGTTTCAACTGATTCCTACACATAAAAAATTAATTATGGATCATTTTACTAAAGTATCTAAATAATTAAAATGTGTTTTCTCGGTTTTTGAGTATGTTAGTTGTCCTTTTTACTAAAATTGATGTCAATTTTAAATAAAAAGACACACTTGGAGTCATACTGGTCACACCGTGCATTGGATTGAGGTGCGAATAATTCCTAAAAAATTCAAATGACTTATGGATCATTGTACCAAAGTATTAAAACAATCCAAATGAGTTTTCTTGATTTTGAGTAGGTCACTTTTTCTTTTTACAAAAATCAATTTCAATTTTAAATAAAGACACACTGAGAGTCATACTGGTCACACTGTGTGTTGGATTGAGGTGTGGTTGGTTCCTACGCATCCCAAAATAATTTGTGAATCAATGTACTAAATTATCAATAAAATATGAACTCTTTTTCTTGGTTTTCAGTGAATGAAACTTTTTTAAGTAAAATGTTTATTTTAAACTGATAATATACATTTTGAGTCATAGGAGACACATCGTGTATCAGATTGAGGTGCGACTGATTCCTACACATCAAAAATGAATTACGGATTTTTTTCTTAAAGTATCAAAACAATATCAATATTTTTTCTTGATTTTGAGTATGTTAGTTGTTTTTTTACAAAAAATTAATATCAATTTTAAAAAGAAAGAAGCACTTGGAGTCGTACTAGTCACACCGTGTGTCAAATTGAGGTGTGGCTAATTCCCACACGTCTCAAAGTCTCAAAAAATTCTAAATTTCAATGTTACCATGATTTCAATTGTTTTTCTTTGTAAAATTACCAACATATCATATTGAATCAATGTTCTTGGCTGAAAAAACTTTCTTGTTATTGAAATTCAGATGAGTAAAGGAAGATCAAGTACCCATTATATCATGAGAAGTCACCGTAATGTGAACATGAGCTTCCTCCACTCTTCTGGCTTTCAATGAGAATTTTTTTTTGTCTAAAAACATCGACCCAATATGCAATGTCGGCAGGTCAACAAATAAAGACAATGGAAATCTTGGTAACATTGGCAGAAAGAAACATTTTATCTCTTTTGTGGCTTGTTGTAGATAGTTGAAAGCAAGATATGACTTCCCAAAATATCTATAAAAAAACTAAATAAGTATTAGATAAAAAATATAAGGAAATTAACTTACAAATAATGGATAAAATGATGATAAAATTAATTAAATAAATAGTAGGAATTCACCTTTTCCTGATGGCTATATGCATTTTTGACGCATTTCCTTGTTGTCATCATCTCAATTGTAGGCTCAATATCCAATATCTCATTAGCATGAGTAGCTTCAAACAAACCACCCCAACTCAAACAAAATAATACACCTATATAAAAAATAATTAATATATTAGTAATAAAAAAATAAATAAATTAAACATAAATATAAAATAATACATTAATTCTATGGAAAATGATTTTATTATGGAAACATCAAGATTACCTTTTTGATTGAGCATTAGAGGTAACCTGAAGGAAAGTGATGAATGTCAACATTGTAGGGGTGAAAATGTTTTTAAGGAGAATAAGTCTGTAGAAGTTTTGGTGTAGAAAGACATGAAAGATAGACAGACCACCCCAACTTGAACAAAATAATCCACCTGTATAAGAAAACAATTCTTATGTGAGTAATACTAAAAATAAATAAATTAAACATAAATATGAAACAATAAATCAATTCTATGGACAATTATTTTACTATGAAAACATCAAGATTACCTCTATGATTAAGTAGAGGCAGCATCGTTCCTTTCTTTGACTCATCTTCTTCTTCATCTTCACCAGCTTTAACAACTACACATTATGAGTGCTAGTATATCCAATTCCTTAGAGTGATCATGAAATTGATCCTATAAGTGCATTGGTGATTAGTCTTAGTATTGTGTATAGATTAAATTGGAGAATCATATTGGGGAGTTATGTCATTGATTTGACACCTCTTGAACTATTGAACAAAAAATTCATAAAAAAAAATTACATCCATTCTATCCATAACTTAAACCTAGGATCAACCCATCAACATTAATTGTTTTAATTCAAGTCATTGTGTATTTTTTTCTTGGTTCTTTAAATTAAATCACCATTTCTTAGAATCAAATCAATCCCAATAGTTGGCCACTCCATGTCCAAAACTTCCAAAACTCGAGTCTCTAGGTTTCTTCTTCGGTCCCGGTTGATTTGATCCCTACTTGTACATCAACGACTGCATATACTTGTAGGGTAAATTTGGGTGCAACCAAATTTTGGTGCTGTTTCCGGGGACCCAAGTAAGTATCTTAGACACTCACATTATTTTCTCTCCATTTTCACTTTTATCACCCCAATTTCTCTTATCTTTTCCCCTTTCTATTTGTGTGACTCCTGAAAATCTCAAAAAAAATCTTCATCCACTCCAATGGAGTATCTTCAAAATTACACTATCATAAACCCATGTTGGGAATCAAATGACAAGTCAAAATTGTGAAGCCACACACCTAGGTAATTTCTCTGAACAAACCTTGTATGATTACCCCACACACAATGAGATGTACAATCAATGGGACAATGAATGTTTAAAAAATCAATTTTCATCCCTCTCAAGGATGGTTGAAGAGATAAATCATAAGGAATTCCATGATATACACACTCTTATCCAGCCTAATCCCCAACAATTACTTGAACAATTGTGTGAACAAATGGATAAAACGAATTTGGAAGTTTCATCCTTAAGAGTTGAACTATAATGCTTTGAAAATTTTATAGAACCCAATCCCACTCAAGTTTTCCCCACCTCAACATTGATAGAAGAATATTTTTACCCACATAACTCTCTTGAATTTAATGAAGAAACATACTTTGAATCTAGTGGACTTGAATAACATGAAGGAATTGTTGATGGGATTATAAATCAAAGAGGAAAATGATTTTCTATATCCACAAGAGGGAAAATTTTCATCGTGGACTAAGTGTTTTGAATTTATCCCCATTGATGATTTTTCAAGGTCAACGATCACTAATCCATTGGAAGAGATTAGAAACATAGATTCCATATAGACTCCTAAAATTCAATTAGCTAATTTTGGAAACAAATCATGTTTTCAAAATGAACCAATTATTTCAAAAAATGGAGAAGAAAGTTTTTTTGATTTAAATTTCCATTCTTCTTTAGGAAATTTCAATCAACCCGAACTCAAAATATTTTTCCTTGCTTCCCCAATAAATTATCCCATCATAGTTAATAACTCATACCTTTTATTAGTCATTTATTCTTCTCATGAAACCAATAACATTAGAATGATCCTTGATGTCTTAGGTAATGCAACAGAAGTAACCAGATCAACCATTTCTGAAATTCCTTGGACTTTCTCACTCATTGTTGAACATGGGTTTGCACATGAAACAAATTATAAAAAAATAATAAATATCAATCATGTATAAGTTGAGAATAATGGGGTCTTGAAAATGTTGAAAGTTGGTATTGGATAAGTTGGGGGGTCCAAGTCGAGCTAAAGACATTAAATCAAGCACTTTCTTAGAGGCAACCTCGCTTCTTCAATTTTTGTGTGTGTTTTTGTAAAGGGAACCCCCTTAGGTTTTCCAATGTGATCTAACATCTCTTGTGTGTGAGATTTACCAGTTTTAGAATTTTAAAATTTTCAAATAAAACATATGCCTTCCAGAGTTCAAACCCAACCATTAATCATCCCCAAGGAGTCTACATGTGACATGAATCAAAAGTGATCAATTTATTTTTTTGATGGGTCATTAACTTCAAACCAAGTGAATTTTTTAAATGATTTCATTTAAAATCACCATCCCCCTCTTTCTTCTTAATTCTAATCTCCCTCTTCTATTCTCTTTCAAAAGTGAGGGCAATTTCATTCTATGTTAGGGGGAGTGAAAATCTCATATTTTGAAATAAATTGGGCTTTTATGATAAGAATTAAATTAAAAAAAATCAATTAATTTTCCTTTCATGAGTTAATGTACATTTTGAAACATGAAAATTGATTGTCAAATGATTTTTAAATCCTTGATTATTATTTTAATGCACATTTATGTTCATGAGCATAGTTTTCAGAAAGTGTGACTGTCCGATGTGATTTTTCAATGTTTACATTTTCATCCTCTTAATCAAAATGCCGCAATGCACTTCCATTGGATCTTGGGTGTAAATTTGAGTTCTTGGGTCCCTTTCATAATAGCAAGGGGTTTGGGTTCACTTTTAGTTTAATTTGAGTATCTAAAAAAAGACCATTTAGAGTAATGTTTTGTCCAAATGTGTGGTGTCCGATACTTGGGGATCATGACTCCATAGTTTTCTTGCCCAGAGTATGGACTTACATCTCTATTGTAGATCATGAAATTGAAAAAATGTGTGGTGTACAACACTTAGGGATCGTGACTCCATAGTTGTCTTTCCCGGAGTTGGTCCATTTATATCTATTGTGGTTAAAAAACAATAAAAAAAGGATAATTATATTAAGGTTTAATGTGATTCCCACCCAGCATTTCTATTTTTCCCCATTGAACAAGAAAATGTGCCCCAGGTCTTTTGTGATGCACAACACATCATTATGCTTAATTGAAATTGGATGAAATGTGATGATGAATTCGAACAAAGAAATGAGATTGGGATTGGGATATTCTTGTGAACATAGATTGTGTGAAATTATTTTGATAGGTTTCAGGGTTTTTTGGAATGATGTCTATTTTTGAGAAATGTATGATAAAATGTTTGAAAAAAGGAATTCAATTTCATATTTTTGAGGAACTTTAATGGCCAGATCTGAATGCCCATAAAGTCATCCCACTATTTCGAGCATAACATCCAAACGAATGATCCAATTTTCCTGAAATTTTGAAATATGTTAGATGAGAAATGGAAGAAGATGTTTTCCTTATATGAACCCTTCATATTTGTCCATCTTAAATGTGAAATTCAAATTCCCGTTAGGGGGATGAATCTGGTCCTATTTTTGTGGTTAAAGTTGAAACTTCCACTTTCCTTTGATTTCTCTCCCACCTTTTGACTTTAATAATTAATGGGGAGGGAATTTATTATTGGGGGGTCGACCATAGGTTCCTAATATTCCTATATAATTATTTTGTGGTGAAGGTATTTGGATCCATGTTTTTCCTTTCAATTGTAATTTCATGCTTTCATTTTGTAATCGCACCTTCATTTTTTCCATGTAAGTTTTTCAATCATTTTAATTTCTTTAAAAAATTTGTTATTATTTTTCACTTATTATTTTCCTTTTTTAACACATTGATACCATTGAATCAATGTGTGAATTTATTCACACAATCACTTGTGAATTCCTCACACAACAGTGGAGTGTTCGTTTTTCTTAATATTTTTCTTCTGCAATACCGCTTCTTTAAGTCGACTTCCTGCTTACATTGATAAAATACCTTAAATGGAGGGATAAACTTTATGGTTTGATCCTAGGGAGTTGAATGTGGTGGATTTAATGTTATTTTTTGATCTCAAATTCTTTAATATGTTCATTATTTTAAGAGTTCCTTTCATTGACTTATCTTCTTCTTTATCTTCCCAACTTTAACGACTATACATTCTGAGTGCTAGTATGATCCAATTCCTTGGAGTGACCATGAAATTGACCCTCCAAGTACATTGGTGATTATCCTTGGTATTGTATATGTATTAAATCAGAGAATGATATTGGGGAGTTATCTCATTGATTTGATACCTCATGAACTATTGAATGAAAAATTCATATAGAAAACAATTACATCCATTATATCCCTAACAATAACCTAGGATCAACCCATCAACATTAATTGTTTTAATTCAAGTCATTGTGTATTGTTTTCTTGGTTTAAATTAAATCTCCATTTCTTCGAATCAAATCAATCCAAATAGTTGGCCACTCCATAGCCAAAACCTCCAAAACTCGAGGGTCTCTAGGTTTCTTCTTCGGTCCCGGTGGATTTGATCCCTACTTGTACATCAATGACCGCATATACCTGTAGGAGTAAATTTGGGTGCAACCAGGTGGACAAGAGATTAAAGCCATGTAGAAAGGTATACACAACGTGTAGTAGGGTCACACTCTGTGTTCCTTGACCTCAGGTACTACCCGTGTACAATGACCCATGTCGTTAGAACATATTGTATAAAAAGAGAGAGTACACGATGTGTGGAAAGACTTACACGTCGTGCGCTTCCATCTGGGGTCCACCTGTGTACTCTGGTTGTGTGTTAGTACATGGTGTCAACCCGTCTAGCTCTGCCTGTGTACCAGTACACAGGGTAATCCGCATAACCGGTTCAACCAAGCTGTGTGGGGGAGTACATGCCATGTTAGAATCTCGTGTACTCCGCCCCATGTTGGTGTATATTTTGAGATACATGCCGAGTCTGGGGGAAGGTCCCACATGCTGTGTGACACTTCACTGCTTCCCAAAACCCTAGATGCCACTCGGGGGGGCACACGCTGTGTATTGTGGAATGCACGCTGCGTTGTTCAAAAATTTCCAGAAATCCTGGCTCACACTCTAGTCATCTCCCCCACTGCTCCAACCACCATTTCCACCTGCGACTGGCTGAGAAACTCAAGATCTGAGGTCGTATGGTTGCACTGTCACTGAATCAGTATGATTTGGGTCTTCTGTCAGCCTGAAAAACAAGATCTTCATCGTTCTTCGTTTCTGACAAAGAATGAGAAATCAGAACCCACCATCGTTTGATCTGCTATTGTAAACACTGTCGAGTCGTACCGATGCTGAATCTCCGATATCGAATCATTACACTGCGAAACGAAGGCGCAACAATCATTTGTTTATGAACCATGAATAACACGAAGAACGCAAAGAAAATTGGGGGAGAAATGCAAAAAGAACAACCCAAGGAATGAATCTCAGTCATTGTTCATTTCAGCCTCGATCCATTCTGTAAGAACAATCAAGTAAAACAAAGGAAATTCTCTAAAAAAACAAATCCCAATAATAATTCCACAATATAATCCCATCCTTCAAGAATGATGAACCGCAGATCAACATGTTCATTGGTTGGCCCACATTCATCATTGAATTTAGAAACGGGGAAAATAAATGAAAATAACACACCCTACCTCAGTGTTGGATTGTTCACTGAAGAGGATTGATCTTCACGTAGCCGCTGTTGGTGAGATTTGTAAAAAACAGCGTCTATCGATCTCTGATCTGCAATCCCATCATCGTTCACCACCAAGAGAATTCTCCAGGTTCCTCTCCATAGGCTCCAGGGAATTCCAGGGTTATGAGATTAACCTTATATCCCCACCTCTAGGTTTATTTAAAAATAAATTTTCGCTGCGTTGGCGAAACGATAAAATAAAATAAACCCCCCTTTTATTTTATTTATTAAAATGCCAAAAACTACTTTCTACAGTTGACCCATGCTGACCAATGTTAGATCACACCATTCGCTGCTCTGAACGCAATAGTGCCATCAGATTTCTAATATGGGCACCCATTTAGAAGTTATTCCAATTTTTCAGAAAACCCTCTCATTAGTGCTATTTAATATATTTAATATATTTTAAACATTTATTCCAGGCACACCGGGCCTCATAATCGCACGCTGTCTCAGCGCCTGGTCTTGAATTAATTCCATACAGTATTTAAAGAATAATACATGGAAAAATTTGGGACATTACATATTTGGTTTACTATAATTATATTATGTTTATTTAGAACTATTTTAATGAGATATAAAGTTTAATTTCATTGTTATGAGTGCGTTCATTTCCTGGTTCCAAGGTCACATCGCTTGTGGATAATTATTGAAGTTCTAATCAAAAGAGACTAAAACTCCATAAGTGAAGTGAAATGATATTAATGTCCTTCTAGAATTTTATTTTTTTTAAAGGGAATTCCCGAGAGTGGCCTTTTCGAACCCTCCACACTCAAGAACCCCCCTCCCCACGAAGAGGTCATCCGGAGATGCCCCAGCTGGGGAGGAGCCGTTGTCAGCTGAGATGACATTGAGTCCCGTGGGGTAACACCTCGATCAGCGATGGTTTGTCACAGCAAGCCGTCAGCCAGGTGAAGCGCGCCCATTCTGCCCACCCGGTGAGACACCAGGTGACCCGGCAAGACGAGTGGTACATGGGATGCGAAAATTCCCCCTAAATCATGGATTAAACCCTCGACCTCACCGAACACTGTGTCTTTGGCCCTCGACCCTGCACCACTACGCCACCGCCGAAGCGACAAACGTGTTGGTCGGTTTAGGGGGTATTGAGGCGGCCTTACCCCACCCCCTGTCGCACGTCCCCAGCTAGGCCCAAGGTGGCCAACCTTGGGCTTGGGCCAGTTCCACACGGGATGAAGGGGACGAGAGGATCGCTGGCATATAATGCGCGTTGCCTTTGCGAGGAATCGAACCCGGAACCTCAACGACAGGACGCCACCGCCTTGAACCAACTCACCCAGCCCCTACGGGCACCTTCTAGAACTTTAAATGGTCCCAAATATCCATTTTTGTTCTGATATAGGGATGATTCATTTTGTATAAATTTTTCCATTATATGTTTAGTTCATTTAGGTGGTTTTACCAACCATCATGAACTATATTCATTTTATTTAATTCAATGATTATTAAAACATTATATAACTTGAATTATTATCATCATATTTAACCATAAAATTATTTATATAACCATCCTTGAAGATAGTGGAGAAAAACGAAGTACGACGTTCATGGAGGCGGTGGACCAACCATATTGTGAACAACGTTTTTCATTTTAAAAACAAATTAAGGGGGGTAGAAGATAGATATTCCACCATAATAATAACATATCAGTATATGTAAGATATTTATGTTACTATGTCAAGGTGGATGGAAAGCGTATGGGGGTGGTAAAAGAAGAACAAAATTAAAAGAACTTTAGTTGAGAATTTTGTCTCTTCCTTTGGTAGTCTCCTCCTAGGATTCCCCTTGTGGATCCTTGAAATGGTATTTTCTGAGACCAACAACACCGGGATATGAGGGAGAGGATTGATAAGATAATTGGGAATAAATTTGAAAATCTATAAGGCTTAGAAGGTGTGAGGAAAATGGGTGGAAAAGATTGATATTTATAAGGGAAGGAGAGAGGTGTTTTTTAATATTATATCCATTGGTTTATTATTTTGGATCAAAACTACCAATAGTGATAAATATTATGACTATATACATTAAATGGTGCATGTTATTTCGAACTAATGGGTGATTACATCACCCATTATGCAATTAATAATGTATTTAATTTATAATGTTCTAAATTGTATTTTATTGTATTTCACCATTCATCAAAAATCAACTATTTTTGAAAAATACCAAAAAAATCACTCTAACCATTTTTCGACATGTATATTCTAAAAATTAAATCCATTTTATGAAATAAACTTCTAAATATGAGAAATTTAATTTTTAATTAAAATCCTTATACACTAAAAAAATAACAATTTTAATATTATGATCAATTTTTTGATCCTTTGAAAAATTACTTATGGTCACATAAAATTATATTATCATTATAATTAAACTTAATATTGCTTTATAAAACCATTTTATGAAAATAAACATTATTTTAAATCATTATATTTGTTATAAAAATAAAAATGAATAATGCATGTTTTATAAAAATATAAACACTAATTTTATCATTTTTAAAACATTTATTTACTTGTATCATGATATAAATATATCATGTTTTCATTTTATAAGATGTCTAAATATTATGTTATACTTACATAGGTGAGGATATTATTCTTATGGCTTTGTTACTTTTACTAATGGTCATATTACTATTCCAATGATCAGATTTGTAACAGTCTTATTGGTTCTCTACTTTCTAGAAATACCTCATATTTTTTTAATTCTTAATTCACTTTTATTTTCTCTCAAGGTTGTACATATTTTCATTTTCAAAATGCATATTGCAAAACTAGTATTCTGTTTCATTTCTACAGCGTTGTTCATGAGTGTGATTATTATGGGGGATCGGGGGAATCTAATTATTTATATTATAGTTATCTTATTTTCTATTTACTTTCACATTGTAAACCTTTTCATTCTTATAGACATTTTTATTCTATAAAAGTAATGTTAAAATTCATATAATAAAATATTGTTGGTTCTATCATGTGATGTGTGTGCATTATATAATACTATATTTCTAAATATGGAACAATTATATAATCAACAGAGAAATTTCACTGATAAAATTATGGGTCATTATTCTAGCTTGGCTTGAAGAGAACACTTCTTTGTTGTTCTGAAAGGCCTGAAGTGAAGGGATCCTCAATTGTTGGTATTCTAGGGGTATTTATAGGTAATTGGGGTCGAGCATGCCTAGGAAACAATGCGAGTGCCGAATTCACCGTGTGTGCCAAGCTGGAGACATTGGATTGAATTTACGTTAGCGAGCTTGAAGGTAAGTGGCGCCTCATTTTAGAAGCGACACATAATCCATGTAGATGGTGGAACTAATTTTGACATTGGCACCAGTTGCCTTTAGTGGAAACTCAACTCGAGCGAGCACGTTGTGATCATGAGTGCAGTGTGTCTATGCCTATGATCAATTTTCTTGATGGCTTATCACTTCGATCATCAAATTCGGTCTTTTTTAACCTTTTTAACACCCACAACATCCACACTCAAATTTCTTACGGTCAAATGCCCTGTGGCAAGAACACCTCATATGCAGTGTAATGTCTCAGATTGTGGTGTGGTGACTTCAAATGCCACAAATAGCTCCGCCCCAAGTTTTCATGGCTCTAAAATTCAATGTGGGCCTACCTATGCAACTCCTCAAAGTAAACTCTTCATTGTGAAACATGTAGGACTCTAGCGGGAGAACCTTCATAAGAGTAAATCTCTTCTTCTGAGTCAACCCATTCATGACACAATGACTAGGGTTGCGTCTTGATGTGTGCATAAGAGTAAAACTCTTCTTCAACACCATTGAATTGTGGCATGATACATACCCTTCATGTCATGATTTGCTTCAGCCCGAGAATTCTTCATTCCTTTGCATCCTACTTAGCTCTAATTGGTCTCCAACTCATATATGAGCATGTTGTCACTAAATACAGTACCAAAGCACCTTCAAAACTCATGAATGAATTGTTTTAAGAAACAAGTCATACCATGCTCACAATGGAAGTTTTCTAAATACCACATCATATAATAGAATGGTGTTTTTGAGAATTCTTCAAATATCAATGTATGGATCAATGTTGCATTGATCTCAACTCAATCGAGATCAACTCACAACTCCCCCTTTTTCAATTCAATTTATGAGGGCTTCTAAGAGACTCATCGATTTCTCTCAAATTATCGAGGGCTCTTTGATCACCTCTTAAGGGTTTTTCAATTTTTTGTGGTCTAAAGACCTTCTTATAATATAAATGACCCTCGCATGAATGACCATATAGATAACCTTAGAAATGTCTGCTATTATTTGAAAGCTTTGATTCCTATTATTTGAATATTGCACCTATGAATTTATAATCGTGTTTGTCTACACATATATAGTTCTGAATAATTACAGGGAAAATGACCGGCCAAAACTGACAGTTAATGTCAGTTTAGGATAGAAAAATGAGAAAATCCAACAAAAGACCAAAAATATTATGAATTTTGTTGAGTAAAAAGTTATCTTTTGACTTTTATGTCTTGTTTTGGAAATAAAAAATGTATATACTAATCGTACCGACTCTGTCAATCGTACTGACTCTGTCAATCGTACTGACTCTGTCAATCGTACTGACTCTGTCAATCGTACTGACTTTGTCAATCATACTGACTGTCAATCGTACTGACTCTCTCAATTGTACTGACTCTGTCAATCGTACTGACTCTGTCAATCGTACTGAATTTTTCAATCTTACTGACTCTTTCAATCGTACTGACTTTTTTGAATCATACTCACTTTGTATCATATCAATACATTACACTAAGTAATACTTATAGTACTCATATTTTTATCACATGCTGGTTTTTATACTCTATCAACACATGTTAATCGTACCCATGTTTATAATCTTCATATATCTTTTGTTTTAACCAAAACGATGTCATGGAGTTAGTTATAAACTAATCAAAATGATGTCGTGTTTTCTGTTTCAATATGACCATTATAATGCCAGGTGTCCAAGTCCCTCTGAGTTTTCTGGAGAAATATGACCGTTGGAGGAAATGTGATCGTTGGAACCTGAGGCCTATAAATAGGAGGTCATTTGAAGCTGAGATTAACAACTGAGAGACTTTGATCATTTTTTGCTTCTATCAAGTTCTAGAGAGATACGTTGTGACTTCTCTCTTGCTTCATACTAAAGCCTTGAGATTAAAAAACGTGAACGGATTATTCTTAGTTTTTGTATTTCATTAAGTGATTTGATCTGCTTTGTGCGACCAATCAGGTGATAACGATCGAGGGCTACTGAGGATAGGCAGACAGTGCTACCGATCATCGTATCGAGGACTTTCAATTGTTTGAAAGATAGAGGTGCCGATTACCTGCAAAATCAAGGGATTGCAGGGATAACAAGACAAAAGTACCAATCATCGTATTGAGGGCTTACCAAGGTGGTGGTAAGACATACCTCTTATCCTAGGTGAAAGGAAAACCCTTCTATTTGGGTCAAAAGAATTGTAATACTTTTACATTTTCGCTGCTGTTTGTTTTAGAAAGGGAATTCTATTGTTTCCTTTCTTCATTTCATATTCATTTGTAATTGTTTCAATTAAAATCATACTGTTACATATTGTATTGATTGATTTTATATGATTTATGGTAGAATCCTTCACTATTGTATTATTCTGATTATTGTATTCATCTTGAATATAATTTCTTTACTTTTCTTATAGTATTACATCATATCATACTTTTATTTCCAATTCAATTGTGGTTAATTGTATTTGTTGTGAATTTTATTAGTTTAAGATCATTTAAACTAATTTCTTAAGTGTTTAAACACAAAGTTTTTAAACCTAAAATTCACCCCCTCTTGTATTGTTCCATCTAATATACATATACATCTATATATCGATCCAAAAATTTTAAATTAAAATGAAATTTCATTTTAATCTAAAATAGAGGAGTTTCTTAACTATAATTAACTAGATTTATTTATCCTTAAATGTCCTTGCCTCGTGATTATACTTATTACTCCAACCAACATACCCAGTTGTACTTACAACTCTTTGACAAGGTAATGATTACATTAATTTGTTTTAACTTCACTTTATGTGGTTAGGTATATATACTTGACATAAAGTCAATACAAATTAATGAATAAAAAGCACAATATAAAATACAAATTCAGTGAAATTGAAAAGAGATGACGGGCTCAGAATCTGCCTTTTTTATTTTTAAAGAGCCACACATGCTGTTACAAGTCATAATAAAATAAATAATTGCACCATGGGGGAAAATGAAACATGAATTTAGGGTGGCCGGAATTCGCACCATAGTCGCAGGTGGAGTGCTTGGCTGATGTGGGAAGGAGCTAGAAAGATTCGGAGGATCCGTTGTCACCTCCGACTCCAGTGCTGTGTGCATCCCTTCTGGCGATCCCTAGCGACGCTCCAACCTTGGAAGCGGCGGAAGTCATTGAATCCTCCGCCGCTCTGAAAATCCGCATTTTGAGTTGTCCTCTCTTTCGAGGGGGAACCTATGGGGGCCACTCTTATTTTGGGAGTCTTTGGTCGGCAGCAGCCTCCTCCTTGGTTGGCAGCCAACCTTGCCGACACAGCAACTTCATGGACAACAGCCAACGGGAGAAATTTCAAGGGTTGATGCACCAACCCTTGACGTTGCAGAATATGTTTTCTTTATAAATAGAAGAGCTATGTGTGTGTAAGAGATTGTGTGGTGTAATATGTGATTGTGTGATCCTCCGTGATTATCCGGAGAGAAGGGAATAGTGAAGCTGCCCTGTTTCTCTCGTGGATGTAGGCAAACCAAGTCGAACCATGTAAAAATCATGTGTTGCTCCGTTTGCTTCTTATTTTGTGTGTTTGAGGTACCATGCACCTCCGCTGCGCCCCAACAAGTGGTATCAGAGGCGAGTCGGAGCAAACGGAGGTGATACGGTGAGGCGACGAATATTTTTCCGGTGGTTGGAAAATGGAAAGTGGTCGGAAAATTTTTATGAGGCCAGATCCGTGAAGAGGACGGCGAGATGATTCCAACGGCGTAAGCGGCGATAAAAACAGAGTTGAACCGAGCCCGGTAGGCTCGGTCAAAGTTTGGTCAAACCCGTGGGTGAACAGTACCCCCATGCTGGAGAAGATGACACTGTTCATACTGCTAGAGACAATTCCGGCGAGATTCCAGTAGGAACTCCGGCGTGCCACGTCAGCGCCACGTCAGCGGGTGATCTGGACCGTTGAACGTGTTTTGACCATATCACGGTCAATTGGTGTCCGATTTCGGCAATCCAGAAGTCGATTCTGACTATTTTGACCATTCTGGACGCATCCGTATGGTTAGTTTTTCAAAATTTACACTCTATTAGTTGGTTTCAGAAGGTTGCGACGTTGACGGTGGTGATCGTGTTTTGCGACGACGACGATGGCTGGTGGCGGAGCACTACCAAGATTTGATATTGAGAAGTTCAATGGTCGAAATAATTTCGGCTTGTGGCAAAGCAAGGTGAAGGATCTTTTGGTGCAGTAGGGCATGATCAGACCGTTGATCGGAGAAAAGCCCGATGCAACTAGTGTCGATGATTGGGAAGAACTCGAGATGCAGGTCGTCAGCACAATTCGACTGTGTCTGGAAAATGAGGTAAAGTACTCGGTGTTGGACGAGACCTCACCGAAAGAAATCTGAAAGAAGTTGGAGCAGCGATATATGGAAAAGTTGCTCACCAACAAATTATTCCTGAAGAAGAAATTATACCAGTTGTGGATGGATGAGGAGACAAATTTTGTGGATCACACCAATGAATTCAACAAGATCTTGACGCAATTATTGGGGCTCGGTGTGAAGGTTGGATAGGAAGATAAATCTTTTTTTATTTTATCATCCCTACCAAGATTATTTGATGGGATTGTGACTGCATTGCTCGTGGGGAAGGAGACATTGAAGCTGGACGATGTGATGGCGTCGCTTCAAGATTCGGAAGCATTTCGAAGACCCGTGATGCATTCAGGCGAGAAAATCATGGTGATGTGAGATGATCAACGTGGGAGGAGCCGATATCGGAAGTCATAAGGTAAAGAATGGCAGCCAAAATACAGGGGACGTGATCCTAGCGACGCCAGTACGTTTCTGGGAAGAAGAAAGTTGAAGAGGAGGATGTGAACATTACAGGATTATCCGCTGATGATGAAATCTGCATGACAACGGGAAGCATGCACTCAGATGAGTGAGTTAATCAGGAAGAGGTGCAGTGTCAATACTGCAAAAGATACAGGCACATGAAGTAGGATTGCCAATTTCTAAAGAGGAAGAACGAGTGAGCTCAAAATACAAAGGAAGACGAATGGGTTCTAGATTCGGGGATCCCATCACACATATGTACGACGAGAGGTACATTTGATACTTTTCACTAGGTGCGAGACTCGGTGAGACTTGGTGATGGGTCAACATGCAAGGTTTGAGGAGTCAGGACAGTGAAATTGAAGACACCCGATTGAGGAATTTGAAAATTGGCTGATGTGAAATTTGTTCTGAGGATGAGGCAGAAGTTGATATCATTAAGTAGGCTCAATGCAAAAGCGTTCAAGATTTTCATAGCAGGTGGAGTGTTGGAAGTATCACGTGGGGATGCAGCGATGTTTACTGGGAATGAGTCTCAAGGGTTGTATTATTTGATAGAGACCGCAGTCAGCCCGAGATCGAGTGAAGAAAGTGGAAGTGCCGCGTCATCTGGCGTGAAGAAGCGTGTTCAATTTGCTGATGAAGTTTTCAAAACCTGCAAGGAGACCACAGGTCAAGCTTCTACCCCAAATTGGTCGTGAGGGGGAGATTTGTCTGGGCCACTCCCATTTTGGGAGTCTTTGGTCGACAGCAGCCTTCTCCTTGGTTGGCAGCCAACCTTGCCGACACAGCAGCTTCATGGACAGCAGCCAGCGGTAGAAATTTCAAGGGTTGATGCACCAACCCTTGACATTTTAGAATCTGTTTTCTTTATAAATAGAAGAGCTATGTGTGTGTAAGAGATTTTGTGGTGTAATATATGATTGTGTGATCCTCTGTGATTATCCGGAGAGAAGGGAATAGAGAAGCTGCCCTGTTTCTCTCATGGATGTAGGCAAACCAAGCTGAACCACGTAAAAATCTTGTGTTGCTCCGTTTGCTTCTTATTTTGTGTGTTTGAGGTACCACGCACCTCCGCTGCACCCTAAAAGAACCCACTTTTCTTTCTCCGCTGACTCCCTGTATGGGAGCTCTGATTGTAAAATATAATAAGAAAACAGAGACCACGGGAAGTAGATTCGAAGGAGTGAGCTGGTTAAGATGATGAACGAAATGAAGCAGAGACTGGTTCAGATGATGAACTAAACATTAGAATCAATGACACCAAATATCACCATCAACTGGTCAACGAAGTTAGAAAAGAAATCAAGAAAAATAACATCATGATTTTTATGTGCTTTGCCTAATCGATCTACATGCGCGAGAAGGGGCACCCAGGTTCCACTATGCAGTATAAATAGAAGTACAACTATACAAAAAGCATCAAATATAAACCACAAAAAGCAGATACATGGGGAAAAATTTCTAATTTCTACATTTTTGTAGCCCCAAGACTCACGATGAAACTGAGAAGAGGGTGTAACATGTACCACACCTTAAACAAACTCAAACAACACAACCAAGTAGCATCGAAAGACAAACAAGAACTAAGCCTCGAGAAGAAATAAAGGCAAACAATGGATCGAGACACCCTAACTAGAGCTCGATCTCACTTTCATGTTGATAACAGAGAGCCTCCACACAATCAATGTCGATCATAATTATCAAGAACTCCCTCCTCTATCCTCATCGTCATTGTCCAGGTACAAGGAACATCAAGAAACATCGAGAGCGCATTAGAACTCCTCACTAAGCACCATGAATAACTGACTCGCATCCTCTACCACCACTTCTTCGCCATCAAACCATAAGGCCTGCAAAATAATATCTTCGCACATGCACCTCCTACTCGTTGAAGCCAAAATACCCAAATTCAATTTCCCCTGAAAACAGTTGTGCCTGAATGGAACAACGCACACAATAAAAGTAAAGATCAAGGAGCCCCAAAGGAGGGGTAATATTACTGAAGCATGTATGTTGTAACAACTCGAGAATCGTGACCATAGGTGGATAGCCACAAAATCATACCAGCCTAATTTTCGAACAGAAAAGTAGGGGAACATGTCCATGCAAGATAGGGCAAAGATGCAGCCCGACAACAAGAAGGCCCACCCAAAAAATACCTAACATTTATTCAACAATTTAAATAAATAAACAAATACATTTCAATCTTCAAAAAAGGGTGAATAAATCCACATAAATGATAAGCACCAAAATCACCAAACAAAGCATCCAAAAACATCACAAGACAACATCATAGGACACTGGCTCTAAAAGATTATTTGGGGAATTAAACTTTTAGCATTTTTGAATTCCCATTGACATACCCAGTCACATGAGAGCATCAACACCCATATTAGACTCCAAAGAAACATACTTGAATTGATCATTCTATAAATCCTAGGTAACCCATCAAAACCTTATGGAGAAGAGGTTAAAAACAAGTCAAAATCCCTCTCCAACTCATGTAGGATCACAAGAGATTTAGATTCAAAGAATGATTTTGTTATGTCCTAATGAGAATGGGTGAGTGGTCAAGAGAAAGGTGAATGGACCATTTTAAATATTCTTATCAAAGTTATATTCATGCAACAAAAATATAAATAGAAATAAACACAATGAATTTATCATAGTTTGGATCTAAATGATTCCACTCTACCCTTCACACCTCTCAAACACAAAGAGATACGACACCCACTATAATGACCTCTTTGAATTTTGTAGGGAGTCACAACCTTTTACAACAATATTTTTAAACCCTTGAGGCATAACCCAAGACATGTTTTTTTGAACACCTGGTGGCTTAACCTCGCCACCCTATATTTTTTACACTAGGAGGCACAACTTAGAAGCTACCTTTTGAAATAAAGGTAGAACCAAACCCTACCTTTTACCTGAATCAAGGAATAAAAGGACCCCTTTCCTTTTACCGATTATGGAAGAACCTGTACCTTTTGTATGAGGTAGTATAAACCAATACCTACCTTTTATGGGTAATATGACTAGACATAATTAAGTACATAAAAGAATGGAAAGAAATAATCATTACAAAACCAGATGAACAAGAAACGGTCTGAGTTTCGAGGTAGTAAGGTTTTCTCTAGCAGTAATGGATCAAACGATTGATGTTCAGTTGAGAGTAGTATATAATTTCTAAAGTGTGTCATACTGAACTTTTCAAGAATACCGTCAACATCAAGTATTAATCAGGTTTTTTCAAACTCTTATATAAAGATTTTCTTCATGCATAGTTGTTGTAAAACTTCTTTTCCAAAGCGTCATGCACATGTTACTTCAGAGTTTTTCAATGTTGTTGTATCATGTGAATTTACTATTTAATGTGAATGAAAAACAAATTCATGTGGGATCTTTTCGATGATCTATAAAAGTAAACAGGATGTACAATACAATATGTGATAACATTTAATACAACACTTAATATCTTTAATAGTCAATATTAAATAACTTGGGAACATTCTCATTGAGTGTGCGAGTCAAACTCTTTACGTTTAATACAATTCAAATTTAAACAGTTCAAGTTCAAAGAATAAAGTGTATATAATAATACACACAAGTCGAAATTTAATGAAGTTTAAATATGGTATAAAACATATCCAAAAAAATTATATATGATTGAAATAAGTAATTGTTAAATTTGGCATGTTGATGTTACAAATTAAAATGTTTATATTTGTTTTTTTTATTTTCTGATTCCATGTATTTTAATCTCCCATTTTCATGATATTTCATGGTTGTTTTACATTTATTTTTCTTAGACTTTGGTTTAGCGGTATTCTAGTTTATTTTTTTACCCTTATGTAAGGTTAATGTTACCCTTACATGAGGTGGTTTTGGTTATATTTTTTTGTTATCTATTATTATTTTATGTTTTTAAATATTACAAAATCCTCTCATTATTTTATATAAAAATTAGTTTTTACTATATCTATGTATTTTTTATTATATCTTGGGTCGTAGTTATCAAATTTTTATAATTATAATTTCAAATGAAATATAAGAAGTTTATCTAACTTTTATTCAACTACGACAAAGTTTAAATCAATCTCTAGGATGTTCGCATTTTGGTCCGAACATATTCCATGCTTTTGGTTTCAATAGTAATATTCAATTTACAATGCTTCATAGTTTTTTTTTAATTTATTATAACTTGAGTTTTTAAGATCAGATTCGCACAAAACTTTTTTTGTGGGAAATCCAATCCATTTTTTTACATTTTATTAGACTAATTGGAAGTCTAAATTTGTTTTTTAAGTGGTTTAAAAATTTATAAAAAAAATCTATAATTCTAAATTTTCTATAATAAATTTTATTCTACAATTCATTGATATATCTAGCGATACACATCAGAATCACATGTCATTTATTGTGTTGGAAAGATAAGATATTTATCTACATTTTATTAAATTGAATTAAAGTCTAAAAAGGTAATTTAGACACTTGAAAAATAGGTTGAATTACTGTAATAATTTCAACATTTTTTTGATAGTTTTCAAAATCACGATCTTCACTATTTTTCAATAATATATTGCTCTATAGATGTTAGATTGATGCATTCTTTGATCCATTGTAAATCTATCAAAAGTATATACATTTAGACACTCTGCATCGAATGCTAATTCTAATGCTCAGATGGCCCAAAAATTAGCCAATGTCTGAAATATCATGTTGCACAGGTTTTCTGAACCCACTTTTATATATACCTACCGTGGGTTTTGTGTAGTGACCATGGGTTTTAAAACCTACCTACCATGAGTATTAAGTTATATCATTTTAAACATATTGTTAGCTTTCAAACCTACCATGAGTGGATTTGCTAAACCAAAATGATCGCATTATCTTATCTAGATTCCTGTAAATGACACTTGTGTGTATTTTATGTGCAATACCAGCACCGAACTTCAATCTTCAATACTCACAATAGATTGTACATGAAGCACCTAGTTTTCCTTGTACAGTTGTACAATACATCTTTTTCATCAACCTCTGACAACATCACATGAGCAGCCCAACAACCATCATGCTAGCAGCGATCTTTTACAAGTGACTGTGAGTGGTGTTTTAGGAGGTACTGCAAAGCTTATGATTTTAGTGCATGAGGTGTATGTACCTACCGTGGAGTTTATTTTTTAAATACGTTTTTTTTTTAAAAACCGCTTAAGTTGTTTTTTAAAAAAAACATGTGACAAAGGAGGCATCGCCGATGCCGCCTTTGTGCTGAAGCACAAAGGCGGTATCGACGATGCCACCTTTCGGATTAAGTGGAAAGGCGGCAACCCCGTTGCCACCTTTCTACTAAAACCAGCAAAAAAAACTTTTTCTTGTTTTAATTTTTTTTATTTGTTTTGTTTTGTTTTGTTTATATATATATATATATATATATATATATATAACAAAACAAAAAAATAAATAAAATAAAATTTTTAGCAGAATTTATCCGCTATTTAAAATCCAGCAGTACTGCCATTACAGCAGTCTGGATTCTGACTGAAGCTCTCACTCAGGGCTCCCTTTTATAAGAGATCTTACACTACAAATCATTATGCATTTCCAATGTGGGATTCTGGTTCTCCATTTCCTGCGCAAAACATTCTTCATTTTCGATGTGGGATTCTGTTTCAAGTATGTGACTTTGAAAGACTATAAAATATAAACTATAAGACCAATATAAATAAAACTTAAAAGATGGATTAAACATATAAAAAATAGTTGAAAACAAAAATAATTTCATAAAAAATGACGATAAAAAATAATTTATAAGCTTTCAAAACCACACACTTGAAACTTAAAAGGTTTCAAGTACATGACTTTAGAAGCCTATAAAATATGAACTAAAAGACCAATATAAATAAAACTTAATACATGGATTAAACATATAACAAATTACTGAAAATAAAAAGAATTTCGTAAAAAATGTTGATGGAAAATAATTTATAAGTTTTCAAAGACACCTACATGAAACTTAAAAATGTTTCAAGCACGTAACTTTGAAAGCCTGTAAAATATAAACTATAAGATCGATATAAATGAAACTTAAAACATGGATTAAAATTATAACAAATAGTTGAAAATAAAAAGAATATCATAAAAATGTTCAAGAAAAATAATTTATAAGCTTTCAAAACCACCTACTTGAAACTTAAAAATGATTCAAGTATGTGGCGTCAAAATACTATAAAATATAAACTATAAGATCGATATAATTTAAAGTTAAGACATGGATTAAACATATAATAAATTATTAAATTGTTAAATTAATATTATTAAAAATTAAATATATAAAAATTAATTAGTTAATTAGTAATTATTAATAATTAATTATATAATAATTATCCAATTAATTAGTAATATAATTATTCACTATATAATAGTTAATTAGTTAATTAGTAATATAATTATAAATTATATTTATTCATTATACTTAATAATTAGTAATTATTAAAAATTATTATATGATAATTAATTAGTTAATTGGTAATATAATTATTAATTATATAATAGTTAATTAGTTAATTAGTAATATAATTATAAATTATCATTATTCATTATAATTATTAATTCTAATTATTCATTATAATTACTAATTATAATTTTTCATTATAATTACTAATTATAATTATCAATTATTAATTATTAATTATTAATATAATTATTAATTATATAACTATTATTTGTATAATAATTAGTTACTTAATCAGTAATTATTAATAACTAATTAAATAATAATTAATTAGTTAAATAGTAATATAATTAGTTAATTGGTAATATAACTATTAACTATTTAATAATTAATTAGTTACTTAGTAATATAATTATTAATTATATACTAGTTAATTAGTTAATTAGTAATAGAATTATTAATTATGTAATTTTTAATTAGGTAATTAGTAATTATTAATGTTTTATTATTATGTTCGTATGGTTATATAAATATATATAAATAAAACTTAATGTTTCAATATAATTTATCTTTTATTCAAGTACGTGAATTTGCTGACCTATATAATATAAACTATAAGACCGATATGAATGAAATTGTAAACATTGCTTAAACATATAACTAGTTGTCCAAAATAAAAATAATTTTTTGTCACGACCCGTCTTCGGGGCCCGTGTCGTGACTACCCGAAGCCTGCCTTCCATAGGCCAGGGGCTGGCGACTAGCATCAAAGGCATATATCTCGATAAAAAGGGAAGGCATTGCCTTTATAAAGTAAACAAACACCACTGAGTACGCAAGCTGAGTAAACACTAAGTAAACTGAGTACAAAAGTAACTGCTAGAAAGTAAGTGGGCCAGAATACAAACTCAACTGAAGTAAAGTAAAACTGAAAAGAAAGTACAGCAGTAGAAAAGTAAAGCAGCAACTCTGAGCTGTCCTCTGGAAATCCCACCTGAAGGGTGGGTACATATAGTCTCCTCAGCACCTCGGCTCTAGTCGTCCGCTCCGTCTACATCATGTCCAGTGATCTACCTCCAGGTACCGTCCAGCTCCACGAGCCTCCACCTCGATCAGCGTTGTCCGTCGTCTGCATCCAACACAACGTAGTGCAGGCATAGCCCGTGCAGGGGTGAGTATACGCTACTAAGTAGGGACCCTGAGACCCCATAAGGTCTCCCAGAATCCACAAAGGACAAACCACAAAGGAAAGATACAATCACGAAGTAACAACCAACTATACTTAGGTATGTGCCCATACATATACCTAATTCATCAATTCCAGCTCGGCTCCAGCACACGAGGCCAAAATACAACCCAGTCCACAGAGGAAAAACATAACTCATTCCACATAGGAATTCACAACCCAATCCACACAGGAAAGCACAACCCAATCCACATAGTAAAGCACAAAAATCATATCGATGATATTTATTGTAAGTTAAGACTAAGCTTACACAGGTATACTTCTTCGTAAGGCGATAGAGATGATTAGATGTAGCCACTGATTCATCTAAGCTGTCAGACCCACATAGGATATAAGACCAGCTAAGCTGTCGGACCCACACAGGATACAAGACCAGCTACTCTGCCGGACCCACACAGGATACAAGTACAGAGGTCAAATACTACCGGACCCACATAGGATAGAAGAACAGTAGTCTAATACTGCCGGACCCACTTAGGATACAAGAACAGTAGTCATCGCCGCCAAACCCACGGAGGATTCCAGTACGGTAGTCATTGATGTCGAACCCACGGAGGATTTCAGTACAGTCGTTGTCGTCGACACAGTCGCAGCCAGCTCTAGGGTTCCCCCACACAGCATGCTTGATTCCGGGAGGGTCCACTCCACGAGCCAAGGGGGTCAATACATCAACTGACACGAAGTCCGGAGTTTATGTATCCCAAAGTTCCGTCTCGTCGAAAGGAACACAACGCGACAGACGACGCGTCAATTGGACGCCCGGTCTGAGAGTTATTGCCTTTTTCGTCCCAGGGGCCCTGTTGGTTTTTAAGTCAAAACCAACCCTACTGTACTCCAACTGCGTCCAAACCATGAGCGGAGTAAGCCAAAATAACTGTCTCACTAATAGGAATCCAACAAAGTCGACGACACGTCAATCGGACGTCCGGAGCTCATATTATAAGCGTTTCCGCTTCGAGGGCCCGATTGGTTTCGTGTTCGAACCAACCCGTTCATACCCAAAGTTCTCTAAAACCTTTATTGTAATATACCTAAACGGCCATCTTGATCCAAGGATCTCTACGCAACTGATGGTGCATCGATCGGAGGTCTGTAGCCCAAGTTATGGGTGTTTGAACGGATCTGTCTGGAAATCATGGGGTTCGGGCCCGGTCCGACCTGACCCGATACCCCTGGGTCGGCCCGTTGGGGCGCGGCCTGGCCCGGCTGGTGCGGCCCGGCCCAGCCAATGCGGCCCGGCCCGGCGCGGGGGTCCGGCGCGGGCGGTCCGGCCCGACGCGGCCGGTGCGGCCCGGTGGGGGCGCCCGCGCGCTGAGCGGACGCGGAAGGGGGGGGGGGGGGTGCTACCCCCTCGTTTTGAAACGGCGTCCCCCACTTGGGGGGGGGGGGGGCTCCCTTTCCACCTGATGGGGGTTACGACCCCCGGTCTTCCGAAATCCGGCCGGCCGTAATGGTCGGCCGGTGTGCCACCGCAGCCTTAGGCCGCGGCCCTTGTCCGACCGGCGCGACGGCGCCGCGCCCCTCCGCCGCGGCCCGCCCCGGCCATGGCCTCCTGGTGCTCCGACGCGACGCGACGGCACCATGCTCCTCCGCCGGGGCCCAGCTCCGGTCGCGGCCTCTTTCGGCTTCAAAGGTATGGCGCGACGGCGCCGCGCTCCTTCGCCGCGGCCCGCACCATCCGCGGTTCCCTCGTTCCCGCGCGGTGCCGTTGCACCTCGCCACCTCCGCTCTAAACCACAACAAATTCCAACAACAAAGGGGGAGGAGGGTCGGTCGTGTTCGTGTGGTCCGACCTCCTCCTGTTATAATGATAACAAGCGTCCAAGAAATAATGAAGAACGTCAAATAATAATTCTTGAAAGATGAACAACCCCTACCTCAAAGTTGTTCTAGGAAGCTCGCGTCACGGAATATGGTGTCGCGGGTGAGGCTACGTGTACGTTGACGGTGAACGTCCGTGGAAGAAGTGGCGTCTCCCTTTCTTTGACGCAGGAAGACGATGAAACAGCGAGTCGGCATTCTTCATCGAAGTCTCGGCGTTCTTCAACGAGAATGATGGAGATCTCCAAGACTTAGAGTATCCTCTACAGAAACTTAACACAACAAGCTTCCAACCAAATAAAATAAGACTCCTCTTATTTTATTTCCCAAGCCATGCATTTCAAAACCTCCAAGATTCAAAATTGAATTCACCTCATTTAATTAATCTCGACTTGTCAAAATTAAATGGAGTGTTTCATAATTAAAGAGTGGGTTTAGAAGAGTTAGGGAGTTATGGGGAATTTGAAAAGGTGGGGGCTCATGTGGGACCCACCTCACCTTTAATTCACTCATGGGAAGTTAACAACCAGTGGGTCCCACTCCAACTCCCACACCTAGGTTCTAACACATGGAAAAGAGAAATAAAATTCTTAACACAATTTTATTTCACTCACACTTAAACCACAAGTTTAAACAACCCTTCCTGAGCAAACGCAACTCTAGAAAAGGTCTTGTTAAGTAATTATTGGTGTTGTGGTTTCATCGGTGCCCTCGGATTTTGATTCCGAGCACTGGTTCAGAAGTTAGAAAACTCACTCGTTCGTTCACTGAACGTACCCGAGCTAAACTTCGGAAATTGATTCTGGGCACACCGGGCCTCGGAATTAGGTGTCGTTGGAAACTGCATACTCGTAAAATCCCAAAGAATTTAAGAAAAAAAAATTCCCTTGAAATTTACGGGTCTTTACATTTTTAAAAAATCTTGGTGAAAAATTATTTATAACCTATCATATCCACCTACTTGAAACTTAAAAATGTTTCAAGTACGTGACTTTTCTGGCTTATATTATAAACTATAAGACCAATATGAATGAAATTTTAAACATTGCTTAAATTGGAACTCAATTCACCCCCTCTTGAGATTCCACTCTGACCAACAAGTAATAATAGTTTTTTGATTTCTGTAGACATAAAACATGTAAACAATAATGTACAATCAATTCCTATGTCTATGGTGAGGAGATTCCATCCCACATGGTGGTCTGCGAATAGGACGTCCGCGTCGAGTGCGTAGTGGAGTCTGATGACCTAGATAAGGCTGATCCTCGGGCACTGGAACGTCGACTGTCGCATCCTCCATCTGTGTGTCAGTGGGAGGAGCTGTCAACTGCATCTCGTATGGCCATCTAGATCCTTCTCTCACTAAGGTGGTAGAAGGACTTGCCTTCATCGCAGTGGGGAACGAAGCTTATGATGGAGCTATACCCCAAGACGGCAATGGCTCTAGAATCCAAGGCTATGAAGGATCTGGAACCCAAGATGGAGAGATCTGAGGATATTCTGTCAGGAAAGACGGATCTCATGTCACCTGAGGCACATCCTGAATCGGTTGATCCTGGACTACTAGAGGGTCGGCCTCTGACTGTGGAACAAATGAGCCTCTGGGGTAAGAACCTCCTCACTCCAAGTCGGATGTGTGAAGATGCTCCTGGATAGCACACGAAAAGATGCCCTCACCTCCAACGCTATAGCATGGACGACTACCCGGCTAAAGACCCCCTCCTCGTCATTACTCATGCGAATAAGCTGCTCTGTGTGACTTCCCTGTAAATAGATTCAAATGGAATTAGAAAATAATTCAATAAAAAAACTAATAGAAATTTATTGAATTACCATCCTCTGCATCTCAATGTCGGCTTGGGTAAGATACAGTATATGCTTCAGTCTATACCACAACGCATAGTCAACTTACTCTGAAAGAGAGAATCGATTCATAAGAACACCCTGAATACGTAACTCTACACGTCTGTGCCAACAGTAGAAAAAATTGGCATGTACTTGGGACCAGTCATCATCCTGCCTCCCTATCAGCTTCATCCCATGAAGCCGGTCTGTCTGTCTCGATGGTAATGGAATCAACTGAGTACGGAAAAACTGGCGCATGACCCTATCAGGCTACTTCCCCTCAATAATATGGAAGTGAATGAGGGGTACTAAAACCATAGAATCCTCAAGCACAATAGTTCAATATGTTGGAAACTGGTCCATAATACTCCAGTATGGAATCCAGGAAATCTGAAATGACAAGTGATTTTGTCAAAAAAACACCTAACTAAAAACAAAAATTGATGTTATTATTAAATATGTTAGACAGTGATAGATTCTATATACATACCTGATCAGGTAAGAGACAGTCCAACTGTAGCCGATATACGCCCAAATGTTGTCTCGAAACCTCGTCAAAATTGTGTTGCTGAGACCACTTATAAAATACATCAATGATAGTGACAAATAATGATAAATTATAGTTAATAACTCATAGTATAATCAGAAACCAATAGAAATGACTTATCATATAAGCGTCCACACTGAGCGTCATGCAGCACCTCCATCTCGACTGGTGGGCCAGTAAGGTTAGGGAGGAATGCTGGGATGCGCTCCCATGCCCACATCTGAATAAGTATGACGCATACTCTAAGACCTGTACGGTCCCTATGGGATAGCCTGCATAATGATTTGTACGTGTATGCCAAACAGGCTGATCCCCAATTGTACGTCCCAACCCGATCAAAGTCCTCTAATAGGGGTAGATACATCATATGCACGTGCATCCCCGAGTGATCAGTACACATGATCCCACCAATGATCCATAAGATATATGCACGGGCATAACGCATGACGGTCTGCTCATCATCATCACCCTGTAAATGTAGAATCTGCGACTCCAACCACGACATAGATAAGGACGATCCATCTATATCCCTACAGTCGGACAAAATATCAACGCCTAACAAGCGATGAGTAAGGTCTGGCCAAGCTGCACAAGTGAGTCCAATAACGGGTCTCCCCGGGATAGGCAGACCGAGAAGCACTACGACATCCTCAAGGGTGATGGTTATCTCTCCCTCAGGTAGGTGGAATGTGTGTGTCTCTAGTCTCCATCTCTCAACGAGGGCAGTAAGTAGGTAATGATCTACAAATGTGAAATCTAATACGGCAAGGCCATAGAAGCCAGCATGGCTCAAGTAAGGTTTAATGGCATGTAAAGGCTCCATGTGATGAAAATAGTGCACTCGACGCACCTTCACCAATCGATCTGGACAACCCTCTAACACGGCCTATGAAATATGGGTAGGCTGCTGAGTCAGTAGTATGGTATCATCCATCTGCATATAAACAAATGAAATGAGTCATAAGTGTAAAATGTAAATATAAAATTATGGATTGGATTAAGATAAACCATGTCAATTAGTAATGATGTTTTTGGAATTTATTTAATTGTATGTATTCAATAACTTATGCTAATCATTATGATACTATAATTTCATTATAGAATAGTTTACTAAAATATCCTACATGTTTAGGTTGGGGTTTAGGTTTGAGGGTTTAGGGTTAAAAATTTTAATATTAACATTCAAGAAACATGTTTATGGGTGAATAACATTTACTTTACAATATGGGTTAACTGTTCCGCTTTCAGATTTATGAAATAAATTCTTTTATCTCAGATTTAAAGTTATTTCTTTAAAGAAAGAATATTAATATGAAATAAGTTCTATTATCTAAAATATTTAGTCTTGAATTTGGTTACACATATTTTGGGGGAGATTTATGATTAACTACTTAGGGATTGGATTAAGATAAATCATGTCAATTAGTAATGATGTTTTTGGAATTTATCTAATTGTATATATTCAATAACTTAGGCTAATCATTATGATACTATAATTTTGTTATAGAATAGTTTACTAAAATATCCTACATGTTTAGGTTGGGGTTTAGGTTTCAGGGTTTCGGGTTAAAATTTTTAATATTAACATTCAGGAAACATGTTTATGGGTTAATAACATTTACTTTACAATATGGGTTAATTGTTCTGCTTTCGGATTTATGAAATAAATTCTTTTATATCAGATTTAAAGTTATTTCTTGAAAGCAAGAACATTAATATGAAATAAGTTCAATTATCTAAAATATTGCATCTTGAATTTGGTTACACATATTTTGGGGGAGCTTTATGATTAACTACTTATGGATTAGATTAAGATAAACCATGTCAATTAGTAATGAAGTTTTTGGAATTTATCTAATTGTATGTATTCAATAACTTATGATAATCATGATGATACTATAATTTCTTTATAGAATAGTTCACTAAAATATCCTATATTTTTAGGTTGTGTTTTAGGTTTGAGGGTTTAGGGTTAAAATTTTTAATATTAACGTTCAGGAAACATGTTTATGGGTTAATAACATTTACTTTACAATATGGGTTAACAGTTCTGCTTTTGGATTTATGAAATAAATTCTTTTATCTCAGATTTAAAGTTATTTCTTAAAATCAAGAATATTAATATGAAATAAGTTCTATTATCTAAAATATTGAGTCTTGAATTTGGTTACACATGTTTTGGGAGAGCTTTATGATTAACTACTTATGGATTAGATTAAGATAAACCATTTCAATTAGTAATGATGTTTTTGGAATTTATCTAATTGTATGTATTCAATAACTTATGCTAATCATTATGATACTATAATTTTGTTATAGAATAGTTTAATAAAATATCCTACATGTTTAGGTTGGGGTTTAGGTTTGAGGGTTTAGGGTTAAAATTTTTAATATTGACATTCAAGAAACATGTTTATGTGTTAATAACATTTACTTTACAATATGGGTTAACTGTTCCGCTTTCAGATTTATGAAATAAATTATTTTATATCAGATTTAAAGTTATTTCTTGAAAGCAAGAATATTAATATGAAATAAGTTATATTATCTAAAATATTGAGTATTGAATTTGGTTACACATATTTTGGAGGAGCTTTATGATTAACTACTTATGGATTAGATTAAGATAAACCGTGTCAATTAGTAATGATGTTTTTCAAATTTATCTAATTGTATGTATTCAATAATTTTTGCTAATAATTATGATACTATAATTTCATTATAGAATAGTGTACTAAAATATCCTACATGTTTAGGTTGTGGTTTAGGTTTGAGGGTTTAGAAAATCGAGGAATAAAGAAGAGATAACAACATTTAGTTTACAATATGGGAATGTCACAATGAAGACAATACATCATTATGGATGAGACTGTGAACTCGACCCAACAACGTTAGGGTATCATTTTCGGTTATGAGCTTCTTTATGACATATCGTGCATTGAAAACTCTGTTTTTGTTCTTGAGGCCAGTCCATCTCATTACGCATCCTACTCGCCTTCGGTCTCCCATGAGGACGCAACCGATTCATGTCAGGTATCACTATCAGCTGGCCTTCAGGCATTGGGAAATAACAATACTCTGTAATAGGTGTCTGTGGTGAAGTATAATAGTTAGAAATGGTATCCATCCGATACACTAGATCAACATATGCTTCCCATGAGATGTTCACAGAGGCACATGCTACGATGACGTGTGTACATGGAAATCGTAAGGCCTGAAAGTTTCCACATTGACATTGCATTTCTTCCAGTAATACCACTTTTTTTTCACTGATGCGATTTGTGATGGGGTATAAATGCTCTTGAACTTCAAATCGGGAGTCTTCTCTTCGAAAGAGATAGACGTGATAACCAAAAGCTTCTTTAATATTCTTTTCAATCTCTCGTTGAAAGTGTCTTTCATATCTTAGCCCCTATTGTATTCCGTCTGATGCTAGTTTTTGTCTATCCACAAAGTACTTCACGCATCGATATAATGTCTCTGGAACTAAGGCGGTTATAGGTAGCTTGAGAATCCCTTTGAATATACCATTGATTCACTCCACAATGTTTGTCATCATGTGTCTGTACCTCTTCCCCCCGTCGTATACCAATGTCCATTTCTCTTTTGGAATCCGCATCATATAATCATAAACTTCTTGATTAGCTTGACAAATTTGTTCAAAAAGTTCTTCAAACTGCCGTTGGTCTGACTCATATGCTACAAATCATAGATGATATTTCACATAAATTGATTTTATCTTTATATTGAAATAGTAAAACAGAACGAATAGAATGTGTACCAAGCCTCGTGATTGCCTTATTCATCGGTTTGTTGTGGAATTTTTTATGCACATTTCTAGCAATGTGTCTAATGCAGAACTGATGATGTGCATTTGGGTATCTCCATGTATCAGGATCTGCATTAATTGCCTCATTAATTGCTCGATGGTGATCAGATATCAAACAAGCACCCTGAATGTTGGTGAAATGGTTACTGATACATGCCAAAAACCAACACCATGATTCATAGTTTTCTTTCTCTACAATGGAAAAGGAAAGTGGAAGAGGTGAAAGGTTTCCATCTTGGGTTTCCATAATCAACAATACACCCCTGTATTTTCCATACAGAAATGTTCCATCAATCTGAATAAACTGTTTGCAGAAACAAAATGCGGAGATACAGGGAAGGAATGCCCAGAACAACCGATGAAACTGAACACGAGATGGATCAAGTTGGTTATCGTGAGACACATGTTATTTTGTATCCATATGGAATAAAACTTGGTTATGATGCCTTAGTATGGCTAGAAATTGCGATAACACCTGATATGAGTCTTCCCAATCACCATATACCTTCACAATTGCCTTCTGTTTCCCCATCTATGCCTTATTATAGAAAATCTTATAACCGAATTTCTATTGAATCCTCTCTTGAATAAGGGATATTGGAACATCTTGACATGTCCTAATCATCTCAACAACAATAGATGACTCAAATTCTGCATCCAACGAGGAATGATCTTGTGTGAGACTTGGCTAAACGCAAGTATGAGCCACCTCAATCCTCGAGATTCTCCAACCTCCAAATGTAATGTCTGGAATCGCCCTTAAGCAAAATCTACAATCATCCCCATACTTCTCACACCGTATAACATATTTACTATGGCATGATTCGTGAACTACATAGTTGAAGTGTCTCTCAATATGAAATCTCTTTAACGTGCTTTTTAAGGCATCTTTATTAAGAAAATTCCTTCCAATATATAAGGTTTTTTCCACCTCACTAAACCTATCTGATAAAACTCCAGGTAACTCATTTGTCAGTGTGAGAATAGTATTGTTAAATTCATACATGTATGTCATTGCTTCTGACCAAGATGAAAAGAGTGGTGGATGATTTATTGTAGGTCGAGTTTGATGTACAACTAATGCATTTCTCAAAACCTCCTCTCTATCTTCTGTTGGTCCCTCCTCATCAGCATTGTTGTCACCATCTGATCCATCATTATGAAACTCCTCATCAGAAGTCGGATTGACATGTATATCTGGGAGATCATTTAGGTTGTCTTTTTCTGCTGCATCATTTGGAATGGGCTCAATTTCATGGGGTGGACTGTCTTCAACCACTCTTGTAAATCTATGTCTTCATACAAGTGGACGTTGTTGTTGTACAGTAGCAACATCAACGTATAACTCCATCATGGTACCATCTGACCATTGAGAAAATAAATTAATTGCTTGGACCCACAGCGCATCAGCAACCAATGGACAAGCTAGATGCCACAGTGTTGTCAAAAATTGAAAATTTATATAGCTCATAGACATGATCTCTTGATTAGGTCCCAGATTCAAGGAAAGACGAATTCTCTCTTGAAGGTCACTTATGGTTACACAATCAGCTGTACTAACCACCGTAATTGGTTGTGTACTGTAAGAAGCTCCTTGCTCAGTTTGAATAATCTCTCCATAGCAGTACACACAGACAAACATGACTCTCTACGTCAAAAATGTTTCTTTCATCAAAATTATGATAGTGTAACAAATATTAACAATTATGTTTGACCATATGATGTCTATTAGAATGTAATTTTAGGGTAACCTAAACTAAACTACTGATGTTTGACCATATGATATATATTAGAATGTAATTTTAGGGAGCCTTTTTATTTAATGTGTTTGTTCTTCTTCATTTCACTTTATATGTTCATCAGCATTGTTAGCTAATCATTATATGGATCCATGTTTTAATCATATTTTATTTATTAATTATTCTATAATTAATTATGTTTAATAGTAACTATTATTTCTAAATGATATAATCTTTACATTTTAAAACATTTTCTTCTCCATTTCATTTTAAAAAATTATAATTGTCATTTTAAACTGATTTTCTTAATACATTTTTTAACTGATCAATCATTATTTAATCACTATTTTATCATTATTAAGTTATTATTTAATTATTTATTCTTTAATCGTTAATCATATTATATTCATTAGTTAATTATAACTAACTAATAATAACTTTAATTCGTTAATTCTTGTGTCCTTATTTGATTCTATAACATTATATTTATCATTTTATCACTGATAAATATATTGATTTGATTTTTCTTCTCTTAGATATTTTAGTAGTTTATAAAGAAAATATGAATCATCTTAAGCATATTCCCCGGGAGTGTCAAACTAGGATGCAGCAAGGCCGGTTATCGTGCACCATTTCCCGTTCAAGTCTAGTTCAAAGCGGTGTTTTTGGGTTTTACCCCTATGTACATCTGTGTCAGAGCCACATCCACTTGTTTATATTCAGACAGGAATTTAGTTGCTTAGATAACCACATAATCTTTAAGCTACCAAAATTTCAAAATACTTAGTCCTAAGTTAATCTATACTTAATCTATACTACCTAACAATAATTATTTCAAACTATATTTAACTAATTACAGAAACTAAATAACCAAATATTAAGAAATAACTAAACTACTTAAAAAATGAAATATTTAAACTAAAAAAAAATTAAATTAATTAAATAAAAACATTAAATTAAATAAAGAAACATACCGCTAAATGAAGCTTCGTAAAAACCCGCACAACAAATGAATTTTTTAGAGAGAGAGAGAGAATTTAGGAGAATTGAAGGCAAAGATCAAGTGAGGAGGGGGTGGCGGATGCCCTTTTATAGGGAGTTCAGGCCAAGGCGGCATAGCAGAGGCTGCCTTTTGCCTCTGCGTAAGGCCAAAGGCGGCATCGGAGAAGCCGCCTTTCGCCTTACCCAGAGGCAAAAGGAGGCATCCCCCCGGCCGCCTTTGCCATGTCATCGATCCGGGCCAAAGGTGGCATGGGGGAGAAAAGGCAGCATCGCCGATTCCACCTTTGTAGCATGTTTTTTTTTTAAAAATTAACCTAAGCGGTTTTTCAATTTTTTTTAAAAACGTATTTAAAAAAACTCACCTACCATGTGCTTTGTTACAACCAACTGTGACTCTAGCAAGTGACTACATGGTAAGTGAACCTACCACATGAAGGATAGTACCTATTGTGAATCCACTCTCAACCTACCATGAAGGAAATTGGTAAGTGGCCATGCAATATTATTATATAGTTATCGCACACTGTCAATATACCAACCGTGTGTTTTATTTTTTTTATTACCGCATGTTATATCAAGTGACCACATGATTTATTTTTCCCACAATCCATATAATGATCGCAAGACAACCAAACACACATTATCGGCAGGTTAAGTATACCGACCACAACTTCTTTTAGCATGCACGATCAGTTCAACACACAACTTAGTTTTTCTTAAATCTGGAATTCTATGCATGCTCTCTTTCTCATCGTTTTTGATACTTTGATCAACTGCATACTTATTTTAAGTATTTTAAGTGTTTTTTTATTTCTAAAAATCATATATATTATATATAAGCCATGAAAAGTGTTATAATAATATTTTAATCAGTTTTAAATATGATTTAAATTTATTTATTATTTTTGCCTAACACTTACAACAAGTATTTGGAATATTTAAGATTTTATATTTTAAGTTAATTTCTTTGGATTATTCTTTTCTAAATTATCATTTAATGACATATAAATTATTCAAAATTATTTCTTAGTATTTAATGCAGCATAATTAAATCCTTTAATTATTACGAGATGCATTTAATTTGAAAATATTTTAAAATTTGAATTTAAAAATTAAAATTATATTATGTTTTAATGGGATTGCTTTGGCCTACTATTATAGAGACTTTTAAAATCAGTTAATGGATAATTCAAAATGGTTTGAATCACTCTTTGGCTTTTGAATTCAAATGATATTTATTACTATTATCCTCGATGATACATTTCTCTATTCTGAATAATTGTGTAATTTGAATTTTAATTTTTTTACCCAGTTGGAGATTGATTTTTTAGTATTTATAGATTCTATTTGAAGGCCTCAAGATGAAATTCAAAGCACAATACTGAGAAGACACTACTACACATGAGGCCTTTAACATCACTAAAATAGGGATTTGTCAGCGCAAAAAAGTGCTGAAAATCGGAGCACCTTTGAAATACCTAAGCCTTTATCAGCGCTTCTTTTAGCATTGATAAATGACAAACTTTGTCAACACTAAAAATAGCACTGATAAAAGGGGTTCCTTTATCTGTGCTAGTTTAGTGCTGATTAAGGGGCATTTTGCTATAGTGTTCTATTAAAATTATAGCACACTACACCAAAAAATATAGGGATAAAATACATAATTTAATTGAAATAAAACTTACAAGACAAATACCCAAAAATACATTATATTGTAGACATTTCAGAAATTGGTAAGCACAATTACATTAATAATTACAATTTATCACATACATTCAAAAACATCAATGTTCCTTTGTCTTTAGATCCCAACCCGCGGTCATGATATTAGTAACTGAATAAATCACCCTAGCCCAAGCAAATGAATTCACCAATATAAGAAAATAATTCTTATGTTAGTAATACTATAAAAAATAAATTAAACACAAAGTGTCAATTTTAAACTAAAAACATATACTTTGAGTCATACTAGGCACACCACATTTCAGATTGGGTTGCAGTTGATTCTTAAACATCACACCATTTCTTATTATTCTCAAAATTAGGTTCTCTTAAATTGTCTTACATCTATGGTGATAAAAAACTCTCACTATGGATGTGATCCAATTCAATAGCACTTTCTTTTGAGAGCAGGCCTTCAATTGTCACACCATTTCTTATTCGTCTTCAAGCATTATCTTTATAAAAATTAACTAAATAAGTATCAGATAAAAATGATAATGAAATTAACTAATAAGTAATATATAAAATGATGTGAAGACATTCCAAGCTTGTTTGCACAGTTTTTGGCTTTTTGATGCCTGTTTTAAACTAAAATGACACTTATATATTGAAAACATGCACTTCGAGTCATACCGACCACACAGTGTGTCAGATTGACATGCGGTCAATTTCTAGATGATACAAATGAATTATGGATCAGTTTCCTAAAGTTTGAAAACAATATGAGATCGTTTTATCAGTTTTGGATAGTTATGTTTGTTTTAAAAAAAATGACACCTTTATATTGAAAACACACATTTTGAGTCATATTGGTCACATCATGTTTCATATTGACATATGGTTGATTCTTACACGTCAGAGATAAATTATGGACTATTGTCCTAAAGTTTGAAAATAATATGAGCTATTTTTTTGGTTTTGGCTATTTGATGTGTGTTTTAAACTAAAATGACACTTTTGTATTGAAAACACACACTTTGAGTTATACCGACCACATCGTGTATCATATTGACGTGTGGTTGATTCATACATGTCAAAAATAAATTATAGACCATTTTCCAAAATTTTGAAAACAATATGAGCTCGTTTTCTAAGTTTTAGCAATGTGAAACATTTTAAACTAAAATATAACTTTTATATTGAAAACACACACTTTGAGTCATGCCGACCACATCATGTTTTAGATTAAACTACAGTCAAATCCTAAACATTAATTACAAATGAATTATGGATTGTTTCCTAAATTTTGAAAACATTATGAGCCCATTTTCTTACTTCTGGCTAGTGACGTGCGTTTTAAACTAAAATGACACCTTTATATTGAAAACATGCACTTTGAGTCATATCGATCATATCGTGTATTATATTGATGTGTGGTTGATTCCTACATATCACAAATGAATGGAGGATATTTTTCCTGATGTTTTAAAAAAAATCAAGCTCATTTTCTTGTTTTTGGAAACTTGATGTGTGTTTTAAACTAAAATAACACTTTTGTATTGAAAACACACACCTCGAGTCATACCAACCACATTGTGTGTCCGATTGATGAGTGTTTCATTACTACACAACAAAAATTAATTTTGAATCATTTTTCTAAATTTTGAAAATAACCCAACCTCATTTGCTCGATTTTGGTGATGTGACACATGTTTTAAACTAAAATGACACTTTTATATTGAAAACACCCATTTTTGAGTCATGTCAACCACATCTTGTGCTAGATTGATATGTGGTCAATTCTTATAAATCACAAATGAATTATGGATTGTTTCCATAAATTTTTAAATAATACATGTAAAGTCCCAACCCAGATTCCACTAAAATGGTGCTCTGAGCTGGTTGGTTATGAGGCCTCAAGCACCATACGCCAGAGCTGCTAACTAACAGTGAGATCCTAGGATGTGACTGTGTGGAGACTATTCCCACATATCAGAGTAATCAAACAGAAATAGCTAAGTATCATACACAAAAACAAAAGAACAGAGTGCAGAAGCAATAAATAAACTGAAATAGAACATGTTTTAATAATAAATTAAAATGCTATAAAATCCCAAACAACTATGACATACATAAAACAGTGGTCACCCACTTAGTCGACCATGCAGATATAGTAATACACAATAAATTGAAATAACATTATAGGGTTCCACTACTAACTTTGACTCAGACCACATACCCAGTCTCCAAACAATGTTGAACTGAAACAACCTAATTAGAAGAATCCACATGAGCATCTCTACTCAAACATGAAGCACTAGGCCTCGACCCTATCCACCATGCAATAGTGCTTAACCTGAAATGTAGACATAAGGTCTACATGTACATTGAGGTGCATGTGCACGGGTAAGAAATAATTTCATTAGGCCACCCCAATGACAACCTATAAAAATAAACTACTATAAGTTTATTCAAAATCATGGTGCTCAGCCTAGTCTAGACACAACTAAAAAGATAAGTAAGTTAATAAATGTGAAACCATTGTCAAACCCTTGGTCTGTAATCTCAGTAAACTGGGTAAGTGCCGCCATGGATGACCATATCTATATATATATATATATATACATGTATAGTCCCCTACCAATACATATATACATAAATATAAATATTCACGAGTAAGTGTAAGAAATAACACAAAACCAATCAGCAGTCGATCCTTGGGTCCGTAATCCCTACTTGCCTAGACATAATATGCAAGGGCATTGAGCTAGATGTCATACCACTCAAGCCATGTATCAATAAGTTGATCTCTGGGTTCTTAATCCCCATTGACAAGTACCTACTTCGACTAATGCCAGAAATGTCTCTGAGCAAGCTACATCACCATAGGGGATACTCATCCTACACCTGGGTTCACCCATACTTTCCTCCAATCACTAAAATCATGGATTCCAAGGAAGTACATCAGGACATCCTGTAAATGGTCATTGATATAAACGTCATGCTGCTCAGGCCATGTAAATACAGTCTAATGTATGAGCCCTAGGTCCTAGTTTGTAGGTGGTCATGACATTCGAAACTTGGATTAACCCTAAGGGTATAACCCTTAGAAGATCTGCAAGGATAAATCACTAGTGAGATGCCATTCCCACCCCTAGAGTCTCTAATAAGGGAGAGCTTAATCATACCTATCATTCATAAGAGCGTAATCATTTAGGTAAAACCAATTATGTGAGACTCCATGATCAACACCATGGTCAAGTAACTGATCAGGGATAGTGTAATCATCCCTATCCCTTGAGAGAGCGTAATCATTTTGAGAATAATCAGATCTAGAAGAGCATAATGATCCTCATCACATATCAACATAGGAGAGAATAATCATCCTCATCATTCAAGAGAGCAGAATCGTCTATGAGTATCATTAATAGAGAGGCCATGCCCGTATACCATTATATTAGGCTCAACAACAAAATTCTAGGAATCACCTATGGACATCCCAACAAGGTAATAATCAAATATATAGGTTCAGCTACTAGATCCCAGGTGAGATTCCATCCCCACCCCTGGAGTCTCTATAAGGGAGATGCAATCAAATCTATCATCTAGAAGAGCATAATCATTCTGGGAAAACCAATGATGTGAAATGTCATGCTAAACACTGAAGTTAAGTAACCGATCTGGGAGAGCGCAATCATCCCCATCCCTTGGTAGAGTGTAATCATCCACAAGAATAATTAGATTGAGGAGAGTGTAATCACCCTCATCATATATCAATTGAGGAGAGAGGAATCATCCTCATCACTCGGGAGAGCAGAATCATCCACGAGTATCATTACCAGGTATTTAATGCCTGTATACCATAATAGTAGGCTCAAGATTTGGCTTTTAGGAAATACCTATGGGCATCCCAACAAGGTAATAAGAAAATATATAGGCTCATCAGCTAGATCTCAGGTAGTGCTACTAGGTATACCAATAAACATAAGAAATAACATGGATCAGAAGCCGAATCACAGGAAAGGATGTCTAGGCATCCCAACAACATGATGGATCCTAGTAAGAATGTATGGGAATCCCAAAGAGAAAGAAAAACACCCTATGTCAGGCTCAAAAGACACCAACTAGGAATCACCTCTTCCTAACACATCCACATCATCAATAAACAAGTGAAAGTGTAAACAAAAGAGTGAGGGTGGCCGAATGCTGAAACCCAACACTACCACCCCAAATCCAAGGGATTACAAGTTCACCACATGTTCTAAGGTGACAACCATTACCATCTCTACCCAAACTCGATGTACTAACTCATGGTTGTAATTAACAGGTCACCTGTTGGGTACCTCAAGTCAAAACACTGAAAAGGAATCCTACTTGGGATCCTCAAGGTCTAAACACAAGTGAAGGAATCCTACTTGGAATCCTTAGCTAAAAAGGAAAAGGGAGGAATACTACATGTGATCCTTAAATGATAAGAAAACTAAGTCATACTACAAGGGATTTTATGAACGGTACATAGAAAAGGGGGAATCCTACATGGGACCCTCTCAACATAGTATGAAGGTAGAGGAATCCTATATGGGATCCTATGAATGATAAAAAGGTAGAGGGATCCTACAGGTGACTACCTAGGTCAACACATAAGAAAAGGAATCCCATAGGGGATCCTTGGTAATAAGAGGAAGATAGAGGAATCCTACATGGGATCCTCTAGGTTGAAACACAAACAAAAGAATCCTACTTGAGATCCTCAGGACAACTAAACTATTGGCCTCTTAGGCCATAAGGGAACATAATGCAAGGGAGACGTCCTCAACGGAAGCTACAAGGCATCGTTCTGGAGAGACAGTTCATAGATCATCTCAGAATAGTTCTCACTCTCAGGAGACACTAAAATTGATTACTAATGGAAGAAACTATCCATTTAGATAGAGTCCCCAAAACACCCATTATGAGACCTCAAAAAACTCCACAAGTTTTACTATTGTGTTCTATATGAAAAAATACTCATTATGGATTATTCTTACATCCAAATATGACTCTAGGGCATAAATTCCCCTAGGTATACAACTTGTAAGATGGGTACACTGTGTGTACCCAACACGGGGTACCTTCCCATGTTCCTTGTTGCATTCTTCCTTTTTATTACATAACTTTTCATAACATTTTACAAACAGAGGATCTTTAAAGTCTAGTGTCTTGGAAATCAGGAACATAATACATGAAAGAAACATAAAACATTCTTCTAATACACTTGTAAGGCTTAGTCATAGGTTCATCCTAAGTACAATTACTGCATCTTATAACCTGGAGACACACATCAAAGGAAAGGGTGAGCATAAGGCCTAGTAAGGAAAGTAAGGGAATCAGTTTACTTGTGATATCAATAAGAACTTGATAAAAACATAAATACATGAGAAATGGAAGTATAGGAATATCATAACAAAAAGAAATTGAAACATAAATTGAATATGTGGATACAACATTTTATTTAGACATTCATAAACATATCACCAAGGTTCAACCCTGAGGTGTCATAAAAATTTACCAAGGTTATTCACCAAGGTATCGTGAAACTTGTCATCTCTAGAGATAAATTATTTACCCAATGTATTGGAGTGATATCAGGGTGCACCCTTAATATGTATTTATTTTCATGTGTCCGACATAGATCGTAATCAAAAATTTCATAAATAAACCATATAGAATAAAATAAATGGGTTTCATTTCAAAATCATGACATTTTAAAAAGTACTTAAAAATAAGATCATTATGTCATTTATAACCCATGAAAAGTGAGTGAGGGTTAAATGTATGTCAACTCCAAAATCAAATATATCATTTTTTTGTATTTATGAACACCCATAGAAACTAAATAGGTCTGGATATTCACATAAATAAAACAAGAGAATTTCTTGTGATAAAGAGAGAGAAATTTGAGACGAAATTTCTGCAGCATAACGGTTATATAACTTGGTTTTAGAAAAAAATAAAAAGAGAGGATACAAGAGTCACCCACTAATAAATAACTCATTATACATTAGGGGTACATAATAAAAATAAATAATATCATTTTATGGTTATTTGAAGGAAATACCATAAGAAAATGAAACTTGAAGTAAGAGAGAATATGCGATTTCTTTTACGAAAATTCAGCAGCCTAACGGCGTCACTTAAAAATTCAGAAAATAAATTGATGAGAGAAGAAAGGGTCTCTAATCATTTGGAAATGAAATGGAAAGTAATAATTATATATAATAATATACCCCCATATAATAAAATTGAAACTAGAAGACATAACATAAAGGAAGTCATGACTTAAAAGAGGTGGGTGAAAGGATCCCTTACCTTGAAGAGTAACTTTGAAACCTTGATGTTTGGGACCTTGGGAGGTTTGAGGGAACCTTGGGAGGATTATACAGAGAGTAGGGAAGAGTTTGGACGAACTTAAAAGGCTTTGAGTGGAGATGAAGTGGGATCTTGGGTGGGTTTATATAGGAAAGGAGAGGAAATTGTTTATTAATTATGTTTGGGACACCTCACATTAAACTAAACAAAACCACAAACCATCCCATGGTTTTTTCCCATGGTTTCTTCCAAAGGGGAGTGTAAAAAAATATTTTATAAGGTAAATGGATGAAATTCTTAAAATAATAGGGTTGCTTATGTGGAGGTGAGTCACAGTCTCAAGGAAAACAATTTAAAAAGACAAAATGTTATATAAGTCTTAGAGGTTCCACTAAAGCTTTGTAAAATAAATAAAACAAACCCAAAATCATATTATTTTAATGGTAAAACATATATTGTCCGAACATATAGTTTCTAGTATTTTATTACATCACTATTGGGTCATTATGATGTCATAAAAAACATTATATATTTATACGGTATTTAATTTCTACCCAAAAATTTGACTATCTCAGAAAATTATGAAAAATTCACTGTTGGATAATTTTAACGACCCGATTCCATAAATAATATTCATTTTATCTAAATAATTTTCTAAATATTTTAATTTTCACTTTTAAAATAAAAATCGATATTTATCAAAAAAATCATGGGCTTTGACAAAAATGGCTTTCAAACGTTAATAAAAATTACAATTGCATTCATAAAATTATACGATAATTTATATTTAATAAAAATTAATTTAATAAGAATAATATTATTTTATTAAAATATTATTTAATTCAAAAATCCATTAATTCATCAAAATAGAATTCTTCGTTGAATGTTTAACTAAAAATACTATTTGTGCTTTAAAAAATATTTACAAAGTAACAATAATAAAATGAAAGTACATTCATTATTATATACAAAAATAATGTACCTAATCATAGTAATAGGGTCTTGTTACATAACCCCTTAAAACACCCGCATAAGATCTTAGGGTAAGGTGTGCATGGTGACAGACTCTTGGGGTGGCTTAGATAACATCGCTCGAGTGGTAATCTCTATCAACTTCCACTTCTCCCATAGGCGGTTCCACTCGAGCTTAACGTATTCAATATCGGCTTGGGCTTGGTCAAGAGAGAATCCCAAAGATGCATTCTCCTTTCTGAGCTCTAATAAATGAGATTCATACGGGGCAAGTCTAGTAGATGAGGCCATTGCTTCCTTTGTCTGAGTAACAAGGATTTGTTAAGGCCCTATATTTATACTAATCATGTGATCATTGTTCAAAAACTATATTAGCAATGGTCACAATTATTAATGGTATTTTAAAATCCAAAAACATAAAACAAAAGAAGTGCAAATGTTTTATGACCATTTCACATATTAAGACATTTAATTAGATTAAGAGGGATTTTCATTAACAGAAGTTTGGGTCAATACAATCTTCCCCCCTTAAGAAATTTTGTCCTCGAAATTTTAACACATACCTTAAAAAGAGAACAGGTATGGGTAATTCTGCCTCATAGACTCCTCTAATTCCCACATGGCTTCTTCGCATTTGTGGTTCCTCCACAACACCTTAACAAGGTTGGTAGTCTTGTTGCGTAGAACCTTTTCTCTACGATCCAAGATCTCCACCGGCTGCTCCTCATAAGAGAGGACATGTTCCAGTTGTACCACCTTTGGGTTTGGTACATGTGAAGGGTCAAGTATGTACCTCCTTAAGAGGGATATATGGAAAAAATCATGAACTTGTGCATGATTTAGAGGAATTGCAAGTCGATAGGCCACTGATCCCACACGATCAAGGATTTCATAGGGGCCAATGTACCTAGGGCTGAGATTTCCTTTCTTTACAAAGCTCATGACTCTCTTCCAAGGTGAAATACGAAGAAATACTTTTTCACCAACATCAAACTCCAAGTCCCTTCGACGGTTGTCAGCATATATCTTTTTCCAACTCTGAGCGGCCTTAATGTGTTGCTGGATGGCATGGACTTTTTTTGTCATCCCTTATACAAGATCAGGCCCAATAAGCTTTCTCTCACCAGCTTCATCCCAAAAAGTAGGAGTTCTAAATCACTTCCCATATAGAGCTTCATAGGGTGCCATTTGAATACTTTAGTGGAAGTTGTTGTTGTAAGAGAACTCAACTAAAGGGAGATGTTGATCCCATCCACCTTTAAATTATATTGAGCATGTTCTCAGCATGTCCTCGAGTGTTTGAATAGTCCTTTCAGACTGGCCATCAGTTTGGGGGTGATAAACCATACTGAAATTCAATTCAGTGCTTAGAGCATGGTGAAGACTTCTCAAGAATTTTGATGTGAACCTTGGATCACGATAAGATACGATAGAAAGTGGAACTCCATGCAGCCTTACCACTTCCTTCACATAAATCCTGGCGAGTTGATCATGAGAGAAGTCTTCCCAAATGGAGATAAAATGGGAAGTCTTGGTTAGACGGTCCACAACAACCCATATCACGTTGTTTCCTTTGGAAGTTCTTAGGAGACTAGTGACGAAGTCCATAGTGATATTGTCTCACTTCCATGCTGGTATGCGTAGTGGTTGCAATACCCCTTTAGGAAGTTGTTTCTCTGCCTTCACTTGCTCACATACCAGGCACCTTGAAGTGGAGTCAGCAATCTCCCTTTTCATATTATCCTACCAATAATGACCACGAAGGTCCCTATACATTTTTGTGCTCCCAGGATGTATAGAGAAAGTAGAGCTATGAGATTCATCCATCAGATCCTTCTTTATTTCCGGAATAGATGGAACACATAGTCTTGTACAAAATTTCAATACACCTTCTTGATCAATATTGAACTCAAGAAACTTCCCATATTTCATAGCCTCAAACTTCTTGTGTAACAAAGGATCTTCTTTCTGATCTTTCTTGATCTTCTCTAGTAATGATGGTTGAGAAATCATTTGGGTTAGGTTTGATGGTGTCCCTTCCCTTATAATTACTATGTCCAACTTTATAAGGTCATTGATCAAAGGATCTTTTTGAATCCTCATCAAGGAAAGAACAACTAGGTCTTTCTGGCTTAATTCATCAGCAACTTTTTTTGCTCTTCCGGGATGATATTGAATTGAACAATAATAGTCTTTAAGAAGTTCCAACCATCTACATTGTCTCATGTTCAATTCCTTTTGTGTGAAAATATAATTCAAACTTTGATGGTCTGTCTATATATCACATTTCTCCTCATAAAGATAGTGTCTCTATATCTTCAGAGAAAAAACGACTGTAGCTAGCTCCAGATCATAAGTAGGATAGTTCTTCTCATGAGTCTTAAACTATCGAGATGCATAAGCAATGACTTTGTTATTTTCCATGAGGATAAATCCAATCCCTTTTAGAGATGCATCGCTAAAAATAACGAATCCTTCTCCACTTTATGGAAGAGTTAACACGGGTGCAGTAACCAATATCTTCTTCAGCTCTTGGAAACATTCCTCACGCTCCTTTTTCCAGATGAACTTGACCCCTTTTCGAGTTAACTTGGTTAATGGATTAGAAAGTTGTGAAAAAAATTTCACAAACCTCTTATAATATCCCGCTAAACCAAGGAAACTATGAATCTCAGTTATTGTTATAGGATGAGGCCACTCCTTTACAAATTTTGTCTTTGTAGGGTCAATTGTGATTCCTCCATTGGTAATAATATTCCCCAAGAAAGCAACTTGTTATAACCATAATTCGCATTTGCTGAACTTTCCAAAAATCCTCTCCTTCCATAGAGTTTTCAAAATAACCCTTAAATGATCTTTATGCTCCTCACGACTTTTGGAATATATCATAATATCATCAATAAAAACTACCAAAAATTTATCAAGGTAGTCCTTAAAGACTCTATTAATCAAATCCATAAAACTTGCAGGTGCATTAGTTAGTCCGAAGGGCATAACAACAAACTCATAATGCCCATATCTTGATCGGAAGGTAGTTTTTGGAATATCTTCTTTCTTCACCCTCAAATGATGATAACCAGAATGAAGATAAATCTTAGAGAAGAATTAAGCCCCAAAAGTTAGTTAAATAAGTCATAAATTCTTAGAAGATGGTATTTTTTCTTTACTATAATCCCATTCAATTCCCTATAATCAATGCATAGTTGCATCGATCCATCCTTCTTTTTCACAAAGAGAACTGGTGCTCCCCAAGGAGACACACTCGGTTGGATAAACCCCTTCTCCAAAAGATCTTGGAGTTGTTTCTTTAATTCCTCCAACTACACATTTTCCATCCTATAGGGGGTCTTTGATATTGGATGAGATCCAGGTACGAGCTCAATGGTGAACTCTACCTCTCTTTCTAGGGGATGTCTGGGTAACTCCTCAGGAAAAACATCAATGTATTCCTGGATGATGGGGAAATTTTCTATCCTTAAAATCTCATCTCCTTCTTCTTCTTCACCGATCAACTCCATAAAGAAGGATATAGGGGGTTCTTCTAGACAATGATCAGGTTGAGATATCTCTCCTTGGAAGATAACTGTAGGTTTTCTATTCAAGACTACTGAGATTTCCTTACTTCTGCATTTGATCTTAGCATTATACTTTGAGAGCTAGTCCATCCCTAGTATAATATAGAATTCTAAAATGGGAATGACTACTAGATTTGTGATAATATTGTGCTCACTAGAGTAAATACTAGATTTTCTAAACACTAACGATGCTTGGATAATCCCACCAGGATTCTTGACTGATAACTCTACTTTTAGAAAATTGGGGTTGATTCTAAATTCTTTGCAAACATGGAGGAAATAAAGGAATGCGTAGAACCAGAATCAAACAAAGTACTTGATAGCTCTGAGAGAACAACAAGAGTACCCAGTACCACATCATTAGGAACTTTAACTTCAGCTATCGTGATAGAAAAAGAACAACCTTGCTCCCTTGGCCTTTGCTGAGGCTGATGGTGGTTCCCCTCCACTGTCCTCGGATTTGGAAAGTGATTGGAAAAGTGACCACGTTGTCCACACTTAAAGCACTGGACATCAGGTAGGGCTTGTACTATCTTCCCCTTTCCTTTAGTGTTTGGAAGTTGAGGTTTCACCTCACTACTACAATTCCTCACAATATGGCCATCTCTTCCACACTTGTAGCATTTACATCTCCTAAGCAGGCAGTTCCCCGAATGCTTCTTCCCACATTTATTACACATGGGAAGTTGTACTTGTTTGCCTCCTATTCCCTGATCAAAGGTCCTACCTAATCTAGGGTCCATCTATCTCTTCTTGTTGTTTGATTTATGAGACCACTATGTCTCACCAAACTCCAGCTCAACTTTCATCACACTCCGCACTATCTCCTCATAGCTATCGTAGTATCGGTTGGCTAGATTCTTCCGTAGATGAGGTCTCAGTCTTCTGAATAATCTATCAACCTTTCCATTTGGATCCATGACAAAGCTAGAGGTGTAATGTGAAAGCCTTGTGAAGTTCATCTCGTAGCTTCCCACAGATTCATTCTTCTTCTACTTCAGCTTGAGAAACTCCTTCTCCATTCTTGTTCTTTTCGATCGAGGGAAATACTTGTTGAAGAATATCCTTATGAAATATTCCCACTCCATATCTTTAACTTCCAATATTGGCCTTTTGTTTTTAATCAGTTCCCACCACTGATCAGCTTCTCCTTATAAGTGATAGACATCTAAGGTAACCTTCTCTTATTCAGAACAGTGGAGCACAGAAAAGATCTTCTCAATAGAGCTGATCCACTGTTCAGCAATCAATGGGTCGGTCGATCCACTGAAGGTTGGTGGTCATTGATGCATAAAGGATTCAACAGAAAGTTGTTCCCTTCACGGTGATATTGGTATCTCAACTTGATTCAAGTTATTTCCCATAAATTGAGTTAGTTGGTTCATCATTCGCATGAATGTTTCCATTTTGGCTTCCATCGGAGGGTCGTCAGTGCATGGTCCATTGCGGTCACCATTTTCATGGTTCCTCCTATTGCCTTACATTTTCTAAGAGAATAAAACCTTAGTGAGAAAATTATTTCATTTACAAATCTTTTAACTATCAAGGATTTTATGTCTTAAAACATCATGCTTAAACAATTACATTTCTCTATAATTCCTTCATAATGATTAATAAAAAGCCTGTGATTAACCAAACATATCCCCCGGGAATGTCATAACCAAGAGTGAAGAAAGACCTATTATCGTGCACCAATTCCCATTCAAGTCTAGCTCAAAGAAATTTTTTTGGGCTTTACCCCTATGTATATTTGTGCCAGAGCCGCCTCTACCTGCTCGTATCCAAACAGGGCTATATTTGTTTGATAAACCACTTACTCATTACTCACCAAAATAACAAGAAGTTTTCTTATATTTAAAATTTTCTATAGGGTTCTTCCTAAAGTTTTAATAGCCTAATTTCCATAAATAACAAAACTATCCTTTGATACCAACTGTGCATCCCACCTCTTTATTACATAACTTTTTATTACATTTTACAAACAGAGGATCTTTAAAGTCTAGTGTCTTGAAAATCAGGAACATAATACATGAAAGAAACATAAAAAATTCTTATAATCCACTTGTAAGGATTAATCATAGGTTTATACTAAGTAAAATTACTACATCTTATAACCTGGAGACATATATTAAAGGAAAGGGTGAGCAGAAGGCCCAGTAAGGAAAGTAAGGGAATCAGTTTATTTGTGATATCAATAAGAACTTGATAAAAACATAAAGACATGAGCAATGGAAGTATATGAATATAAAAATGAAAATAACTTGAAATATAACTTGAATATTTGGATACAACATTTTATTTATACATTCATGAACATATCAACAAGGTTCAACCCTCAAGTGTTATAAAAATTTACCAAGGTTATTCACCATGGTATTGTGAAACTTGTCATCTCTAGAGATAAATTCTTTACCCAATGCATTGGAGTGCTATCAGGGAGCACCCTTAATATGTATTTATTTTCATGTGATCCACATAGATCATAATCAAACATTTCATAAATAATCCATATAGAATAAAAGAAATGGGTTTCATTTCAAAATCATGACATTTTAAAATGTACTTAAAAATAAAGATCATTATGTCATTTATAACCCATGGAAAGGGAGTGAGGGTTATATGTATGTCAAATCCAGAATAAAATATATAATTTTTTTTATTTATGAACACCCATAGAAAGGAAATAGGTCTGATTATTCACATAAATAAAATAATAGAATTTCTGAGAGAAAGAGAGAGAAATTTGAGTCAAAATTTCTACAGCATAACAACTATATAACTTAGTTTTAGAAAACAATAAAAAGAGAGGGGACAAGGGTCAACCACTCATAAATTACTCATTATACATTATTAGTAAAAAATAAAAATAAATAAGATCATTTTATGGTTATTTGAAGGAAATACCATAAGAAAATGAAACTCGAAGGAAGAGAGAATATGCGATTTCTTTTACGAAAATTCGGCAGCCTAACGGCGTCACATAAAAATTCAAAAAATAAATTGATGAGAGAAGAAAGGGTCTCTCATCATTTGGACATGAAATGGAACATAAGAATTATATAGAAGAATATACCCCCATATAATAAAATGGAAACTAGAAGACATACCATAAAGGAAGTCATGACTTAAAAGATGTGGGTGAAAGGATCCCTTACCTTGAAGAGTAACATTGAATGCATGAAGGTCGGGAACTTGGGAGGCTTGAGGGTGCCTTGGAAGGATTCTAGAGAGAGGAGGGTAGAGTTTTTACGAACTTCAAAGGCTTTGAGTGAAGAGGAAGTGGGATCTTGGGTGAGTTTATATAGGAAAGGAGAGGGAATTGTTTATTAATTAGGTTTGGGACACCTCACATTAAACTAAACAAAACCACAAACTAGACTATGGTTTTTTCCCATGGTTTCTACAAAAGGGGAGTGGAAAATAATATTTTATAAGGTCGATGGCCGAACTACTTAAAATAATATGGTTACTTATGTGGAGGTGAGTCACACTCTCAAGGAAAACAATTTAAAAAGACAAAATGTTATATAAGTCTTGGAGGGTCCACTAAAACTTTGTAAAATAAATCAAACAAACCCAAAATCACATTATTTTAATGGTAAAACATATATTGGCCAAAAATACAGTTTAATGAATTTTATTACATCACTATTGGGTCATTATGATGTCATAAAACACATTATATATTTATACGGTATTTAATTTCTACCAAAAAATTTGGTTGTCTCAGAAAATTATGAAAAATTCACAGTTGGATAATTTTGATGACCCAATTCTAGAAATAATATTCATTTTATCTAAATAATTTTATAAACATGTTAATTTTCATGTTTAAAATAAAAACTGACATTTATAAAAAATTAATGGGTTTTGACAAAAATGGCTTTCAAACCTTAATAAAAATTACAATTGCATTCATAAAATTATATGATCATATATTTGGTTCCTATTATCTGTAATAGAGAAAAATAAGTGGGATATATCTTACAGTATGTTTGGTTCCTATTATCAAAAATAATACATGATTAAAGGTGGTAACTTGAGTGTGATTATTGATCTTTTCATGTAAATCATGAGGCCATGGAAGAGGCTTAGGTGAAATAAGTATTCTTGTGTTTTTTAATGGGAGAAAATATACCAACATGGTCATTTTTTCACAAGGAAAATGAGGTTGAATTTAACCCAAATAGGTGATCTGGGGGAATTAGGTTCATGTAGGGTTTTTAAATCCCAAATATATTAATGATTTTGAAGAAAATTTAGCAACTCACTCATAATTGACTTGAAAAAATCCCTGATCCATAAATGGTGGAAGATGGTAAGATGATTATATCCCTTTGAGAAAGGGTCATATATGTTGGTAAGAAGGTTCCACTTCTTCATGGAAGGTTAAATTATAGATTAAGAAGTAAATAATCCTTTTGTGTTAAATTTAAGTGCACATATGCATGTTTGGCACTTTATCCATAAGAGAGACTATAGCATCCCGCCTTTTTATAACATAAACTTTCATTACATTACACAAAACTGAGGATCTTTAAGGTTTAGTGTCTTGGAAATCAGGAACATAATACATGAAAACAACATAAAACATTCTTCTTAAAAACTTGAAAGGCTTCTCCTTAAATTCATCCTAGGATCATTACTGCATCTCATAACCTGGGGACATACATCAAAAGAAAGGGTGAGCAGAAGGCCCAGTAAGGGAACAAGAGAAACATTTAACATGTGAACTTGAGATACATCAACTATGTCATGAAAAAGAACTTTAAGGCATGAGAAAGAAATCATGTGGCATATCATAATAAAAATAACATTTTTCATAACTTTAAGATGTGGCTACATCATATAACATAGACAATCATGAACATATCACCAAGGTCCATCCCCAAGGTGTCATTTGAAAATTACCAAGGTTATTCACCAAGGTATCGTGAAAATTGTAATCTCTAGTGGTTACATCATTACCCAATGCATTGGAGCGCTATCAGGGCGCACCCTTAAATTTGCCTTTATTATCATGTGAGCCACATATATCATCATCAAACATTTCATAAATAACCCATATATCATAAAATAAATGGGTTTCATTTCATAATCATAACGTTTTAAAAACTGCTTTAAAGACATGATCTTTACGTCACTTTAAACCCACGGAAAAGGGAAAGCGGGTTTCATGTATGTAAATCCCAGAATTTAAAATAGAACATTTTGGTATATATGTGAATACACCTGTAGAAATAATATCTTTGAGTATTCACTTTATAACATAAAATAATTTTGAGAAAAGAGAGAGGCATTTTGAGACGAAAATTCTACAGCATAACGGCTATGTTACAGGGTTTTAGAAAACATTGAAAAGAGAGGGGACATGGGTCAAACATACATAAATGACCCATAAAACAGTAGAGGGACAGAATATAAGGGATTTAAGAACATGGTAATGAAATTTGAAAATTTACCATATGAAATGAAGAACATGAAAGGAAGACAAAAAAATAAGATTTCTCTTATGAAAATTCGGCAGCCTAACGACGTCCCATAAACTTCAACCAAAAATGAATTGATTAGATCAAATAGGGTCTCTCATCATATGAACATAAAAGATTAGTATGATAGATATAGAGATCATACCCCAACATAATAAAAATGAACTTGAAAGACTTGACATGAAAATAGATCTTGAAAATGAGAAGGGTGAAAGAATCCCTTAAAAATTCGGCAGCCTAACGGCGCCACTTAAAACTTCAAAATACTGAATTGAAGAGATCAAATGGGGTCTCTAATCATATTATCATAAAAGATCAGTATGATAAATATAAATATCATACCCCAAAATAACAAAAAGAAATTTGAAAGACTTGACATGAAAGTAGAACTTTGAAAAATGAGAAGGGTGAAAGAATCCCTTAAAAATTCGGCAGCCTAACGGCGTCACTTAAACTTCAGAAAAAAATGAATTGACAAGATCAAATAGGGTCTCTCATCATATGAACATAAAAGATAAATATGATAGATATAGATATCATACCCCAACATAATAAAAAGGAACATGAAAGACTTGACATGAAAATAGATCTTGAAAACGAGAAGGGTGAAAGAACCCCTTAAAAATTCGGCAGCCTAACGGCGTCACTTAAACTTCAGAAAAAAATGAATTGACAAGATCAAATAGGGTCACTCATAATATGAACATAAAAGATAAATATGATAGATATAGATATAATACCCCAACATAATAAAAAGGAACATGAAAGACTTGACATGAAAATAGATCTTGAAAACGAGAAGGGTGAAAGAACCCCTTAAAAATTCGGCAGCCTAACGGCGCCACTTAAACTTTCTTAAAATGAATTGATGAGAGCAATAGGGGGTCTCTCATAATATGAAAATGAAAAGGGATGTAATATGAATATAAAATAACATCCTTCAACATAAGAGCATGGATCATAAAAGAAATGACATAAAAGAGATTTCTTGAAAAGAAAGAGAGAGGTCGGATCCCTTACCTTAAAACGTAACTCTTAAAACTCAAAGGTTGGGACCTTGAGGGCTTGGGGGAACCTTGGGAGGACTCCTTGGGAGGTAATGAGACCAGAACATTGTTGGGGAGAGTGGGGAGTCGAAAGGATGAGAGGATTGCTTGGGATTTATAGGGAAAGTGAGGGGACAAGGCATTAATGGCCAAGGGACACCTCAAAAGTGGTTTTCTCAAAAGCATGGGCCCTCCCATGGTACTTCCAATGGAGTTAGGACAAATGGGTCACCCAATACAATAATGCATCACCTTTGGTCAGCCAACCCATAAAATATCTCATTACATCATCATGACACAGTTATGATGTCATTAAACATACTGAAACCCTAAAACTGTTTTTTACTATTCACTGAAAATTCAACTTTCTCAGAAAAATCCCAAAATTTCACCTTAACCAAATATCAATGCTCTGATTTCAAAAATGAACTCCATTTTATAAAAATATTTTTCTAAATATTTTTAATTTAATTTTTAAATAAATACACTATTCACCGAAAATTCATTTTTTCAGAAAAAAGCCCAAAAATTACCTTAACATAATATCGATGCTCTGAGTTAAAAAATGAAATACAATTTATAAAAATAATTTTCTAAATATTTATAATTTAATTTTTAATTAAAAAACACTATTCACCTGAAAAAACTAATACTTGAATAATAATATATAAAACCGTTATTTAACCATTTTATTGAACCACATTACTTAATCAAGGTGCCTAGATTATATTAATACTTTCTTTAAGTGAGATTACTAATCTATTTGGTCACATTACTAATCCTAAGCATAAAATCACTATTCATAATTTACTATTCATCAAAAATTAAGTTGATCTTATTAGACTCTAAATTTCATACTGAACATAATTTTAGAATACCATTTTTTGAAAATCATTACACATTTTTAATTATTTAAGGTTTTACATAAACATTTTTAAAATATCCTTTTTCTAAAATTCATCAAAAATATGCATACTATATTTATCCGGTCATTTGAAAATTCATAAACATTATCATAAGAAGAAATCCCATTTTTTATTTAAAACAAAGGATTACACAAGGCAGTTACAGTCTCCTTACATATCCCCTTATCACACCAGCATAGGACCTAAGTGTAAGGTGTGCTAAGGTGAGAGAATCCGAGGGAGGCTCAGCCAACATCGCACGAGTAGTAATTTCTATCAGTTTGAACTTCTCGCGAAGGTGATTCCGTTCTAACTTCACACGATGAAGTTCGGCTTGGGTTTGGTCCAGAACAAAGCCCAGTGGTGCTACCTCCTTCCCAAGTTCTGTTAGATGGGCTTCGATCGGTCCAAGACTACTGGGTGAGGCCATAGAATCTTCTTTCTATAATAATTAACCAAGATTACTTGTATTTAGAGACAATAATCAAAATGTTTAGTTTCTAGTGGTTATATTGACCAATGGTCATATAACAGTCAAAACCCAACGGTCTCATTTTAATTATACTCATGTTATCAAATGAAACATTTTTGTTGAGTATAAAAAAAATAAAATAACACACAAAATTATGAAACAAGATTTATTCAAAATTTCGGGTCGTTACAGAGACATCTCAAACTGCAGATTCTTGGCATAATGTGTTGAAAAATGCTTGGGAATAACCGTCCTTGGGGGATTGTGCATGTTTATATATGATGATGTCTCTCTCATATGCCTCAAGTGAAGCTGGCTAAATTAGAGATAAAATGTGAATGGTGCACTAGGGTCATGATGATTCTAGCTTCAAGGGTTCGGTGTTATGTACTAGGCACTATACACTAGTCTCTAAAGGATCCTTGTTCGATAAATTATGTACATGGGGGAGTGTTGAAGTTAGGTTGTGCTTGAGCTCTGAAGTAACGTGTTAAGATATATAGCATGATAAGGAAGCTATTTATAGTGACCCAAACCTTCTACACCTATTATTACATTGTTTTTAACATAAATATCCAATAAAAACAACCCAAAGATCGAGAGGCCTAACATCTTTGAAAGACTAGGTTCATAATACATCAAAGTGAAACTAAAGTAAAACTTATTTATTTTAATCTCCATGATGATATCATAAATTCCTTTGAGATCCTTAAACCACATAGGTGATGTGACCAAAATATGTTGATAAATCCTCAGGTCATGATCAAATTAAAAATTTATATTATCCCGAACAACACTAGCTACAAAGTCAGAGAAAAACGAAAGTATGGGGTTGATCCCATAGAGAGTGGAGAACGTAGCAATGAAAACTCTCAATAAAAGTTAGGTTAATTCCTATTTCAATAGATTTATTTAAAATAGGTAAATAAAATAAATAAATTAAATTAAATCAAATAGAAAATCAGGAGAGAGGGGAACTGGCTTCCATAGGAGGTTTTGCTAAAAAGAAATCCTAAGTGCACTTTCAAAACAATAATACTCATTGGTTGTGCAATAAATAAATTTTATTGATAAAAGAAATGGTAAATACATATTTATCTACCCTATAACCCTGATTCTTTATGTTCATATGAATTAAAATACCAATATGAATTAGGATCATATCAAAAAATCATAAGAATAATCTGATTTAGTGGTTGTGAATTAATTACCTTTATCATGTTGGGTTTCGTCTACTACCAAACACACTTGGTCCATGATTTAATAATAGATATGATTAATTTCAATCAAAACCCAATACCAATTTAATAAAATCATTACACAATGGAATAAGTAAATAAAATAAATTAGGATGCACTAAGTTTAATCGATTCTGCTTACCCCCTACGAGTTTATCCAATCATTGTTGGGTGATCTCCAATGAAAAATAAACCCAAAACAATAGGGGAGAGAATATAAGGATGATAAAGAAATAAAATAAAATCAACTATAATTAAACTATCAAAAATCCAACATTACATGAAATATGGAAAAAATAAAGCAAAAAATAAAAATTATCTACATATAAATCGGGGTCAGAAACCTACGAAAGCCTCCCAGTGGTTGAGACTCATGCCTAGAATGGAGTGGATAAAATCTTGGCCAAAACCCATATATATAGACCCAGATACAATCCATGGTCTTCTGTAGGTTAAAATAGGCATTAAGTACCCTTTACTTGGTCAAAAAGAAATAACTCCTATCAAAGATACATCAATGTCAACATTTTTTGGGCCTATCTGATGCATTCACATCATGTAATGTTTAAATGACATGTAATTTGTGGTCCTATAAAGTTTCAAGGCATGTTTCACAATGTGAAAAGCTTCTTGTACATTCTTGACATGTGTCACGATGTGACACAAGTAGTCTTCACTCCATGATGGTTTCTTCTTCTCCATGTCCTTTAAATGGTTCATGAATTTCAATTTAATATAATGTAATGATTTTACTTGATGTGTAAAACGTTTTTTAAGCACAAAAATCTCCTTTTTTTTCTCCAGTTCTTCATTTTCGAGCCTCCAAAACCTCATGTGATCATCCAACATCATCATAATCCATCATCCAATGGGAATACTAATCATTTTGGATTCAATATTCAATCCCAGATTATTTATATTTCATTTGTCGCTCTACACCACTTCATGGCTTGGTATGAAGTGCCTTTATGTTACTCAATTACCACATTTTCCTCTATATTGTTCCATGTGTTGGTCCTACATAAGAATACAAAAAACATCAATATCTTCCATGAAACTCAACTTTAATCAATTAATATTTAACTCAAACACATATGAAAACACATGAAAATATAGATATATAATATAGATATAAATAGGATAACCTAAGGAATGCATAAACAAGTGGTTGAGCTATAAAGCTTAGCAAGGTAATAAACATGATGAATAACCATATCATATGATTCATAAGGTATACTATGATAACATAAAAGAAAATTATCATGGGTAATAAAATGAAAGCATGGAATAAAGAACATGTAATCATAGACCATGGCATCATAGTAATATGGGAAAAATGACATAAGCATAAGTCAATGCTAACTACCAAGATAATATCACATACTAGACAGATTCCAACCATGGATTAGGTTAACTCTATAATCCCATACATATCACCTAATGAGACATAAACATTTCCAAATGCATTGGAGAACTATATAGGATCACCCATCATAACTTTTATATGATTATGTGTGCCAAAAATAGAAATCAAATGTAAGGCAAAAACATAAGAATTACCCATGGAAATAAATGGGTTGCATAATCATGTTTTATAGAAAAACTAGATGGTTTACCATAATTTTTTACATGAAATAAGGTATTAATACATTTTTGGGAATCCATAGGTAAAAAATAAGCATAGATCGTGAATAATGATCAATAGGCAAAGTGATTGTGTGAAAAAAAGTGGATAGGTAACTTTGGAAATATACCACTTAAGAGGGGTTTCAGGGAAAAGGGTAAAGAATGTTTAAAGAGAGGGAAAAGAATATTAATTTTCATAAAACCATAAATAAAATAAAATAAATCCATAATGTAATGATAAATTTTTCAAACCAAGTATGGTTTAAATAATTTTATAGAGCGACACTTGAAATGGGGTAAGAAATAGAGAGGTCCTATTTAATAGGGTTTTCTTATTGAATGAAATTGAGAAGAGAACCTATAAAACATGTATATACCGATAAAGGAAAACAGAATTTTACTAGGTGTATATTTTTAAGAAATATACACACAATATGGAAGAATTATAAAATAATAATATAGATATAAAGTGGGGAAAAGAGAGAGAAATCATATCCTAAAGAAAATAGGGTGGTTCAAAGAGATCCCTTACCTTAGGTTCTAAAATCACTTCGTACTTGCACTTAAAGTCATGAATAATAAAATTAGATTAATTAATTTATTAATTTAGAACCTTTTACATCTATAATTTATTTACTATAATTATATAATGTTCATTTACAACCATTTTAATGAGATATAATGTTTAGTTTTGTTGTTTTGAGGGTGCTCATTTCATGGTTCCAAGGTCGGATCCCTTTTGGATAATTATTAAAGTTCCTATAAAAATGGACTAAAACTCAAGAAGTGAAATGAAATGATATTAATGTACTTCTATAAATTTAAATTTTCCTAAATATCCATGTTTTTTAAACATAAGGATGATTTATTTAGTATAAATGTTTTCATTATAAGTTTAGTTCATTTAGGCGATTTTACTAACCATCATGAACAATATTCATTTTATTTAATTCAATGATTATTAAAACATTATAAAACTTTAAATAAGTTATATTATACTTATTATCATCATATTTAATAATATTATTATTTATATAATCATTCTTTATGGCAATGGAGAAAAATAAAGTATGTTGTTCATGGAGGTAGTGAACTAAACATTTTCTGAACAACATTTTTCATTTTAGAAAAAAATGAAAGGAGGAGAGAAAAAGGATTTTCCACAACAATAATAACATATCAACTTATTTAGGATACTAATGTTTCTATTTATAGGTTTATGGAAATAATATGGAGGTGGTAGATGAAGAATAAAATTAAAAGATGTTTAGTTGAGAATTTTACCACTTCCTTTGGTTGTCTCCTCTTAGGCTCCCCCTTAAGAAACCTTGACATGGTATTTGATGACACCAAAATCACTAGGACATGGGGATAGTATTGGGAAGATAATTTTGTACAAATTTGGTAATATCCAAGTCATTAGAAGTTGTGAGGATAATGGGTAGTGAGGAGTGGTATTTATAAGGAGAGGATAGAGGTGTTTTGAATATTATATTAATTAGTTTATAATTTTGGATTAAGACTATAAATAGTGGTAAATATATTGAATATATAAATTAAATGGTTCATGTGATTTTTAACTGATGGTTGCCTACATCACCCCTTACTCAATTAATCATGTATTTAATTTATAATGTTAAATAATGTATTTTTTATTCATCCAAAATTCAGCTATTTTATAAAAATTATAAAAGTTAAGACTAAGAATTTTTTAATGTGTGGATTCTATAAATAAAATCCATTTTTGGAAAATAAATTTCTATATTTGATAAATTTAATTTTTAATTAAAATCCTTATATGTTAGAAAAATATCAATTTTAATATTATGGTCAAATTTTTAACCCTTTGAAAATTTACTTATGGTCACATAAAATTATATTATTATTATAATGAATCTTAATATTGTTTTATAAAACCATTTTATGAAAATAAAAATTCTTTTAAATCACTATATTTGTTAAAAAATTAAAATTAAAAATATATGTTCTACAAGACACTTATTTTATCATTTTTTAAATGTTTATTTGCTTGTATCATGATATAAATATTCCATATTTTCATTTTATAAGATATGTAAATATTATTTTATACTTAAATAGGTTAGAATACTATTTTAATGATTAGGTTTCTATTCCTAATGGTTAGATTATTATTCCAATGGTCAGATTGTTATTCTAATAGTCAAATAATATTCCAACAATCATATTTTTAACCGAAATATAGGATCTCTAATTTCTATAAATACCTCATATTTCATTCATTATTAATAAACTTCTATTTTCTATAAAGTTTACACATATTTTCATTTTCAAAATCCATATTACATTAATAATATTTTGTTTCATTTCTACAGTGTTTTTGTGAGTGCGATTATTCTGTGGAATCAAGAAAATACGAGTTTTTATATTTTTGTTATCTTTTATTCTATTTATTATCTCATTATAATACTTTCAATTATTATTTCCATTTTTATTCTCTAAATTTAATGTTAAAATTCATATAATAAAATGTTATTATTTTTATCATGTGGTGTGTGTGCATTATATAATACTATATTACTAAATATGGCACAATTATACAATCAATAGGGAAATTCCATTGATAGAATTTTGGTTCATTACATTCTTACTCCCATTAGAAATTTCATCATTGAAATTTTTTTATATGCTAAGGTGAAAAAAGTGAGGGTACCTCTGCTTCATCACTTCCTTTGGTTCCCAGGTCACCTCCTTGTACTTATGATTCCACTATAGTACTTTAAATGGATGGGTTTTTTTATTGTGTAGAACTTTGTCTCTATGATCTAAGATATTTATTGATTACTCCTCATAAGATATATCATTTTCCAACTGTACCCCCTATGAATGCATTACATGTGAGTGATCTAGTATGTACTTTCTCAATAGGGATGCATGGAACATGTCATGTACTTAAGACAAGGTTGGTGGGAGTGCTAGTTGATAGGACACAACTCTTATGCGATCAAGAATCTCATAGGGGACAATATAACAAGGACTTATATTTCCCTTATTCCTAAATCTCATGATTATATTCCATGGAGATATATGGAAGAACACTTTAGTTCTAACCTTAGACTATAGGTCTCATCGACGATTGTTAGCCTGGCTCTTTTGTTATGATGTGCTTCTAAATGGTTTTCACCTTTTCTACTATTTTTTTCAACCATTTGAGGCCCCAACAGTATGCGTTTACCAATTTCCTCCCAACATTCAAGTGTTCTACATCTCTTCCCAAAAAGGGATTTATATTATTCCATTTGTATGCTTGAGTGAAAACTATTGTTACACAAAAATGTGACCAAAGGGAGATGTTTATCCCATCCTTCTTTAAAGTCCATTGATCATGCACTCAATATGTCCTTAAGTGTCTAGATAGTTTTCTCATATTGGCCATCAATTTAAAAGTGATAATTCATACTAAATTTTAACTCGGTGTTTATCGAATGTTGGATACTTTTACAAAACATGAAGGTAAACCTTGGTTCTCAATTGGATAAAATCGATAGTGGTGTTTCATGAATCCTCACTACTTCTCTACTGTATAACATTGCAAGTTCATCAAGTGATAATTCCTCTATGATTGTAATCAAATGAGCAGTCTTTGTAATAAAATACACTATAACCCATATATAATTATTTCCTCTAGATTTATTTATAAGACCAGTGAGAAAATTCATAGTGATGTTTTCCCATTTCCATGTGGGTATGGGTAATAGTTGAATCATCCTCTTGGAATTTTTCCTTTTTTTCCTTTTTTCCATCTGGCTCGGCCTAGGTGCTTACAGTGGACATTTCAAACATGAAGTCCCCAGTAGTAAATTTCTTCAATATTGGTTTCACAATTCACATGATAACATCAATGAATGAAAATCGCAGTCACTATTCATGGATGTCGGATGCTGGATCATTTGGAATGTGCGCAGTAGGGTTTGTCATGGGGGGATTCCAAGTTTGTCGCTAGTGGTATTGGTCCTTGCCCGCTCCATGTTCGTTGATCTATTCTTGCTTCGTAAAAATTGGGATTCCTCCCCTTACCTTTATCATCTCATGGGTGGTAAGGTATCTAAAAACTAAGTTCACATGTCTCCCCCACAAGGAAATTGGGTCCAACGGCTTCCTCTTGTTGGTGGTATCAAGTTGAATATTGGTGGGTCGTGCATTAGCGCTAACATGAGAGGAGGAGGAGTTGTTCATAACTAGGACGGCTCTATCCTTTTTGCCATCAATTATTCTTTAGGTCATAGGGACTCTCTCCTAGTAGAAGCTTCAACCACGCACAAGGGGGTGGAATTATGCCTCTCCCATATGATCTCACCGGAGGGGGTGTAAACTGATTCTTCTATTCTGTATAGAGTCGACACAGAATCTATCTCAATTCCTTGGAGTATAACTTATATAGTTCCCATATGTAGGAGTCTTATCTCAAACCACATTGTTCTTACTCACACGTGGTGGGAAGGGAATATGGTTGCAAACTTCTTAGCCTCCCAGGACTCCCTTGATAACTCTTGTATCATCTCTAATGCCATAGGGTCCCTCCCCCTGGAGTGTGCTAATCTTGTGAGAATTTATACTCTTGGTCTACATTATTTTAGACCCCCATGACTGTATTTGGGATCCCCCCTCTTTTTTAAATAAAAATTGTTAATTTTTTATGGATATCCTTCTTCATATTGACCCAACGATAGTGCTCCCAAATATCTTAGTACATCTTCTTACTCCCTGGTTGGATGGAGAAGGTTGAGCTATGTGTATCATTCAATAACACCTTCTTTATCTCATGATTTGATGGTATATGTAGTCATGATCTAAATATTACAACTCCTTCTTCATAAATTTCAAAATCTGAGGATATCACTTTTCTTATAGCTTCCACCTTTTTCTATATTTTCACATCATCTATTTGAGAATCATTTATCTTATCCAGAAGGAATGGTTGAGAAATCATTTGAGAAATGAATTTTTATGTTCCTTCCTTTATGATTCCCATGTCTATCCTTTACATGTCTAATATGATTAGATCCCCCTCAATTCTCATCATTTTTAAGTTCGTGGGATCATTTATACTTAAATCATTTCCTACTTTATTTGTTTTCCTAGGATGGTAGTGAATCAAGCAATCATAATCCTTGATTAGCTCTAACCATCTTCTATGGAACATATTATGATTTTTCTTTGTAAATATATAATTGAGGCTCTTTTGATCCATATATATTTCACACTTCTCCCCATAAAGATATTATCACTAAATATTTAATGTGAAGATAACTACAGGTAACTCAAGATCAAGGGTTGGATAATTATGTTCATGAATTTTCAACTACCATGAGGATTAGGCTATCACTTTATCATTTTGAATCAGTTCATAGCCCAAGACCTTCTTTGAAGCATCGTTCTATACCATGAAAGGTTCTCCACTTGTGATGGGTGTAAGTATTGATGTAGATATAAGCCTCTTTTTCAATTCCTTGAATCTCTCTTCACATTCATTGGTCCAGAAAAAACATAATTCCTTTGTGATCTAGTTTGGTTGGAGGGATTGAAAATCATGACAAGTTTCTCAAAAATCATTGGTAGTTCCCAGCTAGTCCAAGGAAACTATGGATCTCTATTACATATGTTGATCTTGGTCACTCCTCAATTTCCTTTATCTTATAAAGGTCTACCTATATCCCTTTATTATGATAACATTACCCAAGAATGATACTTCCTCCATATAGAACTCATATTTATGGTACTTTACATATATATTCTTTTTTAACAAAGTATTTAGCACAGTATTCAAATGCTCCTCATGATCCTCCTTTATCTTAGAGTATATCATAATATCATCTATAAATACTACCAAAATTTTGTCTAGGTAATCTCTAAAGTCTCTATTCATTATATTTATGTATATTTGTAGAAAATTAGTGAGTTAAAAGGGAGTAACTATGAACTCATAGTGTTCATACCATATTCAAAATGAATTCTTGTGAATATCTTCCTTCTTCACCTTTAATTGATGATATCCTGATTGAAGGTCCACCTTAGAAAAATATTGTGCCCCATGAAGTTTATCAAACAATTCATCTGTGGTAGGGGATACTAGTTCTTTATTGTGATTTTCTTGAGTTCATGATAATCAATGTAGAGGCACATTAACTCATCCATATTCTTGATGAAGAGGATCAGCGCACCCCATGGTGAAGAACTTGGGTGTATAAAACCCTTTTCCAAATTCTCTTACAACTGTTTCTTCGATTCTTCCAATTCAACAATGGTTCTATAGGGATTCTTGGAAATGGGTAGAGATCCAAGTATAAGTTCAATTAAGAACTTAACCTCTTGATCATGAGTAAGACCAGGCAACTCTTCAGGGTATACATCAGTATATTCCCTCACAATTACCATGTATTTAATAATGATTCTCTTATTTATCTCAATTATTTTAGCAAGATATGCTTGCTCGTAAGAACATAATATCAATGCTCAAGAAGAATATTTTAAAGGAGATTCATCCTCCTCCTTATAATTATACATAATCTGAGGATGAATTGGGATGTAAATATTGATCTCCCTCTCTCTATAGTTGATATTTGATTTATATAAGGGCAGTTAATCCATGCCTAATATTGAATCAAATTCCACTAAAGGAAGTATGATAAGATTTTTTGGGAGTTTTAGTCCACAAAAATTGACTAAGGTGGTTATATACTTGAGATGCAATAATTGCTCTATTTTCGGTTCTCATAGTTAGCTCAGTCCATATGTTTATGTTTTGAGGTGGTGTTTGGATAGTTCTACTAAACATGAAATATATGAAAGAATGTTTAGAACCATAATTAAAAAATATGTTCACTATTCTTGAATTAATAAACATCATTTCTATCACCACGTTTCTTTCGGGATCCACCATAGCAGTAGTGGTATTATATTCCCTTCCTTTCTCTCTAGGCCTTGCAGGTTTTTTCTTTGATTATCTATGAAAACCCTTGGCATTGGTAATTGGATCACATAATTTATATATTCATTACAGTTAAAACATTAGACCATAAGAAGAGTATTGATCAGATCTATCTTTTCTTTCATCGCATAAGTGGTCTTTTTCACCTCTCTTTAGCATTGATTATCCAGATTCCCTTATTTTCCACATTTGAAGCATCTCTCGGTTCTCTTAAAACAATTCTCATGATGATTATTTCCACACTTTAGACATGTGGGAAATTGTTTTTTCATTCCTCCATGGGATTTATCCATTGATCCTTCTAAATTAAACTTTATTTTATGATTTTTATCTCTATCCCCATGAGACCACTGAGAGTCAAAAATATTCATCTTGACCTTAAGGGAATAATAGAAAATCTCATTATAGTTTTTAAAATCTCAAATCACTAAATATTTTCAAGGACTAGGCTTTAGTTCACTAAAAAGTGGTCCACCTTACTTTCTGTTTTTATGACAAAGTCGAAGACGTACTGAGAAATCCTTGTGAAGTTTTCCCCATATGACTCAATAGAATCATCTTCCTTTTTCCTCTATCTAAGGAACCCCCTCTTTATTTTAATATTAAGAGTTAGAGGGAAATAGTTATTGAAAAATATTTTCTTTAATCCTTCCCATTCCATGGAATCAGTGTCCTCCTTAAGCTTTGTGTTCTTGAACAACGTCTACCACTGATCAACTTCCCCCTCTAGGTGATAAACAACCAGTATAACTTTCTCTTGCTTTGATAGTTGGAGGACAAAGAATAATGTTTTCCATGGAGTTAATCCATTGTTCCAGGATGAGTGGATCATAAGATCCACTAAATGTAGGAAGCCCTTTTCGTATAAAGGACTCGACCACAACTTGCTCTTTCTTAGGAGAAGGAATGTGTTCTATGAGATTCAAGTTATAATTCATAACTTGATTCATTTGAGCCAGCACTTCCATGAAGTTATTAGCTCCCACTCTCATCAAGTTAAGAATATAATTATGGAAATCATCACATTACCTATCCACATTGGTTGTTGGAATGGTTTCTACTATTTTCCACCATTAACTAAAATAAAAGAAATAAAATTATGGATGAGAATACTCGAACTAAAAAACATATAAATGTGTAAATTATATACATAGAAGGAATAAATTTTAAATTACATATAAATCCTAACTTATGAGTCTCTAGGTTTCAATCTATGTTATCCATGGTGATTTTCCTATTAAGTTTTCTAATCTAACAATCTATTCAAACCCTTCATAATGGTTTGAAAAACTGTGTGAATTATCCAAAGCATATCCCTCAGGACTGTCAAACTAGGTACGCAACTATGACTCTTTGTTGTGAACCAGGTGATGATAGATTTAATACTCAATATTCCCTTTTGGGGTTATTACCTCTTGGTTCAACTATGTTAGATCCACATACACTTATAGTATCCAAATATGGGTATAACTGCTTGAAAACCACTTCCTCAATACTTCACCAAAATTTCAAGATGTTTTTCTATACTTATATATATCCCAAGGGTTATCAGAAAAGTTTTCTAGTCTTAATCCCAAAAAATAACTAGAATATTCTCTGATGCCAACTATAGAGACCCAAGACTTTTACTCATATTATTACATGATTTTTAACATAAATATCTAATAAACACAACCCAAAGATCAAGAGGCCTAGTGTATTTGTAAGACTAAGTTCATAATAAATAAAAGTGAAACTAAAATAAAACTTCTTTATCTTAATATCCACAATGAGATACTAAATCCCTTTGAACTCATAAAACTACATAGAATAACCTGGGGAATACATAAACAAATGGGTGAGATATAAATCCCAATAAGGTAATGAACATGATGAAGAACTATAACATATGAGTCATAAGGAATATCATGATATCATAAAAGACAATGAACATGGGTAAAAATATGGGAGAATGACATAAATAACATGGAATCATATATCATGGCATCATATTAATGCAGAAACAATATAAGACATGACATAAACATAAGTTAAGGATATATTTCAAGACAAAATCACATTGTGGATAGAGTCTCATCATGGATTAGGTTTACTCTCTAATCTCATACATATCATCTCATGAGACATAAAAAAAAACTATCGAGGAGCATAGTTTATTGCAGCTACAGAGGTGTGCAAAGAATTGTTGTGGATGAAAACTTTTATTCGAGAGCTCAGTTTTAATCAAGACAGATATGTTTTATTTTTTGATAGTTAGAGTGGTATTTGTTTGGGAAAAAATTCTACTTTTCATGGCAGGTCGAAACATATCGATGTTCGGTATCATTGGATCTGCAATGTCCTTGATTCGAGACAGTAAGAGCTTGAGAAGATCCAAACTGATGACAATGGGCCAGACATGTTGACCAAGAGTTTTCCCAGAGGGAAATTTGAGACTTGCCGACTGATTGCAGGGTTGGCGATGATCCCCAGTTGAGTCGGAGGAGGAGTTTGTTGGGGCGCCTCCTCATCTGGCCTCAATATTTTTTTTATATTTTTTTTAAGAGTTATATCTGATATCTTTTAAAAGATATTTTGATATCTTTGACGAGATATATCTGATATCTTTAAGAAGATCTATTTGATATCTTTGATGAGATATATTTGATATCTTTAATATGATATAAGATATCTTTCATGAGATAGATGAGATTTCATGTGATGAATCTCCTATTTATATGAGATGTGTGGCTCCTCTCTCGGTAGTTATTGGAAGCAGTGCAGTTGCGTTTTCAAAGAGCGGTTTTTTCATATCTGCAACCAGTGGAACTACTTTGATTTGATCGGCTCCCATATGCGGTGGTTTTTGATCCGATCCTAGTGCTTTTTCATCTGCACTTTTGTTCGGACATCAATCTTCTGCTTTCACGGTCAGATCTATTTGGGTTTCTTTAGCAGGCTGCATTCTTTATTTCAGGCTACATTCAGACTGCATCTATACTCCGACTTTGATCCACTATTTTTCTAAGTATTACTTTTGAGATCTCTTTCATTTTTGGGGAGTCTCTACCGTGTACTTATCTATTTTAGTTGATCCCTCTTTCAGGACTGGGTCCCGTGGTTTTTCCCTTTTGGGTTTTCCACGTAAAAATTTCTGGTGTCAACTTTATATTTTGCACTGTTTTTGTCGCTTCCCATCTGCTGTTTGAGGGAAAGATTTCTCCGCTGTGCGTTCGTGTTTTTTTTTGTTTGCGCGTTCATTGCTTGCCATCTTTCCCAACAATATATACTCTTATTATTTTAAAATTTTGTCCCATCATTGGCCGTAAGGTGGTATGGGTTTTGTTGTGGTGAGGGCAGGTCGCAGAAAAGTTTTTGGGTCTGCGATTCACTGCACTTTTATTATTTGTGTTATGTAATCGATCTAGTATTATTATTTTAAAATTTAGTTTATATGTTATTTTTTATTTAAAATGTCTTAACTAAAAATTAAATAAACATAATAAAGATAATTACAAAAAACATATATAGATGCTTGTATGTATTTATAGGAAAGTATAATTATAAATATTTATATATACTTTCAGATAAATATGTGATTATGCATATGTATACTTATATTTATACGTACTTATAATTCGGGATGAAACAGAGGCGACATGAATCCCATATTTTTAATAACTGTTTTTATAAAACATACTAATAAAAGAACACATATTCCCAAAAATATCAGATGGCAATGTATATTAATAAATAAATTTTATTTTTGACATGTATAAGATGGCAAAAGCCTGCCTTCCGCTATTAAACACCCCGAAAGTGAAAAAGAATAATCCATTAATTTGGGGAAATGCAGCAAAACGCGTCTAGCCCGTGTTAGGAAATGCCATGTATCTCCTCATTCCTCTCATTTTTCAATTTTCATTTTTATGATTTTATCTTTATTTAATATAAAAAAACATAAGATAAATAAAAATGAACGATAAAAATAGTAAATTTTTTTTGATACACAAAATGTGGGAGGCTACGTTGCTGATCAGTCTCCATTCAACATCCTAAGAGGATCGATGGATTTAGTTTTGATTCTCAAAATTCTGAACGAAAATATAAAACATATTGAATAATTATGTAAACAATACATGAATACAATACAACTTTCATTGAATTCTCAACAACGGAACCTAATACAATTGATTCCATCAATCAAGAATAAAAGAAACAAGAGAATACAAGACACCAAATTCATGCAAACACATTTACAGGAGCTTCAAATCCAAAATAAAAGCAATAAACAATTTAAATTGATTAACTTGTAATCAATTCTAAACATTAGTTACAATGAAAACATACATCAGCATCAACCAGTCAATAAAGGTAGTAAAGAAATCAAGAAAAAGAACACCATGATTTTTATGTGCTCCGACCAATTGACCTACATGCATGGAGCAGGGGCACCAAGGTTCCACTATGCAATATAAATTGGAGTACAACTATACAAGAAGCACCAAATATAAACCAGAGAAAGCAAAGACACCTGAGGAAAATATTTGAAGGCTAGGTTTTGCACCCCCAAGACTCGTGATGAAACCGAGCCGAGGGTGCAGCATGTACCACACCTTGGACAAACTCAAACAACGCAACCAAGTAGCACTAAAAGACGAACAAGAACCAGGCCTCAAGAAGAAATAAAGAAGGTAAACAATGGACTGAGACCCCCTAATGAGCCCTCGATACCACCTTCATGTTGATGATGGAGAGCCTCCACACAATCAATATCGGTCATCGTCATTAAGAATGCCCTCTTCTATCCTCATCGTCGTTGTCCGGGCCCAAGGAACGTCCAGAAACATCAAGAGCTCGTCAGAACTCCTCACTAAACACCAACAACAACTGCCTCACATCCTCTACCATTGCTTATTCTCCATCAAACCAGAAGGCCCGCAAAAGAATATCTCTACATCTGTACCTCCTGCCTGTTGAATCCAGAACACCCAAATTCAATCACCCCCTGAAAACAGTCGCACGACACACACAACAAAAGTAAAGATCAAGGAGCTATAAAGGAGGGGTAATATTATCAAAGCAGATCTGTTGTAACAACCTGAGAATCAGGACCACACATGGATGACCACAAATCATCCCATCAGAACTGTTGAACATAAAATCAGGGGCATATGTCCAAGCAAGATATGGCAAAGGTGTTGCCCAACAACAGGAAGCCCCGCCCTGAAAAATACCCAGCATTTTTTTAGCAATTTAAATGAATAAAAATAGAATTTAATTTTCAAAAATGGGTGAATAAAATCCACACAAATGATAAGAACCAACATCACCAAACAAAGAATCCAAAAACATCACAATACAACATCACACGACACTCCCTCTAAAATATTATCTGGAAAATTCAACTTTTATCATTTGCAAATGCCCATTGACAAACCCAGACACATGAGAGCATCAACACCCATATTATCCTCTGAAGCAACATACTTGAACTGAATGCTCTACAAATCCTAGATAACCCACTAAAACCACCTTAAAAAGAGGTTAAAAATAATTTAAACTCCCTTTCCAACTCACGTAGGATCATAAGAGAATCAGATTCAAAGATTGATTTTATTAGGTCTTAATGAGAATGGGTGAATGGTCAAGAGGAAGGTGAATTTACCATTTTAAATATTCTTATCAAAGTTATATTCATGCAATGAAAATATAAATAGAAATAAACACAATGACTTTATAATAGTTTGGATCTAAATGATTCCACTCTATGCTTCACGCCTCTCAAACACAGAGAGAGATGACACCCACTACAATGAACTCTTTGAATTTTGAAGGGAGTCACAACCTTTCATAATAGTCTTTTTTAACCCTTGAGGCACAACCCAAGATATGTTTTTTACACACTTGGTGTATTAACCTACTCACCCTACCTTTTGTACGCCATAATGCAGAACTCAAAAGATACCTTTTGAAATAAAGGTAGAACCAGACCTTGCCTTTTACCCGAATCAAGGCATAACTGAACCCCTTGCCTTTTGCCAATTATGGTAGAACCTGTACCTTTTTGAATGAGGTGGTATAAACCAACACCCACCTTTTATGGGTAATATAGCATGACATAATTAAGTACATAGAATAATTCAAAGAAATAATCACAACAAAAACCAAATGAACAAAAAATTATCTGCATGTCAGGGTGGTAAGGTTCTCTCTAGTAGCAATGGATCAAACGATTGAAGTTTAGTTGAGAGTATTAGATAATCACCAAAGCGTGTCATACTGAAACATTCAAGAATACCCTCATCCTCAAGTATTAATCTAGTTCTATCAAACTCTTATATAAAGAGTTTCTTCATGCATAGTTATTGTAAAAATTCTTTTCCAAAGCATCATGTGCATGTTACTTAAGAGTTGTTCAATTTTGTTATATCATGCGAATTATCCATTTAATGCGCATGAAAACCATATTCACATGGGATATTTTCGATAATCTATAAAAGTAAAAAATTTGTACAATAAAACATGTTATAACATTTAATACAACACTTAATATATTTAGTAACCAATATTAAATAACTTGGGAATATTCTCATTGAGTGTGTGAGTCAAACTTTTCATATTTAATACTATTCAAACATAAATAGTTCAAGTTCCAAGAATACAATGTATACAATAATACACACATGTTGACATTTAATGCAGTTTAAATATGGCATAAAATACATCAAAAAAATATGATTGAAATAATTAATTGTTAAATTTGGCATGTTAATGTTATAAATTAAAATGTTTATATTTGTTTTTTTTATTTGTTGATTTCATGCATTTTAATCTCCCGTTTTCATGCTATTTCACGCTTGTTTTAGTTTTATTTTTCTTATAATTTGGTTTTGTGGTATTCTAGCTTATTTTTTTACCCTCATGTAAGGTTTATGTTACCCTTACGTGAGGTGGTTTTTGTTGGGAGTTTCTTATTATTTATTACTATTTTATGTTTTTAAATATTACAAAACCCTCTCATTATTTTATATAAAAATTAGTTTTTACTAGCTCTATGTATTTTTTATTACATCTTGAGTTGTAGTGATCATATTTTTATAATTCTAATTTCAAATGATATATAATAAGTTTACTAACTTTTATTCAACTATGAAAAAGTTTAAATCAATCTCTAGGATGTTCACATTTTGGTCCGAACAAATTGCATGATTTTGGTTTCAATAGTAATATTCAGTTTACAATGCTTTATAGTTTTCTTTTGTTATTCTATTATAACTTGAGTTATAAAGATTAGATTCTGAAAAAACTTTTTTTTTCTGGAAAGCCAATACATCTTTTTACATTTCATTAGACTAAGTGGAAGTTTAAATTTGTTTTTTAAGTGGTCTAAAAAATTATCAAAGTTTATGAAACATTTTTTATTCTAAATTTTCTATAATATTTTTTTCTACTATAATTTATTGATATATATAGTGATATGTGATTGCATAGAAATTCACTATTCATTTCCACCTTTATACCACTGTGTTAAACTGATTTTGTGTCATAAATTAAAAATTTAATAACAAATTTCACTTCATATTTGATTCAATTATTTTTGTGTTTATAACTGTTAAAAAAGGTAAATTAATTTGTTTGGATGATTTCATTGTAGGTGGAGGTAATTTGGAGGGCCCAAGACGAAGTTGAAGAAAATTGTGCCAAACTGTATAGGAATCCAAGTGCACATGTGGACTCAACCACACACTGCAAATAATCCATGCATTCAATTGGGATGATATTTTTTGGGATGATCCAAAATTTAGTGGGATACAACCCTTATGAAGACACATAATCCCAAATTTTCACGACCTGTCCCCTAGGGCTCGTGTCGTGACTACCCCAAGCCCGGCTTCCATAGGCCAGAACTGGCGACTAGCACTGAGTAGGCATATCCCAAAAAAGAGAAGACATTTCCTTCAAACCTGTACACATGCACAAATCTCAAACTATGAAATTTAAACACAAAGAAAACCACAATTGTCACTGAGACAACTCCTGAGAGTACAGTACAAAATAAAAGTACAAAGGGGCCATAATACAAGCCCAAAATCACAAAGGAAAGCACAGTTGTCATGGTCCGTCTGCTCGAGACCCTACCTTAAGGGTAGGTGTAGGATAGTTTCCTATAGCTGTAGAAGTACACTCATCCATCCCATATCACTGAGCACCATCTGGTCCCGAACCACCAAGGTCTCCATCGAAGCGTCGACCACCTGCACAAGACACGACACATGCGGGCGAAGCCCGTGCAGGGGTGAGTAACACAATACTTAGTAAGGACCCCAAACCAAAAAGAAAAGACCACAAAGCAAGACCACAAAACAAGACCACAAATAAAGACCACAAAACCAGACCATAAAGCAAAGATAACTCAAATTAGGTATAACTCAAAGTATATAAAGTAAGATTATCAGTTGTAAAGTTGAATCATCTTGTACTGCTGAGGGACTCATCCATGATGAGTCACTGAGGTTTGCTCGGCTACTAAACCATTGAGGTTCGCTCCACTACTGGACCACTGAGGTCCACTGGGCTATTGGACCACTGTGGTCTGCTCCGCTACTGGACCACTGAGGTTCGCTTGGCTACTAGACCATTGAGGTTCGCTCCGCTACTGGACCAGTGAGGTCCGATGAGCTACTGGACTACTGAGGTCCGCTCGGCTACTGGACCATGAAGGTCCACTTAGCTACTAGAACACTGAGGTCCGCTCGGTTATTGGAACACTGAGGTCCGATCCTTATATCCTTCGTGTCACATCCATCCATAGGATTCCCGCTCATAACACGCTTGATTCTGGGAGAGTCTACACCTCAAGCCATTGGTCGAATCTCAACTACCACTAAGTCTCACTTAGAGTATACCCAAAGGACCATCTCATCACAATGGTCCCAATGCTACAAACGACATGTCAATCAAATGTCTGGTCCGAATGATATTGACATATTAGTAAACAGGGGCTGGTTGCATCCGAGCCTGGTTCGACTTGGTTGGACCGACCCAAACCAACCCGGCCCAAGGTCCCATATGACACGCCCCGATTCGGATGACCTTACACGACCCGATTGGGTCTGGGCCAGCCTGGATCAGTGGCCAGGCCCATTGGGCCTTACTGGACCTGACCCGCATTCTCTGGCTCAGTCCGACTTAGTCAGACTAGTTTCATTCCATCTGGGCCGCACAGCGGCCCGATTTCCTATCCCGAACGGCCTGTATGGCGGGCCGGTTTTCCTCAAGCCCGAGCCGCCCAATGGCCCAACCTGCATCGGCGTGCCATCTTGGGTCCAGCCCAGACGCCACACTAGCGTCCGGTTTGCGCAGCCACATGGATGGTTGAGGTCGACCACCTCCCCTCCGCATGTGGTCCAACATGGACCATGTACCAGCACACCCTATGGGTCGCTTGAACCGACGCGGTGCCGCCCCTGCACCACTGTGACCCCTACTGGTTGTGGCCTCCACCGCCAAGGCGCGCTTCCTCCCACCCACTACTGCCGCCACGGGACACCGAACTCGCTCCGGTGGTCCATTTTCTAATCCGTTTGTAATTTCAGGTTTCTTGGGGTGCCACTATCACTGTCGCGTACTCCTAACCATTTTTCATCACTCTAGTGGTCTGACCTCATTTGGAATTCTCCTAACAAAGATCTGACACGACCTCGTGGGTCCGTTGGCAAAGAACAATGAGAGGGGGGGGGGGGTCATAGAGAACACCCATTGAACAAACCGACCTTTGCTCATGTTGGATCAGAATTGTTCTTGTCAATAAGATCATGAATCATAATTCAAATCACTAAGATTTAATTGCTGATATCAAACTTTCAATAATATTTCCCAATTCTACAAGAAGAATTCATCCGCGGATCAACTAGTTAGTGATTTGATCTACGTTCTTCAATTAGAAGGAAAGACCAGGGGAAAAACAATCACTCAAATTTAAACCCCTACCTAAGAAAAGGAGATCGGTCTAGGAAGATCATCTTTTGTCATTTTTCGATCTTCGGTTCCGATTCGCTCTCTAAGGGTATTGTCGTTGCTTTCTGATTCCCCGACGTTCGTCGTTGGAGAGGTTTCCTTCATCGTTCATCAAAGGAATTCCAGGGTTATTCATCAACCTTGAATCCCTATTTAATTAAAGAAGGAACACATGTTGTGCATTGCAGCATCACCATGCTGATTCATTAATGAGGTTCATTAATGGATTCAACGTTGCCTGGTCATTATACTGTTGCGCTGACGATTCGCTGCGTAACGATGAAGAGAAAATAATAAAATATTTTTTTAAGTTATTTTATTTTTCTTCTCAAAGTCCCGAAAACTATATTTTTCGGCCGTCCCACACCGGTCGATGTTAGGTCCTTCCTATGATAATATCAACCCTTTGAGTTCAATGGTGCCCACATATTTTTGATAGGAGCACCAGTTTAAAAGTTAGAAAAACCCGCTCGGACAAATACTTAACGAACTTGAAAAATAGTTCTAAAATACATTCCAACCACTCTAGGCATTGGAATCACATGCCATCTCAGAGACTAGTCCCGAAATAATCCCATTTAATTTTTAAAAATTTAACAGAGAATTCTGGGGTATTACATTCTCCCCACCTTAGGGATTTACGTCCTCGAAAACCAAACAAAGGCTAACCAAACAAATGGGGGTACTGAGCATGAATCTAAGCCTCCCACTTCCACGTGATCTCTTGGAGATTTCTATGCTGCCGACGAACACGCACCAGAGGAATTGACTATCCACGAAGGATCATCTCCTATCGATCCTCTATCTCCACCGGGTACTCCACAAATGTCACCCCATCATCAATCTCTAGCTCACTATGGTCGATGATGTGAGAAGGGTCATGCACGTATCTCCTTAGTTGGGATACGTGAATGGCGTTGTGCACCCTCTCTAACTACTACGACAGTAGAGCCAAGTGGTATGCCACCTCACCCACTCTACGCAGTATTAGGAAAGGTCGCATGAACCTTGGAGATAACTTGTTGCCCCGACCAAATCTCTATATCACTTGTCAAGGAGAGACCTGTAGGAATACATGGACCCCTTCCTTGAACTCCAAGAGTCTCCATAGCCTATTATCATAGGATTTATGTTGGCTCTATGCAGTCTTGATCCACTCTCGGATGACCTGTACTTTCTCAGTGGTAACATGTACCGTCTATAGACCCATGAGTGATGACTCTCCTGGGTCTGTCCAGAAAACAGTGACCTGCATGGTCATCTATACAGTGCCTTGAACGATGCCATACTAATGGTGGAGTGGTATCTATTGTTGTACGAAAACTCCACCAGTTGTAGGCGGTCATCCAAACTACGACCAAAATCAAGAACGCAAGCATGAAGCATGTCCTCCAAGGTTTGTAGGGTCCGCTCCATCTGACCATCCGTCTGTGGGTGAAAGGCTGTGCTCAAGTGCAGGTGAGTCCCAAATGACTCCTGCAATCCTTCCACAACCAGGATTTAAAGCGTGCATCATGATTTGAGACTATCATAGATGAGACTCCATGGATTCAAACTATCTCATGCACGTAGAGGCATCCCAAGCTCTATACTAAACCCAACTCTCGAATGGGTTGGAAGTGGGCCGACATGGTGAGTTAGTCTACGATCACACATATGGTATCGTTCCCCCTAGATGTATATGGTAATCCTATCACAAAGTCCATCAACATCCCATCCCACTTCCACTCTGGTACCTCTAGGGGTTGTTTCAAACCTGCTAGAACCTAGTGATCAGCCTTCACTTGCTGACAAGTGAGGCATATCGAGACAAACTCTGCCACTGCCTTCTTCATCCCCGACCACCAATACTGACGTCAGAGGTCCTGGTACATCTTCACCACACCTGGATGTACCGCCAAATGGGATTTATGGAAATCCCTCAAAAACTCCTCTCTCAACGCCACTGGTACTACGGTGCATCCTATGAAAATGATGACGTGCTCCTTACCTTTCGAATACCCATTAGGGGCATGCCCTATGGACATCTGGGAACATGTAGTCTCGCAGTTGGCATATCTAAGTTGTGCCTCCCTAACTCTATAGCGACCCAACCATTTCTTAAATTACTATTACATCATTTTAAAAATAAACAACATAATAGTATTACACATAGAGGATCCAAAGGTTTAGTGTCTTGGGAAACCTAGGACCATACATAACAATTACAACATCAAGCGTAAGCATTTATTTAATTACTTATTCTATAGATTCTTATTAGAACTTGACCCATCCTTAGTACATGTAGTCACCTGAGGATATACATCAAAATGGGTGAGATAAAATCCTAGTAAGAGGATATATAAGAACAATATAACAATGGGTGATCATAACCATAACATAGGCAAAGGATCATGAACATGAGAGGAAGCATTAATAAGAGACTTGAAATGTGGCAATGCATAAAAATGAAACATAATGTCTTAGTGGTTAACTACCACAAATACTTGTGAACAAATATATCATCTTTTTCACACATAATTTCACATTAACTTATGAGATTAATCACTTTACCTAATGAATTGGAGCGCAGTATAATTCCAGGCGCACCCGTCACATCATAACATTACCATTTCTCATGCATGCCACTATAAACATATATCAAAAATGAAAATAACTAACCCATGAAAAGGAATTGGTTTCATCTCATAAGAACACATTCATAAACATTGGGTTCCCAAAATAAATATGGAATAACATACATGTTATAAGAACTGTCAACCTTGAATGAGAAGTAAAAGGTGTGTTCTTAAAAGAAGAGTTCTTTTGAAAAACATTTTGTTTAACATAAACAACAGTGGAAAACATGTATATCCCAAAAAAGGAAATAAAATGATGAAAAAAATCATTTTTAAGGAGTAACCATATCAAAAATAAAAAAGAAGTGAAAGAGGGAGAACCTGGAGGATGAAAGTTGGGTTTGAGAATTTCCCCTTACCTTATATCTGAACACTTCCTTCGCTTTAATGTATTGTATAACCAAATTAGATTCATTAATTAACAATTAAAGAACCTTGTGTACATGAGTATGATTAATTATGGTTTCATTAAGTTATTTTATGTGCCTTTTTATGAGTTATAGAGTTTAAAAACATTGTTCGGGAATGTTTGTTTTTATGGTTTTTCTTGAGCGGTTCACTTGTATTCATAAATTGAAGTTCGGGTAGAATATGGGTAAACATACAAAATTGATATTACATGTTATTAATTATATTATAGAATTTTAAATGATCTTATAATGAATAATGTTATATACCATATGGATGAATCATTAGATAGGAATTTAATGATGACTGTTTGGGTTAATTTGTGCAGTTTTTCGACCACAACGAACTTGTTTTGATTAATCATTTAGTAATATGTACATAAGTTAGTTCCAGAACTTTAAATATGAAATAATACATATAAAATATTCTGTTCCAACCATATAAATGGTTTCATGACCATATCTGAAAGTAGAAATGAAAAAATAAAACATGTCATTCTTGAAGGTGATAGATTAACACCTTACGAACAATGTTTTCTTTTATAAAATAAAAGGAAGAGGAGAAGGGGGTTGGATGGTATAATATCCCATTAGTATCATAAAATTATAGTATATGTATGATACTAGATTTACCATACCATATGGATAAATATATGTGGGGATATAATAATAAAATAACTTGAAAATGAAAGGAAATTAAAGGAAAAAGGAAGAGAAATTACCTCTTGAATCCTCCTCTTGAGATCCTCCTTAAGGGACCTAGGATTGGTCTTTTGATGGGACCAGAAGCTCTTGTATGTGTGGGAGGGGCTAGGTAAGATTATTGGGTATATTTTAGACAAGGATTTAATCATGATAGGTTTGAGGAAATTAGGGTGTGAAAGGTGGTATTTATAGTGGAGGGGAGAGATAATTTCTCAATATAAAATTCATTAATTTATTATTTCCCCATAAGACAAGGAATAATGAGTCTTCTATGACCAAGAATAGTAATTTTATCATGTGAACCCAAACCAATTAGGCTTAAATCAGTATAAAATCATGCATGATTCTATAATTATCTTATTTAGCTTATTTTGTAAATTATGGTATTTCACTATTCATCAAAAATTCAAGTATTTCAGAAAAAACCCAAAAATTTACCCCAACCATTTTTCGACGTGTAGAATCAAAAAATGAATTCCATTTTTCAAAAATAATTTTCTAAATATTATTATTTTAATATTTAATTAAAATTATAATTTATTATCAAAAACCAGTTTTAAAACATTCATTTACTTATTCTAAAATATAGGTATATCATACTTTCAACTTTAATATTATTTATATATTATCATAGGTAAGGTTACTATTCATTAGGGTATATCACTATTCATAAGGTTATGTTACGATTCATACGGGTAGGTTACTATTTACAAAAAATTAAGTTTTTCTTATTGGACTCCAAATAACTTATTGATTGCAACCGTGTATGCCATAATTTCAAAATTCCAAATATAGAAGTGACAAACTTATGTTTAAAGGACACTTAGCACTTAGTAGTTCATTATGTTGTGTTTTCATGTGATTTTATGACATATTTATAAGGTAATTTTCATTGAAAAACATTGGTTCATTACAAACTCATTGTAAGAGTGGAGGGGAAACTACCATCGATTGGAGAAAATTTGCCTCTTCTCTATCCACAAAGGATACCTAAAGCGAGGACAACTACTCTGAGGCCTTGCTCAGTAGCTATGAAATTGATCTCCTATTGAGAAAATCTTCCACCATGTTCCCCTTCCCTAGAGTATAGACTATCTTGAAGTCATAGTCTTGGAGGAACTCTATCCAACATCCCTGCCTCATATTTAGATCCTTCTGATAAAAGATATAATTGAGACTCTTGGGGTCAGAGTAGACGATGAATCATTTTCCCATAAGGTAGTGTCTCCACATCTTGAGTGAGAAGACTACTGATAAAAACTCAAGGTTGTAAGAACCCATATCTTCTTTTCAGGTATGGATCTTGATTTCAGGCATTTTTGAGAAAAAAGGGAGTTTTAGAAATTTTAAAAGTACATGCCATGTAGTTAGGAGTACACGTTGTGTACCAGGTTACTGTGGGTAGCCGTGTAACGGCCGGGACATGGCCGTGTGGGGTGTCGTGGAAGTCTGCTAATGTTGGGGGCTGGTTGAGGCAAATACATGGCGTGTTCATTAATAGTACACACTGTGTACTTTTTCTTTTAATTGACTAATCAGACTGGGGTCTCGTCTAATCTCCAGAAATGTCTTCTTCTGGCCATACCTCGCGAATGATCATCCAGAATCACCAATTCTTCTCCAAGACACCATTTCTCTATCCAAGGTACGATTAGATCTCTGGTGGGTGCGTTGGAATCCCACTGGTGAGTTCTTCCTTCTTCTAGATCCTCTCCTCATGATTTCTTCTCTCTCTCGAGTTATTCAAGGTTGAATGTTTTTGACGTTTTTGTAGATCTACATCATTATATGCCAATTCAAGGGACAAAATTAGATATTGTTCATTTTACAACATCAATTTAGGTGGTTTGTTGCCTTTCATTGTTTATCTTTGAGTTTTATATGCCAAAGTGCCGATTACCCAAGTTTCAGGTATTTCAGGTTAAGGAGATTAAACCTTGTTTTATTTTCCTTAGATTTATTGATGGATTAAGGGTCGTTGTTGTGGTATTATGTGAAATTTCATATTTGAGTAACACCCCATGGGTGTGTTTACTTGTTTGAATGTTTAGGGTTGTTTGGTCCAGGTTTCCTATGAGGCAGACCTTGTTTCCTTGCCTTGCTTGATAGGATGGAATTGATTGCCTTTTGCTGCTTGTTAAATGCTTGTTATATGCATTGGAATTGTTTAGCCATGTAGTAGTTGAGATTTCTTTGGGATGATTGATATCATATATGCAAGATTGAATTTCATAGGGTTGTGAGAACCTAGTGTAGTTAGACCACAGGGGGAATTGACGTTGAGTGCTTCGTTAGAGTGTCTATTATATTTCATGCTACGAGACCACGGGGGGATTGACAGTGAGTGCTCCCTCAGAGTGTCTATAGTTTACGTTATGAGACCACATGGGGAATTGATGTCGAGTGCTTCTCCAGAGAGTCTATAGTTATTTTGGAAAGGCTGTAGGGGGAATTGATGGTGAGTGCTTCCTCAGAGTGTATTTGCCTTTTTTAAACTATATGGACAGAGGGGTTAGACTATGTGAGATACCCAAAGGGTTAATGTAAATATTGAATGTTTGTGACGTGCCTACCAAGAAAAAGCACAATATTGGATTTGGACCTTTAGGTAGTCTTATGAGATACCTGTTTGAGATACTTACTTGATTAAATTATGAACATTAAATGCTAATGAATGTAAATAGAAACTGTAGGATTGGTTATGTTTGTGTACTCCTAGTTCCTTTGCTGCATTTCCATTATTACCTATTATATATACTCACTAATAGTTAGGCACAAATCTTGTGGTGGTTACCTATTAGGATTTTATCTCACACCCTGTTTGGGTCATGCTTTTAGACCCAAACATATTATATGGTTGCAGGTATAGATAAAGGCAAGCTCCCTTCATCATTAGGTACTTGATTGCTATGGAGCTGGAGGGCATGTGACCAAGCTGAGGCTTGCGATGCTGATGGAGTTTGTTTTATTTTTCTTTTGTACTTTGGTTTTGTACTATATTTCTAGCAGTGTGACTTGTTTAGATGTTTTCCTAGATATATGTGACCTAAATCATTTATATATGTTCTCTAGTTGATTATTTATTTTCAGTCTTCCGCTGTTTACTTGTTGTATGGTATTATTGCTTCTGATACTATTTATTATTTGTTATTCTATTGTGCACACTCTTCCAATGATGGAATAGTTTCCCCACTATCACACCCAAGTCCCTCACTTCTAGTCATCGGCCTCTGGCATTTAGGGAAATGCACTTGAGTCCATGTGACCAACCAGGTATGGGGAACCTTTGGGCGGCACCCGGTACCGGGACGTTACAAAGTGGTATCAAAGGAGGTTTCTTTTCTTCTTTGTCTTACTGTTTGGAGCCTATAGACAGGTATATAGAGGAATAGGTAGTTGATAATAAGTTGTTCTTGGAAGTAGCTACCCCGTGTACAGGGAAAAGCCAATATACCTTGAATATTTCATTTTTATGGTTTTTCAATTATTACAGTTGATTTGATTTCACCGTTGGGTGATACACATGTTTTGTGCTGTTATGATTTATATTAAGGTTCTATTTCAGTTGCAACCTGATGAGATGAGGGTATTACATCTCATGCATCATATAGGCACTTGATAGGGATCACATGTCATGCATTCTTGTCATGCCATTTAGGGTGCATTACTGATTGCATGTTGTTGTGATAGATATTGTTCTGGATATGCATGTTGTTGTGATAGATGTCATGATAGAATACCTCCTATTTTGATGGGCTATTGGAAAATTTAAAGTTTCATTTGAATGGGTGCCAAACATTGGTCCCTGATGTGTTATGGGCCCTCTTGGATCGGAATTTGGTGGATCATATTGAACTTTAACTGAATTCTATTATGATATGAAATGAATACGATTCCATGATTTGATTTAAGGGGAGTATGGCCCCCCAGAAATCGGAATTTGGCACTTTAATGCTTGTTTCAGTGTTTTTGTGGGGTTCCATAGTAGTTTCTGAGGCTTACTGTCCGGAAAAACCCAGAATAGATGGTGTGTGATGATGAATACATGTCGTGTATCCTTCCATTCGAGAAGAAACTATTTTTCTTAAATACACACTGTGTACTTTTTCTACATGTCGTGTAGATGATGACTGTGTGACTGACCATGTGAGCAGAGTCATGGGAATGGGGAACCTTTAGTAGGACACGCCGTGTATATAATGAACATGTCGTGTATCCGTTTACCGTGTGACCAACCGTGTGGGAAGAGACATGGGTTGGAAAAAATATTTTGTTGAATACACAATGTACTGGGTGTACATGCCGTGTTTTGGTGATCCATGTATCCAGTCATGTGACCAACGACACGGGTGGGTGAAATCCTTCTAGTATACGCCATTTCTATCATATACACTCTGTGTAGTTTTGTTCTAAGAGAACTATGTAGTTCGAGCTGTGTAAGAGTACTTGGGAAAGAGAGAATATTCAAGTACACACCATGTCTCAAGGAGAAAACGCCGTGTGTATGGGTGTTACACGACCAGGTTTGGTAGAGATGCACACCATTTTAAAAGCTTAAGGGAACACGTCGTGTAGGGTTTATACGCATCGTGTACCCCTGTTTTGTAAAACTTGATTGTTTTCTTCTCATAGTCCTTTATGACACTTCTAAGTTTCAGTCCTTGATAATCTTAAAATATGGTGTGCGCCTAACTTTGCAAATTCATGCCACTGAGACATCCTCCGGTTGTACACAAGATATAGGGAAACGATCAGACACCAGAAATGGTAGATCGGGGACTACCAGTCGATCCTCCCATCGTGCCCATCTTGGCACCAGCGGTTATACCGAACATAGGTGCTGATGCATAGTTCTGAGAAGACTTCATGAGGATGATGAATACTTTCTAGGGAGCACCACATCCTGCCCCGTCTATGGAATAATTGATGTGGGTTTTTCAACAGCAGCATCCTCCCACCTTCTCAAAGGATGGAGGACCTCAAGCTGCAGAGTCATGGTTAGAAGTCATGTTTTCTATCGTCAAGCATCTTGATATGCCTTTATAAAGTAGGGTGAAGCTCTCTACGTACATGCTAAGTTATTCCACCAAGAGATGGTGGTATGTGATATCATAGGAGGGACACCAGCGAGTTATGGCTTGGGATGAGTTCCAGCGTACCTTCTATGACTTTTTCCACCTGAAGACCTTGATGGCCGATCAAGCTCGAGAGTTCATGAGTTTGGATAAAGGTACTCTATCATTCCTGGAGCATTATTCTTGCTTCATAGAGCTTCAGCACTTTACACCCATTCTAGGGGGTGATGAGTTATTTCTGGTGAGGAATTTTGAGGATGGTCTCAGGCATGACATCTGATCATAGGTGAACATCTTCAGGTTGACTTCCATATATTATATAGTCAAATAGGCACTGGTCACCGAGTGAAACCTGAGAGATTCTAGAGCTGTGGTCCAGGGTGGTTCAACATCCAGAGTTGGTACTCTTCCGACTAATAGTAGGAAGCGTCGCAGGGAGTCTACACGTGGAGATCTGAGTAGGCAGGATTTTCCTTCAGGTAGCCAGGTGGTGTGCTACCAGTGGGGGGGACATAAGAAACCTCATTTCTTGAGAGACCCAGTTGAGTAAAAATCTTGCAATAATATGGGACATCTTTATCATTTTTGCAATTACCTCCTTCCAATAGCTAGTGAGGGAGGATCTGTTTCGACTCCTCATACCAGATCGGGACCACCAGTTCCACATCAGACTGGGGGATGGAGTTCTTAAAGACGTTCAGGCTGAGGTGGTGGTCGTGGCCGCAGTGGTCAGACATAGGGTTTTCGACAGCCGTAGGGTGGATCAACTCAGGGATCTCAGACAGCTTCATAGGGTCGCGACACAGGACATGCTTTTGCGCTAGAGCAAATCCAGTAGGGGCAGGATCCCAGACCCTCTACGGTTAGAGGTATGATTTTGGTTGCCTCCGTTTTAGATTATTCTCCTTTTAATATAGGGGATTCCCATAGATTTATATTTGTGCCTGTTGTAGAGAGACTTGGGCTCTATATCTTTACATCTACTAATATCATGACATTGGACACTCTGTTGGGGATAAGAACAGCTATTGTAAGTCACTACAAGGAGTTCCCTCTTCATGTTGGTGCGTGTCACTTCCTATGGAACCTTTTTGTCTTAGAGATGATGAGCTATGACGTCATTCTCGAAATGGATTGGTTAGTTCCCTTCCAGGAAGTTGTCGATTTCTATCATCGTAGGGTGAGTTTCACATCACCAGAGGGAAGATTTTTTCTACATAAGGGTGAATGGGATGTCTAGTCAAGAAGAGCTGGACCTGAACATCATGGGTTGAGAGGTGTTACAACCCAAATTGCTAGTCTATATCATGATAACCAGAGGACTTCCCAGAAAGATTTTTCTTTAGTGGTTGATCATTTTTCAGATGTCTTTCCAGAAGATTTTTTAGGTTTTCCTTCAAAGTGAGAGGTATAATTTTATATTGAGCTTGTGCCAGGGGCGACATTGATGTCCATTCCTCCTTATAGGATGGTTACACTAGAGTTAAAGGAGCTCAAGAAACAATTAGAGGAGTTACAAGCAAAGGGATTCATCTGACCCAGTACTTCTCCTCTGGGTTTTCCTGTTCTATTTGTAAATAAGACAAACGATACCCTCAAACTTTGCATAGATTATCATAAGATGAACCAATTGATGGTTAAGAACCGATATCCTTTGCCTAGGATTGATGATCTCTTTGATCAACTTCGAGGAGCCCAGGTGTTCTTGAAGATTAACTTGAGATACAGTTATCATCAGTTTCATGTTATACCATCACATATACTTCTTACAGTCTTTTGGAACAGGTATGGTCTATACGAGTATGTGGTTATGCCGTTCAGTCTCACGAATGCATAGGTAGTTTTCATGAAACTGATAAACCGAGTGTTCCATCCTTACTTGGATTCTTTTTTGGTAGTCATCGTGGATAATATCTTGGTGTACTCTCACACTCTACATGACCATGCCACCCATCTTGAGATCATTTTGAGTACACTAAGAGAGCATCAGTTATATTCTATGCTCTAAAAATGCCACTTTTGGATGAACCAGATTCACTTCTTGGGTCATGTCATCTTAGAGACAGGAGTTTTAGTAGACCCAAAGAAAGTGAGAGTAATAGTTTCCTAGGAGCATTCGAAGAACGTCTTTTAGGTATGGAGTTTTCAAGGGCTGGATAATTATTACAGACATTTTATATAGGACTTTTCACGCCTAACAACGCCACTGACGGGCCTGACTAAGAAGGGTGTGAAGTACTCGTGGACAGATTCTTGTGAGTCAGCCTTTCAGGAGCTGAAAGGGAGGTTGACTTCAGCACCAATACTAGTTTTGTCAGAGTAGAGAAAGGGTTATACCATTTACTAAGATGCGTCAGGTATCAAGTTGGGAGTAGTGTTTATGCAAGGGGAAGGAGTCGTTGCTTACGGGTCTCGGTAGTTGAGGCCACACGAGAGGAATTACCCGACGCATGATCTCGAGTTAGCTGTAGTTGAGAATTCTTTACGCTATTGGATACATTATATTTTGGGAGAGCACTTTATGGTTTTCACTGACCAAAAAAGTCTCAATTATATCCTTACTCAGTGAGATCTAAATTTGAGACAACAAAGGTGGGTTGAGTACATTCAGTCTTTTGACTTTGAGCTTACCTACACACCTAGGAAAGGCAACGTAGTGGCTGATGCGTTGAGAAGGAGGACTCAGATACAAGTAGTTTAGGAGGCTAGTACTGAGTGTAATATAATGGATCAATTCTTTAAGATGCGTTTGGAGATGCATGATAGATAGGGGCAGACTTTTCTTTCTTCTGTAGCTGTTACCTCTACTCTACTTGATTGAGTGCGAATGAGGGAGCTATCAGATTCTAAGGGCCTAGTTCTACGGGAGAGTGTGTCAGGAGAGGAATCTGATTTTGGGTGGACCATAGATGAGGATGAGGTATTGCACTTTCATGGATGCATATGGGTGTCATCAGATATATGCAAGGATCTGTTGCGAGATTTTCATTCCTCAACATGGATAGTTCATCCTGGTGTTACCAAGATATATCAAGATATACATTGTCAGTATTTGAGGCCAGGTATGAAGAGGGATGTTGCTGGTTTTTTATGAGATATTTAACCTATCAGTAGGTAAAGATAGAGCATCAATGACTAGTCAGGCTTTTACAATAGTTACCTATTCCCGAGTGGAAGTGGAATGATGCTGCAGTGGATTTCATGACAGGTTTACTAAGGTCGCCTCGAGGGAATGATGTAGTTTGGGTTGTTGTTGATAGACTCACGAAGGTTGCACACTTTTTACCGATCAGAGATACCTTCAGTGTTGATGAGCTTGGGATGTTGTACATTTGTGAGGTGGTACGACTCTATGAGGTTCCGAAAACTATCGTCTCATATAGGGATTCTCGCTTTACTTCATGTTTCTGGAAAGGGCTACATAAGGATTTGGGTACACAAGTAATTATGAGTATAGATTACCATCCCAAGATATATGGCCAGTCAGAGTGCATGATTCAGGTGCTGGAGGAAATTCTTCAAGCATGCATCCTAGATTTGGAGGGTCTTGAGAGAAGCACATACCTCTAGTGGAGTTTTCCTATAATAACAGTTTTCAAGCGACGATTCAGATGAAACCTTATGAGGCTTTGCATGGTAGGTCATGCCGATCACCCCTATGTTGGCTAGAAGAAGGAGAGGCAGCTATGTTGGGACCTCATCTTGTCCAGGAGACCACTGAGAAGGTGGAGTTGATTTGGAAGATGATGAATACTGCATAGTATCAACAGAAATATTATGTTGATCGACGAAGATGAGCTGTGGAGTTCGAGGTTGGAGATTAGGTTTTCTTACATGTCACACTGAGGTTGGTACAAAAGAGGATTAGGAGACAAGGGAAGCTTTCAACGAGATATGTTAGGTCATTTGAGGTTTTAGAGAGAGTTGAGCTAGTTGCCTATCAGTTTCAGTTACCTCAGAGGTACCGGGCTATGCACAATGTCTTCCACATTTCTCAGATACGATGTTAATTCTCTAACATGTCTCATGTTTTTCAACCCAAGGAGGTTGAGTTGGAGGTGGATGCAAAGTTCTAGGAGCATCCTATCTGGATTATTGATCGAAGCGCGAAGGTTCTTCATGGCCAGTTTGTTCCTCTAGTATGGGTGTTGTGGCAGCACGAACAAGTGCAGAACGAGACTTGGGGAGGGCGACTGATGTGTGATGGTAGTGGGCGAATCAGTTTGAGGATTCTTCTTCACCACCTTGTTAGGGAAATTTAGGGATGAATTTATTTAAGGGGGGGGGGAGTTTGTAAGAACCTGGATCTTCTTTTCAGGTATGGATCTTGATTTTAGGTGTTTTTGAGAAAAAGGGGAGTATTTAGAAATTTTATAAGTACACGCTATGTACTTAGGTATACACATCGTGTACCAGGTTATCACGAGTAGTTGTGTGTTGGCTGTGTAATGGCTGAGACATGTCCATGTGGGGTGACATGGAAAATCACTAATGTCGGGGGCCAATTGAGGCAAACACACGACATGTTCATTAATAGTACACATCGTGTACTTTTTCTTTTAATTGATTAATCAGATCGGGGTCATGTCTAATCTCTAGAAACATCTTCTTCTGGATGTACCTTGCGAAGGAGCATCTGGAATCGTCGATTCTTCTCTAAGCCACCATTTCTATGTCCAAGGTTAGATTCGATCTCCGGAGGGTGTGTTGTAATCCCACTGGTGATTTATTTCTTCTTCTAGATCCTATCCTCTATATTTATTCTCTCTCTCAAGTTATTCACGGTTGAACGTTTTTGACGTTTTTGTAGATCTACATCATTCTAGGCCAATTCAAGGGCTGGAGTTCGAGAGTGTTCATCATACAACGTCAAGGTAGGTGGTTTGTTTCCTTTCGTTGTTTTTCTTTGAGTTTTATATTACAAAGTGACGATTACCCATGTTTTTGTTATTTTGGGTTAAGGAGATTAGACCCTATTTTATCGGCCTTAGATTGATTGATAGATTAAGGGTCATTGTTGTGGTATTATGTGAAATTACATTTTTGAGGAACACCCCATGGGTGTGTTTCCTTGTTTGAATGTTTAGGGTTGTTTGGTCCAGGTTGCCTATGAGGCAGACCTTGTTTCCTTGCCTCGCTTGATAGGATTGAATTGATTGCCTTTTTCCGCTTATTAAATGACTATGATATGCATTGGAATTGTTTAGCCATGTAGTAGTTGATATTACTTTGGGATTCTTGATATCATATATGCATGATTGAATTACATATGGTCGTGAGAACCTGGTGTAGTTAGACCACAGGGGGAATTGACATTGAGTGCTTTCTCAGAGTGTCTGTTATATTTCACACTACGAGACAATAGGGGGGATTGATAGTGAGTGATCCAATCAGAGTGTTTATAGTTTAAGTTACAAGACCACAAAGAGAATTGATGTTGAGTGCTTCCCCAGAGAGTCTGTAGTTATTCTGGAAAGACTGTAGGGGGAATTGATGGTGAGTGCTTCCTCAAAGTGTCTTTGCCTTTTATTTTGCATTATTTGGACAAAGGGGTTAGACTGTGTGATCTACCCATAGGGTTAATGTAAATATTGAATGTTTGTGATGTGCCTGCAAATCCAAAGCACAAGATTGGATTCAGTCCTGTTAGGTAGTCTTCTGAGATACTTGTTTATGATACTTACTTGATTAAATGATGAACATTAAATGATAATGAATGTAAATGTAAACTATAGGATTGGTTACTTTTGTGTACTCCTAGTCCCTTTGATACAATTCCATTATTACCTTCTATATATACTCACTGACAGTTAGGAACATATCTTATGGTGGTTTCCTACTGGTATTTTGACTCACACCCTATTTGGGTCATGCTTTTGGACCCAAATAGATTATATGGTTGTAGGTATAGATAAGGGAAATCACCCTTCATCATCAGGTACTTTATTTCTATGGATCTAGAGAGTATGGGATCAAGATGTGGCTTTCGATGCTGCTGAGATTTATTTGTTTTCTTTTGTACTTTGGTTTCGTACTATTTTTCCAGCATTATGACTTGTTTGGATGTTTTCTTAGACATATGTGACATGAATCATTTATATATGTGTTCCAATTGTTTATTTACTTTCAGTTTTCCTCTGTTTACTTGTTGTATGGTATTATTGCTTCTGCTACTATTAATTATTTGTTATTCCACTATGCATACTCTTCCAATGAGGGCATAGTTTCCCCACTATCACACCCAAGTCTCTCGCTGCTAATTCTCAGCCTCTGGAGTTCGGGGAAATGCATTTGAGGCTATGTGACCAATAAGGTATGTGGCACCTTTGGGCGACACCTGAAACTGAGATGTTACAAAGGTCATGAGTCACATAGGTCTACTCATGCGGTCTCAATTGTCATGAGCCATAAGCAATCACTGATTTCCCTTATATCAGGACACAACCAAGCCCAGTTCCTGATTCTTCAAATAACACCACATAGTCGATGCCCTCCTCTGGAAGCCTCAATATAGGAGAACTCATCAAGCTCTGCCTCAGTTGCTGAAAGATCTACTTGCATATTTTTGTCCATATGAAGGGTTTTCCCTTCTTCATCAATGCCATCATGGGTGCTTCCACTCTGGAGAATTTGATTACAAACCTCTGATAGTACCCATCCAATCCAAGGAAACTTTGCAACTCGGTAACGCTCTTGGGTGGCTCCCAAGAAAGCACCTCCTCAATCTTTGCTGGATCCATTACAACTCCAACCTCTGAGACGACAAGTACCAGGAAGTGTACCTTTCGTATCTGGAACTCAAACTTTGAGAGATTTTTGTAAAGCTGGTGCTCTAGAAGTGTGTCCAGAACCATCCTTAAGTGTATCACATACTCCTCCTTGGACATTGAATACACTAAGATGTCATCAATGAAGATCACTAAAAACTAGTCTAAGTACAGTTAGAAGATCCTATTCATGAGTTCCATGAACATTTTTGGGGTGTTCATCATGCCAAATGACATCACTAAGTACTTATAGTGGTCGTAGAGACATCTGAAAGCCGTCTTCGAGATGTCCTTATCTCGTACTTAAAGATGGTGATAGACTGATTTGAAGTCTATCTTTGAGAACCATATCACTCCCTTCAGCTGATCGAAGAGGTAATCAATCCTCATTAGAGGATACTTGTTCTTCACGGTCACCTGGTTCAGGCGCTGGAAGTCCATGCATAACCTCAAGATTCCATCTTCCTTCTTGGTAAACAACATGAGGGCTACCTATGGTGAAACTATGGGCCTTACGAACCCCTTCCTCTATAAGTCCTCCAACTATACCGTCAGCTCCTAGAGCTCTATGGGAGCCATCCGATATGCAGGTGTAGATATCAGTGTCATCCTAGGGTACATATCAATGCATAATTCCACATCTCTATGAGGAGGTAGTCCTAGAACATCCTCTGGAAAGATGTCCTCATACTCATCCACCACTATAGGAAAATATGGACTCATCTCATCCACTGCACTGAGGGTCATGCTAGACAACTGATTAGTGATTGGATGAGACCTACTATGTGTGATTCCATCTCACGTTGCTCCGTTTTCCTTCTCAATGACAAAGGAAAATTGGTTCTCATCTCTTCGGACACACCACACTGTGCATCTAAAATAGTCGATCTGAACATGAACTGCTAATAGCCAATACATACCCAGAATGATGTCGTAAGGCATAAACACCACTACTAGGAGATCTCAGCCGAAGATCTCACCTCTAAGAGTGATCTCACACTATCGGCACCAGTGTGTGATCATTGAATCCCCTCCCATAGGAGTCTCTAATCATAAGGATCAAGCCAACAACTCGATCAAAATCTCCGAGATCCGAATAAGGTTCACGAAAAAGAAAGAGTGACTAGAACCTGTGTCTATAAGAATTATAGCTAAAGTGGAGAAGACACAGATCGTACCTCATATCATCTCTAGGATTTTGGGACCATAGACCTTGATTTCCTGAAGTTGAGCCTGCTCCTGTCCACCTGCTCCTCGAGCTCATGGTGGACCACTTGGGGGTGGTGGTGGTAGTGCCTCGTACCTAAGACCACTTACTATTGCTCATCCCACTCCTCTTCCATGTCTGACACCTGTCGGACTGACCTGTTCCTATCTCTACTGCTGCCTCATCGGTCCCTCAATCGTCTTTCGGTCCTCTGCACGGTGAGTCGGGAAATCCCGAGCCATGTACTCCTGCTCACCGCATGCGAAGCATACTCTATTACTCTAATGACTCCATCTCCCTTGGATCCTCGTACAACCAACCCTGATTCCTGGGGCCTTCCTCCGAATGGTCTAGCCCTCTTGGGCCTATGCGTCATCTGTCGGCTACCTGCCACGTATGACTCGATCACTTGTCACCCGGTGGTAGCTCCCACCGTCGGTGCCTACTCTGCGAGGAAGCTCTCCACTCTTAGAGCTCTCTCTAGCACCCCAGCCTACTTAGGGATGCTGAGGAAAATCATCAATTCCCTGATCTCCCATCATAGACCCTGCTCAAAGGTCTGGGCCCTGAAGAAACAGTCTCGTTCCATATCCATAGAGTAACTGGAGAGGTCTGTGAACCTCATAGAGTACTCATCCACTATCAGGTTTCCCTTTTGTAGGTGATGCAGCTCCTGTATGCGCACTGAACGCAAAGTCGTTAGGAATAACTCTTCCCTGAAAAGTCACTCGAAGTCAGACTAGGTGAGGGTCGTCTCCTCATGCGTTTGGATCATCAAACTCCACCATCTCCCTATCAAGCTCTGTAGAAGGATCGCGGGTAGAACTGCTATCTGGTCAAGTGGCATCCTCACTAAGAGGAAGACTCACACCACTGCCTCCAGCCAATCCCCAGCAACCTGGGGATCTATCTCTCCCTTAAACCTAGAAGGTCTCTATCTTTGGATCTCATATAAGGCATTGAGCCTACGTGCGTCCTCTATCGGTAACACCAATAGTAACTACTGACTAACAGGAAGTGGTAAAGCTGGGACTCCGCCCGAAGGTTCCATCTCAGGAAATTGTCCCTATACCGAAGCCTAGTTACTTTGTGGACCATCCACATGGTCACACCCTGGAATCCTGGCTGGCTATCTATGTGGAGGCATGCTGAAAGATATCAAGATGAATCATGATTAATAGATTATACCTGGTGAGATGACTCTGACTCAGAAAGATCATGAAAAAATATTCAAAGAAGCATGCCACCAGTGTATTCATGTACTGAGTCGGAAAGCATAATTCAGGGTCTTGGTGTATGGATACATCGGTCTCCGCACCAACACTGGACTCCCTAGCCTGAAAGCCGAACTCGAAACACTTAACATTGTTTCCCTATAAAAATTTATAGACTCTTAGATCTTCTGGTAGAACCAACTGCCCTTTGATACCACTTTGTCACAACCCATCCCCCAGGGCCCATGTCGTGACTACCCCAAGCCCGCCTTCCATAGGCTAGGGGATGGCGACTAGCACCGAGTAGGCATATCTCTAAAAAGGGAAGGCATTTCCTTTAAACTTGTACACACACACAAAGCTCAAAATATGGAAAGTAAATACAAAGTAAACCACAACTATCAATAAGACAACTCCTAATAGTATAGTACAAACTGAAAGTACAAAGGGGCCAGAATACAAGCCCAAAACCACAAAGGAAAGTACAACTGCCACGATCTGTCCACTCGAGACCCTACCTGAAGGGTAGGTGAAGGGTAACTATCTGTAGTCGTATAAGTACGCCTGTCTATCCCTTCTCACTAAGAACTACCTAGTCCCAGACCACCGAGGTATTTGTCAAAGCATCGATCACCTACATGAGACAAGACACGTGTGAGCGAAGCCCGTGTAGGGGTGAGTAACACAATAATCAGTAGGGACCCCAAACTACAAAGGAAAGACCACAAAGCAAGACCATAAAGAAAGACCACAAAGAAAAGATAGATCACACCAGGTATAGTTCAAAGTATAGAAAGAAAGATTATTAGTTGTAAAGTTGAATCATCTTATACTGATGAGGGACTCATCCCTGATGAGTCACTGAGGTTCGCTTGGATATTGGACCACTGAGGTATTCTCAACTACTGGACCACTGAGGTCTACTGGGCTACTGGACCACTGAGGTCTGCTGGGCTACTAGATCACTGAGGTCCGCTGTGCTACTGGACCACTGAGATCTGCTCTGCTACTAGACCACTAAGGTCCACTTAGCTACAGGACCACTGAGGTCCAATCAACTACTGGGACACTAAGGTCCACTAACCTATGAGACCACTGAGATCCGCTCAGCTACTAGACCACTGAGGTCCGCTTGGCTACTGGACTACCAAGGTCCGCTCATTATACCCTTCATGTCACAGCCAGTCGTAGGATTCCCGCTCGTAGAACGCTTGATTCCAAGAGAATATACTCCTCAAGCCATCGGTTACATGTCATTGCCACAAAGTCTACCTTAGAGTATACCCAAAGGACCGTTTAATCGCAAGGGTCACAATGCCACAAACGGAGTGTCAATAGGACACTTGATCCGAAAGATATTAAAGTTTTAGTAAACAGGGACTGATTGCGTCTGGGCCTCGTCTGACTTGGTTAGACCGACCCGAACCAACCTGGTCTGGGGTCCCGCATGACCCGCCCCGATTCGGCCAACCCAACCCCAACTGATTGGATCTGGGCCGGCTCAGTCTGGCCTGGCCCATTGGGCCTTGTTGGACTCGGACCGGTTCGGCCGTGGGTTCATCCCGCCAGGCCGCCCAACGACCCAGTCCACATTCTTTGGCCCAATCCAACTTAATTGGACCAGTTTCTATCTAATCATCATGCACAACAGATTAGTTTCCTATCCAGACAAGCCCGCATAGTGGGATGGTTCTCCTCCAGCCCGGGCGGCCTGGTTCACTCCATCGGCCTATCTCGCATCGGCGAGCCAACTTTGGTACAGCACGGATGCCGCGTTGGCATCCGGTTTGCGCAGCCATGCAGCAAGCTGAGGCTGACCGCCTCCCCTCCGCACGCCACGGCCCACCCCGCGGGCTGATTGAACCGATGCAATGCCCGACCAATGCCGCCCCCTGCACCGTCGCGGCCCCTACTAGTTGCAGCCTCCGCCACCTTGGTGTGCCATCAGGGCGAACCGCCTCCCACCCGCGGCCGTTGTCGGTGCCCCAAACTCGCTCCGGTGGTCCGTTTTCTGATCCGTCTGTGCTTCCAAGTTTCTTGGGGTGCCATTGTTACTGCTACGTACTCCTCGCTATCTTTCCATCACTTTGGGGGTCCGACTACATTATAAATCCTCCCAACAAAGATCTGATGTGATCTTTTTGGTCCATCAGCAAAGAACAAGGAGAGGGAGAGAGAGAACGGATCACAGAGAACACCCAATGAATAAACAGGCTTTTGTTCATGATGGCCCGAGATTTTTCTTGTCAGTGGGATCACGAAGCATAATTAAAATCATCAAGATTTAATTCCTGATATCAAACGCACAATAATATTTCCCAATCCCTCAAGAAGAATTCATCCGCAGATCAATTAGTTAGTGAGTTGATTTGTGGATCAATTAGTAAGGAGTCGATCCATGTTCTTTGATTTGAAGGGAATAATAGGGGAAAACAGTCACTCAGATTTAAAATCCTACCTAGGAAGAGTAGATCGGTTGAGGAAGATCACCAGTCACCTTACTTCAATCTCCAGTTTCGATTTTCTCTCCAAGGGTATCATCACCACTTTCCAATTTGCTGGCGTTCGTCGTTGGAGAGGTTTCCTTCGTCATTCTTCAGAGGAATTACAGTGTTATTCATCAACCCTGAAACCCTGTTTAATTAAAGAATGAAGATCTGTTGCAGCGTTGCCACATTGATTCATTAATGGGGTTCATTAATGGATTCAACATCACCTCATCACTTTACCACAACACTGATGAGTTACTGCGTAACGATAAATAGAAAATAATAAAATAACTTATTAAGTTATTTTATTTTTCTTATCAAGGTCCCGAAAACTATATTTTTCGGTCGACCCATGACGGTCGATATTAGGATCTTCCTAAGAGAATCTCGATGCTCTGAGTTCAATGGTTCCCTTAGATTTTTGATTCGGACACCACTTTAAAAGTTAAAAAAACCCGCTCACACAATTATTTAATGAATTTTAAAAATAGTTCGAAAATACATTCTGGCCACTCCAGGCCTTGGAATCACATGCCGTCTTAGATCCTGGTCTCAAAATAATTCCATTTAATTTTCAAAAAAATTACATATAATTCTGGGGTATGACATAATTCATCCGTTAAGGGGGCCAACCAAACTGATTTGTCCAAGAAACCAAATCTACACAAAGTTAGAAGTTGTGTTCTATATTTCATCCATATCTCAAGCTGTAGTTGTCCAAATGGTGCCACATTTTTGGTGAATATATTCACAAGGTGGGGAAACAAATTTTTTATTTTTTCCAAAGTGATATAAGATTGTTTGGAAACTCAAACCCATGGGCTAAGTTGTTTATCAAAATCTGAGGGCTCAAAATGACCTTCCACTTTGCCTGTAAAATGATACCTTGGGAACCCCATTGGGATGTTCGACCTGGAGGCAAGGTGATTCTATTTTGGAGTCCAAGAGTAGTCCATATATAGATACCCAAGTCTTTTACGCATATTATTACATTATTTTTAACATAAATATCCAATAAACACAGCCCACAGATTAATCGTCTTAGTGTGTTTGGAACACTATGTTCATAATAAATAAAAGTGAAACTGAAATAAAATTTATTTATTTTAATATCTTCAATGAGATCCTAAATCCCTTTAAACTCCTAAATATACATAGAATAACATGGGGAATGCATAAAAAAATGGGTGAGATATAAATCCCAGTAATAGAATAAACACAATGAAGTATAACATATGAGTCACAAGGCATATCATGATATCATAAAAGACAAGGCGCATAGATAAAAATATGTGATAATGACATAAATAACACAGAATCATAGATCATGGCATCATAGGAATGTGGAAAAAATATAAAACATGACATAAACATAAGTTAATGCTAGCTTTCAAGATAAAATCACGTGGTGGATAGAGTCCCATCATGGATTAGGTTTACTCCCTGATCCCATACATGTCATCTCATGAGACATAAACATTACATAATGCATTGGATCTCTATACGGTTGCACCCATCATAACATGTACATGCTTATCTATTCCAAAAATAGAAATCCAATGTAGGCCATAAATATAAGAAGTGTCCATGGAAAGAAATGGGTTGCATAATCATGTCTTATAGCATATCCAGATGATGTACCATAATGGTTTCCATGAAAGATGGGACTAAAACATTTTTGGATATTCATAGGTAAAAAAATAACCATAGATCATGAATAATTATCTCCATGTGAAGTGAATATGTGAAATTTTTTGGATAGATAACTTTGGAAATATATCAATTGAGAAGGGTTTCAGGGAAAAGGGTAAAGAATATTTAAAGAGGGGAAAACATATTAATTTACCTAAAATTAGTAATGAACTAAAAAAGGTTTTCTATAATGTAATAATTAAATTTAGAAACCAAGGATGGCTTAAATCATTTTATGTAGTAGCACTTTAAATAGGGTAATATAGATATTCCACAAAAATAATAACATATCATTATATTTAGTATATTGATTTTATTATGTAATGTGGATGGAAATCATGTGGTGGTGGTAGAAGAAGAATAAAATCAAAAGAAGTTTACTTGAGAATTTTATCTCTTCCTTTGGTAGTCTCCTCTTAGGCCACCACTTAAGGCTCATTGAAATGGTATTTGGTGATACCAGAAGCATTGGGATGTGGGTGAGAGTATTGGGAAGATAATTGGCGAGAAATTTGGAAAGATCCAAGGCTTAGAAGGTAGGAGGAGAAAGGGTTGTGAATAGTGGTATTTATAAGGGCAAGTGAGGGGTGTTTTTTAATATTATATTCATTAGTTTATTATTTTAGTTCAAGACTACCAATAATGATAAATCTTGTGACTATATACAATAAATGGTGCATTAGAGTTCGACTAATGGGTTCTTACATCACCCATTATGCAATTAATCATGTATTTAACTTATAAAATGAAGTACTGTCTTTTACCATATTTCAAAATTCACCCAAACTTTAATTATTTTAGAAAATACCCAAAAATCACCATAGACATTTTTTGACATGTATATTCCAAAAAATGAAATCCATTTTATGAAAATAAAATTCTAAATATGAAAAATTTAATTTTTAATTAAAATCCTTATACATTAGAAAAATACCTATTTTAATATTATGATCATTTTTTGACCCTTTAAAATATTACTTATGCTCACATAAAATTAAATTAAAATTAAAATTAAAATTAGTATTGTTTTATAAAACCATTTTATGAAAATAAAAATTCTTTTAAATCATTATATTTTTTATAAAAATGAAAATAAAACATAAATGTTTTATAAAAATATAAACACTTTTTTCATTTTTAAAACATTAATTTACTTGTATCATGATATAAATATGTCATATCTTCATTTTATAAGATATCTAAATATTATTTTATACTTAAATAGGTGAGGATAGTATTCTAATGGTTGGGTTACTATTCCCAACAGTCAGATTATTATTCCAATGGTCAGATTTTCAATGGTCATATTAGTTCTCTACTTTCTATAAATACATCATATTTCATTAATTCTTCATTCATATCTATTTTCTCTTAAGGTTGCATGTATTTTCATTTTCAAAATGCATATTTCATTACTAATATTCTATTTTATTTCAATAGTGATGTTCATGAGTGTAATTATTCTGAGGGATAGGGTAGATCCAATTATTTATATTATAACTATCTTATTTTTAATTTATTTTCACATTGTAACACTTTCAATTCTTACAACCATTTTTATTCTATAAATGTAATGTTAAAATTCATATAATAAAATATTGTTGATTCTATCATGTGGTACGTGTATAATATATAATACTATATTACTAAATATGACACAATTATATAATCAACTTAAAAATTTATTGATAAAATTCTAGGTCATTGCACCAGCTTAGCTCAAAGAGAGAACTTCTTTCTTTGTTCTGGAAGGCTTAAAGTGAATGGATCCTTAATTCTTGGTATTCTAGGGATATTTATAGGTAATTGGGGTTGGGTATGCCAAGGTAACAATGTGAACACTGAATTCACTATGCGTGCCAAGCTGGAGATGTTGGGTTGAATTCATGTTAGCGAGATTGAAGGTTAGTGATGCTTCATTTTTGGAGCGACACGCAATCAACATGTGTAACATTTCGACCCGGATCACCTCTATGATGGTGGCTAGACCGGTGGGTCACATAACCTCAAGATCATCTCCCCGAATTCCATAGGATGCAGACTAGCAGCAAGGGCCCTTTTTGTGTCCGTGGGGGAGACTATGCCCTCACAGGTAAAAAATAATATCACAGCGGAAGTAACCAGCAATAATAATCAATAGTGGAAGCATGAAAATGAATAAACTACAGCAGAAGAAATATAATAAATCCAACTGAAAGATAAAAACCAAGTGAGGAAACTCACAAAAGAGTGTCATGCCATGATATGAGTCTAAACTAAAAGTACGGAAAACAGAACTCAAACACAAATTCAACTAAAAGAAAAGACACAAGCCGCAACTGCATGACGAGCAAGGCCCGGTCCTCTGCCCCAGTCTCCATCCTAAGCAGAAATGAACAGTCAAGCATCAGAATCATCACGCTTCCCCTTGTCAATACCTGCACGCATGTAATCTACTCGAGTGTCGACGACGCTTGAGTAGGGTGTGAGATAAAATCCCAGTAGGTCAGCACCCATGGTGTCTAAACCTTTCCATTTCGTGCAACAATAAAAATGTAGTGTTCCATTACTTAATAATCCCAGATAATTAATTTAAATGAAATGAAATAAATAAGCCAGCTTGGGTTCCAAACGGCACCCATGCCTAATCACCTGCTTCAGCCTAAGCTGGTAGTCTGAAAGGGTACCTGTCAGCAAAATGCACGAACACGTATATATGTATAAAACCCAAAAAGCAAGGTAAACAAGAAAGAGGTATACCCCAATCTTGTGCTTTGACTTGGGGTCTAAGTCAAGTGTCAACCAAGTGTACTACCACATATCAAAAGGATATATCAATTCCCAAGAAAAATCAAATGGAAATAATATTAACCCTTAAGTGCATCATTTATTAAGGTTCAAGTTGAGAGTTGGAGTCTGAGCCCATACCGAAGGTATATCTACGGAACATCCATCAATTTATTCAATGTCACTGAGCCCATCCAAGGAAATATTTCAAAAGACCAAGTATCGCCTGAGGCATGGCTTTACCCTGAGTCCGTCTCGATCTCGTAAAAAGGGGTCGAGTGTCACCCGAGGCTGGCTTAGCCATATTTCCAACGGATCCGTCCCGATGGGCCCTTTTGGAACCGATATCACTCAAAAGTATTAGAAAGTATGGGGAAGTCTCGATCCGGCAAAGCCAACGACACCGCCCCCCGACACATAGAGGTAACTTATCAGGAATGGAGGATCTAAGTGTGGCCCTTCATACGAGACCCGCCCCCTTTCCCCGCCCTGAATTTAATTAAGTTTTTCATAGCAGCAGATATGACACAATCAACATATAAAGTTTCATATTGAAAACTAACTAGATATACTCGCATCACAAGGCATAAATCTAACAGTATAGCATAACAACTTGCAACGCAATATACATAACATATCAACCTCAGCGGATAATGCACATTTAAATAATAAGCAATTCAGCATAACAACTTGCAAGACAATATACATATCATATCAATATCAGTGGATAATGCACATCTAAATAATAATAAGTTCAGCATAACAAGTGTCAATGATCCAAAAATTCAAGTTCATGTTCAAAGAAACTATTTATTTAATTTAATTACAATAAAAAGAGGCTTTGCAACACATGAAATTAATCAAACAATAAACTCAGCTAATGTAAGAATACACCAATCATGTCAGTGCACCCAAAGGGGTGTCCAACTTTGTTGCAATAATTCAAATAACTATTCATTTAATATAAAAACAATAAAAAGGGGTTGTGCAATACCCGCAACTAATTAAATTAATAACCCGACTAACAGAAAAATACACCGACTATGTCGGCACACCCAATGGGGTGTCCGATCTTGTTGAAACCATTCAAACAAATTAATTTAAGATTATTAAGGATGCAACAATTAAACAGAACCATTAAAGTAATTAAAATGGGTAAAATTTCACAAAGCTAGTAGGCACCGACTAACGGCACAATGGTGCATTTTTATAAATCGCAACGAAACGGAGGGAAAGCAAGTAGGAACCCTACCTTGTAGTCATATATGACACTAAGATCCGTGGTTGACTTTGATTTGACCTAAAACAGATGAAAACGAAGGATTTTAGAAAAACCCCAAAATAAGGGTAAAAATATTCCACGACGAACTGTGCACAGATTACTCAACAAAAATGCACGATTCCAATTGTGCAATGTTAGCCTTTACCTAAGGTTTACTGTGAACCTAACGGTGAAGGAATCGGATGTCGGACGGAGGAGCAATGACCTTCTGAAGGGGATGCTGGTCGGTGTGATGGGATTGAGGGGTGAGACGTGATGAGTGGGAGAGGGAGAGAGGAGAGGAAAAAAAGGAAGGGGGAAAACGAAGAAAAAAAAGAAGAGAAAAAGAAGAGAAAAATAAAAGATAATAAAAAAAGGAAATAAAAGAAAAAGATAAAATAAAACAAAAGAATGGGAAGGAAAAATAATAAAAACAATTAAAAATGGGAATCCCCCATTTTAATTATTTTCATTTTTACCGTAACCCCCTCTTTATTTTTTTTAGAATTTATTTTTATCCTTTCTTTCTTTATTTTAAATATTCTTTAAATTTTTTATTACTCTTTTCCAATCATTAATTAATTATTTAAAACCCAAACACCGCACCAAAGCATGGCGTGGCACTTTTCATGAAACGTCTGCAATTATTTAAATTAAAAAAAAACTACCCGGGACCCGAAGCGTGGTGCACAGGCGTGCACCCCGGGTCACTTAATTAATTAGACTACAAAAAAGTAAAAATGGTCTATACCAGATTAAGGCTGGTACGTTACAACCTCCCCTCCTTAAGACAACTCGTCCCCGATTTTCCCTTCCGAGGGTAGTGGAACGTCGCCAGAGGAGAGTTCCGACCACTGCACACGTATATCTATCTCTCGCTCCCAGGTCTCGTCCTGAATGCGTCCATGTTGCCACAACACCTAGACCAGTGGTACTGACTTTCCTTAGAGGACTTTAATGCTACGGTCGACGATATAGACCGGATGCTCCGCAAAGGATGCATCAGTGTCAAGATCGATGTCATCAGGGTCAAAAGAATGAGACGAGTCTGGATGATATTGTCGAAGCTGAGATACATGGAAAACTTCATGCATGGAACTATACCTATGAGGTAGCAGTAACCGATAGGCTACTGGCCAAACTCTCTCCACTATCTTGAATGACCCGACGTATCTCGGTGATAACTTCCCCTGCCTCCTGATTCGCCTGTGACCCAACCTTGGAGAAACGCGCAGAAAGACTCGATGTCCCACCTCGAACTCTAAAGGTCTGATACGAAGATCGGTATAATACTTTTTCCTGGACTGAGCTGTAGTCATATGCTTCTAAATCAACTGAACTTGCTCAGAAGTCCCCTGAACGAGATGAAGACCCAACAGAGCTGCCTCACCTGCTTCGAGCCAGTATAAAGGTGAACAGAACAGTCTACCATAGAGAGCCTCGTACGGATCCATTTAGATTGTCTCCTGGAAGTTTTTATTATAGGTAAACTCAACAAGAGGTAAATGATTCTCTCAGGAACCTCTAAAATCAAGGATACAGGCCCATAACATATCCTCTAACACTTGTATAGTTCTCTCGGACTACCCATTGGTCTGAGGGTGATATGCAGTACTCAGAAGTACCAGTGATCCCAGGGCCTTTTGCAACCCTTGCCAGAACCGTGAAGTAAAGCGAGCATATCCCTATCTGAGACAATAGAATGAGGTACACCATAAAGTTACACGATTTCCTGGATATACAGCCTTCCCAACTCATCAATCGTAAAGGTCTCTCAGATAGGTAAGAAGTGTGCAGCCTTGGTCAACCTATCGACAACCACTTATATTGCATCGCTGCTTCGAGGAGATTTTGGAAATTCTATAATGAAATCCATGGTGATTTAATTCCATTTACATTCAGGAATATAGAGAGGTTGTAGGAGTCCAGTAGGTCACTGGTGCTCTGCCTTCACCTGTTGGCAGGTAGAGCACCGAGTGATGAAACCTACTATCTGCCTTTTCATACCAAGCCACAAATACTATCGACACATGTTTCTATACATCTTGGTCATCCTAGGATGAACTACCCAAACATAGGTGTGAGATTCCTTCATCAGCTCTTCCTGTATACCTGAAGGTACCCATACACAGCCACGGTAAAGGAGGGTTCCACTGCCATCAACAACCCAACCAGGAGGTGGGTTCTCTCCTGTAACACTTTCCCTCAAAACTATCCCCTAGGGATAAGTCAAATATTGCCTGCAGACTTCCTCCAAAAGAGAGGACATCACTATAAGAGATTCTAGAACCAGTTGTCCACTCTACTCCTGAACCTCTAGATGCATCTTGGAAAACAAGGCCATCATCTTCCACTCACTACTGGCTACCTGCACGGCCTGTGTCTGTGTCTTGCGGCTTAAAGCGTCCACCACAACATTACCCTTACTAGGGGTATAAGCAAGCTCAATGTCTAATGAATTCAAGTATTCGACCCACCTTCATTTCCTTAAGTTCAAGTCTCGTTGAATGGAGATATATTTCAAGCTTTTATGATCCATGTAAAGAACAAATCTCTCACCCAACAAATAGTGTCTCCAACACCATAGACCATGAGACACAACTGCCAAATCAAGTTCATGTGTAGGATAGTTTTGTTCACGAGGTCTCAGCTGGTGGGATCCATAAGCCATGACTTGATTACCCTGCATCAAAACTGCACCCAATCCAATTCTTGAAGCATCACAATAGACTATATATCTCTTACTAGGTTCAGGTAGAATTAGGATTGGGGCTGAGGTTAGTCTTCATTTTCATTCCTAAAAAGACTTTTCACAAGCTTATGACCAGATGAACTATACAACTTTCTTAGTCAAGGCTGTAAGAGGTACTGTTAGGTGGGATAAATCCTGGATGAAACGCCTATAATAGCTAGCAATCCCTAAGAAACTGTGAATGTTGAAGACACTCTTGGGCTGCTCCCATGAAACCATGGCACTCACTTTTTCTAGGTCAACTGATACCCCTACTTCAGATATAATATGACCCAAGAAGTGTACCTTATCAATCTAGAAGTGGAATTTTCTGAGCTTAACATATAGCTGGTGCTCTCTCAGTGTACTCAGCATGATCTCAAGATGGGTTGTATGGTCGTGTCAGGAACGCGAATACACTAAGATGTCTTCCACGAAGACTACCATAAAGGAATCAAGATACGGATGAAAAACTAAGTTCACCATATCCATAAAGACTTCCAATGCATTCATGAGGCCGAATGGCATAACCAGATACTCGTACAAGAAATACCTACTTCGGAATGTTGTACGTGGTATGTCAGATGGTCGCACACGCACCTGGTGATATACTGACCTCAGATCAATCTTAGAGAAAATAGTTTCTCCCCAGAGCTGGTCAAAGAGATCATCTATATGAGGAAATAGATATCGATTCTTTACCATGAGTCGGTTGAGTCGACAATAATCCGCGCATAACCTTAGGGTATCATCTACCTTCTTGGAAAAAAGGACAGGTGAACCCCATGACGATGTTCTAGGTCTGATGAAACCCTTATCCTTGAGGTATTCAAGCTGTTTTTTGAGTTCTTGTAGCTCTGTTGGTGCCATCCTATAGGGAGGAATAAACATTGGTTCCGCACCTAGCACGAGCTCGGTAGTGAACTCCACATCTCTCATAGGAGGTAATCCAGAGAAATCATCAGAGAAGATGTCCCTGAAAAGATCTACCACTGGAGGGAATTCAACTAGCTATGTTCCCTGGTTGCTCATGAAGAGACTTGCCAACTGAGCCGTCACCCTGCCCAACCCTTCGTATTTAGGCTTAGCTCGGTCTGCCTGTATATCTCATTCTTCTTTGTGAAGATATGTGTCACCCTCAGGGGATGTAAAAGACACCCGAAAGCAATAAAAATCCACTTGGGCATGATAAGGAGAAAGCCAATTCATACCGAGGATGACTTTGATGCCAGACATATCTAGGATATAGAAATTCCAAACAAAACGGTACCCGCCTATCTCGAGGGGGCACTCTTGGCACTGGTGTATACCGTCTGTCCTGACCCCAAGTGGAGTGTCGAGAGACATGACGCCGCAGTGATACTCAATTGGAAAACCAAGACTCTCAACAACAACAATATATATAAAGGAGTGTGATGCACCGGTATCAAAAAGAGAAGAAACTAGTAGAGGCTACTAGGACAGTACCTGTCACTGTAGATGGTCCTGCACTCTGCTCCTCTGGTGTTGATTGCACTGCGTACATGGGACCTGAGCCACGGCCCTGATACGCTGTCTGGTTGGCTTGAGCAGGTCCACTCTGCTGACGCTGATAATCTGGGACTTGATTTCCTCGACCACAACCTCCACCATTACCTCGGCCTGATTGACCGGTGGAAAAATAACTTCCAGCCTACTGTGGAGTCATAGATCCCATACCTGAAGGATGTGCAGGTGCGGATCCTCTACCATTGGAAGCTGAAGAGAAAAAACGGCAGAAACACTGAAGGTGACCCATACCACCGCAAGCTCAACACTCCTTCGGATCCCTCGTGCACTATGGCTTCTTTTGACCATCCCTAATGCACTGATAACAAGTGACAGAGCTATCAAGACGTGCTGTTTGGCTAGGATTTCCCCCACACGCACTTTCAAAACGGAGTTTCCTGCTTCCAGAAGAGGCATCACCCTATCTCAGAACTGAACCGCCCTGGCTCACTAGTTTAGCTTCCCTGACATTTTGTTATGAGATTAGAGCCTCATTTACATTCTCTATAACAATGGTCAAATGGAAGACGTCCACCTGTGAGAGGATAGTATACTCAAGTCCGTTCTCAAAATGCCTCGCAGTAGTCTGCGCGTCGCCAGTTAGAGAAGGGGAAAAACGTTGAAGTCCTGTGAGTGGCACATCCACGCTGTTCTTTGGGAGGTTCAGGGTTTGAATCCTGGAAGTCCTCTTTCGGGGTGAGCCTCTCCCCTAGGATCCACCCACCTTTCCAGGTCGCCCGGTCTCATCTAGGCGGGCAAAATGAGGCATGGACCAATTGCTGACGAATCGCTTGACAGACCATCGCTGCCGGGTTGTCACCCTCTAGGACGCTCTTCCATCTCAGCTGGCAACGTCTCCTTCCTGGCTAGGGCTCTCTCCGGAGTGACCCCTTCGTGGGGAGGGGGGTTACCTTGTGTGGAGGGTTCGAAAAGGCCACATAGGGGAATTCCCTTTTCTAAGTAAAAAGAGTAGAATACTTTAACACAGTCATAGAGCCCTGCTGAAGACGGAGGAACTCCCACGCACGATCATCTCTCAGAGTCTGCGGGAAAAAGTGATTGTAGAAGGCTGCTTGAAAATTGGCCCAAGCCATGCCACTAGTCTGCTCAGCCTGAGAAACAACGTCCCACCAACGCTTAGCGGAGTCACAAAGCATGTAGACTGCAAGCTTGGCCCTTCGCCCTGGAAGCGTCTCAAGGTGGTCAAAGATAGACCTTATAGATTCTATCCACGACTCTGGAACATAAGGGCCACCACTCCCTGAAAAGGTGGGAGGGTACTGTTGCAGAAAGTCTCATGTAAGGTCTGCCATAGATGGGGAAGGTCTGGGAATATTCTGAATCGACTGCATAAACCTGAGGAGACTATCCCTAAACTGATCCTCAGGGTCCCCCAGAATATTGACAGGAGGTAGTTTCATAGGAGGCTCTACGAGAGGAACCACTGGTGGTTTAGGACCCACCATCTCTGGAATGCACTCATTGCCACTCTCTTGAGGCACAACAAGAAGGCATCGTGGTGACATTTGTCTTACAATAGACAAACACACACCTTTAGACAAGGAGTAAAGAAGGTGAGAAAAACAAGTAAGGCGCAAAATAGGTTAGGTACATAGCCTGCCTCTGAGCACTAAACAACAGAAAACCCACCTCAAAGGCTGGGTTTCAATATGGAAGAGACAACTCAAAAGGACTAATAAAAAAGTTCTACAGTCCACTCCTCGGTTAAGTCAGAGTAATATCTAGCAGGCTATCACAACATAATATTCAACAAACCAACATTTCAAAATTTCACCACTAGGAACAACAACACTCACATGCAAATAGGAAAATGCACGCTGAAAGTAGATATGGCATGGCAATTTGCATGACATTTAAATCCTATGGTGCCTATTATGATGCATGGAATGTATTTCCCTCATATCATCAGGCTGTAATGGTAAACCCATTATCTCAACAATATCAACACAATAACAATGCAATACAAGTGATTCACCCAACACTGAAATCATATCAACAATAACTGGCATAATCAATAACCACAATCCCAACCCAGGAATTTGGGTTTCCCCTGTACATGGGTTAGCTACGTCCAAGCACAGGGTACATTCCAAATCCCTATATCCTAGTCTCCCGTCTAACCCAAATAGTAAGACAAAAGGAAAAACCACCTCTGATACCACTTTGTAACGTCACGACCCGGCTTACCTCTAAGACAGTGGACGGACCGGTGGGTCACATAACCTCAAGCGAATCTCCCCGAACGCTAGAGGCTGCCGACTAGCAGTGAGAGCCCTTTTTGTGTCTGTGGGGGAGACTATGCCCTCATAGGTAACGGATAATATAATAGTGGAAGTAACCAGCAACAATAATCAATAGCGGAAGCATGAAAATGAATAAACTACAGCAGAAACAATATAATAAATCCAACTGAAAGATAAAAACCAAGTTCGGAAACTCACAAAAGAGTGTCATGCCGTGATATGAGTCTAAACTGAAAGCACGGAAAACTGAACTCAAACACACAGTCAACTAAAAGAAAAGACACAAGCAGCAACTGCATCATGATCAAGGCTCGGTCCTCTGCTCCAGTCTCCATCCTAAGCAGTAATGAACAGTCAAGCATCAGAAGCAGCACACTTCCCCTTGTCAATACCTGCAAGCATGTAATATACTCAGGCGTCGACGACGCCCGAGTAGGGTGTGAGATAAAATCCCAGTAGGTCAGCACCCACAGTGTCTAAACCTTTCCATTTCGTGCATCAATAAAAATGCAGTGTGCCATTACTTAATAATCCCAGATAATTAATTTAAACACAATGAAATAAATAAGCCGACATGGGTTCCAAACGACATCCATGCCTAATCACCTGCTTCAACCTAAGCTGGTAGTTTGAAAGGGTACCTGTTAGCAAAATGCACGAACACGTATATATGTATAAAACCCATAAAGCAAGGTAAACAAGAAAGAGGTATACCCAAGCTTGTGCTTTGACTTGGGGTCTAAGTCAAGTGCCAATCAGTTGTACTACCACATATCAGAAGGATATCTCAATTCCCAAGAAAACTAAAATGGAAATAATATCAACCCTTAAGTGCATCATTTATTATGGTTCAAGTTGAGAGTTGGAGTCTGAGCCTGTCCCGAAGGTATCACTATGGAACATCCGTCAATTTATCCAATGCCACCGAGCCCGTCTAAGGCAATCTTTCGAAAGACCGAGTATCGCCTGAGGCATGGATTTACCCTGAGTCTGTCCCGATCTCGCAAAAAGGGGTCGAGTGTCATCTGATAATGGCTTAGCCACATTGCCAACAGATCTGTCCCGATGGGCCCTTTTGGAACCGGTATCACTCAAAAGTTTTAGAAAGTCCGAGGAAGTCTTGGTCCGGCAAAGCCAACAACACCGCCCCCAACACATAGAGGTAACCTATCAGGAACAGAGGATCTAAGTGTGGACCTTAAATATGGGACCCACCCCCTTTCCCCACTCTGAATTTAATTAAAGTTTTCACAGTAGCAGATATGACATAATCAACATATAAAGTCGCAGCTTGAAAACTAACCAGATACACCCGCATCACAAGGCATAAATCTAACAGTATAACATAACAACTTGCAAGGCAATATATATATATATCATATCAACCTCAGTGGATAATGCACATTTAAATAATAATAATTTTAGTATAACAACTTGCAACACAATATACATATCATATCAATCTCAACGGATAATGCAAATCTAAATAATAAGCAGTTCATCATAACAAGTTCCAATAATCCAACAATTCAATTTCATGTTCAAAGCAACTATTTATTTAATTTAATTATAATAAAAAGTGTCTTCCCAACACATGCAATTAATCAAAAAATAAACTCGGCTAATGAAAGAATACACCGATCATGTCGGCACGCCCAAAGGGGTGTCCAACTTTGTTGAAATAATTCAAACAACTATTCATTTAATTTAAAATCAATAAAAGGGGTTGCACAATACCCACAACTAATTAAATTAATAACCCGGATAAAGGAAAAATACGTCGATTATGTCGGCACACCCAATGGGGTGTCTGATATTGTTTCAACCATTCAAACAAATTAATTTAAGATGATTAAGACTGCAACAATTAAACATGACCATTAAAGTAATTAAAATGGGTAAAATTGCACAAAGCCGATAGGCACCGACTAATGGCACAACGATGCGTTTTTATAAATCACTACAAAAACGAGGAAAAATGAGTAGGCACCCTACCTTGTAGTCGTAGATGACTCTAAGATCCGTGGTAGACTTTGATTTGACCTAAAACGGATGAAAACGAAGGATTTTAGAAAACCCCCAAAACAGGGTAAAAATATTATGTGATGAATTGTGCGTAGATTACTCACCGAAAACGCACAATTCCAATTGAAAAATGTTAGTATTTACCTAAGGTTTACTGCGCACCTGACGGCGAAGGAATCAGATGGAGGATGGAGGAGCAATGACCTTCCGAAAGGATTGCTGGTTGGTGTGACAGGATTGAGGGGTGCGACGTGATGAGTGGGAGAGGGAGAGAGGAGAGGAAAAAAAAGAAAAGAGAGAAAAGGAAGAAAAACAAGAAAATAAAAATAAGAGAAAAATAAAAGATAAGGAAAAAAGGAAATAAAATAAAAAGATAAAATAAAACAAAAGAATGGAAAGAAAAAATAATAAAAATAATTAAAAACGGGAATCCCCCATTTCAATTATTTTTATTTCTATCATAACCCCCTCTTTATTTTATTTCAGAATTTCTTTTTATCCTTTTCTTGCTTTCTTTTAAATTTTCTTTAAATTTCTTATTACTCTTTTTCAATCCTTAATTAATTATTTAAGACCCGAATACCGCGAAAAAGCATGATGTGAAATTTTCCATGAAACGTCTGCAATTATTTAAATTAAAAAAAAGCTACCCGGGACTCGCAGAAAGGTGTGCAGGCGTACGCCCCAGGTCGTTTTATTAATTATATTGCAATAAAGTAAAAACAGTTCTTACCTGATTAAGGCCGGGACGTTACAACATGGATGGTTGAACCAATTTCGATATTGGCGTCAGTTGACTTTAGTGACAATTCATCTCGAGCGATCACATTGTGACTGTGAGTGTAGTGAGCTTATGTCTTTGATCAATTTTCTTGATGTGTTATCACTTTGTTCATCAAATTCGGTCTTTTGGAACTTTTTCAACACCCACAACAATCATACTCAAATTTCTTGCGGCCAAATGCTCTGCGGCATGAACACCTAAGATGTAGTGCGATGTCTCAGATTGTGGTGTGGCGACTTTAGATGCCACAAATAGCTCTCTACCAAGTTTTCAAGGCTCCAAATTTCACTGTGGGCCTATCTCTACAACTCCTCAAAGTAAACTCTTTATTGTGAAACTTATAGGGCAGTGGCGGGAGCACCTTCATAAGAGTAAAGCTCTTCTTCTGAGTCAACCCATTCATGGCACAATGACTAGGGTTGCGACTTGGTGTGTGTGTGTGTGTAAGAGAAAAAATCTTCTAAAATGCCATTGAATTGTGGCTTGATACATACCCTTCACATCATGATTTGCTTCAGCCCAATAATTCTTTATTCCTTCGCATCCTACTCAGCTCCAACTGGTCTCCAACTCATATATGAGTATGTTGTCACTAAATACACTACGAAAGCACCTTCAAAACTCATGAATGAATTGTTTTAAGAAACAAGTCATAGCATTATCACAATATGAGAGTTTTCTAAATACCACATCATATGATAGAATGGTATTTTTGAGAATTCTTTATCAATGTTGCATTGATCTTGACTCAACTGGGATCAACTCACAACTCCCCCTTTGTCAATACAATTTATGAGAGTTTTTTTGAGACTCATCAATTTCTCTCAAATTATCGAGGACTTTTTTATCACCTTTTAAGGGTTTTTCAATCTTTTGTGTTATAAAGACCTTCCTGCAACATTAATGACTGTCGTATGAATGACCATGTTGATAACCTTGGAAATTTATGCTATTATTTGAAAGTTGTGATTCCTGTTATTTGAAGATATCACCCATGAATTTATAATCATGTTCGTCTACACATATATAGTTATGAATAATTATTGAAAAAACGACCATCCAAAGTCAAAACGAGCATTTAATGATTGTTTAGGATCAAAAAATGAAAAAAAGCCAACAAAATACCAAAAATATTATGAATTTTAAATTAAGATGAAATTTCATTTTAGCCTAAATTAGAGGAGGTCCTTTAACTTGAATCAAGGACCTCTGGTCCTTTAATGTCATTACTTCATGATTATACTTGTTACTTAGGGCATCTCCAACCCACAATGCTAAAATAGAGTGACCTTTGCACCAAAATAACGTATATACAGTGAAATATTCTCCAACAGAACACTATCTTTCATGCTATTATTTTTATATGATGAAAATAAATACAAATTTGAAGCCAAATACATAGGAAAAAAGGAAACAGTGGATAGCGGTGCAACAGCGCAATGCCAAATATAGCACTGGACTCTGCAGCAGCGGTATTTTGACGCTGGTTTTAGCGATGGGTTGGAGAAGATTGGGTATTGCATTTTAGCGATTTTAGGGTGGTTTGGAGATGGTCTTGCATACCTAGTTGTACTTTTAACACTTTGACACCATAATGATTACACTTATAATAAAGTCAATACAAATTAATGAATTAAAAATCTCTATATAAAATACAAATTCAGTGAAAGGGAGAGGAGAACGGGTTGGGAATCTGCCTTTTTTTATTTTTAAAAAGCGACACACATTGTAATAAGTTGGAATAAAATAAACAATTGCAGCATGTGGTTAAATGAAACCTGAATTCATATGAATCCCTGAAAAACTGACAAAAGTACAGACATATATGGCAACCTAGTTTATTTAAGAACCCCAGATCCCTTCCTCCCCTTTGCATCATCATTTCTAATCGGAGAAGCTCCCCGAAGATCAGGGTGGCCGGAATTCTCGCCATAGTTGCCGGTGGAGTGTTTGGATGAAGTGGGAAGGAGCTAGAAAGATTCGGAGGAACCGCTGTCGCCTCCTCCTCCAGTGCTGCATGCATCCTTTCCGGCAATCCCCAGCGACACTCCGACCTTGGAAGCGGCGGCAGCCACTGAATCCGTCGCCGCTTTGAAAATCCACATTTTGAATCGTCCTCTCCTTGAAGGGGGAACCCACTTCTCTTTCTCGGCTGACTCCACCACCTGCACCGGAGCTCGCATTGTAAAATATAATAAGAAAACAGAGACCACGGGAAGCAGAGTCGAAGGAGTGAGCTGTTTCAGATGATGAAGGAAACGAAGTAGACACCCTGAGTTTGCCGCCAACACCGGCGCCTCCCCTGCCGCTTCCGGTGGAGGGATCCCTTCCAGAGATCCCCAGAACCGCTCCGAGCTTGGTGTTGGGGCAACAGAGCATCATGGAGATCAAAACAAACACAAACGGGAAATAAAACGATCAACACAAGAGGTTTAAAGTGGTTCGGAAAATATGCCTACGTCCACGGGAGAAGAGGGGGGCGTTCTGATTATTTCACTCTCCGGATGAAACGTCGGAGGATTACAACCACATGCAATTCATGGGATTTTGATCCCGTTTTAAAGCAGAAGAAAACAAAGATGTCAAGGGTTTTTTTCCAACCCTTGAAAACTTCCACCTTCGGTTTCTGCGTGTCTGCTGTGTCGGCTGCCAACCGTGGAAGATGCCCACCAAAGGAGACCCTTCTTGCTGACAGTAGAAACTTCCCGCTAAATTCTCCCTTGATTGGGAGTGGCCCCCACAAATCTCCCCCTCACGACCAATTTGGGGTAGAATCTAGATCCGCAGTCTCCTTGCAGGCATCCAAATTCTTTTTTGGTAGAACCTTCATCATCATGTCTGCCCCATTATCATTGGTGTGGATTTTCTCAACTTTCAACAATCTTTCTTCCAGCACATTTCGAATCCAATAATATCACACGTCGATGTGTTTGGACCTGGAATGAAATGTTGGGTTCTTGCTGAGATGAATAGCACTCTGAATATCTCAATAGAGAATATAATTCTCCTGACTTTGTCCCAGCTCCTGTAAAAACTTCTTCATCCACAGCATCTCCTTGCAGCCCTCAGTGACCGCGATATATTCTGCTTCTTTGGTGGATAAGGCAACACACTTATGAAGTCATGATTTCCATGAGACTGCTCCCCCAGAAAATGATATCAGGTATCCGGATATGGATTTCCTCGCATCCACATCTCCAGCCATATCTGCATCTATGTATCCTTCCAAAATAGGTTTATCACTTCCAAAACATAAACAATGACTAGATGTACCTCAGAGATACCTCAATATCCATTTGACTGCTAACCAGTTCTCCTTTCCTAGATCTGATAAGAACCTTCTCACAATGCCAACAACGTGAGAAATATCTGGTCTGGTGCACACCATGACATACATAATACTACCAACTACAGACTGATAAGGAACTTTTTCGATATCTTCTTTCTCCTCTTCAGTTGATGGACCCTGACTTTTCATGAGTCTGAAATGACTCGCAAGTGGAGTGATAACTGGTTTCGCCTTGCTCATGTTGAATATTTTAAGAACCTTTCCAATGTATCGCTCCTGAGATAGCCAAATCTTGTGATTCCCCCTGTCACGAGTAATTGTCATACCAAGAATCTGAGTAGCATCTCCCAAGTCCTTCATTTCAAAATACTTGTTCAAATCCTTCTTCAACCTGTCAATCTTGGTGATATCTCTACCAATAATCAGCATATCATCAACATAAAGCAATAAGATAATAAAATCACCATTAGAAAATTGTTTAATGAAAACATAGTGATCAGCCGTAGTCCTCTTGTACTCATTTTTCTCCATGAATGAGTCAAATTTTCTATACCACTGCCTCAATGCCTGTTTTAGAACATATAAACTTTTCTTAAGCTTGCATACCAGGTTTTATTTCCCTTTCATCTGAAATCCCTCTAGCTGATCCATTTATATATCCTCATCGAGATCACCATGTAAGAACGTTGTGTTTACATCCAGTTGTTGAACCTCCAGGTTCAAACTAGTCTCCAATCCAAGAATAACTCTGATAGAAGACATTTTAACCACAGGAGAAAAAATTTCATCAAATTCAATACCTTTTTTCTGGCCGAATCCCTTCACAACCATTCTGGATCTGTAGCGTGGCTGTGAGCTGAAATCTTCTCCTTCATTTCAGCTCCGTTTTTACGCTGCTTACACCATTGGAACCGGCTCACCGTGCTCTTCACAGATCTGGGCTCGAAAAAAAATTCTGAGGACGTTCAGTTTTCTGGTCGTCGGAAAATTTTGCTGTCGCGTCGCCGTTTCAATTCCAAACCCTCTGATACCACTTTGTTGGGGTAGCAGAGCGTCATGCCGATCAAAACGAACACAAACAGGAAATAAAACGGATCAACACAAGAGGTTTAACGTGGTTCAGCAAAGATGACTATGTCCACGAGAGAAAAGGGGGCCATTCTGATTATTTCACTCTCCGGATGAAATGTTTTAGGATTACAACCACATGCAATTCATGGGATTTTGATCCCGTTTTAAAGAAGAAGAAAACAAATATGTCAAGGGTTTGTTTTCCAACCCTTGAAAACTTCCACCTCCGGCTGATGCGCGTCCGATGTGTCGGCTGCCAATCGTGGAAGATTCCCACTAAAGAAGACCCTTCTTGCCGATAGTAGAAACTTCCTGCTAAATTCTCCCTTGATTGGGAGTGGCCCCCACACTTGGATGGTTCTGAAGACAGTGAATCCGCCGCGGCTCTGAACATCCATTTTTTGACTCCACCTCTCCTGGGAGGGAGGACCTGCTTCTCTTTGTTCGCAGCCTCTGGAGTGGAAGGGATCTCCATGGCCCGGAGCTGGACTGTAAAAAAAGGGAAAATAGAGAGGGGATGATGGGGGGATGCAAGAAAGAGTGGATAGAGATGATGGAGGAAAGTAAACAGAGAGTGGGAGTGTAATGATCGCCGGATACAGAGCAGAGAGGGAATCATGAGGTGTTCTTATAGAGTGGCCACTCACCCTACCGGTCCGATGGTGATAGTTTGGGGTGTCAGAGGCGGATAGACGATGGATGATGGCGATGAGAGCCGGATAGACGATGGACAGTGGCGATGGGGTGAGAGGCTGATGGGCAGGTGTGAAGTCCCCGAGCCCACAAGGAAAAGTAAATGTTATAACATCTATTCTATTATATATACTAAATCTGGACGGTTTCTATACACGTGTCACCACATCCTTCCACATCACTCCCACATGTTTCTCCCTCAAAATTTCAATGCTTCGTCACCCCTACCACCCAAGACTTCAGTCTCCGCCTACTCCGCCTCTTCCTGCTCCGCCTATGGCTACTTCACCTATAACGCCCCGACCCCAGTTACCTAGAGTCGGTGCATTATTACATAACATTGGCGTGATCACAAGAAGGATCAAATCTCGAAAGACCGATTGATTTATTAGCCTTGGAAACACTATATATATTCATAAGTCTTACATTACATCATAAAAATGAAAACTACAACAACATATTTTCTTCATATTCCACACTCATATCCCCACATACTATCCCTGAAGGTCATTCATAATTTACTTCTTCATACCCTGGAAAAAATAAAACATAGAAAAGGGGTGAGCTCAAATGCCCAGTAAGGATAACAATATAGTGGAAACTTTCATAAATAAGAATAAATATTTAAGGCAATGTATAACTAAAACAAAAGCCTTTTAAACTTGAACTTCAACATATTATGGAAAAAATAAAATGAAATAATGCCATTTACTTATTCACATGGATATTCTACTAATCGAATAATCACATGCAATATCAATAACCACTTTCATAATGATGGAATGCATAATTCCAGACTATCATAACCACATAGCCAAGGCCTCGTGCCAAGACTACAAATAAGATTTTGTCAAGGCCTTGTGTCAAGACACTAGTTTGTCTCATGAGACCTACCGATGCATCGAGGAGCTATAGCGGGCTCCACCCATCACATATTAAGTCCAATGCATTCCCATATGAAAAGGTTTAAACATAACATAAACATTCGTATTAAAACTAGCATACAAAATGTCAATACTTTCACCATAAAATATGAATGGTATAAAAATAGCACATCCACAGTCAAACATATCACAGAACCTTCAATACAATATAGAAGTTTTGTATCATAATAAATCAACTTCAAATAAGTGTAAAATCCATCAAAGGATGTTGACATAGATGAAATCAAAACTATTTGAGAGAAATATCCCTTTTTTTTAAATCATTTAAAAGTCACATAATTATAAAATAAAACATTTACTTTGAAAATTTTCTTATAATCTTGTAAAGTAAGCTTCTAAGATTTTATAACGGCGGAAAATATCCCCACCCGCCATATAAGTTAAAAAAAACATTCTTACCTTAATTCTGTCGAAAAGGTTAAAAAGCACTTTGTTTGGAAAACGACAGAAAGATTCCTTTATAAACCACTTATAAAAAGTCAAAAAAGGGTATAAATGACTTTAACCCATATTATTATAAATAGTAAAAATGTTTTGAAGTACATTTTTAGGAAACATGAATGTGGATGATAAAGAGATCCCAGTAGATTATTACGTATAAACAACCTCGGATAATGAAGAGATTGGGAAATAAACCCTTACCTTGTACTTTTCCTTGGTTGGGGTAGGTTAACCTCCTGTATAATAGTGAAATAATTGTTATTAAATTATAAAAGAATCATATACATTCATATGATATCATATATGATCATTTAACATTGCTTTGTTAATAATATCTTAGTATTATCATCGTTTCAGGTGTTAACTTACTCATTTTCTTTTATATGTTTTGTTACATAAGCCATGTTTGTCATGGATAGGTTGTATATTATTCATATAAAGAATGATATCAAGTCCTTAAACATCATTTTTAAATCATCAAATGATAATTATACTTGAATGGATATGATGGAGAATGAATCTCATCGCGTTCGTGGAGACGGTAGTTCGTACGTACGCACGAGCAACAATATCATTATTTTGATATTAAAATAATATATAAATGGATGTTATATCATATATACAGAATCATTAAAATGTTATATTTATTATTTACATGAGTTACACATCATTATTATACCCATCCAAATAATAATATATTGAATAACAATTACACCACGACATGGAGACGGTAAGCCGTACGTACGCACGTATGGTGACATGTTATTCAAAGGATGGATAGAATACTGAATATGGTTGTACCATATTTATAATAACATCATAGTATATATATTATACTGGAGTTATTATTTTAGAATTGTAACAACAAAGGAAGAAGAAGTGGAAGAAGAAAGGAACTTGGAAAAGGGTGGTGAAATCATTACCTCTTCTTCGGGTTCTTCCTTTTGATTTGATCAAAAGGGATCCTTAGGTTGGATTTCTGATCAAACTAAGGCATCTAGGTTGTAGTGAGGGAAGTTGGGAGAGTATTTGGGCAGATTTTGGCTGAACCAAAATGCTTTGAAGGTGTGAAGAAATGACAAGGAGGAGTGCCCTTTTATAAGAGGGGTGAGGGGCACCTTTGGAAAAGCTAGAAATATTAATTTATAATAAATTCATATTCGGTTTCTAATGGCTCCAAAGTTGATTATTTAAATTTTAAGGTGGGTATAGGTATAAAAATATTCAACCAATAGAATTTATACAGGTTTGGGTACTTATATTAACCTTATCTTTAATTATTAACTCTAAGTTAATTAGTTTCATTTTACAATGTCTCTTTGTATTTTTATATTATATGGTTAATAAACTTACTATATACATCCAATCGACCCCCAAGTGGTCAATTAATGATATAAATATCATGATATAAGTCTCTTGGCTGAACCTTAGATTTTTAGGAATTTAATATCAATTAATAAAATAATATTTTTTTTAAAAACTCTTTTATGTCAATTTTGACACTATTCAATAGTTGATTTTTGTGAAACTCATAACAGAATTATTACTTTGAAAAAAGTTAATTAAATCAATCCTAATATGTCATATTATCCTATAAAATTATTTTAATTCATTAAAAGTCTCAAATTATATTTATTTGGGTATTTATAATATCAATTATTTTAAATTTTCACTATTATGGTAATTACTGCATCATAATTGTGTCATAAATAAATTAAATTATTTAAAGTTTAAAAATTATAAATAAAATATCATTATGTATGAAATATTTTTATATTTCTAATGAATATTTATAGTCTAAAATCCAACATATATAACTCTATGTAAAAATTGTTTTTCTAAAAGATATATGCTTATGTCATTTTTGTACTTATTTTAACATAATTAAAATTAAGTGTCCCTATTACCTACAAGTGGCTCTATGGGGTCCCAAAATAGACCCAGAGATGCCTATGGTCGAAAATTTATGAACCAATAAGTCTAGGACACGTTTTAGGGTAATTTAGTATTATTATAATATTACTTTTTAACCCTTATTTACCGGATTTACCTTTAACCATGGTAAATTAAATATTTACCGAAGTAATTATTCAAAATGTATAAAAATTAAAGTTACCTATTTACACAATTTAAACATCCTGATTCCAAATATGGAATCCATTTTTCCAAATTAAAAACACAGAAGTGGCAGAAATTAATTTAAAATTAATTCCCATTGTTAAAACAAAATGCGTGTTTTTAAGAGATAATAACTATCAAAAGATTGACACTTGTTTATGTCTGGTTTAATTGTAAAATTATGTCCAATGACCAACATTATATTAAATGGTAAAAATATATTCTAAATAAATTTTAAAACCACTCAAATTCATAATTTATCACTATTAATTATTTTGATTAAAAAAGTTGTTTTTAATTAAAATTTAGTAATTTTCACTATTCATCAAAATATTAAAGTTATCCGAAAAGTACCAAAATTTCACCTTAGGATAAATTCGATATTCTGAATCCAAAATGAAGTCCATTTTAAAAAAATAAAATATATATAATTTCAAAAAGTAGGTATTACTATTCATAACGGCTAGTTTGATTGGTTATGGTGTGTTAGAACTCGGAGTTGCGTACAACACACACTATCACATTATTCAAAGAGAAGCGTATCGTGGAAGCTTGGGGTGTTACATTCTCCCCTCCTTCAAATAATTTCGTCCTCGAAATTTCTAGAATATTATTACATGAAAAGACTCGGGTGGTTCTTCATCATAAGTTCCTCGGGTTCCTATGTTGCCTCTTCCATCTTATAGTTTCTCCACAAAAATTTTACCAGACGCGTCGTCCGGTTTCTCAGTACTTGTTCTCTCATATCAAGAATCCTGACGGGCTCTTCACAATAAGACAGATCAGGTTCCAGTTCTAACTCCTCATAGGTGAGTACATGCATTGGGTCAGGCATGTATTTTCTCAACAGAGATACGTGGAACACATCATGAACTTTGGAGAGACTTGGCGGCATTGCCAATCGGTAAGCTACAGCCCCAATTCGTTCTAGAATTTCGAAAGGTCCGATGTACCTGGAACTCAATTTACCTTTCTTACCAAAACGTCTGACTCCCTTCCATGGAGATACCTTTAAGAAAACATGATCACCGACTTAAAACTCCAAATCCTTCCTTCGATTATCGGCATAGCTCTTTTGCCTACTTTGAGCTGCTTTGATGTGATTTTGGATTACCTTCACCTTTTCCATCTTTTCCTCCACCAGTTCTGGACCTATAAGTTTTCTTTCACCAACGTCATCCCAACAGGTTGGTGTGCAACATCTCTTTCCATATAACTCTTCATGTGGTGCCATCTGAATACTCGAATGGAAGCTATTGTTATAGGAAAATTCTACCAGAGGTAAATACTGATCCCACATACCCTGAAAGTCAAGTGAGCAGGATCTCAACATGTCTTCTAAGGTTTGAATAGTCTGTTCTGATTGTCTGTCTGTCTGAGGGTGGTAGGCAGTGCTCAAATGAAGTTCAGTATCTAGGGATTTCTGAAGACTTTTCCAAAATCTTGAAGTAAAACGGGGATCACGATCAGAAACAATCGATAGGGGTACTCCATGAAGTCTCACAACTTCATTAATATATAGTCTTGCTAGACGTTTCAGTGGTAGATCTTCTCTTATAGAAATAAAATGTGCTGACTTGGTAAGACGATCAACAATAAACCATATTGCATCGTTCCTTCTAGGAGTCTTTGGTAGCCCCATGAAAAAGTCCATCGTAATATTGTCCCATTTCCACTCCGGTATGGGAAGAGGTTGCATGACTCATCCAGGGTGTTGCCTTCCAGCTTTCACTTGTTGACAAACCATACATCTTGACAAAAAATCAGCAATCTCCCTCTTCATATTGTCCCACCAAAAATGTTCCTTCAAATCTCTATACATTTTGGTGCTTCCAGGGTGTATAGAGAAATTGGAACTATGAGCATCATCCAACAATTCCCTTTTTAGATCAGGTATATCGGGAACACAAAGTCTCTTCCCGAATTTCAAAATTCCATTTTCATACACAAAATCTCTCAATATCCCATCATTCACAGCTTTAATCTTCTTTTGAAATTCTCCATCATTAGTCTGAGAACTATTAATCCTTTCTAGTAAAGATGGTTTGGCAACCATTTGAAAAAGCATTGATGTTTCTCCATCCCTGGTTATTCCCATGTCCATCTTCACTAGATCCATGAAAATTGGATCCCTTTCAATTCTCATATTGTTCAAAACTCCATTATATTTTCTACTCAAAGCATCTGCCACCTTGTTTGCCTTCCTCGGGTGGTAGTGTATCATGCAATCATAATCCTTGAGTAATTCAAGCCATCTCCTTTGCCTCATGTTGAGTTCTTTTTGTGAGAAAATATACTTCAAACTCTTGTGATCAGTATAAATCTCACATTTTTCACCATAGAGATAGGGCCTCCATATCTTCAAAGAAAAGATCATAGCTGCTAACATGAGATCATGAGTAGGATAGTTTTGTTCATGAATTTTCAACTGTCGTGATGCATAGGCAATAACTCTATCATTCTGCAAAAGGACACAACCAAGTCCTTTCTTCGATGCATCACTATAAATAACGAACCCATCATTCCCCAATGGTAGAGTCAATATAGGAGCATTGACTAATCTTCTCTTCAGTTCTTCTAAACATTCTTCACACTCTTTTGTCCAAACAAATTTAACCCCTTTACGTGTGAGCTTCGTTAATGGGTTAGCCAATCGGGCAAAATTCTGGACGAAACATCGATAATAACCTGCCAAACCAATAAAACTACATACCTCAGTTATATTCATTGGTTCTAGCCATTCTTGGATTGCCTTGGTCTTAGAAGGATCAATAGAGATTCCATATTTAGAGACAATATGGCCAAGAAAAGAAATCTCATGAAGCCAGAATTCACACTTGCTAAACTTTCCATATAATTCATGTATTCTCAGAGTCTTTAGGATAATGCGCAAGTGATTTTCATGATCTTCGTAGCTTTTTGAGTATACCAAGATATCATCAATAAATACCACCACAAATTCATCGAGATACTCCTTGAAAACTCTATTCATCAAATCCATGAATACAGAGGGTGCATTAGTCAATATAAAAGGCATTACTGTAAACTCGTAATGCCCGTACCTGGTTCAAAATGCTGTCTTTGGAATGTCTTCCTTCTTTACACACAACTGATGGTATCCAGATCGAAGGTCAATCTTTGAAAAGTATTGATCTCCATGCAGTTGGTCAAATAAATCATCAATGCGAGGTAGGGGATACTTGTTCTTTATTGTTATAGCATTGATCTCCCTGTAGTCGATACATAACCTCATAGATCCATCTTTCTTTTTAACAAAAAGAACAGGGGCTCCCCATGGAGAGAAACTAGGGCGAATAAATCCCTTATTACTCAATTCCTCTATTTGTTTCTTTACTTCAACTAATTCTACAGTGGTCATTCTATAAGGGGTCTTCGATATAGGCCTTGATCCAGGAATTAAATCAATGGAAAACTCAACTTCTCGTTCTGGAGGATGTCCAGGTAAATCTTCTGGAAATACATCTACAAATTCTTTCATAACAGGTACATCTTCTATTTGAACATTCCTTTCCGCACCCACAGTTATTTCATTCTCTTTCTCCCCAATAATTGAATTTAGTTGAGCTACTGGGGGTGGATCTAAATAAGAATTAGGTGGCGACGATTCTGCTCTAAAGATAAGGTGTTCCTTATCATCATCATCATCAAGAATCGTAACCTCTTTCTTCTTACAATAAATATTCGCATCATAGTCCGAAAGCCAGTCCATACCGAGGATTATATCAAACTCAATCATAGGTATGACGACGAGATCAGCAGATAAAGAACATTTATGTGCTCTAATGGGGACTGATTCACAAAACTTTGTTGCAATGATACTTCCCTTAAAAGTTTTAACTGACAAATCCCTTTTTAAATCAAATTGTAAATATCTAATTTTCTTAGCAAACTAGGAAGATATGAAACAATGCGATGATCCAGAATCAAATAATGCATTTGCTAAACTTGAGGAAACCATTAAATTACCTGCCACCACGTCTTTCGGAGCTTTTACCTCTGCAGTAGTGATAGCATAAGCTTGGCCTTGATCCCTTGGAATTTTCTGAGGTAAGTTCCTCTGACGCTTAGGACATTCATTTTCATAATGCCCCATCTCCTTGAAATTGTAGCACTGAACATTGGTAGCTTCCTTCTTCCCCTTGCAATCACGAGCTTGGTGGCCTTTTTCACCACACTTGTAACAGACTTCCGTTCCCTTCAAGAAAGTACCGGGGTGTTTCTTACCACATTTACCACAGGATGGATATTAAACCTTTCCCTTCTTCCCCTTATTTCCATTCCCAGATTGATCAGAAGGTCTCTTCTTCTCTTGCTTTGATTTAAAGTCATAAGACTTAGAGAATTCCTTTTCGGTATTGATAGCACATGAGACAATGTCTTCGTACGATGAAAAGGATTGTGAGACTAATGCTCGACGGAGAAATGGTTTTAACCCATCAAATAAATGATCAATCTTACTTCTTGGGTTACATATATAATCTCCAACATACCTTGCTAACCTTGTAAAGTTAGCCTCATACTTTGTGACATTCTCATCCTCCTTCTGTCTCATACTCAGAAATTGCTTTTCCATATCTGCTCGATGGTCGTGAGGAAAGTATTTTTCTAAAAACATATCTTTGAACTACCTCCATTCCATATTTGATACTTCATCATCCTCCTTCGTTTTTTGAATCAATGACCACCATTGATCAGCATCTCCAGTGAGGCGGTAAACTGCCATGATAACTTTTTCCCTTTCACTACTCCCCAAAGCCTGAAATATTTTCTCTAGGGAATTTATCCATTGCTCAGCTACTAAGAGATTTGTACTCCCATTGAACGTTGGTGGTTGTTTCCTAATGAATCGATCTAACATTGATCCTCCATGCTGCGGATCAGGGTGCTCCATACGGGTAAGGTTATTATTCATAACCTGAGTGAGTTGTCCCAGTATGGTGATTAGATGATCGGCACCAGTTGCATCACCAGCTCCACTATAATTATCTTGAGCATGAGGCAATCCCTACATGGAGTGCGTGCATTGATACGGTTTCCATTTCTTCCACTAGGCGCCATTTCTAAACAATGGCATAAACTAGATCAGTTTGTGAATCAAAATACATAATCCCATACTTATAAAACACTTAACATAAATTGAACTATTTATGGATATAATCCATAATCATAAAAATGTTTTCTTTGAGGAAGTATATACTCATAAACCCTTTATAATGATTTTTAAAGAAAATGAGAGTTATCCTAAGCATATCCCCCGGGAGTGTCGTAACCAAGAGTGCAGTAAGGCCCACTGTCGTGTACCAGTTCCTGTTCGAGTCTAGCTCAAAGAGGTGTTTTCGGGTTTTACCCCTAGGTACATCTGTGCCAGAGCTGCCTCTACTAGCTCGTATCCAGACAGGGATGTATTGCTTGGAAAACTCACAAAATATCTACAATACCAAAATTCTAGGAAGTTATTCTATACTAATCCTCAAAGTTCATCTTAGGTCTATGTGCTCTAATCAGAGTTTATCTAAATCTAGCTTCCAAGGTTTGTACTAAACTTCCTCTGATACCAACTATAATGCCCTGACCCCAGTTACCTAGAGTCGGTGCATTATTACATAACATTGGCATGATCACAAGAAGGATCAAATCTCGAAATACCTATTGGTTTAGTAGCCTTGGAAACACTAGATATATTCATAAGTCTTACATTACATCATAAAAATGAAAACTACAACAACATCTTTTCTTCATATTCCACACTCATATCCCCACATACTATCCCTGCAGGTCATTCATAATTTACTTCTTCATACCCTGGTAAAAATAAAACATAGAAAAGGGGTGAGCTCAAATGCCTAGTAAGGATAACAATATAGTGGAAACTTTCATAAATAAGAATAAACATTTAAGGCAATGTATAACTAAAACAAAAGCCTTTTAAACTTGAACTTCAACATAGTATGGCAAAAATAAAATGAAATAATTCCATTTACTTATTCACATGGATATTCTACTAATCGAATAATCACATGCAATATCAATAACTACTTTCATAATGATGGAATGCATAATGCCGGACTATCATAACCACATAGCCAAGGCCTCGTGCCAAGACTACAAATAAGATTTTGTCAAGGCCTTGTGTCAAGACACTAGTTTGTCTCATGAGACCTACCGATGCATCGAGGAGCTATAGCGGGCTCCACCCATCACATATTAAGTCCAATGCATTCCCATATGAAAAGGTTTAAACATAACATAAACATTCGTATTAAAACTAGAATACGAAATGTCAATACTTTCACCATAAACTATGAATGGTATAAAAATAGCACATCCACAGTCAAACATATCACAAAACCTTCAATACAATATAGAAGTTTTGTATCATAATAAATAAACTTCAAATAAGCGTAAAATCCATCAAAGGATGTTGACATAGATGAAATCAAAACTACTTCAGAGAAATATCCCTTTTTTTAAATCATTTAAAAGTCACATAATTATAAAATAAAACATTTACTTTGAAAATTTTCTTATAATATTGTAAAGGAAGCTTCTAAGATTTTATAACGGTGGAAAATAGCCGCACCCGCCGTATAAGTTAAAAAAACATTCTTACCTTAATTCTGTGGAAAAGGTTAAAAAGCACTTTGTTTGGAAAACGACGGAAAGATTCCTTTATAAACCACTTATAAAAAGTCAAACAAGGGTATAAATGACTTTAACCCATATTCTTGTAAATAGTAAAAATGTTTTGAAATACATTTTTAAGAAACATGAATGTGGATGATAAAGAGATCCCAGTAGATTATTACGTATAAACAACCTCGGATAATGAAGAGATTGTGAAATAAACCCTTACCTTGTACTTTTCCTTGGTTGGGGTAGGTTAACCTCCTATATAATAGTTAAATAATTGTTATTAAATTATACAAGAATCATATACATTCATATGATATCATATATGATCTTTTAACATTGCTTTGTTAATAATATCTTAGTATTATCGTCGTTTCGGGTGTTAACTTACTCATTTTATTTTATATGTTTTGTTACATAAGCCATGTTTGTCATGGATAGGTTGTATATTATTCATATACAGAATTATATCAAGTCCTTAAACATAATTTTTAAATCATCAAATGATAATTATACTTGAATGGATATGATGTAGAATGAATCTCATCACGTTCGTGGAGACGGTAGTCCGTACGTACGCACGAGCGACAATATCATTCTTTTGATATTAAAATAATATATAAATGGATGGTATATCATATATACAGGATCATTAACATGTTATATTTATTATTTACATGAGTTACACATCATTATTATACCCATCCAAATAATAATATATTGAATAACAATTATACCACGACGTGGAGACGGTAAGCCGTACGTACGCACGTATGGTGACATGTTATTCAAAGGATGGATAGAATACTGAATATGGTTGAACCATATTTATAATAACATCACAGTATATATATGATACTGGAGTTATTATTTTATAATGGTAACAACAAAGGAAGAAGAAGTGGAAGAAGAAAGGAACTTGGAAAAGGGTGGTGAAATCATTACCTATTCTTCGGGTTCTTCTTTTTGATTTGATCAAAAGGGCTCATTAGGTTGGATTTCTGATCAAACTAAGGCCTCTAGGTTGTAGTGAGGGAAGTTGGGGGAGTATTTGGGCAGATTTTTGCCGAACCAAAAGGCTTTGAAGGTGTGAAGAAATGAGAAGGAGGAGTTCCCTTTTATAAGAGGGGTGAGGGGCACCTTTGGAAAAGCTAGAAATATTAATTTATAATAAATTCATATTCGGTTTCTAATGGCTCCAAAGTTGATTATTTAAATGTTAAGGTGGGGATAGGTCGAAAAACATTAAACCAATATAATTTAGACAGGTTTGGGTACTTCTATTAACCTTATCTTTAAGTATTAACTCTAAGTTAATTAGTTTCACTTTTACAATGTCTCTTTGTATTTTTATATTATATGGTTAATAAACTTAATATATACATCCAAGCGACCCCAAGTGGTCAATTAATGATATAAATATCATTATATAAGTCTCTTTGCCAAACCTTAGATTTTTAGGAATTTAATATCAATTAATAATATAATATTTCTTTTAAAAACTCTTTTATGTCAATTTTGACACTATTCAATAGTTGATTTTTTTGAAACTCATAACATAATGATTACTTTGAAAAAAGTTAATTAAATCAATCCTAATATGTCATATTATCCTATAAAATTATTGTAATTCATTAAAAGTCTCAAATTATATTTATTTGGGTATTTATAATATCAATTATTTTAAATTTTCACTATTATGGTAATTACTGCATCATAATTGTGTCATAAATAAATTAAATTATTTAAAGTCTAAAAATTATAAATAAAATATCATTATGTAGGAAATAGTTTTAGATTTATAATGAATATTTATAGTCTAAAATACAACATATATAACCCTATGTAAAAATTGTTTTTCTAAAAGATATACACTTAGGTCATTTTTGTACTTATTTTAACTTAATTAAATTTAAGTGTCCCTATCACCTACAAGTGGCTCCATGGGGTCCCAAAATCGACCCAAAGATGCCTATGGTTGAACATTTATCAAACAATAAGTCTAGGACACGTTTTAGTGTAATTTAGTATTATTATAATATTATTTTTTAACCCTTATTTACCGGATTTACCTTTAACCATGGTAAATAAAATATTTACCGAAATAATTATTCAAAATGTCTAAAAATAAAAGTTACCTATTTAAAAAATTTGAACATCCTGATTTCCAAATATGGAATCCATTTTTCCAAATTCAAAACACAGAAGTGGCAGAAATTAATTTAAAATTAATTCCCGTTGTTAAACCAAAAAGCGTGTTTTTAAGAGATAATAACTATCAAAAGATTGACACTTGTTTTTGTCTAGTTTAATTGTAAAATTATGTCCAATGACCAAAATTATATTAAATGGTAAAAATATATTCTAAATATAATTTAAAACCACTCAAATTCATAATTTATCACTATTAATTATTTTGATTAAAAAAGTTGTTTTTAATTAAAATTTAGTAATTTTCACTATTCATCAAAATATTAAAGTTATCCGAAAAGTACCAAAATTTCACCTTAGGATAAATTCGATATTACAAATCCAAAATGAAGTCCATTCTAAAAAAATAATATATATATAATTTCAAAAAGTAGGTATTACTATTCATAACGGCTAGTTTGATTGGTTATGGTGTGTTAGAACTCAGTGTTGCGTACAACACACGCTATCACATTATTCAAAGAGAAGCGTACCGTGGAAGCTTGGGATGTTACATCACCTCCGGCTTCTTCTCTGTACACCCTCAATTATTTTCAGTGTCCAATTGTGTTGCAAAATACCATTATAAGGAACGCCCATGTTCTTCCTATTCGATTTCCATCTAGGGATTTAGGGGTTTGGATCGGATTTTGATTTTGTTAATATCATGAAAAAATCGTGTTTAGATTATAAATAGGAAGGCCCATGTGGTCTATTGAACCCCTTTTATCTCTCTTTTGGTGTCAATTTACCACTTGTTTAGAGTGCATTACCTATTGATGCAGGATTACCATGTGAATTTCTTAATATCTTCTGAAATATTTGGAGTGGTTTTCTATTAAGGATAATTGTTTGGTAATTTTTCATCTATAATAAAACTGTTTTCTAAGCCTGATTAAACTGTCATCCATATATTTTGTTTGTTCATCCATTGCTTGATATAATGTAATTATTTTTATTTACGGATGTGATAATGCATTCCTTTAAAAGTTATATTTTACTTTTTAGAATTATATATTTGTAATATTATTTTGTCCAACTGCAATAACAAAAATGTATTTTTTATTGCTATTTTATGTGCACTGTAACTATAGTCTTACTTTCATATACATAACACTGTTAAAATAGTTTTATTTTGTAATATGATACCCAGTTATGTGTTTTATTCTGTTTTCAAATCAGTACAAATGAATATGGTTTTCTACATACCATTACCGAAAAATTTGACAAAATTGAATCTATTAAGTTTCAAACTTATAACCATTCATATTGAAAAATCCACTGTTTTTGTTAGTTTTTCAGGTTACATTCATCGCTCCTCTATCGATCCATTACCATTGTCTTCATTTATCTGTTCGTATTTAACCTCACAACTGGTCGATGACTCATCATTTTCTTATAGTATGTTCTCAATTTAGGAATCCCTCTTCTGTTAATAGACATTCAAACTTGTATTTATATGTTTTCCCTGTCGTATAATTTCTGTTCATTGTTCTTCTAACTTCATTCAATTATTTTCATTTATGGTACCGATGTTAGGTGACAAGAATAATAAGGTTTTCTTATCTTCAATTTTACCATATCCTTAATTTCTCTTCCTAATATGATTACTTTATCTACATTCTTTCATCGCTTCATCAATACCCATTTTTCCATTGCATCTCATGTTTATAGTTACAAACATTTTCATATCATTTATGACTTATTCTTGAATTAAATACATCATTTTTTACTTATTTCATTACAATGAGACATCTAATGTGTTGCTCTTTTTTTCAATCCAATTTTTTATAAAATATTTTTTGTGAAAAAATTTATTATGAATTCTTTTATTAGATTCCATTTATCTAATTTTGTTTTGGGCTAATATATAATTTTGGTTTCCTTTATTTAATAATCGGCCTTTAAAATACATTGGCTACTCACAACTCTTATTCCACTCTTTCAACATTTTTTTATAAATTTTAATTCATCCACTTTATTTCCATGTAATAAATCCCATTACATTTGATTTATTGTTGTCGCAGGCCAATAGTTGGTTAGCCAAAAGCAGATAGTGCCCCACATTGTTAAGTTTAGCATGACTATAGGTACTTCAAAATGAAAATTATTTTATTCATAAACAAGGTAATTATGAAACTTGGTGATCTATGTGACCAATTTTAAAATTATTTTACAGTCCAATGTTTCCATCATGGTTTTTATTATCCTCCCCTACATTGGTTCTCCACCCTCATAGCTTAACAAATATTTTGTTATCTTATCTGGGATTCACACTAACTTTTATGTTAACATTCAAAATTTCAATTTTCATATTTCAATATTCATTAATAGTTTTATCTTTGCAAAATAGCATTTTCTTATGGAAAATAAGAGTTGATTTATAGCACTGTGCGAATGCACGAAGAAGTACTAATTATATATTTTCTTATTATTTTAAAATTTAGTTTATATGTTATTTTTTTATTTAAAACGTTTTATCTGAAAATTAAATAAACGTAATAAAGATAATTGCAAAAAAAAATTTGTATGTATTTATAGTAAAGTATAATTATACAAATTTATATATAGTTTCAGATAAATATGTGATTATGCATATGTATAATTATATTTATACATATTTATAATCTGGGATGAAAATGAAGGCGACATGGATTCCATATTTTTAATGACTAGCTGTTTTTATAAAAAATACTAATAAAGGGACACATATTCCCAAAAACATCAGATGGGGATGTATTTTAATAAATGAATTTTATTTTTGACATGTATAAGATGGTGATATCCTGCCTTCCTCTATTAGGCACCTCGGAAGCTAAAAAGAACAATCCGTTAATTCAGGGAAATGCACCGAAACGCATCTAGCCCACGTTAGGAAATTCCATTTATCTCATGTCTCATTTTTCAGTTGTCGTTTTTATGATTTTATCATTTAATTTATTTATTTATTATTAAAAAAATGTAAAAAATAACCTAAGATAAATAAAAATGAACGATAAAAATAGTAAACATAATTTTTTTTTGATACACAAAATTTTGGGGGCTACGTTGTGGGGCAGTCCCCATTCAAAATCCTAACATGATCAATGGATTTAATTTTGATTCCCAAAATTCCAAACGAAAATATAAAATATATTGAATAATTATGTAAACAATACATGAATACAATACATCTTTCATTGAATTCTCAAGAACGAAACCGAATACAATTGATTCCATCAATCAAGAATCAAAGAAAGAAGAGACTACAAGACACCAAATTCATGAAAACACATTTACAGGAGCTTCAAATCCAAAACAGAATCAATACACAATTTAAATTGATTAACTTGAAATAAATTCTAAACATTAGAATCAATGACAACATACATCAGCATCAACCGGTTGACAAAGGTAGTAAAGAAATAAAAAAAAGTAACATCATGATTTTTATGTCCGACGCAACTCCTTGATGTTTAATGTTGTTGTATCATGTAAATTTTCCATTTAATGTGCATGAAAACACATTCACGTTGGTTCTTTTTGATGATCTATAAAAGTGAATAGGCTATACCATACAACATGTTGTAACATTTAATACAACACTTAATATCTTTAATAATCAATATTAAATAACTTGGGAACATTCTCATTGTGTGAGTCAAACTTTTTATATTTAGTACAATTCAAATTTAAATAGTTCAAGTTCCAAGAATACAATGTTTATAATAATACCCACATGTTGACATTTATTGCAGTTTAAATATGGCATAAAATATATCCAAAAAATTATATATGATTGAAATAATTAATTGTTAAATTTGACATGTTAATGTTACAAATTAAAATGTTTATATTTATTTTTTTGATTCGTTGATGTCATGTATTTTAATCTCTTGTTTGCATGCTATTTCATCCTTGTTTTAGTTTTGTTTTGCTTAAAATTTGGTTTAGTTATATTCTAGCTTATTTTGTTTACCCTTATGTAAGGTTTATGTTACCCTCACGTGAGGTGATTTTTGTTGGGGGTTGTTATTTATTCTCATTTTATGTTTTTAAATATTACAAAACCCTCTCATTATTTTATTTGAAAATTAGTTTTTACTAGCTCTATGTATTTTTTATTGTATCTTGAGTTGTATTGATCATATTTTTGTAATTATAATTTCAAATGAAATATAAGAAGTTTATTTAACTTTTATTCAACTATGATAAAGTTTAAATCAATATCTAGGATGTTTGCATTTTTGTTTGAACATATTGCATGCTTTTGGTTTCAACAATAATATTCAATTTACAACGCTTCATTATTTTATTTTGTTATTCTATTATAACTTGAGTTATAAAGATAATATTATCATGAAACTTTTTTTTGGAAAGGAAATACATTTTTTTTACATTTCATTAGGCTAAGTGGAAGTCTATATTTGTTTTTTAAGTGGTCTAATAATTTCTCAAAGTTTATGAAACAATTCTGTAATTCTAAATTTTATATTATAATTTTTCTTCTATAATTTATTGATATATATAGCGACACACATTGGAATCACATTTCATTTATTGTGTTTGAAATATAATATATTTATCTACATTTCATTCAACTGAATGATAGTCTAAAAATTTCCTTTAAAGACCTCAAAAATTGGCTGAATTACTATAACAATTTCAGCATTTTTTTAACAGTTTTAAAATTATGTTCTTCTTTTTTTTTCAATCATATCTTGCTCAATAGATTCCAGATTGATGCATTATTTGATCCGTTGGAAATCTATCGAAGGTATCTACATTTAAATTGGTTGCATCGAATGATAATTTTGATGCTTAGATGGTTTGAAAATTAGCCAAAGTCTAAAATATCATGTTTCACGGGTTTTCAAAACCCAATTTTATATATACCCACCGTGTGTTTTGTGTAGTGACCATGAGCTTTAAAACCTACCTTCCGTGTGTTTTAAGTTATATCATTTTAAACCTAATGTTTGCTTTCAGACCTACCGTGAGTGGAATTTCTAAACAAAAGTTACCGCATGAGCTCATCAAGATTCCTATAAATGACACTTGGGTATTTCACGCGAAATACCAACACTGAACTTCAAGCTTTAGTACTCACAATAGCTTTTAAACGAAGAACCTGCTTCTCCTTGTGCAACTGTACAATGCATCTTTTTCATCAACGTTTGACAACATCACATGAGCAGCCCACAAGCCATCATGCTAGCAACAATCTATTACAAGTGACCGTGAGTGGTGTTTTAGGAGGTACTAAAAAGCTTATAAAGTTAGCGCATGAGGTGTATATACTTTGTTTCAACCTACTGTGACTCTTGCAAGTGACTGCATAGTAAGTGAACCTACCGCATGAAGGCTACTACCTGTTTTGAATCTACTGTCAACCTACCGTGAAGGAAATTGGTAAGTGACCATGCAATATTATTATATAGTTACTGCACACTGTCAATATACCAACCGTGTATTATTATTTTTGTTACCTCACGTTATATTGAAGTGACTCCATGATTTTTTTCACGGTCAATATATTGATCGCAAGACAACCGAACACATGTTATCAACACAATAAGTATATCGACTGTAAGTGCTTTTAGCATACACGACCAATTCAACACTCTACTTATTTTTGCTTAAATCTGGAATTCTACGCATGCTCTGTTTTTCATCATTTTTTATACTTTGATCAACTGCATACTTATTTTAATTATTTTAAGTATTTTATTGATTTCTAAAAATCGCATATATTATATATAAGCCATGCAAAGTGTTATTATAATATTTTAATCAGTTTTAAATATGATTTAATTTTATTTACTATTTTTTCGTAACACTTACAACATGTATTTGAAATATTTAAGATTTTATATTTTAAGTTAATTTCTTTGAATTATTCTTTTCTAAATTAATATTTAAATATAGAGAAATTATTCAATCTTATTCTGTAGTATTTAGTGCATCATAATTAAATCCTTTAATTATTACGCGTTGCATGTAATTAGAAAACATTTTAAAATTTGAATTTAAAAAGTCAAATTATATTACTTAAGGGATTTCTTAGACCTATTATTATAGAATTTTAGAATTAATAAATGGATAATTCAAATGGCTTGAATCGGTCTTTAGTTTTTGGATTCAAACAATATTTGTTACCATTATTCTCGATGATAATTTTCTCTATTTTGAATAACTATGTAATTTGAATTAGATTTTTTTTACACATATGGAGATTGGTTTGTTAGTATTTAAAGATTCTATTTGAAGGTCTCAAGACACAATTCAAATCACAATACTGAGACGACACTACTACACATGAGGCCTTTAACAACACTAGAATGGGGATTTGTCAAGGAAAAAGAGCATTGAAAATCGGAGCGTCTTTGAAAGTCGTAAGCATTTATAGATGCTTCTTTTAGTGCTTATAAATGATCCTCATTTTCAGTGCTAAAAATAGCACCGATAAAAGGTTTATCAGTGCTAGTTTAGTACTGATTAATGGGAATACTTCTATAATGTGCTGTTATAATTACAACATATTGTAGCAACATATACTGGGAGAAAATACGTAATTTAATTGAAATAAAATTTGCAACACAAATACAAGAAAAAACACTATATTATAGATATTTAAGACATTGGTTTGTACAATTACATCAGTAAGTACAATTTATCACATACATTCAAAAACATCAATTTTCCTTTGTCTTTGTCACCCGACCCATGGTCATGCTATTAGTTACCGAACAAAACACCCCACCTTGAGAAAATGAATTCACCCTTATAGGAAAATAATTCTTATGTTAATAATACTATAAATAAGAAAATTAAACACACAATGTCAATTTTAAACTAAAAAACATATATTTTGAGTCATACCAGACACACTGTATTTCGGATTGGGTTGCGGTTGATTCTTACATGTTACATAATTTCTTATTGTTCTCAAAAGCATGTGCTCTTGAATTGGCTTACATCTCTGGTGATAAAAAAACTCTCACTATGGATATGTGCCAATTAAAAAGCACTTTCTTTTGAGAACAAACCTTCAATTGTCACATCATTTCTTATTTTTCTTCAAACATCATCTATTTGAAAATTAACTAAATAAGTATTAGATAAAAATGATAATGAAATTAACTAAGTAACAAATAAAACGATGAGAAAATAATTTGAGTTTGTTTGCTCAGTTTTGGCTTTGTGATGCATGTTTTAAACTAAAATGACACATATATATTGAAAACATGCACTTCGAGTCATACCAATCACACATTGCATTGGATTGACATGTGTTTAATTTCTATATGTCACAAATGAATTATGGATCGATGTCCTAGAGTTTGAAAATAATACGAGCTTGTTTGCTCAGTTTTGGCTAGTGATGTGTGTTTTAAAAAAATGACACCTTTATATTGAAAACACACACTTTGAGTCATATCGGTTACATCACGTGTCATATTGACATGTAGTTGATTTCTACACGCCATAGATGAATTATGGACTATTTTCTTAATGTTTGAAAACAATCCGAGCTCATTTGCTCGGTTTTGGCTATTTTATGTGTGTTTTAAACTAAAATGACACTTTAGTATTGAAAACATGCAATTCAAGTCATATCAATCGTATCGTGTGTTAGATTAATGTGTTGTTGATTCATACATGTTAAAAATGAATTATAGATTGTTTTTCAAAATTTTAAAAAAATCTGAGCTCATTTGATCAGTTTTGGTGATGTGACATGTATTTTAAACTAAAATATCACTTTTATATTGAAAACACACAATTCGAGTAATACAAACCACATCATGTTTCAGATTAACTTATGGTCAATTCCTACACATTACATATGAATTATGGATTTTTTTTAAAGTTTGAAAATAATCTGATCCCATTTTATCGGTTTTGGCTATGGATGCATGTTTTAAACTAACATGACACCTTTATATTGAAAATATGCACTTTGAGTCATATCAGTCATATTGTGTATCAGATTAATGTGTGGTCGATTTCTATATATCACAAATGAATTATGGATTTTTTCCCTAAATTTTTAAAAGAATTCAACTTCATTTTCTCGGTTTTGGAAATTTGATGTGTGTTTTAAACTCAAATGACACTTTTGTATTGAAAACACACACTTTGAGTCATACCGACTACATTGTGTGTCATATTGATATACAGTCCATTACTACACATCAAAAACAAATTATGAATCATTTTTCTAATGTTTGAAAATAATCCAAGCTCGTTTGATCGATTTTGTCGATGTGACATGTTTTAAACTAAAATGACTCTTATATTGAATACACACATTTTGAGTCATACCAACCATATTGGGTGTCAAATTCTTACAAATCAAAAATTAATTATGGATTTTTTCCATAAAATTTGAAAATAATTTGATCTCGTTTGCTCAGTTTTGGCTATTTGATTTGTGTTTTAAACTAAAATGACTCTTTTGTATTGAAAAAATAACTTCGAGTCATACTGACTACATCATGCATCGAATTAACATGTGGTCGATTTCTAAATATCAAAAATGAATTATAGATCGTTTTACTAAAGTTTGAAAACAATTCAAGCTCTTTTTATTGACTTTGGTGACGTGACACACGTTTTAATGTAAAATGACACTTTTAAATTGACAAAACACACTTCAAGTCATACCGACCACATCGAGTGTCATATTGATGTCCGGTCAATTCCTACATATCAAAAATTAATTATGGATCATTTCCATAATGTTTGAAAACAATCCAAGATCGTTTGCTTGGTTTTTGCTGTTTGGTGCATGTTTTAAACTAAAATGCCACTTTTGTATTGAAAACACGCTCTTTGAGTCATACTGACCACAACATGTGTTAGATTGATTTGAGGTCGATTCATACATATAAAAAATTAATTATGGGTGTTTTTACTAAATTTTGATAATAATTTGAGGTTGTTTTCTCAGTTTTGGCGATGTGACACACATTTTAAACTAAAATGATAACTTTTTATTGAAAACACGTATTTCAAGTCATATCGACCACATCGAGTGTCATATTGATGTGTGGTTGATCATTATACGTCAAAAATTAATTATAAATCATTTTACTAAACTTTGAAAACAATCCGAGCTCATTTGCTCAGTTTTAGCTATGTGATAGTTTTTAAACTAAAATGGCACTTTTATATTGAAAACATGTATTTCAAGCCATGCCAACCACATCATGTGTCATATTGGCATGTTGTCAATTACTACATGTTAAAAATAAAATACGGATCATTTTATTAAATCTCAAAGATAATCTGAGTTTGTTTGCTAAGTTTTTTCAATATGACATGTATTTTAAACTAATGACACTTTTATATTGAAAACACATACTTAGAGTCATACCGACCATATCGGGTGTCAGATTGATGTGAAGTCAATTCCTACATGTCAAAAATGAGTTATAGATCATTGTAATGAAGTTTTAAAACAACTCGAGCTCATTTTCTCAGTTTTGTATATTTGATGCTTGTTTTAAACTAAAATGAAACTTTTTTATTGAAAACACACACTTTGAGTCACACTGACCACATCACGTGTCAAATGCATGTGTGGTCAATTTCTATAAGTAAAAAATGAATTATAAATCATTTTCCTAATGTTTAAAAATAATACGAGCTCTTTTCCTCAGTTTTGGTGATGTGACATGCGTTTTAAACTAAAATGACACTTATATTGAAAATATGCATTTCGAGTCATACCGACCACATCGGGTGTCGGATTGACCTGTGGTCAATTTATCCATGTCATAAATGAATTATGGACCGTTGAACTAAATTTTGAAAACAATACAATTTCATTTACTTTATCTTGCATATTTGATGTGTGTTTTAAACTAAAATAACACTTTTGTATTAAAGACACACAATTCGATTCATACTAACCACATCATGTGTTAGATTGACATGTGCTTGATTACTACATGCCAAAAATGAATTATAGATTATTTTAAAAAAGTTTGAAAACAATATGAGCTCTTTTTCTCAGTTTTGGTGACGTGACATTCGTTTTAAAGTAAAATGACACTTTTATATTGAAAACAGACACTTCGAGTCATATTGACCACATCGTATGTCGGATTGACATGCGGTCAATTCCTACACTTCAAAAATAAATTATGAATTATTTTCCTAAAGTTTGAAAAAAATATGCATTTGTTTTATCTGTTTTGATTAGTAACGTGTGTTTTAAACTTAAATGACACTTTTATATTGATAACATGAATTTCAAGTCATACCAACCACATCGGCTATCAGATTGACATGTGATCAATTACTATATATCCAAAATGAATTATGGATCATTTTTCTAAATTTTTAAAACAATTTGAGCTTGTTTTTTTGTTTTTCCTATGTGTTTTATTTTAAACTAAAATAAAACTTTTATATTGAAAACACATACTTTGAGTCATATCTACCACATCTTGTGTCAGATTGGTGTGTGGTAACACTACTACAAAATAAACCTTTATTAGCACTAGAAATGACCTTTATCAGTGCTAGAGAAGTGCTGACTACCAGAAGGAGATTAAAAGCCCTAGTATTTTATCAAAGCTTGTAAAAGCACAGATAAAAGGACACATTTGTCAGCGTTTTTAAAAGCACTGATAAAGGGGATTACTATAGTGTGTTGTAATAGCACACTGCAACACCAGTGTAGTGTGCTGTAACAGCACACCGCAACACCACAACACCACCAAATATCAACATAATCAAGTATCAATAAAAAATTTAAATGAAATGAAATTTACAAAAAAAATACCAGAAAAAAACAGTATATTATACACATTTCAAACGTTGGTTTATATAATTACATAAGTAAAAATTATTAAATACATTAAAAAACATCAATGTTTCTTTATAATTTAATAATGACCTCGACTCATGTTATTTCCGAACAAACCACCCCTACTCGACCAAAAGAACGCACCTATATAAGAAAAAAAATTCTTATATTAGTAATAATATAAAGAAATAAATTAACAGAAAATGTTAATTAATTTTAAACTAAACTTTGAGTCATACCAGGAACACTATGTATCAGATTGAGTTGCAGTTTATTCCTACACATCAAAAATGACTTATGTATCATTGTACAAAAGTATCTAAACAATCCAAATGTGTTTGCTCAATTTTAAGTAGGTTAGTTGTCCTTTTTACTAAAATTGATGTCAATTTTAAATAAAAAGATGCACTTAGAGTCATACCGGTCACACTGTGCGTTATATTGAGGTGAAGATGATTCCTACATGTTTCAAATGACTTATGAATCATTTTCCTAAAGCATCAAAACAATCCAAATCTGTTTGCTCAGTTTTGAGTATGTCAATTGTCTTTTTTATTAAAATGTCATTCTAAACTGAAAACACACATTTTGACTCATACTGGTCACATCGTGTGTTGGTTTGAAATGATACTAATTTATAAATTTCATAAATGACTTATGAATCATTGTCTGAAATTATCAGGAAAATATGAGCACGCTTGCTCAGTTTTCAGTGAGTGACACTTTTTGAACTAAAATATCGATTTTAAACTTATAACGAACACATTGAGTCATACCAGGGATATAGTGTATTATATTGAGGTACAACTAATTCCTACATGTAAAAAATGACTTATGGATTATTTTTGTAAAGTATATAAACAATCTGAATGCATTTGTTTAGTTTTGAGTATGTCAGTTGTCCTTTTTACTAAAATTGATGGTAATTTTAAATAAAAAGACGCACTTGGAGTCATACCGGTCACACCGTGCATCGTATTGAGGTGAGGCTGAATCCTAAATGTCTAAAATGACTTATGTATCGTTTTAATAAAGTATAAAAACACTCTAAATGTGTTTTATCAGTTTTAGGTAGGTCAGTTTTCCTTTTTACTAAAATGTCATTTTAAATTGGAAACACGTATTTTGACCCATATCGGTCACATCGTGTTTTGGTTTTATGTGATAGTAATTCCTAAATGTCATAAATGTATTATGAATCATTTTCATAAATTATCATAAAAATATGAGTGTGTTTTCTTGGTTTTCAGTGAGTGACACTTTTTTGAACTAAAATGTCTATTTTAAAGAGATAACGGACATATTGAGTCATACCAGGCACATCACGTATCATATTGAGGTGAGAGTGATTCATAAACATAACAAATTACTTATGGATCATTTTTCTAAAGTATCTAAATAATTAAAATGTGTTTTCTCGGTTTTTTAGCATGACAGTTGTCCTTTTTACTAAAATTGATGTCAATTTTAAATACAAAGACGCACTTGGAGTCATACTGGTCACACCGTGCATTGGATTGAGGTGCAGCTAATTCCTACACATTTCAAATGACTTATGGATTGTTGTACCAAAGTATTAAAACAATCCAAATGAGTTTTATTGGTTTTGAGTAGGTCACCTTTTCTTTTTACAAAAATCGATTTCAATTTTAAATAAAGACACACTGAGAGTCATACCGGTCACACTGTGTGTTGGATTGAGGTGTGATTGGTTCCTACGCATACCAAATGATTTATAGATCATTTTTCTAAAGTATCAAAATTATCCGAATCTGTTTTCTCAGTTTTGAGTATGTCATTTGTCTTTTTTACTAAAATTTCATTTTATACTTGAAACACACACATTGACTCATACCGATCACATCGTGTGTCAATTTGATGTGAGTCCAACTCCTACACATCAAAAATAATTTTTGAATCGATGTACTAAATTATCAATAAAATATGAATGCATTTTCTTGGTTTTAAATGAATGACACTTTTTCAAGTAAAATGTTGATTTTAAACTGATAATAGAAATTTTGAGTCATACCAGACACATCGTGTATCAGATTGAGGTGCGACTGATTCCTACACATCAAAAATGACTTATGGATTATTTTCTTAAAGTATCAAAACAATATCATTATTTTTTCTTGATTTTGAGTATTTTAATTGTTTTTTTACTAAAAAATAATTTCAATTTTAAACAGAAAGAAGCACTTAGAGTCATACCAGTCACACCGTGTGTCAGATTGAGGTGCAGCTGATTCCTACACATCCAAAAGTCTCAAAAAAATTATAAATTTCAATTTTACCATGATTTCAATTGTTTTTCTTTGTGAAATTACCAACATAGCATATTGACTCGATGTTCTTTGATGAAAAACCTTTCTTGTTATTGAAATTCAGATGAGTAAAGGAAGATCAAGTACCCATTATATCATGAGAAGTCACTGTAATGAGAACATGAGCTTCCTCCACTCTTCTGGCTTTCAATGAGAAATGTTTTTTGGCTAAAAACATCGACTTAATATGAAATGTCAGTAGGTCGACAAATAAAGACAATGGAAAGCTAGGTAACATTGGCAGAAAGAAACATTCTATCTCTTTTGTGGCTTGTTGTAGATAGTTGAAAGCAAAATATGATTTCCCAAAATATCTATAAAAAAACTAAATAAGTATTAGATAAAAAAATATAAGAAAATTAACTTACAAATAGTGGATAAAATGATGATAAAATTAATTAAATAAATAGTAGGAATTCACCTTTTCCTGATGGTTTTATGCATTTTTGATGCATTTCCTTGTTGTCAGCATCTCAATTGTAGGCTCAATATCCAATCTCTCATGAGCATGAGTAGCTTCGAACAAATCACCCCAAATCGAACAAAATAATCCACCTATATAAGAAAATAATTATTGTATGAGTAATACAAAAATAAATAAATTAAACATAAATATAAAATAATACATTAATTCTATGGAAAATGATTTTATTATGGAAACATCAAGATTACCTTTGTGATTGAGCATTAGAGGAAACCTGAAGGAAAGTGATCAATGTCAAAATTGAAGGGGTGAAAATGTTTTTAAGGAGAATAAGTCTATAGATGTTTTGGTGCAGAAAGACATGAAAGATGGACATACCACCCCAACTCGAACAAAAGAATCCACATGTATAAGAAAACAATTCTTATGTGATTAATACTAAAAATAAATAAATTAAACATAAATATGAAACAATAAATCAATTCTATGGACAATTATTTTACTATGAAAACATCAACATTACCTCTATTATTGAGTAGAGGCAGCATCGTTCCTTTCTTCGACTTGTCTTCTTCTTTGTCTTCACCGACTTTAACAACTACACATTCTAAGTGCTAGTATGATCCAATTCCTTGAAGTGATCATGAAATTGATCATCTAAGTTCATTGGTGATTAGACTTATTATTGTGTATTGATTAAATTGGAGAATCATATTGGGGATTATATCATTGATTTGACACCTCTTGAACTATTGAACAAAAAATTCATAGAAAAACAATTACATCCATTCTATCCATAACAAAAACCTAGGATCAACCCATCAACATTAAATGTTTTAATTCAATTCATTGTGTATTTTTTTGGTTATTTAAATTAAATCACCATTTCTTTGAATCAAATAAATCCCAATAGTTGGCCACTACATAGACAAAACTTCCAAAACTCGAGTCTCTAGGTTTTTTCTTCAGTCCCTGTAGATTTGATCCCTACTTGTACATCAACGACCGCATATACCTGTAGGGTAAATTTGGGTGAAACCAAATTTTGGTTCCATTTTCGGGGACCCAAGTATCTTAGACACTCACATTATTTTCTCTCCATTTTCACTTTTATTACCTCAATTTCTCTTATCTTTTCCCATTTCTATTTGTGTGACTCCTGAAAATCTCAAAAAAAAATCGTCATCCACTCCAATGGAGTATATTCAAAATTACACTATCATAAACCCATGTTGGGAATAAAATGAAAAGTCAAAATTGTGAATCCACACACCTAGGGAATTTCTCCGAACAAACCTTGTATGATTACCCCACACACAATGAGATGTACAATCAATGGGATAATGAATGTTTAAAAAAATCAATTTTCATCCCTCTCAAGGGTGGTTAGAGATATAAATCATAAGGAATTCCATGATATACAAACTCTTATCCAGATTAATCCCCAACAATTACTTAAACAATTGTGTGAACAAATGGATAAAATGAATTTGGAATTTTCATCCTTAAGATTTGAATTATAATGCTTTGAAAAATTTATAGATTCCAATCCCACTCAACATTGATAGAAGAATATTTTTACCCAAATAACTCTCTTGAATTTAATGAGGAACCATCCTTTAAATCTAGTGGACTTGAATAACATGAAGGAATTATTTATGGGATTTTAAATCAAATAGGAAAATGATTTTCTATATTCACAAGAGGGAAAATTTTCATCGTGGACTGAGTGTTTTGAATTTATCCCCATTGATGATTTTTCAAGGCCATCGATCACTAATCCACTGGAAGATATTAGAAACATTGATTCCATACAAACTCCTAAAATTCAATTAGCTAATTTGGGAAACAAATCATGTTTTCAAAATGAACCCATTCTTTCAAAAAAAATGGAGAAGAATTTTTTTTTGATTCAAGTTGCCATTCTTCTTTAAAAAATTTCAATCAACCCGAACTCAAAATCATTTTCCTTAATTCCCCATTTAAGTATCCCATCATAGTTAACAACTGAGACCTTGTATTAGTCATTTATTCTTCTCATGAAACTAATAGAATTAGAATGATCCTTGATGTCTTAGGCAATCCAACAGAAGTAACCAGATCAACCATTTCTGAAATTCCTTGGACTTTCACACTCATTGTTGAACATGGGTTTGCACATGAAACAAATTATAAAAAAAAGAATAAATATCAATCATGTAGAAGTTGAGAAGAATGGGGTCCTGACAATGTTGAAAGTTGGTATTGGATAAGTTGGTGGGTCCAAGTCGAGCTAAAGACTTTAAATCAAGCAATTTTCGAGAGGCAACCCTGCTTCTTCATTTTTTGTGCGTTTTTATATTGTTTTTGTAAAGGGAACCTCCTTAGGTTTTCCAATGTGATCTAACATCTCTTGTGTGTGAGATTTAGCAGTTTCAGAATTTTAAAATTTTCAAATAAAACATATTCCTTCTAGAGTTCAAACCCAACCATTAATCATCCCCAAAGAGTCTACATGTGACATGAAGGCAAAGTGATCAATTTATTTTTTTGATGGGTTGTTAACTTCAAACCAAGTGAATTTTTTACATGATTTAATTTAAAATCACCATCCCCCTCTTTCTTCCTAATTCTAACCTCCCTCTTCTATTCTCTTTCAAAAGTGAGGTCAATTTAATTCTGTGTTAGGGGGTGAAAATCTCATATTTTGAAAAAAATTGGGCTTTTATGATAAGAATTAAATTAAAAAAAATCAATTCATTTTCCTTGCATGAGTTAATGTACATTTTGAAACATGAAAATTGATTGTCAAATGATTTTTAAATCCTTGATTATTATTTTAATGAACATTTATGTTCATGAGCATAGTTTTTGGAAAGTGTGATTGTCCGATGTGATTTTTCAACATTTACATTTTAATCCTCTTAATCAAAATGCCACAATGCACTTCCATTGGATCTTGGGTGTAAATTTGAGTTCTTGGGTCCCTTTCATAATATCATGGGGTTTGGGGTCACTTTTAGTTTAATTTTAGTATCCAAAAAAAAGACCATGTAGAGAAATGTTTTGTCCAAATGTGTGGTGTCCGACACTTGGGGATCATGACTCCATAGTTGTGTTGCCCAGAGTATGGACTTACATCTCTATTGTAGATCATGAAATTGAAAAAATGTGTGGTGTACAACACTTGGGGATCATGACTCCATAGTTGTCTTTCTCGGAGTTGGTCCATTCTAATCTATCGTGGTTAAAAAACAATCAAAAAAATAAAAAAATGGATACTTATATTAAGGTTTAATGTGATTCCCACCCAACATTTCCATTTTCCCCATTGAACAAGAAAATGTGCCCCAGGTCTTTTGTGATGCACAACACATCATTATTCTTAATTGAAATTGGATGAAATGTGATGATGAATTAGAACAAAGAAATGACATTGGGCTTGGGATATGCTTGTGAACATAGATTGTGTGAAATGATTTTGATAGGTTTCAGGGTTGTTTGGAATGAGGTCTATTTTTTAGGATTGTATGATAAAATGTTCGAAAAAAGGAATTCATTTTCATATTTTTGAGGAACTTTTTGCTCGGGACTAGAAAAACTAAAGTTGGGGGGTGTGATTAGCCGCTGAAAGAGGATAATATTCATGGATTATATTTTAATATTCAATTGTTTCAAAGTCCATAAACATCAGTTTTAATTCATTTTATAAATTGAACTTCATTTCACATCATTTGTGCAATTCATGTTTAAATTGAAAATTTGGGCCCAATCAATCATCTACTTGTGTAATTAATTATATTAATTAATTTAATTTTATATTTTTGGATATGATTGATTAGTTTTTTTGGAATATTTTATCTTTTAGGATTGATGGATGAATCCCATGGTATGATAAAGATTTTTGGGCATGAAGGTAGAATTTTTTTGACAAATCATAATGGGCCTAAAGCCCATCAAATAAAAGTGGGTCCCACAATCCAAGCCCAATGAAGCTCAAATTTAAATTTTAAAAATAAAAAATTATGGGGATCATTTCATTCAACTATTTCCAGAGCTAATTCTGAAGTTTTCATGATAATCTAGGTGGTCAAAGATGGAGATTAAATTAATGGCCAGATCTGAATGCCCATAAAGACATTCCACTATTTCGAGCATAACATGAAAACAAATGATCCAATTTTCCTGAAAATTTGAAATATGTTAGAGGATAAATGGAATAAGATGTTTTCCTTATATGACCCCTTCGGATTTGGCCATCTTAAATGTGAAATTGAAATGCCCATTAGGGGGATGAATCTGGTCCTATTTTTGTGGTCAAAGTTGAAACTTCCACTTTTCTTTGATTTCTCTCCCACCTTTTAACTTTAATAATTAATGGGGATGAAATTTATTATTTTTGGGTCAACCATAGGTTCCTAATATTCCTATATAAGGTGTTTTTGGTGAAGGTATTTGGATCCATGTTTTTTCTTTCAATTGTAATTTCATGCTTTCATTTTGTAATCACACCTTCATTTTTTCCATGTAAGTTTTTAAATCATTTTCATTTCTTTAAAAAATTTGTTATTCATTTTCACTTATTATTTTACTTTTTTAACACGTTGATACCATTGAATCAATGTGTGAATTTATTCACATAATCACTTGTGAATTCCTCGCACAACAGTGGAGTGTTCGTTTTTCTTAATGTTTTTCTTATGCAATACCGCTTCTTTAAGTAGACTTCCCACTTACATTGATAAAATACCATCAATGGAGGGATAACCTTTATGTTTTTATCATAGGGAGTTGAATGGGGTGGATTGAATGTTATTTTTTGATCTCAAATTCTTTAATATGTTTGTTATTTTAAGAGTTCCTTTCATTGACTTATGTTCTTCTTTGTCTTCCCAACTTTAACGACTACACATTCTGAGTGCTAGTATGATCCAATTACTTGGAGTGATCATGAAATTGACCCTCCAAGTACATTGGTGATTATCCTTGGTATTGTGTATGGATTAAATCAGATAATGATTTTGGGGAGTTATCTCATTGATTTGATACCTCTTGAACTATTGAATGGAAAATTCATATAAAAAACAATTACATCCATTATATCCCTAACAACAACCTAGGATCAACCCAACAACATTAATTGTTTTAATTCAATTCATTGTGTATTGTTTTCTTGGTTTAAATTAAATCACAATTTCTTTGAATCAAATAAATCCAAATAGTTGTCCACTCCATAGCCAAAACCTCCAAAACTCGAGTGTCTCTAGGTTTCTTCTTCGGTACCGGCGGATTCAATCCCTACTTGTACATTAACGACCGCATATACCTATAGGGGTAAATTTGGGTGCAACCAGGTGGAAAAGAGATACAAGCCATGTAGAAAGGTATACACGACATATAGTAAGGTCACAATCTATGTTCCTTGACCACGGGTACTGCCCGTGTACAATGACCCGTGTCGTTAGAACATATTGTATAAAAAGAGAGAGTACACGACGTGTGGAAAGACTTAAACGTCATGCCCTTCCATCTGGGGTCCACCTGTGTACTCTGGTCGTGTGTTAGTACATGGTGTCAACCCGTCTAACTCTGCCCGTGTACCAGTACATGGGGTAATCCGCATGACCGGTTCAGCCAAGCCATGTGGGGGAGTACACGCCATGTCAGAATCTCGTGTACTCCACCCTGTGTTGGTGTATCTTTCGAGATACACGCCGAGTCCCGGGGAAGGACCCACACATCGTGTGACACTTCACTTCTTCCTGAAGCCCTAGCCGCCACTCAGGGGGGGCACACACTGTGTATTGCAGAATACACGTCGTGTGGTTCATAAATTTCAAGAAATCATGGCTCATGCTCTAGTCATCTCCTCCACTGCTCCAACCACCATTTCCACCTATGCCAGGCCGAGAAACTAGAGATCTGAGGTCGTATGGTTGCACCGTCACTGAATCAGTATGATTTGGGTCTTCTGTCAGCCCGAAAAACAAGATCGTCATCGTTCTTCGTTTCTGATGAAGAATGAGAAATCAGAACCCACCATCATTCGATCTGCTATTGTAACCATTGTCAATTCGTACCGATGCCGAATCTCCAATCTCGAATCATTACGCTGCGAAACGAAGGCGCAACGATCATTTGTTTATAAACCACGAATAACACGAAGAACACAAAGAAAATTGGGGGAGAAATGCACAAGGAACAACCCAAGGAAAGAATCTCAGTCGTTGTTCATTTCAGCCTCGATCCATTTCGTAAGAACAATCAAGAAAAATAAAGGAAATTATCTAAAAAATCAAATCCCAATAATAATTCCATAATATAAGCCCATTCCGCAAGAACGATGAATCACGGATCAACCTGTTCATTGGTTGGCCCACGTTCGTCGTTGAATTCAAAAATGGGGAAAATAAATAAAAATAATACACCCTACCTCGGTGTTGGATCGTTCATTGAATAGGATCGGTCATCGCGTCGCCGCTGTTGGTGAGATCCGTAAAAAACAACGTCTATCGATCTCTGATCTGCAATCCCGTTAGCGTTCGCAGCCAAGAGAATTCTCCAGGTTCCTCTCCATAGGCTCAAGGGAATTCAAGGGTTATGAGATTAACCCTAGATCCCTGGCTCTAGGTTTATTTAAAAATAATTTTTCACTGCGTTGGTGAAACGATAAAATAAAATAAATCCCCCTTTTATTTTATTTATTAAAACACCAAAAACTACTTTCTGCAGTTGACCAGTGCCGACCAATGTTAGATCACGCCTAGGGTAAATTCACTGCTCTGAACGCAACAGTGCCCTTAGATTTCTAATCTGAGCACCCATTTAGAAGTTATTCCAATTTTTTAGAAAAAACACTCACATGTGCTATTTAATATATTTAATATATTTTAAACATTTATTCCAGACACACCGGGCCTCAAAATCGCACCCCGTCTCAGCGCCTGGTCTCGAATTAATTCCATATAGTATTTTAAAAATAATACATGGAAAAATTTGGGACATTACATATTTGGTTTACGATAATTATATTATGTTTATTTACAACTATTTTAATGAGATATAAAGTTTAATTTCATTGTTCTGAGTGCGTTTGTTTCCTGGTTCCAAGGTCACATCGCTTATGGATAATTATTGAAGTTCTAATAAAAAGAGTCAAAAACTCCATAAGTGAAATGAAATGATATTAATGTCCTTATATAATTTTAAAGGGTCCAAAATATCCATTTTTATTCTGATATAGGGATGATTCATTTTGTATAAATTTTTCCATCATACGTTTAGTTCATTTAGGCGGTTTTACCAACCATCATGAACTATATTCATTTTATTTAATTAAATGATTATTAAAACATTATAAAACTTGAAATAAGTTATAGTATACTTATTATCATCATATTTAACCATAATATTATTTATATAACCATCCTTGAAGATAGTGGAGAAAAATGAAGTACGACGTTCATGGAGGGGGTGGACCAACCATATTGTGAACAACGTTTTTAGTTTTAAAAACAAATTAAGGGGGGTAGAAGATGGATATTACATCATAATAATAACATATAAATATATGTAAGATATTTATGTTACTATTTCAAGGTGGATGGAAAGCATATGGGGGTGGTAGAAGAAGAACAAAATTAAAAGAAGTTTAGTTGAGAATTTTGTCTCTTCCTTTGGTAGTCTCCTCCTAGGATTCCCCTTGTGGCTCCTTGAAATGGTATTTTCTCAGACCAACAACACCGGGATATGAGGGAGAGGATTGATAAGACAATTGGAAAGAAATTTGGCAATCTACAAGGCTTATAAGGTGCGAGGAAAAGGGGTGGCGAAGATTGATATTTATAAGGGAAGGAGAGAGGTGTTTTTTAATATTATATCCATTGGTTTATTATTTTGGCTCGAAACTACCAATAGTGATAAATATTATGACTATATAAATTAAATGGTGCATGTTATTTCTAAATAATGGGTGATTACATCACCCATTATGCAATTAATCATGTATTTAACTTATAATGTTCTAAATTGTATTTTACTGTATTTTACTATTCACTAAAAATCAACTATTTTTGAAAAATACCAAAAAAATCACTCTAACCATTTTTCGACATGGATATTCTAAAAATTAAATCCAATTTATGAAATAAACTTTGAAATATGAGAAATTTAATTTTTAATTAGAATCCTTATACACTAAAAAAATAACAATTTTAATATCATGATCAATTTTTTGACCCTTTGAAAAATTACTTATGGTCACATAAAATTATATTATCATTATAATTCAACTTAATATTGTTTTATAAAATCAATTTATGAAAATAAAAATTATTTTAAATCATTATATTTGTCATTAAAATGAAAATGAAACATACATGTTTTATAAAAATATAAACACTAATTTTATCATTTTTAAAACATTTATTTACTTGTATCATGATATAAATATATCATGTTTTCATTTTATAAGATATCTAAATATTATGTTATACTTACATAGGTGGTGATAGTTTTCTTATGGCTGTGTTACTATTACTAATGGTCAGATTACTATTCCAATGATCATATTTGTAACAATCTTATTGGTTCTCTACTTTCTTTAAATACCGCATATTTTTTTTAATTCTTCATTCACTTTTATTTTCTCTCAAGGTTGTACATATTTTCATTTTCAAAATGCATATTGGAAAACTAGTATTCTGTTTCATTTCTACAATGTTGTTCGTGAGTGCTATTATTCTAGGGGATCGAGGAATTCCAATTATTTATATTATAGTTATCTTATTTTCTATTTAATTTCACATCGTAAACCTTTTAATTATTATAGAAATTTTTATTCTATAAAAGTAATGTTCAAATTCATATAATAAAATATTTTTGGTTCTATCATGTGATGTGTGTGCATTATATAATACTATATTGCTAAATGTGGCACAATTATATAATCAACAGAGAAATTTCACTGATAAAATTATGGGTCATTATTCTAGATTGGCTTGAAGAGAACACTTCTTTGTTGTTATGAAAGGCCAGAAGTTAAGGGATCCTCAATTTTTGGTATTCTAGGGGTATTTATAGGTAATTGGGGTCGGGGATTCCTAGGCAACAATGCGAGTGACGAATTCACTGTGCGTGCCAAGCTGGAGACGTTGGTTTGAATTTACGTTAGCGAGCTTGAAGGTAAGTGGCGCCTCATTTTAGAAGCGACACACAATCGATGCGGATGGTGGAACTAATTTTGACATTGGCACCAGTTGACTTTAGTGGCAACTCAACTCGAGCGAGCACGTTGTGATCATGAGTGCAGTGTGTCTATGCCTTTGATCAATTTTCTTGATGGCTTATCACTTTGATCATCAAATTCGGTCTTTTATAACCTTTTCAACACACACAACAGCCACACTCAAATTTCTTGCGGTCAAATGCTTTACAGCATGAACATCTTAGATGCAGTGTAATGTCTCATATTGCGGTTTGGTGACTTTAAATGACACAAATAGCTCCACCCTAAGTTTTCATGGCTCCAAAATTCACTGTGGTCCTACCTTTGCAACTCCTCAAAGTAAACTCTTCATTGTGAAACATGTAGGACTCTAGCGGGAGCACCTTCATAAGAGTAAAGCTCTTCTTCTGAGTCAACCCATTCACAACACAATGACTAGGGTTGCGGGTTGGTGTTTGCATAAGAGTAAAACTCTTCTTCAACACCATTTCATTGTGGCATGATACATACCCTTCACGTCATGATTTGCTTCAGCCCGAGAATTCTTCATTCCTTTGCATCCTACTTAGCTCCAATTGGTTTCCAACTCACATATGAGCATGTTGTCACTAAATACAGCACCAAAGCACCTTCAAAACTCATTAATGAATTGTTTTAAGAAATAAGTCATAGCATGCTCACAATATGGAAGTTTTCTAAAGAACACTTCATATGATAGAATGGTGTTTTTGAGAATCCTTCAAATATCAATGTATGGATCAATGTTGCATTGATCTCGACTCAATCGAGATCAACTCACAACTACACCTTTGTCAATTCAATTTACGAGGTCTTCTAAGAGACTCATCGATTTCTCTCAAATTATCGAGGACTCTTTGATCACCTCTTAAGGGTTTTTCAATATTTTGTGGTGTAAAGACCTTCCTATAATATAAATGACCCTCACATGAATGACCATATAGATAACCTTAGAAATGTCTGCTATTATTTGAAAAATGTGATTCCTATTATTTGAAGATTGCACCCTTGAATTTATAATCATGTTTGTCAACACATATATAGTTTTGAATAATTATAGGAAAAATAATTTCCTGGGACCAAAACTGATAGTTAATGTCGGTTTAGGATCAAAAAATGAGAAAATCTATCAAAATACCAAAAATATTATGAATTTTAAATTAAAATTCAATTTCATTTGAATCTAAAGTAGAGGAGTTTCTTAACCGAAATTAATTACCTTTTTTTATCCTTAGATGTCATTGCCTCATGATTATACTTTTACTCCAACCAACATACCCGGTTGTACTTATAACTCTTTGACAAGGCAATGATTACATTTTTTTTGGTTATAACTTCACTTTATGTTTTTTTAAAGGTAATTCTTTGGTCAAAGACCAAAGCACAATTTACTTTACTTTATGTTGTTAGGTATATACTTGACATAAAGTCAATACAAATTAATGAATAAAAAAACACTATATAAAATACAAATTCAGTTAAAGTGAAAAAAGCACTATATAATAAGTCTAAATAAAATAAATAATTGCACCATGTGGGAAAATGAAACCTTAATTCGTATGAATCCCTGAAAAACTGACAAATGCACAGAATCATTTATAATCGGACAAGCTCCCCTAAGATCAGGGTGGCCAGAATTCACGCCACAGTCACCGGTGGAGTGTTTGAGTGATGTGGGAAGAAGCTAGAAAGATTTGCAGGAGCCGCTGTGGCCTCCGCCTCCACTGCTGAGGGCATCCCTTTCGGCGATCCCCAGTGATGCTCTGACCTTAGAAGCGGCAGAACCCACTAAATCCGCCGCCGCTTTGAAAATCTGCATTTTGAGTCGTCCTCTCCTCAGAGGGGGAACCCACTTCTCTTTCTCCACCGAATCCTCCGTCTGCACCGGAGCTCCCACTATAAAATATCATAAGAAAACAGAGACCGTGGGAAGTAGAGTCGAAGGAGCAAGCTCGGAACAAAGCATAGACTGTGATTTTGCCACCGGCGCCGGTGCCTCCCCTGCCGCTTCCGATGGCGGGATCCCTTCTGGATAGATGATGGACGATGAGAGGGACAATCCTCCTAAGAGGGTCGATGGATTTAATTTTGATTCCCCAATTCCAAATAGAAATATAAAATATATTGAATAATTATGTAAACAATACATGAATACAATACAACTTTCATTGAATTATCAACAACGAAACCTAATACAATTGATTCCATTAATCAAGAATCAAAGAGACAAGAGAATACAATACACCAAATTCACGCAAACACATTTACAAGAGCTTCAAATCCAAAATAGAAGCAATAAACAATTTAAATTGATTAACTCCAAATCAATTCAAAACATTAGAATCAATGACACCGAACAACACCATCAACCAGTCGAAAAAGGTAGGAAAGAAATCAAGAAAAGGAATATCATGATTTTTATGTGCTTCGGCCAATTGAACTACATGCATGGGAAGGGGAACCCGAGTTTCACTATGCAATATAAATAGGAGTATAACTATACAAAAAGCAGCAAATATAAACCAGAGAAAGAAAAGACACATGAGGAAAAATATCTAAATGTTAGGTTTTTTTAGCCCCAAGACTCGTGATGAAACCGAGCACATGGTGCAACATGTACCACACCTTAGATAAACTCAAATAACACAACCAAGTTGCACTGAAAGACAAACAAGAACCAAGCCTCGAGAAGAAATAAATAAGGTAAAAAATGGATTGAGACCCCCTAACCAGGGCTCGATCTCACCTTCATGTTGATGATGGAGAGCCTCCACACAATCAATGTCGGTCATCATCGTCAAGAATGCCCTCCTCTATCCTCTTTGTCGTTGTCCAAGCACAAGGAACATCAAGAAATATCGGGAGCTCATCTAAACTCCTCACTAAGCACCAGGAATGACTGACCCACATCCTCTACCACTGCTTCTTCACCATCAAACTAGAAGGCCCGCAAAAGAATATCTTCGCATCTGCACCTCCTACTTGTCAAAGCCAGAATACCCAAATTCAATTGCCCCTGAAAATAGTTGCACCTGAAGGAGGGGTAATGTTATCGAAGAAGGTTTGTTATAACAACTCGAGAATCATGACCACACATGGATAGCCACAAAATCATCCCAGCTGAATTGTCGAATAGAAAAGCAGGGGCACACGTCCAGGCAAGATAGGGAAAAGATTCATCCCAACAACAGGAAGGCCCGCCCGAAAAATACCTAGCATTTATTTAACAATTTAAATGCATAAACAAATACAATTCAATTTTCAAAAAAAGGGTGAATAAAATCCACACAAATGATAAGCACCAACATCACCAAACAAAGCATCCAAAAACATCACAAGACAACATCATACGACACTACCTCTAAAAGATCATATGGGGAATTCGACTTTTAGCATTTGTGAATGCCCATTGACATACCCAGTCATATGAGAGCATCAACACCCATATTAGCCTCCAGAGAAACATACTTGAATTGAGCGCTCTATAAATCCTAGGTAACCCATCGAATCCTCCAGGAGAGGAGGTTAAAAACAAGTCAAACTCCCTCTCCAACTCATGTAGGATCACAAGAGTTTTAGATTCAAAGAATGATTTTGTTATGTCCTAATGAGAATGGGTGAGTGGTCAAGAGAAAGGTGAATGGACCATTTTAAATATTATTATCAAAGTTATATTCATGCAACAAAAATATAAAGAGAAATAAACACAATGAATTTATAATAGTTTGGATCTAAATGATTCCACTCTACCCTTCACGCCTCTCAAACACAGAGAGATATGACACCCATTATAATGACCTCTTTGAATTTTTTAGGGAGTCACAACCTTTTACAACAATATTTTTAAACCCTTGAGGCATAACCCAAGACATGTTTTTTTGAACACCTAGTGGCTTAACCTAGCCACCCTATATTTTTTACACCAGGAGACACAACTCAGAAGATACCTTTTGAAATAAAGGTAGAACCAAGCCCTGCCTTTTACCTGAATCAAGGAATAAAAGGACCCCTTTCCTTTTACCAATTATGGAAGAACCTGTACATTTTGTATGAGGTAGTATAAACCAATACCTACCTTTTATGGGTAATATAACTCGACATAATTAAGTACATAGAAGAATGGAAATAAATAATCATTATAAAACCAGATGAACAAGAAACGATTTGAGTTTTGAGGTAGTAAGGTTTTCTCTAGCAGCAATGGATCAAACGATTAAGGTCCAGTTGAGAGTAGTAGATAATTGCCAAAGTGTGTCATACTAAACTGTTCAAGAATACCATCAACATCAAGTATTAATCTGGTTTTTTCAAACTCTTATATAAAGAGTTTCTTCATGAATAGTTGTTGTAAAACTTCTTTTCCAAAGCGTCATGCACATGTTACTTCAGAGTTTTTCAATGTTGTTGTATCATGTGAATTTACAATTTAATGTGAATGAAAAACAAATTCATGTGGGTGATTTTTGATGATCTATAAAAGTAAACAGGGTGTACAATACAATATGTGATAACATTTAATACAACACTTAATATCTTTAATAGTCAATATTAAATAACTTGGGAACATTCTCATTGAGTGTGCGAGTCAAACTCTTCATGTTTAATACAATTCAAATTTAAACACTTCAAGTTCAAAGAATAAAGTGTATATAATAATACACACAAGTTGACATTTAATGAAGTTTAAATATGGTATAAAACATATCCAAAAAAATTATATATGATTGAAATAAGTAATTGTTAAATTTGGCATGTTGATGTTACAAATTAAAATGTTTATATTTGTTTTTTTATTTGCTGATTCCATGTATTTTAATCTCCCATTTGCATGTTATTTTATGGTTGTTTTACATTTATTTTTCTTAGACATTGGTTTATCGGTATTCTAGTTTATTTTTTTACCCTTATGTAAGGTTTATGTTACCCTCACATGAGGTGGTTTTGGTCATAATTTTTTGTTATTTATTATTATTTTATGTTTTTAAATATTAAAAAAACCTCTCATTATTTTATATAAAAATTAGTTTTTACTAGATCTATGTTTTTTTATTATATCTTGAGTTGTAGTGATCAAATTTTTATAATTATAATTTCAAATGAAATATAAGAAGTTTATCTAAATTTTACTCAACTACAAAAAAGTTTAAATCAATCTCTAGGATCTTCGCATTTTGGTCCGAACATATTGCATGCTTTTGGTTTCAATAGTAATATTCAATTTACAATTCTTCATAGTTTTCTTTTTTTATTTTATTATAACTTGAGTTTTTAAGATCAGATTCTCACAAAACCATTTTTGTGGGAAATCCAATCCATTTTTTTACATTTTATTAGACTAATTGGAAGTCTAAATTTGTTTTTTAAGTGGTTTAAAAATTTATAAAACAATTCTATAATTCTAAATTTTCTATAATAAATTTTATTCCGCAATTCATTGATATATCTAGCGATACACATTGGAATCACACGTCGTTTATTGTGTTGGAAATATAAGATATTTATCTACATTTTATTAAATTGAATTAAAGTCTAAAAAGGTAATTTAGACACCTGAAAAATAGGTCGAATTACTGTAATAATTTCAACATTTTTTTTGATAGTTTTCAAATCACGATCTTCACTATTTTTCAATAATATATTGCTTTATAAATGTTATATTGATGCATTATTTGATCCATTGTAAATCTATAAAAGGTTTATACATTTAGACACTCTGCATCGAATGCTAATTCTGATGCTCAAATGGCCCAAAAATTAGCCAAAGTCTAAAATATCATGTTGCACAGGTTTTCCGAAGCCACTTTTATATATACCTACCGTGTGTTTTGTGTAGTGACCATGGGTTTTAAAACTTACCTAGCATGAGTATTAAGTTATATCATTTTAAACCTATTTTTAGCTTTCAAACCTACCATGAGTGGATTTGCTAAACCAAAATGATCGCATTATCTTATCTAGATTCTTGTAAATGACACTTGTGAGTATTTTATGTGAAATACCAGCACCGAACTTCAATCTTCAATACTCACAATAGCTTGTACATGAAGCACATAGTTTTCCTTGTACAGTTGTACAATACATCTTTTTCATCAACCTCTGACAACATCACATGAGCATCCCAACAACCATCATGCTAGCAGCGATCTATTACAAGTGACTGTGAGTGGTGTTTTATGAGGTACTACAAAGCTTATGATTTTAGTGAATGAGGTGTATGTACCTACAGTGGAGTTTATTTTTTAAATACGTTTTTTTTTTGAAAAACCGCTTAGGTTATTTTTTTTAAAAACACGCCACAAAGGTGGCATCACCGATGCCTCCTTTGTGTTGAAGCGCAAAGGCGACATCGACGATGCCTCCTTTCTACTAAAACCAACAAAAAAACTTTTTTTATGTTTTATTTTTTATTTTTTTTTGTTTATATATATATATATATATATATATATATATAACAAAACAAAACAAATAAAATAAGAATTTTAGCAGATTTTATCCGCTATTCAAAATCCAGCAGTACTGCCATTACAACAGTCTAGATTCTGACAGAAGCTCTCACTCAGGGCTCCCTTTTATAAGAGATCTTACTCTGGAAATCATTCTGCATTTCCGATGTGGGATTTTGGTTCTCTATTTCCTGCGCAGAACATTCTGCATTTCTAATGTGGGATTCTGTTTCAAGTACGTGACTTTGAAAGACTATAAAATATAAACTATAAGACCAATATAAATGAAACTTAAAACATGGATTAAATATATAAAAAATAGTTTAAAACAAACAAAAATTCATAAAAAATGATGATAAAAAATAATTTATAAGCTTTCAAAACCACACACTTGAAACTTAAAAAGTTTCAAGTACGTGACTTTAGAAGCCTATAAAATATAAACTACAAGACCAGTATAAATAAAACTTAATACATGGATTAAAAATATAACAAATTACTGAAAATAAAAATAATTTTGTAAAAAATGTTGATGGAAGATAATTTATAAGTTTTCAAAGACACCTACATGAAACTTAAAAATATTTCAAGCACGTGAATTTGAAAGCCTATAAAATAAAACTATAAGAACGATATAAATGAAACTTAAAACATGGATTAAACATATAACAAATAGTTGAAAATAAAAAGAATATCGTAAAATATGTTCAAGAAATATAATTTATAAGCTTTCAAAACCACCTACTTGAAACTTGAAAATGATTCAAGTATGTGGCGTTGAAATACTATAAAATATAAACTATAAGATCGATATAATTTAAAGTTAAAATATGGATTAAACATATAATAAAATTTTAAATTATTAAATTAATATTATTAAAAATTAATTATACAATAATTAATTAGTTAATTAGTAATTATTAATAATTAATTATATAATAATTATCCAATTAATTAGTAATATAATTATTCAGTATATAATAGTCAATTAGTTAATTAGTAATATAATTATAAATTATATTTATTCATTATACTAAATAATTAGTAATTATTAAAAATTATTATATGATAATTAATTAGTTAATTGGTAATATAATTATTAATTATATAATAGTTAATTAGTTAATTAGTAATATAATTATAAATTATCATTATTCATTATAATTATTAATTCTAATTATTCATTATAATTACTAATTATAATTATTCATTATAATTACTAATTATAATTATTAATTATAATTATTAATTATAATTATTAATTATTATTTATTAATATAATTATTAATTATATAACTATTATTTGTATAATAATTAGTTACTTAATTAGAAATTATTAATAATTAATTATATAATAATAAATTAGTTAAATAGTAATATAATTAGTTAATTGGTAATATAATTATTAACTATTTAAGAATTAATTAGTTACTTAGTAATATAATTATTAATTATATAATAATTAATTAGTTAATTAGTAATAGAATTATTAATTATATAATTTGTAATTAGGTAATTAGTAATTATTAATGTTTTATTATTATGTTTGTATGGTTATATAAATATATATAAATAAAACTTAATGTTTCAACATAATTTATCTTTTATTCAAGTATGTGACTTTTTTGACCTATATAATATAAACTATAAGACCAATATGAATGAAATTGTAAAAATTTCTTAAACATATAACTAGTAGTCCAAAATAAAAATAATTTCTTAAAAAATCTTGGTGAAAAATTATTTATAACCTATCATATGCACTTACTTGAAACTTAAAAATGTTTCAAGTACATGACTTTGTTGTCCTATAAAATATAAACTATAAGACCAATATGAATGAAATTTTAAACATTGCTTAAATTGGAACTCAATCCACCCCCCTCTTGAGATTCCACTCCAACCAACAAGTAATAATAGTATTTTGATTTCAGTAGACATAAAACATGTAAACAATAATGTACAATAAATTCTTATGTCTATGGCAAGGAGATTTCATCCCACATGGTGGTCTGCGAATAGGACGTCCGTGTCGAGTGCGCAGTGGATTCTGATGACCTGGAGAAGGCTGATCCTCAGGCACTGGAACGTCGATTGTCGCATCCTCCATCTGGGTGTCAGTGGGAGGAGTTTCCAACTACATCTCGTATGACCATACGGATCCTTCTCCCACTAGGGTAGTAGAAGGACCTGCCTCCATCGTAGTGGGGAACAAATCATGTGATGGAGCTATATCCCAAGATGGAGATGGCTCTAGAATCCAAGGCTGTGAAGGATCTGGAACCCAAGATGGAGAGAACTACAGATATCCTGTTAGGAAAGATGGATCCCATGCCACCTGAGGAATATCGTGAATCCGATGATCCTGGACTACTAGAGGGCCGACCTTTGACTATGGAACAGGTGAGGCCTCACGTGCAACATGATGCTGTCTACGTGGTCGTGGTCCTGGCTCCTAAGCACTAGCAGCGGCTGCAGGATGTGCCTCTAGGGAAACAACCTCCTCTCTCCGAGCCGGATGCGTGAAGATGCTCCCAGATAGTGCACGAAAATATTCCCTCACCTCCAGCGTTATAGCATGGACGGCTGCCCGGCTAAATACCCCCTCGTCCTCTTCATCACTCATGCGAATAAGATGCTCTATGTGAATTCCGTGTAAATAGATTAAAATGGAATTAGAAAACAATTCAATAAACAAACTAATGGAAATTTATTGACTAACCATCCTCTGCATATCTCTGCCAGCTTGGGTAAGATACAGTATAGAATTCAGTCTATACCTCAACGCATAGTCAACCTACTCTGAAAGAGAGAATCGATTCGTAGGAACACCCTGAATACGTAACTCTGCACGTCTGTTCTAGCAGTCGATAAAACTGGCATGTACTTGGGACCATTCATCATCCTGCCTCTCTGTCAGCTTCATCCCATGAAGTCGGTCTGTCTGTCTCAATGGTAATGGAATCAGCTGAGTACGGAAAAATTGGCGCATGACCCTGTCAGGATACTGCTGCTCAATAATATGGAAGTGAATGAGGGGTACTACAGCCACAACATCCTCAAGACAAACAGTGCAGTATGCTGGCAACTGGTCCATAATACTCAAGTATGGAAGCCATGAAATTTGAAATGACAAGTGATTTTGTCAAAAAAAACACGTAACTAAAAACCAAAATTGATGTTATTATTAAATATGTTAGACAGTGATAGATTGTATATACATACCTGATCAGGTAAGAGGCAGTCTAATTGTAGCTGATATACGCCCAAATACTATCTCGGAACCACGTCAAAATTATGTCGCTGACACCACCTGTGAAATACATCAACGATAGTGACAAATAATGAGAAATTATAGTCAATAACTCATAGTAGAATCAGAAACCAATAGAAATGACTTATCATACCATAATCCACACGGAGCATCATGCAACACCTCCATCTCAACCGGCAGACCAGAAAGGTCAGGGTGGAATGCTGGAATGCGCTCCCATGCCCACATCCAAATAAGGATGACGCATCCTCTAAGACCTGTACGGTCCCTATGGGATAGCCTGCATAATGATTTGTACGTGTATGCCAAGCAGGCTGATCCCCAGCTATACATCCCAGCCCGATCAAAGCCATATAATAGGGGTAGATACATCATATGCACTTGCATCCCCGAGTGATCAGTACACATGGTCCCACCAATGCGCTGTAAGATATATGCACGGGCATAACGCATGACGGTCTGCTCATCATCATCATCCTGTAAATGTGGAATCTACAACTCCAACCAAGGCATAGATATGGATGATCCATCTGTAGCCCTACGGTCGGACAAAATATCAACGCCTAACAAGCACTGAGCAAGGTCTGGCCAAACTGCACAAGTGAGTCCAATAACAGGTCTCCCATGGATAAGCAGACTGATAAGCACTGTGACATCCTTGAGGGTGATGGTCATCTCTCCCTCAGGTAGGTGGAATGTGTGTGTCTTTGGTCTCTATCTTTGAAAGAGGGCATCAAGTAGGCAATGATCTAAAAATGTGAAATCTGATACGGCAAGGCCATAGAAGCCATCATGGCGCAAGTAAGTTCTAATGGCATGTAGAGGCTCCATGTGATGAAAATGTTGCACTCGATGCACATTCACTAATCGATCTGGAAAACCCTCTAACACGGCCTGCGAAATATGGGTAGGCTGTTGTGTGAGCATTATGGTATCATCTATCAGCATATAAACAAATGAAATGAGTCGTAAGTGTAAAATTTAAATATAGCGTTATGGATTGGATTAAGATAAACCATGTCAATTAGTAACGATGTTTTTGGAATTTATCTAATTTTATGAATTCAATAACTTATGCTAATCATTATGATACTATAATTTCATTATAGAATAGTTTACTAAAATATCCTACATGTTTAGGTTGAGGTTTAGGTTTGAGGGTTTAGGGTTAAATTTTTTAATATTAATGTTCAGGAAACATGTTTTTGGGTTAATAACATTTAATTTACAATATGGGTTAACTGTTCCACTTTCTAATTTATGAAATAAATTCTTTTATCTTAGATTTAAGGTTTTTTCTTGAAAGTAAGAATATTAATATGAAATAAGTTCTATTATCTAAAATATTGAGTCTTGAATTTGGTTACGCATATTTTAGGGGAGCTTTATGATTAACTACTTATGGATTGGATTAAGATAAACCATGTCAATTAGTAATGATATTTTTTGGAATTTATCTAATTGTATGTATTCAATAACTTATGCTAATCATTATGATACTATAATTTCGTTATAGAACAGTTTACTAAAATATCCTACATATTTAGGTTGGGGTTTAGGTTTGAGGGTTTAGGGTTAAAATTTTTAATATTATCGTTTAGGAAACATGTTTATGGGTTAATAACATTTACTTTACAATATGGGTTAACTGTTCTGCTTTTGGATTTATGAAATAAATTCTTTTATCTCTGATTTAAAGTTATTTCTTGAAAGCAAGAATATTAATATGAAATAAGTTCTATTATCTAAAATATTGAGTCTTGAATTTGGCTACACATATTTTGGGGGAGCTTTATGATTAACTACTTATGGATTGGATTAAGATAAACCATGTCAATTAGTAATGATGTTTTTGGAATTTATCTAATTGTATGTGTTCAATAACTTATGCTAATCATTATGATACTATAATTTCATTATAGAATAGTTTAATAAAATATCCTACATGTTTAGGTTGGGGTTTAGGTTTTAGGGTTAAAAATTTTAATATTAACGTTCAGGAAACATGTTTATGGGTTAATAACATTTACTTTACAATATGGGTTAATTATTCCACTTTTGGATTTATGAAATAAATTCTTTTATCTCAGATTTAAAGTTATTTCTTGAAAGCAAGAATATTAATATGAAATAAGTTCTATTATCTAAAATATTGAGTCTTGAATTTGGTTACACATATTTTGGGGGAGCTTTATGATGAACTACTTATGGATTGGATTAATATAAACCATGTTAATTAGTAATGATGTTTCTCAAATTTATCTAATTGTATGTATTCAATAACTTATGCTAATCGTTATGATACTATAATTTTGTTATAGAATAGTTTACTAAAATATCTTACATGTTTAGGTTGGGGTTTAGGTTTGAGGGTTTAGGGTTAAAATTTTTAATATTAACGTTCAGGAAACATGTTTATGGGTTAATAACATTTACTTTACAATATGGGTTAACTGTTGCGCTTTCGGATTTATGAAATAAATTTTTTTATCTCAAATTTAAAGTTATTTCTTGAAAGCAATAATATTAATATGAAATAAGTTCTATTATCTAAAATATTGAGTCTTGAATTTGGTTACACATATTTTGGGAGAGCTTTATGATTAACTACTTATGGATTGGATTAAGATAAACCATGTCAATTAGTAATGATGTTTTTCAAATTTATCTAATTGTATGTATTCAATAACTTATGCCAATCATTATGATACTATAATTTCATTATAGAATAGTTTACTAAAATATCCTACATGTTTAGGTTGGGGTTTAGGTTTGAGGGTTTAGAAAACCGAGGAATAAAGAAGAGATAACAACATTTAGTTTACAATATGGGAATGTCACAATGAAGACAATACATCATTATGGATGAGACTATGAACTCGACCCAACAACATTAGGGAATCATTTCCGGTTATGACCATCTTTATGACATATCGTGCATCGCAAACTCTGTTCTTGTTCTTGAGGCCAATCAATCTCATTACGCATCCTACTCGCCTTCGGTTTCCCACGAGGACGTAACCGATTCATGTCAGGTATCACTATCGGTTGGCCTTCAGGCATTGGGAAATAACGATACTCCCCAATAGGTGTCCATGGTGCATCATAACAGTTAGAAATGGTATCCATCTGGTACACTAGATCAACATATGATTCCCATGAGATGTTCACAGAGGCACATGCTGCGATGGCATGTGTACATGGAAATCGTAAGGCCTGAAAGTTTCCACATTGACATTGCATTGCCTCCAGTAATACCACCTTTTTTTCACCGATGCAATTTGTGATGGGGTCTGAATGCTCTTGAACTTAAAATCGGGAGTCTTCTCTTTGAAAGAGACAGACGTGATAACCAGAAGCTTCTTCAATATTATTTTCAATATCTCGTTGAAAGTGTCTTCCATATCTTAGCCCCTGTTGTATTCCGTCTGATGCTAGTTTTTGTCTATCCACAAAGTACTTCACGCATCGATATAATGTCTCCTAAAAAAAGCGGTTATAGGTAGCTTGAGAAGCCCTTTGAAGATACCATTGATGCACTCCACAATGTTTGTCGTCATGTGTCGGTACCTCTTCCCCACGTCGTATGCCAATGTCCATTTATCTTTTGGAATCTGCATCATATAATCATAAACATCTTGATTAGCCTCAAGAATTTGTTCAAAACATTCTTCAAACCGCCGTTGGTCCGACTCATATGCTACAATGCATAGATGATATTTCACATAAATTGATTTTATCTTTATATTGAAATAGTAAAATAGAATGAATAGAATGTGTACCATGCCTCATGATTGCCTTCTTCAGCGGTTCGTTGTGGAATTTTTTATGCACATTGATAGCAATATGTCTAATGCAGAACCGATGATGTGGATTTAGGTATCTCCATGTATCAGGATCTGTATTGATTGCCTCATTTATTGCTCTATGGCGATCAGATATCAAACAAACACCCTGAATGTTGGTGAAATGGTTGCTGATACATGCCAGAAACCAACTCCATGATTCATAGTTTTCTTTCTCTACAATGGAAAAGGCAAGAGGAAGATGTGAACAGTTTCCATCTTGGGTTGCCGCAATCAACAATACACCCTTTTATTTTCCAAATAGAAATGTTCCATCAATATGAATAAACAGTTTGCAGAAAAGAAATGTAGAGATACAGGGAAGGAATGCCCAAAACAACCGATGAAATTGAACACGATATGGATCAAGTCGGTTATCGTGAGACACATGTTCGTTTGTATCTAGATGGAAGAAAACTTGGTTATGATGCCTCAGTATGGCTAGAAATTTCGGCAACACCCGATATGAGTCATCCCAATCACCATATACCATCATAATTGCCTTCTGTTTCACCATCCATGCCTTATTATAGGAAATCTTATAACCGAATGTCTATTGAATCCTCTCTTGCACAAGGGCTATTAGAATATCTTGACATGTCCTAATCATCTCAGCAACAATAGACGACACAAATTCTGCATCCAATGAGGTATGATCTTGTGTGGGGCTTGGCTGAATGCATGTATGAGCCGCCTCAATCCTTGAGATTATCCAACATCCAAATGTAATGTCTGGAATCTCCCTTAAGAGAAATCTACAATCATCCCCATACTTCTCACACCATATAACATATTTACTACAACATGATTCGTGAACTACATAGTTGAAGTGTCTCTCAATATTAAATATCTTTAATGTTCTTTTTAAGTCATCTTTACTGGGAAAATTCCTTCCAATATATAAGGTTTTGTCCAACTCACTAAACCTGTCTGGTACAACTCAAGGGAACTCAGTTATCGGTGTGAGAACAACATTGTCAAATTCAGGCACGTGTGTCATTGCTTCTGATCAAGATGAAAAGAGTGGTGGATGATTTATTGTAGGTAGAGGTTGATGTACAACTAATGAATTTCTCAAAACCTCCTCTCTATCTTCCATTGGTCCCTCCTCATCAGTACTATTGTCACCATCGGATCCATCATTACGAAACTCCTCATCATAAGTCGGATTGACATGTATATCTGGGAGATCATTTTGGTTTTCCTCTTCTGCTGCATCATTTAGAATAGGCTCAATTTCATGGGGTGGACTGTCTTCAACCACTCTTGTAATTCTACGTCTTCGTACAAGTGGACATTGTTGTTGTACATTAGTAACATCAACGTATAACTCCATCATGGTACCATCTGACCATTGAGAAAATAAATTTATTGCTTGGACCCACTGTTCATCAGCAACCAATGGACAAGCTAGATGCCACAGTGTTGTCGGAAATTGCAAATGTCTATAGCTCATAGACATGATCTCTTGATCAGGTCCCAGATTTAAGGAAACGTGAATTCTCTCTTGAAGGTCACTTATGGTTACACAATCAGCTGTACTAACCACCGTAATTGGTTGTGTACTGTATGAAGCTCCTTGATCAGTTTGAATAATCTCCCCATAGCAGTACACACAGGGAAACATGACTATCTACGTCAAAAATGTTTCTTTCATTAAAATTATGATAGTGTAACATATTGTTTTTTAAAAGGTAGAAAATTTTTATTGATAAAAAGGGGGTGGGGGTTACACAAGTATAAAGTAAGGAATTTTTCTAACATCTCGAGCATAATAAGGGATTAATTCAGAAGGGAGGTCATCCATCCAATGTAAGTCATGATCAATACCAAGGTTGGAAAGCCCATCAGTGATCCTGTTGGCTTCGTGGTAGGAGTGAGTGGCGATGAAGTTCGGCCCAATGAGAGAATTCAAAAAGTCCATCCAGTGGGCAGTAACAGGCCAAGAGAGGTGAATGGTACCATTCCAGATGGCCTGAGTGATTGTAGTAGAGTCACTCTCAATCCAGATGTTGTTCCAACTGTTTGATCTGGCAAAGGTGATGGCATAGTGTAACAAATATTAACAATTATTTTTGACCATATGATGTCTATTAGAATTTAATTTTAGGGTGTCATTCTATACCATAAACTAAGCTACTGATGTTTGACTATATGATATTTATTAGAATGTAATTTTAGGGCACCTTTTTATTTAATGTGTTTGTTCTTCTTCATTTCACTTTATATGTTCATCAGTATCGTTAACTAATCATTATATGGATCCATGTTTTAATCCTATGTTATTTATTAATTATTCTATAATTAATTATTTCTAATAGTAACTATTATTTCTAAACGATATAATCTTTACATTTTAAAACATTTTTTTCTCCATTTCATTTTAAATAATTATAATTTTCATTTTAAATTGATTTTCTTAATACAGTTTTTAACTAATCAATCATTCTTTAATCACTATTTTATCATTATTAAGTTATTCTTTAATTATTTATTCTTTAATCGTTAATCATATTATATTCATTAGTTAATTACAATTAACTAATAATAACTTTATTTCGTTAATGCTTATGTCTTTATTTGATTATATAACATTATATTTATCATTTTATCATTGATAAATATACTGATTTGATTTTTCTTCTCTTAGATATTTTAGTAGTTTATAAAGAAAATATGAATCATCTTAAGCATATTCCGTGGGAGTGTCAAACTAGGATGCAGCAAGGCCCGTTATCGTGCACCAGTTCCCATTTGAGTCTAGCTAAAAGTGGTGTTTTCAGGTTTTACCCATATATACATCTATGCCAGAGCCACATCCACTTGTTTGTATCCAGACCAGAATTTAATTGCTTAGATAACCACATAATCTGTAAGCTACCAAAATTTCAAAATACTTAATCCTAAGTTAATCTATACTTAATATATACTACCTACCAATAATTATTTCAAACTATATATATATATATATATATAATTACAGAAACTAAATAACCAAATATTAAGAACTACCTAAACTACTTAAAAAATGAAATATTTAAAACTAAAAAAATTAAATTGATTAAATAAAACATTAAATTAAATAAATAAACATACATCTAAATGAAGCTTCATAAAAACCCGCACAACAAATGAATTTTAGAGAGAGAGAGAGTGAGAATTTAGGAGAGTTGAAGGCAAGGATCAAGTGAGGAGAGGGGGTGGCCACCCTTTTATATGGAGTTCAGGCCAAGACGGCATCGCAGAGGCCGCCTTTGCCATGTCATCGATCCAGGACAAAGGTGGTGCAGGGGAGCAAAGGTGGCATTGCTGATGCCACCTTTGTAGCATGTTTTTAATTTTTTTTAACCTAAGCGTTTTTTCAATTTTTATTTAAAAACGTATTTAAAAAAAACTCACCTACCGTGAGCTTTGTTACAACCAACTGTGACTCTAGCAAGTGACTGCATGGTAAGTGAACCTACCACATGAAGGATACTACCTATTGTGAATCCACTCTCAACCTACCGTGAAGGAAATTGGTAACTGGCCATGCAATATTATTATATAGTTACCATACACTGTCAATATACCAACCGTGTGTTTTATTTTTTTTGTTACTGCATGTTATATCAAGTGACCACATGATTTATTTTTCTCACAATCCATATAATGATCGCAAGAAAACCAACACACACATTATCTGCACGTTAAGTATATCGACCACAAGTTCTTTTAGCATGCACGATCAGTTCAACACACTAATTATTTTTTCATAAATCTGGAATTCTATGCATGCTCTCTTTTTCATCATTTTTGATACTTTGATCAACTGCATACTTATTTTAATTATTTTAATTATTTTTTTGATTTCTAAAAATCATATATATTATATATAATCCATGAAAAGTGTTATAATAATATTTTAATCAGTTTTAAATATGATTTAAATTTATTTATTATTTTTTAATAACACTTACAACATGTATTTGGAATATTTAAGATTTTATATTTTAAGTTAATTTCTTTGGATTATTATTTTCTAAATTAACATTTAATGACATATAAATTATTCACACTTATTTCTTAGTATTTAATGTAGCATAATTAAATCCTTTAATTATTACAAGATGCATTTAACTTGAAAATATTTTAAAATTTGAATTTAAAAAGTGAAATTATTTTATGTTTTTATGGGATTGATTTGGCCTACTATTATGGAGACTTTTCAAATTAGTTAATGGGTAATTCAAAATGGTTTGAATCACTCTTTGTCTTTTTGAATTCAAACGATATTTATTACCATTATCCTCGATGATAATTTTCTCTATTCTAAATAATTGTGTAATTTGAATTTGAATTTTTTGACCCAGTTGGAGATTGATTTTTTAGTATTTATAGATTCTATTTGAAGGCCTCAAGATGAAATTCAAAGCACAATACTAAGAAGACACTACTACACATGAGGCCTTTAACATCACTAAAATAGGGATTTATTAGCGCAAAAAAGTGATGAAAAACGGAGCGCCTTTGAAAGACCTAATCCTTTATCATCGCTTCTTTTAGCATCGATAAATGAAAAAATTATCAACGCTAAAAATAGAACTGATAAAAGGGGGTCCTTTATCTGTTCTATTTTAGTGCTGAATAAGGGGCATACTGCTATAGTGTGATGTTAAAATTATAGCACACTACACCAACAAATATAGGGAGAAAATACATAATTTAATTGAAATAAAATTTAGAAGACAAATACCAAAAAATACATTATATTATAGACATTTCAGAAATTGGTAACCAAAATTACATTAATAAGTATAATTTATCACATTCATTCAAAAACATCAATGTTCCTTTCTCTTTAGATCCCAACCCGCGGTCATGCTATTAGTTACTGAATAAATCACCCTAGCCCGAGCAAATGAATTCACCTATATGAGAAAATAATTCTTATGTTAGTAATACTATAAAGAAATAAATTAAACACAAAGTTTCAATTTTAAACTAAAAACATATACTTTGATTCATACTAGGCACACCACATTTCAGATTGGGTTGCAGTTGATTCTTACACATCACACAATTACTTATTGTTCTGAAAAGTAGGTTCTCTTGAATTTTCTTACATCTATGGTGATAAAAAGCTCTCACTATGGATGTAATCCAATTAAAGACCACTTTCTTTTGAGAACAAGCCTTCAATTGTCACACCATTTCTTATTCGTCTTCAAGAATTATCTTTATAAAAATTAACTAAATAAGTATCAGATAAAAATGATAATGAAATTAACTAATAAGTAATAGATAAAATGATGTGAAAAAATTCTGAGCTTGTTTGCACAGTTTTTGGCTTTGTGATGCCTTTTTTAAACTAAAATGTCACTTATATATTGAAAACATGCACTTCGAGTCATACCGACCACAGAGTATGTCAGATTGACATGCGGTCAATTTCTACATGATACAAATGAATTATGGATCAGTTTACTAAAGTTTGAAAACAATATGAGATCATTTTATCAGTTTTGGATAGTGACATGTGTTTTAAAAAAATGACACCTTTATATTGAAAACACACATTTTGAGTCATATCGGTCACATCATATTTTATATTGACATGTGGTTGATTCTTACACATCACAGATGAATTATGGACTATTGTCCTAAAGGTTGAACATAATATGAGCTATTTTTTTGGTTTTGGCTATTTGATGTGTGTTTTAAACTAAAATGAAACTTTTGTATTGAAAACACACACTTTGAGTTATACCGACCACATCATGTATCACATTGACATGCGGTTGATTCATACATGTCAAAAAGGAATTATAGACTGTTTTCCAAAATTTTGAAAACAATATGAGCTTGTTTTCTAAGTATTAGCAATGTGAAACATTTTAAACTAAAATATAAATTTTATATTGAAAACACACACTTTGAGTCATACCGACCACATCATGTTTTAGATTAAACTACAGTCAAATCCTACACATTAATTACAAATGAATTACGGATTGTTTCCTAAAGTTTGAAAAAAGTCCGAGCCCATTTTCTTAGTTTTGGCTGGTGACGTGCATTTTAAACTAAAATGACACCTTTATATTGAAAACATGAACTTTGAGTCATATCGATCATATCGTGCATTATATTTATGTGTGGTCGATTCCTACATATCAAAAATGAATTTAGGATCTTTTTCCTAAAGTTTTAAAAAAATTCAAGCTATTTTTTTGGGTTTTAGAAATTTGATGCGTGTTTTAAACTAAAATGACACTTTTGTATTGAAAACACACACCTCGAGTCATACCAACCACATCGTGTGTCAGATTGATGTACTTTCAATTGCTACACATCAAAAATTAAATTTGAATCATTTTTCTAAATTATGAAAATAACCCAAGATCATTTTCTCGATTTTGGTGATGTGACACATGTTTTAAACTAAAATGACACTTTTATATTGAAAACGCCCATTTTTGAGTCATACCAACCACATCATGTGTCAGATTGATATGTGGTCAATTCTTATAAATCAAAAATAAATTATGGATTGTTTCCATAAATTTTGAAATAATACATGTAAAGTCCCGACTCGGATTCCACTAAAATGGTGCTCTAAGCTGGTTGGTTGTGAGGCCTCAAGCACACCTCCTCGTACGCCAGAGGCTGCTAACTAAAAGTGAGATCCTAGGATGTGACTGTGTGGAGACTATTCCCTCATATCAGAGTAATCAAACAGAAATAGCTAAGTATCATACACAACAAAAAAAGAACAGAGTGAAAAAGTAATAAATAAACTGAAATAGAACATGTTTTAATAATAAATGAAAATGCTATAAAAGCCCAAACAACTATGCCATACATACAAAAGTGGTCACCCACTTGGTCGACCATGCAGATATAGTAATACACAATAAATTGAAATAAAATTATAGGGTTCCACTAATAACTCTGACTAAGACCACATACCCAGTTTCCAAACACTGTTGAACTAAAAAAACCTAATTAGAATAACCCACATTAGCATCTCTACTTGAAAATGAAGCACTGGGCCTCAGCCCTATCCACCATGAAATAGTTCTTAACCTGAAATGAAGACATAAGGTCTACATATACACCGAGGTGCACGTGCATGGGTGAGAAATAACTTCATTAGGCCACCCTGATGATAACCTATAAAAATAAATTCCTATAATTTTATTCAAAATCATGGTGCTCAGCCCAGTCGAGACACAACTAAAAAGATAAGTAAGTTAATAAATTTGAAACCATAGTCAAACCCTTGGTCTGTAATCTCAGTAAACTGGGTAAGTGCCACCATGTATAGTATTGTAGCATGCACTGTAGCAGGCACTATTTGGTACAGTAGCAGCCAGACTATTCACCTGATTTGGGCTTTCGGGCCACTGTTTTGGGCCTACGGGTCTCAGGGCCTTCGGGCCATCAAAGGCCTTTGGGCCACAGGGCCTTCGGGCTATTGAAGACCATGAAGTAGCCCAGTTCACATAGAGCAGGCCCCAGATGAGGATCAGAGCAGCTGTAGCAGTCACCAGAAGCAGAGCTAACCAGATTGGAAGAATGAAAGGGTATGGCAACCGCCATCGGGACCAGGCACCTTGCAGCTTTGTACGGGGCAATGCTAGCCGATCAGCAATGCAGGTGGGGAGGTAAAGGCAATCAATGATGCAGAAGCTGGGGAGGGGAAGTTCTAGTGGGCTGGGCCTACGGGTCATGTATTGGGCATGGTATGCCTCTGGGCCTTCGGGTCATGTATTATGGGTCATGTCGAGCCTTGTGCCTTATGCCTATGGGTCATGTATGTGTTCCCCTTCAACCCTTAAAAGGGGGATTATCTATAATGAAAATAAAAAAGAAGGCCTTCGGGCCATTCAGAGCTAAAGTGTAAGAAATAACACAAATCCAATCAGTAGTCGATCCATGGGTCCGTAATCCCTGATCGCCTAGACATACTATGTAAGGGAATTGAGCTGGATGTCATACCACTCAAACCATGTATCATTTAGTCGATCTATGGGTTCTTAATCCCAATTCACAAGTACCTGCTTCGACCAATGCCATAAATGTCTCTGAGCAAGCTACATCACCATAGGAGATACTCATCCTACACCTGGGTTCACCCATACTTGCCTCCAATCACTGAAATCGTGGATTCCAAGGAAGTACATCAGGACATCCTATAAATGGTCACTAAGATAAAAGTCACGCTGCTCAGGCCATGTAAATACAACCCAATGTATAATCCCTAGGTCCTAGTTTGAAGGTGTTCATGACATTCGAAACTTGGATTAACCCTAAGGGTATAACCCTTAGGAGATCTGCAAGGAGAAATCACTAGTGAGATGCCATCCCCACCCCTGGAGTCTCTAATAAGGGAGAGCGTAATCATACCTATCATTCATAAGAGCATAATCATTTCGGTAAAACCAATTATGTGAGACTCCATGCTCAACACCATGGTCAAGTAACTGATCAGGGAGAGCGTAATCATCCCTATCCCTTGAGAGAGCATAATCATCCATGACAATAATCAGATCTAGGAGAGCATAATAATCCTCATCACATATCAACATAGGAGAGCATAATCATCCTCATCATTCAAGAGAGAGGAATCATCTATGAGTATCATTAATAGAGAGGCCATGCCCGTATACCATTGTATTAGGCTCAACAACCAAATTCTAGGAATCACCTCTGGACATCCCAACAAGGTAATAATAAAAAATATAGGTTCAGCTACCAGATCCCAGGTGATATTCCATCCTCACCCCTGGAGTCTCTATAAGAGAGATGCAATCAACTCTATCATCTATAAGATCATAATCATTCTGGGAAAACCAATGATGTGAGACACCATGCTAAACACCGAAGTTAAGTAACCGATCTGGGAGAGCGTAATCATCCCTATCCCTTAGTAGAGTGTAATCATCCATGAGAATAATTATATTGAGGAGAGTGTAATCATCCTCATCATATATCAATAGAGGAGAGAGGAATCATACTCATCACTCGGGAGAGCAGAATCATCCATGAGTATCATTACCAGGTATTCCATGCCTGTATACCATAGTAGTAGGCTCAAGAGATGGCTTCTAGGAAGTACCTATGGAAATTCCAACAAGGTAATAGGAAAATATACAGGCTCAGTAGCTAGATCTCAGGTAGTACTACTAGGTATACCAATAAACATAAGAAATAACATGGCTCAGAAGCTGAATCACAGGAAAGGATGTCTAGGAATCCCAACAACATGATGGATCCTAGGAAGAGTGCCTGGGAATCCCAAAGAGAAATAAAAATGCCCTATGTCAGGCTCAAAAGCCACCAACCAGGAATCACCTCTGCCTAACACATCCACACCATCAATAAACAAGTGAAAGTGTTAAGAAAAGAGTGAGGGTGGCCGAATTATGAAACCCAACACTATCACCCCAAATCCAAGGGATTACAAGTTCACCACATGTTCTGAGGTGACAACCATTACCATCTCTACCCAAACTTGATGTACTAACTCATAGTTGTAATTAACAGGGCACCCGTTGAGTCTCTCAAGTCAAAAAACTGAAAAGGAATCCTACTTGGGATCCTCAAGGTCTAAACACAAGTGAAGACATTCTACTTGGTATCCTTATCTAAAAAGGAAAAAGGAGGAATACTACATGGGATCCTTAAATGAAAAGCAAACTGAGTCATCCTAGAAGGGATTTTCAGAACGGTACATAGAAAAGGGGGCATCCTACATGGGACCCTCTCAATAGAGTATGATGGTAGAGGCATCCTACTTGGGATCCTATGAATGATAAAAAGGTAGAGGGATCCTACAGGGGACTACCTAGGTCAACACATAAGTAAAGTAATACCATAGGGGATCCTTGGTAATAAGAGGAAGATAGAGGAATCCTACATGGGATCCTCTAGGTTGAAACACAAACAAAAGAATCCTACTTGAGATCCTCAGGACAACTAAACTATTGGCCTCTTAGGCCATAAGGGAACATAATGCAAGGGAGAAGTCCTCAAGGGAAGATACAAGGCATAGATCTGGATAGATAGTTCATAGATCATCTCTGAACAGTTCTCCCTCTTAGGAGTCACTGAAATTTATTACTAATGGAAGAACCTACCCATTTAGATAGAGGCCCCAAAACACCCATTATGAGACCTCAAAGAACTCCACAGGTTTTACTATTGTGTTCTACATGAAAAACTACTCAGAATGGACTACTCTTACATCCAAATATGACTCCAGGTCATAAAATATTAAAAGATCCTCAAAGAGTACCCAGAGAGTACACGGTGTGTAGTGACCATACACAACGTGTACCCTCAAAGACCCACATGGGAATGTACTCTCTCGGAACTGGGTATATAAATTCCCCTAGGTATATGGATTGTAAGATGGGTACACTGTGTGTACCCGATACGGGGTACCTGCCCATGTTTCTTGTTGCCTTCCGCCTTTTTATTACATAACTTTTCATAACATTTTTACAAACAGAGGATCTTTAAAGTCTAGTGTCTTGGAAATCAGGAACAAAATACATGAAAGCAACATAAAACATTCTTCTAATCCACATGTAAGAATTCGTCATAGGTTTATCCTAAGTTCAATTACTACATCTTATAACTTGGAGACATACATCAAAGGAAAGGGCGAGCATAAGGCCCAGTAAGAAAAGTAAGAGAATCAGTTTACTTGTGATATCAATAAGAACTTGATAAAAACATAAAGACACGATCAATGGAAGTATATGAATATCATAAAAAAATAACTTGAAAAATGACTTGAATATGTGGATAAAAAATTTAATTTATACATTCAGGAACATATCACCAAGGTTCAACCCCGAGGTGTCATAAAAATTTACCAATGTTATTCACCAAGGTATCGTGAAACTTGTCATCTCTAGAGATAAATTCTTTACCCAGTGCATTGGAGTGATATCAGGGTGCACCCTTAATATGTATTTATTTTCATGTGAGCGACATAGATTGTAATAAAAAATTTCATAAATAACCCATATAGAATAAAATAAATGGGTTTCATTTCAAAATCATGACGTTTTAAAAAGTACATAAAAATAAGATCATTATGTCATTTATAACCCATGGAAACGGAGTGAGGGTTATATGTATGTCAACTCCAGAATAAAATATATCATTTTTGTGTATTTATGAACACCCATGGAAACTAAATAGATCTAGGTATTCACATAAATAAAACAATAGAATTTCTTGAGAGAAAGAGAGAGAAATTTGAGACGAAATTTCTGCAGCATAACAGCTATATAACTTGGTTTTAGAAAACAATAAAAATAGAGGGGACAAGGGTCAACCACTAATAAATAACTAATTATGAATTAGGGGTACATAATAAAAATAAATAAGATCATTTTATGGTTATTTGAAGGAAATACCATAAGAAAACGAAACTTGAAGGAAGGGAGAGTATGCGATTTCTTTTATGAAAATTCGGCAGCCTAACGGCATCGCTTAAAAATTCAGAAAATAAATTGATGAGAGAATAAAGGGTCTCTCATAATTTGGAAATAAAATTGACAGTAATAATGATATATAAGAATATACCCCCATATAATAAAATGGAAACTAGAAGACATAACATAAAGGAAGTCATGACATAAAAGAGGTGGGTGAAAAGATCCCTTACCTTGAAAAGTAACTTCGAAAGCTTGAAGGTCGGGACCTTGGGAGGTTTGAGGGCACCTTGGGAGGATTCTACAGAGAGGATGAATGATTTTGGACGAACTTAAAAGGATTTGAGTGAAGAGGAAGTGAGATCTTGGGTGGGTTTATATAGTAAAGGAGAGGGAATTGTTTATTAATTAGGTTTGGGACACCTCACATTAAACTAAACAAAACCACAAACCATACCATGGTTTTTTCCCATGGTTTCTGCCAAAGGAGAATGGAAAAGAATATTTTATAAGGTCACTGGCCGAACTTTTTAAAATAATAGGGTTGCTTATGTGGAGGTGAGTCACACTCTCAAGGAAAACAATTTAAAAAGACAAAATGTTATATAAGTCTTAGAGGGTCCACTAAAGATTTTTAAAATAAATAAAACAAACCAAAAATCACATTATTTTAATGTTAAAACATATATTGTCCGAACATATAGTTTATAGTATTTTATTACATCACTATTGGGTCATTATGATTTCATAAAACACATTATATATTTATACGGTATTTAATTTCTACCCAAAAATTTGACTGCCTTAGAAAATTATGAAAAATTCACTGTTGGATATTTTCGATGGAACGATTCCATAAATAATATTCATTTTATCTAAATAATTTTCTAAATATTTTAATTTTTACTTTTAAAATAAAAACCGATATTTATCGAAAATTCATGGGTGTTGACAAAAAATGGCTTTCAATCCTTAATAAAAATTACAATTGCATTCATAAAATTATATGATAATTTGTATTTAATAAAAAAAATTAATAAAAAAAAATATTTTATTAAAATATTATTTAATTCAAAAATCCATTAATTCATCAAAATAGATTTCTTAGTTGAATATTTAACTAAAAATACTATTTGTGCTTTAAAAACTATTTACAAAGTAACAATAATAAAATGAAAGTACATTAATTATTATATAAAAAAATAATGTACATTATCATTGTACTAGGGTCTTGATACATAACCCCTTAAAACACCCGCATAAGATCTTAGGGTAAGGTGCGCGATGGTGACAGACTCTTGGGGTGGCTCGGATAACATCTCTCGAGTGGTAATCTCTATAAACTTCCACTTCTCCCATAGGAGGTTCTGATTGAGCTTAACGTATTCAAGATCGGCTTGGGCTTGGTCAAGAGTGAATCCCAAAGATTCAACCTCCTTTCTGAGCTCTGATAAATGGGATTCATACGGGGCAAGTCTACTAGATGAGGCCATTGCTTCCTTTGTCTGAGTAAAAAGGATTTGTTAAAGCCCTATATTTATACTAATCATGTGATCAGTGTTCAATGGCTATATTAGCGATGGTCGCAATTATTAACGGTATTTTAAAATCCAAAAACATAAAACAAAAGAAGTGCATATGTTGTATGACCATTTCACATATTAAGACATTTAATTAAATCAAGAGGGATTTTCATTAACAAAATTTTGGGTCATTACAATATTCCCCCCTTAAGAAATTTTATCCCTGAAATTTTAACTCATGCCCTAAAAAGATAAAATGTGTGGGTACTTCTACCTTAAATACTCCTCTGATTCCCATGTGGCTTCTTCGCATTTGTGGTTCATCCAAAACACCTTAACAAGGTTGGTAGTCTTGTTGTGTAGAACCTCGTCTCTACGATCCAAGATCTCCACCGGATTCTCCTCATAAGAGAGGTCATGTTCCGGTTATACCACCTCTGGGTTTAGTACATGTGAAGGGTCAAGTATGTACTTCCTAAAAAGGGATATGTGTAAAACATCATGAAATTGTGCAAGATTTAGAGAAATTTCAAGCTGATAGGAAACTGGTCCCACGAGATCAAGGATTTCATAGGGGCCAATGTACCTAGGGCTGAACTTTCCTTTCTTCCCAAACCTCATGACTCTCTTCCAAGGTGAAATATGAAGAAAGACTTTGTCACTAACATCAAACTCTAAGTCCCTTCGACGGTTGTCGGCATATCTCTTTTACCAACTCTGAGAAGCCTTAATGTGTTGCTGGACGGTGTGGAATTTTTATGTCATCTATTATACAAGATCATGACCAAGAAGCTTTCTCTCACCAGCTTCATCCCAACAAGTAGGAGTTCTACATCGCTTCCCATATAGAGCTTCATAGGGTTCCATTTGAATACTTGAGTAGAAGCTATTGTTGTAACGGAACTCAACTAAAGGGAGATATTGATCCCATCCACCTTTAAATTCCATTGAGCATGTTCTCAGTATGTACTCGAGTGTTTGAATAGTCCTTTCAGAATGACCCTCAGTTTGTGGGTGATAAACTGTACTGAAATTCAATTCAGTGCTTAGAGCATGTTGAAGACTTCTCCAGAATTTTGATGTGAACCTTGGATCACAATCAGATACGATAGAAAGTGGAACTCAATGCAGCCTTACCACTTCCTTCACGTAAATCCTGGCGAGTTGATCAAGAGAGAAGTCTTCCCGAATGGAGATAAAATGGGCAGTCTTGGTTAGACGGTCCACAACAACCCATATCGCATTGTTTCCTTTGGAAGTTCTTGGGAGACCAACGACGAAGTCCATAGTGATATTGTCCCACTTCCATGCTGGTATGGGTAGTGGTTGCAACACCCCTTTAAGAAGTTTTTTCTCTTCCTTCACTTTCTAAGATACCAGTCACCTTAAAGTGTATTCGACAATCTCCCTTTTCATATTATCCTACCAATAATGACCACGAAGGTCCCTATACTTTTTTGTGCTCCCAGGATGTATAGAGAAAGTAGAGCTATGAGATTCATCCATCAACTCCTTCTTTATTTCCGGAATAGGTCAAACACATAGTCTTGTACAAAATTTTAGTACACCTTCTTGATCAATATTGAACTCAAGAAACTTCCCATCCTTCATAGCCTCAAACTTCTTCTATAACAAAGGATCTTCTTTCTGATCTTTCTTGATCTTCTCTAGTAATAACAGTTGAGAAATCATTTGGGTTAGGGTCGATGATGTCCCTTCCCTTATAATTCCCATGTCCAACTTTACTAGGTCATTGATCAAAGGATCTTTTTGAATTCTCATCATGGAAAGAACAACTGGGTCTTTCCTGATTAATGCATCAAAAACTTTTTTTCTCTTCTGTGATGATAATGAATTGAACAATAATAGTCCTTAAGAAGTTGCAACCATCTCCATTGTCTCATGTTCAATTCCTTTTGTGTGAAAATATACTTCAAACTTTGATGGTCTGTGTTTATATCAAATTTATCCTCATAAAGATAGTGCCTTCATATCTTCAGAGCAAAAACGACTGCAGCTAGCTCCAAATCATGCGTAGGATAGTTCTGCTCATGAGTCTTTAACTGTCGAGATGCATAAGCAATGACTTTGTTATTTTTAAGGAGGATTAATTCAAGACCTTTTATAGATTCATCGCTAAAAACAACGAATCCTTCTCCACTTGAGGGAAGAGTTAACACGGGCGCAGTAACCAATCTCTTCTTCAGCTCTTGGAAACTTTCTTCACACTCCTTTTTCCAGATAAACTTGACCCCTTTTCGAGTTAACTTGGTTAATGGATTAGAAAGTTGGGAAAAGTTTTTCACAAACCTCCTATAATATCCCGCTAAATCAAGGAAACTACGAATCTCGGTTATTATTGTAGGCTTAGGCCACTCCTTTACAACTTTTTTCTTTGTAGGGTCAACCGTGATTCCTCCATTGGTAACAATGTTCCCCAAGAAAGAAACTTATTGTAACCAAAAATCACATTTTCTGAACTTTCCAAAAAGCCTCTCATTCTGTAGAGTTTTCAAAATAACCCTTAGATGATCTTTATGCTCCTCAAGACTTTTGGAATATATCAAAATATCATCAATAAAAACTACCAAAAAGTTATCAAGGTGGTCCTTAAAGACTCTATTCATCAAATCCATAAAATTTTCTGGTGCATTAGTCAGTCCAAAGGGCATAACAACAAACTCATAATGCCCATATCTTGATCGGAAGGAAATTTTTGGAATATCTTCTTTATTCACCCTTAATTGATGATAACCCGAACGAAGATCAATCTTAGAGAAGAATTAAGCCCCACAAAGTTGGTCAAATAAGTCATCAATTCTTGGAAGAGGGTATTTGTTCTCTACTATAATCCCATTTAATTACCTATAATCAATGCATAACCACATCCATCCATCCTTCTTCTTCACAAAGAGAACCAGTGCTCCCCAAGGAGACACACTCGGTTAGATAAACCCCTTCTCTAAAAGATCTTGGAGTTGTTTCTTTAATTCCCCCAACTCCATATTTTCCATCCTATATGGGGTCTTTGATATTGGATGAGATCCAGGTAAGAGATCAATGGAGAAATATACCTCTCTTTCTAGGGGAGGTTCGGGTAACTCCCCAGGAAATACATCAATGTATTCCTAGATGATGGGAAAATTTTCTATCCTTAAACTCTCATCTTCTTCTTCTTCTTCACCGATCAACTCCATAAAGAAGGATATAGGGGGGTCTTCTAGACAATGATTAGGTTGATATATCTCTCCTTGTAAGATAACTGTAGGTTTTCCATTCAAGACTACTGAGATTTCCTTACTTCTGCATTTGATCTTAGCATTATACTCTGAGAGCCAGTCCATCCTTAGTATAATGTCGAATTCCAGAATGGGAATGACTACTAGATTTGAGATAATATTATGTTCACCAGAGTAAATACTAGATTTTCTAAGCACTGACGATTCTTGGATAATCCCACCAGGAGTCTTGACTGATAACTCTACTTTTAGAAAATCAGGGGTTGATTCTAAATTCCTTGCAAACTTGGAGGAAATAAAGGAATGCATAGAACTAGAATCAAACAAAGTACTTGATAGCTTTGAGATAACAACAAGAGTACCTGGTACTACATCATTCAGAGCTTTAACTTCATCTATCTTGATAGAAAAGAACGACCTTGCTCCCTTGGCCTTTGCTGAGGCTGATGGTGGTTCCCTTATACTGCCCTTGGATTTGGACAATGATTTGCGAAGTGGCCATGTTTTCCACACTTAAAGCACTGGACATCAGGTATGGCCTGCACTATCTTCCCCTTGTCGTTAGTGTTTGGAAGTTGAGGTTTCACCTCACTACGACAATTCCTCGCAATATGGTCATCTCTTCCACACTTGTAGCATTTCCCACTCCCGAGCAGGCACTTCCCTGAATGCTTCTTTCCACAATTATTACACGTGGGAAGTTGCACTTGTTTGCCTCCTCTTCCCTGATCAAAGTTCCTACCAAATCTGGGCTTCATCGATCTCTTCTTGTCATTTGATTTATGAGACCACTACGTCTCACTAAACTCCAGCTTGACTTTCATCACACTCCACGCGATATCCTCATAACTATCGTAGTCTCGGTTGGCTATATTCTTTCGTAGATGAGGTCTCAGTCCGCTGAAGAATCTATCAACCTTTCCATTTGGATCCATGAAAAAGCTAGAGGTGTAACGTGAAATCCTTGTGAAGTTCATCTCGTAGCTTCCTACAGATTCATTCTCCTTCTACTTCAGCTCGAGAAACTCCTTCTCCATTCTTGTTCTTATCGATCGAGGGAAATACTTGTTGAAGAATATCCTTATGAAATATTACCACTCCATAACTTCAACTTTAACTCTTGTCCTTGTGTTTTTAATCAGTTCCCACCACTTACCAAATTCTCCTTCTAAGTGATAGAAAACCAAGGTAACCTTCTCTTGTTCAGAATAGTGGAGCACAAAAAAGATCTTATCAATAGAGCTGATCCACTATTCGGAAATCAATGAGTCGGTCGATCCATTGAAGGTTGGTGGTCATTTATGTATAAAGGATTCAACAAAAAGTTGTTCCCTTCGTGGTGATATTGGTCTCTCAGCTTGATTCAAGTTATTTTCCACAAATTGAGTCAATTGGTTCATCATTCGCATGAATGTTTCCATTCCGGCTTCCATCGGAGGGTCGTCAGTGCACTGTCCACTGCGGTCACCATTTTCATGGTTCCTCCTATTTCCTTCCATTTTCTAAAAGAATAAAACCTTAGTGAGAAACTTATTTAATTTACAAATCTTTTAACTATCAAGGATTTTTTGTCTTAAAACATCATGCTTAAACAATTACATTTCTCTATAATTTCTTCATAATGATTCATAAAAAGCTTTTGATTGACCAAACATATCCCCCGAGAGTGTTATAACCAAGATTGAAGCAAGACCTGTTGTCATTCAACAATTCCCATTCAATTCTACCTCAAAGAAATTTTTTTCGGGTTTTACCCCTATGTACATCAGTAACAGAGCCGCCTCTACCAGCTCGTATCCAGACAGGGTTGTATTTGTTTGATAAACCACTTACTCATTACTCACCAAAATAATAGGAAGTTTTATTATATTTAAAATTTTATATAGGGTTATTCCTAAAGTTTTCATAGCATAATTTCCATAAATAACTAAACTATCATCTGATACCAACTGTTGCATCCTGCCTTTTTATTAAATAATTTTTCATTACATTTTACAAACAGAGGATCTTTAAAGTCTAGTGTCTTGGAAATCAGGAACATAATACATGAAAGCATCATAAAACATTCTTCTAATCCACTTGTAAGGCTTAATTATAGGTTCATCCTAAGTAAAATTACTACATCTTATAACCTAGAGACATACATCAAAGGAAAGGGTGAGGAGAAGGCCTTGTAAGGAAAGTAAGAGAATCAGTTTATTTGTGATATCAATAAGAACTTGATAATAACATAAAGTCACGAGCAATGAAATTATATGAATATCATAATGAAAAGACTTTAATATGTGGCTAAAACATTTTATTTATACATTCATGAACATATCACCAAGGTTCAACCCCGAGGTGTTATAAAAATTTACCAAGGTTAATCACCAAGGTATCGTGAAACTTGTCATCTCTAGAGATAAATTCTTTACCCAATGCATTAGAACGCTATCAGGGAGCACCCTTAATATGTATTTATTTTCATGTGAGCCACATATATCGTAATCAAACATTTCATAAATAACCCATATAGAATAAAAGAAATGGGTTTCATTTCAAAATCATGACATTTTAAAAAGTACTTAAAAATAAGATCATTATGTCATTTATAACCCATGGAAAGGGAGTGAGGGTTATATGTATGTCAAATCCAGAATCAAATATATCAATTTTTGTATTTATGAACACCCATAGAAATGAAATAGGTCTGGGTATTCACATAAATAAAACAAGCGAATTTCTGAGAGAAAGAGAGAGAAATTTGAGACGAAATTTATGCAGCATAACAGCTATATAACTTGGTATTAGAAAATAATAAAAAGAGAGGGGACAAAGGTAACCCACTCATAAATAACTCATTATACAGCAGGGGTACAAAATAAAAATAAATAAGATCATTGTATGGTTATTTGAAGGAAATACCATAAGAAAATAAAACTTGAAGGAAGAGAGAATATGCGATTTCTTTTACAAAAATTCGGTAGCCAAACGACGTCACTTAAAAATTAAGAAAATAAATTGATGAGAAAAGAAAGGGTATCTCATCATTTGGACCTGAAATGGATAGTAAGGATGATATATAAGAACATACCCCATATAATAAAATGGAAACTAGAAGATATAACATAAAGGAAGTCATGACTTAAAACAGGTGGGTGAAAGGATCCCTTACCTTGATGAGTAACTTTGAAAGCTCGAAGGTCAGGACCTTGGGAAGCTTGAGGGTGCCTTGGGAGGATTCTAGAGAGAGGAGGGCAGAGTTTGGACAAACTTAAAAGGCTTTTAGTGAAGAGGAAGTGGGATCTTGGGTGAGTTTATATAGGAAAGGAGAGAGAATTTTTTATTAATTAGGTTTGGGACACCTCACATTAAACTAAACAAAACAACAAACCAGACCATGGTTTTTTCCCATGGTTTCTGCCAAAGGGGATTGGAAAATAATATTTTATAAGTTCAATAGCCGGACTACTTAAAATAATAAGGTTGCTTATGTGGAGGTGAGTCACACTCTCAAGGGAAAAAATTTAAAAAGACAAAATGTTATATAAGTCTTGGAGGGTCCACTAAATCTTTGTAAAATAAATTAAACAAACCCAAAATCACATTATTTTAATGGTAAAACATATATTGGCCAAAAATACAGTTTATATCATTTTATTAAATCATTATTGGGTCATTATGATGTCATAAAACACATTATATATTTATACGGTATTTAATTTCTACCCAAAAATTTGGTTGTCTCAGAAAATTATGAAAAATTCACAGTTGGATAATTTTGATGCCCCGATTCTAGAAATAATATTCATTTTATCTAAATAATTTTATAAACATGTTAATTTTTACATTTAAAATAAAAACCGACATTTATCGAAAATTAATGGGTTTTAACAAAAATGTCTTTCAAACCTTAATAAAAATTACAATTGCATTCATAAAATTATATGATCATTTATATGATCATATATTTGGTTCCTATTATCAGTAATGGAGAACAATAAGTGGGAGATATCTTATAGTATGTTTGGTTCTTATTATCAAAAAATAATACATGATGAATGGTGGTAACTTGAGTGTGATTATTGATCTTTTCATGTAAATCATGAGGCCATAGAAGAGTCTTAGGTGAAATAAGTATTTTTGTGTTTTTTATTGGGAGAAAATATACCAACATGGTCATTTTTTCACAAGGAAAATGAGGTTGAATTTTAACCAAATAGGTGATATGGGGGGATTAGGTTCATGTAGGGTTTTTAAATTCCAAATATATTGATGATTTTGAAGAAAGGTTGGTAAATCACTCATAATTGACTTGAAAAAATCCCTGGTCCACAAATGGGGGAAGATGGTAAGATGATTATATCCCTTTGGGAAAGGGTCATATATGTGGGTAAGAAGGTTCCACTTCTTCATAGAAGGTTAAATTATAGATTATGAAGTAAATAATCCTTTTATGTTAAATTTAAGTGCGCATATGTATGTTGGGAACTTTATCCATAAGAGAGACATCTCAAACTGCAGATTCTTGGCATAATGTGTTGAAAAATGCTTGGGAATAACTGTCCTTGGGGATTGTGTATATTTATATATGATGAGGTCTCTCCCATATGCCTCAAGAGAATCTAGTTAAATTAGAGATAAAATGTGAATGGTGCACTATGGTCATGATTATTCTAGCTTTAAGGGTTTGGTGTTATGTACTAGGGACTATACACTAGTCTCTAAAGGATCCTTGTTCGATAAATTATGTACATGGAGGAGTGTTGGAGTTAGGTTGTGCTTGAGCTCTGAAGTAACGTGTTAAGATATATATCATGATAAGGAATCTATTTATAGTGACCCAAACCTTATACATATATTATTACATAGTTTTTAACATAAATATACAATAAAAACAACCCAAAGATCGAGAGGCCAAGCATCTTTGAAAGACTAGGTTCGTAATACATCAAAGTGAAACTAAAGTAAAACTTATTTATTTTAATCTCCATGATGAGATCATAAATTCCTTTGAGATACTTAAACCACATAGGTGATGTGTCCAAAAGACATTGATAAATCCTCAGGTCATGATCAAATTAAAAATTTATATTATCCTGAACAACACTAGCTACAAAGTCACAACATAACAGAAGTATGGGGTTGATCCCATAGAGAGTGGAGAATGTATTAATGAAAACTCTCAATAAAAGGTAGGTTAATTACAATTTAAATAGATTTATTTAAAATAGATAAATGAAACAAATAAAATAAATTAAATCAAATAGAAAATCAGGAGAGAGGGGAACTAGCTTCCATATGAGGTTTTGCTTAAAAGAAATCTTGATTGCACTTTCAAAATAATAATACTCATTGGTTGCGCAGTCAAAAAAATTTATCAATAAAATAAATGGTAAATAAATATTTATCTACCCTATAACCATAATTCTTCATGTTCAGATGAATTAAAATACCAATATTCATTAGGATCAGATCACAAAAGCATAAGAATAATTTGATTTAGTGGTTATGAATTAATTACCTTTCTCATGTTGGGTTTCATATACTACCAAACACACTTCATCCACAATTTAATAATATATATGATTAATTTCAATAAAAACCCGATACCAATTTAATAAAATCATTACACAATGGAATAGGTAAATAAAATAAATTAGGATGCACTAAGTTTAATCGATTCTGCTTCCCCCTACGAGTTTATCCAATCACTGTTGGGTGATATCCAATGAAAAATGAACCCAAAACAATAGGGGAGAGAATATAAGGATGATAAAGAAATAAAATAAAATGAACTATAATAAAACTATCAAAAATCCAACATTACATGAAATATGGAAAAAATAAATCAAAAAATAAAAATTATCTACATAGAACTCAGGGTCAGAACCCTACGGAAGCTTCTTAGTGGTTGAGACTCATGCCTAGAATGGAGTGGATAAAATCTTGGCCAAAAACCATATATATAGACCCAGATACAAACCATGGTCTTACCTAGGTTAAAATAGGCATTAATTATCCTTTCCTAGGTCAAAAATATATAACTCCTATCAAAGATACATCAATGTCAACATTTTTTGGGCCTATCTGATGCTTTCACATCATGTAATGTTTACCTGAAATGTAATTTTTGTTCCTAAAAAGTTTCAAGGCATGTTTCACAATGTGAAAAGCTTTTTGTACATTCATGACATGTGTCATGATGTGACACAAGTAGTCTTCACTCCATGATGGTTTCTTCTTCTCCATGTCCTTTAAATGGTTCATGAATTTCAATTTCATATCATGTAACGATTTTACTTGATGTGTAAAATGTTTTTTAAGCACCAAAATCTCCTTTTTTTCTCCAGTTCTTCATTTTCGAGCCTCCAAAACCTCCTGTGATCATCCAACATCATCATAAGCCATCATAAAATGGGAATAGTAATCATTTTGGATTCAATATTCAATCCCATATTATTTATATTTCATTTTTCGCTCTACACCACTTCGTGGCTTGGTATGAAGTGCCTTTATGTTACTCAATTACCACATTTTCCTCTATATTGTTCCATGTGTTGGTCCTACATAAGAATACACAAAACATAAATATCTTCCATGAAACTCAACTTTAATCAATTAATATTCAACTCAAACACATATAAAAACACATGAAAATATAGATATATAATATAGATATAAATAGAATAACCTGAGGAATGCATAAACAAATGGTTGAGTTATAAAGCTCGTTAAGGTAATAAACATGATGAATAACCATATCATATGAGTCATAAGGCATACTATTATATCATAAAATAAAATTATAATGGGTAATAAAATGAGATCATGGAATAAATAACATGTAATCATAGACCATGTCATCATATTAATATGGGAAAAATGACATAAGCATAAGTCAATGCTAACTACCAAGATAATATCACATACTAGACAGATTCCAACCATGGATTAGGTTTACTAAATAATCCCATACATATCACCTAATGAGACATAAACATTTCCCAATGCATTGGAGAACTATATAGGATCACCCATCATAACTTGTATATGATTATGTGTGCCAAAAATGGAAATCAAATGTAAGGAATAAACATAAGAATTACCAATGGAAAGAAATGGGTTGCATAATCATGTCTTATAGAAAAACTATATGGTGTACCATAATTTTTTACATGAAAGAAGGTATTAATACATTCTTGGGAATCCATAGGTAAAAAAATAAGCATAGATCATGAATAATGATCTATAGGTGAAGTGATTGTGTGAAAAAAGTGGATAGGTAACTTTGGAAATATACCACTTAAGAGGGGTTTCAGGGAAAAGGGTAAAGAATGTTTAAAGAGATGGAAAAGAATATTAATTTTCATAAAACCATAAAAAAAATAAAAAAAATCCATAATGTAATGATAAATTTTACAAACCAAGTATGGTTTAAATAATTTTATAGAGCGGAACTTAAAATGGGGTAAGATATATAGAAGTCCTATTTAATCAGTTTTTCTTATCGAATGAAATTGAGAAGAGAACCTATAAAACATGTATATACCTATAAATGAAAAGATAATTTTATTAGGTGTATATTTTTAAGAAATATACACACAATATGGAATAATTATAAAATAATAACAGAGATATAAAGTGGGGAAAAGCGAGAGAAATCATATCCTAAAGAAAATAGGGTGGTTTAAAGAGATCCCTTACCTTAGGTTCTAAAATCACTCTACAATTGCACTTAAAGTCATGAATAATAAAATTAGATTCATTAATTTATTAATTTAGAACCTTTTACATCTATAATGTATTTACTGTAATTATATTATATTCATTTACAACCATTTTAATAAGATATAATGTTTAGTTTTATTGTTTTGAGGGTGCTCATTTCATGGTTCAAAGGTCGGATCCCTTTTGGATAATTATTAAAGTTCCTTATATGTTAGAAAAATATCAATTTTAATATTATGGTCAAAATTTTAACCCTTTGAAAATTTACTTATGGTCACATAAAATTATATTATTATTATAATGAATCTTAATATTGTTTTATAAAACCATTTTATGAAAATAAACATTCTTTTAAATCATTATATTTGTTAAAAAATTCAAATTAAAAATATATGTTCTACAAGACACTTATTTTATCATTTTTAAAATATTTATTTTCTTGTATCATGATATAAATATTCCATATTTTTGTTTTATAAGATATGTAAATATTATTTTATACTTAAATAGGTTAGAATACTATTCTAATGATTAGGTTTCTATTCCTAATGGTTAGATTATTATTCCAATAGTCAGATTACTATTCTAACAGTCAAATAATATTCCAATAATCATATTTTTAACAGACATATAGGATCTCTAATTTCTATAAATACCTCATATTTCATTCATTATTAATTAACTTCTATTTTCTCTCAAGGTTACACATATTTTCATTTTCAAAATCCATATTACATTAATTATTATTTTGTTTCATTTCTATAGTGTTTTTGTGAGTTCGATTATTCTGTGGAATCAAGTATATCTGAGTTTTTATATTATTTTTATCTTTTTTTCTATTTATTATCTCATTATAATACTTTCAATTATTATTTCCATTTTTATTCTATAAATTTAATGTTAAAATTCATATAATAAAATGTTATTATTTTTATCATGTGGTGTGTGTGCATTATATTATACTATATTACTAAATATGGCACAATTATACAATTAATAGGGAAATTCCATTGATAAAATTTTGGTTCATTACATTCTTACTCCCATTATAAATTTCATCATTGAAATTTTTTTATATACTAAGGTGAAAAAGGTGAGGGTACCTCTGCTTCATCACTTCCTTTGGTTCCCAGGTCACCTCCTTGTACTTATGATTCCACTATAGTACTTTAAATGGATGAGTTTTTTTTATTGTGTATAACTTTGTCTCTATGATCTAAGATATTTATTGATTACTCCTCATAAGATATATCATTTTCCAACTGTACCCCCTATTAATGCATTACATGTGAATGACCTAGTATATACTTTCTCAATAGGGATGTGTGGAACATGTCATGTACTTAAGACAAGGTTGGTGGGAGTGCTAGTTGATAGGACACAACTATTATGCGATCAAGAATCTCATAGGGGGAAATATAACAAGGACTTAGATTTCCCTTATTCCTAAATATCATGATTATATTCCATGGAGATATATGGAAGAACACTTTATCTCTAACCTCAAACTATAGGTCTCATCGACGATTGTCATCCTGGCTCTTTTGTTATGATGTGCTTCTAAATGGGTTTCATCTTTTCTACTATTTTTTCAACCATTTGAGGCCCCAACGGTATGTGTTTACCAATTTCATCCCAACATTCAGGTGTTCTACATATCTTCCCAAAAATGGATTTATATGATTCCATTTGTATGTTTGAGTGAAAACTATTATTGCACAAAAACGTGACCAAAGGGAGATGTTTATCCCATACTCCTTTAAAGTCCAGCGATCATGCACTCAATATGTCCTTAAGTGTCTAGATAGTTTTCTTATATTGTCCATCAATTTAAAAGTGATAATTCATACTAAATTTCAACTCGGTGTTTATCGAACATTGGATACTTTTCCAAAACATGAAGGTAAACCTTGGTTCTCAATCGGATACAATCGATAGTGGTGTTCCATGAATCCTCACTACTTCTCTACTGTATAACATTGCAAGTTGATCAAGTGATAATTCCTCTCTGATTGTAATGAAATGAGAAGTCTTTGTAATGAAATACACTATAACCCATATATAATTATTTCCTCTAGATTTATTTATAAGACCAGTGAGAAAATTCATGGTGATGTTTTCCCATTTCCATGTAGGTATGGGTAATAATTGAATCATCCCCTTGGAATTTTTCCTTTTTTCCTTTTTCCATTTGGCTCGGACAGGGTTCTTATAGTGGAAATTTCAAACATGAAGTTCCCAGTAGTAAATTTCTTCAATATTGGTTTCACAATTCACATGATAACATCAATGAATGCAAAGTGAGGTCACTGTTCATGGATGTTGGATGCTGGATCATCTGGAATGTGTGCAGTAGGGTTTGTCATGGGGGGATTCCAGGTTTGTGGCTAGTGGTCTTGGTCCTTGCCCGCTCCATGGTCGCTGATCTATTCCTGCTTCATAAACATTGGGATTCCTTTCCTTACCTCTATTGTCTCATGGGTGGTAAGGTATCTAAAAACTAAGTTCACATGTATCGCCCACAAGGAAATTGGGTCCAATGGCTTCCTCTTGTTGGTGGTATCAAGTAGAATATTGGTGGGTCATGCATTAGAGCTAACATGAGAGGAGGAGGATTTGTTCATAACTAGGACGACTCTATCCTTTTTTCCTTCAATTATTCTTTAGGTCATGGGGACTCTCTCCTAGTAGAAGCTTCAACCATGCACAGGGGGGTGGAATTATGCCTCTCCCATAAGATCTCACTGGAGGGGGTGTAAACTGATTCTTCTATTCTGTATAGAGCCATTATAGAATCTATCTTAATTACTTGGAGTATAACGTGTATAGTTCACATATGTATGAGTCTTATCTCCAACCACATTTTTATTACTCACATGTGGGGGTAAGGGAATATGGTTGCAAACTTCTTGGCCTCCCATTACACCCTTGATAACTCTTGTATCGTCTCTAATGCCATAGGGTACCTCCCCCGGAGTGTGCTAATCTTGTGAGAATTGATACTCTTTGACTACATTATTTTAGACCCCCATGACTGTATTTTAACCCCCCCCCCCTCTTTTTTAAATAAAAATTGTTAATTTTTTATGGATATTCTTCTTCATATTGATACACCAATAGTGATCCCAAATATCTTAGTACATCTTCTTACTCCCTGGTTGGATGGAGAAGGTTGAGCTATGTGTATCATTAAATAACTCCTTCTTTATCTCATGATTTGATGGTATATGTAGTCATGATCCAAATATTACAACTCTTTCTTCATCAATTTCAAACTCTGAGGATATTACTTTTCTTATAGCTTCCCCTTTTTCTATATTTTCACATCATCTCTTTGATAATCATTTATCTTATCCAGAAGGAATTGTTGAGAAATAATTTGAGAAATGAATTTTGATGTTCCTTACATTATGATTCCCATTTCTATCCTTTACATGTCTAAGATAATTATATGCCCCTCAATTCTCATCATTAATCAGGTCGTGGGATCATTTATACTTAAATCATTTCCCGCTTTATTTGTTTTCCTAGGATGGTAGTGGATCAAGCAATCGTAATCCTTGATTAGCTCTAACCATCTTCTATGGTACATATTATGAATTTTCTTTGTAAATATATAATTGAGGCTCTTTTGATCCATATATATTTGACACTTCTCCCCATAGAGATATTGTCACCAAATATTTAATGTGAAGATAACTAAAGGTAACTCAAGATCAAGGGTTGGATAGTTATGTTCATGAATTTTCAACTACCATGAGGAGTAGGCTATCACTTTATCATTTTGAATCAGTTCATAGCCCAACACCTTGTTTGAATCATATTTATATACCATGAAAGGTTCCCCACTTGTGATGGGTGTAAGTATTGATGTAGATATAAGCCTCTTTTTCAATTCCTTGAATCTCTCTTCACATTCATTGGTCCCGAAAAAACATAATTCCTTTGTGATCTAGTCTGGTTGGATGGTTTGAGGATCATGACAAGTTTCTCAAAAATCATTGGTAGTTACCAACTAGTCCAAGGAAACTATGGATCTCTATTACAGATGTTGATCTTGGTCACTCCTTGATTTCCTTTATCTTATAAAGGTCTACCTATATCCCTTTATTATGATAACATTCACCAAGAATTATACTTCCTCCATATAGAACTCATATTTATGGTACTTTTCATATATATTCTTTTTTTTAAAGTATTTAGCATAGTATTAAAATGCTTCTCATGCTCCTACTTTATCTTTTAGTATATCATAATATCATCTATAAAGACTACCAAAAAAATTTCAAGGTAATCTCTAAAATCCCTATTCATTAAATCTATGTATATGTGTAGAACATTAGTGAGTTCAAAGGAAATAACTACGAACTCATAGTGTCCATACCTTATTCAAAAATAATTCTTGTGAATATCTTCTTTCTTCACCTTTAATTGATTATATCATGATTGAAGGTCCACCTTAGAAAAATTCTGGGGCCCATGAAGTTTATCAAACAATTCATTTGTGGTAGGGGATACTAGTTCTTTATTGTGATTTTCTTGAGTTCTTGATAATCAATGTTGAGGCACATTAACTCAACCATATTCTTGATGAAGAGGATCAGCGCACCCCATGGTGAAGAACTTGGGTGTATAAAACCCTTTTCTAGATTATCTTACAACTGTTTCTTCGATTCTTCCAATTCAATAGTGGTTATTATATAGGGATTCTTGGATATGGGCAGAGATCCAAGTATAAGTTCAATTGAGAACTTAACCTCTTGATCAAGAGTAAGACCAAGAAACTCTTTAGGGTATACATCAGTATAGTCCCTCACAATTAGCATGTATTTAATAACGATTCACTTATTTATCTCAATTATTTTAGTATATGCTTTCTCATAAGAACATAATATCAATGCTCGAGAAGAATATTTTAAAGGAGATTCATCCTCCTCCTTATAATTATACAGAATCTGAGAATGAATTGGGATGTGAAGATTGATCTCCCTCTCTCTATTTTTGATATTGGATTTATATAAGGGCAGTTAATCAATGCCTAATATAGAATCAAATTCCACTTAAGGAAGTATGATAAGATTTTTTGGGAGGTTTAATCCACAAAAATTGACTAAGGCGGTTATATACTTGAGATGCAATAATTTCTCCATTTTTGGTTCTCATAGTTAGCTCAGTCCATATGTTTTTGTTTTGAGGTGGTGTTTGGATAGTTGTACTAAACATGAAATATATGAAAGAATGTTTAGAACCATAATTAAAAAGTATGTTCACTATTCTTGAATTAATAAACATCATGTCTATCACCACGCTTCTTTCGGGATCCACCATAGTAGTAGTGATATTATATTCCCTTCCTTTCTCTCTAGGAATTGGAGGTTTTTTCTTCAATTATCTATGAAAACCCTTGGCATTGGTAATTGGATCACATAATGTATATATTCATTACAGTTAAAACATTGGACCATAAGCAGAGTATTGATTGGATCTATCTTTTCTTTCATCGCATAAGTGGCCTTTTTCACCTCTCTTTAGCATTGATTATCCAGATTCCCTTATTTTACACATTTTAAGCATCTCTCAGTTCTCTTGAAACAATTCTCATGATGCTTATTTCCACACTTTTCACATGTGGGAAATTGGTTTTTCATTCCTCCATGGGATTTATCCATTGATCCTCCTAAATTAAACTTTATTTTATGATTTTTATCTCTATCCCCATGATACCACTAAGAGTCAAAAATATTCATCTTGACCTTAAGGGCATAATATAAAATTTCATTATAGTTTTTAAAATCTCAAATCACCAAATATTTTCAAGGACTATTCTTTAGTTCACTAAAAAGTGGTCCACCTTACTTTCTGTTTTTATGACAAAGTCGAAGACATACTGGGAAATCCTTTTGAAGTTTTCCCCACACGACTTGATAGAATCATCTTCCATTTTCCTCAATCTAAGGAACCCTCTCTTCATTTTAAGATTGAGAGTTCGAGGGAAATATTTATTGAAAAATATTTTCTTGAATCCTTCCCATTCCATGGAATCGGTGTCCTCCTTTGGCTTTGTGTTCTTGATCAACGTCTACCACTGATCAACTTCCCCCTCTAGGTGATACACAACCGGTATAACTTTCTCATGATCTGATAGTTGGAGGAAAAAGAATAATGTTTTCCATGGAGTTAATCCATTGTTCCAGGATGAGTGGATCATAAGATTCACTAAATGTAGGAATCCCTTTTTGTATAAAGGACTCAACCATAACATGCTCTTTCTTAGGAGAAGGAATGTGTTCTATGAGATTCAAGTTATAATTCATAACTTGATTCATTTGAGCCAGCACTTCTATGAAGTTATTAGCTCCCACTCTCATCCAGTTAAGAATATCATTATAGAAATCATCACATTACCTATCACATTGGTTGTTGGGATGGTTTGTACTATTTTCCACCATTAACTAAAATAAAAGAAATAAAATTATGGATGAGAATACTCAAACTAAAAAACATATAAATGGGTAAATTATATACATAGAAGGAATAACTTTTAAATTACATATAAATCCTAACTTATGAGTCTCTAGGTTTAAATCTATGTTATCCATGGTAATTTTCCTATTAAGTTTTCTAATCTAACAATCTATTCAAACCCTTCATAATGGTTTGAAAAAGTGTGTGAATTATCCAAAGCATATCCCTCGGGACTGTCAAACTAGGTACGCAACTAGGACTCTTTGTTGTGAACCAGGTGATGATAGATTTAATACTCAATATTCTCTTTTGGGGTTATTACCTCTTGGTTCAAATATGTTAGATCCAAATCCACTTTCAGTATCCAAATAGTGGTATAACTGCTTGAAAACCACTTCCTCAATACTTCACTAAAATTTCAAGATATTTTTCTATATTTAGATATATCCCAAGGGTTATCCAAAAATTATTCTCGTCCTAACCCCAAAAAATAACTAGAATATTCTCTGCTACCAACTATAGAGACCCAAGACTTTTACACATATTATTACATGATTTTTAACATAAATATCCAATAAAAACAACCCAAAGATCAAGAGGCCTAGTGTATTTGGAAGACTAAGTTCATAATAAATAAAAGTGAAACTAAAATAAAACTTCTTTATCTTAATATCCACATTGAGATCCTAAAACCCTTTGAACTCATAAAACTACATAGAATAACCTCGGGAATACATAAACAAATGGGTGAGATATAAATCCCAAAAGGTAATAAACATGATGAAGAACTATAACATATGATTCATAAGGAATATCATGATATCATAAAAGACAATACACATGGGTAAAAATATGGGAGAATGACATAAATAACAAGGAATCATAAATCATGTCATCATATTAATGCAAAAACAATATAAGACATGACATAAAAATAAGTTAAGGATATATTTCAAGACAAAATCACATTGTGGATAGAGTCCCATAATGGATTAGGTTTACTCTATAATCTAGTACATATCATCTCATGAGACATAAACATTACCTAATGTATCATATCTCTATCTCGGTGCACCCATCATAACATGTACATGATAATGTGTTTCAAAAATTGAAATTAAATGAAATCCATAAACATAAGAAGTACCCATGGAAATAAATGGGTTACATAATCATGTCTTATACCATAACTAGATGGTGTACCATAATGGTTTCCATGAAATAAGTGGATAAAACATTCATAGATGTAAATATGTAAAAAAAATAATCATAAATCATGAACAATGATCTCCATGTGAAGTTAAGATGTGAAAAATATTGGATAGGTAACTTTAGAAATATATCACTTAAGAAGGGTTTCAGTGACAAGGGTAAAGAATCATTAAAGGGGGGAAGAATATTAATTTCCATAAAATTATAAATGAATTAAAAAAGGTTTTCCATAATGTAATGAGAAATTTTAGAAACCAAGCGTGGTTTAAATCATTTTATTTATTGTCACTTGAAATGGGGTAAGAAATAGAGAAGTTCTCTTTAATAAGATATTCCTATCAAATGAAATTAAGAATAGAACCTTAAAAACATGTATATCCCCATCAAGGAAAAGTGAATTTAACTAGGTATATATGTATAGAATATATATATGTGGAATATAGAATAAGTATATTAGAAGAATATGTAGAGAATGTGGAGAAAAGATATAGAAATCATATCCTAAATAAAATAAGGTGGTTCAGAGAGAACCATTAACTTAGGTTTCAGAATCATTTTGTGCTTACAATTAACATTCTAAATAATCAATTTAGATTCATTAATTACTTAATTTAAAACCATTTCCATCTATATCAGATTTATTATAATTATATTATGTTCATTTACAACCATTTTAAAGTGATATAAAGTTTAATGTTTTTGTTTTGAGTGTGTTTGTTTCCTAATTCCAAGGTCAGATCCCTTGTGGATAAGTATTGAAGTTCTTATCAAAAGAGACTAAAACTCAAAAATTTAAATAAATTATATTAATTTCATTCTATAAATTTAAAGGTTTCTAAATATTTATCAGTGTTTTGATAATGGGATGATTCATTTTGTATAAATGTTGACATTATACGTTTAGTTCATTTAGGTGGTTTTACCGGCCATCTTAAACTATATTCATATTGTTCAATTAAACGATTATTAAAACATTACATAACTTGAAATAAGTTATATTATAATTATTATAATTATATTTAACTATAATATTATATATATAACAAACCTTAAAGGTTGTGGGGAAAAACAAAGTACGTTGTTCATGGAGGCGGTGGACCAACCATATTGTGAACAATGTTTGTCATTTTAAAAACAAATTAAGGGAGGGTAGAATATGGTTATTACACCATAATAATAACATATCATTATATTTAGGATATTAATTTTATTATGTAAAGTTGGATGTAAAGAATGTGGTGGTGGTAGAAGAAGAATAAAATCAAAAGAAGTTTAGTTGAGAATTTTACCTCTTCTTTTGGTAGTCTCCTCTTAGGCTACCCCTTAAGGCTCCTTGAAATGATCTTTAGTGATACCAGCAGCATTGGGATGTGGGGGAGAATTGGGTAGATAATTGGGAATAAATTTATCAAGATCCAAGGTGTAGCAGGTATGAGGAGAAGGGGTGGTGGGGAGTGGTATTTATAGTGAGAGATAGGTGTTTTTTAATATTATATTCATTAGTTTATTATTTTAGCTCAAGGCAACCAATAGTGATAAATATTGTAATTATATATATTAAATGGCGCGTGTGAGTTTTAATAATGGATTCTTACATCACTCATTATGCAATTAATCATGTATTTGACTTATAAAGTTAAATAGTGTATTGTACCGTATTTCACTATTCACCCAAATTTTAATTGTTTTAGAAAAATACCAAAAATTCACCCTAACCATTTTTTGACATGTAGATTCCAAAAAATGAAATCCATTTTATGAAAATAAAATTCTAAATATGACAAATTTAATTTCTAATTAAAATCCTTATACATTAGAAAAATACCTATTTTAATATTGGGATCAATTTTTTTACCCTTTAAAATATTACTTATGGTCACATAAAATTAAATTATCATTATAATTCAACTTAATATTGTTTTATAAAACCATTTTATGAAATTAAACTTTATTTTAAATCATTATATTTGTTATAAAAATGAAAATAAAACATATATGTTTTATAAAAATGTAAACACTTATTTTTCCATTTTTAAAACATTAATTTACTTGTATCATGATATAAATATGCCATATTTTCATTTTATAAGATATATAAATATTATTTTATACTTAAATAGGCGAGGATAGTATTCTAATGGTTGGGTAATTGTTCCCAACAGTCAGATTATTATTCCAATGGTCATATTGGTTCTCTACTTTCTATAAATACCTCGTATTTCATTAATTCTTCATTCATTTCTATTTTCTCTTAAGGTTGCACATATTTTCATTTTCAAAATGCATATTTCATTACTAATATTCTATTTCATTTCTACAGTGATGTCCGTGAGTGTAATTATTCTAAGGGATCAGGCAGATCCAATTATTTATATTATAACTATCTTATTTTCTATTTATTTTCACATTGTAATACTTTCAATTCTTATGGCCATTTTTATTCTATAAATGTAATGTTAAAATTCATATAATAAAATATTGTTGATTCTATCATGTGGTGCGTGTGGATTATATAATACTGTACTACTAAATATGACATAATTATATAATCTAATTGAAAATTTCATTGATAAAATTATGGGTCATTACACTAGAATAGCTCGAAGAGAGCACTTATTTCTTGTTCTAGAAGGCTTGAAGTGAAGGTATCCTCAATTCTTGGTATTCTAGGGATATTTATAGGTAATTGGGGTCTGGTATGCCAAGGAAACAATTCGAGCGTTGAATTCACCATGTGTGCCAATCTGGAGATGTTGGGTTGAATTCATGTTAGTGGGCTTGAAGGTTAGTGACACTTCATTTCAAGAGAAAAACGTGATCAACACAGATAGTGGAACCAATTTCAACTTTAACGTTGGTCGACTTTAGTGACAATTCATCTCGAGCGAGAACCTTTGTGACCATTAGTGTAGTGTGCTTATTCCTTTTATCGATTTTCTTGATGTATTGTCACTTTCATCATCAAATTTGATCTTTTGTCACTTTTCCAACGCCCACAAAAATCACACTCAAATTTATTGCGGAAAAATACTCTACAGCATGAACACCTAAAATGCAGTGTGATGTCTTGGATTGTGGTGTGGTGGCTTCGGATGCCAAAAATAGCTCTTCACCAAGTTTTCACGGCTTTGAATTTCACTGTGGCTCTATATCTGCAACTCCTCAAAGCAAACTCTTCATGGTGAAACTTGTTGGGGAGTTGTGGGATAAACTTTATAAGAGTAAATCTCTTCTTCTAAGTCAACTCTTTCATGGCACAATGACTAGGGTTGCGGATTGGTGTGTGTGTGTGTAAGAGGAAAACTCTTCTTCTACACCATTGCATTGTGGCATGATACATACCCATCACGTCGTGATTTGTTTCAGCCCAAGAATTCTTCATTCCTTTTCATCCTACTCAACTCCAATTGGTCTCCAACTCATATATGAGCATGTTGTCACTAAATACAATAGAAAATCACCTTCAAAACTCATGAATGAATTGTTTTAGATACAATTCATAGCATGCTCAGAATATGGGAGTTTTCTAAATATTGCATCATATGATAGAATGGTGTTGTTGAGAATTATTCAACTATCAATGTAAGGATCAATGTTGCATTAATCTTGACTCAATCGAGATCAACTCACAACCCCCCCTTTGTCAATAAAATTTATGAGGGCTTCTCAGAGACTCATCAATTTTTCTCAAATTATCGAAGACTCTTTGATCACTTCTTATGGGTTTTTCAATCATTTGTGTTGTAAAGACCTTCCTGCAATATAAGTGACCATCGCATGAATGACTATATTGATAACTTTGGAGATGTCTGCTATTATTTGAAAGTTTTGATTCCTATTATTTGAAGATTTCACCCATGAATTTATAATCATGTTTTTCTACACATATATAATTATGTATAATTATAGGAAAAAGGACCATTCAAAGTCAAAATGGGTAGTTAATGATTTTTTAGGATAAAAAATGAGAAAATGAAAACAAAAGACCAAAAATATTATGAATTTTAAATTAAAATGAAATTTTATTTTAGTCTAAATTAGAGGAGGTCCTTTAACTTGAATTAAGGACCATCCTTAAATGTCATTACTTCATGATTATACTTAAGTTACTTACATACCCAATTGTACATATAAATCTTTGACACCGTAATGATTACACTTACAATAAAGTCGATACAAATTAATGAATTAAAAAGCACTATATAAAATGTGGAAGGGAGAGGAGAACGGGTTGCGAATCTGCCTTTTTTATTTTTAGAAATCGACACATGTTGTAATAAGTCGGAATAAAATAAAGAATTGCAGCATGTGGGAAAATGAAACCTGAATTCATATGAATCCCTGAAAAACTGACCTATGGTGACCCCGTTTATTTACGAACCCCAGATCCCTGCCCTTTTCATCATCATTTTTAATCGGAGAAGCTCCCCGAAGATCAGGGTGGACGGAATTCTCGCCATAGTCGTCGGTGGAGTGCTTGGCTGAAGTGGGAAGGGGCTAGAAAGATTTGGAGGAACTACTGTCGCCTCCTCCTCCGGTGCTGTGTGCATCCTTTCCGGTGATCCCCAGTAACTCTCTGACCTTGGAAGTGGTGTTAGCCACTGAATCCGTCACCGCTTTTGAAAATCTGCATTTTGAGTCGTCCTCTCCCCAGAGGGGGAACCCATTTCTCTTTCTCTGCCGACTCCACCGCCTGCACGGGAGCTCCGACGGTAAAATAAAATAATAAAACAGAGATAGAATATGTATACTTATAGTAAAGTATAACTATAAATATTTATATATACTTTTAGATAAATATGTGATTATGCATATGTATACTTATATTTATACATATTTATGATTCGGGATGTAAGGGAGGCGACATAGATCCCATATTTTTAATAACTAACTATTTTTATAAAACATACTAATTAAGGAACACATATTCCCAAAAACATCAGATGGAAATGTATTTTAACAAATAAATTTTATTTTTGACATGTATAAGATGGAGAAAGCCTGCCTTCCGCTATTAAACACCCCGAAAGCGAAAAAGAACAATCCATTAATTTGGGGAAATGCAGCAAAACGCGTCTAGACCGTGTTAGGAAATTCCATGTATCTCCTCATTCCTCTCATTTTTCAATTGTCGTTGTTATGATTTTATCTTTATTTATTATTAAAAGTATATAAAAAACATAAGATAAATATAAATGAATGATAAAAATAGTAAACATATATTTTTTGATACACAAAATGTCGGAGGCTTCGTTGAGGATCAGTCTCCATTCAACATCCTAAGATGATCAATGGATTTTATTTTGATTCTAAAAATTCTGAACGAAAATATAAAACAAATTGAATAATTATATAAAAAATACATGAATACAATACAAATTTAATTGAATTATCAACAACGGAACCTAATACAATTGATTCCATTAATCAAGAATCAAAGAAACAAGAGAATACAAGACACCAAATTCATGAAAACACATTTACAGAAGCTTAAAATCCAAAACAGAAGCAATAAACAATTTAAATTGATTAACTTGTAATCAATTCTAAACATTAGTTACAATGATAACATACATCAGCATCAACCAGTCGATAAAGGTAGTAAAGAAATCAAGAAAAAGAACACCATTATTTTTATGTGATCTGACCAATTGACCTACATGCATGGAGCAGGGGCACCAAGGTTCTACTATGAAATATAAATAGGTGTACAACTATACAAGAAGCACCAAATATAAACCAAAGAAAGCAAAGACACGTGAGGAAAATATTTGAAGGCAAGGTTTTTGCACCCCCAAGACTCATGATGAAACTGAGCCGAGGATGCGGCATGTACCACACCTTGGACAAACTCAACCAACGCAACCAAGTAGCACCAAAAGACAAACAAGAACCCAGCCTCAAGAAGAAATAAAGAAGGTAAAAAATGGACCGAGATCCCCTAACGAGCGCTCGATACCACCTTCGTGTTGATAACAGAGAGCCTCCACACAATCAATATCGGTCATCGTCGTCAAGGACGCCCTCCTCCATCCTTGTCGATGTTGTCCGGGCACAAATAACGTCCAGAAACATCAAGATCTCATTGGAACTCCTAACAAAACACCAGGAACAATAGCCTCACATCCTCTATCACCACTTATTCACCATCGAACCAGAAGGCCCACAAAAGAATATCTCTACATCTGTACCTCCTGCTTGCCGAATCCAGAACACCCAAATTTAATCACCCCCTGAAAAAAGTCGCGCGATACACACAACAAAAGTAAATATAAAGGAGATATAAAGAAGGGGTAATATTATCGAAGAAAATCTATTGTAACAACCCGAGAATCACGAACACACATGGATGACCACAAATCATCCCATCTGAACTGTTGAACAAAAAATCAAGGGAATATGTCCAAGAAAGATATGGAAAAGGTGCTGCCCAACAACAGGAAGCCCTGCCCTGAAAATACCCGGCATTTATTTGTTAGGGTTGGTTTCCTGAGAACCAACTATTTTGTACTTTGATTACATGAATGTTAACTTATTATATATTGTTCACTGTTCTGCATGACTATAATATAATAATGTCCTGCAATATTTGTTGCATTAATAAGGTCATGGCAGATCTCCGCTATGATGAGAACCTTGAAATTCTATAACAAATATTCTTAAATAAAGTTCTGTGGTTGGATTACATACTATGATAGGACACATAGTATATAGACCGTCATGTGCAAGTACTCGTAAGAAGACGAGACTCTCTCTCATGGAGTTCACACTTGGTAATCTCCAAGATGGGAGACTATGAGAACAGACCCGCCAATAGCAATTCCACATGTCTTGGTTTCATCAGACATTACTATCTACGAGTGTGTGTAATGGTCCTTAGACTGGAATATTATCATTAACTCATGTAATGACTCGCGTACTTAGATTTTCTGACAAAAACTGTCACGAATAGAGTTGGCGGGAAGTAGGGTACGTTGGGTGCGTCATGAATAACATGTTGTTGATGGATAAGTCAAGGAAGGATTTGTCCCTTCCATATTTATGGAAGTAGATATCTCAGACCCTTTTATTGAAATAGAACTATCGAACAAATTCCATGTCCATGGTGACATGATGAGTTTATTTTTAGAAGTAAAAGAATGACAGATCAAGCATATAGGTTTATGACACTTTCATGAAACCTTCTTGATGAGATATTGAGACAAAGGGATTAAATAACACAGTAAGCATTCATATGAGGTGACACGTTAATACGACATCAACTTCTTTCTCTTGGGTTCCTTGACCCATTGCTAGACAGTAATCTTAGACTTTAGGCAAGCCCGCCTAATTCCAACGAGAAAGAGGCCTGGAGGGTCACACACTAAGTGTATCTAAGTATCTCAAGTAGAATAAAGATTATTCCTGTACGTGGTTTAATAATTATTCAAGGAAGCCTAAATCATTTTAATGATGGAGGAAGAAGGAAATGAAAAACAAGATATACACATTGTGTATTAATGATTACACGCCGTGTAGTTTTTCATAGAAAACAAGTACATGCCATGTATTAATCATTACACACTGTGTAGTTTTCATTTTGGAAAGGAAATGAAAAACAAGTACACGCTGTGTATTGATGATTACACGCCGTGTAGTTTTATGGAAAACAAGTACACGCCATGTATTAATGATTACACGTCGTGTAGTTTTCCAGTCGGGATTTTGAGGATATAATATTGTTTTATTAAATGATATTTATTATAATCAGCATGGGCGCATGTCAAAGAATTAATTATTTGACATGGGGGTTTTCAATAAGAGTCAATGAAATAAATAAAATGTGTAACGCATTTATTAATTATCATAACTCTACAACCTCAAACCCGATTATAAATATCCTCACAACCTCAACTCTTTTCCAAATAAGAGAATCGTTGTGCACAACAATTCTGGAGAATTATTTCAAGGCCGAAAGAACCTCTTCCTCCAAGAATGCTCTCAAGACCGAGAGAGATCCTCTTCCATTGGATCAAGATGATCTAAGGCAGACAATGCAAGCAAAGGTTTCTCCATGTAAGCACCCAGAGACTCCTTTGGCGACATCCAGAGATACGAGGTGCACGTGTGGATCACCGCTAGAGGAAGTCTACACTTGGATTCTGTGATGCAACGACAAATCACATCGAAACATGATCAAGAATATCAATAAAGAAAGAACTCCCAAAAGGTACTTCTTTTCAATTAATTAGATTAATTATAATCAACCTGTGACGATCCACTTTTTTGGTTCCAGGAATTTTTTTCTTCTTTGTCTATTTCTGTGAATCGATCTATGGAGACTGGCATTTATTGTCGTATTGATCCCGGATTTATCATTGCTATTGAAAAAAATCCAAGTGGGCACATCCACCCATGACCTTCCGCTGCGCCCGAAACCTTTAAATGGTATCAGAGGGAGGTTACAACGTTGATTATAGTTATTTAATTTTCGTTGATAATTTACGTATTTATATTCGATTCAATTCAAGATAAATCATTCTATAAAACTGAATGAACGAGATCTATTATTCCTCCTTCGTTTCTCGATTCACATCACAAAAATGTAATTGTAATTTTAATTTTGATTAAATTAAAAACAAGGATCTCATCTGGAGGAGCTGCTCTTTCTATCCATACAACACAAGAATACACGGTGTGTAGTGAAAACTACATGCTGTGTACTTAGGTTCAACAAACCGGTACTGGTTATCTAAACCACGCCGTGTGAATTGAGTACAAATAAGTATTTGTTACCCCATGTCGACTAGAAATGAATGGCACATGGGAACAGGAATACATGGCGTGTATGTTGAATCAACACGCTGTGTAGTCCGATCCGGTCCAGGTGAAACCATGTACAAGGAGAAGCTGTGTTCCGCATACACGGGATTGCTAGGCCGATAACCGTGTGACAAGTACACACCATGTTAGATTAATGTACACGCCGTGTACTCCAAAATTTCCAAAGTAGATAAAACACGCCAAAGCCCTGGCGTGTACTTTGGATAAAGGGTGAAAAGAAATACACACCATGTAAATATAAACTACACGCCGTGTACTTTCCAGAAATGGAATTTCACCAGGTTTCCTCCAAAATTACAAAGACCTATACAAGGAATATGGATGAGAAGAATCTCAAGGAAATTCAGAAAGGAATTTAAGATAAATAATTGATTAATTATAAGATTATAATTAATTGAATTCAAGCGCGACTTATCTTAAATAATAGAAAGATTAAAAGAATTTGAATTCTAAATACGTGTAAATGTAGTTGCATGCTATGGATGATCATGAGCTAGACCAAAGACCCTTTGTATGTGTGTTTGGTCTCATTTAAATTTGTTTAATTTAAATTCGTTGACCTGCAATCCTTATTCCAATAAAATGTCGAGTCTACGTGCCCATGGTTTCTTTAATGTAAACCCCATATAATGGAGGATCTCCCAAGCCAGAGGAGACGGTTCGAAACCCGAAGCTGAGGAGAAACCAACCCAAGAAGATACAAAGGTGGATAGGTGGGAGCTGCAAAACACGAACCATCGATTCAAGGTGTTTTTCCCTAGGTCAGGGTTAGATTATCAAACCACTAGATAAGCTAACCAATAAAAGCTCATGATCATGCCATCTTATTTTATTTATTTTTGATTTCATGGTTTATTTATTATGTTTGTGTTGTCGTGATCACATAGTTAATAAAATGAACAAGCATTCAAATATGGAATAAAATAAAAACTGGACTATGCGTAAACATTATCGGAACATGGTTAATCACTTAAACAAGCATCACTTAATATTAACAAGCATGTGATAATGCGAAAATATGCATAAAGGATTAAAACCCCTCAATACTATATTAAGTCAGACCAGGCCTTCCATTACCTGAGTAAGGGTAAGACTCAATAAAACTATGTGTTTGACCAACCCTTGTTGGGACACTTACTTTTATAAAGGAAGCCCTTATGAAAGGTTTCGTGTTGAGTTAAACATATTAGATCAAGAGGAGTATCCCTTTATAGACTTGATGTAACATTGGAGGCAAGAGTTGAGGAAATCCAAGTCAGGATTTCAAGATTGGGGAGTCCACTCAACAGATCAAGGAACTATAAGCTCACAGTTGGCAAAGACCTGCCGACCTAAATACCTTCAAATAGCTTGACCAACCCTTGTTGGGGTTATGTGAAGGGGAATATGGATCCTTGCCACTAGAATGTCAAAGAAACTAGACATTCCGGGTTCAATGGTGAGGGCCATTGGGACTTGATAAAATAGTGGGAGACTTAATAAAATTTATTATTTATCATAAAATTTAATCAAGAAAGTACTGATAAATCCGCTCTTCTAATTTGTAGAATCAATATGACAAACTCGTCAACCACATTTTCTTTGCGATCAATTCTGAACAAAGACAATATCCTCACTGACAGTAACTTTCAAAAATGGTTTAGGTTCCTTCGGGTTATCCTACACCATTAACGAAAGTATTACGTGTTGGAGTACTCACTTCCTGATTCTCCTGCCCAAGGGGCGAGTGATGAATATTTCCTGGTCTATGATCAACATTTGAGCGATGCACTCGACGTTCAATGTTTGATGCTATCATCAATGTCAAGTGAGCTCATGAAGTCTCATGAGGACGTGGATGCCTATAGCATGCTTGTGCACCTCTGTTGTCTATACCAGAAGAGAGTAAGACATGAAAGGTTTGAGATCTCCAAGGCTCTATTTCAGAGCAAACTTAGAGAGGGTTCCCCAGACGGGCCTCATGTTGTCAAGATCATTGGCTACATTGAGTGCTTGGAGGTTCTAGGGTTTAAACTCCCCAAAGAACTGGGTACCGATCTCATTCTTGCATCAATTCCCTAGATATTCTCAAAATTTTTTGTGAACTTCAATATGAACAACATTGAGAAGTCTTTGTCTGATCTTATTATCCTCAGTCGCCAAGTGGACAATGACATGAAGCGTGAAAAGCCTTCTGTCCTCATGGTGAATAAAAGGAAAGGGAAGGTGAAGAGATTTAATCCTAAAGCTTCTTCAAGGCCTTCCAAGAAAAGGAATATCAAAGGGGAGGCAAGGGAATAGGATGTTGTTTGTTTATCATGTGGCAAGAAGGGCCACTGGAAGAAAAACTGCACCCAGCCAAGGAAGTAAAGGGAAGCTTCAGGTGCGTTTGTTATCGAATGCAATATATCTGTTTCTACCAATTGGGTATTAGATACTGCTTGTGGTGATCACATATGTATCCAAATATAGGAACCGAGTATATTCAGAAAGATTGATCGAGGTGATGTAGATCTACGAGCAGCCAACAAAGCCAAACTCGCTGTTGTAGCTGTCGGAGACTACCACCTCACATTGCCTACTGGGATGGTCTTGGTTTTGAAAGGATGTTATTATGTACCCTCTATAACCAAAAACATTATTTCAGTATCTAGATTATATATTTATGGATTCATCTACAAGTTTGGAATGAATGTTGCTACTTTTATAAAGATAACATTTGTTTTGGTAGGGCACATTTATATAACGACCATTATGTGTTAGACTACACAAACCAAGTAATGGAAATCGATGACAAAGTTAATTCACATGACTCATACCACACCCAAATTTGGCATCACCGACTAGGTCATGTCAATGAGAAACGTTTGACAAAATTACATCAAGATGGGTATTTATATTCTTTCGAACTAAAACCACTTGGTGTATGTCATGCGTGTCTACAAGGAAAAATGACCAAAGCCCCATTTAGTGGGAAATGTGAAAGGGCTAAAGAGCTTCTAAAATTAGTTCACACAGATGTGTGTGGACCATTTCCAGTTGAAATAAGGGGTGGGTTCTCGTACTTAATAACTTTTACTGATGATTTTAGTAGATATGGATATATTTACTTAATGAGGTATAAGTCAGATTCTTTTGATCAGTTCAAAGAATACAAGAATGAAGTTGAGAACCAGCTTGGTAAGAAGATTAAGAAACTCCGCTCAGACAGAGGAGGAGAATATCTTAATCAAGACTTCATTGATTTCTTACGAGAGTTTGGGATTCTATCTCAACTCACTCCTCCTTACACACCTCAGTGGAATGGTGTAAGTGAAAGGAGGAACCGCACCCTATTGGATATGGTGAGATCAATGATGAGTCATGTGAGTCTTCCATTATCCTTTTGGGGACATGCATTACAAACAGCAGCACACATACTAAACCAAGTACCAACTAAATCGATAAATGGAATTCCATATGAGTTATGGAGTGGACGCAAATCCATGTTATCGAATTTACATGAGTGGGGTAGCAAAGCATTTGTTAAGCCCTCATCAGGTAACAAACTTGCACCCCGAGGCACAAAGTGTATCTTTATAGGATATCCCATGGAAAAAAGGAGATATTACCTATACAACCCCTCATAAAAAAAGATTACAGCGGAAAGACACGCCATATTCATTGAGAGGGAGAACATATCCAAAAGAGATAGTGGGATTGAGATAGACTTCGATGAAGTTAAAGCTCAAGATACACAGGAGTTGGTACAAGAACAGATTCCACAAAGCCCTGTGGAAGAACAATCTGTTCCAAAGACACAAGAACTACGTAGGAGCACGAGAGAGGTGAGAGAACCATAATGATATGGTTTTCTTGTCACCGAGGATGGTGACTCATTATTGGTCGATAATGATGATCCTCTTACCTACAAGGAAGAAGTTGAAGGAACAAACGTTTCCAAGTGGTAAGAATCCATGAATTCTGAAATGGATTCCATGTACCAAAACCAAGTTTGGATTTTGGTAGATCCTCTAGTTGATGTAAAGACTATTAGTAATAAATGGGTATTCAAGAAGAAACAGGACATGGAGGGGCAAGTCGGAACCTATAAGGCATGACTGGTTGCCAAAGGTTTTAGACAGCATCAAGGAATTTACTATGATGAAACCTTTTCACCGGTTGCGATGCTGAAATCCATCAGAATTCTATTGGCCATTGCCGCTTACCATGACTATGAAATTTGGAAAATGGATGTCAAAACAACATTCCTTAATGGGAACCTCTAGGAAGATGTCTACATGACACAAACTGAAGGGTTTGTGACTCCAAAGGATGCCAAAAAGGTATTAAAGTTGTAGAAATCAATTTTAGATTAAAGCAAGCATTAAGGTCATGGAACATTCATTTTGATGAAGCTGTAATGGAATTTGTCTTTGTTAAGAATGAATGTGAGCCTTCTGCCTACAAGAGGTTTAGTGGAAGTGCAGTCGTTTTCCTAATAGTATATGTTGGTGATATATTACTAATTGGAAATGAAGTGCATGTCTTACAGTTAGTTAAGGCATGGTTAGATAAATTCTTCTCCATGAAAGACTTGGGCGAGGCAGCATATATTCTTGGGATCAAGATCCATCGTGATAGATCCAAGAGAATGTTGGGCATGAGTCAACGTACATATATTGACAAGATACTGAAGAGATTCAGTATGGAACAATCCAAGAGGGGATTATTTCCAGTGTCACATGGCATTCATCTTTCCAAGAAAATGTGTCCTCTGACACATGAGGAAAGAAAGAAAATGGAAAGGATCCATTTCGCATCCAAGATTGGGTCAGTCATGTATGATATGTTATGTACAAGGCTAGATGTTTCTTATGCATTAAGTGCGATAGGCAGATATCAAGCTAATCCAGGAGACCGCCATTGGATGGCAGTCAAGACTATCCTTAAGTATCTGAGGCGTACTAAGGATATGTTCCTAGTTTATGAAGTAGATGAGGAACTTGTCATCAGAGGACATGTAGATGATAGTTTCCAGACTGATCAAGATGACATGAAGTCGTAGACTGGTTACATCTTCAGTTTAAATGGAGGTTCAGTGAGATGGAAGAGTTCAATGCAAAGTGTGGTGGCAGATTCTACAGTAGAGTCTGAGTATATCGCAGCTTCTGAGGCAGCTAAAGAAGCAGTATGAATGCAAAGTTTCATCCAAGAGCTGGATGTAGTACCTAGCAGTAAATATCATATCACACTCTATTCTGATAATACTACAACGGTGACACTTTCAAAAGAGCCAAGGTCACATCAGCGGACAAAGCACATACTTCGGTAGTATCATCTCTTGAGGGATTTTTCTTAGAGAGGTGAAGTTGTAGTGAGCAATATTTCTATGGAAGACAACATGGAAGACCCCTTGACTAAAGCCTTGACTCAACAGAAACGTGATAATCGTGTGAGGTCTAGCAGACTAAAAGTTGTAGGCAGTTGGCTCTAGCCCAAGTGGGAGTTTTTTAGGGTTGGTGTCCTGAGAACCAACTATTTTGTACTTTGATTACATGAATGTTCACTTATTATATATTGTTCATTTTTCTGCATGACTATAATATAATAATGTCCTGGAATATTTGTTGCATTAATAAGGTCATGGAAGATCCCCACTATGATGAGAACCTTGAAATGCTATAACAAATATTCTTAAATAAATTTCTGTGGTTGTATTACATACTATGATAAGATACAAAGTATACAGATCGTCATGTGTGAGTACTCATAAGAAGATGAGACTCTATCTCTTGGAGTTCACACTTGGTAATCTCCAAGATGGGAGATTGTGAGAACAGACCCGCCGGTAAAAATTCCACATGTCTTGGTGTCATCGGACATTGCTATCTATGAGTGTGTGTAATGGTCCTTAGACTGGAATATTATCATTAACTCATGTCATGACTCACGCACTTAGATTTGCTGACGAAAACTGTCATGAAGAGAGTTGGCGGGAAGTAGGGTACGTTGGGTGCGTCACGAATGACATGTTGTTAATGGATAAGTCAAGGAAGGGTTTGTCCCTTCCATATTTATGGAAGTAGATATCTCAGGACCTTTGATTGAAATAGAACTGTTGAACAAATTCCATGGCCATGGTGACACGACGAGTTTATTTCTAGAAGTCAAAGAATGACAGATCAAGCATATAGGTTTATGACACTTTCATGAAACCTACTTGATGAGATATTGAGACAAAGGGATTAAATTACATAGTAAGTGTTCATATGTGGTGACACGTCAATGCGGCATCAAATTTTTTCTCTTGGGTGCCTTGACCCATTGCTAGACAGTAATCTTGGACTTTAGGCAAGCCTGCCTAATGCCAACGAGAAAGAGGCCTAGAGGGTCACACACTAAGAGTATCCAAGTATCTCAAGTAGAATAAAGATTATTCCAATACGTGTTTTAATAATAATTCAAGGAAGCCTAAATCGTTTTAATGATGGAAGAAGAAGGAAATGAAAAACAAGATATACACACTGTGTATTAATGATTACACACCGTGTAGTTTTTCATGGAAAACAAGTACACGCCGTGTATTAATGATTACACGCTGTGTAGTTTTCATTTTGGAAAGGAAATGAAAAACAAGTACATTCTATGTATTAATGATTACACTCCATGTAGTTTTATGGAAAACAAGTACACACCATGTATTAATGATTACATGCCGTGTAGTTTTCTAGTTGGGATTTTGATGATATAATATTGTTTTATTAAATGATATTTATTATAATCAGCGTGGGCGCATGTCAAGAAATTAATTATTCGATATGGGGGTTTTCAATAAGAGTCAATGAAATAAATAAAACACGTAATGCGTTTATTTATTGTCATAACTCTACAACCTCAAACCCGATTATAAATATCCTCACAACCCCAACTCTTTTCCCAACAATAGAATTTTTGTGCACAAAAATTCTAGAGAATTATTTCAAGGCCGAAAGAACGTCTTCCTCCAAGAATGCTCTCAAGACTGAGAGATATCCTCTTCCATCGGATCAAGATGATCTAAGGCAGAAAACACAAGCAAATGTTTCTCCACACTAGCACCCAGGGACTCCTTTGGCGACGTCCAGAGATATGAGGTGCACGTGTGGACCACTGCTAGAAGAAGTCTACACTTGGCTTCTACGACGCAATGAAGAATCACATCAAAATGTGATCAAGAATATCAATGAATAAAGAACACCCAAAAGGTACTTCTTGTCAAATTAATTAGACTAATTATAATCAACCTGTGACGATCCACTTTTGTGGTTTTAGGACTTTTCTTCTTCTTTGTCTATTTCTGTGAATCGATCCGTGGAGACTGGCATTTATCACCGTATTGATCTCGGATTGATCATTACTAATGACAAAAATCCAAGTGGGCACATCCACCCACAAGCTTCCATTGTGCCCGGAACCTTCATTATTTGGTAATTTAAATGAATAAAAAATATAATTTAATTTTTAAAAACGGGTGAATAAAATCCACACAAATGATAAGCACCAGCATCACCAACAAAGAATCCAAAAACATCACATGACAACATCACACAACACTGCCTCTAAAAGATTATTTGGAAAATTCAACTTTTAGCATTTGTGAATGTCCATTGAAATACCCAGGCACATGAGATCATCAACACCCATATTATCCTTTGAAGCAACATACTTGAACTGAACACTCTACAAATCCTAGATAACCCACTAAAACCTCCTTAAAACGAGGTTAAAGTCCCTTTACAACTCATGTAGGATCACAAGAGAATCAAATTCCAAGACTGATTTTATTAGGTCTTAATGAGAATGGGTGAATGGTCAAGGGGAAGGTGAATTGACCATTTTAAATATTCTTATCAAAGTTATATTCATGCAATGAAAATATAAATAGAAATAGACAGTGACTTTATAATAGTTTGGATCTAAATGATTCTACTCTACGCTTCATGCCTCTCAAACACAGAGAGAGATGACACCCACTATAATGAAATATTTGAATTTTGAAGGGAGTCACAACCTTTTAAAATAGTATTTTTTAACCCTTGAGGCACAAACCAAGATATGTTTTTACACACTTGGTGTATTAACCTACTCACCCTACCTTTTCTACACCATAATACAAAACTCAGAAGCTACCTTTTGAAATAAAGGAAGAACCAGACCTTGCCTTTTACTCGAATCAAGGCATAACTGAACCCCTTGCCTTTAACCAATTATGGAAGAACATGTACCTTTTTGTATGAGGTGGTATAAACCAACAACTACCTTTTATGGGTAAATAGCATGACATAATTAAGTACATAGAAGAATGGAAAGAAATAATCACAACAAAAACCAAATGAACAAAAAATTATCTGCATGTCAGGGTGGTAAGGTTCTCTCTAGCAGTAATGGATCAAACGATTGAAGTTCAGTAGAGAGTATTAGATAATCGCCAAAGTGTGTCATACTGAAACGTTCAATAATACCCTCATCCTCTAGTATTAATCCGGTTCTATCAAACTCTTATATAAAGAGTTTCTTCATGCATAGTTATTGTAAAAATTATTTTCCAAATCCTCATGTGCATGTTACTTGAGAGTTGTTCAATTTTGTTATATCATGTGAATTTTCCATTTAATGCGCATGAAAACCATGTTCACATGGGCGCTTTTTGATAATCTATAAAAGTAAACGGTCTGTACAATACAACATGTTATAACATTTAATACAACACTTAATATATTTAATAACCAATATTAAATAACTTGGGAATATTCTCATTGAGTGTGTGAGTCAAACTTTTCATATTTAATACTATTAAAACATAAACAGTTCAAGTTCCAAGAATACAGTGTTTATAATAATACACACATGTTGAGATTTAATGTAGGTTAAATATGGTATAAAATACATCAAAAAAATATGATTGAAATAATTAATTATTAAATTTGGCATGTTAATGTTATAAATTAAAATGTTTATATTTGTTTTTTTATTTTTTTATTTCATGCATTTTAATCTCCCGTTTTCATGCTATTTTATGCTTGTTTTAGTTTTATTTTTCTTATAATTTGGTTTTGTGGTATTCTAGCTTATTTTTTTACCCTTATGTAAGGTTTATGTTACCCTTATGTGAGGTGGTTTTTGTTGGGATTTTGTTGTTATTTATTATTATTTTTTGTTTTTAAATATTACAAAACCATCTCATTATTTTATATGAAAATTATTTTTTACTAGATCTATGTATTTTTATTATATCTTGAGTTGTAGTGATCATATTATTATAATTATAATTTCAAATGATATATAAGAAGCAAACTAACTTTTATTCAACTATGAAAAGGTTTAAATCAATCTCTAGGATGTTCACATTTTGGTCTGAACATATTGCATGATTTTGGTTTCAATAGTAATATTTAGTATACAATGCTTTATAGCTTTCTTTTTTTATTCTATTATAACTTGAGTTATAAAGATCATATTCTGAAAAAAACTTTTTTTTTCTGAAAATCCAATACATTTTTTTACATTTCATTAGACTAAGTGGAAGTTTAAATTTGTATTTTAAGTGGTCTAAAAATTTCTCAAAGTTTATGAAACAATTTTTTTATTCTAAATTTTCTATAATATTTTTCTCCTATAATTCATTGATATATCTAGTAATACGTGATTGCATAGCGATTCACTATTCATTTCCACCCTTATACCATTGTGTTAAACTGATTTTTTTTCATAAATTAAAAATTTAATGACAAAATTCACTTCATGTTTGATTCAATTATTTTTATATTTATAACTGTTAAAAAGGTAAATTCACTTGTTTGGATGATTTCATTGTAGGTGGAGGTAATTTGGAGGGCCCAGGACGAAGTTGAAGAAAATTGAGCCAAAATGCATAGGAATACAAGCGCACATGTGGACTCAACCACACACTGCAACTAATCCATGAATTCAATTGGGATGATTTTTTTTGGGATGATCCAAAATTTATTGGGAGACAACCCTTATGGAGACACATAATCCCAATTTTTCACGACCCGTCCCCCAGGGCTCGTGTCGTGACTACCCCAAGCCCATCTTCTATAGGCCAGAGTTGGTGACTAACACTGAGTAGACATATCCCAAATATGGGAAGACATTTCCTTCAAACTTGTACACATGCACAAATCTCAAACTGTGAAAATTAAACACAAACTAAACCACAATTTTCACTGAGACAACCCCTGAGAGTACAATACAAACTGAAAGTACAAAGGGGCCATAATACAAGTCCAAAATCACAAAGGAAAATACAACTGTCGCATTTTTCCTACTCGAGACCATGCCTAAAGGGTAGGTGAAGGGTAGCTGCCTGTAGCCATAGAAGTACGCTCGTCCATCCCATATCACTGAGCACCACCTGGTCCCGGACCACCAAGGTCTCCGTCGAAGCATCGATCACCTGCATAAGACACAAAACCTGTGGGTGAAGCCCGTGCAGGGGTGAGTAACATAATACTCAGTAAGGACCCCAAACCAAAAAGAAAATACCACAAAGCAAGACCACAAAGAAAAACCACAAAGAAAGACCATAAAGCAAAGACAGATCACATCAGGTATAACTCAAAGTATAGAAAGTAAGGTTATTATTTGTAAAGTTGTATCATCTTGTACTACTCAGGGACTCATCCCTGATGAGTCACAGAGGTTTGCTCAGCTACTGCGCCATTGAGGTTCGCTCAGCTACTGGACTACTGAGGTCCACTGGGCTACTAGACCATTGAGGTCTACTCTGCTACTGGACCACTGAGGTTTGCTCAGCTACTAGACCACTGAGGTCTGCTCTGCTACTGAACCATTGAGGTTCGCTGATCTACTAGACCACTGAGGTTCACTCGGCTACTAGACCACGGAGGTCCGCTCAGCTATTGGACCACTGAGGTCCACTAGGTTACTGGAACACAAAGGTCTTCTCATCATATCCTTCATGTCACAGCCAACTATAGGATTCCCTCTCATAGCGTGATTGATTCCAGGATAATCTAAACCTCAAGCCATTGGTCGCATCTTAACAACCACTAAGTCTCACTTAGAGCATACCCAAAGGACCATCTCATCACAAGGGTCCCAATGCTACAAACAGTGTGTCAATCGAACGCTTGGTCCGAATGATATTGACATTTTTTGTAAACAGGGGCCGGTTGCATCCGAGCCTAGTCCGACTTGGTTGGACCGACCCAAACCAACATTGCCCAGGGTCCTATATGTCCCACCCCAAATCGGCTGACCTTATGAGACCCGGTTGGGTCTGGACTGGCCTGGCTTAGTGGTCAGGTCCATTGGTCCTTACTGGACCCGACCTGCATTCTCTGGCCCAGTCTGACTTAATCAGACCGGTTTCATTCCAATCGGGCCGCACAGTAGCCCAGTTTCCTATCCGGAATGTGCTGCATGGCGGGATGGTTTTCCTCAAGCCCGGGATGCCCAACGGCCCGGTTCACTCCATCGGCCAGGCCTACATCAGCGTGCCAACTTGGGTCTAGCCCGGACGTCGCACTGGCGCCCGATTTGCGTAGCCACATGGCCAGTTGAGGTCGGCTGCCTCCCCTCCACATGTGGTCCAGCATTGAAGACGTACCAACACACCCTGTGGTCCCTCAAACCAATGCGGAGTCGCCCCTACACCACTGTGACCCCTACTGTTTGTGACCTTTTCCGCCACAGCACGCCACCTCCCACCCACTGTTGCTGCAGCGGGCCACCGAACTCACTCCGGTGGTCCGTTTTTTAATCCATTTGTACTTTCGGGTTTCTTGGGGTGCCACTGTCACTGTCGTGTACTCTTAACCGTTTTTTCATCGCTCCGGGGGTCTGAACTCATTTGGAATCCCCACGAAAAAGATCTGACGTGACCTTGTGGGTCTTTTGGAAAAGAACAATGAGAGGGGGGGATCACAGAGAACACCCAATGAACAAACCGGCCTTTGATCGTGTTGTCCGAGAATTGTTCTTGTCAACGAGATCATGAATCATAATTTAAATCACCAATATTTAATTTTTGATATCGAACCTGCAATAATATTTACCAATACTGCAAGAAGAATTAATCTACGGATCAACTAATTAGTAATTTGATCCGCGTTCTTTGATTAGAAGGGAAGAACAGGGGAAAAAATCACTCAAATTTAAACCTCCACCTGAGAAAAGGATACCAGTCTAGGAAGATCTTATGTTATCATCCGTCGATCTCTCATTATGATTCTCTCTCCAAGGGTATCATTGCCACTTTCTGATTCGTCGACGTTCTTCATTGGAGAGGTTTCCTTCATCGTTCATCAAAGGAATTTCAGGGTTGTTCATCAACCTTGAATCCCTATTTAATTAAAGAAGGAAGACGCATTGTGCATCGCAAGTTCACCATGCTGATTCATTAATGAGGTTCATTAATGGATTCAACATCACCTGGTCATTATACCGATGCGCTGACGAGTCACTACGTAACGATGAAGAGAAAATAATAAAATAATTTTTTAAGTTATTTTATTTTTCTTCTCAAAGTCTTGAAAACTATCTTTTTCGGCCACCCCACACCGGTCGATGTTAGAACCTTCCTATGAGAATCTCGATGCTCTGATTTCAATGGTGCCCTTGTATTTTTTATCAAAGCACCTATTTAAAAGTTAGAAAAACCCGCTCGGATGATTATTTAATGAACTTGAAAAATAGTTCTAAAATACATTCCAACCACTCTAGGCCTCAGAATCACATGCCTTCTCAGAGCCTGGTCTCAAAATAATCCCATTTAATTTTCAAAAATTCAACATAGAATTTCAAGGTATTACATTCTCCCCACCTTAGGGATTTACGTCCCGGAATTTGGGGGATCATATTGAACTTTAACTGAATTTTGTTATGATATGACATGAATATGATTCCAAGCTTTGATTTGCGGGGAGTATGGGCCCCCACAAATCGGAATTTGGAACTTTATTGCTTGTTTCAGTGTTTTTATGGGGTTATATAGTAGTTTATGAGGCTTACTATCTGGAAAAACCCAGAATACACGGTGTGTGATAATGAATACATGTCGTGTATCCTTCTGTTTGAGAAGAAAATATTTTTCTTAAATACATGTCGTGTACTTTTTCTACACGTCATGTAAATGATGACCGTGTGACTGACCGTGCGAGAAGATTCACAGAAATGGGGAATCTTTAGTGGTACATGCCGTGTATATAATTAACATGTTGTGTTTCCGTTTACCATGTGACCAACCGTGTGGGAAGTGACATGGGTTGGAAAAAATCTTTTCTTGAACACACAATGTTCTGGGCGTACACACTGTGTTTTGGTGATCCATGAATCTAGTCGTGTGACCAACAACATGGGTGGGTGAAATCCCTCTAGTACAGGTTAAGTCTATTATATACACGCCATGTAGTTTTGTTCTAAGATAACTGTGTAGTTAGAGCTGTGTAGGAGTACTTGGGTAGGAGAGAATATTCAAGTACACACCATGTCTCAAGGAGAACACACCGTGTGTATGGGTGTTACACAACCAGGTTTGGAAGAGATGCACACCATGTTAAAAGCTTAAGGGAACACTCCGTGTAGGGTTTATACATGTCGTGTACCCCTGTTTTGTAAAACATGATTGTTTTATTCTTCTAGTCCTTTCTAAAACTTCTAAGTTTCAGTCCATGATAATATTGAACTATGGTGTGCACTTAACTTTGCAAAGGCATGCCACCGAGACATCCTCTGGTTGTACACCAGATATAGGGCAACGACCAAACACCGGAAATGGTAGATCAGGGACTACCAGCCGATCCTCCCATCGTGCCCATCTTGGCACCAGCAGTTATACTGGACACAAGTGCTGATGTATAGTTCTGAGAAGACTTTATTTGGATGATGCAGACTTTCCAGGGAGCACCACATCCTACCCCGTCTATGGCAGAATTGATGTGGGTTTTTCAGTAGCAGCATCCTCCCACCTTCTCAGAGGATGGAGGACCTCAAACTGCAGATTCATGGTTAGAATTCATGTTGTCTATCTTCAAGCATCTTGATATGCCTCTATAAAAGAGGGTGAATCTCTCTATATACATGCTAAGTGATTCCACCAAGAGATGGTGGGATGTGATATCACAGGAGGGACGCAAGCGAGTTATGGATTGGGATGAGTTCCAGTGTACCTTCTATGACTTTTTCTACCTTAAGACCTTGAGGGATGATCGAGCCTGATAGTTCATGAGTTTGGATCAAGGTACTCTCTCATTACTGGAGTATTCTTCTTGCTTCATAGAGATGCAACACTTCACACCCATTCTAGGGGCTGATGAGTTATTTCTGGCAAGGAATTTTGAGGATGGTCTTGGGCCTGACATCTGATCTCAAGTGAATATCTTCAGGATGAATTCCATATATTATATAGTCAACCAAGCATTGATCATGGAGCACAACCTGAGAGATTCTGGAGATGTGGGCCAGGGCGGTTCAGCATCCAGAGTTGGTACTCTTCCAACTGATAGTAGGAAGCGTCGCAGGGAGTCTACATGTGGAGATCCGAGTAGGTGGGATTTTTCTTCAAGTAGTCAGGTGGTGTGCTACCAGTGTGGGGGGGCATAAGAAACCTCATTGCTTGAGAGACCTAGTTGAGTACCAATCTTGCAACAATATGGGACATCTTTAGCATTTCTGCAACACCCTCCTTCCGATAGCTAGTGAGGGAGGATCTGTTTTGACTCCTCATACCGGATCAGAACCACCAGTTCCACATCAGACTGGGGGATGGAGTTCTTCAAGATGTTCAGGCCGAGGTTGTAGTCCTGGCTTTAGTGGTCAGACACAGGGTTTTCGACAGTCGTATGGTGGATCAGCTCAGGGATCTCAGACAGCTTCATAGGGTTATGACATAGGACATGCTTTTGCGCTAGAGCAAATCTAGCAAGAGAAGGATCCCAGAACCTCTACGGTCATAGGTATGATTTTGGTTTCCTCTGTTTTAGATTATGCACTTTTTGATATAGGGGCTTCCCATGGATTTATATTTGTTCCTGTTGTGGAAATAATTGGGCTCTATATCTTTACATTTGCTGATATCATGACGTTGGACACTCCATTGGGGATTATAACAACTAGTGTACGTTAGTACAAGGAGTTCCCTCTTCATGTTGGTGGGTGTCACTTCTTATGGAACCTTTTTTTCTTATAGATAATGGGCTATGACGTCATTCTCGAAATGGACTGGTTAGTTCCTTTCCAGGAAGTTGTTGATTTCTATCATCTTAGGGTGAGTTTCACATCACCAGAGGGCAGATTGTTTCTACATAAGGGTGAATGGGATGTCTAGTCAAGTAGAGATGGACCTGAACATCATAGGTTGAGAGGTGTTACAGCCCAGATTTCTAGTCTGTATCTTGATGACCAGGGGACTTCCTAGAAATATTTTCCTCTAGTGGTCGATCATTTTTCAGATGTTTTTCCAGACGATTTTTTAGGTTTTCATCCATAGAGAGAGGTAGAATTTTCTATTGAGCTTGTGCCAGGGGCGGCATCGGTGTCCATTCCTCCTTATAGGATGGCTACACTAGAGTTAAAGGAGATCAAGAAGCAATTAGAGGAGTTACAAGCAAAGGGATTTAACTGACCTGGTACTTCTCCTCTAGGTTTGTCTGTTCTATTTTCAAAGAAGACAGACGGTACCCTCAAACTATGCATGGATTATCGTAAGCTGAACCAGTTGACGGTTAAAAACCGATATCCTTTTCCTAGGATTGATGATCTCTTTTATCAACTTTGAGGAGCCCAGGTGTTCTCGAAGATTGACTTTAGATACGGTTATCATCATTTGCACGTTATACCATAACATATACCTCTTACAGCATTTTGGAGTAGGTATGGTCTATACAAGTATGTGGTTATGTCGTTCAGTCTCACGAACGCACCAGAAAATTTCATGAAACTGATAAACCGAGTATTCCATCCTTGGATTATTTTTTGGTAGTCTTCATGGACAATATCTTGGTGTACTATCACACTTTACACAACCATGCCACCCATCTTGAGACAATTTTGAGTACACTTAGAGAGCATCATTTATATACTAAGCTCTCAAAATGACACTTTCGGATGAACTAGATTCACTTCTTGGGTCATGTCATCTCATAGAAAAGAGTTTCAATAGACCTAGAGAAAGTGATAGCAATAGTTTCCTAGGAGCATTCAAAGAACGTCTTTGAGGTATGGAGTTTTCAAGGGTTGGCTGGTTACTATAGGCATTTTATATAGGACTTCTCATGCTTAATAGCACCACTGACGGGGCTAACTAAGAAGGGTGTGGAGTAATCGTGGACAGATTCTTGTGAGTCAGCCTTTTAGAATCTGAAAGGAAGGTTGACTTCAGCACCGATGCTAGTTTTTTCAGAGTAGAGAAAGGGTTATACCGTTTTCTGAGATGCATCAGGTATTGGGTTGGGAGTAGTTTTTATACAAGGGTAAAAAGTCATTGCTTATGGGTCTCGATTGTTGAGGTCACACGAGAGGAATTACCCGAAGCATGATCTCAAGTTAGTTGTAGTTGTGCATGATTTACGCTATTGGAGACATTATATTTTGGGAGGGAACTTTATGGTTTTCACTAACCAGAAAAGTCTCAATTATATCTTTACTTAGTGAGATCTGAATTTGAGACAGTGAAGGTGGGTTGAGTACCTTTAGTCTTTTGACTTTGAGCTTGCCTACACACCTGGAAAAGGCAACGCAGTGGCTGATGCATTGAGCAGGAGGACTCAGATACAAACAGTTTAGGAGGCCAGCAGTGAGTGGCATCTTATGGATCAATTCTCTAAGATGAATTTAAATATGCATGAAAGACAGGGGCATGATTTTCTTTCTTCTATAGTTGTTACCTCTACTCTACTTGATCGAGTGCGAATATGGTAGCTATCAGATTCTTAGGGCCTAGTTCTACGGGAGACTGTGTTAGGAAAGGACCCTACTTTTGGGTGGACCATAGATGAGGATGAGGTCTTTCTATTTCATAGACGCATATGGGTGTTAGTAGATATATACGAGGATCTGTTGCGAGATTTTCATTCTTCATCATGGGCAGTTCAACCTGGTGTTACCAAGATATATCGAGATATACACCGTCAGTATTGGGGGCCAGTTATGAAGAGGGATATTGCTGGTTTTGTTATGAGATGTTCCACCTATCATTAGGTAAAGGCAGAGCATCAACGACCAGTCGGGCTTTTACAATAGTTACCCATTCCCGAGTTGAAGTGGAATGATGTTGTGATGGATTTCATAACCGGTTTACTGAGGTCGCCTCGAGGGAATGATGTAGTTTGAGTTGTTTCTGACAGACTCATGAAGGTTTCACACTTTTTACCAATCATAGAGACCTTTAGAGTTGATGATCTTGGGAGGTTGTACATCCGTGAGGTGGTACGACTCCACGAGGTTCCAAAAACTATCATCTCATATAGGGATGCATGCTTTACTTCATGTTTCTGGAAAGGGATACACAAGGATTTGGGTACACAAGTACTTCTGAGTATATATTACCATCCCCAGATAGATGGCCAGTCAGAGCGCAGGATTCAGGTGCTGTAGGACATGCTTCAAGCATGCATCCTATATTTGGAGGGTCTTGGGAGAAGCACATACCTCTAGTGGAGTTTTCCTACAATAACAATTTTTAAGCGATGATTCAGATGACACTTTATGAGGCTTTGTTCGGTAGGTCATGTCGATCACCCCTATATTGGCTAGAAGCAGGAGAGGCGACTATACTGGGACCTCTTATTGTCCAAGAGACCACTGAGCAGGTGGAGTTGATTTGGAATAGGATGGATACTACATAGTCTCGGTAGAAATATTATGTTGATCGACGGAGATGGCCTCTGGAGTTTGAGGTTGGAGATTAGGTTTTCTTACATGTCACACTGAGTTTGGTACACATGATGATTAAGAGACAGGGGAAGCTTTCACTGAGATATGTTAGGATGTTTGAGGTTTTGGAGAGAGTCGAGCCTGTTGCCTATCGGTTGCAGTTACCTCAGAGGTATCGGGTTATGCACAACATCTTCTACGTTTCTCAGCTACAACGTTACTTCGCTAACACATCTCATATTTTTCAACCCAAGGAGGTTGAGTTGGAGGTGGATGAAAAGTTCGAGGAGCATCCAATATGGATTATTGATCGAAGCATGAAGGTTCTCTGTGGCCAGTCTGTTCCTCTGGTATGGGTATTGTGGCAGCACGACCGAGTGCAGGACGAGAGTTGGGAGAGGGAGATTGATGTGTGATGGTAGTGGCCGGATCAGTTCGAGGATTCTTCTTCACCACCTTGTTCTGGAAATTCGGGGACAATTTTCTTTAAGGGGGATTTTGTAAGAACCTGGATTTTCTTTTCAGGTATGGATCTTGATTTTAGGTGTTTTTGAGAAAAAAGGGATTTTTTAGAAATTTTGTAAGTACACGCCATGTACTTAGGTGCACACGTCATGTACCAGGTTGTCATGGGTAGCTGTGTGTTGGCCGTGTAATGGATGAGACATGACCATGTGGGGTGACTTGGAAAATCGCTAATGTCGGGGGATGATTGAGGCAAATACACGACGTGTTCATTAATAGTACACATCGTGTACTTTTTCTTTTAATTGATTAATCAGACCAGGGTTGCGTCTAATCTCCGGAAATGTCTTATTCTGGTAGTACCTTGCGAAGGAGCATCCGGAATCTTCGATTCTTCTCAAAGCCACCATTTCTCCATCCAAGGTTTGATTCGATCTCCGGAGGGTGCGTTGTAATCCCACCAGTGAGTTATTTCTTCTTCTAGAGCCTATCCTCCTGATTTCTTCTCTCTCTCGAGTTATTCAAGGTTGAAATTTTTTGACATTTTTGTAGATCTACATCATTCTAGGCCGATTCAAGGGCTAGTATTCGAGATTTTTCATCGTACAATGTTGAGGTATGTGGTTTGTTTCCTTTCGTTGTTTGTATTTGAGTTTTATATGCCAAAGTGTCAATTACCCATGTTTCGGTTATTTCGGGTTAAGGAGATTAGACCCTATTTTAACAGACTTATATTGATTGATAGATTAAGGGTAATTATTGTGGTATTATATGAAATATCATGTTTTAGGAACACCCCATGGGTGTGTTTCTTTGTTTGAATGTTTAGGGTTGTTTGGTCTAGGTTGCCTATGAGGCAGACCTTGTTTCCTTTCCTTACTTGATAGGATGGAACTGATTACCTTTTTATGCTTATTAAATGATTATGATACGCATTGGAATTGTTTATCCATGTATTAGTTGAGATTACTTTGGGATTCTTGATGTCATATATGCATGATTGAATTGCATATGGATGTGAGAACCTGGTGTAGTTAGACCACATGAGGAATTGACATTGAGTGCTTCCTCAGAGTGTCTATTATATTTCACACTACGAGACCACAGGTGGGATTGATGGTGAGTGCTCCATCAGAGTGTTTATAGTTTACGTTACAAGACCACAAAGAGAATTTACGTTGAGTGCTTCCCTAGAGAGTCTGTAGTTATTCTAGAAAGACCGTAGGGGGAATTGACGGTGAGTGCTTCTTCAGAGTGTCTTTGCCTTTTTTTGAATTATTTGGCCAGAGGGGTTAGACTGTGTGATCTACCGAGAGGGTTAATGTAAATATTGAATGTTTGTGATGTGCCTGCAAATCCAAAGCACAAGCTTGGATTTGGTCATGTTAGGTTGTCTTCTGAGATACTTGTTTATGATACTTATTTGATTAAATGATGAACATTAAATGATAATGAATGTAAATGTAAACTATAGGATTGGTTACTTTTGTGTACTCCTAGTCCCTTTGATGAATTTCCATTATTACCTGCTATATATACTCACTGACAGTTATGCACAGATCGTGTGGTGATTTCCTACTGGTATTTCAACTCACACCCTATTTGGGTCATGCTTTTGGACCCAAATAGATTATATGGTTGCAGTTATATATAAGGGAAAGCACCCTTCGTCATTAGATACTTGATTGCTGTGGAGATGGAGAGTATGGGACCAAGCTGAGGCTTTCGATGCTATTGGAATTTTTTTTTCTTTTATACTTTGGTTTCATACTATATTTCTAGAATTATGACTTGTTTGGATTTTTTCCTAGATATATGTGACATGAATCATTTATATATGTGTTCTGGTTGTTTATTTACTTTCAGTCTTCCCATGTTTACTTGTTGTATGGTATTATTGCTTCTACTACTGTTAATTATTTGTTATTCCATTGTGCATACTCTTCTAATGAGGGAATAGTTTCCCCACTATCACACCCAAGGCCCTCCCTGCTAGTCGGAAGCCTCTGGAGTTCAGAGAAATGTGTTTGAGGCTATGTGACCAATAGGGTACGGGGCACCTTTGGGAGACACCCGAAACCGAGATGTTACAAAGGTCATAAGTCACATAGTTCTACTCATGCAGTCTCAATTGTCATGAGCCATAAGAAATAACTACTTTCCCATACATCAGGACACAACCAAGACCAGTTCCTGATTCGTCACAGAACACCACGTAGTCGATGCCCTCCTATGGCTACCTCAAGATAGGAGCACTTATCAAGCTCTTCCTTAGTTGCTGAAATCTCTACTGGCATCATTCTGTCCACATGAAGGGTTTTTACTTCTTCATCAATGCCATTATGGGTGCTTCCACTCTATATAATTTGGGTATAAACCTCTGATAGTACCCATCCAATCCAAGGAAACTTCTCACCTCGGTAACGCTCTTGGGTGACTCCCAAGAAAGCACCACCTTGATATTTACTGGATCCATTGAAACTCCAACATTTGAGATGACATGTACCAGTAAGTGGACCTTTCGTATCTAGAACTCAAAATTGAAGAGATTTCTGTAAATCTAGTTCTCTCGAAGTTTGTCCAGAACCATCCTTAAGTGTATCGTGTACTCCTCCTTGGACACTGAATACACTAAGATGTCATCAATGAAGATCACTACAAACTAGTCTAAGTACAGTTAGAAGATCCTATTCATGAGTTCCATGAACATTTTTGGGGTGTTCTTCATTCCAAATGGCATCATTAAATACTTATAGTGGTCATAGAGAAATATGAAATCCATATTCGATATGTCCTCATCTCGTACTTAAAGCTGGTGATAGACTGATCTGAAGTCTATCATTGAGAATCATATCACTCCCTTCAGCTGATCTAAGAGGTAATCAATCCTCGGTAGAGGATACTTGTTCTTCACGATCACTTGGTTCAGGCGCTGGAAGTCCACACATAACCTCAAGTTTCCATATTCCTTCTTGGAAAACAACACGGGGGCTACCTATAGTGAAATGATGGGCCTTATGAACCCCTTGCTCTACAAGTCCTAAAACTATACCCTCAGCTCCTAGAGCTCTGTGGGAGCCATCTGATATGCAGGTGTAGATATCAGTGTCGTCCTGGGGTACATATCAATGCATAAGTCTACCTCTCTCTGAGTAGGTAGTCCTGGAACATCCTCGGGAAATACATCCTCGTACTCATCCACCACTGTAGGAAACTATGGACTCATCTCATCCACTGCACTGAGGGTCATGCTCGCCAACAGATCAGTGATCGGCTGAGACCTCCTATGTGTGATTCCATCTCACGCTGCTCCATTTTCCTTCTCATTGAAAAAGGAAAACTAGTTCTCATCTCCTCAAGCACACCACACTATGTATCTAAAACAGTCGATCTGAACATGAACTGCTAATAGCCAATCCATACCCAGAATGATGTCGTAAGGCCTCAATGCCTCTACTAGGAGATCACATCCAAATCTCTCACCTCTAAGAGTGGAATCACACTATCAGTACCAGTGTGTGATCATTGAATCCCCTCCCATAGGAGTCTCTAATCATAAGGATTGAGCCAACGGCTCGATCAGAATCTATGAGATCTGAATAAGGTCTGTGGCAAGGAAAGAGTGATTAGAACCTGTGTCTATAAGAACTGTAGATAAAGTGGAGAAGACACAGATAATATCTCATATCTTCTCTAGGATGTTGGGACCATAGGCCCTGATTGCCTGAAGTTGAGCCTGCCCCTATCCACCTACTCCTTGAGCTCGTGGTGGACCACTTGGGGGTGGTGGTGGTGGTACCTCGTACCTAAGACCACTTATTGCAGCTCGTCCTGCTCCTCTTCCACAACTGCCACCTAGAAGACCGACCTGTTCCTGTCTCTACTGCTGCCTCATTGGTCCCTCAATCATCTTTCGGTCCTCTACACGGTGAGTCGGGCAATCTCGAGCCATGTGCCCCTGCTCACCGCATGTGAAGCATACTTTGTTCCTCTAATGACTCCATATGCCCCTGGATCCTCATACCACCAACCCTAAGTCATGGGGTCGTCCTCCGAATGGTCTAGCCCTCTTGGGCCTCTACTTCATCTATTAGCTACCTGCCACGTATTACTCGGTCACCTGTCACCCAGTGGTAGCTCCCACCGTTGGTGCCTACTCTGCGAGGAATCTCTCCACTCATAGAGCTCGCTCCAGCACCCCAGCCTACTTAGGGATGTTGAGGAAAATCATCGATTCCCTGATATCCCATCATAGACCCTGCTCAAAGGTCTGTGCCCTAAAGAAATGGTCTTGTAACATATCCGTAGAGTAACTAGAGAGGTCTGCGAACCTCGCAGAGTACTCAACCACTATCAGGTTTCCCTTTTGTAGGTAATGTAGCTCCTGTATGCGCACTGAGCGAAAAGTCACGGGGGAATAACTCTTCCTTGAAAAGTAACTCGAAGTCAGACTAGGTGAGGGTCGCCTCCTCATTCATTTGGATCGTCAAACTCCACCATCTCCCTGTCAAGCCCTGTAGAAGGATCATGACTAGAACTGTCATCTGGTCAAGTGGCATCCTCACTAAGCAGAAGACTCACATTATTGCCTCCAGCCAATCCTCAGCAACCTGAGGATCTATCTCTCCCTTAAACCTAGGAGGTATCTATCTCTGGATCTCATGTAAGGCACTGAGCCTACGTGTGTCCTCTATTGGTAACATCAATAATTAGCACTGACCAACAGGCAGTGGTAAAGCTGGGACACTGCCCAAAGGTTCCATCTCGGGCAATGGTCCCTATATTGAAGCCTCGTTACTTTGTGGACCATCCTCATGGTCACGTACTGGAATCCTGGATGGCTATCTATGTGGAGGCATGCTGAAAGAGATCAAGATGAATCACGATTAATATATTATACCTGGTGAGATGACTCTAACTCAGAAAGATCATGAAAAAATATTCAAAGAAGCGTGGCACCAGTTTATTCATGTACTGAGTCGGAAAACATAATTCAGGGTGCTGGTGTATGGATACATCGGTCTCCACACCAACTCTAGACTCCCTAGCCTGAAAGCCGAACTCGAAACACTTAACATTGTTTCCCTATAAAAATTTACAGACTCTTAGATCTTCTGGTAGAACCAACCGCCCTTTGATACCACTTTTTCATAACCCATCCCCTAGGGCCCATGTCGTGACTACCCCAAGCCCGCCTTCCATAGGCTAGGGGATGACGACTAGAACTGAGTAAGCATATCTTCAAAAAGGGAAGGCATTTCCTTTAAACCTGTACACACACACAAAGCTCAAACTATGGAAAGTAAATACAAATTAAACCACAACTATCACTGAGACAACTTCTAATAGTACAGTACAAACTGAAAGTACAAAGGGGCCAAAATACAAGCCTATAACCACAAAGGAAAGTACAACTACCATAACCTGTCCACTCGAGAACCTACCTGAATAGTAGGTGAAGGGTAGTTTTATGTAGTTTAAGTACACTCGTCTATCCCTTCTCACTGAGAACCACCTAGTCCCAGACCACCAAGGTCTGCGTCGAAGCATCGATCACCTGCATGAGACACGACACGTGCGGGCGAAGCCCATGCAGAGGTGAGTAACACAATAATCAATAGGGACCCCAAACCACAAAAAAATACCACAAAGAAATACCACAAAGAAAGACCACAAAGAAAAGACAGATCACAGCAGGTATAGCTCAAAGTATAGAATGTAAGATTATTAGTTGTAAAGTTGAATCATCTTGTACGAATGATGGACTCATCCCTGATGAGTCACTGAGGTTCTCTCGGCTACTAGACCACAGAGGTCTGCTCTGCTACTAGACCACTGAGGTCTGTTGGGCTACTGAACCAGTGAGGTCTACTGTGCTTCTAGACCACTGAGATATGCTCTGGTACTAGACCACTAAGGTCTGCTTAGCTACAGGACCACTGAGGTCCAATCAACTACTAGGACACTAAGGTACACTGCGCTATGAGACCACTAAGATCCACTCGGCTACTGGAACACTGATGTCCGCTCAGCCACTAGACTACCAAGGTCTACTCAATATACCCTTCATGTCACATCCAGTCGTAGGATTCCCGCTAGTAGAATGCTTAATTCCGAGAGAATATACTCCTCAATCCATCAGTTGCATGTCACTGCCACGAAGTCTCCCTTAGAGAATACCCAAAGGACCGTCTCATCGCAAGGGTCCTAATGCCACAAACGGAGTGTCAATCAAACGCTTGATCCGAAAGATATTACAGTTTTAGTAAACAGGGACCGGTTGTGTCTCGGCCTCGTCCGAATTGGTTGGACCGACCTGAACCAACCCGGTCTGGGGTCCCACATGACCCTCCCGGATTTTTCCAACCCAACCCAACCCGGTTGGGTCTGGGCCGGCTCAGCTTGGCCTAACCCATTGGGCCTTGTGGGACTCATCCCGGTTCGGCCGTGGGTTCATCCCGCCAGGCCACCCAACAACCCAATCCGCATTCTTCAGCCCAATCCAACTTAATTGCATCAGTTTCTATCCAATCAGGCTGCACAGCGGACTGGTTTCCTATCCAGCCCGGCCCGCATGGTGGGCTAGTTCTCCTCCAGCCTGGGTGGCCAGGTCCACACCATCGGCCTATCCCGCATCGGCGGGCCGACTTTGGTACAGCACCGATGCTGCGTTGGCGTCCGGTTCACACAACCATGTGGCCATCTGAGGCTGACCGCCTCCCCTCTGCACACCATGGTCTTCCCCTTGAGCTGCTCGAACTGATGCAATGCCCGACCGACGCTGCCCCCTGCACCACTGCGGCCCCTACTGGTCGTGGTCTCTGCCACCTTGGTGTGCCATTGGGGAGAACCACCTCCTGCCCGCGACCGCTGTCAGTGCACCGAAATCGCTCCGGTGGTCCGTTTTTTGATTTGTCTGTGCTTCCAGGTTTCTTAGGGTGCCATTGTCACTATTTCATACTCTTTGCTGTCTTTCCATCACTCTGGGGGTCCGACTACATTTGGAATCCTCCCACCAAAGATCTGACGCGACCTTTTGGGTCCATCGGCAAAGAACAAGGAGAGAGAGAGAGAGAACGGATCACAGAGAACACCCAATGAACAAATTAGATTTTGTTCGTGACGGCTCAGGGTTGTTCTTGTCAGCGGGATCACGAAGCATAATTAAAATCACCAAGATTTAATTCCTGATATCAAACCCGCAATAATATTTCCCAATCCCACAAGAAGAATTCATCTACAGATCAACTAGTTAGTGAGTTGATTTTTGGATCAACAAGTTAGTGAGTTGATCTACATTCTTTGATTTGAAGGGAAGAATAGGGGGAAAACAATCACTCAGATTTAAACTCCTACCTAGGAAGAGGAGATCGGTTGAGGAAGATCGCCAGTCACCATCCTTCGATCTCCGGTTCTGATTTTCTATCCAAGGGTATCATCGCCGCTTTCCAATTCACTGCCATTCTTCATTGGAGAGGTTTCCTTCTTCATTCGTTAGAGGAATTACAGGGTTGTTTGTCAACCTGAATCCATGTTTAATTAAATAATGAAGATGTGTTGCGCGTTGCAGTGTTGCCACGCTGATTTATTAATGGGGTTCATTAATGGATTCATTGTCACCTCATCACTGTACCACAACTCTGATGAGTTGTTGCATAACGATGAAGAGAAAATAATAAAATAACTTATTAAGTTATTTTTATTTTTCTTCTCAAGGTCCCGAAAACTATATTTTTCGGTCGACCCACGCCAGTCGATATTAGGCTCTTCCTAAGATAATCCCAATTCTCTGAGTTCAACAGTGCCCTTAGATTTTTGATTCGGACACCAATTTAAAAGTTAAAAAAACTCGTTCGCACGATTATTTAATGAATTTTTAAAATAGTTTGAAAATACATTCTGGTCACTCCAGCCCTCAGAATCACGTACCGTCTCAGAGCCTGGTCTCAAAATAATCCCAATTAATTTTCAAAAAAATTACATGGAATTCTGGGGTATTTCATAATTCATCTGTTAAGGGGTCCAACCAAATTGATTTGTCCAAGAAACCAAATCTACAAAATGTCAAAAGTTGTGTTCTGTATTTCATCCATATCTCGAGATGTAGTTGTCCAAATGGTGCCAATTTTTTGGTGAATATATTCAAGAGGTGGGGAAACAAATTTTTTAATTTTTTCCAAAGTGATATAAGACTTTTTGGCAACTCAAAAACATGGGCTAAGTTTTTTATCAAAATATGAGGGCTCAAAATGACCTTTCACTTTCCTATAAAATGATACCTTGGGCACCCCATTTGCAAGTTCGACCTGGAGGCAAGGTGATGCTATTTTGGAGTCCAAGAGTAGTCCATATATAGATACCCTGGTCTTTTACACATATTATTACATGATTTTTAACATAAATATCCAATAAAAACAACCCAAAGATTAAGAGGGTTAGTGTGTTTGGAACACTATGTTCATAATAAATAAAAGTGAAACTGAAATAAAATTTATTTATTTTAATATCTTCAATGAGATCCTAAATCCCTTTGAACTCCTAAAACTACATAGAATAACATGGGGAATACATAAACAAATGGGTGAGATATAAATCCCAGTAAGAGAATAAACACGATGAAGTATAACATATGAGTCACAAGGCATATCATGATATCATAAAAGACAAGGTGCATGGATAAAAATATGAGAGAATGACATAAATAACACAGAATCATATATCATGGAATCATAGGAATGTGGAAAAAATATAAAACATGACATAAACATAAGTTAATGCTAACTTTCGAGACAAAATCACGTGGTGGATAGAGTCCCAACATTGATTAGGTTTACTCCCTGATCCCATACATGTCATCTCATGAGACATAAACATTACATAATTCATTGGATCTCTATCCAGTTGCACCCATCATAAAATGTACATGCTTATCTGTTCCAAAAATAGAAATCAAATGTAGGCCATAAATATAAGAAGTTTCCATTGAAAGAAATGGGTTGCATAATCATGTCTTATAGCATATCCAAATAATGTACCATAATGGTTTCCATGAAATATGGGACTAAAAAATTCTTGGATATCCATATGTAAAAAAATAACTATAGATCATGAATAATTATCTTCATGTGAAGTGAATATGTGAAAAATATTGGATAGATAACTTTGGAAATATATCACTTGAGAAGGGTTTTAGGGAAAAGGGTAAAGAATCTTTAAACAGGGGAAAGCATATTAATTTCCCTAAAATTAGTAATGAACTAAAAAATGTTTTCCATAATGTAATAAGAAAATTTAGAAACCAAGGATAGTTTAAATCATTTTATGTAGTATCACTTGAAATGGGGTAAGAAGCAGAGAAGTTCCCTTTAATCAGATTTGATTATCAAATGAAATTGAGAATGGAACCTTCAAGTCATGTATATCCCCATCAAAGAAAAGTGAATTTAACTAGGTATATATGTGTATGAAATATATACAAGATATAGAATAATTACATAAGAATAATATATAGATAAAGTGGGGGAAATAGAGAGAAAGCATATCCCAAAGAAAATTGGGTTGTTCGGAGAGAACCCTTACCTTAGGTTTCAGAATCATTCTACACTTGCACATAATGTTCTCAATAATCAATTACTGCAAATATATCCTTTATCAGTGTTAGAGAATTTCATTAACAGCGCTAGAAAAGCGTTGTTATTCGAGGTGAAGATAAGGGGGGTTCCCTTTATCAGCACTTAGAAAAGCACTGATAAAGGACCCTTTTATCAGCACTAAAAAACGTGTTGATAAAATGGGTATTTTATCAGTGCTAAAAAAAGCACTGATAAAAGTTAAAAAACATTAAAAAATATTTTTTTTGCAATTCGGCAGGGGCTTTAACAGCGCCCTCCACCCCAACCCGCACGCCCCACCCACCCTTTAACAGCACTAGCCTTTATTCCACAGGCACGTGCGACCTTTTTTTCCTTGGATTCGAACTCTGGACCTATTGTCTGCACACCTAAGCCTTTACCACTCCACCATATTGCGTTGCTCTTCATTTATTAATATATCTATTTATTTATATATATATTTAGTTATATTTACTCGTATATTAATATATATTTATATTAATATATATATAGTTATATTAATATATATATATAGTTATATTAATATATATATATATAGTTATATTAATATATATATTTATTTATATACATATATATATATATATATTGAATAGAAACCTCACCCACACTATTACAATTCATGCTCTTCTCGGCATAGCCCGTTCCCACCGGACGTGTACCAATCCCCGGGGCTCAAATGCGAATCGCAACCCTAGTGAGTAAAACTGGTCTCCCCACACTACCCTGCACTTTTGAGGCGGTAAGTCGCACGATGCGGAATGACCTCGGTCGAAGCCTGCAACCAGTAGGAATCAAACCCCCAACTCTGAGGAACCAAGAGAATGACCCAACCAATTGGGCCACCCCGTGGGGGATTTAGTTATATTAATATATATAGTTATATATAGTTATATTAATTATATATATATATGTATATTAATATATATATATATATAGTTATATTTATATATTCATATATTTATTCGTATATTAATATATATTTATAAGATTATTTTTAAATACAATTATAAAATATTCTTTTTTGTGTGTATTTATAAATAAACAAATATATATATACAACACACACACATATATTATATATGTATTTGTAAGTATAATTATACATATTTATATATATTTACAAATATTATATATTAATATGTATATACATATATATTTTTAGAATATATAGATAATATATATCGGTTTGTCAATACAGACACACACAAATACACACACACACACACACACATCATATAGGTATATAAATATTAATATATTTGTATTTTAAATAAAATGGATATTAGTATTTTATTTAGATAAGCCTTATATATTGAGAAATATACTTTATTTTTCTCTATTCAATAAATTTTACCTTGGTCTTTGACTGAGGCACCACCTTCATAAAAAAATTGAGAAATACACTTTATATGTAAATATGTTTAATTATTTATTTGTAGAATTAAAATTTTATGGGTGAATATATAAAAAAATATGTATATATTGTTATATAGTTAATTATAAATAACATTACATTATGAAAAATGATAAAATTTCAAAGCCATAATATCAATATAAATGTAACCTCTCAGAATAAATTCAGTTCCCAGTGAAAAAGGTCAAAAAGAACCCCTGAAACGAGCCTGAAATTCCATCGAATGTTAAAACATTTGGGTATCCAGACTAAAAAGACAGTTTTGGAGGCCTTCTGAGCCTTTTTTGGCCTTAAAAATGTGACATAAGGTTTTTTTGGATCACTAGCGTGTAGAGCTCATCACAAGCTTCGATTTGATATGTTGTAGAGATCAAACGGACACCCGAATCAAAATTTATGGTCGTTTGAAGTTTGAGTTACGTTTTCAACTTATTTTAGACCTTTTATTAATGTTTTTGATTTTTTTGTGTTTTCAAATTGTTATTAAATGATTATTAGTCGATGATAATTAGCAAATTATTAATTAATAATTTTTTAAGATATTTTTAAGACATTTTCACTATATATCTTATATATAAAGTCGAAATGTTTATTTATACTTATCTAAAACATATTTAAAACATATATATTATATTTATATCAATATAAATTTACTTATATATTTATATATCAATATATTATTTTTTTAGGAAATATTTTTTTTGAAATATATCCTTTATCAGTGTTAGGGAAAAAGCGCTGATAAAGCCCCCCCTTTATCAGCGCTGATAAAGGAACAACACTAAAAAAAGTGTTGATAAAGGGGTGCCTTTATCAGGGCTAAAAAATGCTAATAAAGGGTCACTTTTAACAGAACTTTTTTAGCACTGTTAAAAGTGACCCTTTATCATCGGTTTTTTAGCGCTCATAAAGGCACCCCTTTATCAGCGCTTTTTTAACCGCTGTTAAAGGGTGGCACTGTGGAAACCAAGCTTTGTGATAGTTAATCAAATTAGATTCATTAATTATTTAATTTGGAACCTTTTCCATCCATATTTGATTTATTATAATTATATTATGTTCATTTACAACCATTTTAATGAGATATAATGTTTAATTTCGTTGTTTTGAGTGTGTTTGTTTTCTGGTTCCAAGGTCAGATCCCTTGTGGATAATTATTGAATTGATTATCAAAAGAGACTAAAACTCCAAAAGTTAAATGAAATGATATTCACGTCCCTCCATAAATTTAAAGGATTCTAAATATCCATTTGTGTTCCGATATATGTATGATTCATTTAGTATAAATGGTGTCATTATATGTTTAGTTCATTTATGCGGTTTTACCGATAATCATGAACTATATTCATTTTATTTAATTCAATGATTATTAAAACATTAAATAACTTGAAATAAGTTGTATTATACTTATTATAATCATATTTAACCATAATATTATTTATATAACCAACCTTAAAGACGGTGAAGAAAAACAAAGTATGTTGTTCATGGAGGTGGTGGACCAACCCTATTGTGAACAGTGTTTTTCATTTTAAGAACAAATTAAGGGAGGGTAGAATATAGATATTCCACAAAAACAATAACATATCATTATATTTAGCATATTGATTTTATTATGTAAAGGTTGATGGAAAGTATGTGGGGTGGTAGAAGAAGAAAAAAATCAAAAGAAGTTTAGTTGAGAATTTTACCTCTTCCTTTGGTAGTCTACTCTTAGGCTACCACTTAAGGCTCATTGAAATGGTATTGGGTGATTACAGAAGCATTGGAATGTGGGGTAGAGGATTGGGAAGATAATTGGGGAGAAATTTGGAAAGATCCAAGGCTTAGAAGGTATGAGGAGAAAGGGTGGTGAATAGTGGTATTTATAAGGGCAAGTGAGGAGTGTTTTTTAATATTATATTCATTAGTTTATTATTTTAGTTCAAGAATAGCAATAGCGATAAATCTTGTGACTATATACAATAAATGGTGCATTATAGTTCGACTAATGGGTTCTTACATCACCCATTATGCAATTAATCATGTATTTAACTTATAAAATTAAGTGTTGTATTTTACCATATTTCAAATTTCACCCAAACTTTAATTATTTTAGAAAATACCCAAAAACCACCATAGACTTTTTTTGGCATGTGGATTCCAAAAAATGAAATCCATTTTATGAAAATAAAATTATAAATGTGAGAAATTTAATTTTTAATTAAAATCCTTATACATTAGAAAATTACCTATTTTAATATTATGATCAATTTTTTGACCGTTTAAAATATTACTTACGGTCACATAAAATTAAATTATCATTAAAATTAAAATTGGTATTTTTTTATAAAACCATTTTATGAAAATAAAAATTATTTTAAATCATTATATTTTTTATAAAAATGCAAATAAAACATATATGTTTTATAAAAATATAAACACTTTTTTTTCATTTTTAAAACATTAATTTACTTGTATCATGATGTAAATATGTCATATCTTCATTTTATAAGATATATAAATATTATTTTATACTTACATAGGTGAGAATAGTATTATAATGGTTGGGTTACTATTCTCAATGGTCAGATTATTATTCCAATGGTCAGATTTGCAATGGTCATATTGGTTCTCTACTTTCTATAAATACATCGTATTTCATTAATTCTTCATTAATTTCTATTTTCTCCTAAGGTTGTACATATTTTCATTTTCAAAATGCATATTTCATTACTAATATTCTGTTTTATTTCTATAGTGATGTTCATGAGTGTAATTATTTTGAGGGATAGGGTAGATCCAATTATTTATATTATAACTATCTTATTTTCTATTTATTTTAACATTGTAATACTTTCAATTCTTACGGCCATTTTTATTCTATAAATGTAATGATCAAATTCATATAATAAAATATTGTTGGTTCTATCATGTGGTGCGTGTAGATTATATAATACTATATTACTAAATATTACACAATTATATAATCAACTTAAAAATTTTATTGATAAAATTCTTGGTCATTACACTAGCTTACTCGAAGAGAGAACTTCTTTCTTTGTTCTTGAAGGCTTGAAGTGAAGGGATCCTCAATTCTTGGTATTCTTGGGATATTTATAGGTAATTGGGGTCGGGTATGCCAAGGTAACAATGCGAGTACTGAATTCACCATGTGTGCCAAGCTGGAGATGTTGGGTTGAATTCATGTTAGCGAGATTGAAGGTTAGCGATGCTTCATTTTGGGAGCGACACACAATCAACATGTGTAACGTCCCGACCTGGCTCACCTCTAAGACGGTGGCTGAACTAGTGGGTCACATAACCTCAAGCACATCTCCCTAAACACCAGAGGCTGTCGACTAGTAGTGAGGGCCCTTTTTATGTCTGTGGGGGAGATTATGCTCTCATAGGTAACAGATAATATCACAAAGGAAGTGACCAAAAACAATAATCAATAGTGGAAGCATGAAAATGAATAAACTGCAGTAGAAGAAATATAATAAATCCAACTGAAAGATAAAAACCAAGTGCGGAAACTCACAAAAGAGTTTCATGCCATGATATGAGTCTAAACTGAAAGTACATAAAACAGAACTCAAACACATAGTCAACTAAAAGAAAAGACACAAGCAGCAACTACATCGCGAGTAAGGCCCGGTCCTCTACCCCAGTCTTCATCCTAAGCAATAATGAATAGTCAAGCATTGGAAGTAGCACGATTCCCCTTGTCAATACCTTTAAGCATGTAATCTATTCGGGTGTTGGCGACGCCCGAGCAGGGTGTGAGATAAAATCCCAGTAGGTCGGCACCCACGGTGTCTAAACCTTTCCATTTCATGCAGCAATAAAAATGCAGTGTGCCATTAAATAATAATCCCAGATAATTAATTTAAATGCAATGAAATAAATAAGTCGGCTTGGGTTCCAAACGGCACCCATGCCTAATCACCTGCTTCAGCCTAATCAGGTAGTCTGAAAGGGTACCTGTCAGCAAAATGCACAAACACATATATATGTATAAAACCCAGAAATCAAGATAAAAAAGAAAGAGGTATACCCCAAGCTTGTGCATTGACTTGGGGTCTAAGTCAACTGTCAACTAGGTGTACTACCACATATCAGAAGGATATCTTAATTCCCAAGAAAACTCAAATGGCAATAATATAAACCCTTAAGTGCATCATTTATTAAGGTTCAAGTTGAGAGTTGGAGTTCGAGCCCGTTCCAAAGTTATAGCTACGGAACATCTGCCAATTTATCCAATGCCACCGAGCCCATCCAAGGCAATATTTCGAAAGACCAAGTATCGCCTGAGGCATGGTTTTACCCTGAGTCTGTCCCGATCTTGCAAAAAGGGGTCGTGTGTCACCCGAGGCTGGGTTAGACACATTGACAACTGATTCGTCTTGATGGGCCCTTTTGGAACCGGTATCACTCAAAAGTATTAGAATGTCTGGGGAAGTCTCATTCCGACAAAGACAATGACACCGCCCCCTAACACATATAGGTAACCTGTCAGAAACGGAGGATCTAAGCGTGACCCTTAATACGGGACCCGCCCCCTTTCCCCGCCCTGAATTTAATTAAAGTTTTCACAATAGCATATATGACATAATCAGCATATAAAGTCGCAGCTTGAAAACTAACCAGATACACCCGCATCACAAGGCATAAATCTAACACTATAGCATAACAACTTGAAAGGCAATATACATATCATATCAACCTCAGCGGATAATGCACATTTAAATAATAAGCAGTTCAGTATAACAACTTGCAAGACTATATACATATCATATCAATCTCAGCGGATAATGAACATCTAAATAATAAGCAGTTCAGCATAACAAGTGTCAATGATCTAACAATTCAAGTTCATGTTCAAAGCAACTATTTATTTAATATAATTACAATAAAAAGGGGCTTCGCAACATATGCAATTAATCAAACAATAAACTCGGATAATGGAAGAATACACCGATCATGTCGGTGCGCCTAAAGGGGTGTCCAAATTTGTTGCAATAATTCAAACAACTATTCATTTAATTTAAAAACAATATAAAGGGGTTGCGCAATACGCGCAACTAATTAAATTAATAACCCGACTAACGGAAAAATACACCGACTATGTTGACACACCCAATGGGGTGTCTGGTCTTGTTGCAACCATTAAAACAAATTAATTTAAGATGATTAAGGTTGCAACAATTAAACAGAACCATTAAAATAATTAAAATGGGTAAAATTACAGAAAGCTGGTAGACACCGACTAACGACACAACGGTGCGTTTTTATAAATTGCAAAAAACCAGAGGGAAAGCGAGTAAGAACCCTACCTTGTAGTCGTAGATGACTCTAAGATCTGCAGTAGACTTTGATTTGACCTAAAACAGATGAAAACAAAGGATTTTAGAAAAACCCCAAAATAGGGTAAAAATATTCCACGACGAATTGCATGCAGATTACTCAACAAAAACGCACGATTCCAATTGAGAAATATTAGCCTTTCCCTAATGTTTTCTGATCACCTGACGGTGAAGGAATTGGACGTCGGACGGAGGAGAAACGGCCTTCTGAAGGGGTTGCTGGTTGGTGTGACGGGATTGAGGGGTGCGACATGATGAGTGGGAGAGGGAGAGAGGAGATGAAAAAAAAGGAAAAAGAGAAAAGGAAGAAAAAGAAAAGAAAAGAAAAATAAGAGAAAAATAAAAGATAAGAAAAAAGTAAATAAAAGAAAAAGAAAAAATAAAACAAAATAATGGAAAGGAAAAATAATTAAAATAATTAAAAACGGGAATCCCCCATTTAATTATTTTCATTTTTACCGTAACCCCCTCTTTATTTTATTTCAGAATTTCTTTTTATCATTTCTTTCTTTCTTTTAAATCTTCTTTAAATTTCTTATTATTCTTTTCCAATCCTTAATTAATTATTTAAAACATGAACATCACGTCAAAGCATGACGTGACATTTTTCATGAAACGTCTACAATTATTTAAATTAAAAAAAACTACCCGGGACCCGTAGTGAGGGGCGCAGGCGCGCGCCCCGAGTCGCTTAATTAATTAGACTGCAATAAAGTAAAAACGTTACATACCTGATTAAGGTTGAGATGTTACAACCTCCCCTCCTTAAGACAACTCATCCCCGAGTTTCCCTTCTAAGGGTAGTGGAACGTCGCCAGAGGAGAGTTCCGACCACTGCACACGTACATCCATCTCTCTCTCCCAAGTCTCGTCCTGAATGCGTCCATGTTTCCACAACATCCGGATCAATGGGACTGTCTTTCCTCAGAGGAGTTTCATGCTACGATCGACGATACGGATCGGATGCTCTGCAAAGGATGCATCAGCATCAAGCTCGATGTCGTCCGGGTCAAAATAATGAGATAGGTCTGGATGATATTGTCGAAGCTGAGATACATGGAAAATGTCATGCATGGCATGGTACCTCTGAGGTACCAATAACTGATAGGCTACCGGCCAAACTCTCTCCACTATCTCGAATGACCCGACGTATCTCAGTGATAACTTCCCCTACCTCATGATCCGCATGTGACCCAACCTCAGAGAAACACGCAGAAAGACTCGATGTCCCACCTCGAACTCCATAGGTCTGTGGCGACGATCAGTATAAGACTTTTTCCTGGACTGAGCAATAGTCATATGCTTCTGAATCGGCTGAACTTGCTCAGAAGTCTCCTGAACGAGATGAGGACCCAACAGAGCTGTCTTACCTGCTTCGAGCCAGCATAAAGGTGAACGGCATAGTCTACCCTAGAGATCCTCGTACGGAGCCATTTGGATTGTCGCCTGGAAGCTGTTATTATAGGTAAACTCAACAAGAGGCAAATGCTTCTCCCAGAAACCTCCAAAATCAAGGTTATAGGCCCGTAACATATCCTTTAACACTCATATAGTTCTCTCAGACTATTCATTGGTCTGAGGGTGATATGTAGTACTCAGAAGTACCTGTGATCCCAGTGCCTTTTGCAACCCTTGACAGAATCTTGAAGTAAAGCAAGCATCCCTGTCCAAGACAATAGAATGAGGTACACCATGAAGTCGCGCAATTTCCCGGAAATACAGTCTTCCCAACTCATCAATCATAAAGGTCTCTTGGATAGGCAAGAAGTGCGCAACCTTGGTAAACCTATCGACAACCACCCATATTGCATCGCTGCTTCGAGGAGGTCTTGGAAATACTTTAACGAAATCTATGGTGATTTCATTCCATTTCCATTCAGGAATGGATAGAGGTTGTAGGAGTCTAGCAGGTCGTTGGTGCTCTGCCTTCACCTATTGACAGGTGGAGCACCGAGTGATGAAACCTGCTATCTACCTTTTCATACTAGGCCACCAATACTATAGCATCCAGCCTTTTTATAACATAAACTTTCATTACATTACACAAAACTGAGGATCTTTAAGGTCTAGTGTCTTGGAAACTAGGAACATAAAACATGAAAACAACATAAAACATTCTTCTTAAACACTTGAAAGTCTTCTCCTTAAGTTCATCCTAGGTTCATTACTGCATCTCATAACCTGGGGACATACATCAAAAGAAAGAGTGAGCAGAAGGCCCAGTAAGGGAAACAAGAGGAACATTTTACATGAGAACTTGATATACTTCAATAAGGACATGAAAAGAACTTTAAGGCATGAGAAAGAAATCATGAGGCATTTCATAATAAAAATAACATTTTTCATAACTTGAAAATGTGGCTACATAATTTAACATAGAAAATCATGAACATATCACCAAGGTCCATCCCCAAGGTGTCATTTGAAAATTACCAAGGTTATTCACCAAGGTATCGTGAAAATTGTAATCTCTAGTGGTTACATCATTACCCAATACATTGGAGCGCTATCAGGGTGCACCCTTAAATTTGCCTTTATTATCATGTGAGACACATATATCATCATCAAACATTTCATAAATAACCCATATAGAATAAAATAAATGGGTTTCATTTCATAATCATAACGTTTTAAAAACTGCATTAAAGACATGATCTTTACGTTACTTTAAACCCACGGAAGGGAAAGTGGGTATCATGTATGTAAATTCCAGAATTTAAAATAGAACATTTTGATATATATGTGAATAACCTTGTAGAAATAAGAGCTTTGAGTATTCACTTTATAACATAAAATAATTTTGAGAAAAGAGAGAGGCATTTTGAGACGAAAATTCTGCAGCATAACGGCTATGTTTCGGGGTTTTAGAAAACATTGAAAAGAGAGGGGACATGGGTCACCCACTCATAAATGATACATAAAACAGTAAGGGGACAGAATAAGAAGGATATATGGACATGTTAATGAAATTTGAAGGACATACCATTTGAAATGAAAAACATGGAAGGAAGACAAAAATTAGATTTCTCTTATGAAAATTCGGCACCCTAACGGCGTCACTTAAACTTCAATAAAAAAGAATTGACAAGATCAAATAGGGTCTCTCATCATATGATCATAAGAGATCAGTATGATAGATATAGAGATCATACCCCAACATAATAAAAAGGAACTTTAAAGACTTGACATGAAAATCGAACTTGAAAAATGAGAAGGGTGAAAGAATCCCTTAAAAATTCGGCAGCCTAACGGCGTCACTTAAACATTCATAAAACGAAATGATGAGAGTAAGAGGGGATCTCTCATCATATAAACATGAAAAGGGCAGTAAGAGGAATATAAAAGAACATCCTCTCACATAATAACATGGAGCATAAAAGGAATGACATAAAAAGGATTACATGAAAAGAAAGAGAGAGGTCAGATCCCTTACCTTAAAACGTGACTCTTGAAACTCAAAGGTTTGGACCTTGAGGGCTTGGGGGAACCTTGGGAGGACTCCTTGGGAGGTAAGGAGACCAGAACTTCGTTGGGGGAGAGTTGGGGGTGAAAACTAAAGGAGGAAAGGGTGGGTATTTATAGGGAAAGTGAGGGGACAAGGCATTAATGGCCAAGGGACACCTTATTAGTGGTTTTGGCAAAACCATGGGCTTGCCCATGGTATTTGCCCATAGTATTGGCCACTTGGGACACCTCATACCTTATCTTACTATTCATAATTCTACCATATTGATTACATACTTAATACATCATTTAATGATGTCATTAAATACCCGTAACTTAAAAACTATACTTTCACTATTCATCGAAAATTCAACTTTCTCAGAATAATCCCAAAATTTCACCTTAACCAAATATCAATGCTTTGATTTCAAAAATGAAATCCATTTTATAAAAATAATTTTCTAAATATTTTTAATTAAATTTTTAATTAAAAACACTATTCACCGAAAATTCATTTTTTTCAGAAAAATCCCCAAAAATTACCTTAACATAATATCGATGCTCTGAGTTCAAAAATAAAGTCCTTTTTATAAAAATAATTATTTAATTATATTTAGTTAAATTTTTAATTAAAAAACACTATTCACCCGAAAAAAACTAATACTTGATTAATCATTTATGAAACCGTTATTTACCCATTTTATTGAATCACGTTACTTAATCTAGGTGTCTAAATTATATTAAAACTTTCTTTGAGTGAAATTACTAATCCATTTGGTCACATTACTAATCCTAAACGTAAAATCACTATTCATAAATTATTATTCATCAAAAATTAAGTTGATCTTATTAGACTCCAAATTCCTTACTGAACACTTTTGTAGAAGACCATTTTTTGAAAATAATTACACATCATTAGTTATTTAGGGTTTTCATAAATATTTTAAAATATCCTTTTTTCCAAAATTCATCAATAAAATACATTCTAAAATTATTTGGACATTTGAAATTTCACAAACATCACTAAAGGAAGAAATCTCAATCCATTCATCGCAAAGGATTACACAAAGAAGCTAGGGTCTCGTCACATAGCCCCATATAACACCGGCATATGACCTAAGTGTAAGGTGTGCTATGGTGAGAGAATCTGAGGGAGGCTCATATAACATTGCCCTAGTAGTAATCTCTACTAACTTGAACTTCTCTCATAGGCGTTTCCGTTCAAGCTTGACACGCTGGAGTTCGGCTTGGGCTTGGTCCAAAGCGAAGCCCACAGATGCTACCTCCTTCCCAAGCTCTGATAAGTGGGCTTCATAAGTTTCAAGTCTACTGGATGAAGCCATCGACTCTTCTTTATTCATTAACCAATAACATCTCTATTAAATCATTAAGAGTAAGTTAATACACTATTTAAAAATTTTGGGTCGTTACATTCTTCCCCCCTTAAGAAATTTCGTCCCCGAAATTTATACTTGAGGCCTAGTCGAAAAGGTGAGGGTACTTTTGCTTCATCGTTTCCTCAGGCTCCCAAGTCGCTTCTTCATACTTATGATTCCTCCACAACACTTTCACAAGGTGGGTAGTCTTGTTTCATAGAACCTTGTCTCTACGGTCCAAGATCTCCACTGGCTGCTCCTCATAAGAGAGGTCATGTTCCAGTTGTACCACCTCTGGGTTCAGTACATGCGAAGGGTCGGGTATGTACTTCCTCAAGAGAGATACATGGAAGACATTGTGAACTTGAGCTAGGTTCGGTGGAAGTGCTAGACGATAGGCCACTGCTCCTATGCGATCAAGGATTTCATAGGGGCCAATGTACCTAGGGCTAAGCTTCCCTTTCTTCCCAAACCACATGACTCTCTTCCATGGAGAGATTCGAAGGAAGACTTTGTCACCAACACCAAACTCCAAGTCCCTTCGACGATTGTCAGCATAGCTCTTCTGCCGACTCTGAGCTGCCTTTATGTGTTGTTGGATGGCATGAACCTGTTCTGTCATCTCTTGCACGAGATCAGGCCCAAGAAGCTTCCTCTCACCAGTTTCATCCCAACAAGTAGGAGTTCTACACCGCTTTCCATATAGAGCTTCATAGGGTGACATCTGAATACTCGCATGGAAGCTGTTGTTATAGGAGAACTCCACTAATGGGAGGTGTTGATCCCATCCACCTTTAAATTCCATTGAGCATAATCTCAACATGTCTTCGAGTGTCTGAATAGTCCTTTCAGATTGGCCATCAGTTTGAGGATGATAGGCCGTACTAAAATTCAATTCAGTATTCAGAGCATGTTGAAGACTTCTCCAGAATTTTGATGTGAATCTTGGGTCACGATCAGATACGATGGATAGTGGTACCCCATGCAGCCTTACCACTTACTTCACGTATATCTTGGCAAGCTGATCCAGAGAGAAATCTTCCCGAATAGAGATAAAATGGGCTGTCTTGGTGAGACGGTCCACAATAACCCATATCGCATTGTTTCCTTTGGATGTTTTCGGGATACCAGTTACAAAGTCCATAGTGATATTATCCCACTTCCATACTGGTATGGGTAGCGGTTGTAATACCCCCTTAGGAAGTTGTCGTTCTGCCTTTACTTGCTGACACACCAGGCACCTTGTAGTGTAATCAGCAATCTCCCTCTTCATTTTATCCCACCAATAATGATCACGAAGGTCTCTATACATCTTAGTGCTTCCTGGATGTATAGAGAAAGTAGAGCTATGAGCTTCATCCATCAGTTCTTTCTTTATCTCCGGAATAGATGGAACACATAGTCTTGTACGAAATTTCAATACACCTTCTTGATCAATATTGAAATCAGGGAACTTCCCATCCTTTACAGCCTCGAACTTCTCCTGCAGCAAAGGATCTTATTTTTGAGCCTTCTTGATCTTCTCTAGTAATGAAGGTTGAGAAATCATTTGGGATAGGGTTGATGATGTCCCTTTCCTTATAATTACCATGTCCAGTTTTACTAGATCTTTAATCAAGGGATCTCCTAAGATCCTCATTGTTGCCAGAACAACAGGATATTTCCTACTTAACGCATCTACGACTTTGTTTGCTCTTCCAGGGTGATAATGTATTGAAAAATCATAGTATTTAATAAGAGCCAACCATCTCCTTTGTCTCGTGTTCAATTATTTCTATGTGAAAATATACTTTAGACTTTGGTGGTCAGTGTATATATCACATTTCTCCCCATAAAGATAGTGCCTCCATATCTTTAGAGCAAAAACAACTGCCGCCAGCTCTAGATCATGCGTAGGATAATTCTGCTCATGAATCTTCAACTGTCGAGATGCATAAGCAATTACCTTGTCATTTTGCATGAGGACGCACCCAAGCCCTTTCAGAGATGCATCACTAAAAATAACGAATCCTTCTCCGATAGAGGGTAGTGTTAACACAGGTGCAGTAACCAATCTCTTCTTCAGCTCTTGGAAACTTTCCTCACATTCCTTTGTCCAGATGAACTTAACCCCTTTTCGAGTCAACTTGGTTAGTGAATTAGAAAGCCGTGAAAAGTTTTTCACAAACCTCCTATAATATCCCGCTAAGCCAAGGAAACTACGAATCTCAGTTACTGTTGTGGGTTGAGGCCACTCCTCCACAACCAATGTCTTTGCAGGGTCAACCGTGATTCCTTCATTGGTTATGATGTGCCCCAAGAAAGCCACTTGTTGTAACCAAAACTCACACTTGCTGAACTTCCCAAAGAGCCTCTCCTTCCGTAGAGTTTTCAAAATAACCCTCAGATGATCTTCATGCTCCTCACGACTTTTTGAATATATCAAAATATCATCAATAAAAACTACCACAAAGTTATCAAGGTAGTCCTTAAAGACTCTATTCATCAAATCCATGAAAATAGCAGGAGCATTAGTCAAGCCGAAAGGCATAACAGTAAACTCATAATGCCCATATCTTGATCGGAAGGCAGTCTTTGGAATATCTTCCTTCTTCACCCTCAGTTGATGATAACCAGATCGAAGGTCAATCTTAGAGAAGAATTGAGCCCCATGAAGTTGGTCAAATAAATCATCAATTCTTGGAAGAGGGTATTTGTTCTTCACTGTGATCCCGTTCAGTTCTCTATAATCAATGCATAGCCGCATTGATCCATCCTTCTTCTTCACAAAGAGAACTGGTGCCCCCCAAGGAGACACACTCGGTCGGATAAACCCCTTCTCCAACAAGTCTTGGATTTGTTTCTTTAACTATTCTAGCTCCACATTTGCCATTCTATACGGAGTCTTTGATATCGGTTGAGACCCAGGTACGATTTCAATGGAGAACTCTACCTCTCTTTCTGGGGGAGGTCCAGGTAACTCCTCAGGAAATACATCCATGTATTCCTGAACAATTGGAACATCTTCTATTGGTATGCTCCCTTTTCCTTCTTCCTCATCACCGATTAACTCCATAAAGAAAGATATAGGAGGTGATTCTAGATAGGGATCAGTTCGGGATATCTCTCCTTGGAAGATAACTGTAGGTCGTTCATTCAAGACTACTGATATTTCCTTACTTCTGCATTTGATCTTAGCATTATACTTTGAGAGTCAGTCCATCCCTAGTATAATGTCGAATTCCATCATGGGAATGACTACTAGATTTGCGATAAGATTGTGCTCACCAAAGTAAACACTAGAGTCTCTAAATACTTTTGATGCAATGATAATCCCACTTGGAGTCTTGACTGATAACTCTACCTCTAGCAGTTTGGGGATTGATTCTATATTCCTTGAAAACTTGGAGGAAATAAAGGAATGCGTAGAGCCAGAATCAAATAAAGTACTTGCTAGTTTTGAGAGGACGACAAGAGTACCTGCTACCACATCGTTCGGAACTTCAACTTCAGTTGTTGTGATAGCGAAAGCACGACCTTGCTCCCTTGGCCTCTGCTGAGGTTGATGGTGATTCCCCTCCACCGCCCTCGGATTTGGACATTGATTAGCAAAGTGCCCAAGCTGTCCACACTTGAAGCATGTGACTTCGGGTAGGGCCAGAACCATCTTTCCTCTGTCGTTGGTGTTGGGAAGTTGAGGCTTCACATAACTATGAAAATTCTGAGAAATATGGCCTTCTTTTCCACACCTATAGCACTTACCACTTCTGATCAAGCAGTTCCCCGAATGCTTCTTCCCACATTTATTGCATGTGGCATGTTGTATATGCTTTCCACCTCTTTCCTGATCAAAACTTCTTCCCAGGCTTGGTTCTAGAGTTCTCTTCTTCTCATTAGATTTGTGAGACCACTGTGTCTCCCCAAACTCTAGTTCAACTTTCATAGCACTTCGAACTATTTCTTCATAGCTATCATAGTCCCTGTTGGCTAGATTCTTTCGTAGATGAGGTCGTAGTCCGCCAAAGAATCTATCAACCTTCCCATTAGGGTCCATGACAAAGCTTGAGGTATAACGGGAAAGCCTTGTGAAGTTCATCTCATAGGTTCCAACTGATTCATTCTCCTTCTGCTTCAGTTCGAGAAATTCTTTCTCCATTCTCGTTCTCATCGAACGAGGGAAATACTTATTAAAGAAAATTCCCTGGAACTCTTCCCACTCCATAGCTTCCATCTCTCCTCGTGGCTTCTTGTTTTTGATCAGTGACCACCACTGATCAGCTTCTCCCTCTAGGCGGTAAACAGCAAGGGTGACTTTTTCTTGTTCCGAACAATGAAGTACAGAAAAGATCTTTTCAATGGAGGTTATCCATTGTTCTGCAACCAATGGGTCAGTAGATCCACTGAATGTTGGCGGTCGTTGACGCATAAAGGACTCAACAGAAAGTTGCTCCCTTCGTGGTGAGATCGGCCTCTCATCTTGATTCATGTTATTACTCATAACTTGAGTCAGTTGGTTCATCATTCGCATGAATGTTTCCATTCCGGCTTCCATCGGAGGGCCGTCAGCACATGGTGCATTGCGGTCACCATCGGCACGGTTTCTCCTATTGCCCGCCATTTTCTAAAAGAATAAAAGCTTAGTGAGAAACTTAATTCATTTATGGATCTATTAACTAAGACTTCATGCTTAGACAATTACACTTCTCTATAATTCCTTCATAATGATTCATAAAAAGCTTGTGATTAACCAAACATATCCCCCGGGAGTGTCGTAACCAAGAGTGCAGCAAGGCCCGTTATCGTGCACCAGTTCCCGTTCGATTCTAGCTCAAAGCGGTGTTTTCGGGTTTTACCCCTATGTACATATGTGCCAGAGCCGCCTCTACCTGCTCATATCCAGACAGGGATGTATCTGTTTGATAAACCACTTACTCAATACTTACCAAAATACCAGGAAGTTTTCATATATTTAAACTTTTCTATAGGGCTCTTCCTAGAGTTTTTATATCCTAATTTCCACAAATAACTAAACAATCCTTTGATACCAACTATAGCATCCAGCCTTTTTATAACATAAACTTTCATTACATTACACAAAACTGAGGATCTTTAAGGTCTAGTGTCTTGGAAACTAGGAACATAAAACATGAAAACAACATAAAACATTCTTCTTAAACACTTGAAAGTCTTCTCCTTAAGTTCATCCTAGGTTCATTACTGCATCTCATAACCTGGGGACATACATCAAAAGAAAGGGTGAGCAGAAGGCCCAGTAAGGGAAACAAGAGGAACATTTTACGTGTGAACTTGATATACTTCAATAAGGACATGAAAAGAACTTTAAGGCATGAGAAAGAAATCATGAGGCATTTCATAATAAAAATAACATTTTTCATAACTTGAAAATGTGGCTGCATCATTTAACATAGACAATCATGAACATATCACCAAGGTCCATCCCCAAGGTGTCATTTGAAAATTACCAAGGTTATTCACCAAGGTATCGTGAAAATTGTAATCTCTAGTGGTTACATCATTACCCAATGCATTGGAGCGTTATCAGGGCGCACCCTTAAATTTTCCTTTATTATCATGTGAGCCACATATATCATCATCAAACATTTCATAAATAACCCATATAGCATAAAATAAATGGGTTTCATTTCATAATCATAACGTTTTAAAAACTGCATTAAAGACATGATCTTTACGTTACTTTAAACCCACGGAAGGGAAAGTGGGTCTCATGTATGTAAATCCCAGAATTTAAAATAGAACATTTTGATATATATGTGAATAACCTTGTAGAAATAAGAGCTTTGAGTATTCACTTTATAACATAAAATAATTTTGAGAAAAGAGAGAGGCATTTTGAGACGAAAATTCTGCAGCATAACGACTATGTTTCGGGGTTTTAGAAAACATTGAAAAGAGAGGGGACATGGGTCACCCACTCATAAATGATCCATAAAACAGTAAGGGGACAGAATAAGAAGGATATATAGACATGGTAATTAAATTTGAAGGACATTCCATTTGAAATGAAAAACATGGAAGGAAGACAAAAATTAGATTTCTCTTATGAAAATTCGGCAGCCTAACGGCGTCACTTAAACTTCAATAAAAAAGAATTGACAAGATCAAATAGGGTCTCTCATAATATGATCATAATAGATCAGTATGATAGATATAGAGATCATACCCCAACATAATAAAAAGGAACTTGAAAGACTTGACATGAAAATCGAACTTGAAAAATGAGAAGGGTGAAAGAATCCCTTAAAAATTCGGCAGCCTAACGGCATCACTTAAACATTCATAAAACGAAATGATGAGAGTAAGAGGGGATATCTCATAATATAAATATGAAAAGGTAATTAAGATTAATATAAAAGAACATCCTCTCACATAAGAACATGGAGCATAAAAGGAATGACATAAAAAGGATTACATGAAAAGAAAGAGAGAGGTCGGATCCCTTACCTTAAAACGTGACTCTTGAAACTCAAAGGTTTGGACCTTGAGGGCTTGGGGGAACCTTGGGAGGACTCCTTGGGAGGTAAGGAGACCAGAACTTCGTTGGGGGAGAGTTGGGGGTGAAAACTAAAGGAGGAAAGGATGGGTATTTATAGGGAAAGTGAGGGGACAAGGCATTAATGGCCAAGGGACACCTCATTAGTGGTTTTGGCAAAACCATGGGCTTGTCCATGGTATTTTCCCATGGTATTGGCCACTTGGGACACCTCATACCTTATCTTACTATTCATAATTCGACCATATTGATTACATACTTAATACATCATTTAATGATGTCATTAAATACTCGTAACTTAAAAACTATACTTTCACTATTCATCGAAAATTCAACTTTCTCAGAATAATCCCAAAATTTCACCTTAACCAAATATCAATGCTTTGATTTCAAAAATGAAATCCATTTTATAAAAATAATTTTCTAAATATTTTTAATTAAATTTTTAATTAAAAACACTATTCACCGAAAATTCATTTTTTTCAGAAAAATCCCCAAAAATTACCTTAACATAATATCGATGCTCTGAGTTCAAAAATAATGTCCTTTTTATAAAAATAATTATTTAATTATTTTTAATTAAATTTTTAATTAAAAAACACTATTCACCCGAAAAAAACTAATACTTGATTAATCATTTATGAAACCGTTATTTACCCATTTTATTGAATCACATTACTTAATCTAGGTGTCTAAATTATATTAAAACTTTCTTTGAGTGAAATTACTAATCCATTTGGTCACATTACTAATCCTAAACGTAAAATCACTATTCATAAATTACTATTCATCAAAAATTAAGTTGATCTTATTAGACTCCAAATTCCTTACTAAACACTTTTGTAGAAGACCATTTTTTGAAAATCATTACACATCATTAGTTATTTAGGGTTTTCATAAATATTTTAAAATATCATTTTTTCCAAAATTCATCAATAAAATACATTCTAAAATTATTTGGACATTTGAAATTTCACAAACATCACTAAAGGAAAAATCTCAATCCATTCATCTCAAAGGATTACACAAAGAAGCTAGGGTCTCGTCACATAGCCCCTTATAACACCGGCATATGACCTAAGTGTAAGGTGTGCTATGGTGAGAGAATCTGAGGGAGGCTCAGATAACATTTCCCTAGTAGTAATCTCTACTAACTTGAACTTCTCCCGTAGGCGTTTCCGTTCAAGCTTGACACGCTGGAGTTCGGCTTGGGCTTGGTCCAAAGCGAAGCCCACAGATGCTACCTCCTTCCCAAGCTCTGATAAGTGGGCTTCATAAGGTTCAAGTCTACTGGATGAAGCCATCGACTCTTCTTTCTGCATTAACCAATAACATATCTATTAAATCATTAAGAGTAAGTTAATACACTATTTAAAAAGTTTGGGTCGTTACAAATACTGTCGAAACATGTCTCTATACATCTTGGTCAGCCCAGGATGAACTGCCCAAACAGAGGTGTGAGATTCCTTCATTAGCTATTCTCGTATACCTGTAGGTACCCATACACAGCCACGGTAAAGGAGGGTTTCACTGCCATCAACAACCCAACTAGGAGGTGGGTTCTCTCCTGTAACACTTTCCCTCAAAACAAGCCCCTCGAGATTAGTCAACTGTTGTTTGTGGACTTCCTCCAAAAGAGAGGACGTTACTATAAGAGATGCTAGAACTGGTTGTCCACTCTACTCCTGAACCTCCAGATGCATCTCGGAAAACAAGGCCATCATCTACCACTCACTACTGGCTACCTGCACGGCCTGTGTATGTGTCTTGTGTCTAAAGTGTCCGCCACAACATTACCCTTACCAGGGGTATAAGAAAACTCAAAGTTGAACGATTGCAAGTATTCGACCCACCTTTGTTGCCTTAAGTTCAAGTCTTGTTGAGTGGAGATATATTTCAACCTTTTATTATCCGTGTAAAGAACGAATCTCTCAACCAACAAATAGTGTCTCCAACAGCATAGAGCATGAACCACAGTTGCCAACTCAAGGTCATGTGTAGGATAGTTCTGCTCGTGAGGTCTCAGCTGGCGGGATCCATAAGCTACAACTCGATTACCTTGCATCAAAACTACACCCAGTCCAATTCCTGAAGCATCACAATAGACTATATATCTCTTACCAGGTTCAGGTAGAATCAGGATTGGGGCTGAGGTTAGTCTTAATTTTAATTCCTGAAAAGACTTTTTACAAGCTTCTGACCAGATGAACTGTACACATTTCTTAGTCAGGGTCGTAAAAGGTGCTACTAGGTGGAAGAAATCAGGGATGAAACGCCTGTAATAGCTAGCAAGCCCTAAGAAACTGCGAATGTCAAAGACACTCTTGGGCTGCTCCCATGAAACCACGATGCTCACTTTTTCTGGGTCAACTGATACCCCTGCTTCAGATATAATATAACCCAAGAAGTGTGCCTTATCAATCCAGAAGTGGCATTTGCTGAGCTTAGCATATAGCTGGTGCTCTCTCAGTGTACTCAGCACGATCTCAAGATGGGTTGCATGGTCGTTTCTGGAATGCGAATACAGTAAGATGTTGTCCATAAAGACTACAACAAAGGAACCAAGATACGGATGAAAAACTTGGTTCATCAGAGCCATGAAGACTTCTGACACATTCGTGAGGCCGAATGGCATAACCAGATACTCGTACAAGCCATACCTGCTTTGGAATGTTGTACGTGGTATGTCAGATGGTCGCACACGCACCTGGTGATATCCCGACCTCAGATCAATCTTGGAGAAAACAGTTGCTCCCTAGAGCTGGTCAAAGAGATCATCTATATGAGGCAATGGATATCGATTCTTTACCGTGAGCTGGTTGAGTTGATGATAATCCATGCATAACCTTAGGGTACCATCTACCTTCTTGGAAAAAAGGACAGGTTAACAGGTTAACCCCACGACAATGTGTTAGGTCTGATGAAACCCTTAGTATCGAGGTCTTCAAGCTACTTTTTGAGTTCCTGTAGCTCTTTTGGTGTCATTATATAGGGAGGAATAGACACTGGTGGTGCACCAGACACGAGCTCGATAGTGAACTCCATGTCTCTCATAGGAGGTAAGCCAGAGAAATCATCAGGGAAGACGTCCCTGAAAAGATCCACCACTGGAGGGAATTCAACTAGTTGTGTTCCATGGTCCTCATGAAGAGACTTTCCAACTGAACCGTCACCCTGCCCAACCCTGTGTATTTAGGCTTAGCTCGGTCTGCCTGCATATCCCATTCTCCTTTGTGAAGATATGTGTCTCCCTCAGGGGATGTAAAATACACCAGACGGTGATAGCAATCCACTTGGGCATGATAAGGAGAAAGCCAGTTCATACCGAGGATGACTTTGATTCCAAACATATCGAGGATATAGAAATTCCAAACAAAATGGTGCCCACCTATCTCGAGGGGTCACTCTTGGCACTGGCATATGCCCTCTGTCCTGACCCCAAGCGGAGTGTCGAGAGACATGACGTCGTAGTGATACTCAATTGTAAAACCAAGACTCTCAACAACAGCAGCAGATATAAAGGAGTGTGATGCACTGGTATCAAAAAGAGCGGAAACTAAAGTAGATGCTACTAGGATAGTACCTCTCACTGTAGATGGCCCTGCACTCTGCTCCTATGGTGCTGGTTACACTGCGTGCATGGGACCTGAGCCACGACCCTGATACGCTGCCTGGTTGGCCTGATCAGGTCCACTCTACTGACACTGATAATCTGGGACTTGATTTCCTTGACCACGACCTCCGCCATTACCTTGGCCTGATAGACCGGTGGAAAAAGAACTTCTAGTCTGCTGTGGAGTCATAGATCCCATACCTGAAGGAGGTGCAGGTACAGATCCTCTACCACTGGAAGTTGAAGAGAAGGAACGGCAGAAACACTGAAGGTGACCCATCCTGCCGCAAGCTCGACACTCCTTCAGATCACTCGTGCACTGCGGCTTCTTTTGACCATCCCTACCACACTGATAACAAGTGACAGAGCTATCAAGACGTGTTGTTTGGCTAGGATTTCCCCCATGTGCACTTTCAAAATGGCATTTCCTGCTGCCAGAAGAGCCATCAACCTGTCTCGGAACTGAAACGACATGGCTCACTAGTTTAGCTTCCCTGGCATTTCACTCTGAGATTAGAGCCTGATTTACGATCTATGTAACAGTGGTGAAACGGAAGACGTTCACCTGCGAGTGGATAGTATACTCAACTCCGTCCTCAAAACGCCTTGTAGTAGTCTGCGTGTCGCCAGTCAGAGATGGGGAAAAACGCTGAAGTTATGTGAAACGAGTAAAATACTCTAACACAGTCATAGAGCCCTGTTGAAGATGTAGGAACTCCCGCCCATGATCATCTCTCAGAGTCTGTGGGAAAAAGTGATTGTAGAAGGCTGCTTAGAAATCAGCCTAAGTCATGTCATTGGTTTGCTCAGCCTGAGAAACAACGTCCCACCAACGCTTGGCGGAGTCACGGAGCATGTAGACTGCAAGCTTGACCCTTCGCTCTGGAAGTGTCTCAAGGTGGTCGAAGATAGACCTTATAGCTTTTATCCACGACTTTGCAGCATGTGGGCCACCACTCCCTGAGAAGGTGGGAGGGTCCTGCTGCAGAAAGTCCCGCGTAAGGTCTGCCATAGACGGGGCAAGTCTAGGAATATTCTGAACCGACTACATAAACCTGAGGAGACTATCCCTGAACTGAGTGCCAGGGTCCCTCAGAAGGTTGACGGGAGGTAGTGCCATAGGAGGCTCTACGAGAGGAACCACTGGTGGTTCAGGACCCACCATCTCTGGAATGTGCTCATTGCCACTCTCCTGAGGCACAGCACGAAGGCGTCGCGGCGACATGTGTCTTACAACAGACAAACACACACCTTTAGACAGGGAGTAAAGAAGGTGAGAAAAACAAGTAAGCCGCAAAAGAGTTTAGGTACATAGCCTGCCTCTGAGCACTAAACAACAGACAACCCGCCTCAAAGGCTGGGTTTCGATATGGAAGAGACAACTCAAAAGGATTACTAAACAAGTTCTACAGTCCACTCCTCAGTTAAGTCAGGCTAACATCTAATAGGATATCACAACATAATATTCAACAAACTAGCATTTCAAAATTTCACAACTAAGCACAAAAACACTCACATGAAAAGAGGCAGATGCACGCTGAAAGTAGATATGGCATGGCAATATGCATGGCATTTAAATCCTATGGTGCCTATTATGATGCATGGAATGTATTGCTCTCGTATCATCAGGCTGCAATGGTAAACCCATTATCTCAACAATATCAACACAATAACAATGCAATTCAAGTGAGTCACCCAACGGTGAAATGATATCAAAAATAACTGGCATAATCAATAACCGCAATCCCAACCCAGGAATTTGGGTTTCCCCTGTACATGGGTTAGCTACGTCCAAGCACATGGTACATTCCAAATCCCTATATCCTAGTCTCCTGTCTAACGAAAACAGTAAGATAAAAGGAAAAACCACATCCGATACCACTTTGTAACGTCCCGACCCGGTTCACCTCTAAGACGGTGGTTGGACCGGTGGGCCACATAACCACAAACGCATCTCCCCGAATGTCAGAGGCTACCGACTAGCAGTGAGGGCCCTTTTTGTGTCCATGGGGGAGACTATGCCCTCATAGGTAATAGATAATATCACAGCAGAAGTAACCAGCAACAATAATCAATAGCGGAAGCATGCAAATGAATAAACTGTAGCAAAAGCAATATAATAAATCCAACTGAAAGATAAAAACCAAGTGCGGAAACTCACAAAAGAGTGTCATGCCATGATATGAGTCTAAACTGAAAGTACAAAAAACAGAACTCAAACACATAGTCAACTAAAAGAAAAGACACAAGCAACAACTTCATCACTAGCAAGGCCCGATCCTCTGCCCCAGTCTCCATCCTAAGAAATAATGAATAGTCAAGCATCGGAAGCAGCACGCTTCCCCTTGTCAATACCTGCAAGCATGTAATCTACTCAGGTGTCGACGAAGCCCAAGAAGGGTGTGAGATAAAATCCCAGTAGACCGGCACCCACGGTGTATAAACCTTTCCATTTAGTGTAGCAATAAAAATGCAGTGTGTCATTACTTAATAATCCCAGATAATTAATTTAAACGCAATGAAATAAATAAGCTGGCTTGGGTTCCAAACGGCACTCATGCCTAATCACCTGCTTCAGCCTAAGCTCTTAGTCTAAAAGGGTATCTGTCATCAAAATGCACGAACACATATATATGTATAAAACCCAGAAAGCAAGGTAAACAAGAAAGATGTATACCCCAAGTTGATGCTTTGACTTGGGGTCTAAGTCAAGTGTCAACCAGGTGTACTGCCACATATCAGAAGGATATCTCAACTCCCAAGAAAACTAAAATGGCAATAATATCAACCCTTAAGTGCATCATTTATTAAGGTTCAAGTTAAGAGTTGGTGTCTGAGCCTGTCTTGAAGGTATCGCTATGGAACATCCATCAATTTATCCAATGCCACCGAGCCCGTCTAAGGCAATCTTTCGAAAGATTAAGTATCGCTCGAGGCATGGCTTTACCCTGAGTTTGTCCCGATCTCGCAAAAAGGGGTCGAGTGTCATCCGAGGACGGCTTAGCCACATTGCCAATGGATCCGTCCCGATGGGCCCTTTTGGAACTGATATCACTCAAAAGTATTAGAAAGTTCGGGGAAGTCTCGGTCCGACAAAGCTAACGACACCGCCCCAGGCACATAGAGTTAACATGTCAGGAACGGAGGATCTAAGTGTGGCCCTTAATACGGGACCCGCCCCCTTTCCCCACCCTGAATTTAATTAAAGTTTTCACAGCATCAAATATGACATAATCAGCATATAAAGTCACAGCTTGAAAACTAACCAGATACACTCGCATCACAAGGCATAAATCTAACAGTATATCATAACAACTTGCAAGGCAATATACATATCATATCAACCTCAACGGATAATGTACATTTAAATAATAAGCAATTCAGCATAACAACTTGAAAGACAATAAACATATCATATCAATCTCAACGGATAATGCAAATCCAAATAATAAGTAGTTCAACATAACAAGTGTCAATGATCCAACAATTCAAGTTCATGTTCAAAGCAACTATTTATTTAATTTAATTACAATAAAAAGGGGCTTCACAACACATGCAATTAATCAAAAAATAAACTCGGCTAATGGAAGAATACACCGATCATGTCGGCATGCCCAAAGGGGTGTCCAACTTTGTTGCAATAATTCAAACAACTATTCATTTAATTTAAAAACAATAAAAAGGGGTTACGCAATACCCACAACTAATTAAATTAATAACTCGGCTAACGGAAAAATATGCCGATTATGTAGGCACACCCAATGGGGTGTCTAATCTTGTTGCAACCATTCAAACAAATTAATTTAAGATGATTAAGGCTGAAACAATTAAACAGAACCATTAAATTAATTAAAATGGGTAAAATTGCACAAAGCCGGTTGACACCGACTAACGACACAACGGTGCGTTTTTAGAAATCGCAACGAAACAGAAGGAAAGCGAGTAGGCACCCTACCTTGTAGTCGTAGATGACTCTAAGATCTGTGGTAGACTTTGATTTGACCCAAAACAGATGAAAACGGTGGATTTTAGAAAACCCCCAAAATAGGGTAAAAATCTTCTGCGACGAACTGTGCGCAGATTACTCAACGAAAACGCACGATTTCAATTGCGCAATGTTAGCCTTTCCCTAAGGTTTACTGCACACCTGGCGGCGAAGGAATCAAACGTCGGACGAAGGAGTAGCGGCCTTCCGAAGGGATTGCTGGTTGGTGTGACGGGATTGAGGGGTGCGACATGATGAGTGGGAGAGGGGGGGAGGAGAGGGAAAAAAAGAAAAGAGAGAAAAAAAAGAAAAAAAAGAAAAGGAAAATAAGAGAAAAATAAAAGATAAGAAAAAAAGGAAATAAAAGAAAAAGATAAAATAAAACAAAAGAATAGAAAGGAAAAATAATTAAAATAATTAAAAACAGGAATCTCCCATTTTAATTATTTTCATTTTTACCGTAACCCCCTCTTTATTTTATTTCAGAATTTCTTTTTATCCTTTCTTGCTTTCTTTTAAATCTTCTTTAAAATTTTTATTGCTTTTTTTTCAATCTTTAATTAATTATTTAAAACCCGAACACCGCGCCAAAGCGCGACGTGACATTTTTCCTGAAACGTTTGCAATTATTTAAATTAAAAAAAAAGCTGCCCGGGACCCACAGCGAGGTGCGCAGCCCCCCCCCCCCCCCCGAGTCCTTTAATTAATTAGACTGCAATAAAGTAAAAACGGTCCGTACCTGATTAAGGCCGGGACATTACAACATGGATGGTGGAACCAATTTCGACATTGGCGTCGGTTGACTTTAGTGACAATTCATCTCGAGCGATCACATTGTGACCATGAGTGTAGTGCGCTTATGCCTTTGATCAATTTTCTAGATGTCTTATCACTTTGATCATCAAATTCTGTCTTTTGGCACTTTTTCAACGCCCACAACAATCACACTCAAATTTCTTGTGGCCAAATGCTATGTGGCAGGAACACCTAAGGTGTAGTGTGATGTCTCAGATTGTGGTGTGACGACTTTAGATGCCACAAATAGCTCTCCACCAAGTTTTTAAGGCTCCAAATTTCACTGTGGGCCTATCTATGCAACTCCTGAAAGTAAACTCTTCATTGTGAAACTTGTAGGGCAGTGGCGGGAGCACCTTCATAAGAGTAAATCTATTCTTCTGAGTCAACCCATTCATGACACAATGACTAGGGTTGTGACTTGGTGTGTGTGTGTAAGAGAAAAACTCTTCTTCTACACCGTTGCATTGTGGCTTGATACATACCCATCACATCGTGATTTGCTTCAACCCAATAATTCTTCATTCCTTTGCATCCTACTCAGCTCCAACTGGTCTCCAACTCATATATGAGCATGTTGTCAATAAATACACTACGAAAGCACCTTCAAAACTCATGAATGAATTGTTTTAAGAAACAAGTCATAACATGCTCACAATATGAGAGTTTTCTAAATACCACATCATATGATAGAATGGTATTTTTGAGAATTCTTTATCAATGTTGCATTGATCTTGACTCAATTGGGATGAACTCACAACTCCCCCTTTGTCAATACAGTTTATGAGAGTTTTTTTTGAGACTTGTCAATTTCTCTCAAATTATCGAGGACTTTTTTATCACCTTTTAAGAGTTTTTCAATCTTTTGTGTTGTAAAGACTACCCTGCAATATAAATGATTGTCGTACGAATGGACATATTGATAACCTTGGAAATGTATGATATTATTTAAAAGTTGTGATTCCTGTTATTTGAATATTGTACCCATGAATTTATAATCATGTTTGTCTTACACATATATAGTTAGGAATAATTATAGGAAAAATGACCTTCCAAAGTCAAAACGAGCATTTAATGATTGTTTAGGATCAAAAAATGAAAAAATGCCAACAAAATACCAGAACTATTATGAATTTTAAATTAAGATGAAATTTCATTTTAGTCTAAATTAGAGGAGGTCCTTTAACTTGAATCAAGGACCTCTACATTGCTTCATGATTATACTTGTTAATTACATACCCGGTTGTACTTATAACTCTTTGACACCGTAATGATTACATTTACAATAAAGTCAATACAAATTAATGAATTAAAAATCACTATATAAAATACAAATTCAGTGAAAGGGAGAGGAGAACGGGTTGGGAATCAGCATTTTTTATTTTTAAAAAGCGAGACACGTTGTAATAAGTCGGAATAAAATAAAGAATTGCAGCATGTGGGAAAATGAAACCTGAATTCATATGAATCCCTGAAAAACTGACAAAAGTACAGAATATATGGCGACCCAGTTTATTTAAGAACCCCGGATCCCTTCCTCCCCTTTTCATCATCATTTCTAATCAGAGAAGCTCCCCGAAGATCAGGGTGGCCGGAATTCTCACCATAGTCGCCGGTGGAGTGCTTGGCTGAAGTTGGAAGGAGCTAGAAAGATTCGGAGGAGCCGCTGTCGCCTCCTCCTCCGGTGCTGCGTGCATCCTTTCCGGCGATCCCCAGCGACGCTCCGACCTTGGAAGCGGCGGCAGCCACTGAATCCGCCGCCGCTTTGAAAATCCGCGTTTTGAGTCGTCCTCTCCTCGGAGGGGGAACCCACTTCTCTTTCTCGGCCGACTCCACCACCTGCACCGGAGCTCGCACTGTAAAATATAATAAGAAAACAGAGACCGCGGGAAGCAGAGTCGAAGGAGCGAGCTGGTTCAGATGATGAACGAAACGAAGCAGAGACCCTGAGTTTGCCGCCGGCGCCGGCGCCTCCCCTGCCGCTTCCGGCGGCGGGATCCCTTCCCGAAGACAGTGAATCCGCCGCGGCTCTGAAGATCCGTTTTTTGACTCCGCCTCTCCTGGGAGGGAGGACCTGGTTCTCTTTGTTCGCAGCCTCCGGAGTGGGAGGGATCTCCATGGGCCGGAGCTGGACTGTAAAAAAAGGGAAAACAGAGAGGGGAGGATGGAGGGAGGCGAGACAGAGCGGATAGAGATGATGGAGGAAAGGAAACAGAGAGTTGGAGTGTAATGATCGCCGGAGACAGAGGAGAGAGGGAAGCAGGAGGTGTTCTTATAGAGTGGCCACGTGCCCCACGGGTCCGATGGTGACAGTTTGGGGTGTCAGAGGCGGATAGACGATGGACGATGGCGATGAGAGCCGGATAGACGATGGACGGTGGCGATGGGGTGAGAGGCCGATGGGCAGCTGTGAAGTCCCCGAGCCCACAAGGAAAAGTAAAGGTTATAACATCTATTCTATTATATATACTAAATCTGGACGGTTTCAACGCTTCGTCACCCCTACCGCCCAAGACTTCAGTCTCCGCCTGCTCCGCCTACGGCTATTTCACCTCCGACTTCTTCTTCGTTCACCCGCAATGATTTTCAGTGTCCGATTGTGTTGCAAAATACCATTATAAGGTACCCCATGTTCTTCCTCTTCGATTTCCATCAAGGAATTTAGGGGTTTGGATCGGATTTTGCCAATATCATGAAAAAATTGTGTTTAGATTATAAATAGGAAGGCCCAAGGGGTCTATTGCACCCCTTTTATCTCTCTTTTGGTGTCAATTTACCACTTGTTTAGACTGCATTACCTATTGATGCTGGGTTACCATGTGAATTTCTTAATATCTTCTGAAATATTTTGAGTGGGTTTCTATCAAGGATACTTGTTTGGTAATTTTTCATCTATAATACAATTGTTTTCTACACCTGATTAAATTGTGGTCCATATATTTTGTTTGTTCATCCATTGCTTGATATGATGTAATTATTTTTATTTCCGGATGTGATAATGCATTCCTTTAAAAGTTATATTTTACTTTTTAGAATTATATATTTGTAATATTATTTTGTCCAACTCCAATAACAAAAAGGTATTTTTTATTGCTATTTCATGTGCACTGTAACTATAGTCTTACTTTCATATACATAACATTGTTAAAATAGTTCTATGTTGTAATATGATACCCAGCTATATGTTTTATTCCGTTAGCAAATCAGTACAAATGAATATGGTTTTCAACATACCATTACCGAAAAGTTTGACAAAATTGAATCTATTAAGTTTCAAACTTATAACCATTCATATTGAAAATGCCACTATTTTTGTTAGTTTTTGAGATTACATTCATCACTCCTCTATCGATCCATTACCATTGTCTTCATTTATCTATTCATATTTAACCTCACAACTGGTCGGTGACTCATCATTTTCTTATGGTATGTTCTCAATTTACCAATCCCTTGTTAATAGACATTCAAACTTGTATTTATATGTTTTTCCTGTCGTATATTTTCTGTTCATTGTTCTTCTAACTTCATTCAATTATTTTCATTTATGGTACCGATGCTAGGTGACAAGAAGAATAAGGTTAGCTTATCTTCAATTTTACCATATCCTTAATTTCTCTTCCTAAAATGATTTCTTTATCAACATTCTTTCATTGTTTCATTAGTACCCATTTTTTCATTGCATCTCATGTGTTATAGTTACAAAAAAATTCATATCATTTATGACTTATTCTTGCATTAAATACATCATTTTTGACTTATTGCATTACAGTGAGATGTCTCATGTGTTGCTTCTTTTTTCAATCCAATTTTTTGTAAAATCTTTTTTGTGAAAAAATTTATTATGCATTCTTTTATTATATTCCATTTATCTAATTTTTTTTTGGGCTAATATATAATTTTGGTTTCCTTTATTTAATAATCAGCCTTTAAAATACATTGGCTACTCACAACTCTTATTCCACTCTTTCAGCATTTTTTTATAAATTTTAATTCATTCACTTTATTTCCATGCAATAAATCCCATTACTTTTGATTTATTGTTATTGCAGGCCAATAGTTGGTTAGCCAAAAGCAGATAGTGCTCCACATTGTTAAGTTTAGCATGACTGTAGGTGCTTCAAAATGAAAATTATTTTATTCATAAACAAGGTAATTATGCAACTTGGTAATCTATGTGACCAATTTTAAAATTATTTTGCAGTCCAATGTTTCCATCATGCTTTTTATTATCCACCCCTACATTGGTTCTCCACCCTCATAGCTTAACAAATATTTTGTTATCTTATCTTGGATTCACACTACCTTTTATGTTAACATTCAAAATTTCAATTTTCATATTTCAATATTCATTAATAGTTTTATCTTTGCAAAATAGCACTTTCTTATGGAAAATAAGAGTTGATTTATAGCACTGTGCGAATGCACGAGGAAGTACTAATTATATATTTTCTTATTATTTTAAAATTTAGTTTATATGTTATTTTTTATTTTTTTTATTTAAAACGTTTTAACTGAAAATTAAATAAACGTAATAAAGATAATTGCAAAAAAAAAAAGTTTGTATATATTTATAGTAAAGTATAATTATACAAATTTATATATACTTTCTGATAAATATGTGATTATGCATATGTATAATTATATTTATACATATTTATAATCTGGGATGAAAATGAAGGTGACATGGATTCCATATTTTTAATGACTAGCTGTTTTTATAAAACATACTAATAAAGGGACACATATTCCGAAAAACATCAGATGGGGATGTATTTTAATAAATAAATTTTATTTTTGACATGTATAAGATGGCGATAGCCTGCCTTCCGCTATTAGGTACCTCGGAAGCTAAAAAGAACAATCCATTATTTCAGGGAAATGCACCGAAACACGTCTAGCCCACGTTAGGAAATGCCATTTATCTCATGTCTCATTTTTCAGTTGTCTTTTTTATGATTTTATCATTTAATTGCTTTATTTATTATTAAAAAAATGTAAAAAATAACATAAGATAAATAAAAATGAACGATAAAAATAATAAACATAATTTTTTTGGATACACAAAATGTTGGGGGCTACGTTGAGGGCCAGTCCCCATTCAACATCCTAACACGATCAATGGATTTAATTTTGATTCCCAAAATTCCAAACGAAAATATAAAATATATTGAATAATTATGTAAACAATACATGAATACAATACATCTTTCATTGAATTCTCAATAACGGAACCTAATACAATTGATTCCATCAATCAAGGATCAAAGAAAGAAGAGACTACAAGACACCAAATTCATGCAAACACATTTACAGGAGCTTCAAATCCAAAACAGAAGCAATAAACAATTTAAATTGATTATCTTGAAATTAATTCTAAACATTAGAATCAATGACAGCGTACATCAGCATCAACCGGTTGGCAAAGGTAGTAAAGAAATCAAAAAAAGGAACATCATGATTTTTATGTCCTTCGCGGCTCCTTGATGTTCAATGTTGTTGTATCATGTAAATTTTCCATTTAATGCGCATGAAAACACATTCACGTGGGCGCTTTTTGATGATCTATAAAAGTGAACAGGCTATACCGTACAACATGTTGTAACATTTAATACAACACTTAATATCTTTAATAATCAATATTAAATAACTTGGGAACATTGTCATTGTGTGAGTCAAACTTTTTATATTTAGTACAATTCAAATTTAAACAGTTCAAGTTCCAAGAATACAGTGTTTATAATAATACCCACATGTCGACATTTAATGCAATTTAAATATGGCATAAAATATATCCAAAAAATTATATATGATTGAAATAATTAATTGTTAAATTTGACAGTTAATTTTACAAATTAAAAATTTTATATTTATTTTTCTTGATTCGTTGATGTCATGTATTTTAATCTCCCGTTTGCATGCTATTTCATCCTTGTTTTAGTTTTATTTTGCTTAAAATTTGGTTTAGTTGTATTCTAGCTTATTTTGTTTACCCTTATGTAAGGTTTATGTTACCCTCATGTGAGGTGATTTTTGTTGGGGTTGTTATTTATTCTCATTTTATGTTTTTAAATATTACAAAACCCTCTCATTATTTTATTTGAAAATTAGTTTTTACTAGCTCTATGTATTTTTTATTATATCTTGAGTTGTATTGATCATATTTTTATAATTATAATTTCAAATGAAATATAAGAAGTTTATTTAACTTTTATTCAACTATGATAAAGTTTAAACCAATCTCTAGGATGTTCGCATTTTTGTTTGAACATATTGCATGCTTTTGGTTTCAATAGTAATATTCAATTTACAACGCTTCATTATTTTATTTTGTTATTCTATTATAACTTGAGTTATAAAGATAAGATTATCACGAAACTTTTTTTTGTTGGAAAGGCAATACATTTTTTTTACATTTCATTAGGCTAAGTGGAAGTCTAAATTTGTTTTTTAAGTGGTCTAAAAATTTCTCAAAGTTTATGAAACAATTCCGTAATTCTAAATTTTCTATAATAATTTTTGTTTTTTAATTCATTGATATATATAGCGATACACATTAGAATCACATGTCATTTATTGTGTTGGGAAGATAAGTTATTTATCTACATTTCATTCAATTGAATGATAGTCTAAAAATTTCATTTAAAGACCTCAAAAATAGGTTGAATTACTATAATAATTTCAGCATTTTTTCTACAGTTTTAAAAATATGTTCTTCATTGTTTTTCAATTACATTTTGCTTTATAGATACCAGATTGATGCATTATTTGATCCGTTGGAAATCTATCAAAGGTATATACATTTAAATATCCTGGCATTGAATGCTAATTCTGATGCTTAGATGGTCTGAAAATTAGCCAAAGTCTAAAATATCATGTTGTACGTGTTTTCAAAACCCAATTTTATATATACCCACCGTGTGTTTTGTGTAGTGACCATGAGTTTTAAAACCTACCTTCCGTGAGTTTTAAGTTATATCATTTTAAACCTAATGTTAGCTTTCAGACCTACTGTGAGTGGATTTTCTAAACCAAAGTTACCACATGAGCTCATCAAGATTCCTGTAAATGACACTTGGGTATTTCATGCGCAATACTAACACCGACCTTCAAGCTTTAGTACTCACAATAGCTTGTAAATGAAGCACCTTCTTCTCCTTGTACAACTGTACAGTGCATCTTTTTCATCAACGTCCGACAACATCACATGAGCAGCCCACGAGCCATCATGCTAGCAACAATCTATTACAAGTGACCGTGAGTGGTGTTTTAGGAGGTACTGCAAAGCTTATGAAGTTAGCGCATGAGGTGTATATACCTACCGTGTGCTTTGTTTCAACCTACCGTGACTCTTGCAAGTGACTAACCTACTGCATGAAGGCTACTACCTATTGTGAATCCACTCTCAACCTACCATGAAGGAAATTGTTAAGTGACCATGCAATATTATTATATTGTTATTGCACACTGTCAATATACCAACCGTGTATTTTTTTGTTACCTCATGTTATATTAAAGTGACCGCATGTATTATTGATTTCTAAAAATCATATATATTATATATAAGCCATGCAAAGTGTTATTATAATATTTTAATCAGTTTTAAATATGATTTAAATTTATTTACTATTTTTGTGTAACACTTACAACTTGTATTTGAAATATTTAAGATTTTATCTTTTAAGTTAATTTCTTTGACTTATTCTTTTCTAAATTAATATTTAATGACAGAGAAGTTATTAAATCTTATTCTGTTGTATTTAATGCATCATAATTAAATTCTTTAATTATTACGCATTGCATGTAATTAGAAAACATTTTAAAATTTGAATTTAAAAAGTCAAATTATATTACTTTTTAAGGGATTGCTTAGACCTATTATTATAGAAACTTTTCAAATTAGTTAATGGATAATTCAAATGGTTTGAATCGGTCTTTAGTTTTTGAATTCAAACGATATTTGTTACCATTATTCTCAATGATAATTTTCTCTATTTTGAATAACTATGTAATTTGAATTAGATTTTTTTTTTACACAGCTGAAGATTGGTTTGTTAGTATTTATAGATTCTATTTGAAGGCCTCCAGACGCAATTCAAATCACAATACTGAGATGACACTACTACACATGAGGCCTTTAACAACACTAGAATAGGGATTTGTCAGGGCAAAAGAGCGTTGAAAATCGGAGCGTCTTTGAAAGTCGTAAGCCTTTATCGGTTCTTCTTTTAGTGCTTATAAATGATTCTCGTTATCAATGCTAAAAATAACACCAATAAAAGGTTTATCGGCGCTAGTTTAGTGCTGATTAAGGGGCATACTGCTATAATGTGCTGTTATAATTACAACATATTGTAGCAGCAAATATTGGGAGAAAATACATAATTTAATTGAAATAAAATTTGCAACACAAATACAAGAAAAAACACTATATTATAGATATTTAAGACATTGGTTTGTACAATTACATCAGTAAGTAAAATTTATCACATACATTCAAAAACATAAATTTTCCTTTGTCTTTGGCACCCGACCCGCGGGCATGCTATTAGTTACCGAACAAAACACCCCACCTCGAGCAAATGAATTCACCCATATAAGAAAACAATTCTTATGTTAATAATACTATAAATAAGAAAATTAAACACACAATGTCAATTTTAAAGTAAAAAACATATATTTTGAGTCATACCAGACACACCGTATTTCGGATTGGGTTGCGGTTGATTCTTACACGTTACATAATTTCTTATTGTTCTCAAAATCATGTGCTCTTGAATTGGCTTACATCTCTGGTGATAAAAAAAATCTCAATACGGATGTGAGCCAATTCAAAAGCACTTTCTTTTGAGAACAAACCTTCAATTGTCACATCATTTCTTATTTTTCTTCAAACATCATCTCTGTGAAAATTAACTAAATAAGTATTAGATAAAAATGATAATGAAATTAACTAAGTAACAAATAAAATGATGAGAAAATAATCTGAGTTTGTTTGCTCAGTTTTGGCTTTGTGATGCATGTTTTAAACTAAAATGACACATATATATTGAAAACATGCACTTCGAGTCATACCAATCACACAGTGCGTTGGATTGACATGTGTTTAATTTCTATATGTCACAAATGAATTATGGATCGATGTCCTAGAGTTTTAAAATAATACGAGCTTGTTTGCTCGGTTTTGGCTAGTGATGTGTGTTTTAAAAAAATGACACCTTTATATTGAAAACACACACTTTGAGTCATATCGATTACATCATGCGTCATATTGACATGTAGTTGATTTCTACACATCACAGATGAATTATGGACTGTTTTCCTAATGTTTGAAAACAATCCGAGCTCATTTGCTTGGTTTTGGCTATTTTATGTGTGTTTTAAACTAAAATGACACTTTAGTATTGAAAACATGCAATTCAAGTCATACCAATCGCATCGTGTGTTAGATTAATGTGTTGTTGATTCCTACATGTTAAAAATGAATTATAGATTGTTTTTCAAAATTTTAAAAACAATCTGAGCTCATTTGCTCTGTTTTGGCGATGTGACATGCATTTTAAACTAAAATATCACTTTTATATTGAAAACACACACTTCGAGTCATACCGACCACATCATGTTTCAGATTAACTTATGGTCAATTCCTACACATTACATATGAATTATGGATTTTTTAAAGTTTGAAAATAATCTGATTCCATTTTCTTGGTTTTGGCTATGGATGCATGTTTTAAACTAACATGACACCTTTATATTGAAAATATGCACTTTGAGTCATATCAGTCATATTGTGTATCAGATTAATGTGTGGTCAATTTCTACATATCACAAATGAATTATGGATCTTTTCCCTAAAGTTTTAAAACAATTCAACTTCATTTTCCCGGTTTTGGAAATTTGATGCGTGTTTTAAACTCAAATGACACTTTTGTATTGAAAACACACACTTCGAGTCATAACGACTACATTGTGTGTCAGATTGATATACAGTCCATTACTACACATCAAAAACAAATTATGAATCATTTTTCTAATGTTTGAAAATAATCCGATCTCGTTTGCTCGATTTTGTCGATGTGACATGTTTTAAACTAAAATGAATCTTATATTAAAAACACACATTTTGAGTCATACCAACCACATTGGGTGTCAGATTATTAAAGATCACAAATGAATTATGGATTGTTTCCATAAAATTTGAAAATAATTTGAGCTCGTTTGTTCAGTTTTGGCTATTTGATTTGTGTTTTAAACTAAAATGACTCTTTTGTATTGAAAAAATAACTTCGAGTCATACTGATCACATCATGCATCAAATTAACATGTGGTCGATTTCTACATATCAAAAATGAATTATAGATCGTTTTAATAAAGTTTGAAAACAATTCAAGCTCTTTTTCTTGATTTTGGTGACGTGACACACGCTTTAAAGTAAAATGACACTTTTAAATTGAAAACATGCACTTCGAGTCATACCGACCACATCGAGTGTCAGATTGACGTCCGGTCAATTCCTACACATCAAAAATTAATTATGGATCATTTCCATAATGTTTGAAAACAATCCAAGATCATTTGCTTGGTTTTTTCTATTTGGTGTATGTTTTAAACTAAAATGACACTTTTGTATTGAAAACACACTCTTTGAGTCATACCGACCACACCGTGTGTTAGATTGATGTGAGGTCAATTCCTACATATGAAAAATTAATTATGGATCATTTTACTAAATTCTGATAACAATTTGAGGTCGTTTTCTCAGTTTTGGTGATGTGACACACATTTTAAACTAAAATGATAACTTTATATTGAAAACACGTATTTCAAGTCATATCGACCACATCGAGTGTCATATTGATGTGTGGTTGATCTCTATACGTCAAAAATTAATTATAAATCATTTTACTAAACTTTGAAAATAATCCGAGTTCGTTTGCTCAGTTTTGGCTATGTGATAGTTTTTAAACTAAAATGACACTTTTATATTGAAAACATGTATTTCAAGCCATACCAATCACATCATGTGTCAGATTGGTACGTTGTCAATTCCTACATGTTAAAAATAAATTACGGATCATTTTCTTAAATCTCAAAAGAAATTTGAGCCTGTTTGCTAAGTTTTTTCTATATGATATGTATTTTAAACTAATGACACTTTTATATTGAAAACACATACTTAGAGTCATACCGACCATATCGGGTGTTAGATTGACGTGAAGTCAATTCCTACATGTCAAAAATGAGTTATAGATCATTGTAATGAAGTTTTAAAACAACCCGAGCTCATTTTCTCAGTTTTGTATATTTGATGCTTGTTTTAAACTAAAATGAAGCTTTTGTATTGAAAACACACACTTAGAGTCATACTGACCACATTTTGTGTCAAATGTATGTGTGGTCAATTTCTACAAGTAAAAAATGAATTACAAATCATTTTCCTAAAGTTTGAAAAAAATACGAGCTCTTTTTCTCAGTTTTGGTGACGTGACACGCGTTTTAAACTAAAATGACAATTATATTGAAAACATGCATTTCGAGTCATACCAACCACATTGGGTGTCGGATTGACCTATGGTCAATTTATGCATGTCATAAATGAATTATGGACCGTTGAACTAAATTTTGAATACAATACAATTTCATTTACTTGGTATTGCATATTTGATGTGTGTTTTAAACTAAAATAACACTTTTGTATTAAAGACACACACTTCGAGTCATACCGACCACATCGTGTGTCAGATTGACATGTTCTTGATTACTACACGTGAAAAATGAATTATAGATTATTTTAATAAAGTTTGAAAACAATATGAGCTCGTTTTCTCAGTTTTGGTGATGTGACATGCGTTTTAAAGTAAAATGACACTTTTAAATTGAAAACAAACACTTCGAGTCATATTGACCACATCGTGTGTCAGATTGATGTGCGGTCAATTCCTACACTTCAAAAATAAATTATGAATTATTTTTCTAAAGTTTGAAAACAATATGAGTTTGTTTTCTCTGTTTTTATTAGTAACGTGTGTTTTAAACTTAAATGACACTTTTATATTGATAACATGAATTTCAAGTCATACCAACCACATTGGGTGTTAGATTGACATGTGATCAATTCCTATGTCCAAAATGAATTATGGATCATTTTTATAAAGTTGTAAAACAATTTGAGCTTATTTTTTTGGTTTTTCTATGTGTTGTATTTTAAACTAAAATAAAACTTTTATGTTGAAAACACGTACTTCGAGTCATATCTACTGCATCATGTGTTAGATTGGTGTGTGGTCACACTACTACAAAATAAACCTTTAGTAGCACTAGAAATGACCTTTATCAGCACTGGAGAAGTGCTGACTACCGGAACGAGATTAAAAGCCCTAGTATTTTATCAACACTTGTAAAAGTGATGATAAAAGGACACATTTATCAGCGTTTTTAAAAGCACTGATAAAGGGGCTTACTATAGTATGTTGTAAGAGCACACTACAACACCAGTGTAGTGTGCTGTAGCAGCACACCACAACACCACACCACCACCAAATATCAACATAGTCAAGTATCAATAAAAAATTTAAATGAAATGAAATTTACAAAAAAATACCAGAAAAAAACAGTATATTATACACATTTCAATCATTGGTTTATACAATTACATAAGTACAAATTATTAAATACATTAAAAAATGTCAATGTTTCTTTATAATTTAATTATGACCTTGACTCATGTTATTTCCGAACAAACCACCCCTGCTCAAGCAAAAGAACGCACCTATATAAGAAAAATAATTCTTATATTAGTAATAATATAAAGAAATAAATTAACAGAAAATGTTAATTAATTTTAAACTAAACTTTGAGTCATACCAGGAACACTATGTATCAGATTGAGTTTCGGTTGATTCCTACACATCAAAAATGACTTATGTATCATTTTCCAAAAGTAGCTAAACAATCCAAATGTGTTTGCTCGATTTTAAGTAGGTCAGTTGTCCTTTTTACTAAAATTGATGTCAATTTTAAATAAAAAGACGCACTTAGAGTCATACCGGTCACACCGTGTGTTATATTTAGGTGAAGATGATTCCTACATGTTTCAAATGACTTATGAATCATTTTCCTAAAGCATCAAAACAATCCAAACCCGTTTGCTCAGTTTTGAGTATGTCAATTGTCTTTTTTATTAAAATATCATCTTAAACTGAAAACACACATTTTGAATCATACTGGTCACATCGTGTGTTGGTTTGAAATGATACTAATTTATACATATCATAAATGACTTATGAATCATTTTCTTAAATTATCTAGAAAATATGAGCGTGCTTGCTCAGTTTTCAGTGAGTGACACTTTTTGAACTAAAATATCGATTTTAAACTTATAACGAACACATTGAGTCATTTCGGGCATATAGTGTATCATATTGAGGTACGACTAATTTCTACATGTCAAAAATGAATTATGGATTATTTTACTAAAATATATAAACAATCTGAATGCATTTTTTTAGTTTTGAGTATGTCAGTTGTCATTTTTACTAAAATTGATGGTAATTTTAAAAAAAAGGCGCACTTGGAGTCATACCGGTCACACCGTGCATCGTATTGAGGTGAGGATGATTCCTACATGTCTAAAATGACTTATGTATCATTTTAATAAAGTATAAAAACAATCCGAACGTGTTTACTCAGTTTTAGGTAGGTCAGTTTTCCTTTTTACTAAAATGTCATTTTAAATTGGAAACACGCATTTTGACCTATACCGGTCACATCGTGTGTTGGTTTGATGTGATAGTAATTCCTAAATGTCATACATGTATTATGAATCATTTCCCTAAATTATCAAGAAAATACGAGCGTGTTTTCTCAGTTTTCAGTGAGTGACACTTTTTTGAACTAAAATGTCTATTTTAAACAGATAACAGATATATTGAGTCATACCAGGCACATCATGTATCAGATTGAGGTGAGACTGATTCCTACACATAAAAAATTACTTATGGATCATTTTACTAAAGTATCTAAATAATTCAAATGTGTTTTCTCAGTTTTTGAGTATGACAGTTGTCCTTTTTACTAAAATTGATGTCAATTTTAAATAAAAAGACGCACTTGGAGTCATACCGGTCACACCGTGCATTGGATTGAGGTGCGGATAATTCCTAAAAATTTCAAATGACTTATAGATCGTTGTACCAAAGTATTAAAATAATACAAATGAGTTTTCTTGGTTTTGATTAGGTCACCTTTTCTTTTTACAAAAATCGATTTCAATTTTAAATAAACACACACTGAGAGTCATACCGGTTACACTGTATGTTGGATTGAGGTGTGGTTGGTTCCTATGCATCCCAAATGAATTATAGATCGTTTTTCTAAAGTATCAAAATAATCCGAATTTTTTTTCTCAGTTTTGAGCATTTCATTTGTCATTTTTACTAAAATTTCATTTTATACTTGAAACACACACATTGACTCATACCGATCACATCGTGTGTCAATTTGACGTGAGACCAACTCCTACACATCAAAATTAATTTTTGAATCGATGTACTAAATTATCAATAAAATATGAATGCATTTTCTTGGTTTTCAGTGAATGACATTTTTTCAAGTAAAATGTTGATTTTAAACTGATAATAAACATTTTGAGTCATACTAGACACATCATGTATCAGATTGAGGTGTGACTGATTCCTACACATCAAAAATGACTTTTGGATTTTTTTCTTAAAGTATCAAAACAATATCAATATGTTTTCTTGATTTTGAGTACGTTAATTGTTTTTTTACTAAAAATTAATATCAATTTTAAACAGAAAGAAGCACTTGGAGTCATACCAGTCACACCGTGTGTTAGATTGAGGTACAGCTGATTCCTACATGTCTCAAAGTATCAAAAAAATTATAAATTTCAATGTTACCATGATTTTAATTGTTTTTCTTTGTAAAATTACCAACATAGAATATTGAATCGATGTTCTTGGATGAAAAACCTTTCTTGTTATTGAAATTCAGATGAGTAAAGGAAGATCAAGTACCCATTATATCACGAGAAGTCATCGTAATGAGAACATGAGATTCCTCCACTCTTATGGCTTTCAATGAGAAATCTTTTTTGGCTAAAAACATCGACCCAATATGAAATGTTGGTAGGTCAACAAAGAAAGACAATGAAAAGCTTGGTAACATTGGCAGAAAGAAGCATTTTATCTCTTTTGTGGCTTGTTGTAGATAGTTGAAAGCAAAATATGACTTCCCAAAATATCTATAAAAAACTAAATAATTATTAGATAAAAAAATATAAGGAAATTAACTTACAAATAGTAGGTAAAATGATTATAAAATTAATTGAATAAATAGTAGGAATTCACCTTTTCCTGATGGTTGTATTCATTTTTGACGCATTTCCTTGTTGTCATCATCTCAATTATAGGCTCAATATCCAATCTCTCATGAGCATGAGTAGCTTCGAAAAAATCACCCCAACTCGAACAAAATAATCCACCTATATAAGAAAATAATTATTATATGAGTAATACAAAAATAAATAAATTAAATATAAATATAAAATAATACATTAATTCTATGGAAAATGATTTTATTATGGAAACATCAAGATTACCTTTGTGATTGATCTTTAGAGGGAACCTGAAGGAAAGTGATGAATGTCAACATTTTAGGGGTGAAAATGTTTTTAAGGGGAATAAGTCTGTAGAATTTTTGGTGTAGAAAGACATGAAACATGGACAGACCACCCCAACTCGAACAAAAGAATCCACCTATATAAGAAAACAATTCTTATGCAATTAATACTAAAAAGAAATAAATTAAACATAAATATAAATCAATAAATAAATTATATGGAAAATTATTTTACTATAAAAACATCAATATTACCTCTATGATTGAGTAGAGGCAGCATTGTTCCTTTCTTTGACTCGTCTTCTTCTTTGTCTTCACCGACTTTAACAACTACACATTCTGAGTGCTAGTATGATCCAATTCCTTGGAGTGATGATGAAATTGATCCTCTAAGTGCATTGGTGATTAGCCTTAATATTGTGTATTTATTAAATTGGAGAATAATATTGGGGAGTTATATCATTGATTTGACACATCTTGAACTATTGAACAAAAAAATCATAGAAAAAAAATTACATCCATTCTATCCATAACAAAAACCTAGGATCAACCCATCAACATTAATTGTTTTAATTGAAGTAATTGTGTATTTTTTGTGGTTATTTAAACTAAATCACCATTTCTTTGAATCAAATAAATCCCAATAGTTGGCCACTCCATAGCCAAAACTTCCAAAACTCGAGTCTCTAGGTTTCTTCTTCGGTCCCTGTAGATTTGATCCCTACTTATACATCAACAACCGCATATACCTGTAGGGTAAATTTGGGTGCAACCAAATTTTGGTGCCATTTCTGGGGACCCAAGTATCTTAGACACTCACATTCTTTTCTCTCCATTTTCACTTTTATCACCCCAATTTCTCTTATCTTTTCCCCTTTCTATTTGTGTGACTCTTGAAAATCTCAAAAAAAAAAAACTTCATCCACTCCAATGGAGTATCTTAAAAATTACACTATCATAAAACCATGTTGGGAATCAAATGAAAAGTCAAAATTGTGAAGCCACACACCTAGGGAATTTCTCTGAACAAACCTTGTATGATTACCCCACACACAATGAGATGTACAATCAATGAGACAATGAATTTTTAAAAAATCAAGTTTCATCCCTCTCAAGGATGGTTGAAGAGATAAATCATAAGGAATTCCATGATATCCAAACTCTTATCCAGCATAATACCCAACAATTACTTGAACAATTGTGTGAACAAATGGATAAAATGAATTTGGAAGTTTCATCCTTAAGAGTTGAACTATAATGCTTTGAAAAATTTATAGAACCCAATCCCACTCAAGTTTTCCCCACCTCATCATTGATAGAAGGATATTGTTACCCACATAACTCTATTGAATTTAATGAAGAACCATACTTTAAATCTAGTAGACTTGAATAACATGAAGGAATTATTGATGGGATTTTAAATCAAAGAGGAAAATGATTTTCTATATTCACAAGAGGGAAAATTTTCATCGTGGACTGAGTGTTTTGAATTTATCCCCATTGATGATTTTTCAAGGCCACCGATCACTAATCCATTGGAAGATATTAGAAACATTGATTCCATACAGACTCCTAAAATTCAATTAGCTAATTTGGGAAACAAATCATGTTTTCAAAATGAACCCATTCTTTCAAAAAAATGGAGAAGAATTTTTTTTTGATTCAAATTGCCATTCTTCTTTAGAAAATTTCAATCATCCCGAACTCAAAATCATTTTCCTTACTTCCCCAATCAAGTATCCCATCATAGTTAATAACTGAGACCTTTTATTAGTCATTTATTCTTCTCATGAAACCAATAACATTAGAATGATCCTTGATGTCTTAGGCAATCCAACAGAAGTAACCAGATCAGCCGTTTTTGAAATTCCTTGAACTTTCACACTCATTATTGAACATGGGTTTGCACATGAAACAGATTATAAAAAAAATAATAAATATCAATCATGTAGAAGTTGAGAATAATGGGGTCCTGAAAATGTTGAAAGTTGGTATTGGATAATTTGGGGGGGTCCAAGTTGAGCTAAAGACTTTAAATCAAGCACTTTCCGAGAGGCAACCCTGCTTCTTCATTTTTTTTGTGTTTTTGTATTGTTTTTGTAAAGGGAACCCCTTAGGTTTTCCAATGTGATCTAATGTCTCTTGTGTGTGAGATTTAGCAGTTTCAGAATTTTAAAATTTTCAAATAAAACATATGCCTTCCAGAGTTCAAACCCAACCATTAATCATCCCCAAGGAGTCTACATGTGACATGAAGCCAAAGTGATCAATTGTTTTTTTATGGGTCATTAACTTCAAACCAAGTGAATTTTTTACATGATTTCATTTAAAATCACCACCCCCCTCTTTCTTCTTAATTCTAATCTCTCTCTTCTATTCTCTTTCAAAAGTGAGGGCAATTTCATTCTATGTTAGGGGGAGTGAAAATCTCATATTTTGAAAAAAATTGGGCTTTTATGATAAGAATTAAATTAAAAAAATCAATTCATTTTCCTTGAATGAGTTAATGTACATTTTGAAACATGAAAATTGATTGTCAAATGATTTTTAAATCCTTGATTATTATTTTAATGCACATTTATGTTCATGAGAATATTTTTTGGAAAGTGTGATTGTCCGATGTGATTTTTCAACGTTTACATTTTCATCATCTTAATCAAAATGCCACAATGCACTTCCATTGGATCTTGGGTGTAAATTTGAGTTCTTGGGTCCCTTTCCTAATAGCATGGGGTTTGGGGTCACTTTTAGTTTAATTTGAGTATAAAAAAAAAGACCATGTAGAGCAATGTTTTGTCCAAATGTGTGGTGTCCGACACTTGGGGATCGTGACTGCATAGTTGTCTTGCCTAGAGTATGGACTTACATCTCTATTGTAGATCATGAAATTGGAAAAATGTGTGGTGTACAACACTTGAGGATCGTGACTCCATAGTTGTCTTTCCTGGAGTTGGTCCATTCACATCTATTGTGGTTAAAAAAACAATCAAAAAAATAAAAAAAAATAAAAAAATGGATACTTATATTATGGTTTAATGTGATTCCCACCCAACATTTCCATTTTTTCCCATTGAACAATAAAATGTTCCCCAGGTCTTTTGTGATGCACAACACATCATTATGCTTAATTGAAATTGGATGAAATGTGATGATGAATTCGAACAAAGAAATGAGATTGGTCTTGGGATATTCTTGTGAACATAGATTGTGTGAAATGATTTTGATAGGTTTCAGGGTTGTTTGGAATGATGTTTATTTTTTAGGATTGTATGATAAAATGTTCGAAAAAAGGAATTCAATTTCATATTTTTGAGGAACTTTTTGCTCAGGACTAGAAAAACTCAAGTTGGGGGGTGTGATTAGCCACTAAAAGATGACAATATTCATGTATTATATTTTAATATTCAATTGTTTCAAAGTCCATAAACATCAGTTTTAATGCATTTTATAAATTGAACTTCATTTCACATCATTTGTGTAATTCATGTTTAAATTGAAAATTTGGGCCCAATCAATCATCTACTTGTGGAATTAATTATATTAATTAATTTAATTTTATATTTTTGGATATGATTGATAAGTTTTTTTGGAATATTTTATCTTTTAGTATTGATGGGTGAATCCCATGGTAAGATAAAGTTTTTTGGGCATGAAGGTAGAATTTTTTTGGACAAAGCATAATGGGCCTAAGGCCCATCAAATAAAAGTGGGTCCCACAATCCAAGCCCAATGAAGCTCAAATTTAAATTTTAGAAATAAAAATTTATGGGGATCATTTCATTCTACTATGTCTGGAGCTAATTCTGAAGTTTTCACGATAATCTAGGTGGTCAGAGATAAAGATTAAATTAATGGCTAGATCTGAATGCCCATAAAGTCATCCCACTATTTCGAGCATAACATCTAAAAGAATGATCCAATTTTCCTGAAATTTTGAAATATGTTAGAGGATAAATGGAAGAAGATGATTTAATTATATGACCCCTTCATATTTGGCCATCTTAAATGTGAAATTCAAATGCCCGTTAGGGGGATGAATCTGGTCCTATTTTTGTGGTCAAAGTTAAAATTTCCACTTTCCTTTGATTTCTCTCCCCCATTTTGACTTTAATAATTAATGGGGAGGGAATTTATTATTGGGGGGTCAACCATAGGTTCCTAATATTCCTATATAATGAGTTTTTGGTGAAGGTATTTGGATCCATGTTTTTCCTTTCAATTGTAATTTCGTGCTTTCATTTTGTAATCGCACCTTCATTTTTTCCATGTATGTTTTTCAATCATTTTCATTTCTTTAAAAAATTTGTTATTCTTTTTCACTTATTATTTTCCTTTTTTAACACGTTGATACCATTGAATCAATGTGTGAATTTATTCACAAAAGCACTTGTGAATTCCTCACACAACAGTGGAGTGTTCGTTTTTCTTAATGTTTTTCTTCTGCAATACCGCTTCTTTAAGTCGACTTCCCACTTGCATTGATAAAATACCATCAATGGAGGGCTAAAATTTATGGTTTTATCATAGGGAGTTGAATGGGGTGGATTGAATGTTATTTTTTGATCTCAAATTCTTTAATATGTTCGTTATTTTAAGAGTTCCTTTCATTGACTTATCTTCTTCTTTGTCTTCCCAACTTTAACGACTACACATTATGAGTGATAGTATGATCCAATTCCTTGGAGTGATCATGAAATTGACCCTCTAAGTACATTGGTGATTAGCCTTGTTATTGTGTATGGATTAAATCATAGAATGATATTGGGGAGTTATCTCATTGATTTGATACCTCTTGAACTATTGAATGGAAAATTCATATAAAAAACAATTACATCCATTATATCCCTAACAACAACCTGGGATCAACCCATGAACATTAATTGTTTTAATTCAAGTCATTGTGTATTGTTTTCTTGGTTTAAATTAAATCACCATTTCTCCGAATCAAATCAATCCAAATAGTTAGCCACTCCATAGCCAAAACCTCCAAAACTCGAGTGTCTCTAGGTTTCTTCTTCGGCCCCGATGGATTTGATCCCTACTTGTACATCAACGACCACATATACCTGTAGGGGTAAATTTGGGTGCAACTAGGTTGATAAGAGATTCAAGCCATGTAAAAAATTATACACGACGGTAGTAGGGTCACACTCTGTGTTCCTTGACCTCGGGTACCGCCCGTGTACAATGACCCATGTCATTAGAACATATCGTATAAAAAGAGAGAGTACACGACATGTGGAAAGACTTACACATCGTACCCTTCCATCTGGGGTCCACCTGTGTACTCTGGTCGTGTGTTAGTACATTGTGTCAACCCGTCTAGCTCTGCCCGTGTACCAGTACACAGGGTAATCCACATAATCGGTTCAGCCAAGCCGTGTGGGGGAGTACACGCCATGTTAGAATCTCATGTACTCCACCCCGTGTTGGTGTATCTTTTGAGATACATTCCGAGTCCTGGGGAAGGTCCCACACACCATGTGACACTTCACTGCTTCCCGAAACCCTAGCCGCCACTTGGGGGGTACACGCTGTGTATTGCGGAATGCACGCCGCGTTGTTTAGAAATTTCTAGAAATCCTGGCTCACGCTCCAGTCATCTCCTCCGCTGCTCCAACCACCATTTCCACCTGCGCCTGGCCGAGAAACTCAAGATCTGAGGTCGTATGGTTTCACCGTCACTGAATCAGTATGATTCGGGTCTTCTGTCAGCCCGGAAAACAAGATCGTCATCGTTCTTTGTTTTTGACGAAGAACGAGAAATCAGAACCCACCATCGTTCGATCTGCTATTGTAAACACTGTCAAGTCGTACCGATGCCGAATCTCCAATCTCGAATAATTGCGCCGCAAAACGAAGGCGCAACAATCATTTGTTTATAAACCATGAATAAAACAAAGAACACAAATAAAATTGGGGGAGAAATGCACAAAGAACAACCCAAGGAACAAATCTCAGCCGTTGTTCATTTCAGCCTCGATCCATTCCGTAAGAACAATCAAGAAAAACAAAGGAAATTCTCTAAAAAATCAAATCCCAATAATAATTCCACAATATAAGCCCATCCCGCAAGAACGATGAACCGCGGATCAACCTGTTCATTGGTTGGCCCACGTTCATCATTGAATTCAGAAACGGGGAAAATAAATGAAAATAACACACTCTAACTCGGTGTTGGATCGTACACTGAAGAGGATCGATCATCATGTTGTCGCTGTTGGTGAGATCCGTAAAAAACAGTGTCTATCGATCTTTGATTTGCAATCCCATCATCGTTCACCGCCAAGAGAATTCTCCAGGTTCCTCTCCATAGGCTCCAGGGAATTCCAGGGTTATGAGATTAACCCTAGATCCCTACCTCTAGGTTTATTTAAAAATAAACTGTCGCTGCGTCGGTGAAACGATAAAATAAAATAAATCCCCCTTTTATTTTATTTATTAAAACGCCAAAAACTACTTTCTGCAGTTGACCCGTGCTGACCAATGTTAGATCACACCTAGGGTAAATTCGCTGCTCTTAACGCAACAGTGCCCTCAGATTTCTAATCTGGGCACCCGTTTAGAAGTTATTCCAACTTTTTAGAAAAATCTCTCATGCGTGCTATTTAATATATTTTAAACATTTATTCCAGGCACACCGGGCCTCAGAATCGCACGCCGTCTCAGCACCTGGTCTCGAATTAATTCCATACAGTATTTAAAAAATAATACATGGAAAAATTTGGGACATTACATATTTGGTTTACTATAATTATATTAAGTTTATTTACAACTATTTTAATGAGATATAAAGTTTAATTTCATTGTTCTGAGTGCATTCGTTTCCTGGTTCCAAGGTCACATCGCTTATGGATAATTATTGAAGTTCTAATCAAAAGAGACTAAAAATCCATAAGTGAAATGAAATGATATTTATGTCATTATAGAATTTTAAAGGGTCCCAAATATCCATTTTTGTTCTGATATAGGGATGATTCATTTTGTATAAATTTTTCCATTATACGTTTAGTTCATTTAGGCGGTTTTACCAACCATCATGAACTATATTCATTTTATTTAATTCAATGATTATTAAAAACATTATAGAACTCGAAATAAGTTATAGTATACTTATTATCATCATATTTAACCATAAGATTATTTATATAACCATCCTTGAAGACAGTGGAGAAAAACGAAGTACGACGTTCATGGAGGCGGTGGACCAACCATATTGTGAACAACGTTTTTCGTTTTAAAAACAAATTAAGGGGGATAGAAGATGGATATTACACCATAATAATAACATATCAGTATATGTAATATATTTATATTACTACGTCAAGGTGGATGGAAAGCGTATGGGGGTGGTATAAGAAGAACAAAATTAAAAGAAGTTTAGTTGAGAATTTTGTCTCTTCCTTTTGTAGTCTCCTCCTAGGATTCCCCTTGTGGCTCCTTGAAATGGTATTTTCTGAGACCAACAACACCGAGATATGAGGGAGAGGATTGAGAAGAGAATTGGGAAGAAATTTGGCAATCTACAATTCTTAGAAGGTGTGAGGAAAAGGGGTGGCGAAGATTGATATTTATAAGGGAAGGAGAGAGGGGTTTTTTAATATTATATCCATTGGTTTATTATTTTGGCTCGAAACTACCAATAGTGATAAATCTTATGACTATATACATTAAATGGTGCATGTTATTTCAAACTAATGGGTGATTACATCACCCATTATTCAATTAATCATGTATTTAAATTATAATGTTCTAAATTGTATTTTACTGTATTTTACTATTCATTTAAAATCAACTATTTTTGAAAAATACCAAAAAAATCACTTTAACCATTTTTCGACATGGAGATTCTAAAAATTAAATCCATTTTATGAAATAAACTTCTAAATATGAGAAATTTAATTTTTAATTAAAATCCTTACACTAAAAAAATAACAATTTTAATATTATGATCAATTTTTTGACCCTTTGAAAAATTACTTATGGTCACATAAAATTATATTATCATTATAATTCAACTTAATATTGTTTTATAAAACCATTTTATGAAAATAAACATTCTTTTAAATCATTATATTTGTTATAAAAATGAAAATGAAACATACATGTTTTATAAAAATATAAACACTAACTTTATCATTTTTAAAACATTTATTTACTTGTATCATGATATAAATATATCATGTTTTCATTTTATAAGATATCTAAATATTATGTTATACTTACATAGGTGAGGATATTATTCTTATGGCTGTGTTACTATTACTAATGGTCAGATTACTATTCCAATGATCAGATTTGTAACAGTCTTATTGGTTCTCTACTTTCTATAAATACCTCATATTTTTTTAATTCTTCATTCACTTTTATTTTCTCTCAAGGTTGTACATATTTTCATTTTCAAAATGCATACTGCAAAACTAGTATTTTGATTCATTTCTACAACGTTGTTCTTGAGTGCGATTATTCTGGGGGATCGGAGGAATCCAATTATTTATATTATAGTTATCTTATTTTCTATTTACTTTCACATTGTAAACCTTTTAATTCTTATAGACATTTTTATTCTATAAAATTAATGTTCAAATTCATATAATAAAATATTGTTGGTTCTATCATGTGATGTGTGTGCATTATATAATACAATATTGCTAAATATGGCACAATTATATATTCAACAGAGAAATTTCACTGATAAATTTATGGGTCATTATTCTAGCTTGGCTTGAAGAGAACACTTCTTTGTTGTTCTGAAAGTCCTGAAGGGAAGGGATCCTCAATTGTTGGTAGTCTAGGGGTATTTATAAGTAATTGGGGTCGGGCATGCCTAGGCAACAAGGCGAGTGCCGAATTCACCGTGTGTGACAAACTGGAGACGTTGGTTTGAATTTACATTAGCGAGCTTGAAGGTAAGTGGCGCCTCATTTCAGAAGCGACACACAATCGATGTGGATGGTGGAACTGATTTTGACATTGGCGCCAGTTGGCTTTAGTGGCAACTCAACTCGAGCGAGCACGTTGTGATCATGAGTGCAGTGTGTCTATGCCTTTGATCAATTTTCTTGATGGCTTATCACTTCGATCATCAAATTCGTTTTTAACCTTTTCAACACCCACAACAGCCACACTTAAATTTCTTGCGGTCAAATGCTCTGCGGCATGAACCCCTCAGATGCAGCGTAATGTCTCAGATTGCGGTGCGGTGACTTCAAATGCCACAAATAGCTCCGCCCCAAGTTTTCCTGGCTCCAAAATTCACTATCGGCCTACCTCTGCAACTCCTCAAAATAAACTCTTCATTGTGAAACATGTAGGAGTCTATGGGAGCACCTTCATAAGAGTAAAGCTCTTCTTCTGAGTCAACCCATTCACAACACAATGACTAGGGTTGCGGCTCAATGTGTGCATAAGAGTAAAACTCTTCTTCAACACCATTGCATTGTGGCATGATACATACCCTTCACGTCATGATTTGCTTCAACCCGAGAATTCTTCATTCTTTTGCATCCTACTTAGCTCCAATTGGTCTCCAACTCATATATGAGCATGTTGTCACTAAATATAGCACCAAAGCACCTTCAAAACTCATGAATGAATTGTTTTAAGAAACAAGTCATAGCATGCTCACAATATGGAAGTTTTCTAAATACCACATCATACGATAGAATGATGTTTTTGAGAATTCTTCAAATATCAATGTATGGATCAATGTTGCATTGATCTCGACTCAATCGAGATCAACTCACAACTCCCCGTTTGTCAATTCAATTTATGAGGGCTTCTAAGAGACTCTCAAATTATCGAGGACTCTTTGATCACCTCTTAAGGATTTTTTCAATCTTTTGTGGTGTAAAGACCTTTCGATAATATAAATGACCCTCGCATGAATGACCATATAGATAACCTTAGAAATGTATGCTATTATTTGAAAGCTGTGATTCCTATTATTTGAAGATTGCACCTATGAATTTATAATCATGTTTGTCAACACATATATAGTTTTGAATAATTATAGGAAAAATAATTGCCCGGGACCAAAACGGATAGTTAATGTCGGTTTAGGATCGAAAAATGAGAAAATCTAACAAAAGACCAAAAATATTATGAATTTTAAATTAAAATGAAATTTCATTTGAATCTAAAATAGAGGAGTTTCTTAACCGGAATTAATTATTTTTTTTTATCCTTAGATCTCGTTGCCTCATGATTATACTTTTACTCCAACCAACATAACCGGTTGTTATAATTTCACTTTATGTGGTTAGGTATATACTTGACATAAAGTCAATACAAATTAATGAATAAAAAAACACTATAAAATACAAATTCAGTGAAAGTGAAAAGAGAGGACGGGCTGCGAATCTGCGTTTTTTATTTTTAAAAAGCGACACACGTTGTAATAAGTCTGAATAAAATAAAGAATTGCACCATCATTTGTAATCGGAGAAGCTCCACGAAGCAGAGACCGTGATTTTGCCGCCGGCGCCGGCGCCTCCCCTGCCGCTTCCGACGGCGGGATCCCTTCCGGATAGACGATGGACGATGAGAGGCGGATGGGATGGCGATGGGGTGAGAGGCGGATGAGCAGCGGTGAAGTCCCCGAGCCTGCAATTAAGGAAAAGTAAATGTTATAACATTATATATACTATTATTATTTTAAAATTTAGTTTATATGTTTTTTTATATATTTAAAACGTTTTAACTGAAAATTAAATAAACGTAATAAAGATAATTGCCAAAAAAATATATAGATGTTTGTTTGTAGTTATAGAAAATCATAATTATAAATATTTATATATAATCTCAGATAAATATGTGATTATGCATATGTATAATTATTTTTATACATATTTATAATACGAGATGAAACTGAGGCGACATGGATCCCATATTTTTAATGACGAACTGTTTTTATAAAACATACTAATAAAGGAACACATATTCCCAAAACATTAGATGAAGGTGTATTTTAATAAATAAATTTTATTTTTGACATGTATAAGATGGCGATAGCCGTCTTCTGCTATTAGACACCCCGGAAGCTAAAAAGAACAGTCCATTAATTCGTTTATCACCCCGTACTCCTCATTTTTCAATTGTCGTCTTTATGATTTTATCATTTAATTGCTTTATTTATTATTAAAAATATATAAAAATAACATATGATAAATAAAAATGAACGATAAAAATAGTAAACATAATTTTGTTTATTATTAAAAAAATATAAAAACAACATAAGATAATTAAAAAAGAACGATAAAAACAGTAAACATAATTTTTTTTATACACAAAATGTTGGAGGCTACGTTGCGGGAAAATCATCCTAAAAGGGTCGATGGATTTAATTTCGATTCCCCAATTCCAAACGAAAATATAAAATATATTGAATAATTATGTAAACAATACATGAATACAATACAACTTTCATTGAATTCTCAACAACGAAACCTAATACAATTGATTCCATCAATCAAGAATCAAAGAAACAAGAGAATACAAGACACCAAATTCACGCAAACACATTTACATGAGCTTCAAATCCAAAACAGAAGCAATAAACAGTTTAAATTGATTAACTCAAAATCAATTCTAAACATTAGAATCAATGACACCAAACATCACCATCAACCGGTTGACAAAGGTAGGAAAGAAATCAAGAAAAGGAACATCATGATTTTTATGTGCTTTGGCCAATTGAACTACATGCACAGGAAGGGTCACCCGAGTTCCACTATGCAATATAAATAGGAGTACAACTATACAAAAAATGGCAAATATAAACCAGAGAAAGCAAAGACACATGAGGAAAAATATCTAAATGTTAGGTTTTTGTAGCCCCAAGACTCGCGATGAAACCGAGCAGAGGGTGCAGCATGTACCACACCTTAGACAAACTCAAACAACACAACCCAGTAGCACTGAAAGACAAACAAGAACCAAGACTCGAGAAGAAATAAAGAAGGTAAACAATGGATCGAGACCCCCTAACCAGGGCTCGATCTCACCTTCGTGTTGATGACGGAGAGCCTCCACACAATCAATGTCGATCATCATCGTCAAGAACGCCCTCCTCTATCCTTGTTGTTGTTGTCCAAGCACAAGGAACATCAAGAAATATCGGGAGCTCATCAAAACTCATCACTAAGCACCAGGAATGACTGACCCACATCCTCTACCACAGCTTCTTCACCATCAAACCAGAAGGCCCGCAAAAGAATATCTTCGCATCTGCACCTCCTACTTGTCGAAGCCAAAATACCCAAATTCAATTGCCCCTGAAAATAATTGCGCCTGAAGGAGGGGTAATGTTACCGAAGCAGGTTTGTTGTAACAACTCGAGAATCACGACCACACGTGGATAGCCACAAAATCATCCCAGCCGAATTGTCGAATAGAAAAGAAGGGGAAGACGTCCAGGTAAGATAGGGCAAAGATGCATCCCAACAACAGGAAGGCCCGCCTGAAAAATACCTAGCATTTATTTAACAATTTAAATGCATAAACAAACACAATTCAATTTTCAAAAAAAGGGTGAATACAATCCACACAAATGATAAGCACCAACATCACCAAACAAAGCATCCAAAAACATCACAAGACAACATCATACGACACTACCTCTAAAAGATCATATGGGGAATTCGACTTTTAGCATTTGTGAATGCCCATTGACATACCCAGTCATATGAGAGCATCAACACCCATATTAGCCTCCAGAGCAACATACTTGAATTGAGCGCTCTATAAATCCTAGGTAACCCATCGAAACCTCCTGGAGAAGAGGTTAAAAACAAGTCAAACTCCCTCTCCAACTCATGTAGGATCACAAGAGATTTAGATTCAAAGAATGATTTTGTTATGTCCTAATGAGAATGGGTGAGTGGTCAAGAGAAAGGTGAATGGACCATTTTAAATATTCTTATCAAAGTTATATTCATGTAACAAAAATATAAAGAGAAATAAACACAATGAATTTATAATAGTTTGGATCTAAATGATTCCACTCTACCCTTCACGCCTCTTAAACACAGAGATATATGACACCCACTATAATGACATCTTTGAATTTTGTAGGGAGTCACAACCTTTTACAACAATATTTTTAAACCATTGAGGCATAACCCAAGACATGTTTTTAAATATTACAAAGGTAATTTATTTTTTACTAGATCTATGTACTTTTATGCACATTTCTACCCTTCACGCCTCTCAGATTTTTTTGTTATTTATTATTATTTTATGTTTTTAAATATTACAAAACCCTCTCATTATTTTATATAAAAATTAGTTTTTACTAGATCTATGTATTTTTTATTATATCTTGAGTTGTAGTGATCAAATTTTTATAATTATAATTTCAAATGAAATATAAGAAGTTTATATAACTTTTATTCAACTATGACAAAGTTTAAATCAATCTCTAGGATGTTCGCATTTTGGTCCGAACATATTGCATGCTTTTGGTTTCAATAGTAATATTCAATTTACAATGCTTCATAGTTTCCTTTTGTTATTTTATTATAACTTGAGTTTTTAAGATTAGATTCTCACAAAACTTTTTTTTGTGGGAAATCCAATCCATTTTTTTTACATTTTATTAGACTAATTGGAAGTCTAAATTTGTTTTTTAAGTGGTTTAAAAATTTATAAAATAATTCTATAATTCTAAATTTTCTATAATAAATTTTATTCCGCAATTCATTTATATATCTAGCGATACACATCAGAATCACATGTCGTTTATTATGTTGGAAAGATAAGATATTTATCTACATTTTATTAAATTGAATTAAAGTCTAAAAAGGTAATTTAGACACTTGAAAAATAGGTCAAATTACTGTAATAATTTCAACATTTTTTTGATAGTTTTCAAATCACGGTCTTCACTATTTTTCAATAATATATTACTCTATAGATGTTAGATTGATGTGTTCTTTGATCCATTGTAAATCTATCAAAAGTATCTACATTTAGACACTCTGCATCGAATGCTAATTATGATGCTCAGATGGCCCAAAAATAAGACAAAGTCTGAAATATCATGTTGCATAGGTTTTCCGAACCCACTTTTATATATACCTACCGTGTGTTTTGTGTAGTGACCATGGGTTTTAAAACCTACCTACCATGAGTATTAAGTTATATCATTTTAAACCTATTGTTAGCTTTCAAACCTACCATGAGTGGTTTTGCTAAACCAAAATGATCGCATTAGCTTATCTAGATTCCTGTAAATGACACTTGTGTGTATTTTATGTGAAATACCAGCACCGAACTTCAATCTTCAATGCTCACAACAGCTTGTACATGAAGCACCTAGTTTCCCTTGTACAGTTGTACAATACATCTTTTTCATCAATCTCTGACAAAATCACATGAGCAGCCCAACAACCATCATGCACTAGTGCAGAAAACATTATTTACGTCACCATTTTTTACGTCGGTTATATATAACCGACGTGATAATCTGTGAAACGTGGTTTTTTATGTCGGTTATAAAATAACCGACGTAACAAATGCGTTGAGTAGATTTTTAATGTCAGTTATTATAATAACTGACGTTACAAATCACGATTGTTCGGTTTTTACGTCGGTTATAAATTAACCGACGTAAAAAACCAAAGCGCAGGGGTTTTTTACGTCGGTTATTTGATAACCGATGTAAAAAACACGTAGATAACTCGTTTTTACGTCGGTTATAAAATAACCGACGTAAAAAACGCGGCTTTTGAGGCCTTTTTGACGTCGGTTATTTTATAACCGACGTAACAAAAAAACCCACAGAACGTTTTTTACGCCGGTTATACAATACCCGACGTAAAAAACCGTGATTTTTGATGTCTTTTTTACGTCGGTTATAGAATAACCGACGTAAAAAACCAACACGCGGATTTTTTTACGTCGGTTATAAAATAACCGACGTAAAAAAAGTTGTATCTGATACATTTATAACGTCGGTTATTATAATAACCGACGTTATAAATGTAAAAAAAACAGATTATAACATCGGTTATTAAATAACCGACGTTATAAAACATTTAAAAAATTAACAAGCCCCATGGATTGTCATTTATGATTTTTCGATCGACAGTCCGGCGGCTCGTCTCTCTCGCGCGGTAAACCCTAATCAACTCGTCGATCTCGCTGCGTTAAACTCATTTTTCCTTCATCATTTATCATATTTACTCTCCTCGGATCTATCATCTCAACTCGCATCACTCAAGTAAGCCTTCCACAAATTTATTTCGTTCATTTTTTTCCCGGATAGTCTATATTTATGTTTTGCAATTTTTGTGTTTAAACTAGGTAAGATTCTTCGATTTCGAACCCTCTTACCTCTTTTTTCCATCATCATCTTATTTATCATCCCTAGATCTATTAGATCGACTCGAAATATTCATGTAAGCCTCAACTACTTCTATTTAGTTTGTTTTTGTTTCGCGAATGCCCGACATTGATGGTAATTTTTGTTGTCATTGAAAACTAATGATCTCATTCACCTATATTACTGCATAGAATGGTTATTGATTAAATGTACGAATTCAGAAATGATATTTCATGTGTTGTTACTGGTTATGTTTATCCGCTTTTATATGAGAATTTATTAGACATATAATCTAATGGTTTTTGACCTCTATGGACCTTCGATGCATCGCTATGTATCATGATTCCAAATAAAAATGGGTTCTGCTGAGGGCTTACCCTAGTATTTTTTGAGGCCTTGGCCAAGGCCTCGACAATATGTTTAAGATTTCTAGAATTATCCATTACCTCATTATGATATTAGTTATTGAGAAAACTTGTGATCATTTGACTAGTTGAATAACAATGGTTATTTTTAATTATCATACGATCATTTAATAGCCATATTTAATAATATTTAATTCCATCTATTTCATATATATTAAATTCATGTGTTTTTATTTGTTCACCATGCCTAGTTTTTATATGTAAACCATTGTTTGGGGGGTTGTTCGGGGGGGTGGGGGCTGTCCAGAGGGTTGGGGGGTGTCCAGGGGGGTGTCCAAGGGGGTGGGTGGGTGTGGGGGGCTATCCAAGGGGGTGGAGGCCTGTCCAGAGGGTTTTGGGGGTTGTCCGGGGGGTGGGGGCTGTCCAGAGGGATGGGGGGTGTCCGGGGGGGTGTCCAAGGGGGTCGGGGGTGGGGGTGGTGTCCAGGAGGGGTGGGGGGTGCTGTCTGGAGGGGTGGGGTGCTGTCAAGGGGGTGGGGGGCTGTCCAAAGGGTTGAGGGGTGTCCAGCGGGGTGTCCAAGGGGGTAGGGGGTGGGGGTGGTGTCCAGGAGGGGTGGGGGTGTTGTCTAGAGGGTTTTGGGGGGTGTCCAGGGGGGTATCCAAGGAGGTGGGTGGGTGTGGGGGGCTTTCCAAGAGGGTGGAGGCCTTTCCAGAGGGTTTTGGGGGTTATCCGGGGGGTGGGGGCTGTCCAGAGGGTTGGGGGGTGTCCAAGGGGGTCGGGGGTGGGGGTGGTGTCCAGGAGGGGTGGGGGTGCTGTCTAGAGGGGCGGGGTGCTGTCCAGGGGGTGGGGGGCTGTCCAAAGGGTTGGGGGGTGTCCAGCGGGGTGTCCAAGAGGGTAGGGGGTGGGGGTGGTGTCCAGGAGGGGTGGGGGTGTTGTCTAGAGGGGTGGGGGCTGTCCAGGGGGTTGGGGGGCTATCCAGAGGGTTGGGGGGTGTCCAGGGGGGGTGTCCAAGGGGGTGGGTGGGTGTGGGGGGCTGTCCAAGGGGGTGGGGGCCTGTCCAGAGGGTTTTAGGGGTTGGTCGGGGGGTGGGGGGCTGTCTAGAGGGTTGGGGGGTGTCCAGGGGGGTGTCCAAGGGGGTGGGTGTGTGTGGGGGCGCTGTCCAAGGGGGTGGGGGCCTGTCCAGAAGGTTTTGGGGGTTATCCGGGGGGTGGGGTGCTGTCCAAAGGGTTGGGGGGTGTCCAGGGGGGGTGTCCAAGGGGGTAGGGGGTGGGGGTGGTTTCCAGGAGGGGTTGGGGGTGCTGTATAGAGGGGTAGGGGCTGTCCATGGGGTGGGGGGCTGTCCATAGGGTTGGGGGGTGTCTGGGGGGGGGGGTGTCCAAGGGGGTGGGTGGGTGTGGGTGGCTATCCACGGGGGTGGGGGCCTGTCCAGAGGGTTTTGGGGGTTGTGTGGGGGGTGGGGGGCTGTCCAGAGGGTTGGGGTGTCCAGGGGGATTGACTACTGCATCGTGGTTTATGAGATTATGACATGATGATTATGCTGTGATGATTGGATTTACATTGTGATTTTCTCCATCTGAATTTTTATTTTAAATATGATTTGATTCTCAGGTTTACTCCATTATCTCCAATTTTCTATCAACCATGTAGTCACCATGGTTTTCTTTTATTCAATGGAATTTAAAACTGTTATATCTAACTATATCTTGTTTTAATAATAATATTCAAGCATATTTTTTTAAATATGCATAGATTTGTTTTATATTTCAAAATTGTTTTACATTCAAATTATGATTTTTTTCATATAAAATTATATTTGTCTTATCTTAAAAATATATATATTTTTGATATTTGTTATAGGTAATAATGAGTCGAAGTAGGATTACGACACATCGAATGAGCAATGAATATGAGGAAGGTGTTATGCCTTTTTGGAATTTTCTAAACGAAATGTTCCAAGTAGTGACATTTTTTTCTGTCCATGCCTGAAATGTTTGAATATAAAGAAGTTGAAAAGTAGAGAGATAAAAGATCATCTGATATGTCATGGTTTTAATCCGGGTTACAGCCCTTGGATTTGGTATGGTGAAACTGGACGAAATGTCACTGATGATGATGATTCACAATATGGTAACTCCGATGGAATTGAAGAAATGATTTGCGATATTGTAGCAGAACAAATTGAGATAGAACCGACAGTTCCACGTCTATATGGTGATGCTGAAAAACCATTATATCCTAGTTGTACAGATTTTACGGTTTTGTTGGCGGTGTTAAGATTGATTAACCTGAAGGCGAAACATGGATGGAGTGACAGAAGTTTTATAGAGCTGCTACAATTGATGAAAGACATTCTTCCAAAAGATAACGATCTTCCAGATTCACATTACAAGGCCAAGAAAATATTATGCCCGATGGGATTGGGATACAAGAAAATACATGCCTGTCTGAATGACTGCATTATATATAGGAAGGAATATGAATTTCTGTCAGAGTGTCCTAAATGTGGGACATCATGGTATAAGGTGAAAGAAAAATCACAGGCTGATGTAGAGATTACAAAGCTCCCTTCAAAGGTATTTTGGTATCTTCCTATAATTCATCATTTCAAATGTTTATTTGCTAATTCACATAATGAAAAAAGGTTAAGATGGCATGCTGATGAGCGGGTATGTGATGGAAAAATACATCATCCAGCTGATTGTCCACAATGGAAGAAAATTGATGCGCAGTATTCTACATTTGGAAATAAAATAAGAAATCTCAGATTAGGGTTGTGCACAGATGGAATGAATCCATACTGAACCCTCAGCAGCACACATAGTTCATGGCCTATTTTATTGGTAATTTACAACCTCTCTCCTGAAGTTTGTATGAAGCGCAAATATGTCATGTTGAGTATAATGATCTCTGGTCCAAAGAAACCCTGCAATGATATTGATGTTTACTTGTCACCGTTGATTGATGATTTGAAACTGTTATGGGCTGATGGTATTAGGGTGTATGATTCTTATAAAATGGAATATTTTCAACTGCATGTAGTGCTTCTGTTCACTATAAATGACTTCCCAGCGTATGGAAATTTGACTGGATACAGTGTTAAAGGGAATAAAGCATGTCCAATTTGCGAACAACAGACGTCATATTGTCAATTGCATCATGGGAGGAAAACAGTGTACATGGGTCATCGAAAGTTTTTGCCTATGGATCACCCTCATAGAAGACTAAAAAAGGCATTCAATGGCTCACAAGAATTTGATACAGCACCAAAACCTTTATCCCCAGATCTGTATTTTGAGAGGGTGAAAAACCTTGATGTGACATTGGGAAAGACACAAAAATCTGGTAACGATAGACATATTTGGAATAAAAGGTCAATATTTTTTGAGCTACCATATTGGAGGTATCATGAAGTTAAACATAATATTGATGTCATGCACGTGGAGAAGAATATATGTGATCGTTTGATTGGAACATTGTTAGATATTAAAGGAAAGACTAAAGATGGGTTGAATGCAAGATTAGACTTACTATCAATGGGAATACGTTTGGAGTTAGCTCCCACTCTTAAAGGAAGACGAACATTTCTTCCCCGGCTTGTCATACATTATCGAAGAGGGAGAAAATTATCTTTTTTCGGCGTCTTCATGATATCAAATTGCCTCAAGGTTATTCTTCCAATGTAAAAAATTTTGTCTCATTGAAGGACTTGAAGTTGATAGGTATGAAATCACATGATTGTCACGTCATGATGAAACAAATTCTACCAGTTTCATTGCATGGAATATTGCCCATTCATGTCAGAAAGACTATAATGAAGTTATGTTATTTTTTCAATTCAATTTGTAACAAGGAGATTGATGTGAATGCTTTGAACATTTTGGAAAAGGATGAAATTTTTGTACTTTGTCAATTAGAAATGTATTTTCCTCCAACTTTTTTTGATATAATGGTACATTTAATGATTAATCTGGTTCGAGAAATAAAGCTTTGTGGACCTGTATATCTTCGTTGGATGTATCCTTTTAAAAGGTATATGAAAATATTAAAGGGGTATGTTAAAAATCCATATCGACCTGAAGCCTCCATTATTGAAAAGTATATTTTTGAGGAGGTAGCAGAGTTTTGTACGAGCTACTTGGCTGCGGCGCAACACATAGGTTTGCCTCCATCTCTCCATGAATGAGTTAATAATGAGGGAAAGGGGATTCGTGGCTTGAAAGTCAAATCTTTGTCAGCTGAACAGACGAAGAAGTTAGAATCATACATCTTGAATAACATAGATGATGCTCAACCGTATATCAAATTGCATATTAATGAGTTGAAACAATGTCATCCAAATAAGAAAGAAAATTGGATTTTGAATGAGCACAACAAAACTTTTTTGTCATGGATTAAAAAGAGTTTTCTTGGTAGATTAGATGTATCAGAGACATTAAAATGGATAGTGGGTGGTCCATGTTTAAATGTGATAACATGGTCCGGTTATGACATTAATGATTATACATTTCATATGAAAGCTCAGGACAACAGAAGTGCAGTTCAGAATAGTAGTGTATTGGTGTTTGCAGAAGCAATTCATTTTTTGAGTGCTAAGGACAAAAACCCAATTTATGCATCAAGTACATATTATGGAGTGATTGAAGACATATGGGAGGTTGATTACTTTAAAATTAAAGTTCCTGTTTTTAACTGTAAATGGTTTATCGGTAACAATAGTGTTAGACACGATGAATTTGGAATAACACTTGTTAATATGAATAGATTGGAAGACACAACTGATTCTTTTATAATGGAAATACATGCAAAACAAATTTTCTATGTAGTAGATCAATCAGATATGCAGTGGGCTGTTGTTTTACAAGGGAAAAAAATATGTTGGTGAGGATGAAGTTGATGAAGATGCTGATTTATGTGAGATCCCTACTTCCATGGAAAGATTAACAGAACATAATGATGAGCATGTTGAAGACATGGTTTGTTCCATAAGGAACAATCACGACGAAGGAATTTGGAAAAACAATCCATTTGTACATTCCTAAAATTACAAGTAACATATGTTTATTTCTTGTTTACATTTATTTTTTTCATAAATGTCAGATGTTGTAAGTTTTTTATTTATTAAAACATGTTTTAAAACAAAATAAGTATAAGTTTTTGTTTGTTTTAAGTTTGTTTAATTTACTTTATCATGTTTACCATTACATGAATTATATATCTATTATTTTTGTTCAGTGACAATTACTTTACCATGTTTACCAGGTTTACCATGTTTACCATGTTTACCATATTGACCATCTTTACCATCTTTACCATTGTTTAACATGCTTACCATATTACCAATGTTTACTATTACGTAACTTAGTACACTTTTCTATTTTCTGATTACAATAGAATTAAAATATTTGAATTTGTATATTTTTGAACTAACGTTTGTTTTTTTGATTTGAAGGATAATGACAAATCATTCAGTTGATCAACCACATGATTCTGGATATGAGCATATTGGTCATACCTCTGAGGAGGAACATTCACATGCTCCTATTACGACAAAGAGTTCAAAGGTTGGTAAACGTGGGTGCACACGTTTACCAAAATTATCAGTTGCCCGTACGCAGGATCAGAGGAAAGTCGTTGAGTTTGATGATGATGATATTCCTAGAGGTCCAAATGCAAAATATTTTAAGAGTTTTGTAGCAAATCAGGCTAAGAGCAAAGTAAGCATTCTGTACGATGACCGGAGAAGTGTGGATAAAGCGATAATCTCTCAGTTATGGGAGACAATTTTGGTAAGATCTTTTGCTATTGTTTGAATATTATTTAAATGTTTCTAGTATATATAATATGTTTAACCTCTTCTTTATCAGATGACATTTGATATTCCTGAAACTGGAGGAGTCAGGAAGAAATGCTTATCGTTGGCTTCCAGGAGATGGAGGGATTTCAAATCAACCCTATCAGCTGATTTCATTTATGGTCATAGGAGTCATGACAATCCATGTCGTATATATCCTTTTATAGATGAAGACACATGGAGACAATTTTTTGAAAGTAGAATAAAAGAGTCATTTTTGGTAAGGGCAGTGTAAAATTTTATAAGATTTCTTATATAAATGATCTTATTAAAGTTTTGTTAATGATTTCTTATTCTTAATTTACAGCAAACAAGGAAAGCTCATCAGAAGATCCAATCTAAAAATGTATACCCTCATATTTTATCTCGAGGAGGGTATGAATTATTGGAAGAACAAATGATGGCAGAAAAATTTCAACAATTAAGAGCTGAGTCTTCAAGCTCTGGAGAGGTGGCCCCTCCATCCCCTCCATATAGACATGAAAAACGGAAGAGAGCTCGAAAGGGAAAAAAAGGGAAATATCTTTCGGATGAATCGAGAATTGTAGCTGAGAGGATTGTAAGATATATATTTTATTTATTTAAGTTAACCATTTTCTTTATATAATTTCAATCATTACAGAAATGTTCAATTAATTAATACAGGAATCTCTTGAGGATCAGAGTTCACAGGGGACATTTACAGCCACTAGGAGGGAATATATTTTATCTGTAGCATTGGGAAGGCCCGAACATCCTGGTCATGTAAGAGGATATCCGACAGGTGTATCGGTAAGAAAAGTGTTTCCACGTTCTTCAACTTCAAACGTTGAGGGGGTTTATAAAAAAAATAGAATTCTTGGAGGCTGAAGTTCATAATATTAATGCGACGATGGAGGACAAGATTAGAGTGTCGGTGTAGTCTATGTTTGCAGACATGAAAAGACAATTTCAGACTGTAGCTCCCACTCCTCCACCTCCCCTTGTAGACCCCATTATTTATCCTCCACCTCTGCCAGTAGCTCCCACTCCCCCACCTTAGCCTGCTGACCCCATTTTTTATCCTACTCCGCCGCAGCTTCCTACTTATTGTGAGTTGTATGTTGATGATTATCAATATCATATAGTAGCATATGGGTTGGTATATTGTATAGGAGATACAGTTCATAATAAACAATTAGAGGTAGAGAATCATAGGGTTACTGTACAGGATATTATAGATAGATCATCTCGGGTACCATTACCTACAGATGAGGTGGCGACAGTTGGACATAGTATCGACCATTTTTTAATTTGGCTATCCAGACTTCTTCGACTCATTACCATAGAGGTATGAATGTTATATCTTTTTTTTTATTAAAGTTGTTTTATCATTTGAAAAATAATATATTTTTCAATTTATTTTTACAGGAATACTTCAAAGGTAAAGAAATACTATATAGACAACAACAAAGACAAATGGATATGACATCAGATACAGATTCTAGTAGTCTTGACAGATTCTCAAGATATTCAAATTTGTTGGCGGTTCATTATGAGTTTCCAATGGAAGCTCATGTTTGTGGACGTGAAATAAATGTGGGGATTATGAAAACTGATATCATGGAGCTTGTTACTGGAGATAAGTTGGGTATCAACGTGGTGAATTTTTTTTACATGTAAGTCTTAACACCTTTTCCCTGCGTTATATTTATTAAGAATGTATACTTATGTCTGTTTTGTATTAGGTATCTTTATAAAATTTGTGAGAGGAATGAGCAGACAAATGTATATGGATTCATGGACCCACAATTGATTTCCCCTAAAGCATGTGCATTGGATGAGGAACAAAGAATGCTTTATATTTCTGAAAGACTTGAAAAGAATATAGTCGCATAATGTTAGATGATTCCTTTTTGTGAGAGGTATGAAACACATATCTCTCAAAGAGTTAATTATCTTTTAACATAAAAAACCACTAACATTAAATTTCCTTTTATCAGTGATCATTGGATGTTAGGGGTTTTTTTCCCAAGGGAGAAAGCACTTTATTGGATATGCTCTGTCCATGATGATGTGAGGGAAAGTTTTAAGAATATATTGGAAAATTAAGTTTCAATTTCTCAATAGTTTTATATATTATAATGAATTTTAAATTTACCCCATTAGTATTATTTTCTAACAGGGCATGGGCCTACTTTCGAAAAAAAACAAATAAAAGGAATGCAAAGATCAAATATGTAAATGCGAAGGTAAATATCCATTTATAATTTGTACTTTTTGATTTATTACATAAAAATAATATATTGAATTTACACTCATTCAAACAGAATTTTCATGAACAACAAGGCGTCATCGAATGCGGATATTATATGTTAAAATTTATGTATGAAATAATAAGAACTGGGACAGTTGTGAATTTTGACTTGGTAAGATTTCCTCTTAAACTTTGCCATAATATTTCAATTTGATTTACTCATTATACACGTTAACTACTATCCTTTTCATTTGTAGCTTTTTGATGACCCTCAACCCTATAATGCTAAAGAAATAAAACACTTACAAGTGGAGTGGTCAAATTATTTTACAGGTTTGATTAAATTTTAGTTGTTTGTAATGTAAAATGTAATTTTGAATATTTTCGTTGTAATTGTGTATTTGGTAGTCGTTTAGGTTGGATGTAGTTTTTTTTTGAAGTTGACAGTGTAAGTTTTGAATGTTATATATGTGAATGTTTAATTTTGCTCTACTTCTTGTTTTGGTCTACTTATGATGGTTTTTCTGGTATGGATTCTGGTATGGGGGGAGGGGTTTCAAGGGTGTGGGGGGGTGTTCAGTGGGGTTGGGGGTGTCCAGGGGTCTGGGAGGGCTGTCCGGTGGGGTGGGGGGGGGGGGGTATACATGAGGGTGGGGGGTTGTCGAGGGGTGTTTGGGGCTATCCAGGGGGTTGGGGGGTAGTCCAGGGGTGTGGTGGGGCTCCAATGGGGTGTGGGAGGGCTGTCCAGGGTGTGTGTGTGTGGGGGGGGGGGTTGTTTTGGGGTGTTTGGAGCTGTCCAGGGGGTCGGGGGGCAGTCCAGGGGTGTGGTGGGGGCTGTCAAGTGGGGTGAGGGGGTGCTGTTCAGGAGGGTGGGGGGTTGTATAGGGGTGTTTGGGGCTGTCTAGGGGGTTAGGGGGCAGTCCAGGGGTGTGGTGGGGGCTGTCAAGTGGGGTGAGGGGGTGCTGTTCAGGAGGGTGGGGGGGGGGGGGTTGTCCCGGGGTGTTTGGAGCTAGCCAGGGGGTCGGGGGGCAGTCCAGGGGTGTGGTGGGGGCTGTCAAGTGGGGTGAGGGGGTGCTGTTCAGGAGGGTGGGGGGGGGGGGGGGTTGTCGAGGGGTGTTTAGGGCTTTCCAGGGGGTTGGGGGGCAGTCCATGGGTGTGGTGGGGGCTTTCAAGTGGGGTGAGGGGGTGTTGTTCAGGAGGGTGGGGGGGGGGGGTTGTCGAGGGGTGTTTGGGGCTGTCCAGGGGGTCGGGGGGCAGTCTAGGGGTGTGGTGGGGGCTCCAATGGGGTGGGGAGGGCTGTACAGGGGGTATACATGAGGGTGGGGGTTATCAAGTGGGGTAAGTTTTATATGTTATCAATGTAAATGATTAAATTTTCTTTAGTTCATGTTTTGATCTCCTTCTGTTTTTGTGGTACGAATTATTGATTTGGTTTCTGGTTGATTTTGGGGGAGAGCAGAGGACTGCAGTCGATTTTTTTTTTTTTTAAAAAATTTGTCTTCCACGTCGGTTATTTTATAACCGATGTGATAAAGAAATTGATAAGGGTTTATCACGTCGGTTTTTTTCATAACCGATGTGATAAACACTTGTGGCATGGTTTATCACGTCGGTTATTACATAACCGACGTGATAAAGGACCTGGGAAATGATTTATCACGTCAGTTATTGATTAACCGACGTGATAAACCCCCCAGGACTGGTTTAGCATGTCGGTTATTAAATAACCGACGTGATAAACCATGCCACAGGTGTTTATCACGTCGGTTATTAAATAACCGATGTGATAAACTCCCCCGCACGTGTTTATAATGTCGGTTATTGTATAACTGACGTGATAAATCCCCCCGGTTTATCACGACGGTTATATAATAACCGACGTTATAAACCCCGCCCCCTCGGGTTTTTTTACGTCGGTTATTAATTAACCGACGTGATAAACACCACGATGTTATGTTTGTTACGTCGGTGTTTAAATAACCGACGTAAAAAACTTTATTTATAACGTCGTGCGTATTAACGTCGGCTAAAAACCGACGTAAAAAATGAAAAATAACCAACGTAAATAACGTTTTCTGCACTAGTGATGCTAGCAGTGATCTATTACAAGTGACTGTGAGTGGTGTTTTAGGAGGTACTGCAAAGATTATGATTTTAGTGCATGAGGTGTATGTACCTACCGTGGAGTTTATTTTTTAAATAAGTTTTTATTTTATTTTTTGAAAAACCACTTAAGTTATTTTTTTTAAAAACACGCTACAAAGGCGGCATCACCGATGCCACCTTTGTGTTGAAGCACAAAGGCGACATCGATGATGCCACCTTTCTACTAAAACCAAAAAAAAAACTTTTTTTTTTATGTTTTAATTTTTTTTATTTGTTTTGTTTGTTTATATATATATATATATATATATATATATATAACAAAACAAAACAAAACAAATAAAATAATTTTTTTAGCAGAATTTATCCGCTATTTAAAATCCAGCAGTACTGCCATTACAACAGTCTGGATTCTGACAGAAGCTCTCACTCAGGGCTCCCTTTTATAATAGAGCTTACTTTGGAAATCATTCTACATTTCCGATGTGAGATTTTGGTTCTCCATTTCCTGTGCAGAACATTCTGCATTTCCAATATGAGATTCTGTTTCAAGTACGTGACTTTGAAAGACTATAAAACATAAACTATAAGACCAATATAAATGAAACTTAAAACATGAATTAAACATATAAAAAATAGTTTAAAACAAAAAAAAATTCATTAAAAATGATGATAAAAAATAATTTATAAGCTTTCAAAACCACACACTTGAAACTTAAAAAGTTTCAAGTACATGACATTAGATGCCTATAAAATATAAACTACAAGACCAATATAAATAAAACTTAATACACTAATTAAACATATAACAAATTACTGAAAATAAAAAGAATTTCGTAAAAAATGTTGATGGAAAATAATTTACAAGTTTTCGAAGACACCTACATGAAACATAAAAATGTTTCAAGCACATGAATTAGAAAGTCTATAAAATATAAACTATAAGAACGATATAAATGAAACTTAAAACATGGATTAAAAATATAACAAATAATTGAAAATAAAAATAATATCATAAAAAATGTTCAAGAAAAATAATTTATAAGCTTTCAAAACCACCTACTTAAAACTTAAAAATGATTCAAGTATGTGGCGTTGAAATACTAAAAAATATAAACTATAAGATCGATATAATTTAAAGTTAAAACATGGATTAAACATATAATAAATTATTAAATTATTAAATTAATATTATTAAAAATTAATTATATAATAATTAATTTGTTAATTAGTAATTATTAATAACTAATTATATAATAATTATCTAATTAATTGGTAATATAATTATTCAGTATATAATAGTTAATTAGTTAATTAGTAATATAATTATAAATTATATTAATTCATTATACTTAATAATTAGTAATTATTAAAAATTATTATATGATAATTAATTAGTTAATTGATAATATAATTATTAATTATATAATAGTTAATTAGTTAATTAGTAATATAATTATAAATTATCATTATTCATTATAATTATTAATTCTAATTATTCATTATAATTACTAATTATAATTATTAATTATTAATTATTAATTATTAATTAATAATTAATAATATAATTATTAATTATATAATTATTATTTGTATAATAATTAGTTACTTAATTAGTAATTATTAATAATTAATTATATAATAATTAATTAGTTAAATAGTAATATAATTATTTAATTGGTAATATAATTATTAACTATTTAATAATTAATTAGTTACTTAGTAATATAATTATTAATTATATACTAATTAATTAGTTAATTAGTAATATATTTATTATTTATATAATTTGTAATTAGGTAATTAGTAATTATTAATGTTTTATTATTATGTTTGTATGGTTATATAAATATATATAAATAAAACTTAATGTTTCAACATAATTTATCTTTTATTCAAGTACGTGACTTTGCTGACCTATATAATATAAAGTATAAGACTGATATGAATAAAATTGTAAACATTGCTTAAACATATAACTAGTAGTCCAAAATAAAAATATTTTCTTAAAAAATCTTGGTGAAAAATTATTTATAACCTATCATATCCACCTACTTGAAACTTAAAAATGTTTCAAGTACGTGACTTTGCTGGCCTATATAATATAAACTATAGACCGATATGAATGAAATTTTAAACATTGCTTAAATTGGAACTCAATCCACCCCCTCTTGAGATTCCACTCCAACCAACAAGTAATAATAGTATTTTGATTTCAGTAGACATAAAACATGTAAACAATAATGTACAATCAATGCTTATGTCTGTGGCGAGGAGATTTCGTCCCACATGGTGGTCTGCGAATAGGACATCCGCGTCGAGTGCGCAGTGGAGTCTGATGACCTAGAGAAGGCTGATCCTCAGGCACTAGAACGTCGACTGTCGCATCCTCCATCTGTGTGTTAGTGGGAGGAGCTTTCAACTACATCTCGTACGGCCATCCGGATCCTTCTCCCACTAGGGTGGTAGAAGGACCTGCCTGCATCATAGTGGGGAATGAAGCCTGCGATGGAGCTAAACCCCAAGATGGAAATGGCTCTAGAATCTAAGGATGTGAAGGATCTGGAACCCAAGATGGAGATAACTATGGATATCCTACCAGGAAAGACGAATCCCATGCCACCTGAGGCACATCCTGAATTGGATGATCCTGGACTACTAGAGGGCCGACCTTTGCCTCTGGAATAGGTGATCCCTCACGTGCAACACGACATTGTCTACGTCGTCGTGGTCATGGCTCCTTAGCACCAGCAGTAGCTGCAGGATGTGCCTCTAGGGCAAGAACCTCCTCTCTCTGAGCCAAATGCGCGAAGATGCTCCCAGATAGTGCACGAAAAGATGCCATCGCCTCCAGTGTTGTAGCATGGATGGCTGCCCGGCTAAAGACCCCCTCCTCCTCTTCATCACTCATGCGAATAAGCTGCTCTGTGTGACTTCCCTGTAAATAGATTCAAATGGAATTAGAAAACAATTCAAGAAACAAACTAATGGAAATTTATTGACTTACCATCCTCTGCATATCTATGCCAGCTTGGGTAAGATACATTATAGACTTCAGTCTATACCACGACGCATAGTCAACCTGCTCTGAAAGAGAGAATTGATTCATAGGAACACCCTGAATACGTAACTCTGTACGTTTGTGCCAGAAGTTGATAAAACTAGCATGTACTTGGGACCAACATCATCCTGCCTCTCTGTCAACTTCATCCCATGAAGCCGGTCTGTCTGTCTCGATGGTAATGGAATCGGCTGAGTACGAAAAAAATGGCACATGACCCTGTCAGGCTGCTGCCACTTAATAATATGGAAGTGAATGAGGTGTACTACAACCATAGCATCCTCAAGCCCAACAGTGCAGTATGCCGGCAACTGGTCCATAATACTCCAGTATGGAAGCCATGAAATCTAAAATGACAAGTGATTTTGTCAAAAAAACACCTAACTAAAAACCAAAATTGATGTTATTATTAAATATATTAGACAGTGATAGATTGTATATACATACCTGATCAGGTAAGAGACGGTCTAACTGTAGCCGATATATGCCCAAATGCTGTCTCGAAACCACGTCAAAATTGTGTCGCTGACACCACCTGTAAAATACATCAACGATAGTGACAAATAATGAGAAATTATAGTCAATAACTCATAGTAGAATCAAAAACCAATAGAAATGACTTATCATACCAACGTCCACGTGGAGCATCATGCAGCACCTCCATCTTGACCGACGGACCAACAAGGTCAAGGAGGAATGTTGGGATGTGCTCCCATGCCCACATCTGAATAATGATGACGCATCCTCTAATACATGTACGGTCCCCGTGGGATATCCTTTATAATGATATGTATGTGTATACCAAGCAGGATGATCCCCAGCTGTACGTCCCAGCCCGATCAAAGTCCTTTAATATGGGTAGATACATCATATGCACGTGCATCCCTAAGTGATCAGTACACATGGTCCCACCAATAAGCTGTAAGATATATAAACGAACGTAATGCATGACGGTCTGCTCATCATCATCATCCTGTAAATGTGTAATCTATGACTCCAACCAAGGAATAGATATGGACGATCCATCTGTAGCCCTACTGTCGGACAAAATATCAACGCCTAACAAGCGCTAAGCAAGGTCTGGCCAAACTGCATGAGTGAGTCCAATAACGGGTCTCCCCTGGATAGGCAGACCGAGAAGCACTGCGACATCCTCAAGGGTGATGGTCATATCTCCCTCAGGTAGGTGGAATGTGTGTGTCTCTTGTCTCCATCTCTCAACTAGGGCATCAAGTAGGTAATGATCTACAAATGTGAAATATGATACGGCAAGGCCATAGAATCCAGCACGACGCAAGTAAGGTCTAATGGCATGTGGAGGCTCCATGTGATGAAAATGGTGCGCTCGATGCACCTTCACCAATCGATCTGGATGACCCTCTAACACGGCCTGCGAAATATGGGTAGGCTGCTAAGTGAGTAGTATGGTATCATCCATCTGCATATAAACAAATGAAATGAGTCATAAGTGTAAAATGTAAATATAGAGTTATGGATCATATTAAGATAAACCATGTCAATTAGTAATGATGTTTTTGGAATTTATCTAATTGTATGTATTCAATAACTTATGCTAATCATTATGATACTATAATTTCATTATAGAATAGTTTACTAAAATATCCTACATGTTTAGGTTGGGGTTTAGGTTTGAAGGTTTAGGGTTAAATTTTTTAATATTAGCGTTCAGGAAACATGTTTTTGGGTTAATAACATTTACTTTACAATATGGGTTAACTGTTCCGCTTTCAGATTTATGAAATAAATTCTTTTATCTCAGATTTAAAGTTATTTCTTGAAATCAAGAATATTAATATGAAATAAGTTCTATTATCTAAAATATTGAGTCTTGAATTTGGTTAAACATATTTTGGGGGAGCTTTATGATTTACTACTTATAGATTGGATTATGATAAACCATGTCAATTAGTAATGATGTTTTTGGAATTTATCTAATTGTATGTATTAAATAACTTGTGCTAATCATTATGATACTATAATTTTGTTATAGAATAGTTTACTAAAATATACTACATGTTTAGGTTTGAGGGTTTAGGGTTAAAAATTTTAATATTAACATCCAGGAAACATGTTTATGGGTTAATAACATTTACTTTACAATATGGGTTAACTGTTCCAGTTTTGGATTTATTAAATAAATTATTTTATCTCTGATTTAAATTTCTTTCTTGAAAGTAAGAATATTAATATTAAATAAGTTCTATTATCTAAAATATTGAGTCTTGAATTTGGTTACACATATTTTGGGGGAGCTTTATGATTAACTACTTATGGATTGGATTAAGATAAACCATGTCAATTAGTAATGATGTTTTTGGAATTTATCTAATTGTATATGCTCAATAACTTATGCTAATCATTATGATACAATAATTTCTTTATAGAATAGTTTACTAAAATATCCTACATGTTTAGGTTGGGGTTTAGGTTTGAGGGTTTAGGGTTAATTTTTTTAATATAAACGTTCAAGAAACATGTTTATGGGTTAATACCATTTACTTTACAATATGGGTTAACTGTTCCACTTTCGGATTTATGAAATAAATTCTTTTATCTCAGATTTAAAGTTATTTCTTGAAAGTAAGAATATTAATATAAAATAAGTTCTATTATCTAAAATATTGAGTCTTGAATTTTGTTTCACATATTTTGGGGGAGATTTATGATTAGCTACTTATGAATTGGATTAAGATAAACCATGTTAATTGGTAATGATGTTTTTTGAATTTATCCAATTGTATGTATTCAATAACTTATGCTAATCATTATGATACTATAATTTTGTTATAGAATAGTTTACTAAAATATCTTACATGTTTAGGTTGGGGTTTAGGTTTTAGGGTTTAGGGTTAATTTTTTTAATATTAACGTTTAGGAAACATGTTTATTGGTTAATAACATTTACTTTACAATATGGGTTAACTATTGCACTTTCGGATTTATGAAATAAATTCTTTTATCTCAGATTTAAAGTTATTTCTTGAAAGCAAGAATATTAATTTGAAATAAGTTATATTATCTAAAATATTGAGTCTTGAATTTGGTTACACATATTTTGGGGGAACTTTATGATTAACTACTTATGGATTGGATTAAGATAAACCATGTCAATTAGTAATGATTTTTTTTCAAAATTATCTAATTGTATGTATTCAATAACTTTTTCTAATCATTATGATACTATAATTTCGTTATAGAATAGTTTACTAAAATATCCTACATGTTTAGGTTGGGGTTTAGGTTTGAGGGTTTAGAAAACCGAGGAATAAAGAAGAGATAACAGCATTTAGTTTACAATATGGGAATGTCACAATGAAGAAAATACATCATTATGGATGAGACTGTGAACTCAACCCAACAACGTTAGGGCATCATTTCCAGTTATAACCTTCTTTATTAAATATCGTGCATCACAAACTCTGTCCTTGTTCTTGAGGCCAATCCATCTCATTACGCATCCTACTTACCTTCGGTCTCCCATGAGGACGTAACCGATTCATGTCAGGTATCACTATCGGATGACCTTCAGGCATTGGGAAATAACGATACTCCCCAATAGGTGTCCATGGAGCAGCATAACAGTTAACAATGGTATCCTTCCGGTACACTGGATCAACATATGCTTCCTATGAGATATTCACAGAGGCACATGCTATGATGGCGTGTGTACATGGAAATCGTAAGGCCTAAAAGTTTCCACATTGACATTGCATTGCTTCTAGTAATACCACCTTTTTTTCACAGACGTGATTTGTGATGGGGTCTGAAAGCTCTTGAACTTCAAATCGGGAGTCTTCTCTTCGAAAGAGACAGACGTGATAACCAGAAGCTTCTTCAATATTATTTTCAATCTCTTGTTGAAAGTGTATTCCGTATCTTAGCCCCTGTTGTATTCCGTCTGATGCTAGTTTTTGTCTATCCACAAAGTACTTCACGCATCAATATAATGTCTCCTGAACTAAGGCTGTTATAGGTAGCTTGCAAAGCCCTTTGAAGATACCATTGATGCACTCCACAATGTTTGTTTTCATGTGTCCATACCTCTTCCCCCGTCATATGCCAATGTCCATTTCTCTTTTGGAATCCGTATCATATAATCATAAACTTCTTGATTAGCCTGATGAATTTGTTCAAAACGTTCTTCAAACCACCGTTGGTCTGACTCATATGCTACAAATCATAGATGATATTTCACATAAATTGATTTTTTCTTTATATTGAAATAGTAAAACAGAACGAATAGAATGTGTACCATGCCTCATGATTTCCTTCTTCATCGGTTCGTTGTGGAGTTTTTTATGCACATTTCTAGCAATGTGTCTAATGCAAAACTGATGATGTGCATTTGGGTATCTCCATGTATCAGGATCTGCATTTATTTCCTCATTAATTGCTCGATGGAGATCAGATATCAAACAAACACCCTGAATGTTGGTGAAATGGTTGTTGATACATGCCAGAAACCAACTCCATGATTCATAGTTTTCTTTCTCTACAATGGTAAAGGAAAGCGGAAGAGGTGAACGATTTCCATCTTTGGTTTCCACAATCAACAATACATCCTTGTATTTTCCAAACAGAAATGTTCCATCAATCTGAATAAACTGTTTGCAGAAATGAAATGCAGAGTTACAGGGAAGGAATGCCCAGAACAACTGATGAAATTGAACACGAGATGGATCAAGTCAGTTATCATGAGATAGATGTTCGTTTGTATCCAGATGGAATAAAACTTGGTTATGATGCCTCAGTATGATTAGCAATTACGATAACACCCGATATGAGTCATCCCAATCACCATATACCTTCATAATTGCCTTCTGTTTTGCCATCCATGCCTTATTATAGGAAATCTTATAACTGAATGTCTGTTGAATCCTCTCTTTCACAAGGGCTATTGGAACATCTTGACATGTCCTAATCATCTCAGCAACAATAGAGGACACAAATTCTGCATCCAATGAGTTATGATCTTGTGTGAGGCTTGGCTGAATGCAAGTATGAGCCGCCTCAATCCTCGAGATTCTCTAACCTCCAAATGTAATGTCTGGAATCGCCCTTAAGTGAAATATACAATCATCCCCATAATTCTCACACCGTATAACATATTTACTACGACATGATTCATGAACTACATAGTTGAAGTGTCTCTCAATATGAATTCTCTTTAATGTTATTTTTAAGGTATCTTTACTAGGAAAATTACTTCCAATATATAAGGTCTTGTCCACCTCACTAAACCTATATGGTACAACTCCAGGGAACTCAGTTGTCGGTGTGAGAACAATATTGTCAAATTCAGGCACGCGTGTCATTGCTTCTGACCAAGATGAAAAGAGTGGTGGATGATTTATTATAGGTCAAGGTTGATTTACAACTAATGCATTTCTCAAAACCTCCTCTCTATCTTCAGTTGGTCCCTCATCATCAGCACTGTTGTCACTATCTGATCCATTATTATGAAACTCCTCATCAGAAGTCAGATTTACATGTATATCCGGAAGATTATTTAGGTTGTCCTCTTCTGCTGCATCATTTGTAATAGGCTTAATTTCATGGGGTGGAATGTCTTCAACCACTCTTGTAATTCCACGTCTTCGTACAAGTGGACATTGTTGTTGTACAGTAGCAACATCAACGTATAACTCCATCATGGTACCATCTGACCATTGAGAAAATAAATTAATTGCTTGGACCCACTGTGCATCAGCAACCAATGGACAAGCTAGATGCCATAGTGTTGTCAGAAATTGCAAATGTCAATAACTCATAGACAAGATCTCTTGATCAGGTCCCAGATTTAAGGAAACACGAATTCTCTCTTAAAGGTCACTTATGGTTACACAATCAGCTGTACTGACCACCGTAATTGGTTGTGTACTGTAAGAATCTCCTTGCTCAGTTTGAATAATCTCCCTATAGTAGTACACACAGGAAAACATGACTATCTACGTCAAAAATGTTTCTTTCATCAAAATTATAATAGTGTAACAAATATTAACAATTATGTTTGACCATATAATGTCTATTAGAATGTAATTTTTGGGTGTCTTTCTATACCCTAAACTAAGCTACTGATGTTTTACCATATGATATTTATTAGAATGTAATTTTAGGGTGCCTTTTTATTTAATCTGTTTGTTCTTCTTCATTTCACTTTATATGTTCATCAGTATCGTTAGCTAATCATTATACGGATCCATGTTTTAATCCTATGTTATTTATTAATTATTCTATAATTAATTATGTCTAATAGTAACTATTATTTCTAAATGATATAATCTTTACATTTTAAAACATTTTCTTCTCCATTTCATTTTAAATAATTACAATTTTCATTTTAAATTGATTTTCTTAATAAAGTTTTTAACTAATCAATCATTCTTTAATCACTATTTTATCATTATTAAGTTATTATTTAATTATTTATTCTTTAATCATTAATCATATTATATTTATTAGTTAATTATAATTAACTAATAATAACTTTAATTCGTTAATGGTTATGTCCTTATTTGATTCTATAACATTATATTTATTATTTTATCATTGATAAATATACTGATTTGATTTTTCTTCTCTTAGATATTTTAGTAGTTTATAAAGAAAATATGAATCATCTTAAGCATATTCCCCAGGAGTGTCAAAACAGGATGCTACAAGGCCTTTTATCATGCACTAGTTCCCATTCGAGTCTAGCTCAAAGTGGTGTTTTCGGGTTTTACCCCTATGTACATCTGTGCTAGAGCCACAGCCACTTGTTTGCATCCAAACAGAAATTTAATTGCTTAGATAACCACATAATCTTTAAGCTACCAAAATTTCAAAATACTTAATCCTAAGTTAATCTATACTTAATCTATACTACCTAACAATAATTATTTTAAACTATATATATATATATATATATATCTAATTACAGAAAATAAATAACGAAATATTAAGAACTACATAAACTACTTAAAAAATGAAATATTTAAAACTATAAAAAATTAAATTAATTTAATAAAAAAATTAAATTAAATAAAGAAACATACCTCTAAATGAAGCTTCATAAAAACCCGCACAAAAAATGAATTTTTTAGAGAGTGAGAGATAATTTAGAAGAGTTGAAGGCAAGGATCAAGTGAGGAGAGGGGTGGCCACCCTTTTATATGGAGTTCAGGCCAAGGCGGCATCGTGGAGGCTGCCTTGGCCATGTCATCAATCCAGGCCAAAGGTGGCGTAGGGGAGCAAAGGCGGCATCACCGTTGCCGTATTTGTAGCGTGTTTTTAATTTTTTTAACCTAAGCCTTTATCAGTGCTTTTTTAGAATCAATAAATGAAAAACTTTATCAACGCTAAAAATAGAACTGATAAAAGGGGGTCCTTTATCTGTTCTAGTTTAGTGTTGATTAAGGGGAATACTGCTATAGTGTGCTGTTAAAATTATAGCACACTGCACCAAAAAATATAGGGAGCAAATACATAGTTTAATTGAAATAAAATTTACAAGACAAATACCAAAAAATACATTATATTATAGAAATTTCAAGAATTGGTAACCACTATTACATTAATAAGTAAAATTTATCACATACATTCAAAAACATCAATGTTCCTTTGTCTTTAGATCCCAACCCACGATCATGCTATTAGTTACTGAATAAATCTCCCTAGCCTGAGAAAATTAATTCACCTATATAAGAAAATAATTATTATGTTAGTAATACTATAAACAAATAAATTAAACACAAAGTGTCAATTTTAAACTAAAAACATATACTTTGAGTCATACTAGGCACACCACATTTCAGATTGGGTTGGAGTTGATTCTTAAACATCACACCATTTATTATTGTTCTCAAAAGTAGGTTCTCTTGAATTGTCTTACATATATGGTGATAAAAACTCTCACTATGGATGTGATCCAATTCAAGAGCACTTGATTTTGAGAACAAGCCTTCAATTGTCACACCATTTCTTATTCATCTTCAAGCATTATCTTTATAAAAATTAACTAAATAAGAATAAGATAAAAATGATAATGAAATTAACTAATAATTAATAGATAAAATGATGTGAAAACATTTCGAGCTTGTTTGCATAGTTTTTGGTTTTGTGATGCCTGTTTTAAACTAAAATGACACTTATATATTGAAAACATTCACTTCGAGTCATACCGACCACACAGTATGTCAGATTGACATGCAATCAATTTCTACATGATACAAATGAATTATGGATCAGTTTCCTAAAGTTTGAAAACAATATGAGATCATTTTATCAGTTTTGGATAGTGATGTGTGTTTTAAAAAAATGACATCTTTATATTGAAAACACACATTTTGAGTCATATCGGTCACATCATGTTTCATATTGACATGCGGTTGATTCTTACACATCACAGATGAATTATGGACTATTTTCCTGAAGTTTGAAAATAACATGAGCTATTTTTTTTGGTTTTGGCTATTTGATGTGTGTTTTAAACTAAAATGACACTTTTGTATTGAAAACACACACTTCGAGTTATACCGACCACATCGTGTATCATATTGATGTGCAGTTGATTCATACATGTAAAAAATGAATTATAGAATGTTTTCCAAAATTTTGAAAACAATATGAGCTCATTTTCTAAGTTTTATAAATGTGAAACATTTTAAACTAAAATATAACTTTTATATTGAAAACACACAATTTGAGTCATACCGACCACATCATGTTTTATATTAACCTACAGTCAATTCCTACACATTAATTAAAAATGAATTACGGATTGTTTCCTAAAGTTTGAAAATGTTCTGAGCCCATTTTCTTAGTTTTGGCTAGTGACGTGTGTTTTAAACTAAAATGACACCTTTATATTGAAAACATTCACTTTGAGTCATATCGATCATATCATGTATTATATTTATGTGTGGTCAATTCCTATATATCAAAAATGAAATTAGGATCTTTTTCCTAAAGTTAAAAAAAAATTCAAGCTCATTTTCCTGGTTTTGGAAATTTGATGTTTGTTTTAAACTAAAATGAAACTTTTGTATTGAAAACACACACCTCGAGTCATACCAACCACATCGTGTGTCAGATTGATGTACGTTCCATTACTACAAATCAAAAATTAATTTTGAATCATTTTTCTAAATTTTGAAAATAACCCAAGCTCATTTGCTCGATTTTGGTGATGTGAAACATGTTTTAAACTAAAATGACACTATTATATTGAAAACACCCATTTTTGAGTCATACCAACCACATCATGTGTCAGATTGATATGTGGTCAATTCTTATAAATCACAAATGAATTATGGATTGTTTCCATAAATTTTGAAATAATACATGTAACGTCCCGACCCATATTCCACTAAAATGGTGCTCTGAGCCGGTTGGTTATGAGGCCTCAAGCACACCTCCCCGTACGCCAGAGGCTGCTAACTAACAGTGAGATCCTAGGATGTGACTGTGTGGAGACTATTCCCTCGTATTAGAGTAATCAAACAGAAATATCTAAGTATCATACACAAAAACAAAAGAACAGAGTGCAGAAGCAATAAATAAACTGAAATAGAACGTGTTTTTAATAATAAATGAAAATGATATAAAATACCAAACAACTATGCCATACATACAAAAGTGGTCACCCACTTAGTCGACCATGCAGATATAGTAATACATAATAAATTGAAATAAAATTATAGGGTTCCACTACTAACTCTGACTCAGACCACATACCCAGTCTCCAAACACTGTTGAACTACAACAACCTAATTAGAAGAACCCACATGAGCATCTCTACTCGAACATGAAGCACTGGGCCTCAGCCCTATCCACCATGCAATAGTGCTTAACCTGAAATGCAGACATAAGGTCTACATGTACACCGAGGTGCATGTGCATGGGTGAGAAATAACTTCATTAGGCCACCCTGATGATAACCTATAAAAATAAACTGATTTAAGTTCATTCAAAATCATGATGCTCATCCTAGTCGAGACACAACTAAAAAGATAAGTAAGTTAATAAATGTGAAACCATAGTCAAACCCTTGGTCTGTAATCTCAGTAAACTGGGTAAGTGCCACCATGGATGTCCATATATATATATATATATATACATGTATAGTCCCATACTAATACATATATACATAAATATAAATATTCACAATTAAGTGTAATAAATAACACAAAACCAATCAGCAGACGATCCTTGGGTCCATAATCCATGATCGCCTAGACATACTATGCAAGGGAATTGAGCTAGATGTCATACCACTCAAGCCATGTATCATTAAGTCGATCTATGGGTTCTTAATCCCAATTGACAAGTACCTACTTTGACCAATGCCAGAAATGTCTCTAAGAAAGCTACATCACCATAGGGGATACTCATCCTACACCTAGGTTCACCCATACTTGCCTCCAATCACTGAAATCATGGATTCCAAGGAAGTACATCAAGACAGCATATAAATGGTCACTGAGCTAAATGCCATGCTAATCAGGCCATGTAAATATAGTCCAATGTATGAGCCCTAGGTCCTAGTTTGTACGTGGTCATGAAATTCGAAACTTGGATTAACCCTAAGGGTATAACCCTTAGGAGATCTGAAAGGAGAAATCACTAGTGAGATGCCATCCCCACCCCTAGAGTCTCTAATAATGGAGAGCGTAATCATACCTATCATTCATAAGAGAGTAATCATTTAGGTAAAACCAATTATGTGAGACTCCATGCTCAACACCATGGTCAAGTAACTAATCAGGGAGAGCGTAATCATCCATATCCCTCGAGAGAGCATAATCATCCATGAGAATAATCAGATCTAGGAGAGCATAATGATCCTCATCACATATCAACATATGAGAGCATAATCATCCTCATCATTCAAGAGAGAATAATCATCTATGAGTATCATTAATAGATAGTCCATGCCCTTATACCATTGTATTAGGCTCAACAACCAAATTCTAGGAATCACCTCTGGACATCCCAACAAGGTAATAATCAAATATATAGGTTCAGCTACCAGATCCCAGGTGAGATTCCATCCCCACCCCTAGAGTCTCTATACGGGAGATGTAATAAACCCTATCATCTAGAAGAGCATAATCATTCTGGGAAAACCAATGATGTGAGACACCATACTAAACACTGAAGTTAAGTAACAGATCCGGGAGAGCGTAATCATCCCTATCCCTTAGTAGAGTGTAATCATCCACGAGAATAATTATATTGATGAGAGTGTAATCATCCTCATCATATATCAATAGAGTAGAGAGGAATCATCCTCATAACTCGGGAGAGAAGAATCATCCACGAGTATCATTACCAGGTATTCCATGCCTATATACCATAGTAGTAGGCTCAAGAGCTTTCTTCTAGGAAGTACCTTTGGACATCCCAACAAGGTAATAATCAAATATACAGGCTCAGTAGATAGATCTCAGGTAATACTACTAGGTATACCAATAAAAGTAAGAAATAACATGGCTCAAAAGATGAATCACAGGAAATGATGTCTAGGCATCCCAACAACATGATGGATCCTAGGAAGAGTGTCTGGGAATCCCAAAGAGAAAGAAAAATGCCCTATGTCAGGCTCAAAATCCACCAACCAGGAATCACCTCTGCCTAATACATCCACATCACCAATAAATAAGTGAAAGTGTTAACAAAAGAGTGAGGGTGGCTGAATGATGAAACCCAAAACTACCACCCCAAATCCAAGGGATTACAAGTTCACCACATGTTCTGAGGTGACAACCATTACCATCTCTACCCAAACTCGATGTACTAATTCATGGTTGTAATTAACAGGGCACCCATTGGGTCCCTCAAGTCAAAACAATGAAAAGGAATCCTACTTGGGATCCTGAAGGTCTAAACACAAGTGAAGGCATCCTACTTGGGATCCTTAGCTAAAAAGGAAAAAGGAGGAATAATACATGGGATCCTTAAATGATAAGTAAACTGATTCATCCTACAAGGGATTTTCAGAACGGTACATAGAAAAGGGGGCATCCTACATGGGACCCTCTCAAAAGCGTATGAAGGTAGAGGCATCCTACATGGGATCCTATGAATGATAAAAAGGTAAAGGGATCCTACAGGGGACTACCTAGGTCAACACATAAGCCAAGGAATCCCATAGGGGATCCTTGGTAATAAGAGGAAGATAGAGGAATCCTACATGGGATCCTCTAGGTCGAAACACAACAAAAGAATCTTACTTGAGATCCCTAGGACAACTAAACTATTGGATTATTAGGCCATAAGGGAAAATAATTCAAGGGAGATGTCCTGAAGGGAAGCTACAAGGCATCGGTCTGGAGAGATAGTTCATAGATCATCTCAAAACAGTTCTCACTCTAAGGAGACACTGAAATTGATTACTAATGGAAGAACCTCTACATTTAGATAGAGACACCAAAACACCCATTATGAGACTTAAAAAAACACCACAGGTTTTACTATTGTGTTCTATATGAAAAACTACCTAGAATGGACTACTCTTACATCCAAATATGACTCCAGGGCATAAAATGGGAAAAGATCCTCAAAGAGTACCCAGAGAGTACACGGTGTGTAGTGACCATACACAGCGTGTACCCTCAAATCCCCACATGGGAAAATACTCTCACCGAACTGGGCATATAAATTCCCCTAGGTATACGTCTTGTAATATGGGTACACTATGTGTACCCGACACTGGGTACCTGCCCATGTTCCTTGTTGCATTCTGCCTTTTTATTACATAACTTTTCATAACATTTTACAAACAGAGGATCTTTAAAGTCTAGTGTCTTGGAAATCAGGAACATATTACATGGAAGAAACATAAAACATTATTCTAATATACTTGTAAGGCTTCATCATTGGTTCATCCTAAGTACAATTACTGCATCTTATAACCTAAAGACATACATCAAAAGAAAGGGTGAGCAGAAGGCCCAGAAAGGAAAGTAAGGGAATCAGTTTACTTGTGATAACAATAAGAACTTGATAAAAACATAAAGACACGAGCAATGGAATTATAGGAATATCATAAAAAAAGAACTTGAAACATAACTTGAATATGTAGCTACAACATTTCATTTAGACATTCATTAACATATCACCAAGGTTCAACCCCGAGGTGTCATAAAAATTTACCAAGGTTATTCACCAAGGTATCGTGAAACTTGTCATCTCTAGAGATAAATTCTTTACCAAATGAATTGGAGTTCTATGAGGGTTCACCCTTAATATTTATTTATTTTCATGTGAGTTACATAGATCGTAATCAAAAATTTCATAAATAACCCATATAGAATAAAATAAATGGGTTTTATTTCAAAATCATGACGTTTTAAAAAGTACTTAAAAATAAGATCATTATGTCATTTATAACCCATGGAAAGGGAGTGAGGGTTATATGTATGTTAACTACAGAATAAAATATATATTTTTTTTGCATTTATGAACACCCATAGAAACGAAATAGGTCTGGGTATTCACATAAATAAAACAATAGAATTTCTTGAGAGAAAGAGAGAGAAATTTGAGACGAAATTTCTGCAGCATAACGGCTATATAACTTGGTTTTAGAAAACAATAAAAACAGATGGGACAAGGTTAAACCACTAATAAATAACTCATTATACATTAGGGGTACATAATAAAAATAAATAAGATCATTGTATGGTTTTTGAAGGAAATTCCATAAGAAAATGAAACTTGAAGGAAGGGAGAATATGCGATTTCTTTTATGAAAATTCGGCCGCCTAACGACGTCACTTAAAAATTCAGAAAATAAATTGATGAGAGAAGAAATGGTATCTCATCATTTGGACATGAAATGGATAGTAATAATGATATATAAGAATATAACCCATATAATAAAATGGAAACTAGAAGGCATAACATAAAGGAAGTCATGACTTAAAAGAGGTGGGTGAAAGGATCCCTTACCTTGAAGAGTAACTTTGAAAGCTTGAAGGTCGGGACCTTGGGAGGTTTGAGGGAACCTTGGGAGGATTCTACAGAGAGGAGGGAAGATTTTGGACGAAATTAAAAGTCTTTAATTGAAGAGGAAGTGGGATCTTGGGTGGGTTTATATAGGAAAGGAGATAGAATTGTTTATTAATTAGGTTTGGGACACCTCACATTAAACTAAACAAAACCAAAAACCATACCATGGTTTTTCCCATGGTTTCTACCATAGGGGAATGGAAAAAAATATTTTATAAGTTCAATGGCCAAACTTCTTAAAATAATAGGGTTTCTTATGTGGAGGTGAGTCACACTCTCAAGGAAAACAATTTAAAAAGACAAAATGTTATATAAGTCTTAGAGGGTCCACTAAAGCTTTTTAAAATAAATAAAACAAACCCAAAATTACATTATTTTAATTGTAAAAAATTTATTGTCTGAACATATAGTTTATAGTATTTTATTACATCACTATTGGGTCATTATGATTTCATAAAACACATTATATATTTATACGGTATTTAATTTCTACCCAAAAATTTGACTGTCTCAGAAAATTATGAAAAATTCACTGTTGGATAATTTTGACAAAAAGATTTCATAAATAATATTAATTTTTTCTGAATAATTTTCTAAATATTTTAATTTTCACTTTTAAAATAAAAACTGATATTTATTTAAAATTGATGGGTTTTGACAAAAATGGCTTTCAAACCTTAATAAAAATTACAATTGCATTCATAAAATTATACGATAATTTATATTTAATAAAAATTAATTTAATAATAATAATAATATTTTATTAAAATATTATTTAATTAAAAAATCCATTAATTCATCAAAATAGATTTCTTAGTTGAATATTTAACTAAAAATACTATTTGTGATTTAAAAACTATTTACAAAGTAACAATAATAAAATGAAAGTACATTCATTATTATATACAAAAATAATGTACATAATCATAGTACTAGGGTCTTGTTACATAACCCCTTAAAACACCCACATAAGATCTTAGGGTAGGGTGCGCGATGATGACAGACTCTTGGGGTGGCTCAGATAACATCGCTCGAGTGGTAATTTCTATCAACTTCCACTTCTCCCATAGGCGGTTCTGCTCGAGATTAACATATTCAAGCTCGGATTGGGCTTGTTCAAGAGTGAATCCCAAATATGCAACCTCCTTTCCGAGCTCTGATAAATGGGCTTTATACGGGGCAAGTCTACTGGATGAGGCCATTGCTTCCTTTGTCTGAGTAAAAAGGATTTGTTAAAGCCCTATATTTATACTAATCATGTAATCACTGTTTAATGGATATATTAGTGACGGTCACAATTATTAACGGTATTTTAAAATCCAAAAACATAAAACAAAATAAGTGCATATGTTGTATGACCATTTCACATATTAAGACATTTAATTAGATCAATAGGGGTTTTTATTAACAAAAGTTTGGGTCTTTAAAATATTCCCCCTTAAGAAATTTCATCCCTGAAATTTTAACTCATACCCTAAAAAGAGAAAAGGTGTGGATACTTTTTCCATATAGACTCCTCTGATTCCCATGTGGCTTATTCGTATTTGTGGTTCCTACACAACACCTTAACAAGGTTGGTAGTCTTGTTGCATAGAACCTTGTCTCTACGATCCAAGATCTCCACCTGCTGCTCCTCATAAGAGAGTTCATGTTCCAGTTGTACCACCTCTGGGTTTAGTACATGTGAAGGGTCAAGTATGTACTTCCTCAAGAGGGATATGTGTAAAACATCATGAACTTGTGCAAAATTTAGAGGAATTTCAAGCCGATAGGCCACTGATCCCACACGATCAAAGATTTCATAGGGGCCAATGTACCTAGGGCTGAGCTTTCATTTCTTCCCAAACATCATGACTCTCTTCCAAGGTGAAATAAGAAGAAAGACTTTGTCACCAACATCAAACTCCAAGTACCTTCGACGGTTGTCGACATATCTCTTTTGCCAACTCTGAGAAGCCTTAATGTGTTGTTGGATGGCGTGGACTTTTTGTGTCATCTCTTATACAAGATCAGGCCCAAGAAGCATTCTATCACTAGCTTCATCCCAACAAGTAGGAGTTCTACATCGCTTCCCATATAGATCTTCATAGGGTGCCATTTTAATACTTGAGTGGAAGCTGTTGTTTTAAGAGAACTCAACTAAAGAGAGATGTTGATCCCATCCACCTTTAAATCCCATTGAGCATGTTCTCAGTATGTCCTTGAGTGTTTGAATAATCCTTTCAGACTGGCCATCAGTTTGGGGGTGATAAACTGTACTGAAATTCAATTCAGTTCTTAGAGCATGTTGAAGACTTCTCTAGAATTTTTATGTGAACCTTGGATCACGATCAGATGCTATAGAAAGTGGAAATCCATGTAGCCTTACCACTTCCTTCACGTAAATTTTGGCGAGTTGATCAAGAGAGAAGTCTTCCTGAATGGATATAAAATGGGCAGTCTTGGTTAGACGGTCCACAACAACCCATATCGCATTGTTTCCTTTGGAAGTTCTTGGGAGACCAGTGACGAAGTCCATAGTGATATTGTCCCACTTCCATGATGGTATGGGTAGTGGTTGCAATACCCCTTTAGGAATTTGTTGCTCCTCCTTCACTTGCTGACATACCGGGCACCTTAAAGTGTATTATGCAATCTCCCTTTTCATATTATCCTACCAATAATGACCACGAAGGTCCCTATACATTTTTTTGCTCCCAGGATGTATAGAGAAAGTAGAGCTATGAGCTTCATCCATCAGATCCTTCTTTATTTCTAGAATATATGGAACACATAGTCTTGTATGAAATTTCAGTACACCTTCTTGATCAATATTGAAATCAAGAAACTTCCCATCCTCCATAGCCTCAAAATTCTTCCGTAATAAAGGATCTTCTTTCTGATCTTTCTTGATCTTATCTAGTAATGACGGTTGGGAAATCATTTGGGTTAGGGTTGATGATGTCCCTTCCCTTATAATTCCCATTTCCAAATTTACTAGGCCATTGATCAAAGGATCTTTTTGAATCCTCATCATGGAAAGAACAACAGGGTATTTCCTTCTTAATGCATCAACAACTTTTTTTTCTCTTCCGGGATGATAATGAATTGAACAATAATAGTCATTAAGAAGTTCCAACCATCTCCATTGTCTAATGTTCAATTCCTTTTGTGTGAAAATATACTTCAAACTTTGATGGTCTGTGTATATATCAAATTTCTCCTCATAAAGATAGTGCCTTCATATCTTCAGAGAAAAAATGACTGCAGCTAGCTCCAGATCATGCGCATGATAGTTCTGATCATTAGTCTTCAACTTTCGAGATGCATAAGCAATGACTTTTTCATTTTTCAAGAGGATAAATCCAAGCCATTTTAGAGATTCATCGCTAAAAATAATGAATCCTTCTCTACTTGATGGTAGTGTTAACACAGGTGCAGTAACCAATCTCTTCTTTAGCTCTTGGAAACTTTACTCACACTCCTTTTTCCAGATGAACTTGACCCCTTTTCGAGTTAACTTGGTTAATGGATTAAAAAGTTGTGTTTTTTTTAAAAACCTCCTATAATATCCCGCTAAACCAAGGAAACTACGAATATCGGTTATTTTTGTAGGCTGAGGCCACTCCTTTATAAATTTTTTCTTTGTAGGGTCAACTGTGATTCCTCCATTGGTAACAATGTTCCCCAAGAAAGCAACTTATTGTAACCAGAATTTTCATTTTCTGAACTTTCCAAAAAAGCCTCTCCTTCCGTAGAGTTTTCAAAATAACCCTTAGATGATCTTTATGCTCCTCATGACTTTTGGAATATATCATAATATCATCAATAAAAACTACCAAAAAGTTATCAAGGTAGTCCTTAAAGACTCTATTCATGAAATCCATAAAAATTGCAGGTGCATTAGTCAGTCCGAAGGGAATAACAACAAACTCATAATGCCCATATCTTGATCGGAAGGAAATTTTTGGAATATCTTCTTTCTTCACCCTCAATTGATGATAACCCGAACAAAGATCAATCTTAGAGAAGAATTAAGCCACACAAATTTGGTCAAATAAGTCATCAATTCTTGGAAGAGGGTATTTGTTCTTTACTATAATCCCATTAAATCCCATATAATCAATTCATAGCCGCATCTATCTATCCTTCTTCTTCACAAAGAGAACTGGTGCTCCCCAAGGAGACACACTCGATCGGATAAACCCCTTCTCCAAAAGATCTTGGAGTTGTTTCTTTAATTCCTCAAACTCTACATTTTCCATCCTATATGGGGTCTTTGATATTAGACGAGATCCAGGTATGAGCTCAATGGATAACTCTACCTCTCTTTCTATGGGAGGTCCTGGTAACTCCTCAGGAAATACATCAACGTATTCCTGGATGATGGGGAAATTTTCTATCCTTAAACTCTCATCTCCTTCTTCTTCTTCACCAATCAACTCCATAAATAAGGATATAGGGGGTTCTTCTATATAATGATCATGTTGAGATATCTCTCCTTGTAAGATAACTGTAGGTTTTCTATTCAATACTACTCATATTTCCTTACTTCTGCATTTGATCTTAGCATTATAATTTGAGATCCAGTCCATCGCTAGTATAATGTCGAATTCCAGAATGGGAATGACAACTAGATTTGTGATAAAATTGTGCTCACCAGATTAAATACTAGAGTTTCTAAACACTGACGATGCTTGGATAATCCCACCAGGAGTCTTGACTGATAACTCTACTTTTAGAAAATCAGGGGATGATTCTAAATTCTTTGAAAACTTGGAGGAAATAAAGGAATGCGTAGAACAAGAATCAAACAAATTACTTGATAGCTCTGAGAGAACAACAAGAGTACCTGGTACCACATCATTTAGAGCTTTAACTTCATCTTTCGTGATAGCAAAATAATGACCTTTCTCCCTTGGCCTTTGCTGAGGCTGATGGTGGTTCCCCTCCATTGCCCTCAGATTTGGACAATGATTGGCAAAGTGACCATGTTGTCCACACTTAAAGCACTGGACATCAGGTAGGGATTGAACTATCTTCCCCTTGTTGTTAGTGTTTGGAAGTTGAGGTTTCACCTCACTACGAAAATTCCTCAAAATATGGCCATCTCTTCCACACTTGTAGCATTTCCTGCTCCCAAGAAGGTAGTTCCCTGAATGCTTCTTCCCACACTTGTAAGAATCTCTTCCACACTTGTTTTCCTCCATAGATCTCTACTTGTTGTTTGATTTATGTGACCTCTACGTCTCACCAAACTCCAACTTGACTTTCATCGCACTCCGCACAATCTCCTAATAGCTATCGTAGTCTCGGTTGGCTAGATTCTTCCATAGATGAGGTCTCAGTCTGTTGAAGAATCTATAAACCTTTCCAATTGGATCCATGAAAATTCTAGAGGTGTAATGTGAAAGCCTTGTGAAGTTCATCTCATAGATTCCCACACATTCATTCTCCTTCTACTTCATCTCGAGAAACTCCTTCTCTATTCTTGTTCTTATCGATCGAGGGAAATACTTGTTGAATAATATCCTTATGAAATATTCCCACTCCATAACTTTAACTTCAACTCTTGGCCTTATGTTTTTAATTAGTTCCCACCACTGATCAGCTTCTCCTTCTAAGCGATAGACAACCAAGGTAACCTTCTCTTGTTCAGAATAGCAGAGCACAGAAAAAATATTCTCAATAGATCTGATCCACCGTTCGACAATCAATGGGTCGGTCGAACCATTGAAGGTTGGTGGTCATTGATGTATAAATGATTCAATAGAAATTTGTTCCCTTCACGATGATATTGGTCTCTCAGCTTGATTCAAGTTATTTCCCATAACTTGAGTCAGTTGGTTCATTATTCGCATGAATGTTTCCATTCCGGCTTCCATCGGAGGGCTGTCAGTGCATGGTCCATTGCGGTCACCATTTTCATGATTACTCATATTGCCTTCCATTTTCTAATAGAATAAAACCTTAGTAAGAAACTTATTTCATTTAAAAATCTTTTAACTATCAGGGATTTTATGTCTTAAAACATCATGCTTAAACAATTATATTTCTCTATAATTTCTTCATAATGATTCATAAAAAGCTTGTGATTAACCAAATATATTCCCCGGGAGTGTCATAAACAAGAGTGAAACAAGACCTATAGTTGTTCACCAGTTCCCATTTGAGTCTATCTCAAAGATTTTTTTTTGGGTTTTACCCCTATGTACATCTGTGCCAGAGCCGCCTCTACCTGCTCTTATCCAGACAGGGTTGTATTTGTTTGATAAACCACTTACTCATTACTCACCAAAATAATAGGAAGTTTTCTTACATTTAAAATTTTCTATAGGGTTATTAATAAAGTTTTCATACCCTAATTTCCATAAATAACTAAACTATCCTTTGATACCAACTGTTGCATCCTGCCTTTTTATTACATAACTTTTCATTATATTTTACAAACAGAGGATCTTTAAAGTCTAGTGTCTTGGAAATCAGGAACATAATACATGAAAGAAACATAAAACATTCTTCTAATCCACTTTTAAGGCTTCATCATAGGTTCATCCTAAGTAAAATTACTACATATTATAACCTGGAGACATACATCAAAGGAAAGGGTGAGCAGAAGGCCCAGTAAGAAAAGTAAGAGAATAAGTTTATTTGTGATATCAATAAGAACTTGATAAAAAAATAAAGACACGAGCAATGGAAGTATATGAATATCATAAGGAAAAGAACTTGAAACATAACTTGAATTTGTGGCTACAACATTTTATTTATATATTCATGAACATATCACCAAGGTTCAACCCTGAGGTGTCATAAAAATTTACCAAGGTTATTCACCAAGGTATCGTGAAACTTTTCATCTCTAGAGATAAATTATTTACCCAATGCATTGGAGCGTTATCAGGGAGCACCCTTAATATGTCTTTATTTTCATGTGAGACACATAGATCATAATAAATTTTTTCATAAATAACCCATATAGAATAAAAGAAATGGGTTTCATTTAAAAATCACGACATTTTAAAAAGTACTAAAAAATAAGATAATTATGTCATTTATAACCCATGGAAAGGGAGTGAGGGTTATATGTATGTCAACTACAAAATCAAATATATCATTTTTTTATTTATGAAAACCCATAGTAATGAAATAGGTCTAGTTATTCACATAAATAAAACAAGAGAATTTTTTAGAGAAAGAGAGAAAAATTTGAGACGAAATTTCTGCAGGATAACAACTATATAAATTGGTTTTAGAAAACAATAAAAAGAGAGGGGACAAGGGTAAACCACTCATAAATAACTTCTTATAAAGCAAGGGTAAAAAATAAATATAAATAAGATCATTGTATGGTTATTTGAAGGAAATACCATAAGAAAATGAAACTTGAAGGAAGAGAGAATATGCGATTTCTTTTATGAAAGTTTTGCAGCCTAACGACGTCACATAAAAATTCATAAAATAAATTGATGAGAGAAGAAAGGGTCTCTCATAATTTGGACCTTAAATGGACAGTAATAATGATATATAAGAACATGCCCCCATATAATAAAATGGAAACTAGAAGACATAACATAAAGGAAGTCATGACTTAAAAGAGGTGAGTGAAATGATCCCTTACCTTGAAGAGTAACTTTGAAAGATTGAAGGTCAGGACCTTGGGAAGCTTGAGGGTGCCTTGGGAGGATTCTAGAAAGAGGTGGGAAGAGTTTGGAAGAACTTAAAATGATTTGATTGAATAGTAAGTGGGAGTTTGGGTGAGTTTATATAGGAAAGGAGAGGGAATTGTTTATTAATTAGGTTTGGGACACCTCACATTAAACTAAACAAAAACACATACCAGACCATGGTTTTTGACCATGGTTTCTGAAAAAGAGGAGTGTAAAATAGTATTTTATAAGTTCAATTTCCAAACTACTTAAAATAATAGGGTTGCTTATGTGGAGGTGAGTCTCACTCTCAAGGAAAACAATTTAAAAAGAAAAAATGTTATATAAGTCTTGGAGGGTCCACTAAAGCTTTATAAAATAAATTAAACAAACCCAAAATTACATTATTTTAATGGTAAAACATATATTGGCCAAAAATATAGTTTATATCATTTTATTACATCACTATTGGGTCATTATGATGTCATAAAACACGTTATATATTTATACGATATTTAATTTCTACCCAAAAATTTGGTTGACTCAGAAAATTATGAAAAATTCATAGTTGGATAATTTTGATGCCCCAATTCTAGAAATAATATTTATTTTATCTAAATAATTTTATAAACATGTTAATTTTCACGTTTAAAATAAAATCCAACATTTATAGAAAATTAATGGGTTTTTACAAAAATGGCTTTCAAACCTTAATAAAAATTTCAATTTCAATTATAAAATTATATGATCATTTATATGATCATATATTTGGTTCCTATTATCAGTAATAGAGAACAATAAGTGGGAGATATCTTACAGTATGTTTGGTTCCTATTATCAAAAATAATACATGATGAAAGGTGGTAACTTGAGTGTGATTATTGATCTTTTCATGTAAATCATGAGGACATGGAAGAGACTTAGGTGAAATAAGTATTTTTGTGTTTTTTGTTGGGAGAAAATATACCAACATGGTCATTTTTTCACAAGGAAAATGAGGTTGAATTTAACCCAAATAGGTGATCTGGGGGAATTAGGTTCATGTAGGGTTTTTAAATTCCAAATATATTGATGATTTTGAAGAAAATTTGGTAAATCACTCATAATTGACTTGAAAAAATCCCTGGTCTATAAATGGTGGAAGATGGTAAGATGATTATATCCCTTTGGGAAAGGGTCATATATGTGGGTAAGAAGGTTCCACTTCTTCATGGAAGGTTAAATTATATATTATGAATTAAATAATCCTTTTATGTTAAATTTAAGTTCCATATGCATGTTGTGCACTTTATCCATAAGAGAGACATCTCAAACTGCAGATTCTTGGCATAATGTGTTGAAAAATGCTTGGGAATAACCGTCCTTGGGGGATTGTGCATGTTTATATATGACGATGTCTCTCCAATATACCTCAAGTAAAGCTGGTTAAATTAGAGATAAAATGTGAATGGTGCACTAGGTTCATGATGATTCTAGCTTCAAGGGTTCGGTGTTATGTACTAGGCACTATACACTAGTCTCTAAAGGATCCTTGTTCGATAAATTATGTACATGGGGGAGTGTTGGAGTTAGGTTGTTCTTGAGATCTGAAGTAACATGTTAAGATATATCACATGATAAGGAATATATTTATAGTGACCCAAACCTTCTACACCTATTATTACATTGTTTTTAACATAAATATCCAATAAAAACAACCCAAAGATCGAGAGGCCTAGCATCTTTGAAAGACTAGGTTCGTAATACATAAAAGTGAAACTAATGTAATACTTATTTATTTTAATCTTCATGATGATATCATAAATTACTTTGATATAATTAAACCACATAGGTGATTTTTCCAAAATTCATTGATAAATCCTCAGGTCATGATCAAATTAAAAATTTATATTATCCCAAACAACACTAGCTACAAAGTCACAGCATAACGGAAGTATGGGGTTGATCCCATAGAGTGGAGAACGTAGCAACAAAAACTATCAATAAAAGGTTGGTTAATTCCAATTTCAATAGATTTATTTAAAATAGATAAATTAAACAAATAAAATAAATTAAATCAAATAGAAAATCATGAGAGAGGGGAACTAGCTTCCATAGTAGGTTTTGCTAAAAAGAAATCCTGATTGCACTTTCAAAACAATAATACTCATTGGTTGTGCAATAAATAAATTTTATTGATAAAAGAAATGGTAAATACATATTTATCTACCCTATTATCCTAATTCTTCATGTTCAGATGAATTAAAATACCAATATGCATTAGGATCAGATCACAAAAGCATAAGAATAATCTGATTTAGTGGTTGTGAATTAATTACCTTTATCATGTTGGGTTTCATCTACTACAAAACACACTTGGTCCATGATTTAATAATAGATATGATTAATTTCAATCAAAAACCAATACCAATTTAATAAAATCATTACACAATGGAATAAGTAAATAAAATAAATTAGGATGCACTAAGTTTAATCGATTCTACTTCCCCCATACGAGTTTACCCAATCATTGTTGGGTGATCTCCAATAAAAAATAAACCCAAAACAATAGGGGAGAGAATATAAAGATGATAAAGAAATAAAATAAAATCAACTATAATTAAACTATCAAAAATCCAACATTACATGAAATATGGAAAAAATAAAGCAAAAAATAAAAATTATCTACATAGAACTCGGGGTCAGAACCCTACGGAAGCCTCCCAGTGGTTGAGACTCATGCCTAGAATGAAGTGGATAAAATCTTGGCCAAAACCCATATATATAGACCCAGATACAATCCATGGTCTTACCTAGGTTAAAATAGGCATTAAGTAGCCTTTCCTAGGTCAAAAAGATATAAATCTTATCAAAGATACATAAATGTCAACATTTTTTGGGTCTATCTGATGCTTTTACATTATGTAATGTTTACATGACATGTAATTTGTGGTCCTACAAAGTTTCAAGGCATGTTTCACGATGTGAAAAGCTTATTGTACATTCATGACATGTGTCACGATGTGACACAAGTAGTCTTCACTCCATGATGGTTTCTTCTTCTCCATGTCCTTTAAATGGTTCATGAATTTCAATTTCATATCATGTAATGATTTTACTTGATGTGTAAAACGTTTTTTAAGCACCAAAATCTCCTTTTTTTCTCCAGTTCTTCATTTTCAAGCCTCCAAAACCTCTTGTGATCATAAAACATCATCATAAGCCATCATCCAATGGGAATACTAATCATTTTGGATTCAATATTCAATCCCAGATTATTTATATTTCATTTGTCTCTCTACACCACTTTGTGGCTTGGTATGAAGTGCCTTTTTGTTACTCAATTACCACATTTTCATTTATATTGTTTCGTGTGTTGGTCCTATATAAGAATACACAAAACATCAATATCTTCCATGAAACTCAACTTTAATGAATTAATATTAAACTCAAACACATATAAAAACACATGAAAATATAGATATATAATATAGATATAAATAGGATAACATGAGGAATGCATAAACAAATGGTTGAGCTATAAATCTCGGTAAGGTAATAAACATGATGTATAACCATATCATATGAGTCATAAGGCATACTATGATATCATAAAATAAAATTATCATGGGTAAGAAAATGAGAGAATGGAATAAAGAACATGTAATCATAGACCATGGCATCATAGTAACATGGAAAAAATGAAATAAGCACAAGTCAATGCTAACTACCAAGATAATATCACATACTAGACAGATTCCAACCATGGATTAGGTTTACTCCATAATCCCATACATATCACCTAATGAGACATAAAAATTTCCCAATTCATTGGAGAACTATATAGGATCACCCATCATAACTTGTATATTATTATGTGTGCCAAAAATGGAAATCAAATTTAAGGAATAAACATAAGAATTACCCATGGAAAGAAATGGGTTGTATAATCATGTCTTATAGAAAAACTAGATGGTGTACCATAATTTTTTACATGAAATAAGGTATTAATACATTAGTGGGAATCCATAGGTAAAAAAATAAGCATAGATTGTGAATAATTATCTATAGGTGAAGTGATTGTGTGAAAAAAAGTGGACAGGTAACTTTGGAAATATACCACTTAAGAGGGGTTTTAGGGAAAAGGGTAAAGAATGTTTAAAGAGAGGGAAAAGAATATTAATTTTCATAAAACCATAAAAAAATAAAAAAAATACATAATCTAATGATAAATTTTACAAACCAAGTATGTTTTAAATAATTTTATAGAGTGGCACTTGAAATGGTGTAAGAAATAGAGAAATCTTATTTAATCGGGTTTTCTTATCAAATGAAATTGAGAAGAGAACCTATAAAACATGTATATACCTATAAATGAAAAGAGGATTTTACTAGTTGTATATTTGTAAGAAATATACACATAATATGGAATAATTATAAAATAATAATAGAGATATAAAGTGGGGAAAAGCGAGAGAATTCATATCCTAAAGAAAATAGGATGGTTCAAAGAGATCCCTTACCTTAGGTTCTAAAATCACTCTGTACTTGAACTTAAAGTCATGAATAATAAAATTAGATTCATTAATTTATTAATTTAGAACCTTTTACATCTATAATGTATTTACTATAATTATATTATGTTCATTTACAACCATTTTAATGAGATATAATGTTTAGTTTTGTTGTTTTGAGGGCGCTCATTTCATGGTTCCAAGGTTGGATACCTTTTGGATAATTATTAAAGTTCATATAAAAATGGACTAAAAATCTAGAAGTGAAATGAAATGATATTCATGTACTTCTAGAAATTTAAATTTTACCAAATATCCATGTTTTTTAAACATAAGGATGATTTATTTAGTATAAATGTTTTTATTTTAAGTTTAGTTCATTTAGGTAATTTTATTCACCATCATGAACAATATTCATTTTATTTAAATCAAGGATTATTAAAACATTATAGAACTTTAAATAAGTTATATTATACTTATTATCATCATATTTAATCATAATATTATTTATATAACCATCCTTTTTGGCAATGGAGAAAAATAAAGTACGTTGTTCATATAGGTAGTGAACTAAACATTTTCTGAACAACATTTTTCATTTCAAAAACAAATGAAAGGAGAATAGAAAAAGGATATTCCACAAAAATAATAACATATAATTTTATTTAGGATACTAATGTTTCTATTTATAGGTTTATGGAAAGAATATGGAGGTGGTAGATGAAGAATAAAATTAAAAGATGTTTAGTTGAGAATTTTACCACTTCCTTAGGTTGTCTCCTCTTAGGCTCCCCCTTAAAAAACCTTGACATGGTATTTAATGATAACAAAATCACTAGGACATGGGGATATTATTGTGAAGATAATTTTGTATAAATTTGGTAATATCCATGGCATTAGAAGTTGTAAGGATAATGGGTGGTGAGGAGTGATATTTATAAGGAGAGGATAGAGGTGTTTTGAATATTATATTCATTAGTTTATAATTTTGGATTAAGACTATAAATAGTGGTAAATATATTGAATATATAAATTAAATGGTTCATGTGATTTTGAACTAATGGATTCCTACATCACCCCTTACTCAATTAATAATGTATTTAATTTATAATTTTAAATAATGTATTTTTTATTCATCCAAAATTCGGCTATTTTAGAAAAATTATAAAAGTTAAGACTAAGAATTTTTTAATGTGTGGATTACATAAAAAAAATCCATTTTTGGGAAATAAATTTCTATATTTGAGAAATTTAATTTTTAATTAAAATCCTTATATGTTAGAAAAATATCAATTTTAATATTATGGTCAAATTTTTAACCCTTTGAAAATTTACTTATGGTCACATAAAATTATATTATTATTATAATTAATCTTAATATTGTTTTATAAAACCATTTTATGAAAATAAACATTCTTTTAAATCACTATATTTGTTAAAAAATTCAAATTAAAAATATATGTTCTACAAGACACTTATTTTATCATTTTTAAAATATTTATTTTCTTATATCATGATATAAATATTCCATATTTTCATTTTATAAGATATGTAAATATTATTTTATACTTAAATAGTTTATAATACTATTATAATGATTAGTTTTCTATTCCTAATGGTTAGATTATTATTCCAATGGTCAGATTACTATTCTAACAGTCAAATAATATTCAAACAATCATATTTTTAACGGACATATATGATCTATAATTTCTATAAATACTTGATATTTAATTCATTATTAATTAACTTCTATTTTATCTCAAGGTTACACATATTTTCATTTTCAAAATCCATATTACATTAATAAGATTTTGTTTTATTTCTGCAGTGTTTTTGTGAGTGCGATTATTCTGTGGAATCAAGCATATCTGAGTTTTTATATTATTGTTATCTTTTTTCTATTTATTATCTCATTATAATAATTTAAATTATTATTTCCATTTTTATTCTCTAAATTTAATGTTAAAATTCATATAATAAAATGTTATTATTTTTATTATGTGGTGTGTGTGCATTATATAATACTATAGTACTAAATATGGAATAATTATACGATCAATAGTGAAATTCCATTGATAAAATTTTGGTTCATTACATTCTTACTCCCATTATAAATTTCATCATTGAAATTTTTTTATATACTAAGGTGAAAAAAGTGAGGGTACCTCTACTTCATCACTTCCTTTGGTTCCCAGTTCACCTCCTTATACTTATGATTCCACTATAGTACTTTAAATGGATGAGTTTTTTTATTGTGTAGAACTTTGTCTCTATGATCTAAGATATTTATTGATTACTCCCCATAAGATATATCATTTTCCAACTGTACCCCCTATGAATTCATTACATGTGAGTGATCTAGTATGTACTTTCTCAATATGGATGCGTGGAACATGTCATGTACTTAAGACAAGGTTGGTGGGAGTGCTAGTTGATAGGACACAACTCTTATGCGATCAAGAATCTCATAGGGGACAATATAACAAGGACTTATGTAATGCCCTGATCCCAGTTACCCAGAGTCGGTGCATTATTATGTATCATTGGCATGATTACAAGAAAGATCAAATCTCGATAGACTGATTAGTTTAGTAGCCTTGGAATAATGAGATACATCCATAAAGTTTACATTACATCATAAAATAAAAACTACAACAATATAGTCTCCATAGTCCACACTCTTATACCCTCATACTACCCCTGCAGGTCATTCATAAAATACTTCTTCACATCCTGGGAAAAATAAAACATAGAAAGGGGTGAGCTCAAATGCCCATTAAGGATAACAATATAGCAGAAACTTTCATAAATAAGCATAAACATTTAAGGCAATGTATAACTAAAATAAAATCCTTTTAAACTTTAACTTCAGCATAATATGGCAGAAATAAAATGAAATAATTCCACATACTTATTCACATGGATATTATACTAGTCGAATAATCATATGCAATATCAAATACCACTTTCATAATGATGGAATGCATAATTCCAGACTATCATAACCACATAGTCAAGGCCTCGTGCCAAGACTACAAATAAGATTTTGTCAAGTCCTTGTGCCAAGACACTAGTTTGTCTCATGAGACCTACCGATGCATCGAGGAGTTATAGCGGGCTCCACCCTTCACCTATTAAGTCCAATGCATTCCTCATATGGACAGGTTTAAACATAACATAAACATTCGTATTAAAACTAACATACGAAATGTCAATACTCTCTCCATAAACCATGAATGGTATAAAAATAACACATCCATAGTCAAACATATCACAAAACCTTCAATACAATATGGAAGTTTTGTATCATAATAAATCACATTCAAATAAGCTTAAAATCCATCAAAGGATGTTGACATAGATGAAATCAAAACTATTTGAGAGAAATATCTCTTTTTTATATCATTTAAAAGTTACATAATTATAAAATAAAACATTTAATTTGAAAATATTCTTATAATCTTGTAAGTTAAGCTTTGAAGATTTTATATCGGCGGAAAATATCCGCACCCACCGTATAAGTTAAAAAAACATTCTTACCTTAATTTTGTCGAAAAAGGTTAAAAAGGACCTTGTTTGGAAAACGACATAAAGATTCCTTTATAAACTTCTTATAAAAATTCAACAAGGGTATAAATTACTTTATCCCATAGTCTTTAAAATATTAAGAATGACTTGAAATACATTTTTAAGAAACATGGATTTGGATGATAAAGAGGTCACAGTAGATAATTACGTATAAACAACCTCAGATAATGAAGAGATTGTGAAATAAACCCTTACCTTGTACTTTTCATTGGTTGAGGGTAGATTAACCTCCTATATAATGGTGAAATATTTTTTATTAAATTATACATGAATCATATACATTAATATGATATCATATATGATCTCTTAACATTTCTTTGTTAATAATATCTTAGTATTATCGTCGTTTCGGGTGTTAACTTACTCGTTTTATTTTATATGTTTTGTTACATAAGCCATGTTTATTATGGATAGGTTGTATCTTATTGATATCCAAAATGATATCAAGTCCTTAAACATTATTTTTAATCATCAAATGATAATCATACTTGAATGGATACGATGGGTAATGAATCTCATCGCGTTCGTGGAGACGGTAGTCTATACGTACGCACGAGTGACAATATCATTCTTTTGATATCAAAATAATATATAATTGGATATTATATCATATATAAAGAATAAAAATCATGTTATATTTATTATTTACATGAATTAAACATCATTATTATACGCATCCAAATAATAATATTTTGAATAACAATTATACCACGACGTGGAGACGGTAAGTCGTATGTACGCACGTATGGCATGACATGTCATTCAAAGGATGGATATAATACTGAATATGGTTGAACCATATTTATAATAACATAATAGTATATAGAAGATACTGGAGTTATTATTTTAGAATGGGAATAACAAAGAAATAAGAAGTTGAAGAAGAAATGAACTTGAAAGAGGGTGGTGAAAACATTACCTCTTAATCGGGTTCTTCCTTTTGATTTATCAAAAGGGATCCTTAGGATGGATTTATGATCAAACTAAGGCCTCTAGGTCGAAGTGAGGGAAGTTGAGAGATTATTTGGTCAGGGTTTGGCCGAGCCAAAAGGCTTTTAAAGTGTGAATAATTGGTTAGAAGTGGTGTCCTTTTATAAGGGGGAGGAGGGGCACCTTAGGAAAATCTAGAAATATTATTTTATAATAAATTCCTATTCGAGTTATAATGGCTCAAAAGTTGATTATTTAAAGTTTAAGGTGGATAGGGGTCAAAAACTAATTAAATAATAGAATTTAGACAGGTTTGGGTCATTATATTAACCTTATCTTTTAGTTTTAACTCTTAGTTAATTAGTTTGACACTTACCATGTCACTTTGTATTTTTATATTATATAGTTAATAAAATTACTATATACCTCCAAGAAACCCCCCAAGTGGTCCATTAATGATACACCTATCATGATATAAGTCTCTTGGCCGAACATTAGATATTTATGAATTTAATATAAATTAATAATATAATATTTGTTTTAAAAACTCATTTATGTCAATTTTGAAACTATTCAATAATTGATTTTTTTAAAGTATTAAAAACTTTATTAATTCAAAAAAAAATCATTTAAGAAATCCTATAATGTCATATTAATCAATAAAATTCATGTATGTCATCAAAACGTTCAAATTATATTTATTTTAACATTTATAATACCAATTATTTGATTCTTTCATTAATAAGGAAAATACTCCATCATTATTGTGTCATAAATAATATTAATTATTAAATGTATAAAAATTATAAATAAAATAAAATTATGTAGGAAATATTTTTATCTTTCTAATGAATATTTATATTTGAAAATCCAACATATATAACCCTATGTAAAAATTATTTTTCTAAAAGATATATGCTTATGTCATTTTTGTATTTACTTTAACTTAATTAATATAAAGTGTCATTATCACTTACAAGTGGATCCATGAGGTCCCAAAATAGACCCAAAGATGCCCATGGTTGGACATGTATCAACCAGTAAGGTTAGGACATGTTTTAGGGTAATTTATTATTATTATAATATTATTTTTTTACCCTTATTTATCGGATTTACCTTTTAACCATGGTAAATAAAATATTCACTGAAGTAATTATTCAAAATGTATAAAAATAAAAGTTAACTATTTACGTAATTTGGACATCCTGATTCCAAATATGGAATCAATTTTTCCAAATTCAAAACTCAGAAGTGGCAGAAATTAATTTAAAATTAATTCCCTCTGTCAAAACAAAAGGCGTGTTTTTAAGAAATAATAACTATCAAAAGATTGACACATGTTTATGTCTGGTTTAATTGTGAAATTATATCCAATGACCAAAATTGTATTAAATGGTAAAAATATATTCTAAATATACTTTAAAACCACTCAAATTCATAATTTATCACTCTTAATTATTTTGATTAAAAAAGTTGTTTTTAATAAAAATTTAGTAATTTTCACTATTCATCGAAATATAAAAGTTATCCGAAAAGTACCAAAATTTCATCCTAGGATAATTTCGATAATCCAAATCAAAAAATGAAGTCCATTTTGAAATATAAAATGTATAAAATTTCAAAAAGTGGGTATTACTATTCATAACGGTTACTTTGATTGGTCGCAGTGTGTTGGAATCTCGAAGTTGCGTATAATACACACTACTGTATTATTCAAAGGGAAGAGTACCGTAGAAGCATGGGGTGTTACATTCTCCCCTCCTTCAAATAATTTTGTCCTCGAAATTTCTAGAATACTACCGCATGAAAATACTCGGGTGGTTTTACATCATAAGTTCCTCAGGTTCCCACGTTGCCTCTTCCATCTTATGGTTTCTCCACAAAACTTTTACCAGACGAGTCGTCCTGTTTCTCAGTACTTGTTCTCTCGTATCAAGAATCCTGATGGGATTTTCGTAATAAGATAGATCGGGTTCCATTTCTAATTCCTCATAGGTGAGTACATGCGTTGGGTCAGGCATGTATTTCCTCAACAGTGATACGTGGAACACATCGTGTACTTTGGAGAGACTTGGCGGAATTTCCAAACGGTAAGCTACAACCCCAATTCGTTCTAGAATTTCAAAAGGTATGATGTACCTAGGACTCAATTTACCCTTCTTACCGAAACATATAATTCCCTTCCATGGAGATACCTTCAAGAAGGGTTTAGGGACAAGGGTAGAGAATCATTAAAGGGGGAAAGAATATTAATTTCCATAAAATTATAAATGAATTAAAAACGTTTTTCCATAATGTAATGAGAAATTTTAGAAACCAAGGGTGGTTTAAATCATTTTATTTAGTGTCACTTGAAATGGGGTAAGAAACAGAGAAGTTCCCTTTAATAAGATTTTCCTATCAAATGAAATTAAGAATAGAACCTTAAAAACATGTATATACCCATCAAGGAAAAATGAATTTAACTAGGTATATATGTATAGAATATATATATGAAATATAGAATAAGTATATTAGAGGAATACATAGATAATGTAGGGAAAATATATAGAAATCATATCCTAAATAAAATCAGGTGGTTCTGAGAGAACCATTAACTTAGTTTTCAGAATCATTTTGTGATTGCACTTAACATTCTAAATAATAAATTTATATTCATTAATTACTTAATTTAAAACCATTTCCATCTATTTTTTATTTATTATAATTATATTATGTTCATTTACAACCATTTTAAGGAGATAAAGTTTAATGTTTTTGTTCTGAGTGTGTTTGTTTCCTAATTCCAAGGTCAGATCCCTTGTGGATAAGTATTGAAGTTCTTATCAAAAGAGACTAAAACTCAAAAAGTTAAATAAATTATATTCATTTCCTTCTATAAATTTAAAGGTTTCTAAATATTTATCCATGGTTTGATAATGGGATGATTCATTTAGTATAAATGTTGACATTATACGTTTAGTTCATTTAGGCGGTTTTACCGACCATCATGAACTATATTCATTTTATTCAATTCAATGGTTATTAAAACATTACAAAACTTAAAATAAGTTATATTATACTTATTATCATTATATTTAACTATAATATTATATATATAACAAACCTTAAAGGCGGTGGAGAAAAACAAAGTACGTTGTTCATGGAGGCGGTGGACCAACCATATTGTGAACAACATTTGTCATTTTAAAAACAAATTAAGGGAGGGTAGAATATGGATATTACACCATAATAATAACATATAATTATATTTATTATATTAATGTTATTATGTAAAGGTGGATGGAAAGCATGTGGTGGTGGTAGAAGAAGAATAAAATCAAAAGAAGTTTAGTTGAGAATTTTACCTCTTCTTTTGGTAATCTCCTCTTAGGCTACCCCTTAAGGCTCCTTGAAATGATCTTTGGTGATACCAGCAGCATTGGGATGTGGGGGAGAATTGGGTAGAGAATTGGGAATAAATTTAGCATGATCCAAGGCTTAGAAGGTATGAGGATAGGGGGCGTTGGGGAGTGGTATTTATAGTGGGAGAGAGGTGTTTTTTAATATTATATTCATTAGTTTATTATTTTAGCTCAAGACTACCAATAACGATAAATCTTGTGATTATATATAGTAAATGTTGCGTGTGAGTTTGAATAATGGATTCTTACATCACTCATTATGAAATTTATCAGGTATTTGACTTATAAAGTTAAATATTGTATTTTACCATATTTCACTATTCACCCAAATTTTAATTGTTTTAGAAAAATACCAAAAATTCACCCTAACCATTTTTTGAAATGTAGATTCCAAAAAATGAAATCCATTTTATGAGAATAAAATTCTAAACATGAGAAATTTAATTTTTAATTAAAATCCTTATACATTATAAAAATACCTATTTTAATATTGGGATCAATTTTTTTACCCTTTAAAATATTACTTATGGTCACATAAAATTAAATTATCATTATAATTCAACTTAATATTGTTTTATAAAACCATTTTATGAAAATAAACATTATTTTAAATCATTATATTTTTTATAAAAATGAAAATAAAACATATATGTTTTATAAAAATGTAAACACTTATTTTTCCATTTTTAAAACATTAATTTACTGGTATCATGATATAAATATGCCATATTTTCATTTTATAAGATATCTAAATAATATTTTATACTTAAATAGGCGAGGATAATATTCTAATGGTCGGGTTACTATTCCCAATGGTCAGATTATTATTATAATGGTCATATTGGTTCTCTACTTTCTATAAATACCTCGTATTTCATTAATTCTTCATTCATTTCTATTTTCTCTTAAGTTTGAACATATTTTCATTTTCAAAATGCATATTGCATTACTAATATTCTATTTCATTTCTACAGTGATGTCCGTGAGTGTAATTATAAGGCCCCAGCCTTAAACCTTACTTAATATTGAATTAAATGAATATTCACATCGAGGATCTTTTCAGGTTTAGAGTTTTAGAGAATTAGAAAATCACTATTACATCTCAAAAGATTACAAAGTAGAAACTTACACTAAGTTTCCATAAAATAAAAACTCATAAAAAGAAACATGTCTAGTTCCATGTTTTAGGTAGCATGACTTTCCCTTGATCCCATCCTTGACACTATTCCACGTTAAATCCTGTGAAAAACATTTCAAAAACTTGGGATGAGCATAAAAAGCTCAGTAAGGGATACACAAAGAATGAAAACTGTTAGTTTTTCAAAACAACAAGTAAACCATGTATACTTTATCAAAGTAATACTTTTCACCTTCTCGAAGTAGTAAAAACTCTTCACTGAATAAAAGTTCATTACTTACCCTTCTGTAACCAAAAGATTACCATAAAATCCATATAAAGATCACTTAAAATATAAAGGTAACTTGGGACATAAACATACTTAAGTGGAATAACCATACGGTCGACTTCCACACATACTTAATGGAATAGCCAAACGACCAACTTCCACACATACTTAATGGAATATCCATACGGCCGACTTCCATAACCAAGGCATTAGAGGTTATAACGTAACCACTCGTCCTGGTATTCATGGCACCACCCGTCATAATGTCCAAGTACCATTATAAAATAATAAGTATTTAAACAAATATAATGGAAAGAAAACATTTCCACATTTCGATCACAATATATCACTTAAATATATCGACATAACAAACCATTTTCAATACCAACATACATAAAAGAGTATATGGTAATTATTTCATTTTAAAAAACATTACGACTTGTTGAGGAAGCCAAAGACCAAATAATACTCACGGCGGCGGAAAAGGTCGTTGTCACCGCGTACATTAAAAGAAACATTCCTTTTTGTCGTTTAGTAAAACGCTTCGTATAAAAAGATTCCTTTTGAATAAAATTAAAAGTCAAAGGGGTTTATACACCGTATAAAAGAAAGTTGTGTATAAAACTAAATATGCCTCAATGAAAGGAGATTGAGACGAAGTCCCTTACAAAGTCGGTATCCTTAGATTAAGGATAAATCAATTATATGATTATGTGTGACAAATACGAATACACAAAATATAAGTGGATATTAAGTGTAAAAAAATCAGAGTTCATTCACACATAATCATGGAAAAACAAAACCAATGACATAGATATTTAACTCAATGAAATGAGATTGAGTTATGATTTCTGATACAAGTCCGTCTAAATGACATAAGAATTTATCAATGAGATGATTATGTGTAGAAATAGTATATCCACACAAAGGTTTGTGGAAACTACAACATAGAGATTACACACATAATCTTGGCATAATAAAATCAAGAATTATAGGTTTAACCCAAAGAATTGAAAGTGGGTTAAGAAGTTCCCTTACAGAAATTCGACAGCCTAACAACGTCACTTCAAAAATTATAAAATGAGTTGATGAGAGATAAAAAGGGTATCTCATCACTTGGACATAAAATTTACATTAATAAGGATATAGAAGAACATATCCCAACATAATAGTATGTGAATTAAAATACATAACAAAATAAGTCTTTTGAAAAGAGGAGGGTGAAAGGTTCCCTTACCCACTTGGGTAACTTTCGAAACGTACACCCCTTTGAAGCAGGGTCATACAATGAACATGTAAGTACCCATAAATGAAATTATATTACACAAAGAGTAAAATAATGGGAAGTACATACACCACTAAAAGGAAATGGTGGAAAATGTAGCATAAATCTCACGGGAATAAAAGTGAGATGAAAAATCCCTTACGAAAACTCGGCAGCCTAACGGCGCCACTTAAAACTTCCAAAAATGGATTGATGAGATCAAATAGAGTATCTCATCATATTAAAATAAAATGTATAGAAAGAGGAATATAAAATACCATCCCCCATCATAACAAATAGGAGCTTAAAAGAAGTGACATAAATGAGAGTACTTAAAAAAAAGAGAGAGGTTAGATCTCTTACGAAAATTCGGCAGCCTAACGGCGCCACCCAATGTTGGGCGGAGAGTGATGGAAAGAGGGGGGGGGGGTGAATTGCCTTTTAAAAAAAATTAAGAATTTAAAACAAAGTTAAAGGTGCAGCGGAAATAAAAGAGGCAAGACACAAAACTTGATAAAGGAGTTCGGCTTAAACCAAAGCCTACGTCTCCGCTCCCAACTCAACCGTTGAGAGATTTACTACCGCTTGATTTTTAATGGTTTTAGAAAGAAACCCACTAGACTTTAAGGTATTCTAGAACCTATTACAGCTTGCTTTTAATGGTTGATCAAGAACCCACTTGCTTTTAATGGTTGAGAAAGAACCCACTAGCCTTCTTACAGGTGAAGGCTAGCTCACCTATGACTCAAGCCTTTTAAAGGGAAGGCTTGACTAACCTCTTCACACGTTGAAGGTGGTGTGAAAACCCAAACAAAGAGAGGATGAGAGAAAGAGGTGTTTGTAGGCACAAACCCAAATTGATGCTCAAAAAGATAAATAATGAAAAACCGTAATATGGAGAAGTCTTGGGCGCCAATTGGATTGATTGGAGTTGATGAAGAGCGCTCCCAAGATTCTTTGATGGTGCTCCTTGGATGTGGAAACGAGTTGGAGCAAATGGGGATCCTTGAAGGAATGCGCCGGAGGTTCGCCAAATGATCGAACAATGTTCCCGTGGGCTACCGTGTGTTTCTGGGGCTTCCTAGTCCTTTATTTAGAGAGGGGGAACCCTCAAATGGCCTTTGGGGGTCTTCGGAGCCGTTGGAGAGGCCTTCGGAGCCGTTGGGGGTCAAGTGGGCAAGTCTGGTCAAAGCCCAACGGCTAGTTTGACTGGCTCCACCGGCTGACCGGTGCTTGGCCACCAGTTGGCCGGTGCTTTGGAAAATGGAGTCCCCTTCTGCCCAGGCACCACCGGCTGGCCGGTGAGTGGGCCACCAGTTGGCCGGTGCTGAGACAGTAGCTGTCCGGCCTGTCTGGGTTCCACCGGCTGGCCGGTGGTGGGACACCGGTTGGCCGGTGGTCTGGACAGAGGGGATGCCTTCTGTCCAGGCTCCATCGGCTGGCCGGTGGTCATCCACCGGTTGGCCGGTGGACTGAAATCAGTCCACTTTCAGTCCTTCTTGGCCCAATTCCTTGGCAACCTTTTTCCTATCAACACAAACACTTAAAACAAGATTAGATAAATAAGAGAGTGATTGTGATCATGAAAATTAAACCACGAGGGGTACGAGAGGTACAACAATCTCCCCCTATTTTGATGATCACAATCACCAAAACAATCAAAGTAAAAGGCTGAAATGAAAGGCATGCTTTAAGGATAAATTGAAAAGTAAATCAAAGCATGAGAGAAAGATTTCTCCCCCAATCAACCAAGAATTTCTCCCCCTTTGTGATTATCAAAATAGCACGGGGCATAAAACTTGATTGAGGGAAAGGTTGAAAAACAAGATAGAGATTTTTAAACCAATTGAAATTTTTGAAATTTGAATTGAAAGTTTTGAATTGAAAGTTTTGAAAAAGAGTTTTGAATTGAAAGTTTTGAAAATGAAGAAAAAAGGCTTAAACGATCCTAACTCCCCCTAAATAAAAACAACAAATCACTGGGGAGAGGATTTTAAAACCGAAACAAATTTTGGTCCGAAGAGACTCGCTAAAAGGGATTTTTCAATCCAAACTTGTCTAGAGGGATACATCCTAAGATATTCATCCGAGTAGGTAATGATTTTGGGGCGGCCATATCTAGCATTTTTACAATTGCACTCATAAATTAAGTGCCCGGGTTTTTTACAATAGTTGAAAAATTTATATTGGGAGCTCCCCCTTACAAAAATAGTTGGATCATGGGAAGAGGAATCTTGCTTGCAATAGACAAGCCCTTGGGTGGTTCTAGATACACATTGGGAACCAAGGAGCTTCGAAAGGTTATGTTCACCTTCGGTGAACTTAGCTAGGGATTCCCTTAAATCCTTGATTGTTGATTCCATAGAATCAACATTGGGAAGGTTTTGGACCTTGAGGGACAATTCTTCCTTCTCTTTGAGAAGTTGCTCCTTTTCGGAAGAAAGTTTTTTGAAATTCTTTTTTAAAGCAATAAATCTGGAAGAAAGTTCGTGAAAACCTTCCTCCAATTGATCTCGAGCATGTTGGAGATCCTCATAAGATAAATGATTGAAAGAATTTGAAGAACTAGAGGAAGAGGAGTCGGAAGAGGTTACCTCATGAAATGCCATTAGGCATTTTTTACCGTTGTCACTTGAGGAGGAGGAGGAGGAGGAGGATGTGGAGCTATCACTCCATGTGGCCTTGAATGCCTTCTTCTTTTCCTTTTGCTTGGACTTTTTCTTGTTGAGTGGACAATCGGGCTTGTAATGGCCTTTCTTGCCACACCCGTAACATGTTACCTCGGGCTCGGATTTTTCGTTGGGTTGTGCCTTGCGGGATTTCTTCTTCTTGTGCTTCTTCATGACTTTGTGCATTTTGCGGGCAAGGTTCTCGATTTCTGAATCGCCGCTTGAAGAGGAAGATGATGAGGAGGAGGAGCTTTCTTCTTTTTGAACTTTGAAGGCGATGTTCTTTGGAGTTTTGATGAGATTGCCTTCCTTTTCAGCTTGCCTCCTCATGGTGATCTCGTAGGTCATGAGGGATCCGATGAGCTCTTTGACCGGCATGTTCTTGATGTCTTTTGCTTCTTAGATTGCCGTCACCTTTGGAGCCCATGTGCTTGGTAAGATCCAAAGGATCTTCTTGACCATCATTTCTGCAGACACATCATCACCAAGGGACTTTCTCCCATTGCAAACATCAGTAGAGCGAGTAAACATTTCAGTTATATTTTCATATGGATGCATGGTAAAAGACTCAAAATCCTGACGGTACATATCCAATCGAGTATCCTTAACTTTGTTGGTCCCCTCATGGGTAACCTCCAATAGTTTCCAGATTTCATGAGATGAAGTTCATGTGGAAATTCGATTGAATTCATTACGATCAAGGCCGCAATGAAGAGCGTTCATGGCTTTGCCATCAAGATCGAAATTTTTAATATCGGCTTGAGTCCATTTGGATTCATCGGGAGAAGAAAGAGAATAACCATGCATGACAATTTTATAAATATGATAACCTATACTTCTAAGAAAAGTGGTCATGCGGGTTTTCCAATAGGTATAGTCGGTTCCATCAAAGAATGGAGCACGACCCAAAAAATAGCCTTCGGGGGCGAAAGAAGTTGAAGCCATCACAAAGGATCTTGAATTTGAAACCGGTTAGGGTATTACTCAAATTTTCCCTCTGATACCAATTGTTGGGCGGAGAGTGATGGCAAGAGGGGGGGGGGTGAATTGCCTTTTAAAAAAAATTAAGAATTTAAAACAAAGTTAAAGGTGCAGCGGAAATAAAAGAGGCAAGACACAAAACTTGATAACGGAGTTCGGCTTAAACCAAAGCCTACGTCTCCGCTCCCAACTCAACCGTTGAGAGATTTACTATCGCTTTCTTTTTAATGGTTTTAGCAAGAAACCCACTAGACTTTAAGGTAGTCTAGAACCTATTACAGCTTGCTTTTAATGGTTGAGTAAGAACCCACTAGCCTTCTTACAGGTGAAGGCTAGCTCACCTATGACTCAAGCCTTTTAAAGGGAAGGCTTGACTAACCTCTTCACACCTTGAAGGTGGTGTGAAAACCCAAACAAAGAGAGGATGAGAGAAAGAGGTGTTTGTAGGCACAAACCCAAATTGATGCTCAAAAAGATAAATAATGAAAAACCGTAACGTGGAGAAGTCTTGGGCGCCAATTGGATTGATTGGAGTTGATGAAGAGCTCTCCCAAGCTTCTTTTATGGTGCTCCTTGGATGTGGAAATGAGTTGGAGCAAATGGGGATCCTTGAAGGAATGCACCGGAGGTTCGCCAAATGATCGAACAATGTTCCCGTGGGCTACCGTGTGTTTCCGGGGGCTTCCTAGTCCTTTATTTAGAGAGGGGGAACCCTCAAATGGCCTTTGGGGGTCTTCGGAGCCGTTGGATAGGCCTTCGGAGCCGTTGGGGGTCAAGTGGGCAAGTCTGGTCAAAGCCCAACGGCTAGTTTGACTGGCTCCACCGGCTGACTGGTGCTTGGCCACCGGTTGGCCGGTGATTTAGAAAATGGAGTCCCCTTCTGCCCAGGCACCACCAGCTGGCCGGTGAGTGGGCCACCGGTTGGCTGGTGCTGAGACAGTAGCTTTCCGGCCTGTCTGGGTTCCACCGGCTGGCCGGTGGTGGGACACCGGTTGGCCGGTGGTCTGGACAGAGGGGATGCCTTCTGTCCAGGCTCCATCGGCTGGCCGGTGGTCATCCACCGGTTGGCCGGTGGACTGAAATCAGTCCAATTTCAGTCCTTCTTGGCCCAATTCCTTGGAAACCTTTTGCCTATCAACACAAACACTTAAAACAAGATTAGATAAATAAGAGAGTGATTGTGATCATGAAAATTAAACCACGAGGGGTATGAGAGGTACAACACCCAAAACTTCCAAAATGGATTGATGAGAGAAAATAGGGTCTCTCACCATATGAACATAAAAAGTACGGTAGGATTAATATATAATAACATCCCAATCATAATAAAGATGATCTTAAAAGGAATGACATAAAAGAGTGTACTTAAAAAGAAAGAGAGGAGTAGGATCCCTTACCTCAAGTCCAAATTGTCTTGTTTGTTTCTTTATATTCCTGAATAATAAACTTTGGTCAATTTATAATTTCTTAAGGAACTCCTATAAAGATTATTATTCAGTTCATATCACATATTTTAATGTTATAATAATTGGTTAATAATATGAGTTCATATCAGACGTTTTTGTCAATGTTTGGTACATGAGTCAAAAATTGAACTTGTTGGAAAATGTAGTTATAGGTACATCATATCCAGAATAGTATTGATGTTTTAAATATCATATATATCCAGTATATATTCATTTTATACTATTCCATAGCATTTGGAGATAAAAAATTAAAATCACCATTCATGGAGACGGTGGGCCGTACGTACGCATGAACGCTACTTTCATTTTTTTCATATTAATGGAATTTAAACAAAATGAGAGAGACATATATTATAATTCCAGAATGATATCCATAATTTAGATGTAATATATTACATATATATCCATTATATATATGTACTTATAATAGTACATAACATTTGTAGATAAGAAATGAAATGCACCGTTCATGGAGACGGTAAGCCGTACGTACGCATGAACGCTACTTTCATTTCTATCTCATACTTTAATGGAAAGAAAATAATAATGATATAAATGTATATTATAATTCCAGTATAACATCGTATATAATAACTTTAAATCCATCCTTTATACGTCCCACATATGGCATTAACGAATCAAATCACTTTGAGGGGGCGGTAGTCCGCACTTCCTAAAATGAAGATATCGCGTTTACCCATAATGGAAACCATAAAGGTATGCCATAAATGAAAAATACAGAAGCTTAAGTAAAACGTAAACATATTATATATCATATATAAATATAGTTACATCTTAATGTCCACCTTTGAAGGTGTTATATGAGTGTTGAACAATCATCGTTTCGTGAGACAGAAATTCACCATCCACAGAAACAGTATGTTCTTTAACCATTAGATGGAGGTGTGTGTAAGTGTAGCTAGAATAATTAACATAAAAATATCCTAGTATATTGAAGATACTGGTGTTGTTACAAAATAAAATAATAAAAAGAGTTTAGGGGGGGGGGTTGGAGAAGCAAAATAAAACAAAAGGACTCAAGTGAAGACATTACCTTAAAATCGGGTAACTCCCTTTGGTTTGAGCTCAAAGGATTCCTTGTGAAGACTTCTGCCCAAAGTGAGACTTCAAGGAGTAATAGAGGGATGTGGAGAGACAAAATGGATATGGGTTGGCCGAGCCAAAGGCTTTGGATGTGTGGTTAAGGTGGTAGAGGTGGGGGCCTTTTATAAGAGGAGAGGAGGGGCACTCTTGGAAAGGTATAAAATGTAACTTTATTTTCAAATGAGTTTCGGATTTTAATTGTCCCACATTGATGTGTTTCGAGGATAAGGTGATAAGGGTTCAAAATCCACCCATACAATAGGTTTTGGACATGTTTAGGTCTTAGATTTTACATTATCTTTCCATTTTATTTAAATCCTTTATTAATGAGGTAATCACTGCATCATCATGATGTCATAAATAATTTAATAAATTTAATGTCTAAAAATTATAAAAAAAATATCATGATGTAGGAAATCTTTTTATCTTTCTAATTAATATTTATAGTTCAAAATATCATTTATGTAGACAAATTTAAAAATATTTTACTTTGGTGATACATTCTTTGTTACATTTAACATTCTTTAAAAATAAAAAGATAAAAAGTCACTTTCTCACAAAAGTGATTCCATGGGGCCCCCAAGTTTGGTACAAGGAATCCCATTGTCGGACATGAGACAACTAGTATCCTTAGGACACATGTTGTGGTCATTTTTTTTTATTATGATATTATCTTATTATCTTTAACTACCCGATTACTCATTAATCAAGATAATTAAAGATAATTATTGTCGTTACTATTCATAATGTCCAAAAACAAGAGTCTTAATTACATAATTTGGACCTTATGATTCCAAATATTTAATCCATTTTACCAAATTACAAACAAATAAATTTCAATAATTAATTTAAAAAAACTTCCATTTGTCAAAACAAATAGCGGGTTTTTTAGAAACAATATTTATGAAAAGTTTGGCACTTGTTTATGCCCAATTCCAAAGTGAAATTAATCCCAATTACCATAATTGGATTAAATGGTAAAAATATATTCCAATTAAACTTTAAAACAAATTAAAAAGATAATATAACCATATAATTAAATTATATGAAAAAGTAGTTTTGATGTAAAATGCAGTATTTTTCACTATTCATTGAAAAATGAACATTGTCAGAAAAATAACAAAAATTAACCCAAGGTAAATTTCTATGTCCCAATAATAAATAATATGTTTATTTTCAAAAATAGAGCCTATAAAATTGTCAAAAGTTTGATTTAAGAATGGGTTTCCATCAAAAGGTAGTAAAACAATCTTTTAAAAATACTAGTGTATTCAATGCTTAAGATTGGATTCATTTGTATTTTAAGCCTCTAAATTTTTTTGGATAAAAGTAAAAACATTTAACAAACATATATAATCATATTTTAGTTATTTCTATTCATTCTTTTCAATACAACGGCTATGTGTTAACTACCATTTAAAATAATATTATTTTATTATTAGAGTGCAACGTATGATTTCAAAGGAACTCATTGTTGGGTATTGGGTAAGCCATCGAGCATAGCGTTCCCTTTAAATTAATATTGATATTTTATTCACAAATAGGGATAAATATAAAAATTTCATATTCTTTATTTACCTGGGGTGTTACATCCTTCCCCCCTTTTGCGAATTGCGTCCTCGCAATTTTAAAATTGAGCTTGGAAACATCCTTGAAAGTCCCACATCAGAACAAGAGTCAGTAAAACAATAACTTTAAAATAAAGGAAGATAAGTACAGAGGTCACACGAGTTAACCCATACTAGGATTCCATGTAAGAAAACATGGACATGGAGGAGAAAAGATAGGGTCATGTTCTGATGGAGAGTGATAGAAAACATGTTTAGGAGAAAGTTAAGCACAAGAAAATCACAAACTTGTGATGGGTTAAACGATATTCGATTCCCCAGTAGGAAAAGTTAATAGACAACATTTTTGTTTGAAGTTACTTTTTATTGAGGAATTTATTCATAAGGAAACATAATTACTTATCATGTTGACTTTCAACTTTTATTAGATTTATTACACAAACTCATACTTTCCCCAAAAGACGAGTATTTAGGAAGACTTTTTCACATTAAGAGTACTATAATCAACTTCTAGAGAATCACCTAATCCAAAAAAGAGAACTATATACTTCCCATGTCTTTAGACTTTAACCAAAACCAAAACCAAAAAGGTTAGTAAAAGATTAGATATCCCAGAAAAGGTTAACCCTTTATAAAAAGAAAATCTATTCTTAATCTCCAAAATTTGTCCAACAAAACACAAAGTTCAACAAGGACCATTCGATAAAAAATTTGTCCATAAAATCCTTCAAAGTAAAAAAACTAATATTGAAACCCAAATATTTGAAGGTTTTAGTCACATAGTCTTCCAATTTAAATCATAACATTTATCTCCAAACAACATCAGTTGCTCTTAAAGTCTCGTATTGAAAAGTAATTAACCTAATCACATATCCTCCATGATAGGTTAATATATTTCCATAGATAACCCAAAATCAAATTACTCTTAATTCATAAAATCATCTAACTAAAAAGAATCAGTCAAACTAACCAGGGACTTCATGTAGTCCAGTGGTAGGCGATAAATACCAGTTGCACTTTGGTTGTGGGTTCGATTCCCGCAGCTTTGTCCGACGTGATGGGTTGTCACACGGTCTGCGTGTTGTCCTTTTTCCAAAACTATATAATTCTCAAATCATTCCCCAAAAAGAGATAAAATCATCAAAAATAACTATAACATCATTTAACCTCAATTTTATCTCATGCCTTTCACTTCCATCATAACATATAGTAACCCATAATTACCTCAAAAGTAAGGATCATATAAAACCAAATGGTTCTTTATAACTATGTCTACAAAAGAACAGATAAATATTCCTTGAATAAAATTTTCATATATTAAACATCAGGGTTACACATACTATAAAAAGTCTTCTAATGCAACCCAATCATCAAAAGAGACTTAATACTCTTAAGAATTTCACTATAACTCTTGAATCCCTTATATGTTGACTTCTTACTCATTCAACATTCTTCATGATCCATTAACCATTCGTTTCCAACTTATTTTGAAATACTTCTTTCCTACAAACAAAATCATGAATCATATCCTAAGATTCCAAAATAGGAAAACAATAGTTATGAAATAATCCATACCTTTGATTGGTCATTGTCAGTTTCTTCATCCTCAATCGGAATGGCATTAGGTATTGGTAAATGAACATTTGTACGATCTTGGTGATCCCATTCATGAAACTTCTTCATAGGACATGTGTTTGCATAATGACCATGCACACCACATTTAAAACATTCAATTGATGCCTCAGAAAGAACTTCTTTCCCTTTCCTCGAGTCAACTGGATGCTTCCTTTTTCCATGGAAGGTTCTTGCTTTATGACCTTCATTTCCACATCTATAGCATATTTCTGCCCCTTTGAAACATTTTCCTATGTGTTTCTTTCCACATCTTTGACACATAGGTTTTTGAACACACTTACCTTTATGATTATTACCTGTACTTCCGTAGGGATTTGTTTCTCGCATATATGATGCCTTAGAGAAATCACCACGGTTTAGGTGGTCAACCATGACTCCAGATAGTTGGTTGAGGATAATCACAATAGTTCTCATTGCAGCTCCCATATCATTCAGTTGCTTGCTCAAAAACTGTCACAGTTTCCTTCACATCCACTGTTACTTTGGTGCCTGCTAGATCCAGCCATTTACTAAAACCAAAAAGGTCAGTGTGAGTATATCAACAAAACCATCATGTACTAATGAGGAAGATAAACACTAAGATATACTTACTCATTCACTTTATCTAAAATTAGGACTCTTTCTAAAATCCTAACCATTATGGTAATGTCACTTATGCTTAAAGAATACCCTAACCTCTAAAGTTATCTAAACCAACCTCTGATACCAACTATAAGGCCCCAGCCTTAAACCTTACTTAATATTGAATTAAATTAATAATTCACATTGAGGATCTTTTCAGGTTTAGAGTTTTAGAGAATTAGGAAATAACTATTACATCTCAAAAGATTACAAAGTAGAAACTCCTACTAAGTTTCCATAAAATAAAAACTCATAAAAAGAAACATGTCTAGTTCCATGTTTTAGGTAGCATGACTTTCCCTTGATCCCATCCTTGACACTATTCCACGTTAAATCCTGTGAAAAAAAATTCAAAAACTTGGGATGAGCATAAAAATATCAGTAAGGGATACACAAAGAATGAAAACTGTTAGTTTTTCAAAACAACAAGTAAACCATGTATACTTTATCAAAGTAATACTTTTCACCTTCTCGAAGTAGTAAAAAATCTTCACTAAATAAAAGTTCATTACTTACCCTTCTGTAACCAAAAGATTACCATAAAATCTATATAAAGATCACATAACATATAAAGGTTACTTGGGACATAAATATACTTAAGTGGAATAACCATACGGTCGACTTCCACACATACTTAATGAAATATCCATACGGTCGACTTCCACACATACTTAATGGAATAGTCATACGGCCGACTTCCATACCCAACGCATTGGAGGTTATAACGTAACCACCCGTCCTGGTATTCACGGCACCACCCGTCATAATGTCCAAGTACCATTATAAAATAATAAGTATTTAAACAAATATAATGGAAAGAAAACATTTCCAAATTTCAATCACAAAATATCACTTAAATATATCGACATAACAAACCATTTTCAATACCAACATACATAAAAGAGTATATGGTATTTATTTCATTTTAAAAAACATTACAGCTTGTTGAGGAAGCCAAAGACCAAATAATACTCGCGGTGGCGGAAAAGGTCATTGTCACCGCGTACATTAAAAGAAACATTCCTTTTTGTCGTTTAGTAAAACGATTCGTATAAAAAGATTCCTTTTGAATAAAATTAAAAGTCAAAGGTGTTTATACACCGTATAAAAGAAAGTTGTGTGTAAAACTAAATATGCCTCAATGAAAGGAGATTGAGACGAAGTCCCTTACAAAGTCGGTATCCTTAGATCAAGGATAAATCAATTATATGATTATGTGTGAAAAGTAGGAATACACAAAATATAAGTGTATATTAAGTGTAAAACAATCAGATGTCATTCACACATAATCATGGAAAAACAAAACCAATGACATAGATATTTAACTCAATGAAATGAGATTGAGTTATGATTTCCGATACAAGTCCGTCTAAATGACATAAGAATTTATCAATGAGATGATTATGTGTAGAAATAGTATATCCACACAAAGGTTTGTGGAAACTACAACATAGAGATTCCACACATAATCTTGGCATAATAAAATCAAGAATTAGAGGTTTAACCCAAAGAATTGAAAGTGGGTTAAGAAGTTCCCTTACAGAAATTCGACAGCCTAACGGCGTCACTTCAAAAATTTTAAAATGAGTTGATGAGAGATAAAAAGGGTATCTCATCACTTGGACATAAAATTTACATTAATAAGGATATAGAAGAACATATCCCAACATAATAGTATGTGAATTAAAAGACATAACAAAATAAGTCTTTTGAAAAGAGGAGGGTGAAAGGTTCCCTTACCCACTTGGGTAACTTTCGAAACATACACCCCATTGAAGAAGGGTCATACAATGAAAATTTAAGTACCCAAAAATGAAATTATATTACACAAAGAGTATAATAATTGGAAGTACATACACCACTCAAAGGAAATGGTGGAAAATGTAGCATAAATCTCACGGGAATAAAAGTGAGATGAAAAATCCCTTACGAAAACTCGACAGCCTAACGGCGCCACTTAAAACTTCCAAAAATGGATTGATGAGATCAAATAGAGTATCTAATCATATTACAATAAAATTTACAGCAAGAGGAATATAAAATACCATCCCCCATCATAACAAAGAGGAGCTTAAAATAAGTGACATAAATGAGAGTACTTAAAAAAAAGAGAGAGGTTAGATCTCTTACGAAAATTCGGCAGCCTAACGGCGCCACCCAAAACTTCCAAAATGGATTGATGAGAGAAAATAGGGTCTCTCACCATATGAACATAAAAAGTACGGTAGGAGTAATATAAAATAACATCACAATAATAATAAATATGATCTTAAAAGGAATGACATAAAAGAGTGTACTTAAAATGAAAGAGAGGAGTAGGATCCCTTACCTCAAGTCCAACTTGTCTTGTTTGTTTCTTTATATTCATGAATAATAAACTTTGGTTAATTTATAATTGATTAAGGACATCCTATAAAGATTATTATTCAGTTCATATCACATTATAATAATTGGTTAATAATATTAGTTCATATCAGACATTTTTGTCGATGTTTGGTACATGAGTCAAAAATTGAACTTATTGGAAAATGTAGTTATAGGTACATCATATCCAGAATAGTATTGATGTTTTAAATATCATATATATCCATTATATATTCATTTTATACTATTCCATAGCATTTGGAGATAAAAAATTAAAATCACCGTTCATGGAGACGGTAGGCCGTACGTACGCATGAACGCTACTTTTCATTTTTTGTCATATTAATGGAATTAAAACAAAATGAGAGAGAGATATATTATAATTCCAGAATTATATCCATAATTTAGATGTAATATATTACATATATATCCATTATATATATGTACTTATAATAGTACATAACATTTGGAGATTAGAAATGAAATGCACCGTTCATGGAGACGGTAAGTCATATGTACGCATGAACGCTACTTTCATTTCTATCTCATACTTTAATGGAAAGAAAATAATAATGATATAAAGTTATATTATAATTATAGTATAACATCATATATAATAACTTTAAATCCATACTTTATACGTCCCACATATGGCATTAACGAATCAAATCACTTTGAGGGGGCGGTAGTCCGCACTTCCTAAAATGAAGATATCGCGTTTACCCATAATGGAAACCATAAAGGTATGCCATAAATGAAAAATACAGAAGCTTAAGTAAAACATAAACATATTATATATCATATATAAATATAGTGACATCTTAATGGCCACCTTTGAAGGTGTTATATGAGTGTTGAACAATCATCGTTTCGTGAGACAGAAATTCGCCATCCACAGAAACAATATGTTCTTTAACCATTAGATGGAGGTGTGTGTAAGTGTAGCTCGAATAATTAACATAACAACATCCTAGTATATTGAAGATACTGGTGTTATTACAAAATTAAAGAATAAAAAGAGTTTAGGGGGGGGGTTGGAGAAGCAAAATAAAACAAAAGGACTCAAGTGAAGACATTACCTTAAAATCAGGTAACTCCCTTTGGTTTGAGCTCAAAGGCTTCCTTGAGAAGACTTCTGCCCAAAGTTAGGCTTCAAGGAGTAAGAGAGGGATGTGGAGAGACAAAATGGTCAGGGGTTTTCTGTAACGACCCAAATTTTCATTAATGGAAAATCCCTCTTGATCCAGTTAAATGTTTCTTTATGTTTTTATAAGATGTCAACTTCTTTAAGTTTTACGTTAAGATTTGTGACCGTTACTTTTATAGCCGTTGAACAGTGATCATCTGGGTAGTTTAAATGTAAGGCTTTAACGAACCAATTTTCTACTCAGACAAAGGAAGCGATGGCCTCATCCAGTAGAATTGCCCCTTACGAAGCCCATTTGTCGGAGCTCGAAAAGGAGGTGGCGTCTTTGGGCTTTGCCCTTGACCAAGCCCAAGCTGAGCTTCATCAAGTCAAGCTCGAACGTGATCGTCTACGGGAAAAATGGAAGTTGATAGAGATTACCACTCGAGCGATGTTATCCGAGCAACCCCAAGAGTCTGTCACCATCGCGCACCTTACCCTTAGGTCTTATGCGGCTATTTTAAGGGGTTATGTAACAAATAAGTAGAACCATGTTCATGTACATTTTTTTTTATATATATAATAATGAATATAATTTCTAGTCATTTTTGATACATTGTAATTAGTTTTTAAAGTACAAATGGTGTTTTTAGTTATTATTTAATTAAGAATTATATTTTATTAAATTAAAGGATTTTTGAATTAAATAATAATTTAATAAAATATTATTATTAATATTAAATTAATTGTCATTAATTATAAATGATCTTATAATTTTATGAATGCAATTAAAATGTTTATTAAGGTTTGAAAGTCATTTCTGTCAAAACCCGTGAATTTTTTTATAAATGTCGGTTTTTATTTTAAAAGTGAAAATTCACATATTTAGAAAATTATTTAGATAAAATAAATATTATTTTTGGAATCAGGATGTCGAAATTATCCAACGGTGGATTTTTCATAATTTTCTGAGACAGTCCAATTTTTGGGTAAAAATTAAATACCATTTAAATATATAATGTGTTTTATGACATCATAATGACCCAATGGTGATGTAATAAAATACCATAATCCTTATGTTCGGCCAATATGTGTTTTATAATTAAAATAATGAGGTTTTGGGTTTGTTTGACTCACTTTTCAAAGCATTAATGGAGCCCTCAAGACTTATTCAACACTTTGCCTTTTTAAATTATTTTCCATGGGAGTGTGACTCACCTCCACATAAGCAACCCTAATTTTTTAATAAGTTCGGACCTTGGCCTGGTAAAATATTGTTTTCCTCTTTCCTTTTCCAGAAACCATGGGCAAATACCATGGGATGGTTTGTGGTTTGGATTATTTTAATATAAGGGGTCTCAAACCTAAATAATAAAGAATTCTCTCACCTTTCCTATATAAACCCACCCAAGCCCCCACTTCCTCCTCACTCAAAGCCCTTGAAGTTCGTCCAACCTCTGCCCTACTCTCTCTAGAATCCTCCCAAGGTGCCCCAAGCTCCCAAGAAGCCTCTCACAAGCCTCTCTCTAGCCTTTGGAAGCACACTTCCAAGTAAGGGTTTTTTTCTTCCTTTCTCATTTTTGTCAATTTTCTTTAAGTTGTATTGCCCTTTTAATTTCATTTATGAATGTTGGGGTATGGTTTCGCACCTCCCCCATACTGCCCTCTTATTGTTTGAATGATGGGAGAACCCTTTCTCTCTCATTAAATGCCTCCCATGTACACCCGTTACTATGCCGAAGTTCCGAAAGGAACTTCTCTCTCTTCTTTTATATTCAAGCAATACTTTTGTATCATGAATCTAAATTCCATTTCTATTGTTGGGACATGTATATATATGATCTCCTTACTGTCCATTACATGTAAATATGATGAGGAACCCCTTTCTCTCTCATCAACCTTTTTATGAATTCTTATGTCACGCCGTTACGCTGCCGAAATCACACCGATTTTCTAAGCCAATATCATTGTGTAGTGAATACCATGCCCATTTATCCATCAAGGGTATTCACCTTTATGCACATTTACTTATTGATTATAAAGTTTCATGTATGAATTCCACATTCCTTTATCGTGGAATAAATGATTATGTTTTATGAATCCATGTTTTATGATCCATGTGGCACACTTATGCATGAAATGAAATGTTTAAGAAGGGTGCGCCCTTTATAGCGCTCCAATGCATTGGGTAAAGTATAGTATCATGATACGTCATGTGCAATGAGTGTTTACTCATGCTAATTCAAGTGCAACGAGGGTTTACTCGTGCTTCAAGTGCAATGAGGGTTTACTCATGCTCCATGTGCAATGAGCCTTGGCTCATGCTAATTCAATGTTAAGTGTTGTTGCCACATTTCCATGTTATGATTATCATGCTTTATCATGCCCTTATGTTCATGTTTCTCTTATGCTCTATTGATATGCCTATTTCCTAACATGTATTTCACTCCTCATGTTATTCATTGTTTACTCCCTTACTGGGCTTTATAGCTCACCCTTTTCTTATGCATGTCCTCAGGTTATCCCATGCAATGCTAAGTACGAAGGAATGTAGTGGTCATGTAAAGGAAGTTTTCAATAAGGATGTTGTATTTCAAGTTTAAAGTTTTTATGTAATGATCCTAAGCCCCAAAGACACTAAACCTCTCGATCTTCTATGTTGTATCAAGTGAAGTTTTATGTAATAAAGCACGTTTAAGTTGTAATAAAAAGAAGGGTTGTCATAGTTGGTATCAGAGGATAGGTTTAGTTATTTTTGGGATTAGGAAACCCTAGTAAAGCCTTAGATACAAGACTAAGCATAATAAAAACATCCCTAAGTTTTGGTAAATACTAAGTAAGTGTTTTATCAAACAAATACATCCCTGTCTGGATACGAGCAGGTAGAGGCGGCTCTGGCACAGATGTATCCTAGGGGTAAAACCCGAAAACACCGTTTTGAGCTAGACTCGAACGGGAACTGGTGCACGACAACGGGCCTTGCTGCACTCTTGGTTACGACACTCCCGGGGGATATGTTTTGATAAATTCACAATCTTAGTATGAACCCTTATTAAGGGAAAAATGCCCCTAAGAATATATGTTAGAAGGAAGATCATGAAAAGCCTGGATTGAATCCTATAGACTCATGAGTTAAAGAGATTAAAGTTTATTTATAAGTTGTCAACTTTTGTCTTTGGATTACCCTTTATGTGTTACCCCTAACTTTCCTTTTATTCCAGCCAATGGCCGGTAATAGGAGAACTCGGGCTAACAACCGTTGTGAAGATCAGTGTGATGATTGTACTAATGAGATGCCCAATCCGATGGGAGCGGGAATCGCGAACTTTGTCACGCTTCTCTCTCAGCTAACTCAAGTTTTGAATAGAAACACTGGTCAAGAGGAACGTTCAACCCCCCCTAAGAAAGAACAAGTTGCTATTGAAAGCTTCATGAGACAAAGGCCTCCTACTTTTAGTGGATCATCCGATCCCACGATTGCTGAACAATGGATCAACTCCATTGAAAAGATATTCTCTATCCTCCAATGCTCTGAAAAAGAGAAGGTTCTCTTGGCGGCTTATCGTATGGAGGGTGAAGCTGATCAATGGTGGACGTTGATCAAAAATACGAAGCCTGAGGAGGAGATCGAGGATTTGGAATGGAAGGTATTCCGGAAGATGTTTTTCGATAAATATTTTCCACGCACCCTCCGTCTTAAGATGGAAAGGGACTTCCTTTCCCTCAAGCAGAAAGATGAGGAATCTGTGGGAGCGTACGAGGCAAACTTCACAAGGCTTGCACGATACGCTTCCGGCTTTGTCGTTACCCCCGAATGCAAGGTTGACCGCTTCTTTGGTGGGCTGAAGCCTAGCTTGCGGAAAGCTTTAGCGATCCGTGACTTCGACAGCTATGAGGAAATTGTCCGATGTGCCCTCAAGGTTGAAATGGAGATCGGAGAATCACAGGGGTATCATGGGGACAAGAAGCGGAAGGTGGACTTAAATGCTGGTGGTCCGATGGATAAATCCAACGGCGCTAAGAAATTCCAGCACCCCACTTGCCAAAAGTGTGGAAAGAAGCACCCTGGAAATTGCCTTAGGGGGACAAGAAAATGCTTCAAATGTGGAAGAGAAGGGCACCTAGCTGTTAACTGTCAGCAAGAAGGACCCGCGGCTGCGACGGAGGGGAGGAACGCTCCGTTCGAACCTCAACGCGTTGTTCAATGCTTCAAATGCAAAGAACCGGGTCATTTTGCGAATCAGTGCCCTAATCCAAGGGTTATCGGAGGCAATCAACAACCTCCAAGACAGCAAGGAAGAGCTTTTGCCATCACTTCTGCCAAAGTGAACCCCGACAACGAAGTGGTGACAGGTACGCTAGTTATTCATTCAAGAATAGCGAACGTACTTTTTGATTCAGGTTCTACGCATTCTTTTATATCTCAAAAGTTTAGTAGAATAATCCCTGCACCACCACAAATCATGGAAGTAAAGATGTCGGTGAGTACGGCAAATGGGGCAATCATTGCATCCCATGAGTATAAGTCCTCCCCTGTTATAATCTGTGGATTGAATTTCCCGGCGAACCTCGTCATACTCCCTTTGGTGGAATTTGATGCAATTCTTGGCATGGATTGGCTTTCTTTATATAGAGCCAACATAAATTGTCGGGAGAGGGAAATCACACTCTATATGGAGAATCGACCCCCGATTCTTTACAAGTGTCAGGAGGAAGATGAATCTCCTTTAGCTCCATCATCTCAAGCATGGATATTACTGCCTTATGAGCACGCATATCTGGCTCAGATGATTGAGTTCAAGGAAGAAACCACCCTTGAATAAATGCCTATTGTGAGGGAATTCGCTGAAGTATTTCCCGAGGAACTTCCTGGTCTTCCTCCAAGAAGAGATGTTGAGTTCTCAATTGAACTTATACCTGGGGCGCTACCAATATCCAAGACTCCATATAGAATGGCTGTGGTTGAGCTTGAAGAACTGAAGAAACAACTACAGGAGAATCTGGATAAAGGGTTTATACGCCCAAGTGCATCACCATGGGGTGCACCAGTCCTCTTCGTCAAGAAGAAGGATGGGTCAATGCGGCTTTGCATCGATTATCGTGAACTTAACAAAATCACGATAAAGAACAAGTATCCTCTCCCAAGAATCGATGACTTGTTTGATCAGCTGCGTGGAGCACAGTACTTCTCCAAGGTCGACTTGCGGTCGGGATATTATCAAGTAAGGGTGAAGAAGGAAGATATCCCCAAGACTGCTTTTCGTACAAGGTACGGGCACTATGAATTCATAGTAATGCCTTTCGGACTCACCAATGCTCCAGCAATATTCATGGACTTGATGAATAGAGTCTTTAGAGATTACCTAGATAAATTTGTGGTAGTCTTTATAGATGATATTCTAATATACTCCAAAACCAAGGAGGACCATGAGGAGCATTTAAGAACTGTACTGGAGACTTTGCGCAAGGAGAAGCTCTATGCCAAGTACAGCAAGTGTGAGTTCTGGTTGAAGGAGGTCTCATTCTTGGGCCATATCATCACAAGCAATGGGATATCTGTGGACCCCTCCAAAACAGATGCAATTGAGGGATGGCCGAGGCCAACATCGGTAACTGATATCCGTAGCTTCTTGGGGTTAGCTGGATATTATCGACGATTTGTGAGAAACTTCTCACGATTGTCCAACCCTCTTACCAAGCTAACTCGAAAGGGAGTAAAGTTTTCTTGGAGTGATGAATGCGAAGAAAGCTTCAAGGAGTTGAAAAGGAGGCTTATCACTGCACCTGTGCTCACTTTACCCACAAGTGGGGAGCTTTTTGTGGTATTCAGTGATGCTTCGAAGAAGGGCTTAGGATGTGTGCTGATGCAGAATGATAAAGTGATATCCTATGCCTCAAGGCAGTTGAAAATCCATGAGCGAAACTATCCAACGCATGATCTGGAGTTGGCGGCGGTGATCTTCGCCTTGAAAATCTGGCGGCATTATCTCTATGGGGAGAAATGTGAGATATATACTGACCACAAGAGTCTTAAATATATATTCACACAGAAAGAGCTTAATATGCGCCAGAGAAGATGGATAGAGCTCATCAAGGATTATGACTGTTCAATACATTACCACCCTGGGAAGGCGAACAAGGTGGCGGATGCCCTAAGTAGAAAGGATCCAACAATTCTATCAATGATGAGAATTGAGAAGGATCCAATCTTCTTAGACTTGATGAAGATGGACGTGGGAATCATAAAGAAGGGAACATCATCAATCCTTTCACAAATGATTGCTCAACCATCTCTTTTGGAAAGGTTAAAGGATGCTCAAAAGGATGATGCGAGAATCCAAGAAAAAGTGGAAGCTATCAAAAAGGGAAAATCCTCAGAGTTTAATGTTAATGAAGAAGGAATTGTGCGGTTTGGGAAAAGACTATGTGTCCCATCAAGTTCGGAGCTGAATAAGGAACTTTTGGATGATGCACATAGTTCAAATTTCTCTATTCACCCAGGGAGCACAAAGATGTATCGAGATCTCCGAGAAAACTTTTGGTGGGATAATATGAAGAAGGAGATCGCCGAATATACATCAAAGTACCTGGTGTGTCAGCAAGTGAAGGCAGAGAGGCAGAAGTCTAAGGGGATGATGCAACCATTGCCCATACCAGAATGGAAATGGGAGAACATCACCATGGACTTCGTCACTGGACTTCCAAGGACATCCAAAGGCAACAATGCAATCTGGGTTGTTGTGGATCGTCTTACAAAGACTGCACACTTCATTTCTATTCGAGAGGATTTCTCTTTGGATCAACTGGCACGGATATACATCAGGGAAGTGGTACGGTTGCATGGAGTACCACTATCTATTGTGTCTGACCGAGATCGAAGATTTACCTCTAAGTTTTGGAAGAGTCTTCAACATGCTCTGAATACTGAACTGAACTTCAGTACGGCCTATCATCCTCAAACTGATGGCCAATCCGAGCGGACTATCCAAACACTTGAGGATATGTTGAGAGCATGCTCAATGGACTTTAAAGGAGGATGGGATCAACATCTTCCTCTAGTTGAGTTCTCTTATAATAATAGTTTCCACTCGAGCATCCAAATGGCACCATATGAAGCCCTGTATGGGAAAAGGTGTAGAACACCGGCATGTTGGGATGAGGTCGGTGAACGTAAGCTGCTTGGACCAGAAATGGTCGAAGAAATGGTGGAGATGGTGAAAACCATTCAGCAGCATATCAAGGCAGCCCAAAGTCGACAGAAGAGTTATGCAGATAATCGTCGACGAGACCTTGAGTTTAAAGTCGGAGACATGGTGTTTTTACGCATATCTCCGTGGAAGAAGGTCATGAGGTTTGGAAAGAAAGGGAAGTTAAGTCCAAGGTACATCGGCCCCTTCGAGATTCTTGATCGTGTTGGGGCTGTGGCCTATCGACTAGCACTTCCACCTACTATGGACAAGGTGCATGATGTCTTCCATGTATCCCTCTTAAGGAAGTACATACCAGACCCTTCACATGTACTCTCTTCCGAGGTGGTACAATTAGAAGACGATCTTTCTTATGAGGAGCAACCAGTGAAGATCTTAGATCGTAGAGAAAAAGTTCTACGAAATAAGACAATGCCCCTCGTCAAGGTGTTGTGGAGAAACCACAAGTTTGAAGAAGCAACTTGGGAGTCGGAGGATATGATGAAGCTAAGTTACCCACATTTGTTTTAGTGTGGGAAAAGGAAAATTTCGAGGACGAAATTTCTTAAGGGGGGAATGTTGTAACGACCCAAATTTTCATTAATGGAAAATCCCTCTTGATCCAGTTAAATGTTTCTTTATGTTTTTATAAGATGTCAACTTCTTTAAGTTTTACGTTAAGATTTGTGACCGTTACTTTTATAGCCGTTGAACAGTGATCATCTGGGTAGTTTAAATGTAAGGCTTTAACGAACCAATTTTCTACTCAGACAAAGGAAGCGATGGCCTCATCCAGTAGAATTGCCCCTTACGAAGCCCATTTGTCGGAGCTCGGAAAGGAGGTGGCGTCTTTGGGCTTTGCCCTTGACCAAGCCCAAGCTGAGCTTCATCAAGTCAAGCTCGAACGTGATCGTCTACGGGGAAAATGGAAGTTGATAGAGATTACCACTCGAGCGATGTTATCCGAGCAACCCCAAGAGTCTGTCACCATCGCGCACCTTACCCTTAGGTCTTATGCGGCTATTTTAAGGGGTTATGTAACAAATAAGTAGAACCATGTTCATGTACATTTTTTTTTATATATATAATAATGAATATAATTTCTAGTCATTTTTGATACATTGTAATTAGTTTTTAAAGTACAAATGGTGTTTTTAGTTATTATTTAATTAAGAATTATATTTTATTAAATTAAAGGATTTTTGAATTAAATAATAATTTAATAAAATATTATTATTAATATTAAATTAATTGTCATTAATTATAAATGATCTTATAATTTTATGAATGCAATTAAAATGTTTATTAAGGTTTGAAAGTCATTTCTGTCAAAACCCGTGAATTTTTTTATAAATGTCGGTTTTTATTTTAAAAGTGAAAATTCACATATTTAGAAAATTATTTAGATAAAATAAATATTATTTTTGGAATCAGGACGTCGAAATTATCCAACGGTGGATTTTTCATAATTTTCTGAGACAGTCCAATTTTTGGGTAAAAATTAAATACCATTTAAATATATAATGTGTTTTATGACATCATAATGACCCAATGGTGATGTAATAAAATACCATAATCCTTATGTTCGGCCAATATGTGTTTTATAATTAAAATAATGAGGTTTTGGGTTTGTTTGACTCACTTTTCAAAGCATTAATGGAGCCCTCAAGACTTATTCAACACTTTGCCTTTTTAAATTATTTTCCATGGGAGTGTGACTCACCTCCACATAAGCAACCCTAATTTTTTAATAAGTTCGGACCTTGGCCTGTTAAAATATTGTTTTCCTCTTTCCTTTTCCAGAAACCATGGGCAAATACCATGGGATGGTTTGTGGTTTGGATTATTTTAATATAAGGGGTCCCAAACCTAAATAATAAAGAATTCTCTCACCTTTCCTATATAAACCCACCCAAGCCCCCACTTCCTCCTCACTCAAAGCCCTTGAAGTTCGTCCAACCTCTGCCCTACTCTCTCTAGAATCCTCCCAAGGTGCCCCAAGCTCCCAAGAAGCCTCTCACAAGCCTCTCTCTAGCCTTTGGAAGCACACTTCCAAGTAAGGGTTTTTTTCTTCCTTTCTCATTTTTGTCAATTTTCTTTAAGTTGTATTGCCCTTTTAATTTCATTTATGAATGTTGGGGTATGGTTTCGCACCTCCCCCATACTGCCCTCTTATTGTTTGAATGATGGGAGAACCCTTTCTCTCTCATTAAATGCCTCCCATGTACACCCGTTACTATGCCGAAGTTCCGAAAGGAACTTCTCTCTCTTCTTTTATATTCAAGCAATACTTTTGTATCATGAATCTAAATTCCATTTCTATTGTTGGGACATGTATATATATGATCTCCTTACTGTCCATTACATGTAAATATGATGAGGAACCCCTTTCTCTCTCATCAACCTTTTTATGAATTCTTATGTCACGCCGTTACGCTGCCGAAATCACACCGATTTTCTAAGCCAATATCATTGTGTAGTGAATACCATGCCCATTTATCCATCAAGGGTATTCACCTTTATGCACATTTACTTATTGATTATAAAGTTTCATGTATGAATTCCACATTCCTTTATCGTGGAATAAATGATTATGTTTTATGAATCCATGTTTTATGATCCATGTGGCACACTTATGCATGAAATGAAATGTTTAAGAAGGGTGCGCCCTTTATAGCGCTCCAATGCATTGGGTAAAGTATAGTATCATGATACTTCATGTGCAATGAGTGTTTACTCATGCTAATTCAAGTGCAACGAGGGTTTACTCGTGCTTCAAGTGCAATGAGGGTTTACTCATGCTCCATGTGCAATGAGCCTTGGCTCATGCTAATTCAATGTTAAGTGTTGTTGCCACATTTCCATGTTATGATTATCATGCTTTATCATGCCCTTATGTTCATGTTTCTCTTATTCTCTATTGATATGCCTATTTCCTAACATGTATTTCACTCCTCATGTTATTCATTGTTTACTCCCTTACTGGGCTTTATAGTTCACCCTTTTCTTATGCATGTCCTCAGGTTATCCCATGCAATGCTAAGTACGAAGGAATGTAGTGGTCATGTAAAGGAAGTTTTCAATAAGGATGTTGTATTTCAAGTTTAAAGTTTTTATGTAATGATCCTAAGCCCCAAAGACACTAAACCTCTCGATCTTCTATGTTGTATCAAGTGAAGTTTTATGTAATAAAGCATGTTTAAGTTGTAATAAAAAGCAGGGTTGTCATATTTTCCGAGCCAAAGGATTTGTAAGTGTGAGTAAGGTGGTAGAGGTGGGGGCCTTTTATAAGAGGAGAGGAGGGACACTCTTGGAAAGGTATAAAATGTAACTTTATTTTCAAATGAGTTTCAGATTTTAATGGTCCCACATTGATGTCTTTAGAGGATAAGGTGATAAGGGTTCTAAATCCACCCATCCAATAGGTTTTGGACATGTGTAGGTCTTAGATTTTACATTATCTTTCCATTTTATTTAAATCCTTTATTAATGAGGTAATCACTGCATCATCATGATGTCATAAATAATTTAATAAATTTAATGTCTAAAAATTATAAAAAAAATATCATGATGTAGGAAATATTTTTATCTTTGTAATGAATATTTATAGTCCAAAATATCATTTATGTAGACAAAATTAAAAATATTTTACTTTGCTGATACATTCTTTGTTATATTTAACGTTCTTTAAAAATAAAAAGATAAAAAGTCACTTTCTCACAAAAGTGATTCCATGGGGCCCCCAAGTTTGGCACAAGGCATCCCATTGTCGCCATGAGACAACCAGTAGCCTTCGGACACATGTTGTGGTCATTTTTTATTATTATGATATTATCTTATTATCTTTAAATATCCGATTACTCATTAATCAAGATAATTAAAGATAATTACCGTCGTTACTATTCATAATGTCCAAAAACAAAAGAGTATTAATTACATAATTTGGACCTTCTGATTCCAAATATGTAATCCATTTTACCAAATTTTAAACAAATAAATTGCAATAATTAATTTAAAAAAACTTCCCTTTGTCAAAACAAATAGCGGGTTTTTTAGAAACAATATTTATGAAAAGTTTGGCACTTGTTTATGCCCAATTCCAAAGTGAAATTAATCCCAATGACCATCATTGGATTAAATGGTAAAAATATATTCCAATTAAACTTTAAAACAAATTAAAAAGATAATATAACCATATAATTAAATTATATGAAAAAGCAGTTTTGATGTAAAATGCAGTATTTTTCACTATTCATTGAAAAATGAACATTGTCTGAAAAATACCAAAAATTAACCCAAGGTAAATTTCTATGTCCCAATCATAAATAATATGTTTATTTTGAAAAATAGAGCTTATAAAATTGTCAAAAGTTTGATTTAAAAATGGTTTGCCATCAAAAGGTAGTAAAACAATCTTTTAAAAATACTAGTGTATTCAATGCTTAAGATTGGATTCATTTGTATTTTAAGCCTCTAAATTTTTTATGATAAAAGTAAAAACATTTAACAAACATATATAATCATATTTTAGTTATTTCTATTCATTCTTGTCAATATAACGGCTATGTGTTAACTACCATTTAAAATGATATTATTTTATTATTAGAGTGCAACGTATGATTTCAAAGGAACTCGTTGTTGGGTATTGGGTAAGCCATCGAGCATAGCGTTCCCTTTAAATTAATATTGACATTTTATTCACAAATAGGGATAAATATAAAAATTTCATATTCTTTATTTACCTGGGGTGTTACAGTAATTATTCTAAGGGATAGGGTAGATCCAATTATTTATATTATAGTTATCTTATTTTCTATTTATTTTCACACTGTAATACTTTCAATTTTTATGGCCATTTTTATTCTATAAATGTAATGTTCAAATTCATATAATAAAATATTGTTGATTCTATCATGTGGTGCGTGTGGATTATAAAATACTGTATTACGAAATATGACACAATTATATAATCTACTTGAAAATTTCATTGATAAAATTATGGGTCATTACACTAGCATAGCTCGAAGAGAGCACTTCTTTCGTGTTCTAGAAGGCTTGAAGTGAAGGTATCCTCAATTCTTGGTATTCTATGGATATTTATAGGTAATTGGGGTCAGGTATGCCAAGGCAACAATGCGAGCGTTGAATTCACCATGTGTGCCAAGTTGGAGATGTTGGGTTGAATTCATGTTAGCGGGCTTGAAGGTTAGTGACGCTTCATTTCAAGAGTGAAACACGATCAACACGGATGGTGGAACAAATTTCGACATTAACGTTGGTCGACTTTAGTGACAATTCATCTCGAGCAAGAACGTTTGTGACCATGAGTGTAGTGCGCTTATGCCTTTTATCGATTTTCTTGATGTATTGTCACTTTCATCATCAAATTTGATCTTCTGGCACTTTTTCAACGCCCACAACAATCACACTCAAATTTCTTACAGCCAAATACTCTGCGACATGAACACCTCAAATGCAGTGTGATGTCTTGGATTGTGGTGTGGTGGCTTCAGATGCCACAAATAGCTCTGCACCAAGTTTTCACGGCTTCGAATTTCACTGTGGCTCTATATCTGAAACTCCTCAAAGCAAACTCTTCATGGTGAAACTTGTTGGGCAGTGGCAGGATAAACTTCATAAGAGTAAAGCTCTTCTTCTGAGTCAACCCTTTCACGACACAATGACTAGGGTTGCGGCTAGGTGTGTGTGTGTGTGTGTAAGAGGAAAACTCTTCTTCTACACCATTGCATTGTGGCGTGATACATACCCTTCACGTCGTGATTTGCTTCAGCCCAAGAATTCTTCATTCCTTTGCATCCTACTCAACTCTGATTGGTCTCCAACTCATATATGAGCATGTTGTCACTAAATACAATACGAAATCACCTTCAAAACTCATGAATGAATTGTTTTAAGAGACAAGTCATAGCATGCTCACAATATGGGAGTTTTCTAAAAACCACATCATATGATAGAATGGTGTTTTTGAGAATTCTTCAACTATCAATGTGAGGATCAATGTTGCATTGATCTTGACTCAATCAAGATCAACTCACAACCCCCCCTTTGTCAATACAATTTATGAGGGCTTCTCAGAGACTCATCAATTTCTCTCAAATTATCGAAGACTCATTGATCACTTCTTATGGTTTTTTCAATCTTTTGTGTTGTAAAGACCTTCCTGAAATATAAATGATCGTCGCATGAATGACTATATTGATAACTTTGGAAATGTCTGCTATTATTTGAAAGTGGTGATTCCTATTATTTGAAGATTGCACCCATGAATTTATAATCATGTTTGACTACACATATAGTTATGAATAATTATATGAAAAACGACCATTCAAAGTCAAAACGAGTTGTTAATGATTGTTTAGGATCAAAAAAATGAGAAAATGACAACAAAAGACCAAAAATATTATGAATTTTAAATTAAAATGAAATTTCATTTTAGTCTAAATTAGAGGAGGTCTTTTAACTTGAATTAAGGACCTCTGGTCCTAAAATGTCATTCCTTCATGATTATACTTGTTACTTACATACCCCTTTGTACTTATAACTCACCGTAATGATTACACTTACAATAAAGTCAATACAAATTAATGAATTAAAAATCACTGTATAAAATACAAATTCTGTGAAAGGGAGAGGAGAACCTCCGCGAAGATCAGGGTGGCCGGAATTCTCGCCATAGTCGCCGGTGGAGTGCTTGGGTGAAGTGGGAAGGAGCTAGAAAGATTCGGAGGAGCCACTGTCCCCTCCTCCTCCGCTGCTGCGTGCATCCCTTCCGGCGATCCCCAGCGACGCTTCGACCTTGGAAGCGACGGACGTCACTGAATCCGCCGCCGCTTTGAAAATCCGCGTTTTGAGTCGTTCTCTCCTCGGAGGGGTGGGGCACTTCTCTTTCTCCGCCGACTCCACCGCCTGCACCGGAGCTCCCACTGTAAAATATAATAAGAAAGAAAACAGAGACAGCAGGAAGGAGGGTCGAAGGTGCCAACTGGTTCAGATGATGAACGAAATGAAGCCGAGACCGTGAGTTTGGCGCCGGCGCCGGCGCCTCCCCTGCCGCTTCCGGCAGCGGGATCCCTTCCGGAAATCCCCAGCACCGCACCGAGATTGGATGGTGCGGAAGCCAGTGAATCCGCCGCGGCTCTGAAGATCCGTTTTTTGACTCCACCTCTCCTGGGAGGGAGAAGCCGCTTCTCTTTCTCTGTTGACTCGGGAGTGAAGGGGATATCCATGGCCCGGAGCTCCGACTATAAAAAAGGGAAAACAGAGAGGGGGAGGATGGAGGGAGGCGAGACAGAGCGGATAGAGATGATGGAGGAAAGGAAACAGAGAGTGGGAGTGTAATGATCGCCGGAGACAGAGCAGAGAGGGAAGCAGGGTGGCCGGAATTCTCGCCATAGTCGCCGGTAGAGTGCTTGAATGAAGTTGGAAGGAGCTATAAAGATTCAGAGGAGCCGCCGTCTCCTCCTCCTCCGGTGCTGCGTGCATCCCTTCCGGTGATCCCCAGCGACGCTCCTGTGGGGGCCACTCCCTATTTGGAGCAGAACCTACCCAAGCGGGAGAACCCCTGTTTTGTCCTTCCTCTATTCAAACGGGATGAAAATCCCATTGTTTGTAAGGGAAAAAATTGTGGTGTATGTGTTTGTAATCCTCCAACGAAACCGGAGAGATAATATAGAGCCGGCCCCTTCTCCGTGGATGTAGGCAGATCTGCCGAACCATGTTAAAATTCGTGTGTTGATCCGTTTTGCTTCTAGTTTTGTGTGTTTGAGGTACCGCGCAGCTCAGCTGCGCCCCAACAAGTGGTATCAGAGACGAGTCGGACCGAACGGAGGTGAACCGACGGGACGACGGCAAATTTTCCGGTGGCCGGAAAATTGAAAGTGGTCGGAAAATTTTTCCGAGGGCAGATTCGGGAAGAGGGCGGCGAGACGATTCCAACGGCGCAAACGACGAGAAAAACGGAGTTGAAACGAATGAGATATGGCCGGTCAAAGTTCGGTCAAACCTGCGGGTGAACAGTAACCCCGTGCCGGAGAACCCGGTACTGTTCATGCCGCCGGCGACAATTCCGGCGAGATTCCGGCTAGAGCTCCGGCGTGCCACGTCAGCGACACGGCATCGCCACGTCAGCGAGTGATCTGGACCGTTGAACGTGTTTTGACCATATCTCGGTCAATTGGTGTCCGATTTCGGCGATCCAGGAGTCGATTCCGACTATTTCGACCGTTCCGGACGCATCGTACAGTTAGTTTTTGAAAATTCGCACTCTATCAGGTGGTGATTAAAGGGTGTGACATCGACGGCGGTGATCGCGTTTTGCGACGACGACGATGGCTGGTGGCAGAGCACTACCAAAATTTGACATCGAGAAGTTCGATGGTCAAAACAATTTCGGCTTGTGGCAGAGCACGGTGAAGGATCTTTTGGTGCAGCAGGGCCTGATCAGACCGTTGATCGGAGAAAAGCCCGAGACAACCAGTGCCAATGATTGGGAAGAGCTCGAGATGCGGGTTGTCAGCACAATTCGACTGTGTTTGGAGAATGAGGTAAAGTACTCGGTGTTGGACGAGACATCACCGAAGGAGATCTGGAAGAAGTTGGAGCAGCGGTATATGACGAAGTCGCTCACCAACAAGTTGTTCCTGAAGAAGAAACTGTACCAGTTGCGCATGGACGAGGGAGCGAATTTGTTGGATCATACCAATGAATTCAACAAGATCCTGACGCAGTTATTGGGGCTCGGTGTGAAGGTTGAAGAGGAAGACAAAACACTTTTGCTTTTGTCATCACTACCAAGCTCATTTGATGGGCTTGTGACTGCATTGCTCGTGGGGAAGGAGACATTGAAGCTGGACGATGTGATGACGTCGCTTCAAGATTCCGAAGCATTTCGAAGACCCACGACACATTCAGGTGATCAAATCATGGCGATGCGAGATGCTCAGCATGGGAGGAGCCGACATTGACAGTCAGGAGGTAAAGAATGGCGGCCAAAATCCAGGGGACGTGATCCGAGCGAAATCACGTGTTTCTGGTGCGAGAAGAAGGGTCACTATAAAAGTGATTGTGGAGAGCGCAAACGGTACGTTGCTGGGAAGAAGAAAGTTGAAGAGGAGGATGTGAACATCACAGGATTATATGCAGATGATGAAATCTGCGTGACAACGGGAAGCGTGCACTCAGATGAGCGAGTTGAACAGGAAGAAGTGCAGTGTCATTACTGCAAACGATATGGGCATATGAAGCGGGAATGCCGATTTCTAAAGAGGAAGAACGAGCGGGCTCAAAATCCAAAGGAAGACGGATGGGTTCTGGATTCGGGGAGCTCATCACACATATGTACGATGAGAGGTACATTTGATACTTTTCAGCAGGTGTAGGACTCGGTGAGACTTGGTGATGGGTCAACATGCGAGGTTAGAGGAGTCGGGACAGTGAAATTGAAGACACCCGATGGAGGAGTTCGTAAACTGGGTGATGTGAAATTCGTTCCGAGGATGAGACGGAACTTGGTATCATTGAGTAGGCTCGATGCGAAAGGGTTCAAGATTTTCATAGCAGGTGGAGTGTTGGAAGTCTCACGTGGGGATGCAGTGAAGCTTACTGGGAAGGAGTCTCAAGGGTTGTATCATTTGATGGAGGCCGTAGTCAGCCCGAGATTGACTGAAGACGATGGAAATGCACGTCATCTGGCCTGAAGAAGCGTGTTCGATTTGCTGATGAAGTTTTTGACACCTGCAAGGAGACTGCAGGTCAAGCTTCTACCCCAAATTGGTCGTGAGGGGGAGATTTGTGGGGGCCACTCCCTATTTGGGAGTCTTCATTGTCGGCAGAACCTACCCAGGCGGCTGCAAGGTCTTTCATGGTGGGCAGCCGACGCGGTGGGTAGCCAGCGGTAGCAGGAACTCATGGGTAGATGAGCTACCCCCACCAACCGGGAGAACCCCTGTTTTGTCCTTCCTCTATTTAAACGGGATGAAAATCCCATTGTTTGTAAGGGAAAAAATTGTGGTGTATGTGTTTGCAATCCTCCAACGAGACCGGAGAGATAATATAGAGTCGGCCCCTTCTCCGTGGATGTAGGCAGATCTGCCGAACCACATTAAAAATTCGTGTGTTGATCCGTTTTGCTTCCAGTTTTGTGTGTTTGAGGTACCGCGCACCTCAGCTGCGCCCCAACAAGCTCCGACCTTGGAAGCGGCGGAAGTCACTGAATTCACCGCCGCTTTGAAAATCCGCGTTTTGAGTCGGCCGCTTCCGGTGCCGCGTGATCTCGTATTATCTATATTATCTATATTTATCTATATTTATCTATATTATCTATATTTATCTATATTTATCTATATCAATTATGTATACTAAAGTAGGCTTCCTCCATGCATTCCTGTCACCTTCCAAATAAACCACCTCACCTCCAAAACTAAATTCCTACCTACCGCTTCCCCTCAACCTGCGACGTGCATCGCGTATCCCCCGCGAGACCTAAATCCCGCCCTCCTATTTAGGGTTTCCTCTGCGAATCAGTTCTCTTCGACGATCTACGGAAATTCCTCCCGTCTCCTCCCTCTGCTGTCGTCCATCACTCGATGATCTCCCTGTTTCCACCGCGCGGCCACACTAACTCCATGAACCTTCTGGTATCAATCGTCCTTCGGTAGGGTTTTCGATCAACTACTCTTACAAACAAGTTTCTTTCTGTCTCTTCTCCATCTCGCAACTCCCATGCTATCTCGCCGACCCATCTTCCTCGCATAGGGATCCTACTGTCTACTTAATTTCCCACAAACGACTGACCGATCATCCTCGCCGACGCTTCCCACTGTTTTCTTCTCCTCTAGCAAAGTGCCTCCCGAATTTTTGTTGTCGTTTCAATCCTCCAGTTTAGCGGGTGTTCCTCTCCAGTTGAATGACACCGTTGTGGGGTTCTTGCATTAGAAGGCCGAGGTCGACCAACGAGTGTCTACTCCCAACAGTTCACTTCAACAACCGATGATTTCACACAAAATCAATTCATTCCATGGAGATAGCTTTAGTTGATGAATTGGGTCACTTTTATTTGAGATAACCATACATTTACACTATAGTAACCCAGACACACTGCGGATTGTGAGTAATTTCGACTCTAACTACAAATACAGTTTATGTTAGCTACTGCTAGCTCCATGTCCTGCAACCATTAAACCAATTCCTTCCCCCAAAACCTACTACATCTTCTACATTGGTTGTCTATTTCAGGTATAAACACTCCCACGTACTGGTTGGCCAATTACAGATCTGAGAAGATCTTCTAAAAATGTGATAACTTCAGTTTGTAACTCTATTACATATACCTATTCATTCAAGAATTTTGAATAGGTAAATAAAAACGCATTTACTCTTTCTTCTACAAGTACATGTTTTTTTAGTTTTAGGAAATTCCAAACAATTTTCTTATGCTTCTCGCTGTTTTCTTCTCCTTCAGCAATGTGCCTCCCAATTTTTCGTTGCCATTTCAATCCTCATAGAAAGGTATGATTTCATTTTCGGCGGTGTAAAGTGACTTCCTTTTGAGTTCACCCTTTGGTATATTGCCTTCATCCCATATTTCACTGTTCATTTTGTAATTTTTTTCACGCAGTTTAGCTTTGTTTTAACTGTTATTTTATGGAATGATGACTCTGCCAGGTTTGATTTCAAATACAAAATGTTATATGACCATTGATTTTGAGTTTTATTGATCTCAAATCATCAATGTGGTTGATGGAGAATGATAGAACTATTGAATGATTTCCATCAAATTGCAATTATCAGAGCCCTGATTGAGATAAATCCTTCATTGATTAGAGCCCTGAATGATGAGGTAATCCCTGCATCGATCAGAGCCCTGAATATTTATCCCCACTATTATTATGATGTTGTATATTTCATTGGTGGTTGTAGGTGTGTCCATTTTTAGGGAGGATAGGGTACTCTTGCTTACTGAGTTATAGTAACCAACATTTCATTCATTTCTGTGGGAGCTCCATTATACAGAGTTCCTAATTGATGATCATTTTCCAATAATATTATTTCCCCATGTTCTACTTTTTATTACTACTATCCACTTACTATTTCACTATTTATTTGATATATATTAACCATCATTATAATTGTTTCTATGAGAGGTGCATTAAACATATACACAATGAAAATGGGTGAAGTGTACCACCGCATGAAGGTTATTTTTATTTCATATGAATTTTTTAATATTATTTTTTATCTTATATGTTTCGGTTTTATACATATTATTGTTTGAATATTATTTGTGTAACTTATATGTATTCAAAATTGAAATATGCAGGTTCATATTTATTTCAAAATTAAAATATGCAGGTTTAGAATTGAAATATGGAGGTTCATTTTTATTTCAGAATTGAACTACGCAGGTTCATAATAATTTCAGGTTTATACATATTAATGTTTGAATATTAATTGTGTAACTTATCTTTATTCAGAATTGAAATATGAAGGATCATATTTTCTTTAGAATTTAAATACACAGGTTCATATTTATTGAAATAAAAAGGTTCATATTTTGCTCCGCCTTCGCCTTCGGCTCATCGTCACCTCCAATGGTTTCCACCTCAACCTCAAGGTCGCAATTTTCATTGCTTCTGTCTACGGTTGTTCTTTATTTACACTATTGTAACCTCGACGCATTGCAAATCCACCTCTGTCTTGTAATTTTGGTTCCCTCTACCTACGGTAACCCTTTAATTATTTACTACGGTAAGCCCTATTTTTTATACAGTTTCATATTTATTTTAGAATTGAAATATACAGGTTCAAATTAATTTCAGATTCTATGATTTTATTTGTCACCAATATTTTCTAATTAAAATTCTAACTATATTATTTATGTAGAAAAACTGGTCTTGTGATTTAAATAGTGAGGATGGGGTGCAACATATTCTCTAATTGTCTTGATACACTGTGGCCAAAACAATCCATGCCATTGAACTGCACACCCGAATGAATGGATACATAAACAAGAAGACTGAAAAAGTGACAGACTTTTCTGCTAAAATAGAAAGGTAACACTGCAAGTTGAATGTTTTTTTTTAATTTTTTGATTTGTTTTCTAATTAGTTGTTTACCGTTAGATTGCAGTGATTTTGATTAAGTGGTTCTACATACATGCCTGTATTTCATTTTTTGGAGAATTTGTAGGATCTTAATCAGGTCTTTATTATGATTTTCTTGCACTGTAAAGGATTTAATATTATTTCCTTAAGTTATTTCACTGGTTTTTTATGATCAATTTTGTTGGTTGCAACTACTGTTTTTGAATCTTATTCTTGGGAATATTTACGGTAAATTCAAGTTCATAGAAAGTGTTTTCATGTTTACGGTAACTTAAGTGAGTCTAATGAAAATTGTTAGTGATATGGTGAGATTGATTCAAGAAGAGGAAGCTGCATTGACCTAGAAAACTCTTCCAACTATAGAATCAGTGTGGGTGCGCCAATGGAAAGGACTAGAAACATATCTTCAATTTTTAATTGGATTAATGTCTCAATGCAGACTCACTTATATAAAAGTAATGGTATTGTTTTCTTTTTATGGATTCTAATGTGTGGATTCTTTTGATTTCAGGAGTTGGGTTCCCATCGAAAAACATGTATTTATATAGGAAGGTATCAGTTCAATAATCATGTTCTTCTTCAGTTTCACTTGAGAATACTTGAATTTGGATTCAATGGGCAGGTTTGAGTTGTTTTGGTTGTTTTTTTCTGTGCACTAATGTTCAATTTCTATTGTTTTTTTCAACAAGAAAGGTTTTGATTTTTCATCTTCAATGTCAATTCCTTAGTTTCAACTTATATAAATCAAGATCTATGAAGAAGGTTTTCTATCCTCATTTAGTGATTTTTTTTTCTTTATATTCATGATTAAATATTTACAGTTTTATTTTATTGTTTTCTAATTGTTTTCTCAGTGCATGTGAATACAGAAACAAGAATTGGAAATGAAGGCAGGTAATATCACATATTGATTCTACTAAATGTTTCTTAGATTATGATGTGCCTATAATTTCTCAACCTGTATTGAATATTACAATAATGTGGAGTTTTTTTTCTAAAAAATTATATAAATGAATAAGTATAAGTAGTTTTATTTGACTATTTTCTAATTTTTTTCTCAGTAGTGCATGTGAATACAAAAACATGATTTGGAAATGAATGCAAGTAATTTTTCCTAAAATCGTGAAGTTAGCCTCCCTTCCGTCCAACATATGAAGGTAGGTAATTTTTTTTCACTATTTAATACACTATATATTGTTTTTTTATGCACTAAAAACATATGAAACAGATGATTATAAAGCTTTTATCCTTAGCTACAAAAAATATTTCATCCAGGCCTATGAATACGTTCGGATCATCAAAACATACATCAATGTCAATGCCTTAGTTTCAACCTATAGAAATCAAGATCTATGGAAAAGGTGTTCTATCCTCATTTCATGAATTTGTTTTTCCTTACATTCATTATTAAATATTACCAGTTTTATTTCACTATTTTCTAATTGTTTCCTCAGTGTGAATGTGAATTTGTTTTCCTTATATTAATTATTAAAATTGGGCATCCCCTATGCTTACCCATTATTGGTCTCTACTCAGGTGATCTTTAAAACCAACATCACAACACTCTTGTGTATTTATGATATATCCTTATTTTAGAGAAGTGGATCATTTTTTCCTTGACAAAATTTTGTTATGTGGCTTGATTCAGTGACTTACTTGCACCACCATGGTCATGAAGAAAGAATTGGTACCGCAACAAGGTATGTAATTCAAATCACTACAAAACATTCTATCATAAACAAATCCTGCTTAAATGACAACACCAAATCCTGTTTACATGAGAAATGCATCCTTATTACCTTGGACTGAACCTTACAGAATTTCTTATAGGTGGAAGCATAAGAGATTCGAGATTATTTATATGTATGTGTTTACTTATTAGTTATACATTGATATTTATGGATTTCTTATTGAACTGTATCCCTATTGAAAAAAGGTATTTTTACAGATATGCTATACATATTTGTGGATTTCTTATTAAATTTCTCCATTTTAGTCACACATAGTATGTTTTATTAAACATTAATGTATGTGCAGGTAAATATATTGGATGAATGTGTACATCCTCAGCTCCTAGCTTATTACATGTTCTTTGACCACTATAACTCCTCACAACTAAAAAAATAGGTACAACACCATATTTTTTTCTAGAAATGTTTTGTTATTGGTCATCAAGCATTTAACATCCAAATCTTAATATTTACAGTTACTATTACTAAATCTGAATTGTCATGTATTAAAGTAGTAAATATTTTTACACAACATAGAGTCTTCTATTTTCTTTGATTTGTGGATTGTTTATTTAATTAAATTAATGGAAACTTTTTTAGAGTAGAGAAACAAGTTTGAGCATGCGAATCATGAATTTATTTAGTACTGGATCATGTTATTTGTTCAAGCAGTGGATCATGTGCTTCATTAGATCAATGAATCATTTTAAGAGCAACAAATTAGGACTTTTAGAGCAATGGATCATGTGCTTCAATGAGTGTTACTTTCATGACATCATTGGAACTAATAAAACATCATTTTTTTCATGCCATTTTAATTTTTTATATGATTGATACATACAATGCATTTGTGGAATTTTTAAATATTATTGTAACTGAAGGTAAACATATTTCATGATTGTGTATGTGATTAGGTCAAGGCTTATTAGCTCTTATTCCACCACTGACTCCTCATCACTAAAAAAACTAGGTAAAAAATACCTTTAATTTCATGAAATTTTCTCATATTGGTCACCAAGAATTTAACTTCAAAATGTTATTAGTTACTTCTACTAAACATGACATGTTTTAGAGAAGTGTATCATTTTTTATGGTAGTGGATCATGTATTTTAATTCAGTAGTGGATCATGTATTTTAATTCAGTAGTGGATCATGTATTGTATTTTTTCATGTATTGCATTATTTTTTAGAGTAGTGGAATATGTTTTTTCTTTGACCAGTGGCTCATGCATTTTTTGGGTCGTAGAACTTGTAATTTGTTTGAGCAGAGGATCTTGTGATTTATTAGATCATTGGATCATTTTTTTATAGCACCGTATCATGTATTTTAGAGCATTGTATCATGTGTTTTAGAGCAGTGGGTCATTAGAATGTGTTTTCTTATCTTCAATATTTTTCATGCATTAAGAAAGGCATTGTTTCATCTGGATAGTGGGCAGGGGAGGGGAGGGGAGGGGAGGGCAGGGGAGGGGAGGGGAAGATGAGGGCAGGGGGGAGGGGCCTGGTGGGGGAAGAGGTTGGGCAGGGGGGAGTGGTGGGGGAAGGGGATGGGCAGGGGGGAGGTTGATGTGGGAGGGAGAGGTGCTAGGATTGGGTGGAAGACAACCATAGGGGGAGGGGAGGGGTAAAGCTGGGTAGGGGGTAGGAGAAGGTGCTGGGAAATTGGGTGGGGGATGACAAGCTGGGCAGGGTGGTGGGGGGGGGAGAGAGGAGGGGATGGGCATGGGAGGGAGGAGGAGGGGGGAGGAAAGGGTCGGAGGAGATTCTGCTTAGTGGGCAGGGGAGGGGAGGGGAGGGGCTGGGCAGGTTGGAGGGGAGGATGACAAGCTGGGCAGGGTGGCGGGGGGGGGGGGAGAGGAGGGGCTGGGCATGGGAGAGGAGGAGGAGGGGGAGGAAAGGATCGGAGGAGATCCTGGTTAGTGGGAAAGGGAGGGGAGGGGCTGGGCAGGTTGGGGGGGAGGGTAGGGGAGGGGAGGATGAGGGAATTGGGGAGGGGGCTGTTGGGGGAAGAATACAGTAAACAAATAAGCCATTTTTTATGACATGTTTTTTTTTTCACTTCACTACATTACCCAGTTTTTTTCATAGTAATATGTATCATTCACTCACATTAATGTCTAATTATATATTATAGGGATCAATATAACTGTCAACAAACATGAAAAACTGCTACTCTACATCAATGATACATGGTAGTACTGGGAGGCTGTTGACTGCACATTGTGATGAAATAAATCGTAATCTGATTTTCACACCTGCTGTTGTTGAAAATCATGGTTCCTATAATTGTTGTCAAACATGTATCTGCTACAAAGTATATTTATGTTCTCTTATCTTGGTTAAATAACATTCCATAGTTCTATTTCATAGGTGACGTGAAAATGACATCTAATTTCGGTTTCCAATTTCAAGTTCTCTTACCATAATTCTGTTTCACTGTTTACCTATTAAAAGTATGTAGAAATTAGATTTTCATACGTTTCTATGAATACATTTATAATTTCAATACATTATTTATTAATTTCCATTGATCACTTCTCATATTTCTAATGCATTTTGTAGATCATATTTCATTTATGACGCTGTGCGTATGCACGGGCGATGTGCTAGTACATACTAAAGAAGGGTTTTTTTCCGGACACGTGTCACTCCCACATCAACTCACTCTACCTTCCCATAACCCTATTCCCTCATTCCTATGCCTCAACCTCTCCCTCCATCACGATTATCCTCTTCATTTACCACTTCTTCAAAACCTCCACAGAGTGACATCCTCGTCAACCAACAATTTCGCCGATATAGGTTTCCCACAATCTTATCCTATTGGTTTCAAGATTTTACCGATCTACCTTCCTCATCATCCAAAAAATTATCCGATCTAGATTATACCAATCTAGGTTTTCCACAATCATATTCTCCCCCGACAAGCCTCTGCCCGATCGTTATCATTGCAAACCTCCGCTCACCCTTCGTCGCTTAAGGTTCTCACTATCTGATTCTCCGCCCGCATAACACCAAGTGATTTTCCTCCCCAAGGGTTCCCGAAAACTGCTTCTCCTATCGAAAACCACCTCCAGATGATCCATTCTGTTTGAGTCCTCCAGTTAAACGGGACATCCTATCCATTATATTGATACTGATAGGAGGTTATCACATTTGAAGGACAACCTTGACCTCGCACTATCTACTCCGAACGACTCGCTTCTGCGACTGCCGATTTCATATGATATCAACTGATTCCTTCGATACTGCTTCGGCTTGGGAATCGTGTCACCTATATTAGAGGTAACCCTGTATTTACCCAAACGTTCTTAACTCTTAACTATTTATTGATTTATTTTTCATTCATTGATGTCCATTGAGTTGTTACCAGCAATTCTATTTGCAGTTGACTATATCTCACAATGTCTACGATGAATGACTCACTTAAGCCACCACTGATCTCATTCGATATCAATAGAATCTTGGGTGCGGGATTTGGATCAAGAATTTTGTCACCTATACTGGAGGTAACCCTGTATTTACTGAAACCTTTATTAATGTTAACTGTTGATTGATTTAGTGTCCGTTCATTTAATTTTTACTCAATGTATGTCTTCTTTCATTACTTTCATTTTCACTACTCCCTGAATTACTCCCTGTGGATACAATATATCCATTACTGTCACACAATCATTTGGATCCAGTGTTCATTGTGGTAATCCAAAATCTATGTTCAGTGAAGCACATTGAGCAGATTCTGGTTTGTTGGTGAGAAAATTCTGGTTGCACTTAGTGGTATATTATCCCTTTTTATGCATTCTATTTTATTAGCCTAGATGAAATTGACCAAAACCTTATTTAATGTTAACTATTGATTGACTCACTGTACATTCATTGATGATTTACTCAATGTCCATCTTCTATTGTTGCCTTCATTTTCACCACTCCATGAATTACTCCCTGCGAATACAGTATATTCATTGCTGCTACACAAACATTTGGATCCAGTGCTAACTGTTGGTCATCCAGAATCAATTTTCAGTGAAGCACAGTGAGCAGATTCTAGTTGGCTGGTGAGAAGATTCTGGTTTCACTTTGTGGTATATTATTCTTTTTATGCATTCTATTTTATTATTTGATATTCCATTGAAATGCATCTTATATGTGTCCATAAATTAATATTTTGAACATGATATTTGCAGGTTCACTTAAGGTAATGATAGTTTCATAACAATTCTTCCTATTTCAATACTGAAAGCATAATTTATCTTAAGAATTTACCTTCTACTCTTCATAATACTATTCGGTTATTTACATTGTTTGTACTATGATCACATTACTACCTCCAAGTATACATGTTTAATATGATCGGCCATTTTTCATTGACCAATTGTTATTAACAGTAGATACATTATATAGATCACATTAAATAACTACAACTAATACCATCCGGACATACACCCTGTGCTGCACAGTGAATACATGCACATTATAAGGATTATTTTCCTATACAATATACATTGTCTAAAATATGATCACAATAATACATTTCATGGTTCTATGGTTCTTTTCAATTCATTTACAATCTGATAAAAAGATACAACATATAAACATGCACTCCCCGTTGAGATATAGAGACACACAACTTCAAAGAAGACTACTATGCCATCAACGTCAATCAGGTTGTCTTATTTTTATTCTGCACACCTCATATTGTTTTGTTATTTATCAATCAGCAACTTAAATGTTAACTATAATGGAAATTCCACAGGCATAATGTCTACTGAAAACATTTATGCAACTGAACCCATAACACCGACGGGAAGCACACAAACAGGAAAAGGTATGCCTTTATCACTGATTCCCAGAAATTGTAGGTTTAGTTTAAACAGTCCTTTACTTTTATTTTAGTTATCATATTGCAAGCTCAAATAATACACCTTTGTAATATATTATCTTGCTTCCTGACCATGTTTTACAGCTAAGCTGGCCACACCAGCTAATAACATATAAATACGTCGATGCATCCCATTATCACCTATATCTAGCAAAGGTTATTTTCGTTTACTATCTCCAGTTTAATTGCTTTGATTTCATACTTCAAAACAGGTAGCCATGTATTCCTACAATTTTTCATAACCCTGTTTCATAGTCCCTCAAGACATTTCAAATCTATCAATGACATATGCTGGATCAAACAAGAAAAAAAGACCAAATACCATGATACAACACAGTATTTCATTATGTGAGTATGTTGGCACTGAACATTATTTAACTATATGGTCAATATGTTACATTTTTATTTAACAACAGGATGTCCCAATATTACTCTTACATGGTACAAATACATATGGTCATACTTTTATGGAGTCAGTGGATGCCTCATCGTCACAGTAAGCACAAAAATTTCCACTACATTAATTATTCTCTATCACTGCAATTAGGATTCTTATGCATGCAACTACTATAATGATCAACACTTCTTATACTTCTATTGGAAACAACAATCCTTTTTCATCCACAGGTATGTTATACAAACCAACTAACATTACAGGTTTTGTATCTATCTCTTGATATATATACACTTTATACTGTTTAATAAATTTTTCACCTATGATGTTATTAAATGGAGGGAGTAAAAAGCATGTAGGTTTTACACAACCGCTCAAGGAACAACATTCAATGAATCAAACAACCACAGAAACTACTCCTACAACATACTCTGTCCTAGATCTTACATTCAACTTCCAAGGTTTGTCAAAGTGGACATTATATTCTCAATATTCAATTGTTTTCAGTATAATTTCCATTACTATATTTTCATCAATAACAAATAACTTGAAGATGAATGCTGAATATAAGTCACTACAACTTCAAATCGCTGAAGAGACAGGTTATTTTCATTTATTAAACATCAATATATATATATATACATACTAAAGATGGCATGTCTCTTTCCATGTGTCACCTTCTCAGCATATCCCATCGCTACCCTGTAACCTTCATTCTATTTTCCTTCTATTGAACCGCTCTCCCCATCATGATTTCCGTCACCTGAATCTCCTGTTTCCGCAACTCCACTATTTTCCTTCCTCATCATCCGCTATGTTCAACTTCACCGGTCTCCCAAATCCAGGGTTTCCACTACCTCTCAATAGTCCCCCATAATAGTTATTTAGTTTGGCATGTCTATTTCATATCCATCCGCTATACACATTCCAGTTTACCCAGATTTTATTTTAATAGTTACTATGTACATGAAAACTAAAAATATTCTGCAGTGTATAAGTTTAGATACATGAATCATTGTTTTGAAAATGGAGCCATATTTATGCATTATACACCACAATTTAGTACTTGAACATTCATAAATTGACTGAATCATATAATTGCACTTTGCATCAACCATTCTTCACATTTATCATCCATTTGTATTAACAAGTACTTTCTTCCCAGATTTTATTATTCATTTGTTTAAATAGAATTTCATTTACATCATACTTTAGGGTGGCAGATATAAAAATCAATGAGAATTTTATAGTTAAATCTATACCAGGTATTCCATGAATAAAAATACATTTTTGGGTTTTGACCACTTTCTTCTTCCGTAAACAAGTTTCTTTGTTTAAAATTTCTTAGAGTATCTCTACATTCCATTAGATCCCACTTTAGTATGTAGTGAACATATTCCATCATATAAGCAGATTTAGAATCGAAATTTAACATTATTTTTTTAAAATCAAACAACTACTTTTGTGAAAACATGTACAATATATTTTACCTCCATTGTTCTTGATATTATAAAAAATATTGGATTTTCATTCTATTTTATGTCTCCTTTGATTCATTGATAAGGTCTCCAAGTAATTTATATTCATGAAATTTTCTTTCTATAAATGTATTCTAAACAAAAAAACCAGCTTAATTTTTAGAGTAGTAATTGTATTGATATAACACTTGCTGATTGTTTTTAGGAGCATGTGCAATAAAGATCTATCTATTTTTATTGCCCTTTTATATCATCATTTACTTATTGACCCTCTACTTGTACATAATTTGAAATGAAGCATTGATCTGCTCAAATAATGATGTTTTTTTGTCTTCTCAATTGAACATAGTTCTGATTGCTATTAAAAGGATCTTGAAGCCATTGAAGCTGCAACTCACTTCTGAAACCCTTGAAATCCACCACTAAAGATGTCTTCTGGGGAGTCCATGCCACATCAATGGATACCAATCGAGTGCCAGTGTTGGAGCCTTTGGATTGGGATTAATCCATTGCATGCAAGGTGCTGAACTTAGGGTCAAGGTGATGTAAAGTCCTTCACCTCTATTAAGTTTAAAAAATGGTATGATATTATTGAAAATAAGATTTCTTTTTCTTATTTGTTACATTCGATGATTATAACTCTGTTTTATGATATTATATAGTTTATGATATTTCAAGAATTATTAAATGAATTATTCTCTATTATTTTTGGGTATAACATTCTTATGTATCCTGAATGCACCTTTTTTCTCATTTTATGTCCACTTATGTTCTTTCATGGATATTAATTATGTTAATTCTTACTCAAAATTTTATCTCACCATCTTCATATCATTACATTACCCCATTTTATGACGAGAACTATTATGTAAATTCCTTCACCTCTATTAAGTTTGAAAAATGGTATTATATTATTGAAAATAATTTCTTTTTTATATTTGTTACATTTGATGATTATAACCCCGTTTTATGATATTATACAATTTATGATATTTCAGGCATTATTAAATGTATTATTCTCTATTATTTTTGGGTATAACATTCTTATGTATCTTGAATGCACCTATTTTCTCATTTTATGTCCACTTATGGTCTTTCATGGATTTTAATTATGTTAATCCTTGCTCAAAATTTTATCTCACCATCTTCATATCATTACATAGCCCCATTTTATGAAGAAAACTATTATGTAATATGTATCTAGATGTTTTTCTTATGTGAATAATTTTTTGGATATGTTGACTAATTGATTAGATTCAATAGTTTATCATATGGTTGAAAAAATTTACAAATATTGAGGAAATAATTTTTTTTTTCAGTTAAATAATTATCCAAATTTTCTATAGTATACTATAAATGTTTTTGGAATAAACGCAATGAAATATTTTCTTCAATATCATGTAATTTTAATTTTCAAATCCTTAGGTAAATTTTGTTTCAATGCATTTTTTACAGTGTTTTTTTTTGTTTCTGATTGCTACCCCATATACAAAACGGATTTCACAGTTTATTTTCCCACCTATACTAAATGTAATAGGGATCCGCAAGGCTACAAACCCAACATTCAGAAAGAGGATACACTATAGTAGTGACTCACACCTATACTCTTAGGGTTTTACTAACAATAATGTACAACAAATTAATTAATAGGATGTGGATGAAACTATCTCATCGAATAACACACCAAAAAACTGTTAAAAAGAAGGTTACAGAATTCAAATATGTTTATACACATAGCCTTTTTTGTAAACATTTAGTTATTTTTACTTTGTTTCAAACCAACTCTTATGTTGACATTCAAAATTGTATGTCCATATTTTCATATTCAATATTTTTTTTTCTTTTAGTAATTTTAGGTTTCTTCATGTTTTTTATTTCTCCATGTCTCCTATTTCATCATGTTCCATATCCATCACCATTAGTATTTACTCCATTTCTTAATGTCATGAGTAACTCACTAACTTTATTCTCATCTTTTTATTCTACACATTATGTTGACTACAATGATATTTCAATTTTTTTAATGATGTTGAACCATATGATTTGGAAGAAAATTTAGTAGTTCCATGCATTTGCATGGGCAGAGTACTAGTTATTTTAAAATTTAGTTTATATGTTATTTTTTATTTTTTATTTATATTTAAAACATTTTAACTGAAAATTAAATAAATGTAATAAAGATAATTACAAAAAAATTATATAGATGTTTGTATATACTTAGAGTAAAGTATAATTATAAATATTTAAATATACTTTTAGATAAATATTTGATTATGCATATGTATACTTATATTTATGCATATTTATAATCCTGGATGAAATGGAGGTGACGTTGATCCCGTATTTTTAATAACTAACAGTTTTTATAAAACATACTAATAAAGGAACACATATTCCCAAAAACATCAGATGGAAATGTATTTTAATAAATAAATTTTATTTTTGACATGTATAATATGGTGAAAGCCTGCATTCCGCTATTAAACACCCCAAAAGCAGAAAAGAACAATCCATTAATTTGGGGAAATGTAGCAAAATGCATCTAGCCTGTGTTAGGAAATGCTATGTATCTCCTTATCCCTCTCATTTTTCAATTGTCATTTTTATGATTTTATATTTATTTATTATTAAAAAAATATAAAAAAAACATAAGATAAATAAAAATGAATGATAAAAATAGTAAACAATTTTTTTGATACACAAAATGTGGGGGGTTGCATTGCGGATCAGTCTCCATTCAACATCCTAAGATGATCAATGGATTTAATTTTGATTCTCAAAATTATGAACGAAAATATAAAACATATTGAATAATTATGTAAACAATACATGAATACAATACAAATTTCATTGAATTCTCAACATAGGAACCTAATAAAATTTATTCCATCAATCAAGAATAAAATAAACAAGAGAATATAAGACACCAAATTCATGTTAACACATTTACAGGAGCTTCAAATCCAAAATAGAAGCAATAAACAATTTAAATTGATTAACTTGTAATCAATTCAAAACATTAGTTACAATGATAACATACATCAGCATCAACTAGTCGATAAAGGTAGTAAAGAAATTAAGAAAAAGAACACCATGATTTTTATGTGCTTTAACCAGTTGACCTACATGCATGGAGTAGGGGCACCAAGGTTCCACTATGTAATATAAATAGGAGTAAAACTATACAAGAAGCACCAAATATAAACTAGAGAAAGCAAAGACACATGAGAAAATATTTAAAGGCTAGGTTTTTTCACCCCCAAGACTCGTGATGAAACCAAGACAAGGGTGCGACATGTACCACACCTTGGAAAAACTCAAACAACACAACCAAGTATCACCAAAAGACAAACAAGAACTAGGCTTCAAGAAGAAATAAAGAAGGTAAACAATGGACCGAGACCCCCTAACAAGAACTTGACACCACCTTCGTGTTGATGACAGAGAGCCTTCACACAATCAATATCAGTCATCATCGTCAAGAACGCCCTCCTCAATCCTCTTCACCATTGTCCAAGCACAAGGAACGTCCAGAAACATCAAGAGCTCGTCGTAACTCCTCACTAAACACCAGGAACAAATGCATCACATCCTCTACCACCACTTATTCGCCATCAAACCAGAAGGCCCACAAAAGAATATCTCTACATCTGTACCTCATGCTTACCGAATTCAAAACACCCAAATTCAATCACCCCTGAAAATAGTCACATGACAAAAAAAAGATCAATGAGCTATAAAGGATGAGTAATATTATCAAATCAGATCTATTGTAACAACCCGAGAATACTGACCACACATGGATGACCACAAATCATCCCATCTGAACTGTTGAATAGAAAAGTAGGGGCATATGTCCAAGAAAGATATGGTGAAGGTGCTTCCCAACAACAGGAAGCCCCACCCTGAAAAATACCCATAATTTATTTATCAATTTAAATAAATAAAAAATACAATTTAATTTTCAAAAAATGTGAATAAAATCCACACAAATGATAAGCACCAACATCACCAAACAAAGCATCCAAAAACATCACAAGACAACATCACATGACACTGCCTCTAAAGGATTATTTGGAAAATTCAACTTTTATCATTTGAAAATTCCCATTGACATACCCAGACACATGAGAGCATCAACATTCATATTATCCTCTGAAGCAACATACTTGAACTGAACGCTCTACAAATCCTAGATAACCCACTAAAACCACCTTAAAAAGAGGTTAAAAACAATTTAAACTCCCATTCCAAATCATGTAGGATCACAAGAGAATCAGATTCAAAGACTGATTTTATTAGGTCTTAATGAGAATGGGTGAATGGTCAAGAGGAAGGTGAATTGACCATTTTAAATATTCTTATCAAAGTTATATTCGTGCAATGAAAATATAAATAGAAATAAACACTGTGACTTTATAATAGTTTGGATCTAAATGATTCCACTCTACGCTTCACGCCTCTCAAACACAGAGAGAGATGACACCCACTATAATGAACTCTTTGAATTTTGAAGGGATTCACAACCTTTTACAATAGTCTTTTTTAACCCTTGAGGCACAACCCAAGATATGTTTTTTACACACTTGGTGGATTAACCTACTCACCCTACCTTTTTTACACCATAATGTAGAACTCAGAAGCTACCTTTTGAAATAAAGGTAGAACCCGATCTTTCCTTTTACCCGAATCAAGGCATAATTGAACCCCTTGCCTTTTATTGATTATGGAAGAACCTGTACCTTTTTTTATGAGGTAGTATAAACCAACACCTAACTTTTATGGGTAATATAGAATGACATAATTAAGTACATAGAATAATGGAGTGAAATAATCACAACAAAAACAAGATGAACAAGAAATGATTTGAGTGTCGAGGTCAAAAGTTTCTCTCTAGAAGAAATGGATCAAACGATTGAAGTTCAGTTGAGAGTAGTAGATAATATCCAAAGTGTGTCATACTGAAATTTTCAAGAATACCCTCAACCTGAATTATTAATTTGGTTCTATCAAACTTTTATATAAAGAGTTTCTTCATGCATAATTATTATAAAAATTCTTTTCCAAAGCATATTGTTCATGTTACTTGAGAGTTGTTCAATTTTGTTATATCATGTGAATTTTACATTTAATGTTCTTGAAAACTATATTCACATGGGAACTTTTTTATAATCTATAAAAGTAAACAGGCTATACAATACTACATGTTATAACATTTAATACAACCCTTAATATTTTTAATAACCAATATTAAATAACTTGGGAATATTCTCATTGAGTGTGTGAGTCAAACTTTTCATATTTAATACTATTCAAACATAAACAGTTCAGGTTCCAAGAATACAGTGTATACAATAATACACACATGTTGACATTTAATGCAGTTTAAATATGGCATAAAATATATCAAAAAAATATGATTGAAATAATTAATTGTTAAATATGGCATGTTAATGTTATAAATTAAAATGTTTATATTTGTTTTTTTATTTATTGATTTCATGCATTTTAATCTCCCATTTTCATGATATTTCACACTTGTTTTAGTTTTATTTTGCTTATAATTTGGTTTTGTGGTATTCTAGCTTATTTTTTTACCCTTATGTATGGTTTATGTTACCCTTATGTGAGGTGGGTTTTGTTGTGAGTTTTTTGTTATTTATTATTATTTTATGTTTTTAAATATTAAAAAACCCTCTCATTATTTTATATAAAAATTAGTTTTTACTAGATCTATGTATTTTTTATTATATCTTGAGTTGTAGTGATCATATTTTTATAATTATAATTTCAAATGATAAATAAGAAGTTTACTAAATTTTATTCAACTATGAAAAAGTTTAAATCAATCTCTAGGATGTTCACATTTTGGTCCGAACATATTGCATGATTTTGGTTTCAATGGTAATGTTCAGTTTACAATGATTTATAGTTTTCTTTTTTTTATTCTATTATAACATGATTTATAAATATTAGATACTAAAAAAACTTTTTTTTCTCGAAGGCCAATACATTTTTTACATTTCATTAGACTAGGTGGACGTTTAAATTTGTTTTTTAAGTGGTCTAAAAATTTATCAAAGTTTATGAAAAAAAATTTTATTCTAAATTTTCTATAACATTTTTTCTCCTATAATTCATTGATATATCCAGTGATATGTGATTTCATAGCGATTCACTATTAATTTCCACCCTTACACTACTATGTTAAACTGATTTTGTGTCATAAATTAAAAATTTAATAAAAAATTTCACTTCATGTTTGATTCAATTGTTTTTGTGTTTATAACTGTTAAAAAAGGTAAATTCACTTTTTTGGAAGATTTCATTGTAGGTGGAGGTAATTTGGAGGGCCTAGGATGAAGTAGAATAAAATGGAGCCAAACTGCATAGGAATCCAAGCGCACATGTGGACTCAACCACACACTGAAACTAATCCATGCATTCAATTGGGATGATATTTTTTGGGATGATCCAAAATTTAGTGGGATACAACCCTTATGAAGACACATAATCCCAATTTGTCATAACCCGTCCCCCAGAGCTCGTGTCGTGACTACCCCAAGCCCGCCTTCCATAGGCCAGGGCTGACGACTAGCACCGAGTTGGAATATCCCAAAAAAGGGAAGACATTCACTACTAGAAATTTTAGCTTTACCAACAGTTTTAAACCATTGGTAATGGCTGGAAAACTATTGGTATAAACTATACCAATGCTTGTCCAAACCATTGGGTCTTCAGCCGTAGGGATAGACATATCCCAATGGTTCTATGAGAAATGTTGGGATATGTTTAAAAAATTCAGTATATACCAATGGTTTCAATAAACCATTGGTATAAAGGTGTATGAACTGTTTAAACCGTGGGTAATAGTAATAATTATTTCGATACCAATGGTCTACAAAACCATTGGTATAGACCTTTACCCAACAGTTTCCCACAAACCGTTGGTAAATATGAAGTAAAATTATCTATGCCAACGGTTTACAAACTATTGGAATATACTTATATCAACGGTTTACATAAAACTATTGGTATAAGTTCTGGTTTTACACATATGCCAATGGTTGTAAACTGTTGGCATATCCTTTTTGTACCTACAGCAGCAAGCCGACTTGTTGGCCTCCCCCTATGCAGCTGCAACAATTCCACCACCAGCCCTTCAAAATTCATACACAAAAGAATAACTTCATAATACATACACATACAACAAGTAACACAATACACCAATACATACAGAATTCTGTATGAATTCATATAGAATTCATACAACACATAATTCATACAGAATTCTGAATACCTCCAATTATGTATTTAATTACCCTCTACACACATACAAAATTAACACATAATTCATAAGGTTATTATAGAAAGTATACACATACAACAAGTATACCCATAAAACAAGTATACCTATACACCATTAACACATAATTCATAAGTAAAAAAAAAACATAAAAAATTAAATTCAGAATTCAGGGGGTTGGGGGACGTTTAGGGGTTTGGGGTGGCTATCCAAGGGGGTAGGGGATGTCCAGGGGGTGGGGGTGTCCAGGGGGTGGGGGCATCCGGGGGGATGGGTATTGTCTAAGGGGGCAGTCAGGGTGGTGGTGGGGTTGGGGGGGAGGGGATTTCCATGGGAGTCTCCAGGGAGGGTGTGGGTGTCCAGGGGGTTGGGAGGGCTTTCCAAGGGGTGGGGGTGTCTAGGGGGTGGGGTTGTCTAGGGGGGTGGGGGTGTCGAGGGGGTTGGAGGGGCTTTATAGGGGGTGGGGGTGTCCAGGAGGTGGGGTGGTGTCTAGGGGGGGGGGGGGGTCGAGGGGGTGGGGGGCTGTCCAAGGGGGTGGGGTGGTGTCTAGGGGTAGAGGTGGCTGTATATGGGGGTGGGGGTGTCCAGGGGCGGTGGGGGTGTCTGTGGTGGTGTGGTGTCTAGAATGGGTAGGGGGGCCGTCCAGGGGGTGGGGGCCATCCAAGGGGTTGGGGTGTTTAGGGGGTGGGGGTGGGGGGTATCTAGGGTGGTGGTGGTGGTGGTGGGGGGGTGTCCATGGGGGTGTCTAGGGGGTGGGGTGGTGTCTAGAGGGTTGGGGAGGGGGCTTTCCAGGGGATGGGGTTGTCCAGGGTGGTGGGGGTGTCCAGTGGGTGGGGGTGTCCAAGGGGTGGGGTGGTGTCCAGGGGGTGGGGGGTGGTCCAGGGTGTTAGGGGCTGTCCAAGGGGGGTGGGGTGGTGTCTAGGGGGGTGGGGGTGGCTGTCCATGGGGGTGGGGGTGTTCAGGGGGTGGGGGTGTGTCCAGGTGGTGGGGTGGTGTCTAAAATGGGTTAGGGGTGTCCAGGGGGCGGGGTTCGTCCAGAGGGTTGGGGGTGTCCAGGGGGTGGGGTGGTGTCCAGGTGGTGGGGTGGTGTCCAGGCGGTGGGGGGGATTTAATGGTTTTATTGGAATGAATTTCATGGATTTTTAGATCATTGGTATTTTTAAAATGGTTTTGGAATAGTGTTTATTTCAATAGTATGTGTTTCTTTAGAAAAAAATGAATGCTTTTGGTGTGTATGGTAAGAAGGGGGATTTGGTTATTAGGAAATGGATTACATTTTTATTGTGGGACAAAAATATTATATGATTTTTTAAATGGAACCTTAATAGTGATTTTTATAAACTATTTGGGAGTTTTAAGTAGAATGAAGTCTCTATTATGTGATTTTGAAATGGTTTTATGAAAAATTATTTATGATGTATCTTTATGGGATTTGTGATTTTGTGTCTCTTATTTTAGAACATAAGATTATTTTACTAACGGTTTTACTTTTGATAATTCTTTAGAATGTTACCACTATAAATGAATCAAAAAAGTCCATAAGGGGATATCTTAGGTAGTCATTCTTGTGATCCAGCTATTATCTTCCTAGTCATGGTCTCTACTCAAAATCTTGTGGAAGTGGAATAACCATGTTCTTCTTAGATCATTTATTATGCATGGGAGTTTCTAAGACACCATACACTATTTTTTATTGGTGATCAAGGATCCCAGGAGGCAACGAAGTGGGTATCTATGATTAATGGGATCTTAGAGTTGTTAGAAACGCTATAATCCACTGGGGGTGGGAGGCTATCCCCGGGGGTGGGGGGGCTGTCCACGGGGGTGGCGAGGTTGTCTAGGGGGATGGGTGGGGATGTACATGGGGGTGGGGGGGGGGATGTCCAGGGGGTAGGGGTGTTTAAGGGGGTGGGCGGGGCTATCCATGGGAGTACAGGGTGTCCAGGGGGGTGGGCGGGCTGTCTACGAGGGGTAGGGGTGTCCAGGGGGTGGGTGGGCTATCCACAAGGGTGGGGGGTTTTCTATGAGGGGAGGGGGTGTCTAGGGGTCGGGTGGGATATCCACGGGGGTGGCGGGGCTATCGAGGGGGGGTCAGGGGTGTCTAGGGGGTGGGCGGGCTGTCCACGGGTGTGGGCGGGATATCCATGCGGGTGGGGGTGGGGGGATATCCAGGGGGTATTGGGTGTCCAATGTGGTGGGTGGTATGTCCATGAGGGTGGTGGGGCCATCCAGGGGGATACATGGTGTCCAAGGGGGTGGGCGGGCTGTCCACGATGGTGTGTGGGCTGTCCACGGGGGTAGGGATTGTCCAAGGGGTGGGTGGGCTATCCACAGGGGTGGTGAGGCTATCTAGGGGGGTTGGGGTGTTTAGGGGGTGGGCAGGTCTATTCACTAGGGTGGGGGATGTACAAGGGGTATGGGGTGTCCAGGGGGTGTGCAGGGCTATCCAGGGGGTACCAGGGGGGTGTCCACGGGGGTGGCATAACTGTCCAGGGGGTAGGGGTGTCTAGGGGGTGGGCGGGCTGTCCACGGGGGTGGGGGAGCTATCCAAGGAGGGAGGGGGTGTCTAGGGGGGGTGTGTGGGATATCCGCGATGGTGGAGGGGTTGTTGAGGGGGGGGGGGGTAGGGGGTGTCTAGGGGGGTGGGTGGGCTATCCACGGGGGGGGGGGGGGGGGGGGCTATTCAGGGGGTATGGGGTGTCCAAGGGGGTGGGTGGGGGGCTATCCATGAGGGTGAAGGGGTTGTCCAGGGGGTATGGGCTGTCCAAGGGGGTGGGCGAGCTATCCAAGGGGGTGGGCGGGCTGTCCATGGGGGTGGGGGTTGTCCAGGGGGGCACGGGGTGTCCAGGGTGGTGGGTGGGGCTGTCTAGGGGGGTATGAGGTGTCCACAGGGGGAGGGGGTATCCAGGGGGTGGGCAGGCTGTCCAAGTGGTGGGCAGGGCTATCTAGGGGTGGGGGGGGGGTATCTAGGGGTACGGGGTGTCCAAGGGGGTGGGCGTGTCTGTCTAGGGGGTATAACGAGTCAAGGGGGGTGGGTTGTCCATAGGGGGGGGGGATGTCCACAGGGGTGGGGGGATGTCCATAGGGGGAGGGTCTATCCATGGGGGTGGGGGCTGTACACAAGGGAGGGGTTGTTCAGGGGGTGTACGAGTTGTCCATGGGGGTGACGGGGCTATCCAGGGGGGTACGGGGTGTCCAGGGGGGTGGGTGGGCTGTCCATGGGAGTGGGGGGATGTCTAGGGGAGGGGTGAATCAGTCACAACAAATTATCAAGTCAAGTTGTACTATTTATAGATAAAAAAATAAAGATAATGTGACCTACCAAATAACACATATATTCAGGCACAAAAAATCAATAAACATCAAAGGTCAGTAATATCAGTAAAAAATGTAACGGATCAATCTGTCCCTCATCACCATCACTATCATCACCGTCATCCTCAGCCTCAACCTCATCCTCATCATCATCCTCATAATCATCCACACCCTCCTCAATACCGTCTATGTGGCCCTTTTTTCAGCCTGTTCTGTCTATGCCTTAACCTACTATAACTCTATGGCACTAAATATCATACCTGAAGAGGGCCAATACCTCGTTGGAACTATAATCTTCCCAGGTCGGCAGCATACTCTAACGGGGTGCTCATCTCCCAACACCTGATGTAAGCGATCGTTTGGCCCAAAATTTTCATGTTCCTGGGCATCAAGGGCCTCTAAAGAAGCCTATTACAAATATAAATAGATTTTTAAGTTACAAAATAGAGATTAATATTTGAAATCCACAAAGTAAAACTTACAATCTTCTGTTGAGTCGGTTCATTAACCGCACTTCCATCTTTCTTCCTTCTACTCGAGCAAAACAGTTTTTCTTAAGGCACATGTCATTATATATTCAATTTATGCCTCTAAAATGACATTTAATGTAGGAAACCATAATTAAAAATAGGATACCAATAATTAATTTCATAAATAAAATTATATAACTATCATACCTTCTGCCTCTCATGATCCGGCATCGTAGTATGTCCCAATGTGTGGACATATATTTTAGCATCAATGTTTTTTTTTATTTCTTCTGAATGAATCCAAAATAAAATTCAATAATTATTATTAACAAAAAACATGAAAATTTTCATTTAAATACCTCTAATGTGATTAATACCTTAAATTGGATAGTCGTCCAATGAGTAATCATCTGTCGATACTGTTCTAACAGACAATCATCCATGATAAGGAGAACCTCTAATTATGTGCCTACTCTAGCACGCCATCCAATGTACAACTCATGCTTGTAAGCTCTCTAAATCTTAGCTAAATCCTTTAGACGTTTTGTTCGTGCACCCTCACCATCAGGGAAATTAAACTGAAGCTGACACAAAAATATTAAGTCATATAAATACAAAAAATAATATATTGCATTAAATACAACCAATTTTTAACCCATATCTCTGCCCAAGATTTATCCTTGAATTCATTAGGAAACTATCTCCATGAGAGTGGGTTGACAGGAATGATGTTGGAGTATTTGGAAATCATCTCCAAAAAATTCCGACATTGCTGCCCTGATTTTTCAATTATTTGACTATCTTCATTGTACTCCACCATCAACTTCCTATGGCGGTTCCACACTTCATGCATGCGCGTACACCCCCGCCTTCACCTCCTATCAGTAGATGTATCTGTTATGAAAGAAAAAAACATATTTTATCAATACATGTTATAATGAAAATAAATAATGGTGTAAATTTTTTTTAGGGTTGTATAAGTATACCTGCGGTAGTCTGGTCAATGGGTGCCGCTGGATCTGCAGAAACTGATGGAACACCCTATACAGATGGAGTGGGTCCCAATGTATGCTCCACAGGGATAGAATCTGGTGTATCAAGAGTCGAAGAATATGGAATATAAAATCCTGGAGAGAAGGAAGCATAAGTAAAATAAGATGATAGGGATGACTGGCCAAATGCTGGATGGGGAGTGGGAATCAACATCAGATATGGTACAGATGGGTGAGGAGGATTAGATGTAAAGGGTGGTGAAAACATGGGAGGACTAAATATCCCATGTTTCCCTAATGACACACTAGGATCAGAATGTGGGATGGGTGGTATGTCAGTGGGAGGGGTAGGGTCTAATCGTGTACGCCGACTAGATCGTCTAAATCTTGTACTACCCCCTCGTACGGGCACCCTGATTACTGGTACCACTACTAGGCTGCACATCAAATATCTGTCACCTAATAGATGGATCCTACAAAAATGTTTAAAAAAAATTAGTCACATGACATTATATATAATTTAAATATATATATTTGAAATAAAATACTCAATGAAGGCACTAATGGTGGAATGACCAGCTCAGTCATGCGATGATTGTTGTCCGTAATCTATTTTCATCGCCTCTCTTCAATTTGGTTCATTTCTTGCATTTGAAAACAAATATGGAAGTTAATAGAAAAGGATAACTAATGTGTAACCCAAAAAACAAAATAAATGAGAGGGAATAGGGGGATTCATGGATAATTTCACTATCCATTGTTTTAGGTGATCTTGAATAGATATATACTGAAGTTAATAAATTGTACAAGATATAATAAAGAAATTTAATTTTTAGTATGATGGTTATTTACTAAGTGTCATTATTCTATTAAAATCATGGAACATTGATTATACTGGATTCATAAGGGGTAAATTAGTTGTCAAAATTAAGGAAAAATTTAATTCATTTAACCCAGTAGATGATGAAGGTTTCAATACTTGTTTTGCAGAAGAATAAAAACCATCATGTTCATTACCTGGTAAAATGTTAAAGAGAGGTCTTATAGTTATAAAATTTTTATACAAATCATGGTTTAAGCATTGAAATGTTCACCAAGTTAGAAATGTTGGTTTTGTAGGTTTGAATACAGTTCAATTCCAAATTAGAAAATGCAATTCAAATAAAATTATAACTAATAAACATTGAAAATTCACATAATAGTCAAGTTGGATACAATATATTTGTAATCAATATTAAATCAATTTGAATAGTACCAACCTTAACATCCCAAGATGAGGTAAACCAAAAGAATTGATAACATGAATAGATGATTTTATATATTTCCCACCACAACTTTAGGTTCGCAGTCAACTCTGAAAATTGAGCTATTGGAGTCATCAAAAGTAAGAAATGGATTGTTTCCAATGGAAACAAGGATGGTGTCAATTCCATCATCACCATCATAAAAAATATGTCTTGGAATTACTTCAATAATGTCACCAAATTTAGGTCGAATATGGTCTTTAACATAAAAAACTTGTTTTGATGCCAATACATATGGTTCATTGGTAGAAAGAGTGAGAGACATATCAATTAATCAAAATCCACAATCATCAATAAACTTTCCTTGCCTCATCATTGAATCAAACCACTGACATTTCATCATCATGACTCATCCATGAGAATAATAATCCAATATTATTATTTTTTCAATAACTCCATAATAACCTACATTTTCAAATCATGGTATACTATTTGATGCACTAGCATAATATTCTGTTGTGGAAGTAACCATAACACCATCATGTTGTTTTCTGATGTTCTTTTCCCATTCAGTGATAATAAATCTATACCCATTGATAACAATTGACTTATAGTCACAAACTACGGTATTAGGACCAAAAGCCAAAGCTCTTATTTCCTTAGCGACAGAGTCAGCAGGAAAAATCAATACCTAAAATATAAATCAATTTTAAACTTAATTAATTATTGCTTTAATTATTTTAAATAGTAATATAATTACCTTCAATTTTAATTAAGTAGAAAACTCTTTGCTATGAAAAGTCTCCCTTTTTATCAAAGATAAAGAACGATGCTTTCTATTTATCATCGCTTTATATTCCTTTTAGATAAAAATAGAAATAGTTTAACAGATATATATATATAAGATATACATATTCAATTTACTTACAAGATGTAGTCATCAAAAAATTCACTGTTGAAAAAAACTTTGTGATGTGCCATCTCTCGCTCTTCAAGTCATAATTTTGTCAATGTATATGATCCAAGAATTCCTTCTATTTGAGGAAGTGAAGGAAAAATGGGTTCAATTTTCTCATATTGTTCTTCTTCATTTCTCATTGGTTTGTTCATTCTTTTAATAAGACCATACAAATATATAGAGAAAAATAAATATATTCTTGATCCAAGTAACCGTTCACGATAGAACCTTCAACATGATTCCTATTACGAACATAAGACTTTAATGTGTACATATTTATTTCAGTTTGATACAACCAACGAAAAGAAATTGGTCCTCCGAGAAGTGTTTCATTTGGAATATAGACAGTCAGATGCAGCATGCATGTGAAAAATGATGCAGGAAATATTTTCTCTAACTCACACAAAATTAATGGGGCATCTGCCAACATTTTTTGCAAGAAAGACTTGGAAACATTCTTAGAAAAAATATCTCTATAAAAATGGAACAACCGAATAATAGCCACCCTTAAATTATTAGAAAAAAGATGAAGAATTTCTATTGGAATCAACTCTTGCAGAAGTATGTGATAATCTTGAGTCTTCAAAGATTTTAGCTTCAAATCTCTTATGTTGACCCGTTTAGATATATTTCTTGAATATTCATCAGGAACTTTAATATTATCTAGTAATTCTAGAAATTAATGTTTTTTTCTGTAGGTGTCATCACATAAGAAGCACATGGAACTTGGCATTTATTTTCACTAATACACACAGGATGCAATTCTGTTCAGATGCCCCAATCCACCAAGTCACATCGATATCATAAATCATCTTTTGTATTTCCATTAAAATTTAGAAGAATCGAAAGAAACATTTCACATATATTTTTTTCAATGTGAATTACATCTAATCAATGACTTAACAAATTGGATGACCAATAAGGAAAATCAAAGAAGATACTTCTCTTCTTTCAATTGTAACAAGTTTCAGTGGTAACATTCTTTCTCTTTCCAGATTTCATTTGACCCTTCCCAAATGAAAAATTGAAATTTTTCAATTCATTAAGCACATCAGTTCTAGAAATATGCTGAGGTGGATCATGGTTATCCATGGTATTGTCAAATCTTTGACGATTATTTCTATATGGATGGTCCATTAGCAATAATTGTGGATGTCCCATAAAACTAAAACTATAACAATGTTTCAGTCTTCTAGATAATGTATTATTCATACAAACATGACATGATAGTTTTCCTTTCATGCTCCATCCAGAAATCATTACATAAGTAGGAAAATCATTGATCGTCCACATAAGCATATCACGCATCTAAAATATGCCTTTCGAACATACATCGTATGTGCACACACCCACATCCCAAAGAAATTTCAACTCTTTTATTAAATGTTTCATGTATACGTCTCTATCATTGCTGGGATCAGAAGATCCAAATATGAGTATACTAATGAAAGTGAAAGGTTTTTTCATACAAAACCATGGGGGAAGATTATAAATGTGTATAAAAACCGGCCATGTGTTGTGAGATGTAAGCACCTGCACAAACAGATTAAAACTGTCACACGAAAGACCCAACCTCACATTACGCATGTCACCTGCAAAATCAGGATATTGAGCATCAAATGTCTACCATGAAAATTCATCTACAGTGTGAACCAACTCATCATTAGTCTTCTTTATCTCAGTATCATGCCATCTCATTTTTATTGATATTTTATCAAACATAAAAATATTCTGGAGTCTAGGGATTAATAGAAATTGTCACATTACTTTCTATGGAACACGGGATGGTGTTCTATCAGCTTTTGGCTTCCAAAGGGATGTGCCACATTTTATACAACCATTTTATTCAGAAGTTTCCTCCCAAAATAAACTAAAATCTTTCGAGTAAGCATGAATTTTTTTTCTTGAAAATTCAAGTTTCTCAACTAACTTCCATGCCATATAGTGGTTTGAGGGAATATCTACATCATCTGGAAGTAAGTCATTAAGTAAGGTAAGAACGTAATCGATGGAAGTATTAGAAATCCCATACATAGTTTTCCCATGAAACAATCTGAATAAAAATTCTAGATTTTTCATTTTACCACATTTTTGATATACTGGATTCATGGAAGCATCATTCAATTTTTTCACCTTGACAACATCATCATTTTCATTAGATGCATCATGTCTGCTCATATCGAAATCTTCTTGGGTCGGAATCCTTTCTTCTTCATGACGACAAATAAAGGGAAACTAGTCATATAACAAATTCTCCAATCCAGTCCTCTCATTTGGATCATCAGCAATTTGAGATTTCATTTTCTCCCCATTGTGATACCACACAGAGTAGTTTGCTTGAAAACCATATTTGTTCATGTGGTAGTTGACTTCTCCATGGCTCAACCAAGGTCTTACAACACAATTGTAACAGGGGAAGTGTATGTGACCACTATCTGAAGCATTGTGAAATGAAAAATCTAAAAATCCCTTCAAATTGTTTTGAAAATCGCTTGAGATCCGATCGGTTTCATACATCCAACTTATATCCATTCTGTAAAAAAAAAATTTATAAGTCATTTCATCAAAATAAATTCAATAAGATTGAAGTTTCATCGAAAATATATTTAAGTAACGAGAATTGTTCACTTTATATGAAACCATAACTCACACACTACTCTATATGAGAATCATAATATAAAAAACAACAAAATACTGTATTTATAAAAAAATATATTTTAATAACTATACATGAGTGTAAAATATCATGTACACTTATGGAGGAGAACTATTCATAAGTTGAGTAAATTTTAGATCGAAAAAATTTCATATTTTAGTAGATTATTTGAGAGATCACATACACTACCCAAGGGGGTGGGGTTGTCCAGGGGGTGCCCAGGGGGTGGGGGGCTATCCACGAGGGTCAGGGTGTCCAGGGGGTGGGTGTGCTATCAACAGGGGTGGGGGGGGGGGGGTTATCCAGGGGGTACGAGGTGTCCAGGGGGGTGGGGTGTCTGGGGGGTGTTTAGGGGGAGGGGGTGTCCTGGGGGGTGGGCGGGCTCTCCATAGGGTTGGGGACTGTCCTGGGGGTAGGGGGTGTCCAGGGGGTGGGTAGGCTGTCCACAGGGGTGGAAAGGTTTTCCAGTAGGTATGGGGTGTCCAGGGGTGTGGGCGGGCTATCCATGGGGGTGGCAGGGCTATCCAGGGGAGTGTCCAGGGGGTGGGTGGGCTGTCCACGGGGGTGGGGGCGGGGCTGTCCATAGGAGTGGTGGGGCTGTCTAGGGGGGTAGGGGTGTCAAGGGGGGGGGGGGTGGATGGATGTCCACAGGGGTGGGGGTGGGGGGTGTTTAGGGGGTACGGGGTGTCCAGGGGGTGGGGGTGTTCGGGGGGTGGGGGGTGTCTCGGGGTGGGGGTGTCCCGGGGGTGGGCAGGCTGTCCACGGGGTTGGGGGCTATCCAGGGGGGTAGGCATGTCCAGGGGGGTGGGCGGGCTATCCAAAGGGGTGGTGGGGTTTTCCAGGGGGGTATGAGGTGTCCAGGGGGGTGGGTGGGTTGTTCACGGGGGTTGTAGGGCCGTCCAGGGGGTAGGGGGTGTTTAGGGGGGTGGGAGAGCTATCCATGGGGGGGGGGGTGTCCACAGGGGTGTAATGTATATCAAGGGGGGTAGGGAATGTCCTAGGGGGTGGTCTGGCTGTCCACGGGGTGGGGGGGCTGTCTAGGGGGGTATGGGGGGTTTCTAGGGGGTGGGGGTGTCCGGGGGGTGGGGGGTGTCCAACGGGGTGGGCGGGCTGTCCGCGGGGTTGGGGGCTATCAAGGAGTGTAGGGGGTGTACAGGTGGGTGGGCGGGCTATCCACATGGGTGGTGGGGTTGTCCAGGGGGTACGAGGTGTCTAGGGGGGGTGGGCGGTCTGTCCACGGGGGTGGCGGGGCTGTCCAGGGGGTACGGGGTGTCCAAGGGGGTGGGCGGCCTATCCACAGGGAGGGGGGAGGGGGGTGTCCACAGGGGTGGCGAGGCTGTCCAGGGGGTAAGGGGTGTCTAGAGGGTGGGCGGTCTGTCCCCGGGGGTGGGGGTGCCTAGGGGGTATGGGTTGTCCAAGGGGGTGGGGGTGTCCGGGGGGATGGGGGTGTCCGAGGGGTGGGGGTGTCTAGGGGGTGGGCGGGTTTTCCATGGGGTTGGGGGGCTGTCCAGGGGTAGGAGGTGCACAGGGGGGGGGGGTGGGCGGGCTATCCATAGGGGTGGCGGGGTTTTCTAGGGGGGTACGGGCTGTCCAGGGAGTGGGAGGGCTATCCATGGGGGTGGTGGGGCTGTCAAGGGGGAGGGGTGTCCCGGGGGTGGGCGGGCTGTCTAGGGGGTGGGGGTTGTCTATAGGGGTGGCAGGGCTGTCCAGGGGGTAGGGGGTGTCTAGGGTGGGTGGGTGGGATGTCCACGGGGTTGGGGAGCTATCTAGGGGGTAGGGGTGTCTAAGGGGTGGGTGGGCTATCCACGGGGGTGGCAATGTTGTCCAGGGGGTATGGGGTGTCTAGGGGGTGGGCTGGATATCCATAGGGGTGGCGGGTCTGTCTAGGGGGTAGAGGGTGTCCAGGGGATGGGAAGGTTGTCCACGAGGGTGGGGGGGGGGGGGGCTGTCCATAGGGGTGGAAGGGCTGTCCAGGGGGGTAGGGGTTGTCCAGGGGTTGGGCGGGCTATCCACGGGGGTGGGGGGCTGTCTAGGGGGTACGGGGTGTCCAGGGGGTGGGGGTGTCTGGGGGGATGGGGGTGTCTGGGGGGGTGGAAGGGGGGGGGGGGTGGGATTGTCCACGTGGTAAGTGGGCTGACCACAGGGTTGGGGCTTGTCCAGGGGGTAGTGGGTGTCCAGGGGGTGGGCGGGCTGTCCACGGGTGTGGTGGGGCTCTCTACTGAGAGAGGGGGTGTCCAGGGGGTGGGAGGACTGTCCACGGGGGGGGGGGGGGGGGGGGGGGCTGTCCAAGGGGGTAGGGGGTGTCCAGGTGGTGGTGGTGGTGGGGGGGGGGGGTGTCCACGAGGGTGGGGGTGTGTCCACGGGGGTGGGGGTCCTGGGGGGTGGGGGTGTCTGAGGGGATGGGGGGTGTCCGGGGGTGGGGGTGTCCAGGGGGGTGGGCGGGCTGTCTATGGGGGTGGAGGGCTGTTCTGGGGGTATGGGCTATCCATGGGGGTGGGGGCTATCCATGGGGGTGTGACTGAGAGCTATGAGATTTATTTGGGTTGTAATTCATGTTATAAAAAACAAACTATGGGTGTTAAGGACTGGAGTAGTATTTGTTAGTGAAAATCCTATTTTTGGTAGGATTGGTGACTTGATAACATGATGGTATCAAGTTTTCAATTGGGAAAATTTTGGGGCTTTGGATTCTAGTGGAAGGAATACATGTTAGTGAATATCTATAGGTAGTTATTAGGAATGATATGATATATGGTAATGAGTTTGTAGTGATTTTCATCATCATGGCATGGTGATTAGGGGTGTTTTCCTATATGAAGGGATTATAAAAGGCTCCCACCACCTTCCAAGGATATATTATTTCTAAAAAAATGTGTTGAGGGAGAAGGAATTAATCCTATATAGTTGATGTCACTTTTAGATCATGTGATTATTTACTCATCAAGATGACTAGACAAGAACTAAAACCAAAGAGGCCTCAAACCTATCCAAATCTCTAGAAGTGATGACTTCCCAGTACTTATTGGAGAACTATGGAAGTGATGAATTCTCACCTACAAAACCCCCCTCCCCACCTCACCCCCAATAGACTCCCCCTGGACAACCCCCCTCCCATCCACCCACTGCACCACCCCCCTCCCCCACCCCCACCTGCACACCCCCCACAACCCACCCCCCAACAGACTCCCACCTGCCCATCCAACCCCCACCCCCAACCTTCAAACTCCCCTCTCCCCCACACACTTGCACAACCCCCCACCCCCACACACCACTTTCACAACCCCCCTCCACCCCACCTACACAGCCCCCCACCCCACCTGTACAACCCCCCCAGCTCGCGCCCAACAGACTCCCCCCCACTACACACCCCCACCTTCACATCCCCCTTCACCCACTACACACCCCCCCCACCTGAACACCCCCACCTACACACCCCACTCCCCCACCCACTGCACCCCCACTACCTACACCCCCACTTCAAATAAATTTGATCCACACAATCATGAGAGTTGAAATGTAGAACAAAAATAGAAAAAAAATCAAATTGCAATTGTTGGGTATAACATACCGCATAGACCTTGGGTTTAGGACAAATCAAAATAGAAAACAAAAAAATAGATGAAAAACATTAAACCTAAGGTATGACTTATAGATTTTAAGTGTAGAACAAAACAATTTTTTGATTGAAGATGGATATGATGGAATAATTTTCCGAGCAAGAGAACTATTAGGTCTCGGCTTGACGCCTGTAATTGCGTGAATGGGGGATTGGGGATGCTAGCAATTTAGGGGAAAAATTTCCCAATGGTTTAAAAACCCATTGGAGAAGCCTTCCTAAAACCAACATATCCCAATAGTTTTATCAAACTGTTGGGTAAAAGTCATCTAAAACTCATATATCCCAACGGTTTGATAAAACCATTGGGTAAAATTCATCAAAAAATTTCTATTCCAACGGTTTTACTAAACCGTTGGGTAAGGACCTCTCCACACACCCATTCCAAAAGTTTATGAAAACCGTTGGAAAACTTTTGTTGGAATATATTGTATTTACAGTAGTGATTTCCTTCAAACCTGTACACATGCACAAAGCTCAAACTACGAAAAGTAAAAAAAAATTAAACCACAATTGTCAGTGAGACAACTCCTGAGAGTATAGTACAAACTAAAAGTACAAAGGGTCTAGAATACAAGCCCAAAATCACAAAGGAAAGTATAACTGTCATGGTCTGTCTACTCGAGACCCTACCTGAAGGGTAGGTTAAGGGTAGCTACCTGTAGCCATAGAAGTATGCTCGTCCATCCCGTCTCACTGAGCACTACTTGGTCCCGGACCACAAAGTTCTCCATCAAATTGTCGATCACCTGCATAATACATGACACCTACGGGCGAAGCCCATGCAGGGTTAAGTAACACAATACTCAGTAAGGACCCCAAACTACAAAGTAAAGACCACAAAGCAAGACCAAAAAACAATACCACAAAGCAATACCACAAATCAAGACCCTAAATCAAAGACATATCACACCAAGTATAACTCAAAGTATAGAAAGTAAGATTATTAGTCATAAAGCTGAATCATCTTGTACTGCTGAGGGACTCATCCCTGATGAGTCACTTTGGTTTTCTCACCTACTGCACCATTGAGGTTTTCTTAGTTATTGGACCACTGAGGTCTAATGGGCTACTACACCACCGAGTTCTGCCCCACTTCTAGACCACTGAGGTCCGCTCGGCTAATAGACCAATGAAGTCAACTCCACTACTGGACCATTGAGGTCAGCTGAGCTACTGGACCGCTGAGGTCCTCTCAGCTAATGGACCATGGAGGTTTGCTTAGCTACTGGACCAATGAGGTTCGCTCAGTTACTGGAACACTGAGGTCCGCTCATCATATCCTTCATGTCACCGCCAGCCATAGGATTCCCGCTCATAGTGCACTTGATTCTGGGAGAATCTACACCTCAACCCATTGGTCACATCTCAACTAACACTAAGTATTACATAGAGTATACCCAAAGAACCGTCTCATCACAAGGGTCCCAACTCCACAAATGGCATGTCAATCGAATGCCTGGTCTGAATGATATTGAAATTTTAGTAAATATGGGTTGGTTGCATCCAAGTCTGGTCCGACTTGGTTGGACCAACACAAACCAACCCAGCCCAGGGTCCCATATGACCCTCCCCGATTCGGCTGACCTTACGCAACCCGGTTGGGTCTTGGCCGGCCTGGATTAGTGGCTAGGCCCATTGGGCCTTTCTGGACCCAACTCACATTCTCTATCCCGGTTTGACTTAGTCAGACCGGTTTCATTCCAGCCAGGCCACACAGCGGCTCGATTTCCTATCCGGAATGGCCTGCATGGTGGGCCATTTTTCCTCAAGCTCGGTCCGCCCAGCAGCCTGGTTCACTCCATAAGCCCAGCCTGCATCGGCGTACCAGCTTGGGTCTATCCCAAACGTCACGCTTGCATCCGGTTTGTGCAGCCACATGGCCAGATGAGGTCAGCCGCCTCCCCTCCGCTTGTGGTCCATCATGGACCACATAACAGCACACCCTGTGGGCCGCTTGAACCGACGCAGTGCCGCCCCTTCACCACTGTAGCCCCTACTGGTCATGGCCTCCACCACCATAGCGCGCCACATCTCGCCCACTACCACCGTCGCGGGCCACCGAACTCGCTCTGGTGGGCCGTTTTCTAATCTTTCTGTACTTCCGGGTTTCTTGGGGTGCCACTGTCACTGCTGCATACTCCTAACCATTTTTCCAGCTCTCTAGGGATCTGATCTCATTTGGAATCCCTCTATAAAAGATTCGACACAACCTCATGGGTCTGTTGGAAAAGAATAATGAGAGGGGGGGATCACAGAGAACACCCAATGAAAAAACCGGCCTTTTCTCGTGTTGGCCTGAAATATTTCTTGTCAACGAGATCATGAATCATAATTCAAATGACCAAGATTTAATTGGTGATATCAAACCTGCAATAATATTTCCCAATCCTGTAAGAAGAATTCATCCATAGATCAACTAGTTAGTGATTTGATCCACGTTCTTTGATTATAAGGGAAGAACAGGGGAAAACAATCACTCAAATTTAAACCCCTAGTTGATAAAAGGAGATTAGTCTAAGAAAATCACCTGTTTTCATCCGTCAATCTCCGATTTCGATTCTCTCTCCAAGGGAATCATTGCTGCTTTCTGATTTACCAATGTTCGTCGTTGTAGAGGTTCCTTCATTGTTTTTCAAAGGAATTCTGGGGTTGTTCTTCAACCTTGAATGCGTGTTTAATTAAATAAGGAAGACACACTGTGCATTTTAATGTCACCACACTAATTCATTAATGAGGTTCATTAATGGATTCAGTGTTCCCTGGTCGTTATACCACTGTTCTGATGAGTCTCTACGTAATGATGAAGAGAAAATAATAAAATTATTTTTTTAAGTTATTTTATTTTTCCTCTCAAAGTCCTAAAAACTATCTTTTTCATTAGTCCCACACCAGATGATGTTAGGCCCTTCCTAGGATAATCTTGACACTCTGAGTTCAATGTTACCTCTTATTTTTTATCGGAGCACTGGTTTAAAATTTAGAAAAACCCACTCGAACGATTATTTAATGAACTTGACAAATAGTTCTAAAATACATTCCAGCTACTCTAGGCCTTGAAATCATGTGCTGTCTCAGAGCCTGGTCTCAAAATAATCCCATTTAACTTTCAAAAATTAACATAAAATTATGGGGTATTACATTCTCCCCACCTTAGGGATTTACATCCCGAAAAACCAAACAAAGGCTAATAAAAAAAGTGGGGGTACTGAGCATGAATCTAAGCCTCCCACTTCCACGTGCTCTCTTGGATATTTTTGTGCTACTGAGGAACATGCACTAGAGGAATTGACTATCCATGAAGGATCCTCTATCTCCGTCGGGTACTCCAAAAATGTCACCCCATCATCAATCTCTAGCTCTCCATGGTCAATGACGTGAGAAGGGTCATGCATGTATCTCCTTTTTTGGGATACGTGAAAGGTGTCGTGCACCCTCTATAACTACGACAATAGATCCAATTGGTACGCCACCTCATCCACTCTACATAGTATTAGGAAAGGTCTCATGAACCTCGTAGATAACTTGTTTCCCTGACCAAATCTCTATATCACTTTTCAAGGATAGATCCATAAGAATACATGGTCCCCCTCCTTGAACTTTAAGAGTCTTTGTAGCCTATTAGCATTGGAATTCTATCGGATCTATGTAGTCTTGATCCACTCTCAGATGACCTGCACTTTCTCAGTGGTAGCACGTACCACCTATAGACCCGTGAGTTTTGACTCCCCTAGGTCTGTCCAGTATAACGGTGACCTGCATGGTCATACATATAGTTCCTTGAATGGTGTCATACTAATGGTGGAGCGGTAGATGTTGTATGAAAACACCACCAGTTTTAGGTTGTCCTCCAAACTATGACCAAAATCAATAATGCAAGCACGAAGCATGTCCTCTAAGGTTTGTATGGTCCTCTCCATCCGACCATCCATCTGTGGGTGAATGGCTGTGCTCAAGCACAGGTGAGTCCCAAATGCCTCTGGAAATCCTTCCAAAACTGAGATGTAAAGCATGCATCACGATCTGAGACTATTGTAGATGGGACTCCATGGATTCAAACTATCTCATGCACGTAGAGGCATCCCAATATCTCTACTGAATCCTGCTCTCGAATGGGTTGGAAGTGGGACAACTTGGTGAGTTAGTCTATGATCACCCAGATGGAATCATTCCCCCTGGATGTATGTGATAATCCCATCACAAAGTCCATCGACATATCATCCCACTTCCACTATGGTAGCTCTAGGGGTTGTGTCAAACCGGCTGGAACCTGGTGATCATCCTTCACTTGCTGACAAGTGAGGCATCTCGAGACAAACTCTGTCACTTCCTTTTTCATCCCCGACCACCAGTACTGAAGTCAGAGGTCCTGGTACATCTTCTCCACACCTGGATGTACTTCCAAAGTGGATTTATGGAACTCCCTCAACACCTCCTCTCATAGCGCCACTGGTAATATGGTGCGTCCTATGAAAATGATGACGTGCTCCTTACCTTTCGAATACCCATTAGGGGCATGCCCTATAGACATCTGGGAACATGTAGTCTCACAGTTGGCATATCTAAGTTGTGCCTCCCAAACTCTATAGTGACCCAACCATTTATTACATTATTATTACATCATTTTAAAGATAAAAAAACATAATAGTATTACACATAGAGGATCTAAAGGTTTAGTGTATTGGAAAAACTATAACCATACATAACAATTACAACATCTAGCATAAAAATTTATTTAATTCCTTCTTATCTAGCTTATTATTATCACTTGACCCCTCCTTAGTACATGTAGTCACCTAAGGATATAAATTAAATGGGGTGAGTTAAAATCCAAGTAAGAGAATGTATAATAATAATATAACAATGGGTGAGCATAAACATAACATTGGAAAAGGATCATGAACATGATAGAATGCATTAATAAGAGACTTGAAATGTGGAAATGCATAAAAATGAAACATCATGTATTAGTGGATAAATACCACACATATTTTTGAAAAAATATAGCATCTTGTTCACACATAATTTCACATTTACTCAAGAGATTCATCACTTTACCCAATGCATTGGAGCGCTGTATAATTCTGAGAGCACCCGTCACATCATAACATTATCATTTATCATGCATGCCACAATGAGCATATATTAAAACTGAAAATAACTAACCCATGAAAAGGAATAGGTTTTATCTTATAATAAAACTTTCATAAACATTGGGTTCCCAAAATAATGATGGAATAACAGACATGTTACAAGAACTATCAAACTTGAATAAGGAGTAAAATGTGTGTTATTAAAAGAAGAGTTCTTTTGGAAAACATTTTGTTTGATATAAACACCAGTGAAAAACATTTATATGAAATAAAAGGAAAGAAAATGATGAAAAAAATAATTTTTAATGAGTAACCATATAAAAAAAGGAGTGAAAGATGGAGAACCTGAAAGATGAAAGTTAGGTTCGATAATTTCCCCTTACCTTATATCCGAACGCTTCCTTGGATTTAATTTCCTATATAACCATAGTAGATTCATTAATTAACAATTACAGAACCTTATTCACATGAATATGGTTCATTATGGTTTCATTAAGTTATTTTATGATCCTTTGGATGAGTTATAGAGTTTAAAAACATTGTTCAGGGATGTTTGTTTTTATGGTTTTTCTTGAGTGGTTCACTTGTATTCATAAATTGAAGTTTGAGTAGAACACGGGTAAACATCCCGAATAGATATTACATGTTATTAATTATATTACAGGAGTTTAAATTATCTTATAATGAATTATGTTATAAACCATGTGTATGAATCGTTAGATAGGAATTTAATGATGATCGTTTTGGTTAATTTGGGCAGTTTTTCGACCACAACAAACTTGTTTTGATTTATCATTTAGTAATATGAACATAAGTTAGTTCCAGAACATTAAATAGGACATAATACATATAACATATTCTGGTTCAACCATAAAAATGGTTTCATGACCATATTTGAAAGTATAAATGGAAAAAGAAAACATGCCATTCTTGAAGGTGATAGATAACACCTTACGAACAATGTTTTCTTTTATAAAATAAAAGGAAGGGGAGAAGGGGGTAGGATGGTATAATATCCCATTAGTATCATAACATGATAGTATATGTATTATAATAGAGTTAACATACCATTTTGATGAATATAGTTGGGCATATAATAAGAAAAGAACTTGAAATTGAAAGGAAATTAAATGAAAGAGGAAGAGAAATTACCTCTTGAATCCTCCTCTTGAGATCCTCCTTAAGGGATCTAGGCTAGGTCTTTTGATGAGACCAGAAGGTCTTGGATGTGGGGGAGGGGCTAGGGAAGATTCTTGGGTAGACTTTAGACAAGGCTTGATGCTTGAGATGTGTGAGGAAATGGGGGTGTGAAAGGTGGTATTTATAGTAGAGGGGAGAAGAGATTTCTCAATATAAAATCCATTAATTTCTTATTTCCCCACAAGATAAGGAATAGTGAGTCTTCCATGAGAAAGAATAGTAATTTTATCACGTGAAACCAAAACAATTGGGTTTACATCAGCATAACATCATGAATGACTCTATAATTATCTTATTTAGCTTATTTGGTAAATTATGGTATTTCACTATTCATAAAAAAATCAAGTATTTCAGAAAAATCCCAAAAATCCACCCCCACCATTTTTCGATGTGAAAAATCCAAAAATGAAGTCCATTTTTCAAAAATAATTTTCTAAATATTATTATTTTAAAATTTAATTAAAATCATAATTTATTATCAAAAACTAGTTTTAAAACATTCATTTACTTATTCTAAAATATAGGTATGTCATAATTTCAACTTGAATATTATTTATATATTATCATAGGTAAGGTTAATATTCATTAGGCTATATCACTATTCATAAGGTTATGATTCTATTCATAAGGGTAGGTTACTATTCACCAAAAATTAAGTTTTTCTTATTGGACTCTAAATAACTTACTGATTGCATCCGTGTATGCCAGATTTTTGAAATTCCAAACACAGAAGTAACAAACATATGTTTAAAGGACACTTAGCCCTTAGTAGTTCATTATGTTGTTTTTTCATGTGATTTTATGACATATTTATAAGAATTTAATTTCCATTGAAAAACATTGGGTCCTTACAAACTCACTGTAAGAGTGGAGGGGAAACTACCATCTATTAAAGAAAATCTATCTATTCTCTATCCACAAAGAATACTTGAAGTGAGGAAAACTGCTCTGAGGCCTCGTTCAGTAGCTGTGAAATCGATCTCTTGCTTAGAGTATCTGCCACCACGTTTTCCTTCCTAGGAGTATAAACTATCTTTAAGTCATAGTCTTAGAGGAACTCTATCCAACATCCCTACCTTATATATAGATCCTTCTGATTAAAGATATACTTGAGACTCTTGTAGTTAGAGTAAACGATGAATCGTTCAACCATAAGGTAGTGTTGCCACATTTTGAGTGCAAAGACTATCGCTAACAACTAAAGGTTGTAATAACCAAGATCTTATTTTTAGGTATGGATCTTGATTTCATGTGTTTTTGAGAAAAAGGGGAGTTTTTTGAAATTTTAGAAGTACACGCCGTGTAGTTAGAAGTACACGCTGTGTACCAGGTTACCGAGGGTAGCCATGTAACATCCAAGACATGGCCATGTGGACTGACATGGAAGACCGCTAATGTTGGGGTCCAGTTGAGGAAAATACATGTTGTGTTCATTAATAGTACATGTCATGTACTTTTTCTTTTAATTGACTAATCGGACCGGGGTCGCGTCTAATCTCCAGAAATGTCTTCTTCTGGTCGTACCTCACGAATGAGCGTCCGAAATCACTGATTATTCTGAAAACCACTGTTTCTATATCCAAGGTCGGATTAGATCTCCAGTGGGTGCGTTAGAATCACACCAGTGAGTTCTTCCTTCTTTTAGAGCCTCTCTTACCGTTTTCTTCTCTCTCTCTCTCGAGTTATTCAAGGTTGAACATTTTTGATGTTTTTGTAGATCAAAATCATTCTAGGTTGATTCAAGGACCGACGTTCTAGAGTGTTCATCGTACAACATTGAGGTAGGTGGTTTGTTTCCTTTTGTTATTTTTATTTGAGTTTTATATACCAAAGTCCCGATTACCCATGTTTCGGGTATTTCAGGTTAAGGAGATTAAACCCTATTTTATCTACCTTAGATTTATTAATGGATTAAGGGTCGTTGTTGTGGTATTATGTGAAATTTCATGTTTGAGGAAAAAACCATGGGTGTTTTTCATTTTTTGAATGTTTAGCGTCATTTGGTCCATGTTGCCTATGAGGCCTACCTTGTTTCCTTGCCTTTCTTGATAGGATGGAACTGATTAACTTTTGATGCTTGTTAAATGCTTGTTATATGCATTGGAATTGTTTAGACATGTAGTAGTTGAGATTAATTTGGGATGATTGACATCATATATGCACGATTTAATTGCACAGAGCCATGAGAAACTGGTGTAGTTAGACCATAGGGGGAATTAACGTTGAGTGCTTCCTCAAAGTGTCTATTATACTTCATGCTACGAGACCACAATTGGGATTGACGGTGAGTGATCCCTGAGAGGGTCCATAGTTTACGTTATGAGACCATAGGGGGAATTGATATTGAGTGCTTCCCCATAGAGTCTGTAGTTATTCTAGAAAGTCTATAGAGGGAATTGACGGTGATTTCTTACTCAGAGTGTCTTTGCCTTTTTTGCATTGTTTGGCCAGAGGGGTTATACTGTGTGAGATACCCAAAGGGTTACTGTAAATATTGAATGTTTGTGATGTGCCAGCCAAGCCAAATCACAAGCTTGGATTCAGTCATTTTAGGTAGTCTTCTGAGATACCTGTTTGTGATACTTACTTGATTAAATGATGAACACTAAATGCTAATGAATGTAAATGGAAACTGTAGGATTGGTTAATTTTGAATAATCCTAGTTCCTTTGCTGTATTTCCATTATTAATTACTATATATACTCACTAACAGTTAGGAACATATATTGTGGTGGTTAACTATTGGGATTTCATCTCACATCCTTTTTAGGTCATGCTTTTTGACCCAAACAGATTATATGGTTGCAGGTATAGATAAGGGAAAATGCCCTTCGTCATTAGGTACTTGATTGCTATGGAGCTGGAGAGCATGAGACCAAGCTGAGGCTTGTGATACTGGTGGAGTTTATTTGTTTTCTTTTTTAATTTGGTTTCGTACTGTATTTTCAGCATTGTGACTTGTTTTGATGTTTTCTTAGACATATATGACATGCATCATTTATATATGTGATCCAATTGTTTATTTACTTTCAGTCTTTCGCTCTTTACTTGTTGTATGGTATTATTTCTTCCACTACGATTTATTATTTTTTATTCTATTGTGAATACACTGCCACTAAGGGTATAGTTTCCCCACTATCACACTCAAGGCCCTCGCTGCTAGTTAGCTACCTCTGGTGTTCGAGGAAATATGCTTGAGTCCATATGACCAACTGGGTATGGGGCACCTTTGGGCGACACTCGGAACTAGGACGTTACAAAGTGGTATCAAAGGTTGTTTCCTTTCTTATTTTTCTTACTATTTGGAGCCTATAGATATAAATATAAAGGAATATGTAGTTGGTAATAAGTTGTGCCTGGAAGTAGTTTACCCATGTACAGGGAAAATCCAATATACCTCAAATATTTCATTTTTTATGGTTTTTCAATTATTACAGTTGATTTGATTTCACCGTTGGATGATACACATGTTTTGTACTATTATGATTTATATCATTGAGGTTATATTTCTATTTTAACCTAATTAGTTGAGGGTATTCCATCTCATTCATCATATAGGCACTTGATAGGGATCACATATCATACATTCTTATCATTCTATTTAGGGTGAATTAGTGATTGCATGCTGTTGTGATAAATATTGTTCTGGATATGAATGTTTTTATGATAGATATTGTGATAAAATACATACTATTTTGATATTCTATTGGAAAATTTAATGTTTCATTTGAATGGGCGCCATACTTTGGTCCCTGAGGTGTTATGGGCCCTCTTGGATCGGAATTTGGTAGATCATATTGAACTTTAGCTAAATTCTGTTATGATATGACTTGAATACAATGGAAAGCTTTGATTAGCAGAGAGTATGGGGCCCCACAGATCATAATTTGGCACTTTAATGATTCTTTCAGTGTTTTTATGGGGTTCTGAAGTAGTTTATGAGGCTTAATGTCCGGAAAAACCCAGAATACATAGTGTTTGATGATGAATTCACGCCGTGTATCCTTCTATTTGAGAATAAATTATTTTTCTTAAATGCACATTGTGTAATTTTTCTACAGGTCGTGTAGATGATGACCGTGTTCCTGACCATGTGAGAAGAGGCACGAGAATGGGGAACTTTAGTAGGAAACTCCATGTATATAATGAACACATTGTCTATCCATTTACCGTGTGAACAACTGTGTAGGAAGAGACATGGGTTGGAAAAATATTTTCTTGAACATATATTGTACTGGGCGTACATGACGTATTTTGGTGATCCGTGTATCTAGTCATGTGACCAGTGACATGGGTAGGTGAAATCCTTCTAGTAAATTCCATGTCTATCATATACACACTGTGTAGTTTTGTTCTAAGAGAACTGTGTAGTTCAGGATATGTAGGAGTACTTGGGAAGGAGGGAATATTCAAGTACACACCATTTCTCAAGGAGAACATATCGTGTGTATGGGTGTTACACGACCCGGTTTGGCAGAGGTTCACGCCATGTTAAAAGCTTGAGGGAATACGCAGTGTAGGGTTTATACACACCATGTACCCCTATTTTGTAAAACTTGATTGTTTTATTCTCCTGGTCCTTTCTTACACTTCTAAGTTTTAGTCCTTGATAATCTTGAACTATGGTGTATTCTTAACTTTGTGGAGTCATTCCACTGAGACGTCCTCCAGTTGTATGCCAGATATAGGGAAATGATCAGACACCAGAAATGGTAGATTAGGGACTACCAGCTAATTCTCCCGTCGTGCCCATCTTGGAACTAGCAGTTATACCAGACACAGTTACTAATGCATAGTTCTGAGAAGACTTCATGAGGATGATGCAGACTTTGCAGAGAGCACTGTATCCTGCCCCGTCTATGGTAGAATTGATGTGGATTTTTCAGCATCAGCATCCTTTCACCTTCTTAGAGTATGGAGGACCTCAAGATACAGATTCATGGTTAGAATTCATGTTTTTTATATTCAAGCATCCTGAGATGCCTCCATATAGAAGGGTGAAGCTATCTACATACATGATAAGTGATTCTGTCAAGATATAGTGGGATGTAATATCATAGGAGGGATGCCAATGAGTTATGGCTTGGGATGAGTTCTAGTGTACCTTCTATGAATTTTTCTACCTGAATACCTTGAGGGTCGATCGAGCCTGAGATTTCGTGATTTTGGAGCAGGGTACTCCCTCAACTATGGAGTATTCTTCTTACTTCACAGAGCTGAAGCACTTCACACCCATTCTAGGGGTGATGAGTTATTTCAAGCGAGGAATTTTGAGGATGGTCTCTGGCATGAAATCTAATCCCAGGTGAACATCTTCAGGTTAAATTACATATATTATATAGTCAACCAGGTGCTGATCACCGAGCGCAACCTGAGATTTTTTGGAGTTGTGGGCTAGGGCGGTTCAGTATCCAGAGTTGGTACTCTTCCAACTGATAGTAAGAAGCGTCACAGGGAGTCTACATGTGGAGATCCCAGTAGGTGGGATTTTTTTCTTCAGGTAGCTAGGTTGTGTGCTACCAGTGCCGGAAGGGTGGACATAAGAAACCTCAGTGCCTGAGAGACTCAGTTGAGTGTCAATATTGCAGAAATATGGGACATCTTCAGCATTTCTGCAATTTCCTCCTTCTGGTAGCTAGTGAGGGAGGATCTGTTTCGACTTCTCATACCGGATCAAGGCCACCAGTTCCATATCAAACTAGGTGATGGAGTTCTTCAATCCATTTTGGCCAAGGTGTTGGTTGTAACCACAGTGGTCAGACATAGGGTTTTCTACAGTCGTAGGGTGGATCAACTCAGGGATCTCAGACAGATTCATAGGGTCGTGGCACAAGACAAGATTTTGTGATAGAGAAAATCCATCAGGAGTAAGATCTTGGACCCTTTACGGTTAGAGGTATGATTTTATTTGCCTCCATTTTATCTTACACTATTTTTGATATAGGGGATTCCCATAGATTTATATTTGTGATTTTTGTGGAGAGACTTGGGCTCTATATCTTTACATATGCTAATATCATAACATTAGACACTCCGTTGGGGATTAGAACGGCTAGTGTACATCAGTACAAGGAGTTCCCTCTTCATGTTGGTGGGTGTAACTTCTTATGAAACATTTTTGTATTAGAGATGAGAGTTTATAATGTAATTCTCAAAATGGACTGGTTAGTTCCCTTCCAAGCAGTCATCTATTTCTATCACCGTATGTTGAGTTTCACATCACCAGAGGGCAGATTGTTTCTACATAAGGGTAAATGGGATGTCTAGGTGAGCAAATATGGACCTGAGCATCATGAGTTTAGATGTGTTACAACCTTGATTTCTAGTCTATATCTTGATGACCAGGGGACATCCCAGAAGTATTTTCCTTTAGTGGTCGATCATTTTTTAGATGTTTTTCTAGATGAATTTTCTGGTTTGCCTCTAGAGAAAGAGGTAGACTTTTCTATTAAGCTTATGCCAAGGGCGGCATCGGTTTCAATTCCTCCTTATAGGATTGCTAAACTAGAGTTAAAGGAGATCAATAAGCAATCAGAGGAGTTACAGGCAAAGGGATTCATCTGACCCAGTACTTCTCTTTGGAGCTTTCCTGTCTTGTTTTCAAAGAAGAGAGAAGGTACCCTCAAACTTTGCGTGGATTATTGGAAGCTGAAACAGTTGACAATTAAGAAATGATATCCTTTTCCTAGGATTAATGATCTCTTTGATCAACTTTGAGGAGACCGGGTGTTCTCAAAGATTGACTTGAGATCCGGTTATCATCAGTTGCATGTTAGACCATCACATATACCTCTTACAGCCTTTTGGAGCAGGTATGGTCTATACAAGTATGTGGTTATGCCATTTGGTCTCACGAACACGCCGATAGTTTTCATAAAACTGATGAACCGAGTGTTCCATCCTTACTTGGATTCTTTTGTGGTAGTCTTCATGGAAAATATCTTGGTGTACTCTCACACTCTACATGACCATGCTACCCATATTGATATTGTTTTGAGTACACTGATATAGAATCAGTTATATGCTATGCTATCAAAATGACACGTTTGGTTGAACCAGATTCACTTCTTGGGTCATATCATATCAGAGATAAGAGTTTCCGTAGACCTAAAGAAAGTGAGAGAAATAGTTTCCTGGGAGCATCTGAAGAACTTCTTTGTGGTACAGAGTTTTCAAGGGCCAGCTGGTTACTACAGGAATTTTATACTGGGCTTTTCATGCTTAGGAGTTCCACTAACAGGCCTGACTAAGAAGGGTGCGAAGTACTCATGGACAGATTCTTGTGAGTCAGCCTTTCAAGAGCTGAAAGGGAGGTTGACTTCAACACCGATTCTAGTTCTGTCAGATCTGAGCAAGGGTTATACCGTTTACTACGATGCATCAGGTATCAGGTTAGGAGAAATGTTTATACAAGGGGAAGGAGTCATTTCATATAGGTCTTAGCAGTTAAGGCCACACGAGATGAATTACACGACACACAATCTTGAGTTAGCTGTAGTTGTGCATGCTTTATGCTATTTGAGACATTATATTTTGTGAGAGCACTTTTTGGTTTTCACTAACCTCAAAATTCTCAAGTATATATTTACTCAGTGAGATCTAAATTTGAGATAGCGAAGGTGGGTTGTGTACCTTCAGTATTTTGACTTTGAGCGTGCCTACATGCCTAGGAATGGAAATGTAGTGGCAGATGCGTTGAGCAGGAGGACTTAGATACAAGCAGTTTTGAAGGCCAGCAGTGAGTGACATCTTATGGGTCAATTCTCTAAGATGCATTTGTAGGTGCATGACAGACATGGGAAAACTTTTCTTTCTTCTCTAGCTGTTACCTCTACTATACTTGATCGAGTGAGAATGAGGTAGCTATCATATTATGAGGGCCTAGTCCAACAGGAGAGTGTGTTAGGAGAGGAACCTACTCTTGGGTGGACCATAGGTGAGTATGAGGTCTTTCTCTACCATGGATGCATATGGGTGTCATCAGATATATGTGAGAATCTATTGTGAGCTTTTAATTTCTCAGCATGGGAAGTTCATATTGGTGTTACCAAGATATATCAAGATATACACCGTCAGTATTGGGGGCCAGGTATGCAGAGAGATGCTGCTAGTTTTGTTATGAGATGTTCCACCTATTAGCGAGTAAAGACAGAGCATCAGCGATCAACCAGGCTTTTACAATAGTTACCCATTCCCAAGTGGAAGTGTAATGATGTTGCGATGGATTTCATGACAGGTTTACCGAGGTTTCCTCAAGGTAATGATGTAGTTTGGGTTGTTTTTGACAGAATCATGAAGGTTTTACAATTTTTACAAATCATAGAGACCTTTAATGTTTATGATCTTGGGAGGTTGTACATTCATGAGGTGGTACGAATCCACGAGGTTCCAAAAGCTATCTTCTCAGATAGGGATTCCCACTTTACTTCATGTTTTCGGAAAGGGCTACATAAAGATTTGGATACACAAGTACTTCTGAGTATAGCTTACCATCCCCAGATAGATGGTCAGTCAGAGCACACTATTCAAGTGCTGGAGGACATGCTTTGAGCATGCTTCATAGATTTGGAGGGTCTTGGGAGAAGCACATACCTCTAGTGGAGTTTTCCTACAATAACATTTTTCAGGTGACGATTCAGATGACACCTTATGAGGCTATGTACGGTAGGCCATGCCGATCACCCCTATATTGGATAGAAGTAAGAGAGGCGGCTATACTAGGACCTCATCTTTTCCAGGAGACCACTGAGTAGGTGGAGTTTATTCGGAAGAGGGTGTATATGGAATAGTATCGGCAGAAATATTATTTTGATCGATAGAGATGACCTATGGAGTTTGAGGTTAGAGATTAGGTTTTCTTACATGTCACACTAAGGTTGGGACATAGGAGGATTAGGAGTTAGGGGAAGCTTTCACTGAGATATGTCAGGTTGTTTGAGGTTTTGGAGAGAGTCGGGCTAGTTTCCTATCAATTGCAGTTACCTTAGAGGTACTGAGATATGCATAATGTCTTCCACGTTTCTCAGCTAGGAATTTACTTATTAGACCCATCTCATGTTTCTCAACCCATGGAGGTTGAGTTGGAGGTGGATGCAAAGTTCTAGGATCATCCTATCCAGATTATTGATCGAAGCATGAAGGTTCTCTGTGTCCAGTCTTTTCCTTTGATATGGGTGTTGTGGCAGCACAATTGAGTGTAGGATGAGACTTGAGAGATGGAGACTGATGTGTGATCATAGTGACCGGAGTGGTTCGAGGATTCTTCTTCACCACCTTGTTAGGGAAATTCAGGGATGAATTTCTTTAAGGGGGGGGGGAGTTTTTAAGAACCCGGATCTTCTTTTTAGGTATGGATCTTGATTTCGGGTGTTTTTGAGAAAAAATGGGAGTTTTAGAAATTTTATAAGTACATGCCGTGTACTTAGGAGTACACATCATGTACCAGGTTGTCACGAGTAGCCGTGTGTAGGGTGTATAACGGAGGATACATGGCCGTGTGGGGTGACATGGAAAACCGCTAATGTCGGGGTCCAGTTGAGGAAAATTCACGATGTTTTCATTAATAGTACATGATGTTTAATTTTTCTTTTAATTGATTAATCAAACTGGGGTCGTGTCTAATCTCCCAGAACGCCTTCTTCTGGCTATACCTTGTGAAGGAGCATCCGGAATTGCCGATTCTTCTCCAAGCCACCATTTCTCCATCAAAGATTCGATTTGATCTCTGGTGAGTGTGTTTTAATCCCACCGATGAGTTCTTCCTTCTTCTAGAGCCTCTCCTCCTGATTTCTTTTCTCTCTCAATTTATTCAAGGTTGAATGTTTTTGACATTTTTGTATATCTACATCATTATAGGATGATTAAAGGGATGACGTTCAAGAGTGTTCATCATAAAATATCTTAGTGGGTGTTTTTTTGCCTTTTGTTGTTTTTATTTGAGTTTTATGTGCCAAAGTTCCGATTACCCATGTTTCGGGTATTTCGGGTTAAGGAGATTAGAACCTGTTTTATCTAACATAGATTTATTTATATATTAAGGGTCATTGTTGTGGTATTATGTAAAATTTCATGTTTGAGGAATAACCCATGGGTGTGTTTCCTTGTTTGAATGTTTAGGGTCGTTTGGTCAAGGTTGCCTATGAGGCAGACCTTGTTTCCTTGCCTTGCTTTATAGGATGGAACTGATTTCCTTTTTCTTCTTGTTAAATGATTGTGATATGCATTGGAATTGTTTATCCATGTATTACTTGAGATTACTTTGGGATTCTTGATATCATATATGCATGATTGAATTTAATTGGTCAGTGAGAACCTGGTGTAGTTAGACCACAAGGGGGAATTAATGTTGAGTTCTTCCTTAGAGTGTTTGTTATTTTTCACGCTACGCGACCACAGGGGGTATTGATGGTGAGTGCTCCATCAGAGTGTTTATAGTTTACATTACAAGACCACAGAGAGAATTGACTTTGAGTGCTTCCCCAGAGATTCTGTAGTTATTCCGGAAAGACCGTAGGGGGAATTGACATTGAGTGCTTCCTCAGAGTGACTTTACCTTTTTTTACATTATTTGGATAGAGGAGTTAGACTGTGTGAGCTACCCAGAGGGTTAATATAAATATTGAATGTTTGTGATGTGCCTTCCAAGCCAAAGCACAAGCTTTTATTTGGTCCTGTTAGGTAGTCTTTTGAGATACCTGTTTGTGATACTTACTTGATTAAATGATGAAAATTAAATGATAATGAATGTAAATTGAAACTATTGGATTTGTTACTTTTGTGTACTCCTAGTCCCTTTTCTGCATTTCTAATATTACCTGCTATATATACTGAGTTATAATTGGCACAGATCTTGTAGTGGTTTCCTATTGGGATTTTGACTCACACCCTATTTGGGTCATGATTTTGGACCCAAATAGATTATATGGTTGTGGGTATAGATAAGGGAAAGCACCCTTCGTCATCAGGTACTTGATTTTTTTGAATCTGGAGAGCATGGGACCAAGCTGAGGCTTACGATGGTGCTATGGTTTATTTATTTTCTTTTTTTACTTTGGCTTCGTACTGTATTTCCAGTATTATAACTTGTTTGGATGTTTTCCTAGACATATGTGACATGAATAATTTATATATGTGTTTTAGTTGTTTATTTACTTTCAGTCTTTTGCTGTTTACTTTTTGTATAGTATTATTGCTTATGATACTATTAATTATTTTTTATTTTATTATGCATACTCTTCCAATGAGGGCATAGTTTCCCCACTAGCACACTCAAGGACCTCACTACTAGTCGGAAGCCTCTAGCATTTAGGGAAATGCACTTGAAGTTATGTGACCAAACGAGTATGGGACACCTTTGGGAGACACCTGAAACTGGGATGTTACAAAGGTCATGAGTCACATAGTTCTGCTCATGTGGTATCAATTGTTAGGAGCAGTAAGAAATCACTACTTTCCCCTATATCAAGACACAACAAAGCCCAATTCCTGATTCGTCACAGAACACCACGTAGTCGATGCCCTCCTCTGGAAGCCTCAAGATAGGATCACTCATCAAGCTTAACCTCAGTTGCTAAAAGATCTACTAAAATCATTCTATCCACATGAAGGGTTTTCCCTTCTTCGTCAATTCAATCATGGGTGCTTCCACTCTGGTGAAGTCGGGAACAAACCTCCGATATTACCCATCCAACACAAGGAAAATCTACACCTCATTAACGCTCTTGGGTGTCTCCCAAGCAAGAACCACCTTGATCTTTGTTGGATCCATTGCAACTCCAACCTATGAGATGACATGTCCTAGGAAGTGGACCTTTCGTTTCTAGAACTCAAACTTCGAGAGATTTTTGTAAATCTTGTGCTATCGAAGTGTGTCCAGAACCATCCTTAGGTGTATCACGTACTACTACTTGGAAATTGAATACACTAAGATGTCATCAATTAAGAATACTAAAAACCGGTCTAAGTACAATTGTAAGATCATGTTCATGAGTTCCATGAACATTGTTGGGGTGTTCTTCATGACAAATGGAATCACTAAGTACTTATAGTGGTCATAGAGACATTTAAAAGTCTTCTTCGAGATGTCCTCTTCTCGTACATGAAGCTGGTGATAGACTGATCTGAAGTATATCTTTGAGAACCATATCACTCCCTTCAGCTGATCGAAGAGCTCATCAATCCTCGGTAGAGGATACGTGTTCTTCACGGTCACCTGGTTCAGGTGTTGGAAGTTCACGCATAACCTCCAGCTTCAATATTCCATATTGGAAAACAACACTAGAGATGCCTATCGTGAAATTATGGGCCTTACAAACCCCTTTCTTTTCAATTCCTCCAACTCTACCCTCAGCTCCCGGAACTCTGCAGGAGCCATCCGATGTGCAGGTGTATATATCAATGTCGTCCTGGGGTATATATCAATGCATAAGTTTACCTCTCTATGAGGAGGTAGTCCTGGAACATCCTATGGAAGGACATCCTCATACTCATTCACCACTGTAGGAAACTATGGACTCATCTCATCCACTGCACCGAGGTTCATGCTAGCCAACTGATCAGTGATCGGATAAGACCTCCTATGTGCGAGTCCATCCTGCACTGCTCCTTTTTCCTTCTCACTAACAAAGGAAAACTGGTTCTCATCTCCTTGGACACACCGCACTATGCATCTAAAACAGTTGATCTGAGCATGAACTGCTGATAGACAATCCATACCCAGAATAATGTTGTAAGGCCTCAAAGCCACTACTAGGAGATCCCAGCCGAAGCTCTCACCTCTAAGAGTGAGCTCAAACTATCAGCACCAGTGTGTGATCATTGAATCCACTCCCATAGAAGTCTATAATCATAAGGATCGATGAAACGAATCGATCGAAATCTCTGATATCTGAATAAGGTCCGCGGTAAGGAAAGAGTGACTAGAACCTCTGTCTATAAGAACTATAGCTAAAGTGGATAAGACACAGATCATACCTTGTATCATTTCTAGGATGTTGGGACCATACGCCCTAATTGCCTGAAGTTGAGCCTACCCCTATCCACCTACTCCTAGAGCTCATGGTGGACCACTTGGGGGTGGTGGTGGTGGTACCTCATACCTACGCCCACTTATTGTCACTCATCCTGCTCCTTTGTCACATCCAACGCCTGGAGAACCGACCTATTCCTGTCTCTTTTTTTGCCTCATTGGTCCCCCGATCGTCTTTCAGTACTCTGCATGGTGAGTTAGTAAATCCCGAGAAATGTGCCACTACTCGCCGCATGCGTAGAAAACTCTACTCCTCTAATGACTCCATCAGCCCCTGGAGCCTCGTACCACCAACCCTTAGTCCTGGGGCCATCCTCCGAATAGTATGGACTGCTTGGGCCTCTGCGTCATCTGTCAGCTACCTACCACGTATGACTCGGTCACTTGTCACTCGGTGGTAGCTCCCACCATCGGTGCCTACTCTGCGAGAAAACTCTCCACTCGTAGAGCTCACTCCATCACCCCAACCTACTTAGGGATGTTGAGGGAAATCATCGATGACCTGATCTCCTATCAGAGACCCTGATCAAAGGTCTGGTCCCTAAAGAAATAGTCTCATACTATATCCGTAGAGTAACTGGAGAGGTCTGTGAAACTCACAGAGTACTCAGCCACTGTCAGGCTGCCCTTCTGTAGGTGATTGAGCTTCTATATGTGCACTGAGCACAAAGTCGTGCAGAATAACTCCTCCCTGAAAAGTCACTCAAATTTAGACTAGGTGAGGTTTTCCTCCTCATGAATTTGGATTGTCAAACTCCACCATCTCCCTACTGAGCCCTGTAGAAGGATCGCGGCTAGAACTGCCATCTGGTCAAGTGGAATCCTCACTAAGTGGATGACTCACGTCACTACCTCCAACCAATACTTAATAACCTGAGGACCTATATCCCCCCCCTGAACCTAGGAGGTCTCTATCTCTGGATATCATGTAAGGAATCGAGCCTACGTGCATCCTCTACCGATAGCATATATAGTAACTACTGACCAACAGGTAGGAGTAAAGCTGGGACACTGCTCTAAGGTGCCTTCTCAGGAAACAATCCCTATACTGAAGCCTCGTCACTTTGTGGACCTTCCTCGTGGTCATGCACTGGAATCTTGTCTGGCTATCTACGTGGAGGCATGATGAAAGAGATCAAGATGTATCATGATTAATATATTATACCTATTGAGATGAATATGACTCAGAAATATCATGAAAAAATATTCAAAGAAGCATCCCACCAGTGTATTCATGTACCGAGTTAGAAAACAAAATTCAGGGTCCTGGTGTATGGATACATAGGACGCTACACCAACACTGGAATCCCTAGCCTAAAAGCCGAACTTGGAACACTTAACACTATTTCCCTATAAAAATTTAAAGACTCTTATTTATTCTGGTAGAACCAACTGCCCTTTGATACCACTTTGTCATGACCCATACCCCAGGGCCCATGTCATGACTACCCCAAGCCCCCCTTCCATAGGCTAGGGGATGACGACTAGCACCGAGCTGGAATATGCCCAAAAAGGGAAGGAATTTACTTTAAACCTGTACACAACCCAAAATATCAAACTCTGGAAACTAAATACAAAGTAACCCACAACTGTCACTGAGACAACTTCTAATAGTACAGTACAAACTGAAAGTACAAAGGGGCCAGAATACAAGCCCAAAACCACAAAGGAAAGTAAAACTACCATGGTCTATCCACTTGAGACCCCACCTGAAGGGTAGGTGAAGGGTAGCTGTCTATAGCTATAGAAGTAAACTCGTCTGTCCTGTCTCACTAATAACCACATGGTCCCAGACCACCAAGGTCTTCGTCGAAGCATCGATCACCTGCACGAGACATGACACGTGCGGGCGAAGCCCGTGAAGGGGTGAGTAACACAATAATCAGTAGGGACCCTAAACCATTAAGGAAAGACCACAAAGAAAGTGGATTAAGAAAGACCACAAAGAAAAGATAGATCACACCAGGTATAACTCAATGTAGAAAAAGTAAGATTATTAGTCATAAAGTTGAAACATCTTGTACTACTGAGGGACTCATCCCTGATTAGTCACTGAGGTTCTCTCGACTACTGGACCACTGAGGTCGGCTCCGTTATTGGACCACTGAGGTCTGCTGGGCTACTGGACCAGTTAGGTCTACTGTTCTGCTGGACCACTGAGATCTATTCTGCTATTGGACCACTAAGGTCTTCTCAGCTACATGACCACTAATGTACAATAAGCTACTGGGCCACTAAGGTCCACTGCGATACTGGACCACTGCGATCCGCTCGGCTACAGGACCACTAAGGTCCTCTCAGAAACTGGACCATTGAGGTCTGCTCAGCTGCTGAACTATCGAGGTCCACTCATTATATTCTTCATGTCACAGCTAGTCGTAGGATTATTGGTCATAGAACACTTAATTCTAGTAGAATCTACTCCTCAATCCATTGGTCACATCTCACTGCCGCGAAGTCTCCCTTAGAGTATACCCAAAGGACCGTATCATCGCAAGGGTACTAACTACACAAATGGAGCATCAATCAGATGCTTGATCTGAAAGTTTCAAAGTTTTAGTAAACACAGACCAGTTAAATCTGGGCTGGGTCCAACTTGGTTGGACCAACCCGAACCAACCTGGTTTGGGGTCCCGCATGACCCGCCCTGATTCAGCCAACCTAACCCAACCCAACTTGGTTGGGTCTGGGTTGGTTCGGCCTGGCCTGGCCCATTGGGCCTTGTTGGACCCAACCCGATTTGGTCATGGGTCCAGCTTGCCAGGTCACCCAATAACCCAGTCTATATTCTTTCACCCAATCTGACTTAGTTGGATCGGTTTCTATCGAGCCGGGCTGCATAACAGACTGGTTTCCTATCTATCTGGCCCGCATGGTGGGCTAGTTCTCGTCTAGCCCAGGTGGCCCGATTCACTCCATCGTCCAGTCCCGCATCGACAGGACAACTTTGGTACAGCACAGATGCTGTGTTGGCGTCCGGTTCGCGCAGCCATGCGGCCAGCTGAGGCCAAGTGCCTCCCCTCCATACGCCACAACCCACCCCATGGGCTGCTCGAACTGATGCAATGCCCAACTAGTGACACCCCCTACACTGTCGTGACCCCTACTGGTTGCATCCTCTGCTACCCTGGTGTGCCGTCGGGGTGAACCGCCTCCCACCCGTGGCCACTGCTGGTGCACCGAACTCGCTCTAGTGGTCCATTTTCAGATCCTTCTATGCTTCCGAGTTTTTTGGGGCACCATTGTCACTACTGGGTATTCCTCACACAATTATTTAATGAATTTTAAAAATAGTTTGAAATTACATTCCGGCCACTTCAGCCCTTGGAATCACGTGATGTCTTAGAGTCTAGTCTCGAAATAACCCCATTTAATTTTCAAAAAAATTACTTGGAATTATGGGGTATTAGATAATTCATCTATTAAGGGGGCCAACCAAACTGATTTGTCCAAGAAACCAAATCTTCACAAAGTCAAAAGTTGTGTTCTGTATTTTATCCATGTCTCGAGCAGTAAATGTCCAAATAGTGCCAAATTTTTGGTGAATATATTTATGAGGTGGGCAATTTTTTTTTAATTTTTTCCAAAGTGATATAAGACTGTTTGGAAACTCAAAACTAGGGGCCAAGTTTTTTATCGAAATCTGAGGGCTCAAAATGACCTTCCATATTACTTGTTAAATGATACCTTGGGCACCCCATTTTCAAGTTCAACCTGGAGGCAAGGTGATTCTATTTTGGAGTCCAAGAGTAGTCTCTCTATAGATACCCAAGTCTTTTACACATATTATTACATTAATTTTAACATAAATATTCAATAAAAACAACCCAAAGATTAAGAGGCTTAGTGTGTTTGGAAGACTATGTTCATAATAAATAAAAGTGAAACTGAAATAAAATTAATTTATTTTAATATCTTCAATGAGATCCTGAATCCCTTTGAACTCCTAAAACTACATAGAATAACATGGGGAATACATAAACAAATGGGTGAGATCTAAATCCCAGTAAGAGAATAAACACAATGAAGTATAACATATGAGTCACAAGGCATATCATGATATCATAAAAGACAAGGTGCGTGGATAAAAATAGGGGAGAATGAAATAAATAACATAGAATCAAAGATCATGGCATCATAGGAATGTGGAGAAAATATAAAACATAATATAAAAATAAGTTAAGGCTAACTTTCCAGACAAAATAACATGGTGGATAAAGTCCCATCATTGATTAGGTTTACTCCCTAATCCCATACATGTGATATCATGAGACATAAATGTTACCTAATACATTGGATCTATAACTGATTGAATCCATTATAACATGTACATGATTATCTGTTCCAAAAATAGAAATCAAATGTAGGCCATAAATATAAGAGGTGTTTATGGAAATAAATGGGTTGCATAATCATGTCTTATAGCATATACAGATGATATACCATAATGGTTTCCATGAAATATGGGATTAAAACATTCTTGGATTTCCATCGGTAAAAAAATAACCATAGATCATGAATAATTATCTCTATGTGAAGTGAATATGTGAAAAATATTGGTTAGAAACTTTGGAAATATATCACTTGAGAAGGGTTTCAGGGAAAAGGGTAAAGAATCTTTAAAGAGGGGAAAGAATATTAATTTCCCTAAAATTAGTAATTAACTAAAAAAGGTTTTACATAATGTAATAAGAAAATTTATAAACCAGGGATGGTTTAAATAATTTTATGCAGTAGCACTTGAAATGGGATAAGAAGCATATAAGTTCCCTTTAATCGGATTTGCTTATCAAATGAAATTGAGAATGGAACCTTCAAATCATATATATCACCATCAAAGAAAAGTGAATTTAACTAGGTATATATGTGTATGAAATATATACAGAATATAGAATAAGTACATAAGAATAATATATAGATAAAGTGGGGAAAATAGAGATAAATCATATCCCAAAGAAAATTGGTTGGTTCAGAGAGAACCCTTACCTAAGGTTTCAGAATCATTCTGCACTTGAACATATGTTCTAAATAATCACTACTAAAAATATAGCCTTTATCAGTTCTTGAAAATGCCTTTAAAAGCACTAGAAAATCGTTGTTAATCGAGGAGAAGATAGGGGTCCCCTTTATCAGCTCTAAAAAACACGTTGATAAAAGGGGAATTTTATCAGTGCTAAAAAAAGCGCTGATAAAAGTTAAAAAAACATTATTTTTTTTATTCGGGAGGGGCTTCAACAGCACCCTCCACCCCAGCCCTCATGCCCCACCCATCCTTTAACAACGCTAGACTTTATTCCACCTGCACGTGCGACCTGACTTTCCCTAGATTCAAACTCTGGACCTGCTGCCTGTGCACCTAAGCCTTTACCACTCCACCATATTGCGTTGCTCTTCATTTATTACTACATCTATTTATTTTTATATATATATAGTTATATTTACTCCTATATTAATATATATTTATATTAATATATATATATATATATATTAATATATATAGTTATATTAATATATATATTTAGTTATATTAATATACATATTTAGTTATATATATATATATTTATATTTTGAACAGAAACTTCACCCACACTATTACAGTTCATGCTCTTCCCGGCATAGCTTGTTCCCACCAGAGGTGTACCAAGCCCCATGGCTCAAATGGGAATCTCAACCCGAGTGAGTAAAACTGGTCTCCCCATGCTGCCCTGCACTGTCAAGGTGATAAGTCACACGACACGGAATGACGTCAGCCAAAGCCTGCAACCAGTGGGAATCAAACCCCCAACTTTGAGGAACCAATAGAATGACCCAACCAACTGGGCCACCCCGTGGGGGCTTTATTTATATTAATATATATATATATAGTTATATTAATATATATATATATATATATATCTGTATATTAATATATATAGTTATATTTATATATTAATATAATTATTCATATATTAATATATATTTATAAGATTAGTTTTAAATACATTTATAAAATATACCTTTTTGTGCATGTTTATAAATAAATAAATACATATATACAACACACACACACATATTATATGTGTATTTGTAAGTATAATTATATATATTTATATATATTTAGAAATATTATATATTAATATGTATATACATATATATGTTTAGAATATATAGATAATATATATCAGTTTGTCAATATAGACACACACATACACATCATATAGGTATATAAATATTAATATATTTGTATTTTAAATAAAATGGATATTATTATTTTATTTATATAATCCTTATATATTGAGAAATATACTTTATATGTAAATATGTTTAATTATTTATTTGTAAAATTAAAATTTTATGGGTGAATATATAAAAACATCACTACAAAAACATGCTTTATCAGCGCTCAAAACTAGCTTTAATATCACTACAAAAGCGCTGTAAAGCACAAAACTGATAAAGGGGGGTATCCCCTTTATTAGCGCTAAAGAGGTGATGATAAAGGGATTATTTATCGGTGCTAAAAAATTACTGATAAAGAGATCATTTATCAGCACTACAAAAATTCTGATAAATGCCATGCCAGCTATAACATAAAATTCTACAGCAGCACACCCAAATAAGACCTTAAAAAAATCAGCATATCAACAAGTATACCCATACAAAATTAACACATAATTCATAAGGTAATTACAGCAAGAATATACATACAACAAGTATATCCATACACAACTAAAACATAATTCATAAGTTCATTAAATACATAAAGAATTCAATTCAGAATTCAGGGGGGTTGGGGGGGCTGTTCAGGGGTTTTGGGTGGCTGTCTAAGGCGGGTAGGGGGTGTCCAGGGGGTGGGGGTGTCCGGGGGGATGGGGGTGTCAAGGGGGGTGAGGGGGGGGGGGGGGGGGGGGGCTATCCTGGGTGGTGGGGGTGGGGTTTCCATGGTGGTGTATAGGGGGTGGGATGGTGTCTAGGGGGGGGTGGGGGTGGTCCAGGAGGTTGGGGGGATGTACAATGGGGGTGGGGTGGTGTCCAGGGGGGTGGGGGTGGCTGTACATGGGGGTGGGGGTGTTCAGGGGGTGTGGGGGTGTCCAAGTGGTAGGGTGGTGTCTAGGAGGGGTGGGGGGCCATCCAAGGGGTGGGGGATGTACATGGGGTTGGGGGGTGTCCAGGGTGAGTGGGGGGGGGGGGGGGGCTGGGTGTCCTGGGGGTTAGGGGGGATTTCCATGGGTGGGGGTGTTTAGGGGGTGGGGGTGTCCAGGGGGTGGGGTGGTGTCCAGTGGGGGTGGGGGGGGGGCATTGTCCAGGGGGTGGGGTGGTGTCCAACGGGGGTGGGGGTGGGGTTGGTCCTGGAGGTTGGGGGGGGGGGGTCCAAGGGGTTGAGTGGTGTCCAGGGGGGTGGGGGTGTCCAGGGGGTGGGGGTGTCCAGGTGGTGGGGTGGTGTTTAGGAGGGGTGGGGGGAGTCCAGGGGGTGGGGGCCATCCAGAGGGTTGGGGGTGTCCAAGGGGGGTGTGGGGGGGGGGGGGGGGTATCCATGGCGGTGTCCAGGGGGTGGGGTGGTGTCTAGGTGGGTGGGGTGGTGTCCAGGGGTTTGGAGGGGGGGGATTTCCACGGGGTGGGGGGTGTCCAGGGGGTGGGGTGGTGTCCAGGGGGGTGGTCCAGGGTGTTGGGGGGCATTCAAAGGGGGGTGGGGTGGTGTCCATGGGGGTGGGGGTGGCTGTCCATTGGGGTGGGGTGTCTAGGGGTGATGGGGGGTGTCCAGGTGGGGGGGGGGGGGTGACTAGGAGGGGTGAGTCCATGGGGTGGGGGGCCATCTAGGGGGTTGGGGTAGGGGTCTAGGGGGTGGGGGCTATCAGGGTGGGGGGGGGGGGGCTGTCCATGGGGGTGTCTTGGGGGGGAGGGGTGGGGTGGTGTCTGGGGGTTTGGGGGGGCTTTCCCGGGGGTGGGGGTGTATAGGGGGGGTGGGGGTGTCCAGGGGGTGGGGGTGGTCCAGGGGGTTGGGAGGGCTATCCAGGGTGGGGGGGGGGGTGGTGTCCAGGGGGTGGGGGTGGCTGTCCATGGGGGGTGGCGTGTCCAGGGGGTGGGGGTGTCTACGTGGTGGGGTGGTCTCTAGGAGGGGTGGGGGGAATCTAGGGGCTAGGTGTCCGTCCAGGGGGTTAGGGTGTCCAGGGGGTGGGGGGCTGTCCAAGGTGGTGGGGGCTGCCCATGGGGGTGTTTAGGGGGGTGGGGTGATTTCCAGGTGGTGGGGGGTGGGGGGGGGAATTAATGGTTTTAATGGAATGAATTTCATGGATTTTAAGATCACTGGTATTTTTAAAATGGTTTTGGAATAGTTTTTATTTCAATATTATGTGTTTCTTTAGGAAATAATAAATGCTTTTGGTGTGTATTGTAAGAAGGGGGATTTGGTTATTAGAAAATTGATTACATTTTTATTGTGGGATAAAAATACTATATGATTTTTTAAATGGAACCTTAAAAGGGATTTTTATAAACCATTGGGGAGTTTTAAATAGAAAGAAGTCTCTATTATGTGATTTTGAAATGGTTTTATGAAGAATTATTTATGATGTATCTTTATGGGATTTGTGATTTTGTGTCCCTTGTTTTAGAACATCAGATTATTATACTAAAGGTTTTGTTTTTGATAATTCTTTAGAATTTTACCACTATAAATGAATCAAAAAGTCCATAATTGGATATCTCAGGTAGTCATTCATGTGATCCAACTATTGTCTTCCTAGTATTGGTCTATACTCAAACTCTTGTGGAAGTGGAATAGCCATGTTATTCTCAGATCATTTATTATTCATGGGAGTTTCTAAAATACCATCCACTATTTTTTATTAGTGATCAAGGATCGTAGGAGGTAGCGAAGTGGGTATCTATGATTAATGGGATCTTCGAGTTGTTAGAAACTCTATAATCCATAGGGGTGGGGGAAATCCACGGGGGTAGGGGGCTGTCCACGGGGGTGGCGGGCCTATCTAGGGGGGTGGGTGGGGTTTTTCACAGGGTTGGGTATGTCTAGGGGGGGTAGGGGGTGTCCAGGGGGTGATTGGGGCTATCTAGGGGAGTACGGGGTGTCTACGAGGGTGGGCGGGCTGTCCACGGGGGTGGCAGGGCTGTCCAGGGGGGTTGGGGGTGTCCAGGTGGGGTAGGCGGGCTGTCTATGGGGTGTAGGGGTCTCCAGGGGTGGGAGGGATATCCATGGGGGGTAGGGGCTGTCCACGGGGGGAGGGGTGTCTAGGGGGGGTGGGCGGGCTGCCTATGGGGACAGCGGGGCTATCGAGGGGGGTCAGGTGTGTCCAGGGGGTGGGAGGGATTTCCACGGGAGTGGGAGAGCTATCCATGAGGGTGGGGGGGGGGGGCTGTCCAGGGGGTACGAGGTGTCCAGTGGGGTGGGTGGGATGTCCACGAGGGTGGAAGGGATGTTTAGGGGGGTACGAGGTGACCAAGTGTAAGGACCCGACCCCCAAATGCCCGGAGCTGGTTCCCATGAGACATGATGTACCAAAATTACATTACAAACATTTACAAAAAATTACATCATGTCCCAATAATACAGAGTCTCGTGAGGTTCTGGTTCTGGGAAAACCAGTTGCATTCTGAAATGTTCCATTTGTTAAAAATGTAACCTGAAATTTTTTAATAAAAAACATAGGGTGATCATTGAAATACTTAGTAAGGGGTTTTGAAAATACTTAATATAGTTTATGAAAACTACCTTTGGAAATAATTTCACATACATAAAATAATTCCTTTTAAGAAAACATCACAACACCTCAATGGTAGCTATAAAAAATTTAGATCAATACATGCACAAGTATTAGAACATACCACTGAAAGTTACTGAACTATCAAAATAAGCATGCTTGCATGGAGGTACATAAAAACTACTAAGTAAGAACAACCTAGCATGAAAGGTTTTCCAATACTACTAGACAAGAATATTTTTAGAGTTGCGCATAATTAATCTCACTACAACTTATCTAAATGCACATGATGACATAATAAATGTAATGCTAACATTTTCATTAATAATCTGGGAAGGAAAACCGATCATGCATCATATGTCATACACACTTAAACTCATACTCATAAGTAATGGTTCTTGAGTAACATACACATAATGAGGGATTATAATGCAGAACCTTTTGTAAACATATTGTCGAGGTCTTGGCCAAGACATCTATTGATTAAGGCCTCAAACATAATCCATAATCTCTTTAATCAATATTCTACTAATTGAATATTTTCTGGTTAATTAAATTACATAGTCATAACGAGGAAAATGCTTATGTCAGACTATTTCAAGGCCTCGACCAAGACGTCTAGTGAATAAGTCCTTGGCCAAAATCCATAACTCGTAAAATGGGAAAGGCCTCGGCCAATTCTGCTTCTAGTTGTCTCATGAGACCCACCGATGCATCGAGGGGCTAAAACGGGCCCCACCCGTCACATAATAAGTCCAATGCATTCCTCATACCTCATAAATAAAAGTGCACATACCAATTTGATTTATTTAATTTAATTTTATTAGATATCACCCAAGGTGTCCCATATTACTTTGGGTAATTTAATTTCATTTCTCATTATTTTTCATATTCATGCATTATTGAATACATCAATAAATAAAGTGGATAATGAAACTATTGTACATTTACAGTAGAAATACATGATATAACAATGAACATATAAAGTTTTATGATAACCATTACCCAAGGAAGGCATGAATAAGTAAAATATCTATCGCACATGTAATAATAATAAAAGTACATAAAATGACGAATGAATGAGGTTTGCCACATGAAATGATAACTTCTTATCTTAAAGTCCCCATTTCATGCACATTTAATAAAACAAATGCTGATAAAAGTCCTAGTGAACATGAAATTAGACCAAATCACAATTTGATTAACTAATAACAATAACTGCGGGGGGTTCATTATTTAATAAGCATTTAATGAGAAAACACATAACTCCTTAAATCTTTTTATCCTTAACAAAATCATTTAAAAATCAAAATGGAGTTAATATAATAAATGGAGGTTTGACATAAGAAAATTTTGGTTTAACCACTAAAATTAGCATTCATTAAGGTCATACATGCATTAATTAAATTCTGTTATTCATTACTTGGAAATAGGGTTTTAAGAAATCATACATATACAAATATTTACACAACTGTATGTATAAGAGATGTAAATATTTAATATTTCCATAACTGAAATAATATTTATTAACATATTACATGTAATAAATAATTCAAATAAGTATTTAATTAATAAAACCACTTGAATGAATACAAAAACACGTTAGGTTTATAACTTGTGTAACTGAAAGTGCACACATGTATGAAATTTAGGGTTTTGCACACCAAATGTAAATCCAATTGAACCAAAATGACATGTCCCATTTAAAACATTACCTAAGGCTTGGAATTCATCCTATAGGAATTATAAATCAGACCTGAGTGGTGATACATAATTATGTATATAGACACACACACACACACACACACAGGTTTCAGAAAACAAATTCCATTTATAACCCTAAACTTATTTCGCACATAAAATATTACTTAAGGATAAGTGTTCATGTCTTGAAAGTAATAATTGATTGTTTTCAAAAACATATACACATAATTACATAATTATACATTTACATATACAAATTTTACAAAAAGGGATTTGCATATTACAAGTAAATTCAAAATACCCTTTATGTGTATATAATCTTTTATAAACCATACTGATTTATTTGAAAATCTTTAAAATGGATTTGGGTTGGGGTTATATACATATATATATATATATATTTATGTATACTTATACACCCTAAAATATATACTTATAAGCCATATAATGGAATCCTTTCAAAACTAACCCTACATAAATTATTTGAGTTTACAAACCATGAACAATCTCCCTTGAAAAATGGAAGGTGATACTGTGCCAATAGGTTCATGCATGTTACGTACTATAACCTATCTATATATATTTATATATATATATATATAAATTAATGTAAAATTTGATTTTCATGTGATATAAAAACTGCAAACATCCTAAACCAAATCCAAGATCATCAAAACAGTAAATAAGAAAGGAATTTCAGGGTTTTCAACATGGATAAAAATGTTTATATACATATATATACAAACTGTATAAAAATATATATACTTATGTAAAAAAAACTCATTTTCACTCCAAATAATAAGAACTCTTCTTGAAAATCTTAAAAACTTAAATGTAGAGGATGCGTAGAGGGTTTTAGGGTTTTAAAAACCAAAAACAAGATTATACGCCTATGTATATATAATCTGTATAATTTTATAAACTTATATAAGACTTGTTCAACGTAAACTATACTGAAAAAAACCACCCTTACATAGACAGAGGAGGAAGAGTTGGGTTGGCAGAGGCTTGCTGTGGGGTGTTCGGGAACTCAGGGGAAAGGTGGATAGGTTATAACCCGTAGGGTTTCACCCACATGGGTGAGAATTTAAAAGGCCAGGGGATGCTTGGAAATCCTCGGCTGACTCCCCACGAGGGTCCTACTGCATGACTACCAAGGGTGAGGGAAGAGTTTTGAGTTGGGTAAACAATAATGGAAATATATATATATTCCATATAAACTTATCCGAGGAGCATGAATCAGGTGGACAAGTGGGGTAGGTTCGTGGAAAGGTGAGGACAAAGGGACCCTCCGAGGGTCATGGGTATCAGGTGCAATGGAGAGGGAGCGGGGTGAGGGCAATGGCCTACTGGTTCGGTCAAGCAGGGAGACAATGCCAGAGGTTGGGGAGGTGCTCATGAAGGTCAACGACGAGGTGATGGAAAGGTTCACGTGACGGTGCATAAGCGGCGGCGCTCGGGTGGCCGATGGCGAGGCGACGACAGGGAGGCACTCCGTCGAACCGGCTGCAACGCGAGGAAGAAGACCCCCCCTTTTCGATATTATTATTATTATTTTTTCTTAAGTCCCATTTTATTTCCATTTTTTTATTATTTTAATTGTTTTTTTTGTTTGGCCGTGCTAACCCTAACCGGGCCCCCCCCATATCCCATATGAGATTTCATTACCCCTTTTTTATTTATTTTTCTTTCGGTGTTTTATTAACCTATTATTATTATATCAACTAGTCAAAAGTTATATTATTTAATAATCCATTATTTAATGTCAATAATTGTTATATCCTATTAACAAGTCAAAATTTAATTTTATTTAAACATTACTTTAGAAAAGTAAAGTTTACTTAATACCTTAGTTATTATAAACATATATCACAATATAAATAAACTAATTTTAATTAAACTTGTAAATAAACAGGTATATTTTTATATAAATCATAACATAAATAATTTTATTAAAAAGAGACCAATTATATATAAATATATATATATATTTACATTTATAAATCATTTATATATCCATAATTCATATTATAAATCTTAATAAATAAAATTCTAATTAATTTGAAACAAACATGTATTTATTATTAATTATAAAATATTTACATATTACTATTATTAATTTCATTATTTAAAATTATTATTAATTATTTATAAATTAATAATTTCTATAATGATAATTTATCCAATATATATTATATCATCTAAATTTAAAAGTTATAAAACAAATAAGAATCTATTTTTATAACAAAGTTGGTTAAATTAAATTGCTACAACAAAATACATACTATTAATAATTTAATAAAATGTTAATCCAAAAACACTCATTATAATTGCATACACACATATATATATATGTCATTTTTTTTGAAAATGTACAATACCCATAATAATTACTCATTTTTTTGCATAAATTATGCATTTCACTAAATAATTTCAAAAGGACATGTATTCTGATTTTATAGTAACATTATTTTTATTAATAATTTTATAACTAAATAATCTAATCATAATTTTATAATGATATTCATTCAAAACTTAATATATAAAACAATTACATATATAAAATACCCACTTATTATTATTAATTTTACCACGTTGACGAGTACTTAATTTTTCTTTAATTAAACATCATATGGATAACAGCTATAATTATAGCCGTTGAGTTTCAAACGGTTACACGAGGTAATGGTCAGATTGGTGGAAATATAAAACCTAGTCCTGGGGTGTCTTAAACCCAAGGTGATTGAAGGAGAAGGAGGAGAAAAAGATGGTGCACGTCATACCTTTGGTGCTTAGTGCGGCTGCGGTGGCTTCAACCATTATTATGTTTGTTATGGAGGATGCTAAAGACCCCTATCATTTACTCGGGGTTCTCGTTGTTTTGAGTGATGTCCCTTTAATCTTAATAGGTTTGTTGGTGGGTATTTTCTGTTAGTTGTGATATCTTGTTCCATTTTAAGGTTTTATCTATTGTAATGTAATGAGTGCAAGACCTTCTTTATCCTTTTTGTTTTCTCATTCACTTAATTAGAACCCTTTTACTCGCACTATAAATAAACCATCTTAAAACAAGGGGATATAAGGTAAAGCACAAAAATATAATATTATTCAAGTTCATCATGCTTGGGGCATTAAATTATTCCCCCTACAAAGAATTGCGTCCTCGCAATTCCACTCGTAAACTGGAAAAGAAAAATCCCCAGACAGTCAAAATTACCAAAATGGAATATTTGGTTCAGTCAATGGAATACCCAAGTTGGTACTTAGTTCCTTTGCCTCACTATCCCAGATACACCTTTAGCAGTATGTCTTGAACTCCTTCTCATGTGTTCTACACACAGGATTCCATAGGGAGGCTCGTTCGGTAATAAAGTCAGGGATGTCTGAATGGACATATTCTATGGTACTCCATCGAACTACATCACGCTCAAGATATTCCATTAGAACCATACGATTACAAAGTCTGAGGATTAGAATTTGGAATATGAAGGTTGCTCTGTGGTTCCTATCTTGGGCAGCTACTAGAAAACATGCTCTGGTAGAATAATTCTCTGCTAGAGTGTATCATCAAAAAAGACCTTCGATATATCTCCCCCTCTTCCTATAATAAGGGAGTTGGGTATTGGAAATGAGGTGGAATACATGGTTATCCCCTTGTAAGGAACAAAGAATTTCTTGGCTGTTGGATAATTCATACATTCGTTTACATGATCCTTACAGATGGAGGAAAGAAGGATGGTCCACAACGCACACCTTGATTAGGATATCCTCTAGAATTTCATCAGGTAGGGATGAGATGTTTGTTTGTCCGTCCATCTGAAAATAAATTCTTGAGAATTCACTTAAAAGTTCAGATAAGGTATAGACAGGAAAGGAAAAAAAATAATATTTCAATAACACATAAGTTTATACATTAGTGCCTGAATTTCCTTAATGATTTTTACAAGAACTCCACATAGAGAAGAAAAACTCCCTGACATCCTTAGTGTTGTCCCTTCTCAAACATTCTAGGATTTAGCCACTAAAAAGAACATAAAACAACTATGTTGTAACTTTACAAATCCCAACTCCATAACCAATTCGCTGATGTCCTCAACTCTATTCCTAGGGTGGATACCAGTTTCTCGATCACTCTTGCCCAGATACACCTCAAGTAAGTGGGGTTAAACTCCCGCATAGAACAGTTGGGTTACCAGATAGAGGCATGAGCAGTGAAAAGCTCCGCGATATCAAAATGGACTTGGTCCCTACAGATTCACCATACTACCTCAAAGACAAGGGGTTTGATGTCAAAGAGTCTCCCATACAGACTGAAACTCAAGACTTGAAAAAGATAGGCTGCACAGATATTTCCTTCCTCGGCGGATTCCTGGAAAACCCTTAAAGCCACATAGTTTGCAGATTGGGTAAAACATAGGAAAAGACCTTCATAATATTTCCCCCGACGCATATTGTATACAAGTTGTGCATAAGTTATATGATAGTAAACATGGCTCGATCCTCGGAAGAGTTTAAGGATATTTGAGTTGTTAGACACTTGGTAAAGATGCTTGCAGGATAGTCGGAGGTTTCCAAATGGTTCATAGTCTTCCATACATGACCTAACAATTATAGTCTCGAGAATTTCAGTGGGAAGGGAAAAAAGACTTGTTAGTGATCTTTCGTCTGCCATCTGAAAATTTACTATATAATTACTTAGTAATGATCAGTCATATATTTATACTACCTGGTTTTCCAGAGTTATTTGAACCTATCCTTTGATACCAACTGTAAGGACACGACCCCCAAATGCCCGAAGCCGGTGCCCATGATACATGATGTACCCAAATTACATTACAAACATTTACAAAAAATTACATCATGTCCCAATAATACAGAGGCTCATGAGGTTCAGGTTCTGGGAAAACCAGCTGCATTCTGAAATGTTCCATCTGTTAAAACTGTAACCTGAAATTTTTTAATAAAAAACGTAGGGTGAGCATTGAAATACTTAGTAAGGGGTTTTGAAAATACATAATACAGTTTATGAAAACTACCTTTGGAAATACTTTCACATACATAAAATAATTCCTTTTAAGAAAACATCACAACACCTCAATGGTAGATATAAAACATTTAGAGCAAGACATTCACTAGTATTAGAACATACCACTAAAATTTAATGAACTATCAAAAAGTTAATGAACTATCAAAATAAGCATGCTTGCATGGAGTTACATAAAAACTATTAAGTAAGAACAACCTATCATGCCAGGTGTTCCAATACTACTAGACAAGAATATTTTTAGAGTTGCACATAATTAATCTCACTACAACTTATCTAAATGCACATGATGACATAATAAATGTAATGCTAAAATTTGCATTAATAATCTAGGAAGGAAAACCGATCATGCACCATATGTCATACACACTAAAACTCATACTCATAAGTAATGGTTCTTGATTAACATACACATAATGAGGTGTTATAATGCAGAACCTTCTGTAAACATATTGTTGAGGTCTCGACCAAGACATCTATTGATTAAGGCCTCGACCATAATCCATAATCTATTTAATAAATATTCTACTAATTGAATATTTTTTGGTTAATTAAATTATATAGTCATAATGAGGAAAATGCATATGTCGGACTGTGTCAAGGCCTCGGCCAAGATGTCTATTGAATAAGACCTCTGCCAAAATCCATAACTCGCAAAATGGGAAAGGCCTTGGCCAATTTCGCTTCTAGTTGTCTCATGAGACCGACCGATGCATCGAGGGGCTATAGCAGGCCACACCCATAACATAATAAGTCCAATGCATTCCTCATACCTCATAAATCAAAGTGCACATACCACTTTGATTTATTTAATTTAATTTTATTAGATATTACCCAAGGTGTCCCATATTACTTTGGGTAATTTAATTTCATTACTCATTATTTTTCATATGCATGAATTATTGAATACATCAATAAATAAAGTGGATAATGAAATTATTGTACATTATGGTAGAAATACATGATATGACAATGAATATATAAAGTTTTATGATAACCATTTCCCCAGGCAGGCATGGATAAGTAAAATATCTATCGAACATGTAATAATAATAAAAGTACATAAAATGATGAATGAATGGGGTTTTCCACATGAAATGATAAATTCTTAGCTTAAAGTCCCCATTTCATACACATTTAATAAAACACATGCTGATAAAAGTCCTAGTGAACATGTAATTAGACCAAATCACAATTTGATTAACTAATAATAATAACTGTGGGGGGTTCATTATTTAATAAGCATTTAATGAGAAAACACATAACTCCTTAAATCTTTTTATCCCTAACAAAATTATTTAAAAATCACAATGGAGTTAATATAATCAATGGAGGTTTGACATAAGCACATTTTGGTTTAACCACTAAAATTAGCATTCATTAAGGTCATACATGCATTAATTACATTCTATTTTTCATTACTTGGAAATAGGGTTTTATGAAATCATACATATACAAATATTTACACAACTATATGTATAAGAGATGTACACATTTAATATTCCCATAACTGAAATAATATTTATTAACATCTTACATGTAATAAATAATTCAAATAGGTATTTAATTAATAAAACCACTTGAATGAATACCAAAACACATAAGGTTTATAACATGTGTAACTGAAAGTTCACACATGTATGAAATTTAGGGTTTTTCACACCAATTATAAATCCAATTGAACCCAAATGACATGTCGCATTTAAAATGTTATCGAAGGCCTGGAATTCATCCTCTAGGAATTATAAATCAGACTTGAGTGGTGATACATAATTATGTATATAGATAAATAAATAAATAAATAAATAAATAAATAAATAAATATATATATATATATAGGTTTCAGAAACATAATTCCATTTAGAACCTTAAACTTAGTTCGCACATAAAATATTACTTAAGGATTAGTGTTAATGTCTTGAAAGTCATAATTGATTGTTTTGGAAAACATATCCGCATAATTACATAATTATACATTTACATATACAAAGTTTACAAAAAGGGATTTTTATATTACAAGTAAATTCAAAATACCCTTTATGTGTATATAATATTTTATAAATCATACTGATTTATTTGAAAATCTTCAAAATGGATTTGGGTTGTGGTTATATACATACATATATATATATATATGTATGTATACTTATACACCTGAAAATATATACATATAAGACATATAATGGCAGCCTCTAAAAACTAACCCTACATAAATTATTTGAGTTTACAAACCATGAACAATATCCCTGAAAAAATGGAAGGTGATACTGTCTCAACAAGTTCATGCATGGTACGTACTATAACCTATCTATATATATGTATATATATATATAAACATAAATGTAAACTTTGATTTTCATGAGAAATAAAAACTGAAAACATCCAAAACCAAATCCAAGATCCTCAAAATAGTAAATAAGAAAGGAATTTCAGGTTTTTCAACACGGATCAAAATGTTTATATACATATATATACAAATTGTATAAACATATATATACTTATGTAAAAAAAACTCATTTGCACTCCAAATAATAAGAACTCTCCTTGAAAATCTTGAAACCTTAAATGTAGAGGGTGGGTAGAGGGTTTTATGGTTTTAAAAACCGAAAACAAGACTGTACGCCCGTGTATATATAATCTGTATAATTTTATAAACTTATATGAGACTAGTTCAACATAAAATAGAATGAAAAAAAAACCACCCTTACATAGACAGAGGAGGAAGAGTTGGGTTGGCAGAGGCTTACTAGGGGGTCTTTGGGAGATCAAAAGAAAGGTGGAGAGGTTATAACCTCTTGGGTTTCACCCACATGGGTGAGAATTTTAAAGGCCGGGGGATACTTGGCAAGCCTCGGCTCACTCCCCACGAGGGTACTACTGCATGACTACCAAGGGTGAGGAAAAAGTTTTGAGTTGGGTAAACAATAATATAAATATATATATATATATATATATATATATATATATATTCCATATAAACTTATCCAAGGAGCATGAATCAGGTGGAAAAGTGGGGCAGGTTCGTGGAAAGGTGAGGACAAAGGGACCCTCTGAGGGTCACGGGCGTCGGGTGAAATGGAGAAGGAGCGGGGTGAGGGCGACGACCTACTGGTTCGGTCAAGCGGGGAGACAATGCCGGAGGTCAGGGAGGCGCTCATGAAGGTCGACGGTGAGGTGACGATAAGGGTTGCGCGACGGTGCATAGGCGGTGGCGCTCGGGCGACCGATGGCGAGGCCATGACAGGGAGGCGCTCCGTCGACCTGGTTGCAGCGCGAGGAAGACGACCCCCCCTTTTCGATGTTATTATTTTTTTCTTAATTCCCATTTTATTTCCATTTATTTTATTGTTTTAATTGTTTTTTTGTTTGGTCGCGCTAATCCTAATCGAGTTCCCCCCAAACCCTATACAAGATTTCATTCCCCCCTTTTTATTTGTTTGTCTTCTGGTGTTTTATTAACCTATTATTATTATATCAACTAGTCAAAATTAATATTATTAAATAATCCATTATTTAATGTTAATCATTATTATATACCATTAAAAAGTCAAAAGTTAATTTTATTTAAACATTACTTTAGAAAAGTAAAGTTTACTTAATACCTTAATTATTATAAACATATATCACAATATAAATAAATGAATTTTTATTAAACTTATAAATAAACATGTATATTTTTAAATAAATCATATCATAAATAATTTTATTAAAAAGAGACCAATTATATATAAATATATATATTTACATTTATAAATCATATATATATATATATATTTATAATTCATATTATAAATCTTAATAAATAACATTCCAATTAATTTGAAACAAACATTTATTTATTATTAATTATAAAATATTTACATATTACTGTTATTAATTTCATTATTTAAAATCATTATTAATTATTTATAAAGTAATAATTTTTATAATAATAATTTATCCAATATATATTATATCATATAAATTTAAAAGTTATATAACAAATAAGAACCTATTTTTATAACAAAGTTGGTTAAATTAAATTGATACAAAAAAAATACGTACTAGTAATAATTTTATAAATCGTTAATCCAAAAATAGTCATTATAAATGCATATATATATATATGCCATTTTTTTTGAAAATGTACAATACCCATAATAATTACTCATTTGTTGGCATAAATTATGCATTTCACTAAATAATTTCAAAATGACATGTATTCTGATTTTATAGTAACATTAGTTTTATTAATAATTTTGTAACTAAATAGTCTAATCATAATTTTATAATGATATTCATTCAAAACTTAATATATAAAACAATTACATATATAAAATACTCGCTTGTTATTATTAATTTTACCATGTCGACGAGTACTTAATTGTTCTTTAATTAAACATCATATGGCTAAGGGCTATAATTATAGCCTTTGAGTTTCCAACAGTTACACAAGGTAACAGTCAGATTGGTGCCAATATAAAACCTGGTCTTGGGGTGTCTTAAACCCAGGGTGGTTGAAGGAGAAGGAGGAGAAGAAGATGGTGCACGTCATACCATTGGTGCTTAGTGTGGCTGCGGTGGCTTCGACCATTATTATGTTTTTTATGGCGGATTTTAAAGACCCCTATCGTTTACTCGGGGTTCTCGTTGTTTTGAGTGGTCTCCCGGTAATCTTAATAGGGTTGTTGGTGGGTATTTTAGGTTAGTTGTGATCTCTCGTTTCATTGTAAGGTTTTATCTGTTGTATTATAATGAGTACAAGACCTTCTTTATCCTTTTTGTTTTCTCATTCACTTAATTTGAACCCTTTTACTCGCACTGTAAATAAACCATCTTAAAACAAGGGGATACAAGGTGAAGCACCAAAATATAATATTATTCAAGTTCATCAGGCTTGGGGCATTACACCAAGGGGGTGGGAGGGATGTCCATGGGGGTGGGTGGGCTATCCACGGGGGTGGGCGGGATTTCCACAGGGGTAGGGGTTGTCCAGGGGGTGGGGGACTGTCCACGGGGGGTGGAAGGGCTGTCCAGGGGGGTAGGGGGTGTCCAGGGGGTGGGCAGGGCTGTTCACAGGGGTGGTGGATGTCCAGGGGGTATGGGGTGTCTAGGGGGTGTGTGGGGTTGTCCAGGGGCGTAGGGGTGTCCAGGGGGTCAGAGGGTGTCCACAGGGGTGGGGGAGCTATCCACAGAGGGAGGGGGTATCCGGAGGGGGGGGGAGAGCTATCCATGGTGTTGGCGGGGCTATTGAGGGGTGTAGGGGTGTCTAGCACTATGAGAAAAAGGGTTTATTGCGATGGGTTATTTGTGACGGTACATATTCCCGTCGCAATAGGTCCGACGAAAGGCTTATTTGCAATGGGAATATATTCCCGCCGCAAATAACGGATCACTTGCGACGGTGACAATGTCACCGTCGCAATAGGTTTGGCATGGATTTCGCGCCAAATCGTAGGAAAAGTATTTGCGACGGGTGGCTACTCCCCGTCACAAATACCCTACCGCGGTAAATACTATTTGTGACAAGTAAAGCCGCCCGCCAATAATGTTATGTCGGTCTATAAGTATTTGAGACGGGCCCATCGCAATAACCTTTTCATGGACGAGGGTATTTCCGACGGTTCATCGCAAATACTTATCGACAGACATACCATTTGCGGCAGGCGGCTTTACCCGTCACAATAGTAATTGCGACGGGACTGTCATAAATAAGTAAATAGTAGCGACGTCGGATTTACCCGTTGCAAATAGTATTTACCGTGTCAGGGTATTTGTGATGGGAATGTCCGCCCGTTGCTAACATTATGTCGACAAGTACGTATTTGCGACGGGAACCGTCACAAAAGCCTTTTTAAACGCCGACTGTAATTAATGCGGGCAGTGGGCATTTGCGATGGGTCCCGTCGCAAATATCACTATTTACGACGGTTTACCCATCGCAAATAAGCTCGTCGCAAATAAGTTAACCTATACATACCCCCAACCATTTTAGTTTTGAAAACATTCAAATCTCCACTCTTCTCCTCTCAACTCCTTGAAACTTTAGTTTTAAGCAATTTTTTTTCTATTCTTTTTGCGAGACTGTCGGAAGGCAATCAAAGGAGTCCATAGCTTCAAAATTTCAAAGGTATTTACGTTTTATTTAATTTTATATTTATTTCATTTTTTATATTAATTTTAATTATTGTTCTAATTAAATTAGATTTAAATTAATTTAGTATTTATATTTAGTTTTTATTAATAAAATGATATTGTTATAAATAATTATAAATAATTAGTCATAATTAATTCGGTATAATTAGTAGTTAAGTATAGTTTTTGGTTTATCAATCAAATAAATCCTTGTCTGGATATGAACAAGTAGAGGCGGCTCTGGCACAGATGTACCTAGGAGTGAAAACTCTGACAAAGAGTTTTGGGCTTGACCTAGAGTATCCTGGTACATTACAACGGGTCTTGCTGCACTCTTGGTTTGACACTCCTGGGGGATATTTATTTGATAATAATTAGATTTAATTAGAAATTTGCAAATAATTAAAATAATTAGATTTATTCAAATAATTAGATTTATTTAAATAATTAGAAAATAATTAAAATAAATAGCGATTAATTCAAATAATTAAAATAATTAGCAAATAATTAAAATAATTAGCAAGTAAATAAAATAATTATAAAGTAATTAAAATAATTAGCAAGTAATTAAAATAATTATCAATTAAAGTAAATAACGATTTAATTAGATTAATTCAAATATTTAGCAAATAATTAAAATAAATAGCTATTTAAATCAAATAATTAATTAAAATAATTATCAAATAATTAAAATAATTATCAAATAATTAAAATAACTATCAAATAATTAAAATAATTATCAAATAATTAAAATAATTATCAAATAATTAAAATAATTATCAAATAATTAAAATAATTATCAAATAATTAAACTAATTATCAAATAATTAAAATAATTAACAAATAATTAAAATAATTAGCAAATAATTAGGAATTAAAATAAATAGCGATAATATAATTAGCAAGTGATTAAAACAATTAGAAGTGAAAATAATTAGAAGTGATTAAAATAATTAAAAGTGGTTAAAATAATTAGAAGTGATTAAAATAATTAGCTAAATTAGCAAATAATTAAAATAGTTATCAAATAAAATATATAGCGATTTAATTTAAATAATTAGGAATTAAAATAAATAGCGATTTAATTCAAATAATTAGGAATTAAAATAAATAGCGATTTAATTAGATTTATTCAAATAATTAGCAAATAATTAAAATAAATAGAGATTTATGTCAAATAATTAATTAAAATAATTATAAAATAATTAAAATAATTATCAAATAATTATAAAATAATTAGGAATTAAAATAAATAGCGATAAAATAATTAGCAAGTGATTAAAATAATTAGCAAGTGATTAAAATAATTAGCAAGTGATTAAAATAATTAGCAAGTGATTAAAATAATTAGCAAGTGATTAAAATAATTAGAAAGTGATTAAAATAATTAGAAAGTGATTAAAATAATTAGCAAGTGATTAAAATAATTAGCTAAATTATCAAATAATTAAAATAATTGTCAAATAAAATAAATAGAGATTTAATTCAAATAATTAGAAATTAGAAAATAATTAAAATAATTTTGAAATAAAATAAATATAGATTTAATTCAAATAATTAGGAATTAAAGTAATTAACAATTAAAACAAATAGCGATTTAATTAGATTTATTCAAATAATTAGCAAATAATTAAAATAAATAGCGATTTAATTGAAATAATTAATTAAAATAGTTAGAAAATAATTAAAATAATTATCAAATAAAATAAATATCGATTTAATTCAAATAATTAGGAATTAAAATAAATAGAGATTTAATTCAAGTGATTAAAATAATTAGAAAGTGATTAAAATAATTAGCAAGTGATTAAAATAACTAGAAAGTGATTAAAATAATTTGCAAGTGATTAAAATAATTAGAAAGTGATTAAAATAATTCAAAAGTGATTAAAATAATTAGCAATGGAAAATCAAACGTGATTGACCACTCATCCGTCTCAATTCTCTTTTTATCTATGTGTTGATGCTTGATAGGAAAATTCTGTCTCCACATGTAATATTTGCATTCACTGTCAAAATCAACCTGCCAGTGAATGTGAGTATTACATGTGGAGATAGAAGTTTCCTGTCAAGCATCAACACATAGATGAAAAGAGAATTGAGGTGGTTGAGTGGTCAATCACGTTTGCTTTTCCATTGAATAAGTGGTTAATCACCTGGTCTCTGCATATCATCCCATTACTAATTAGTAACATAATTAGTATATAATTAGTATATAATTAGTAATATATGTTATTATTATATGATTAATATTTATGAAAAAATAATATTAATATTTAGGTCATTTTCAATAAAATTTTTGCGTCAGACGTGTCCAATGTAAACTCTATAATTGTCCTTGCTTGGTTGATCACCTCTTAAGTATCGTTGCAATAAGACGATCCAAGTCATGTCTTTATCATCTATAAGAATCATATCACATGACCCTTTACATACCATTGTTCCTTGAAAATTTAAGGGATTAAATTTTTAAGGAAAATGATCTATGTAAATGATAATGTGAGATGATTCTTAGAGATGTGAACGACATGACTTGGGTCGTCTTATTGCAACGCTACTTGCGAGGTGATCAACCAAGCAAGGACAATTATATAGTTTACATTGTACACGGCTGACGCAAAATTTTATTGAGCATGACCTAAATATTAATGACCCTTTAAGATATGAACATGTTAAGAATAGATCAAATCATGTTTTGAATAATTATTAGTAATTACTGATAATTACCAATAATTAGCAGTAATTAGTAGTAATTTCACTGAAAATTGTGTCGCTCGTAAGTAGTGATAATTATTAAGAAGTAGTTCTAATATCTTTTCTTTTTGGGGATTTTTCTAAGTTAACATTGTACACAGCTGACGCAAACTTTTTATTGACCATGACCTAAATATTAAAGACCCTTTAAGATTTGAACATGTTAAGAATAGATCAAATCATGTTGCGAATAATTATCAGTAATTACCAATAATTAGTTATAATTACCGATAATTACCAATAATTAGTAATAATTACCGATAATTACCAATAATTAGTAATAATTACTGATAATTACCAACAATTAGCAGTAATTAGCAGTAATTTCACTGAAAATTGTGTCGCTTATAAATAGTGGTAATTATTAAGAAGTAGTTCTAATATCTTCTCTTTTTGGGAATTTTTCTAATATCAAATTATTCAAAAACAGTAATGTTTTAATGTTTTGTAGAAAAATATGGAACAACGAAGTCGGAAACAATCGTTATTAGAAGACCGCGTATGGATAAATCAACATAGAAATCCAAACAGTTCTGGTTTAAATCCTGTATATATTGAGGGTGTAGAGACTTTCTTATCATTTTCATCATCAAATCCAGAATTTGTTTCAGAAGGCACAATAAAATGTCCTTGTAAAAAATGTGCACTGAGAAAGTTTGACAGAGTTGATAAAGTTGGGGGACATCTCTTGCGTTTTGGTTTTCAAATGGAATATGTTTTTTGGTATCAACATGGTGAATGCAGTTCCATAGAAGGTGATACTAACTTGATTCCAGATCCCTCGCGGTTTCAAAATTTAGTACATGATGTTGTAGGTCCATCTGTTCAACATACCAAAAATCAGAATGATATTGATTCAACTTCTGAGTTGGCACCATCTAAATTTTATGAGTTGCTGAGGTCTGTTGAGGATGAATTATATCCTGGTTTCAAGATAAGAAAGTTAGAAGTAGTTTCAAAATTTATGGCTATCAAATCAGATAATGGAATTTCAAACAACTATTTTGATCAGATATTTTCTTTGGTTAAAACACGGTTACCTGAAGGATATGTTTTGCCTGCAAATTACTATGAGAGTGAGAGGCTGGTTCAGAATTTGGGACTTAGTTTTCAGAAGATTCATGCATGTTCAAATGATTTCATTTTATATTCTGGTGAAAATGAGTCGTTGGATAGTTGTCCCACATGTGGAAAACTGAGGTATAAAGAAGCTCAACATGGGAAGTCTGGCTTGATTCCTGTAAAACAATTGAGATATTTTCCACTTACATCCAGACTGCAGTGTTTATTCATGTCTAAGAATACAACGACAATGATGTCATGGCACAAAAAGAATATTTCAACTAGTAAAAGATTAAATCATCCAGCCGATGGTGATTTTTGGAAACATTTTGATAGAGTGCATCCGTCATTTGCTTTAGAAGCTCAAAACGTGTGACTGGGTCTTTCCAATGATGGTTTCTGTCCGTTTGGATCTTATGGTAGTCAGTATTCATGTTGGCCTCTCTTTATAACTACGTACAATTTACCTCCATGGATGATGATGAAGGAGCCCTATATCTTTTTGACCTTATTAATCCCATGACATCTGAAAAATAATATTGATGTATATTTGAAACCATTGATTGATGAATTAAATTTATTGTGGAGTAATGGTGTCACTACATATGATGTTGCTGCGAAACAGAATTTCATACTAAGAGCAGCATTGATGTGGAAAATTAGTGAATTCCTAACATATGGCATGCTATCTGGCTGGAGTACACATGGACCTAAATCATGTCCTTACTATATGGGAGAGAACAAATCATTTATGCATTGTTAGTGGATTGTAGATTTGAGACTTCCAGATGGCTGTGCTTCCAATTTGGGTAGATGGGTAAAGAATGGTTATATTAGCAGATTAAAAAGTCATGATTGTCATGTTATAATGGAAAGACTTATGCCAATTGGATTAATAGGTTTATTGAATTCCATGATTTGGGATTCGATAACAGACATGTCATATTTTTTTCGAGACATTTGTGCAGCGATAGCAGATTACGATGTTCTAAGAAAACTTGAAGAAGATGTTGTTGTAATTATATGTAAACTAGAAAAAAAAAATTCTTCCATCTTTCTTTGACTCAATGGAACACTTGATATTACATTTTCCACATGAAGCAAAGTGTGGAGGTCTAGTACAATTTCGATAGATGTACCTATTCGAAAGATCCATATAGAAGTTGAAAAAAAGTACGTAACAAAGAGTCTGTTGAAGGATCAATTGTTGAAGCTTATTTGCAAGAGAAAATATATTTTTTCTGCTCACAATATTTTGAATCTGAGTATCCCTCAAAACAAAACCGTATGGGACGAAATGAGGGGAATGTTGATGATGGAATGGACAATCAATTATCAGTTTTTAATCAGTCCGAGCTTGGTTTCGGTGGAGTTCATGAATGATGGATTTCAGATGATGAACATCACAGAGCTCATACGTATGTTCTGCTCAACTGTGAAGAGATGAAATCATTTGTACTATAAGTGATTATATCACTTATTCTATCATTTATGTTACAATAAGTAACTTTATTTTTTTAGGTTATATGATAATCATATCAAGAAACAACTTCCACAAATTATAGCAGCTGCTCTCAAAGAACACCAGAAGAAAAAAATTTCTCTGTGGTTTCAAAAACTGGTAACATAAATTCTTCATGTTTTAACATCTCATTCAGTTTATTGCTTTTTATATTGATAATTATTTTACAAATTTCCAGGTGTCTCAACATGATGATAAAATTTACAAATGTCTGTGTATATTGAGTAACCCACCATCCAAAATGGTTAAATCTTATAATGCATATGTGGTGAATGGATTTCGATTTCATACACGTGCATATGGGGAATAAAAAAAACAATGAACAGTGGAATTTTCTTGAGAGGATCTCATCATAGAGAAAATGAAGTTTACTTTTATGGCATGCATGATGAAATTATTGAACTCTGCTATCTAGGACAACATTACATAACGATGTTCAAATGTCAGTGGTTGGATACTAAGAGAGGAGTTTGTATTCATCCTACTCATGGAATCATCAATATTAAATATAAAAGTCTTCTTGCAGTAAATGAAGCATTTTTACTGGCTCAACAGGCACATCAAGTTTATTATGCAAAGTACTATGCTACGTCAAGAGACCCGAGTGATTGGTGGAGTATAATAAAAATCAAAATTTGAGACAATCAGTTTTCTCAAAGTGAATCTTGTTTCACTAAAGTGAAACAAATTGAAGTTTTTAAAGAGACTACTCAAAATCCATCTTTTTCACAAAGAAACATGAGTTTCAATGATGACATCCCAAAATTAAGATTCGATGGTGACAATGATGTTAATGATGTCACAAATGAATTTGAAATGGTAAGAGATGATGGAACTGAAACTCAAATGGATATCGATGATATTGAGGAGGAATATGAAGATGACATCGTCAGATATGAAGATGATGATGTAGGTGGACATTAATACAATTCAATGCTTTTTATATATAATCATAACTTATATATATGTATATATAATAATAATTTTTAATTATTTTCTAACAATATTCATTTTCTATTTCAATTGAATGGTGAGCTATTTCGTCAGTTGTCAGAGGCTGACCTACCTTTGGATGAGGATGATTTCGAGTCATCTGACCCTCAGCCTATTGGCACTTCAGGGAGTATGCAGAGGGGGCATGGTCTTGCACGACTGGTGATCCCTGAACCCATCCTCGAGTGACGTCCGCGTCTTATGTTCGATCCACGCACGCAGAGGTATTATAACCTGTGCATTTTATTAAGATTTCATTAATTTATTTACATAATAAATGTTCAATTTTTTTTACAGTTTTCGACATATAGCAGTCGGACAGGACAATGATATTTTGCGGAACTATTTTTCTTAGCCATGGACCACATGGGAACAGATTCCCGTTTATGTGCAGCAAGCCATGTTCGACCATTGTTTGGTACGTAAATAAATAGTTTTTATTTTGAAATTTATTTCATTTATAACTTGATATTGTAAATTATTTGTAGGATTTATGCTATCTGATCGATGATACCATGCGTGATGCCATCCACGAGGCATGGGAGGTGGTGATTTGTCAGCGATTAGGTCTGTTTTTACACAATTTAAGAAAAATGACCATGAAAAAAGCTGGAGTGACCATGTTTGATGAGTCTTATAGATCCCACAGACCAGAGTACATTTCATCCCACGTATGGGATGGATTATGTTCAAACTGGTTGAGTGGTGGATTTCAGAGTAGATCATCTTTGGGGAGGCAGAATTGGGGGAGACATGAGGTGACTCATCGAGCTGGGAGTCGTACATTTAGTATGAATAGACAGCATCTGGTATGTAAATTTTTAAAAAATATTTTATATAACTTTAAATATTAACAGTTTATTTTATATTCTTATAGGCTGTCGAGCAACCTGATATTACAGAGTACGACGTATATCAGAGGATGTATAGTGATCCAGTTACTAGGGAGATTAGAGGTGATTGCCAGCGTCAGATTGAGGTCAGTATTATTTGTTTTTCAGTTTGAAAATTAACTACATATAATATATTCACAATTTTAATTTCAAATTGCAACTGAAGGAGTCATATGAAGCTGTGACGTCACAGACCCAGGCTGAGGGTCAGGCTGAGATATCTGATCATACTAGTGGCCATCATTTTGATGAGGCCGCATGGATGCAGGCTACCCAGTATGGTTTCGAGAAGGGCCTAGTAGTTGGTATAAGCTCTCAGTTGACTCCTGAAGCTTATTATGGTAGTGCTGCGATGTCGGTGTCCAGCTCGAGAGGAGCTCGTGCATCATCTTTCGCATCAAAGTATAAGGATCAGTTGCGATCACAGAATGAGCTGATAGAGAGTCTCCGTAAGGAGCAGGAGGAGATGCGTCAGCAGCAACAACAGCAACATGAGGAGGAGCACCGACGACAGCAGCAGGAGTACGAGGAGCAGATGAGTCGGTGGTAGCAGCAGCATCAGGAGCAGAAGGAGTATATGCGCCGTCTTACTTATGCATTAGGGATAGAGTTTCCTCCACCAGCTCCTCCAGATCCTCCAGCTCCCCCTCCTTTGGACTAGTGACCAGCTCCCCCCTCCTTCATACCAGTGATTTATTTTGATGTTATAAAGTTTTTTAAATTCAAAATATGAATTATTTTCTATTTATATATAGTTTCTATCTTTTTTATATTAGTGTCAATGTTTCATTATTTAATTCATATTTATTTTTAATAGTTTATTATTTATTATTAGTATTATTTTTTAATGTTTGTTTATTTTATTATTAATAATAATACTCTTACTATTTTATTATTATTTTTATATTTTTTTGTTGCAAATATTGATAAAAAATAATGATTTATTATTTAAAAAAATTATGATTTATTATTAGTATTATTTTTTTAATGTTTTTATATATATATTTTTTGCAAATATTGATAGTTTTCATATTTTAATTATTTTAATAATATTAATAATAGATTTTCATAAATATTAATAGTAATAATAACATTATTATATTATATAATATAATATTTTTTATATTATAGTATTAATATGATTGTTAATATTTTTTTAATATTATTCATATTTTATTATATTAAGAATTTTGAATATATTTAAAATTATAATTAATTATAATGTTTTAAATATTGGAATTATTTTTTATTTTAATATTTTATTGAATAATAATTTTATTATTATTATTAAAATATTATTTTTTATTATATTATTATTTCATTTTTTTATTTTTTTATACTTATTTGCGACGGGAATAAGGACCCGTCGCAAAAGGTTTTTGCGACGGGCCTGCCCAAATAGTTATTTTGAAATAACTATTTGCAGCGGGAAAAGATGCCCGTCGCAAAAGGTATTTGTGATGGGCCGCCGCGAATAGGGTTTTTCGAAAAGGTATTTGCGGTGGGAATAGGAGCCTGTCCCAACAGGTATTTTCGACGGACTCGTCGCAAATAGTTATTTTGAAATAACTATTTTCAGCGGGCAAAGACACCCGTCACAAACGTTCTTTGCAACAGGCCCGTCGCAAACGTTCTTTGCAACGGGCCCGTCGCAAATATGTTTTTTAAAAATAACCTGAGAAGTATTAGCAACGATAATCTTTCCCATCACTATTAATATTATTACCAATGGTCCCGTCGCTAATAGTTTTAATTGCAACACCGTTTTCTGGGATGGGTTAATTGCGACGAGATCCCGTCGCAAATGTCCATTTGCGATGGGATCCCATCGCAAATACTCCGATTTCTTATAGTGTAGGGGGGTGGGCGGGCTGTCCACAGGGATGGTCAGGCTGTCCACTGGAGTAGGGGGGGCTGTACAGGGGGGTACGTGGGGTCTAGGGGGTGGGTGGGCTGTCTAATGAGGGAGGTGGGGCTGTCCAGGGGGTACAGGGTGTCCAAGGGTGTGGGCGGGCTTTCCACGGGGGTAAGGGGTTGTCCAGGGGGGCACGTGGTGTCTAAGGAGGTGGTTGGGGCTGTCCAGGGAGTACGGGGTGTCCACGGGGGGATGGGCTATCCAAGGGGGTGGGCGGGCTGTCCAGGGGGGTGGGTGGGGCTGTCCAGGGGGTTGGGTAGGGCTGTCTAGGGGGTACGGGGTGTGCAAGGGTTGGGCGTGTCTGTCTAGGGGGTACGGGGTGTTCAGGGGGTGGGCGGGCTATCCACGGGGGTGGGGGGCTATCGACAGGGGTGGGCGGGCTGTCTATGGGGGTGGGGGATATTCATAGGGGGAGGGGATATCCATTGGGGTGGGGGGCTATCCACAGGGGGAGGGGTTGTTCAGGGGGTGGGCGGGCTGTCTATGGGGGTGGTGGGGCTGTCTAGGGGGGTACGGGGTGTCCAGAGGGTTGGCGGGCTATCCACAGCAGTGGGGGGCTATCTACGGGAGGGGTGAATCAGTCAGAGAAAACCATCAAGTCATGTTTTATTATTTATAGATAAAAAATAAAGATAATGTGACCTACCTAATCACACATATATTCAGGCACAACAAATCAATAGACATAAAAGGTCAGTAATATATGTAAAAAAATGTAACCGATCAATCTGTCCCTCATCACCATCATCATCATCCTCACCCTCATCCTCATCATCTTCCTCATAATCATCCCCGCCCTCCTCAAGACCCTCCTCCTCTCCCTCATACTCAGCCTCAGCCTCCTCATCGCCATCCTCTTCCGCCTCAGCCTCCTCCTCACCCTCCTCCTCTGCCTCGACCTCCTCCTCACCCTCCTACTCTACCTCGGTCTCCTCCTCTCCATCATCTCGAAAAATACTAGAACTACCATCTGGTGCACCATATATAGAATTCATCTACGGCATATATTTATCACAAGCTATGATGGCCTTTAGTGAAAGTGTTGGATGTAAAACTTCCATCAGTTTCATAAATGCAATGTTTTCCCTAGCAGACTGTTCTGCTGTCTCTATGGCCCTTTTTTCATCCTTTTCTTCCTGTGACTTAACCTGCTATAACTCTATGGCACTAAAACTCATACCTGAGAATGGCCAATACCTCGTGGGAACTATACTATTCCCAGGTCGACAGCGTACTCTACCAGGGCGTTCATCTCCCAACACCTGATGTAAGCAATCCTTTGGCCCAAAATTCTCAGGTTCTTGGGAATCAAGGGCCTCTAAAGTAGTATGTTAAAAATATAAATATATTATTAAGTTACAAAATAGAGATTAAAATTTTAAATCTATAAAGTAAAACTTAAAATCTACTATTGAGTCGGTTCATTAACCACACTTCCATCTTTCATCCTTCTACTCGAGCAAAACAATTTTTCTTGAGGCACATGTCCTTCTATATTCAATTTATGCCTATAAAATGACATTGTGTATAGGTAACCTTAATTAAAAATAGTATACTAATAATTAATTGTAGAACTAAAATTATATAACTGTCATACCGGCCACCTCTCATGATCTGGCATCATACTACGTCCCAGTGTGTGGATGTATCTTTTAACATCAATGTTTTTTTATTTCTTCTGAATGAATCCTAAATAAAATTCAATAATTAGTATTAAAAAAAAACATGAAAATTTTCATTTAAATACCTCTAATGTGATTAATACCTTAAATTGGTCAGTCGTCAAATGAGTAATCATCTTTCGATACTGTTCTAACAGACAATCATCCATGACAGGGACTGCCTCTAACTCTATACCCACTCTAGAACACTACCCAATGTACAAATCGTTCTTGTAATCTCTGCAAAGATCGCCTAAAACCTTTATACATGCTGGTCATGCACCCTCACCATCAAGGAAATTAAACCAAAGATGACACCAAAATATTAAGTCATATAAATACAAAAAATAATATATTGCATTAAATACAACTGATTTTTTTACCCAGATCTTTGCCCAAGATTTATTCTTGAATTTATTAGGAAAATGTCTCCATGAGAGTGGGCTAATAGAAATGATGTAGGAGTATTTGGAACGCGTTACCAAAAAATTCAGACATTTCTATTCTGATTTTTCAATCATTTGACTATCTTCATTGTACTCCACCATCAACTGCGTGCAGCAATTCCACACCGCATGAATGCATGTACGCCCCTCCCCCGCCTCCTATCAGTAGATGTATCTATTATAAAAGAAAAAAAATATTTTATCAATACATGTTATAATGAAAATATATAATGTTGTAAAAATTTGGCAGGTTTGTATAAGTATACCTATAGTAGTCTGATCAATGGGTGCCGCTAGATCCACAGAAACTGAAGGAACACCCTCTAAAGATGGATTGGGTCCCAATGTATGCTTCATAAGGACAAAATTTGGTGGAGCAAGAGTCAAAGAAGATGGAATATAAAATCCCAGAGAGAAGGAAGTAGAAGTAAAAGAAGATGACAGGGATGGCTGGCTGAATGCTGGATGGGGAGTGTAAATCATCATCAGATATGGTACAAAAAAGTGGGGAGGCTCAGATGTAAAGGGTGGTGAAAACATGGGAGGCCTAAATATCCTGTGTGTCCCTAACAACACACTGAGATAAGAATGTGGGATGGGTGGTATGTCAGTGGGAGGGGAAGGGTCTAATCGGGTACGCTGACCATATCGTCTAACTCTCATCCCCCCCCTCATATGAACACCCTGAGTACTGGGACCAACTGGGCTTCTCATAAAATAATTTTCGCCTAATAGTTGGATCCTGAAAAAATGTTTTAAAAAAATTAATCACATGACATTATATATTATTTAAATATATATATTTGAAAAAAAATAATCACTGCAGGCACTAGTGGTGGAATGCCCAGCTCAGTCATGCGACGATTGTTGTCCATACGTCAATATTAAGTTTAATTAATTATTTTTTTAATTATTTTAAATAGTAATATTTTTACCTTCAATTTTAACCAAGAGGAAAACTACTTTCTATGAAAAGTCTCCCTCCTTCTCAAAGATAAAGAATGATGATTTCTATTTATCATCTCTTTATGTTACCTGTAGATAAAAATAAGAATAGTTTAACAGATATATATATATATATAAGATATACATATTATATTTACTTACAAGATGTAGTCATCGAGCAATTCATAGTTGAACAAAACTATGCAATGTGCCTTCTCTCGCTCTTCAAGGATTAATGTCGTCAATGTATATGATCCAGGAATTCCTCCTGTTTGAGGAAGTGATGAAAAACTGGGTTCAATTTTCTCATATTTTTCTTATTTATTTCTCATTGGTCTGTTCATTCTTATAGTAAGATTAGACAAATACATAGATTATAAATCCATACATTCTTGATCCAAGTAACCGTTCACGATAGAAACTTTAGCATGATTCCTATTATGGACATAAGAATTTATTGTGTACATATTTCTTTTAGTTGGATACATCTAACGAAAATAAATATGTCATCCAAGAAGTATTTCAGTTGGAATATGGATAGTCAGATGCATCATGCGTGTGAAAAATGGTGGAGGAAACATTTTCTCTTACTCACACAAAATTAATGGGGCATCTGCCAACATTTTTTTCTAAAAAGACTTGGAAAACTTCTTAGCACAAATATCGCTACAAAAATGCCACATCCAAATAATATCCACCCTTACATTATTGGAAAAAAGATGATGAATTACTATTGGATTCAACTCATGCAGAAGGAGGTGATAATCTTGAGTCTTCAAAGATTTTAGCATCAACTCTCTTCTATTGACCCGTTTAGATACATTGCTTGAATATCAATTAGAAACTTTAATAGTATTTAGTACTTCTAGAAACTGATTTTTTTTCTGTAGGTTTCATCACATAAGAATCACGTGGAACTTTCCATTTATTTTCACTGATACACACATGATACAATTCTGGTCCGATGCCCCAATCCACCAAGTCACGTCGAGACCGTAAATCATCTTTTGTATTTCTCTTAACATTTAGAAGAATCGAAATAAACATGTCACGTATATTTTTTTCAATGTTTATTACATCTAAGCAATGATGTAACAAATTGGATGACCAATAAGGCAAATCAAAGAAGATACTTCTCTTCTTCCAATTGTAACAGGTTTCAGTGGTAACATTCTTTCTCTTTCCAGATTTCATTTGACCCTTCCTGAATGAAAAACTGAAATCTTTCAATTCATTAAACACATTAGTTCCAAATATATACTGAGGTGGATCATCAGTCTCCATGGTATTTTCAAATCTTTGATGATTATTTCTATATGGATGGTCTATTATCAAAAATTGTCTATATCCCATAAAACTAAAACTACAATTATGTTTTAATCTTCTGGATCATGTATTCTTCATACAAACAGTACATGATAGTTTTCCCTTCATGCTCCATCCAGACATCATTTCATAAGTAGTAAAATCATTGATCGTCCACATAAGTGAAACACACATATGAAATATGTATTTTGAACATGCATCATATGTGCGCACACCCACATCCCAAAGAACTTTCAACTCTTTCATTAAAAATTGCATGTATACGTTTATATCATTGTCAGGATCAGAAGGTCCAGATATGAGTATACTAATGAAAGTGAAAGGTTTTTTCACACATAACAATGAGGGAAGATTATAAATGTGTATAAAAATCATCCATGTGCTGTGCGACGTAAGCATATGCCCAAACGGATTAAAACCATCACATGAAAGACCCAACCTCACATTATGCATGTCAGCTACAAAATCAGGATATCGAGAATCAAATGTCTACCATGCAAACCCATCTCTAGGGTGAACCAACTCATCATTATTCTTCTTTCTCTTGGTATCATTCCTTCTCATTTTTATTGATATTTTATTAGAGCTAAAAATATTCTGGAGTATGGGGATCAATGTAATATTCCAAATTACATTTTGTGGCACATGGTATGGTGTTCCATCCGCATTTGGATTCCAGCGGGATGTGCCACATTTTGTAAAATCATTTCATTCAGCAATTTCCTCCCAGAATAAACTGCAATCTTTTGGGTAAGCATGAATTTTGTTTCATGAAAATTCAAGTTCCTCAACTAACTTCCATGCCATATATTGGTGTGAGGGAATATCTGCATCATCTGGATGTAAGTCCTTCAAGAAGGTAAGAATGTAATCGATGGAAGTATTAGAAATCACATACATAGTTTTCCCATGAAACAATCGGATTAAAAATTACAGCTTTTTCATTTTATCGCATTGTCGATATACTGGAGTCGTGGCAAAATCATTCAATTTTTTCACCCTGACAACATCATCATTTTCATTAGACACATCATGTCTGCTCATATCTAAATCTTCTTAGGTCGAAATCCTTTCTTTTTCACGATGATAAATAAACGGAAACTGGTCTTATAAAAAATTCTTCAATATAGTCCTCTCATTTTAATCATGATCAATTTGAGATTTCATTTTCTACCCATTTTGATACCACACAGAGTAGTTTGATTGAAAACCATATTTGGTTATGTGGTAGCTGACTTCTTCACCACTCAACCAAGGTCTTCCAACACAATTATAACAGGGGAAGTGTATGTGACTACTACTTGAAGCATTGTGAAATGAAAAATCTAAAAATACCTCCATTTTTTTGAAAATTGCTTGAGATCCGATCGGTTTCATGCATCCAAATTCTATCCATTCTGTAAAAAAAATTGTTATAAGTCATTTCGTAAAAAGCAATTCAATAAGATTGAAGTTTCATCGAAAATATATTTAAGTAAATGAGAATTATTCACTTTATATGATACCAAAACTAACACACTACTCTATATGTGGATCATAATATAAAAAACAAAAAATACTATATTTATAACAAAATTTATTTGAAGAACTATACATGAGTGTACAAGATCATGTACACTTGTGGAGGAGAACTATTCAGGAGTTGAGTAAATTTTAGATTGAAAAAATTTAATATTTTATTAGATTATATGAGTGATCACATACACTTCCCAAGGGGGTGGGGGTGTCCAGGGGGTGGGGGGCTGTCCCGGGGGGCGGGGGCTGTCCACGAGGGTCGGGGTGTCCAGGGGGGTGGGTGGGCTATCCATGGGGGTGGCGAGGATGTCTATAGGGGTGGAAGGGAAATCTAGGGGGTAGGGGGTGTCCAAGGGGGTGGGAAGGCTATCCACAGGGGTGGGGTGGGGGGGGGGGTAGTCCAGGGGGTATGGGGTGTCCAGGGGGGTGGGGTGTCTGGGGGGATGGGGGGTGTCCAGGGGGGTGGGCGGGCTCTCCACAGGGTTGGGGGCTGTCCTGGGGGTAGGGATGTCTAGGGGGTGGGCGGGCTGTCCACAGGGGTGACAGGGTTGTACAAGGGGTACGGGGTCTCCAGGGGGTGGGCGGGCTGTCGATGGGGGTGACGGGGCTATCCGAGGGGTAGTGGTTGTCCAGGGGGTGGAAGGGCTATCCATGGGGGTGGGGGGATATCCACAAGGGTGGAGGGGATGTCCTGGGGAGTAGGGGGTTTCCAGGGGGGGGGGGGGGGTGGGCGGGCTTTCCACAAGGGGGGGGGGGGGTTGTCCAGGGTGTACGAGGTGTCCGGGGGGATGTGGGTGTTCGGGGGGTGGGGGTGTCCAGGGGGTTGGGTGGGCTGTCCATAAGGTTAGGGGCTTTCTATGGGGTAGGGGTGTTCAAAGGGGTGGGTGGGTTGTCCATAGGGGTGGTGGGGTTGTCCAGGGGGTAAGGGGTGTCCACGGGGTGGGCGAGCTGTCCACGGGGGTGGCAGGGCTGTCCAGAGGGTAGGGGGTGTCCAGGGGGGTGGGTGAGTTGTCTAGGGGGTGGGGGATGTCCACAGGGGTGGCAGGGATGTCCAGGGGGGTAGGGGGTGTCCAGGGGGGTGGGCGGGCTATCTAAGGGGGTGGGGGGGGGGGTGTCTAGGGGGTACGAGGTGTCCAGAGGGTGGGGGTGTCTGGGGGGGATGGGGGGTGTCCAGGGGGTGGGCGGGCTGTCCCTGGGGTTGGGGGGTATCCACGTGGGTAAGGGGTGTCCCGTTGGGTGGGAATTCTATCCACAGGGGTGTTGGGGTTGTACAGGGGGAGCAGGGTTTCCAGGGGGTGGGCAGGCTATCCACGGGGGTGGCGGGGCTGTCCATGGGGGTGGGGTGTCCAGGGGGTATGGGGTGTCCAGGGGGTGGGGGTCTCTAGGGGGTGGGAGGTTTCCAGGGGGTGGGGGGAGTGTAGGGTGGTGGGCGGGATATCCATGGGGTTGGGGGCTGTCCAAGGGGTAAGAGGTATCTAGGGGGTGGGTGGGCTATCCACAGGGGTGGTGGGGTTGTCCAGTCTGGTATGGGGTGTCTAGGGGCGGGTGAGATGTCTAGGGTGGTGGATGGGGGGTGGGGGTGGGGGTTTCCACATGGGTGGTGGGGCTGTCCAGGGGGTAAGGGTTGTCTAGGGGGGTGGCTGGGCTATCCACAGGGTTGGGGGATGTCTAGGGGGTAGGGGTGTCCAGGGGTGGGTGGGCTGTCCACGGGGGTGGTAGGGTTGTCCAGGGGGTATGAGGTGTCTTGGGGGGGGGGGTGGACAGGCTATCCAAGGGGGTGGAAGGGCTGTCCAGTGGGTAGGGGGTGTCCAGGGGGTGGGTGGGCTATCCTCGAGGGTGGGGGATGTCCATAGGGGTGACAGGGCTATCCAAGGGAGAAGGGGGGTGTCCAGGGGGTGGGTGGGCTATCCACAGGGGTGGGGGCTATCTAGTGGGGTGGGGGTGTCTGAGGGGATGGAGGGTGTCCGGGGGTGGGGTGGTTGTCTATGGGGGTTGGCGGCCTGACCACGGGGTTGGGATGCTATCCAGGGGGTAGAGGGTGTTCAGGGGGGTGGACGAGCTATCCATGGGTGTGGTGGGGCTGTTCAGGGGGAGAGGGGTGTCCAGGGGGTGGGCGGGCTATCCACGGGGGTGGGGCTATCCAAGGGGGGTAGGGGGTGTCGAGGGGTGGGGGTGGGGTGGGGGGGGGGTGGGGGGATGTCCATGAGGATGGGGGTGTGTCCACGGGAGGGGGGGGGGGGGGGTGGAGGGGGGGGGGGAGGGGGGGGGTCCATGGGGTGGGGGGGCTATCTAGGGGGTTGGGGGCTGTCCAGGGGGGTCGGTGGTGTCCAGGGGGTGGGGGTGTCCCGGGGGAATGGGGTGTCCGGGGGTGGGGGTGTCCAGGGGGTGGGTGGGATTTCCATGGGGGTGGAGGGATTTTCGGGGGGTATGGTCTATCCATGGGGGTGGGGGGTTGTCCAAGGGTGTGTGACTGAGATCTATGAGATTTAATTGGGTTTTCATTCATGTTATGAAAAACAAAGGATTGGTGTTAAGGATTAGATTAGTATTTTTTAGTGAAAATACAATTTGATTGGATTGGTGAATTAATAACGTGATGGTATCGAGGTTTCAATTGGGAAAATGTTGGGCCATTGGATTCTAGTGGAAGGAATACAGGTTAGTGAATATCTATAGGTAGTTATTAGGAATGATATTATGTATGGTAATGAGTTTGTAAGGATTTTCATCATCATAGAATGATGATTAAGGGTGTTTACCTATATGAAAGGATTCAAAAAGTTTCCAACACGTTCCAAGGATATATTCATTCTTAAAAAAATGTGTTCATGGAGAAGGAATTCATCCTATATAGTTAATGTCACTTTTAGATCATGTGATTCCTTACTCATCAAGATGACTAGACAAGAACTAAAACCAAAGAGGCCTCATACCTATCCAAATCTCTAGAAGTGATGACTTACCAGTGCTTATTGGAGAACTATGGAAGCAATTAATTCCCACCTGCATAGCCCCCCTCCCTACCTGACCCCCAGTATACTCGCCCCGCATAGTCCCCCTCCCATCCACCCACTGCACACCCCCCAACCTGCACTCCCCACCCCCACCCCCCACCCCCTCCCCACACCCCACCTGCATAGCCCCCCCACCCCACAGCCCCTACCCCATCCACCCACTGCACAACCCCCTCCCCCACCCCCACCAGCACAGCCCCCCCCCCCCCCCCCACCTGTACACCCGCACCTCACCCCCAACAGACTCCCACCTACACATCCCACCCCCAACCTGCACACTCCCCTCCCCTCCCCCCCACCCACTTGCACAGCCCCCCCCACCTACACCCCCCACTTGCACACCCCCCACCTCCCCCACCCCCACCTGCACAACCCACCCCCACCCCCACCTATACAACCCCCCACCTCATGCCCAACAGACTCCCCCCCACTACTCTCCCCCACCTGCACATCCCCCTTCACCCACTTCACATCCCCCCCACATAAACACCCCCACATGAACACCCCCCTCTCCCCACCCACTGCACCCCCTACTACCTACACCCCCCAACTTCAAATAAATTTTATTCACACAATAATGAGAATTTAAATGTAGAAAAAAATAGAAAAAAAATAAAATTGCAATTTTTGGATATAGCATTCCGCACGGACCTCAAGTTTAGGCCAAATCAAAATAGAAAACAAAAAAATAGATGAAAAACATTAAACCTAAGGTACGAATTACATATTTTAAGTGTAGAACAAAATAATTTTCTGATTGAAGATGGATATGGTGGAATAATTTTCCGAGAGAGAGATTTATTGTGTCTTGGTTTGATGCCTGTAATCGCGCTGATGGGGGATTAGGGCTACTAGCAATTTAGGGGAAAATTTTCCCAATGGTTTTAAAAAACAATTGGTAAAGTTAATCTTTACCAAGAGTTTAAAAAACCATTGCAAAATCCTTTCTAAAACCAACATATCCCAATGGTTTTATCAAACCTTTGGGTAAAATTCATCTAAAACTCATATATCCCAACAGTTTGATAAAACCTTTGGGTAAAATTCATCAAAAAATTATATTACAATGGTTTTACTAAACCGTTGGGTAAGGACCTCTCCACACACCTATTCAAATGGTTTATGAAAACCATTGGAAAACTTCCATTAGTATATATTGTATTTTCAGTAGTGATTTCCTCTAAACCTGTACACATGCACAAAGATCAAACTGCGAAAAGTAAACAAAAAGTAAACCATAATTGTCACTGAGACAACTCCTGAGAGTACAGTACAAACTAAAAGTACAATGGGGCCAGAATACAAGCCCAAAATCACAAAGGAAAGTACAACCGTCACGATCCGTCTGCTCGAGACCCTACCTAAAGGGTAGGTGAAGGGTAGCAGCCTGTAGCTATAGAAGTATGCCCGTCCATCCCGTCTCACTGAGAACCACCTCATCCCGGACCACCATGGTCTCCGTCAAAGCGTCGATCACCTTCAGAAGACACGACACCTATGAGTGAAGCCCATGCAGGGTTGAGTAACACAATACTCAGTATGGACCCCAAAATACAAAGGAAAGACCACAAAGAAAGACCAAAAAATAAGACCACAAAGAAAGACCACAAAGCAAGACCATAAAGCAAAGACAGCTCACACCAAGTATAACTCAAAGTATAGAAAGTAAGATTATCAGTCATAAAGCTGAATCATCTTGTACTACTGACGGAATCATCTCTGATGTGTCATTGATGTTTGCTCGACTATTGCACCATTGAGGTTTGCTCAGCTATTGGACCACTGAGGTCCACTGGGCTACTAAACCACTAAGGTCTGCTCCACTACTGGACCACTGAGGTCTAATCGACTACTGTACCACTGAAGTCTACTCCGCTACTGGACCATTGATGTCTGCTGAGCTACTGGACCACTAAGGTCCTCTCAGCTACTGGACCATGGAGGTCTGCTCAGCTACTGGACCACTGAGGTCCGCTCGGTTACTGGAACACTGAGGTCCGCTAATTATATCCTTCATGTCACATCCATACATAGGATTCCCACTCAGAGTGCACTTTATTCTGGGAGAATCTACACCTCAAGACATTGGTCGCATATCAACTACCACTAAGTCTCACTTAGATTATACCCAAAGTACCATCTCATCATAAGGGTCCTAATGCCACAAATGTAGTGTCAATCGAATGCCTGGTCTGAATTATATTGACATTTTAGTAAACAGGGGTTGGTTGCATCTGATACTGGTCCAACTTGGTTGGATCGACTCAAACCAACCCGGCCCGGGGTCCCATATGACCCTCCCTCATTTGGTTGACCTTACGCGACCCAGTTGGGTCTGGGCCGGCCTGGCTCAGTGGCCAGGCCCATTGGCCCTTGTTGGACCCGACCCACATTCTCTATCCTAGTTTGACTTAGTCAGACCATTTTCATTCCAACCGGGCTGCACAGTAGCCCAGTTTCCCATCCAGAATAGCCTACATGGCAGGCTGGTTTTCCTTAAGCTCGGGCCACCTAGTGGCGTTGTTTAATCCATTGGCCTGGCCTGCATCGGTGAGCAATCTTGGGTCTTTCCCAGATGCCGCACTAGTGTCTGGTTTGCACAGGCACATGGCCAACTGAGGTCGTCCGCCTGCCCTCCGCATGCAGTCTAGCATAAACCACGTACTAGCACACCCTGTGGGCTGCTCAATCCAATGCGGCGCCACCCCTGCACCACTGTGACCCCTGCTGGTCATGGCCTCTACCACCATGGTGTGCCTCCTTGCGCCCACTGCCACCTTCACGGGCCACCGAACTCACTCTGGTGGTCCGTTTTCTAATCTTTCTTTACTTCTAGGTTTCTTGGGGCACTACTATCACAGTTGTGTACTCCTAACCATTTTTCCATCACTCTAGGAGTTTGAATTCATTTAGAATCCCCTTGGAAAAGATCCAACCTAACCTCGTGGGTCCGTTGGCATAGAAGACTGAGAGGGGGGGATCACAGCGAACACCCAATGAACAAACCGGCCTTTGCTCGTGTTGGCCCAAAAGTTTTCTTGTCAACGATATCATGAATCATAATTAAAATCACCAAGATTTAATTACTGATATCAAACCTGTAATAATATTTCCCAATCCTTCAAGAAGAATTCATTCGTAGATCAACTAGTAAGTGATTTGATCCACATTCTTCAATTAGAAGGGAAGAATAGGGGAAAAACAATCACTCAAATTTAAACCCCTACTTGATTAAAGGAGATCAGTCTAGGAAGATATCCTATCATCATCCGTCGATCTCTAGTTCCAATTATCTCTCCAAGGGTGTCGTCGTCGCTTTCTGATTCACTGACATTCGTCATTGGAGAGGTTTCCTTCATCGTTTTTCAAAGGAATTCCTAGGTTATTCGTCAACCTTGAATCCCAGTTTAATTAAAGAAGGATGACACACTATGCATTGCAGCGTCACCACACTAATTCATTAATGAGGTTCATTAATGGATTCAGTGTTGCCTGGTCATTATACCGCTGCACTGATGAGTGTCTACGTAATGATGAATAAAAAATAATAAAATATTTTTTTAAGTTATTTTATTTTTCTTCTCAAAGTCTCTAAAACTATATTTTTTGGTCATCCCACACTAGTCGATGTTAGGACCTTCCTAGGATAATCTAGATGCTCTAAGTTCAACAATTCCATCTTATTTTTGATCGGAGAACTGGTTTAAAATTTATAAAAACCCGCTTGGACGATTATTTAATAAACTTGAAAAATAGTTCTAAAATACATTCCAGCCACTCTAGGCCTCAGAATCACATGCTATCTTAAAGATTGGTGTCATGGTCTGAGCGTCTCAGCATAGCGGTTCACCCATTCGGCACCCCAACCCCCTCCAAGGTTGGTGGGGTTCAGCCATCCAGCTCTTCATATGATGTGAGGTTCACTGGTTTCATCCTGCCCTGGACTCATCAGGAGAGTGGCCCCAACTCCCAAATAGTAGTGTGAATATTGACACGCACCACCCTCCACTTTGTCAGGGTGACTCCCATCTATGTAATAAGGACAAAACAGATGAACCGCACCTTTTTTTCTTACTGGTGTGGGACAGGACCCCCATGATTGGGTCGTGACATTCTCCCACCACCATTCCATGCACTCCCTCGTGCATGCAGGATTTTGGCCTTCAGTGTGTCTACGAAATGGTGCTTCCAACTAACCGGCTACCAAGCATGGCCTCATGGGATGCTCCTTCCTTTTCGTAGGAATCAATGGTCCACCCACTATCTAGGTTGAAAACCACCATGATCCACCCTCTCTCTCAGGGTTGAAAACCACCTATACGAGACCCACCCTTCATAATGGAGTCTCTGCCTTTGACATCTCTCGAGAACGAACTTGTCTATCGTGTCACCTACACATGACACCCCGGGGCTCTACTCCCACCACCAAGGTCCGTCCGACAGCATTTCGCAACACCATGAGAAACATTCCCTCTAATACCGCCTGTCATAGGCTGAGCGTCTCAGCATAGCGGTTCGCCTGTGCGGCACCCAACCTCTCTCCAAGGTGGGCATGGTTCAGCCGTCTAGCTCTTCATATGATGTGAGGTTCACTGGTTTCATCCTGCCATGGAATCATCAGGAGAGTGGACCCAACTCCCAACCAGTAGTTCAAGACTAACAAACACCATCTTCCACTTTGTCGGGGCGACTCCCATCTCTGCGATAGGGACAAACCAGATGAACCACACCTTTGATGTTCTTTCTGGTGTGGGACAAGACCCCCATGATTGGGTCATGATTTTCTCCCACCACCATTCCATGAACGCCCTCGTGCATGCAGGATCGTGGCCTTTTGTGTGTCTGCAAAATGGTGCTTCCAACTAACCGGCTAATAAGCATGGCCTTCGAGGATGCTCCTTCCTTGTCATAGACATTAATGGTCCACCCACTCCCTAGGTCACAAAACACCATGGTCCACCCTCTCTCTTAGGGTTGAAAACCAACTCCACGAGATCCACCCTTCATAATAGCGTCTCTGCCTCTAACATATCTTGAGCGTGACATTCTCTATTGTTTCACCTTCGCATGACACCACGGGACTCCACTCCCACCACCAAGGTCCATTCAGCAGCATTCTTCAACACCACTACGCACATTCCCTTTGATACCACTTGTCATAGGCTGAGCGTCTCTGCCCAGCGGTTCTCCCATATGGCACCCTAACCCCCTCCAAGGTGGGTGGGGTTCAGCCATCCAACTCTTCATATGATGTGAGGTTCACTGGTTTCGTCCTGCCATGGACTCATCAAAAGAGTGGCCCCAACTCCTATCTAGTGGTGTCAAGACTGACACGCACCATCCTCCACTTTGTCGGAGCGACTCCCATCTCTGAGATAGGAAAAAACTAGATGCACCACACCTTTGATGTTCTTACTGGTGTGGGACAAGACCCCCATGATTGTGTCGTGACACTGGTCTCAAAATAATCCCATTTAATTTTCAAAAAATTAACATTGAATTCTGGGGTATTACATTCTCCCCACCTTAGGGCTTTATGTCCCTGAAAACCAAACAAAGTCTAATCAAATAAGTGGGGGTACTGAGCATGAATCTAAGCCTCCCACTTCCATGTGCTCCCTTGGAGATTTATGTGCTACTGAAAAACATGCACTAGAGGAATCGACCATCCATGAAGGATCCTTTATCTCCATTAGGTACTCCACAAATGTCACCCATCATCAATCTCTAGCTCACCGTGGTTGATGATGTGAGAAGGGTCATGCATGTATTTCATTAGTTAGGATACGTAAAAGGCATTGTGAACCCTCTCTAAATACAGTAGTAGATCCAATTGATACGCCACCTCACCCACTCTATGCAGTATTAGGAAATGTCTCATGATCCTCACAGATAACTTGTTTCAACCACCAAAACTCTATATCACTTGTCGAGGAGAGACCCGTAGGAAAACATGGTTCCCCTCCTTGAACTCCAAGAGTCTCCATATCCTATTAGCATAGGACTTCTATCGGCTCTGTGCAGTATTTCTCCACTCTCAGATGACCTGCACATTATCAGTGGTAGCATGTACCATCTATAGACCCATGAGTGCTGACTCCCCTAGGTCTGTCTAGCATAACAGTGACCTATATGGTAGTCTTTATAGTTCCTAGAATGGTGCCATACTAATGGTGGAGTGGTAGCTATTATTGTATGCAAAATCCACCTATTTTATGTGGCCCTCAAAACTATGAACAAAATCAAGAACGCAAGCACGAAGCATGTCCTTCAAGGTTTGTATGGTATGCTCCATCTGACCATCCATCTGTGGGTGAAAGGCTGTGCTCAAGCGTAGGTGAGTCTGAAATGCCTCCTGCAATCCTTCCACAACCGGGATATAAAGTGTGCATCACGATATGAGAATATAGTAGATGGGACTCCATGGATTTAAACTACCTCATGCACGTAGAGGCATCCTAATCTCTCTACTAAACCGTGCTCTCGAATGGGTTGGAAGTGGGTCTACTTGGTGAGTTAGTCTACGATCACCCAGATGGTATCATGCCCCCTGGATGTACGTGGTAATCCTGTCACAAATTCCATTGAAATCCCATCCCACTTCCACTCTGGTACCTCTAGGGGTTGTTTTAAACCTGCTGGAACCTGGTGATCAACCTTCACTTGCTGACAAGTGAGGCATCTCAAGACAAACTCCATCACTGCCTTCTTCATCCCCGACCACCAGAAATGAAATAGAAGGTCCTAATACATCTTCTCCACACCTAGATGTACCGCCAAAGTGGATTTATGGAACTCCCCCAACACATCCTCTCACAGCACCACAGGTAATATGGTGCGTCCTATGAAAATGATGGCGTGGCCCTTACCTTTCGAATACCGATCAGGGGCATGCCCTATGGACATCTGGGAACATGTAGTCTCGCAGTTGGAATATCTAAGTTGCACCTCCCTAACTCTATAGCGACCCAAACATTTATTACATTACTATTAAATCATTTTAAAGATAAAAAACATAACAGTATTACACACAGAGGATCTAAAGGTTTAGTGTCTTAGGAAAACTATGACCATACATAACAATTACAACATCAGGAATAAACATTTATTTAATTCCTTCTTCTCTAGATTCTTATTGGTACTTGAACCCTACTTAGTAAATGTAGTCACCTGAGAATATACATAAAAAGGGGTGAGCTAAAATCCCAGAAAGAGGATATATAAGAATAATATAAAAATGGGTGTGCATAACCATAACATAGGCAAAGGATCATGAACATGATAGGAAGCATTAATCAGAGACATGAAATGTGGAAATGCATAAAAATGAAACATCATGTCTTAGTGGTTAAATACCACACATACTTGTGAAAAAATCTAGCATCTTGTTCACACATAATTTCACATTTACTCATGATATTCATCACTTTACTCAATGCATTAGAGCACTGTATAATTCTGGGAGCACCCGTCACATCATAACATTATCATTTATCATGCATTCCATAATGAACATATATAAAAAATGAACATAACTAACCCATGAAAAGGAATGGATTTTATCTCATAAGAACACATTCATAAACATTGGGTTCCCAAAATAAAGAGGGAATAACATACATGTTACAAGAACTGTCAACCTTGAATGATAAGTAAAAGGTCTATTCTTAAAAGAAGAGTTCTTCTGGAAAACATTTTGTTTGACATAAACACAAGTGAAAAACATGTATATCCCAAAAAATGAAATACAATGATGAAAAAATAATTTTGAAGTAGTAACCATATTACAAAAAGGAGTGAAATAGGGAGAACCCGAAGGATGAAAGTTGGGTTCGAGAATTTCCCCTTACCTTATATCTAAAGGATTCCTTTGCTTTAATGTCCTATATAACCACATTAGATTCATTAATTAAAAATTACAGAACCTTTTTACATGAATATGGTTCATTATGGATTCATTAAGTTATTTATGTGCCTTTGGATGAGTTATAGAGTTTAAAAACATTGTTCAGGAATGTTTGTTTTTATGGTTTTTCTTGAGCGGTTCACTTGTATTCATAAATTGAAGTTCGAGGTAGAACACAAATAAACATAAAGAACTGATATTACATGTTATTAATGATATTACAGGAGTTTAAATGATATTATAATGAATTATGTTATATACCATGTGGATGAATCATTAGATAGAAATTTAATGATGATTGTTTGGGTTAATTTGGGCACTTTTTTGACCATAACAAACTACTTTTGATTAATCATTTAGTAATATGTACATAAGTTAGTTATAGAACTTTAAATAGGAAATAATATATATAACATATTCTCTTTCAACCATAAAAATGGTTTCATGAACATATCTAAAAGTATAAATGGAAAAAGAAAACTTGTCATTCTTGAAGGTGATAGACTAACACCATACAACAACGTTTTCTTTTATAAAATAAAAGGAAGAGGAGAAGGGGGTTGGATGGTATAATATCCTATTAGTATCATAAAATTATATTATATGTATGATACTATAGTAACCATACCATGTGGATGAAGATAGGTGGGGAGAGAATAAGAAAATAACTTGAAATTGAAAGGAAATTAAAGGAAAGAGGAAGAGAAATTACCTCTTGAATCATTCTCTTGAGATCCTCATTAAGGGACCTAGGATTGGTCTTTTGATGAGACCAAAAGTTCTTGGACGTGGGGGAGGGGATAGGGAAGATTCTTGGGTAGAGTTTAGACAAGGCTTGAATCTTGAGAGGTGTGAGTAAATGGGGGTGTGATAGGTAGTATTTATAGTGGAGGGGAGAGGGGATTTCTCAATATAAAATTCATTAATTTATTATTTACCCACAAGATAAAGAATAGTGAGTCTTCCATTACCAAAAATAGTAATTTTATCATGTGAACCCAAACCAATTGGGTTTATATCAGCATAAAATCATGCATGACTCTATAATTATCTTATTTAACTTATTTAATAAATTATGGTATTTCACTATTCATAAAAATTCCAGTATTTCAAAAAAATCCCAAAAATCCACCCCAACTATTTTTCGATGTGCGGAATCCAAAAATAAAGTCCATTTTTCAAAAATAATTTTCTAAATATTATTATTTTAATATTTAATTAAAATCATTATTTATTATCAAAATCCAGTTTTAAAACATTCATTTACTTATTCTAAAATATAGGTATATCATACTTTCAACTTGAATATTATTTATATATTATAATAGGTAAGGTTACTATTCATTAGGGTATATCACTATTCATAAGGGTATGTTACTATTCATAAGGGTAGGTTATTATTCACCAAAAATTAATTTTTTCTTATTAGACTCCATATAAATTACTAATTGCAACCGGGTATACTAGATTTTCGAAATTCCAAACACAGAAGTGAAAAAATGATGTTTATAGGACACTTAGAACATAATAGTTCATTATGTTGTGTTTTCATGTGATTTTATGACATATTTATATGAATGGTAATTTCCATTGAAAAACATTGCGTCGTTACAAACTCACTGTAAGAGTGGAGGGGAAACTACCATCAATTAAAGAAAATATGTCTCTTCTCTATCCACAAAGGATACCTCAAGCGAGGACAACTTCTCTGAGGCCTCATTCAGTAGCTATGAAATCGATCTACTACTGATAGTATCTGCCACCACGTTTCCCTTCCTAGGAGTATAGACTATCTTGAAGTCATAGTTCTGGAGGAACTCTATCCAACATCCCTGCCTCATATTTAGATCCTTCTGATAAAAGATATACTTGAGAATCTTGTAGTCAGATTAGATGATGAATCGTTCACCCATAAGGTAGTATTTCCACATCTTGAGTGTGAAGACTATCACTAACAACTCAAGGTTTTAAGAACCCATATCTTATTTTTAAGTATTGATCTTGATTTCAGGTGTTTTTGAGAAAAAAGGGAGTTTTTTTTGAAATTTTAGAAGAACACATCGTGTAGTTTGAAGTACACGTTGTGTACCAGGTTATCGAGGGTAGCCTTGTAACATCCGAGACATGGTCGTGTGGGGTGACGTGGCAGACCACTAATGTTGGGGGCCGATTGAGGCAAATACAAGGCGTGTTCATTAATAGTACATATCATGTAATTTTTCTTTTAATTGACTAATTAGACCAGGGTCATGTCTAATATCCATAAATTTCTTCTTTTAGTCGTACCTCACAAATGAGCATCCAAAATCACTTATTCTTCTCCAAAACACTGTTTCTCTATCCAAGGTCCGATTAGATCTCTGGTGGGTGCATTGGAATCCCACCAGTGAGTTCTTCCTTCTTCTAGAGCATCTCCTACTGATTTCTTATCTCTCTCTCGAGTTATTCAAGGTTAAATGTTTTTGATGTTTTTGTATATTTACATCATTCTAGGTCGATTCAAGGGCCGATTTTCGAGAGTGTTCATCATACAACATCGAGGTAGGTGGTTAGTTTCCTTACGTTGTTTTTATTTGAGTTTTATATGCCAAAGTGCCGAGTAACCATGTTTCGGGTATTTCTGGTTAAGGATATTAAACCCTATTTCATCTACCTTAGATTTATTTATGGATTGAGGGTCTTTGTTGTGGTATTATTTGAAATTTCATGTTTGAGGAACACCCCATGGGTGTTTTTATTTGTTTGAATGTTTAGGGTCATTTGGTCCAGGTTGCCTATGAGGCAGACCTTGTTTCCTTGCCTTGCTTGATAGGATGGAACTGATTAACTTTCAATGATTGTTAAATTCTTGTTATATTCATTGTATTTGTTTATCCATGTAGTAGTTGAGAATACTTTGGGTTGATTGATATCATATATGCACGGTTGAATTTCACAAGGTCATGAGAACTTGGTGTAGTCATACCACAGGGGGAATTGGCGTTGAGTGCTTCCTCAGAGTGTCTGTTATATTTCACGCCACGAGACCACAAGGGGGATTGATGGTGAGTGATCCCTCAGAGCATCTATAGTTTACGTTATGAGACCATAGGGGGAATTGATTTTGAGTGCTTCCCCATAGAGTGTGTAGTTATTCTGAAAATACTATAGGGGGAATTTACGGCGAGTTCTTCCTCAGAGTGTCTTTTCCTTTTTTTGCATTGTTTGGCCAGAGGGGTTAGATTGTGTGAGATAACCAAAGGGTTAATGTAAATATTTAATGTTTGGGACGCTCTTTCCAAGAAAAATCACAAGCTTGGTTTCAGTAATTTTAGGTAGTCTTCTAAGATACCTGTTTGTGATAATTACCTGATTAAATGATGAACATTAAATACTAATGAATGTGAATGGAAACTGTAGGATTGGTTACTTTTGTGTACTCCTAGTTCCTTTTCCGCATTTCCATTATTACCTGCTATAAGTACTCACTGACAGTTAGGAATAGATCTTGTGGTGGTTACCTATTGGAATTTCATCTCACACCATGTTTATGTCATGATTTTAGCCCCAAATAGATTATATGGTTGCAGGTATAGATAAGGTCAAGCACCCTTCATCACCAGGTACTTGATTTCTATGGAGATGGAGAGCATGGGACCAAGATGAGGCTTGCGATGTTGGTGGAGTTTATTTGTTTTCATTTTTTACTTTGGTTTCGTACTGTATTTCTAGCATTGTTACTTGTTTAGATGTTTTCTTAGACATATGTGACATGCATCATTTATATATGTGCTCCAGTTGTTTATTTACTTTTAGTCTTCCACTGTTTACTGTTTGTATGGTATTATGGCTTTCGCTACTATTTATTATTAGTTATTCTATTGTGAATACTATGCCAATGAGGGCATAGTTTCCCCACTATCACACCCAAGGCCCTCACTACTAGTTAGCAGCCTCTTGTGTTCCGGGAAATGCTCTTGAGTCCATGTGACCAACTGGGTACAGGGCACCTTTGGGTAGCACCCAAAACCGGGACGTTACAAAGTGGTATCAATGGATGTTTTTTTTCTTTGTCTTATTGATTGGAGCCTATAGATAGGGATATTAAGGAATAGGTATTTGGTAATAAGCTTTTCCTGTAAGTAGCTATCCCATGTACAAGGAAAAGCCAATATACCTTGAATATTGCATATTTTATGGTTTTTCAATTATTATAGTTGATTTGATTTCACCGTAGGGTGATACACATGTTTTGTGCTGTTATGATTTATATCATTGAGGTTCTATTAATATTACAACCTCATGAGATGAGGGTATTCCATCTCATGAATCTTATAAGCACTTGATAGGGATCACATGTCATGCATTTTTGTCAGGCCATTTTGGGTGCATTACTGACTGCATGCTGTTGTGATAGATATTATTCTGGATATGCATATTGTTTTGATAGATGTCTTGATATAATACCTTCTATCTTGATAGGATATTGGAAGATTTAATTTTTAATTTGAATAGGAACCAAAATTTGGTTCCTAAGGTGTTATGGTCCCTCTTGGATCATAATTTGGTGGATCATATTGAAATTTAACTGAATTCTATTATGATATGACATGAATATGATGCCAAGATTTGATTTGTGGGGAGTATGGCCCCCCACAAATTGGAATTTGGATCTTTAATGCTTAGTTCAGTGTTTTTATGGGGTTCCAGAGTAGTTTTTGAGGATTACTGCCTGGTAAAATCCAGAATACATAGTGTGTGATGATGAATAAATGCTGTGTATCCTTCTGTTTGAGAATAAATTATTTTTCTTAAATACACATTGTGTACTTTTTCTACACACTGTGTAGATGATGACCCTGTGATTGACCGTGTGAGCAGAGGCAAGGGAATGGGGAACCTTTAGTAGGACACACCATGTATATAATGAACACATTGACTATCCATTTACCGTGTGACCAACTGTGTGCGAAGATACCTGGGTTGGAAAAATATTTTCTTAAACACGCAGTGTACTGGGCATACACACCATGTTTTGGTGATCCGTGTATTCACTCATGTGACCAATGACATTGGCAGGTTTCTAGTACATGCCATTTCTATCATATACACGCCGTTTAGTTTTGTTTTAAGAGAACTGTGTAGGAGTACTTTGGTAGGAGGGAATATTCAAGTACACACCATGTCTCAAGGATAACATGTCATGAGAATGGGTGTTACACGACCAGGTTTGGCAGAGGTGCACGCCATGTTAAAAGAATAATGGAACACACCGTGTCTGGTTTATACACACCGTGTACACCTATTTTGTAAAACATGATTGTTTTATTCTCATGGTTCTTTCTTACACATCTAAGTTTCATTCCTTGATAATATTGAACTATTGTGTTCAATTAACTTTGTAGAGTCATTACACTGATATTTCCTCCAGTTGTATGCTAGATATAGGGAAACGATTAGACACCGGAAATGGTAGATCATGGACTACCTGAAGATCCTCCCGTCGTGCCCATCTTGGAACCAACAGTTTTACTAGACACAGGTGCTAATGCATAGTTCTGAGAAGACTTCATGAGGATGATGCAGACTTTCCAGAGAGCACTGCATCCTGCCCCATATATGGTAGAATTAATGTGGGGTTTTCAGCAGCAACATCCTCCCACCTTTTCAGGGGATGGAGGACCTCAAGCTGCAGATTCATGGTTAGAATTCATGTTGTCTATCTTCAAGCATATTTAGATGCCTACATATAGGAGGGTGAAGCTCTCTACATACATGCTAAGTGATTCTGCCAAGAGATGGTGGGATGTAATATCACAGGAGGGACGCCATCGAGTTATGGCTTGGGATGAGTTCCAATATACCTTCTATGAATTTTTCTACCTGATGACCTTGAGGGTCGATCGATCCTGAGAGTTCATGAGTTTGGAGTAGGGTACTCTCTCAGTCATGGAGTATTCTTATTGCTTTATAAAGCTGAAATGCTTCACACCCATTCTAGGGGGTGATGAGTTATTTATAGAGAGGAATTTTGAGGATGGTCTCAGGCATGACATCTAATCCCAGGTGAACATCTTCAGGATGACTTCCATATATTATATCATCAACCAGGTTCTGATCACTGAGCATAACCTGAGAGATTTTGGAGTTGTGGGCTAGGGTGGTTCAGTATCCAGAGTTGTTACTCTTCCGACTGATAGTAGGAAGCATAATAGGGAGTCTACGCATGGAGATTCGAGTAGGCAGGAGTTTCCTTCTGGTATCCAGGTGGTGTGCTACTAGTGCGGGAAGGGTGGACATAAGAAACCTTAGTTCCCGAGAGACCCAGTTGAGTGCTAATCTTGCAGCAATATGGGACATCTTCAGTATTTCTGTAATGCCCTCCTTCTGGTAGCTAGTGAGGGAGGATATGTTTCAAATTCTCATACCAGAGCAGGACCACCAGTTCCATATCAAACTGGGGGATAGATTTCTTCAATCCGTTCAGGACGAGGTGGTGGTCATGGACACAATGGTCAAACATAGGGTTCTTGACAGCCGTAGGGTGGATCAACTCTGGGATATTAGACAGCTTTACAGGGTCGCAACACAGGACAAGATTTTGTACTTGATAAAATCCTACAGGAGTTGGATCTCAGACCCTCTACAGTAAGTGGTACGATTTTGGTTTCCTCCATTTTATCTTATGCTATTTTTGATATAGGGGCTTCCCATAGCTTTATATTTGTGCTTTTTATGGAGAGACTTGGGATCTATATCATTACATCTGCTGATATCATGACCTTGGACACTCCGTTGGGGATTAGAAAGGATGGTGTACATCAGTACAAGGAGTTCCCTCTTCATGTTGGTTGGTGTCACTTCTTATGAAACATTTTTCCTTAGAGATGACAGGCTATAATGTCATTCTCGAAATAGGCTGGTTAGTTCCCTTCCAAGCAGTTGTTTATTTCTATCACCGTAGGGTGAGTTTCACATCACCATAGGGTGGATTGTTTCCCCATAAGGGTAAATGGGATGTCTATGCGAGCAGAGCTGGAGTTGAGCATCATGGGTTGAGAGATGTTACAACCTAGATTTCTAGTCTATATCTTGATGACCAGGGGACTTCCGAGAATGCTTTTCCTCTAGTGGTTGATTATTTTTCAGATGTTTTTGTAGATGAATTTTCTGGTTTTCCTTCAGATCGAGAGGTATACTTTTCTATTGAGCTTATGCCAAGGGTGACATCAGTGTCAATTCATCCTTTTAGGATGGCTACAACAGAGTTAAAGGAGCTCAATAAGCAATTAGAGGAGTTACAGGAAAAGGGCTTCATCTGAACCAGTACATCTCCTTGGGGTTTTCCTTTCCTGTTTGCAAAGAAGATAGACAGTACCCTCAAACTTTGCGTGTATTATCAGAAGATCAACCAGTTTATGATTAAGAAATAATATCCTTTTCCTAGGATTGATGATATCTTTGATCAACTTTGAGGAGCCTGGGTGTTCTCAAAGATTGACTTGAGATCCGGTTATCATCAGTTGCACATTAGACTATCACATATACCTCTTATAGCCTTTCGGAGTAGGTATGGTCTATATAATTATGTGGTTATGTCGTTTGGTCTCATGAATGCACCAACAGTTTTCATGAAACTGATGAACAGAGTGTCCCATCCTTACTTGGATTATTTTGTGGTAGTCTTCATGGACAATATCTTGGTGTACTCTCACACTCTACATAACCATGCCACCCATCTTGAGATCATTTTGAGTAAACTAAGAGAGCACCAATTATATTCTAATCTCTCAAAAGGCCACTTTTTGATGAACCAGATTCACTTCGTGTGTCATGTAATCTCAGATACAGGAGTTTCAGTAGACCTAGAGAAAGTGAGAGAAATAGTTTACTAGGAGCATCTGAAGAATTTCTTTGAGGTATAGAGTTTTCAAGGGATGGATGGTTACTACAAGAATTTAATACAGGACTTTTTATGATTAGCATCACCATTGACTGGCCTAACTAATAAGGGTGTGAAGTACTCATGGATAGATTCTTGTAAGTCAGCCTTTCAGGAGATTAAAGGGAGGTTAACTTCAGCACCGATACTAATTTTGTCAAATCTGATAAATGTTTATACCATTTACTTCGATGCATCAGGTATCAGGTTGGGAGCAGTGTTTATGCAAGGGGAAGGATTCCTTATTTACAGGTCTCAGTAGTTGAGGCCAAACGAGAGGAATTACTCAACACACGATCTCGAGTTAGCTGTATTTGTGCATGCTTTATGCTATTGGAGACATTATATTTTGGGAGAGATATTTTTGATTTTCACTAACCACAAAAGTCTCAAGTATATATTTACTCAGTGAGATCTGAATTTGAGACAGTGAAGGTGGGTTGAGTACCTTCAGTCTTTTGACTTTGATCTTGCCTACATGCCTATGAATGGAAATGCAGTGGCTGATGCATTGAGTAGGAGGACTCAGATATAGAAATTTTAGGAGGTCATAAGTGGGTGGCATTTATGGATCAATTCTATAAGATTCATTTGGAGGTGCATGATAGCCAGGGGTAGACTTTTCTTTCTTCTGTAGCTGTTACCTATACTCTACTTGATCGAGTGCGAATGAGGCAGCTATCAAATTCTGAGGACCTAGTCCTATGAGAGAGTGTGTCAAGAGAGGACCCTACTTCTAGGTGGACCATAGGTGAGGATGAGGTCTTGCGCTTTCATGGATGCATATGGGTGTCGTCAGATATATGTGAGCAGCTATTGTGAGATTTTCATTCCTCAACACAGGCAGTTCATCTCGGTGTTACTAAGATATATCGAGATATACACCATCAGTATTGGGGGCCAGGTATGAAGAGGGATGATACTGGTTTTGTTATGAGATGTTCCACCTATCAGAAGGTAAATACAGAGCATCGGTGACCAGCCAAGCTTTTAAAATTGTTACCTATTCCCAAGTAGAAGTGGAATGATGTTGTGATGGATTTCATGATAGGTTTACCAAGGTCTCCTCGAGGGAATGATACAGTTTGGGTTTTTTTGAAAGACTCATGAAGGTTTCACAATTTTTACCAATCAGAGAGACCTTCAGTGTTGATGAGATTGGTAGGTTGTAAATTCATGAGGTGGTACGACTCTATGAGGTTCCAAAAACTATCGTCTCAGATAGGGATTCCTTATTTACTTCATGTTTCTAGAAAGGGCTGCATAAGGCTTTGGGTACACAATTACTTTTGAGTATAGCTTACCATCCCCAGATAGATGGTCAGTCAGAGCACATGATTCAAGTGAGGACATTATTCGAGCATGCATCCTAGATTTGGAGGGTCTTGGGAGAACCACATACCTCTAGTGGAGTTTGCCTACAATAACAGTTTTCATGTGATGATTCAGATGACACCTTATGAGGCTTTGTATGGTAGGCCATGCCGATCACCCCTATATTGGCTAGAAGAAGGAGAGGAATCTATGCTGGGACCTCATCTTGTTCAGGATACCACTGAGTAGGTGGATTTTATTTGGAAGAGTATGGATATGGCATAGTCTCGGAAGAAATCTTATATTGATCGATGGAGATGGCCTCTGGAGTTTGAGGTTGGATTTTAGGTTTTCTTACATTTCACACCGAGGTTAGGAAATAGGAGGATTAGGAGATAGGGGAAGCTTTCACCAAGATATTTCAGGCCGTTTGAGGTTTTGGAGAGAGTCGGGCTGGTTTTCTATCGGTTGAAGTTACCTCAGAGGTAACGTGATATACATATCATCTTCCAAGTTTCTCAGCTATGATGTTACTTCTCAGATCCGTCTCATGTTTTTCAACCCAAGGAGGTTGAGTTGGAGGTGGATGAAAAGTTCTAGGATCATCCCATCCATATTATTAATCAAAGCGCGAAGGTTCTCTATGGTTGGTCTATTCCTCAGGTATAGGTGTTGTGACAACACGATCAAGTGCAGGATGAGACTTTGGAGATAGAGACTGATGTGTGATCATAGTGGCTAGATTGGTTCGAGGATTCTTCTTCGCCACATTGTCAGGGAAATTTGGGGATGAATTTTTTTAAGCAGGGGGGGAGAGTTTGTAATAACCTGGATCTTCTTTTTAGGTATAGATCTTGTTTTCGGGTGTTTTTGAGAAAAAAAGGGAGTTTTAGAAATTTTATAAGTACACACAGTGTACTTAGGAGTACACATCATGTACCAAGTTGTCACGAGTAGCCATTTTCTAGCCATGTAATGACCGAGACATGGCCGTGTGGGGTGACATGGAAAACTGCTAATGTCAGTGGTCAGTTGAGGAAAATACACGATGTGTTTATTAATAGTATATGTTGTGTACTTTCTCTTTTAATTGATTAATCAGACCAGGGTCGTGTCTAATCTCCAGAAACATATTCTTCTAGATGTACCTTGCGAAGGAGCATCCAAAATCACCGATTATTCTCTAATACACCATTTATCCATCTAAGGTTCGATTTGATCTCTAGAGGTTGTGTTGTAATCCCACCTGTTAGTTCTTCTTTCTTCTACAGCCTCTCCTCCTGATTTCTACTCTCTCTCTCTCTCGAGTTATTCAAGGTTGAATGTTTTTGAAATTTTTGTAGATCTACATCGTTATAGGCCGATTCTAGGGCTGACATTCAATATTTGTCATCATAAAACATCTAGGTTGGTGGTTTGTTTCCTTTTGTTGTTTGTCTTTGAGTTTTATATGCCAAAGTGCTGATTACCCATGTTTCTGGTATTTCGTGTTAAGGAGATTAGACCCTGTTTTATCTGCCTTAGATTGATTGAGATATTAAGGGTCATTTTTGTGGTATTATGTGAAATTTCATGTTTGAGAAACACCCATGGGTGTGTTTTATTGTTTTAATGTTTAGGGATGTTTGTTCAAGGTTTCCTATGAGGTATACCTTGTTTCCTTGCCTTTCTTTATAGGATGGAACTGATTTTATTTTTCTTCTTGTTAAATGATTTTGATATGCATTGGAATTGATTATCCATGTAGTATTTGAGATTACTTTGGGATTATTGATATCATATATGCACTATTGAATTGCATAGGTCCATGAGAACCTGGTGTAGTTAGACCATATGGGGAATTGACGTTGCATGCTTCCTCAGAGTGTCTATTATATTTCACGCTACGAGACCACAGGGGGGATTGGTGGTGATTGATCCATAATAGTGTTTATAGTTTATGTTACAGGACCACAGAGAGAATTGACGTTGAGTGCTTCCCCATAGAGTCTTTAGTTATTCTGGAAAGACCGTAGGGGGAATTAAAGGTGAGTTCTTCCTCAGAGTGTCTTTGCCTTTTTTTCATTATTTGGCCAGAGGGGTTAGACTGTGTGAGCTACCTAGAGGGTTAATGTAAATATTGAATTTTTGTGATGCGCCTACCAAGCCAAAGCACAATATTGGATTTGTTACTCTTAGGTAGTATTCTGAGATACATGTTTGTGATACTTACTTGATTAAATGATGAACATTAAATAATAATTAATGTAAATGGAAACTATAGGATTGGTTACTTTTTTGTACTCCTAGTCCCTTTTCTGCATTTCCATTATTACTTGCTATATATACCCACTTACAGTTAGGAACAGATCTTGTAGTGGTTACCTACTGGTACTTAGACTCACACCCTATTTGTGTCATGCTTTTGGACCCAAATAGATTATATGGTTATAGGTATAAATAAGGGAAAGCGCCCTTCATCATCAGATACTTGATTATTGTGGAGTTGGAGAGCATGGTACCAAGATGAGGCTTCTGATGCTACTAGGGTTTAATTGTTTTCTTTTGTACTTTAGTTTCGTACTATATTTCTAGCATTATGACTTGTTTGGCTGTTTTCCTCGAAATATGTGACATGCATCATTTATATATGTGTTCTAGTTGTTTATTTACTTTCATTTTCCCAATTTTTACTTATTGTATGGTATTATTGCTTCTTATACTATTAATTATTTTTTATTCCATTGTGCATACTCTTCCCATGATCGCATAGTTTCCCCACTATCACCCCAAGGCCCTCACTACTAGTCAGCAACCTCTAGAGTTCAGGGAAATCCTCTTGAATCTATGTGACCAACCGGGTATGGGGCACCTTTAGGAGACACCCAAAACTAGGACATTACAAAGGTCATGAGTCACATAGTTCTTCTCATGCAGTCTCAATTGTCATCATCTATAAGTAATCACTACTTTCCCCTATCTCAGGACACAACCAAGCCCGATTCCTAATTCGTTACAAAACACCACGTAGTTGATGCCCTCCTTTGGCACCCTCAAGATAGGATCACTCATCAAGCTATGTCTCAATGGATAAAAGAATTACTAGCACCATTACAACCACATGAAGGGTTTTACCTTCTTCTTCAATGCCATCATGGGTGATTCCACTCTGGAGAAGTTGGGTACAAACCTCCGATAGTACCCATCCAACCTAAGGAAAATCTGCACCTCAGTAATGATCTTGGGTGGCTCCCAAGCAAGCACCTCCTCAATCTTTACTGGATCCATTGAAACTCCCAAATATGAGATGACATTTCCCAGGAAGTGGACCTTTCCTATATAGTACTCAAACTTTGAGAGATTTATGTAAATCTTGTGCTCTCGAAGTGTGCCCTGAACCATCCTTAGGTGTATCACGTACTCCTCCTTGGACACTAAATACACTAATATGTCATCATTGAAGACCACTACAAACTGGTCTAAGTATAGTAGGAAGATCATGTTCATGAGTTCCATGAACATTTTTGGGGTGTTCGTCATGCCAAATGGAATCACTAAGTACTTATAGTGGTTGTAGAGAAATATAAAAGTCATTTTCGAGATGTCCTCATCTCGTACTTGAAGCTGGTGATAGACTAATCTGAATTATATCTTTTAGACTATATCACTCCCTTCAGCTGATCAAATATCTCATCAATCCTCAGTAGAGGATACTTGTTCTTCACAGTCACCTGGTTTAGGTGTTGGAAGTCCACGCATATCCTCAAGATTCTATCTTACTTCTTGGAAAACAACACGGGGGCTGCCTATATTGAAATGATGGGCCTTATGAACCCCTTCCATTGTAAGTCCTCCAACTGTACCCTCAAATCCCGAAGCTATGTGGGAGCCATCTGATATGTAGGTGTAGATATCAGTGTCATCTCAGGGTACATATCATTGCATAATTCTACCTGTATGTGATGAGGTAGTCCCGGAACATCCTCTGGAAAGACATCCTGATACTCATCCACCACTATAGGAAACTATGGACTCATCTCATCCACTACACCAAGGTTCATGATAGCCAACTGATCAGTGATCGGATGAGACCTCCTATGTGCGAGTCCATCCTGTGATTCTCTGTTGTCCTTCTGAATAACAAAGGAAAATTGTTTCTCATTGCCTCAGACACACCACACTGTGCATCTAAAAAAGTCGATCTGATAATGAATTGCTGATAGCCAATCCATGCCTAGAATGATGTCATAAGGCCTTAATGCCGCTACTAAGAGATCCCAGCCGAAGCTCTCATCTCTAAGAGTGATCTCACACTATTGAAACTGGTGTGTGTTCATTGAATCCCCTCCCATAGAAGTCTCTAATCATAAGGATCGATCCAACGACTCAATCCGAATCTCTGTTATCCAAATAAGGTCTGTGGAAAGGAAAGAGTGACTATTACCTGTGTCTATAAGAACTGTAGCTAAAGTGTATATGACACAAATCATACCTCAAATCATCACTAGAATGTTGGGACCATTGGCCCCAATTTTTTGAAGTTCAGCCTGCCCCTATCCACCTACTCTTGGAGATTGTGGTGGACCACTTGGGAGTGGTGGTGGTGGTACCTTATACCTACGCCCACTTACTGCCACTCATCCTGCTCCTCTGGCACATCCACCGCCTAGAAAAATAACTTGTTCCTATCTTTGCTGATGCCTCGTCGGTCCCTTGATCATCTTTCGGTACTCTACACGGTGAGTCGAGAAATCCTGACCCTTATACCCCTGCTCGCCGCATGCGTAGCACACTCTGCTCCTCTAATGACTCCATCAACCCCTGGAGCCTCATACCACAAACCCTTAGTCCTGGGGCCATCCTCTAAATGGTCTGGCCCGCTTGGGCCTCTGCCTCATCTGTCAGATACCTGCCTCATATGACTCGGTCACCTGTCACCCAGTGGTAGCTCCCATCGTCGGTTCCTACTCTGTGAGGAAGCTCTCCACTTTTAGAGCTTGCTCCAGCACCCCAACCTACTTAGGGATGCTGAGGGAAATCATCGATGCCATGATCTCCCATTAGAGACCGTGATCAAAGGTCTATGCCCTAAATAAATGGTCTTTTACCGTATTTGTTGAGTAATTGGAGAGGTATTTGAACCTCGTAGAGTACTCTACCATTGTCAGGCTGCCCTTCTGTAGTTGATTCAGCTCCTGTATGTGTACTGAGCACAATGTCATGGGGAATAACTCCTCCCTAAAAAGTCACTCAAAGTCAGACTAGGTGAGGTTCACCTCCTCATGCGTTTGGATCGTCAAACTCCACCATCTCCCTACTGAGACCTGCAGAAGGATTGCGGCTAGAACTGCCATCTGGTCAAGTGGAATCCTCACTAAGAGGAAGACTTGCATCACTACCTCCATCAAATCCTCAACAACCTGAGGATCTATCTCTCCCCTGAACCTAGGAGGTCTCTGTCTCTAGATCTCATGTAAGGCATCGAGCCTCTGTGCATCCTCTACTAGTAGCACCGATAGTAACTACTAACCAACAAGTAGTGGTAAAGCTGGGATACCTCCCGAAGGTGCCATCTTGAGAAATAGTCCCTATACTGAAGCCTCATCACTCTGTGGACCATCCTCATGGTCATGCACTAGAATTATGGCTGGCTATCTATGTGGAGGCATGATGAAAGAGATAAAGATGAATCACTATTAATATATTATACCCGGTGAGATGACTCTTAATCATAAAGATCATGAAAAAATATTCAAAGAAGCATGCCACCAATGTATTCATGTACCGAGTCTAAAAACAGAATTCAGGGTCATGGTGTATGGATACATCAGCCGCTGCACCAACACTGGACTCCCTAGCCTAAAAGATGAAATTAAAACACTTAACCCTATTTCCCTATAAATATTTACAGACTCTTACTTCTTCTGGTAGAACCAACTGCCCTATGATATCAATTTGTCATGACCCATCCCCCAGGGCCCATGTCATGACTAACCCAATCCCTCCTTCCATAGGCTAGGGGATGACGACTAGCACTGAGTAGACATATCCCCAAAAAGGGAAGGCATATCCTTTAAACCTATACACACCCACAAAGCTCAAGCTGTGGAAAGTAAATACAAAGTAAACCACAACTTTCACTGAGACAACTTCTAATAGTACAATACAAACTAAAAGTACAAAGGGGCCAAAATACAAGCCCAAAACCACAAAGGAAAGTACAAATTCCATGGTCCTTCCACTCGAGACCCTACCTGATGGGTAGGTGAAGGGTAGCTATCTGTATCCATATAGGTATGACTGTCTGTCCCATCTCACTGAGAACCACCTAGTCCCAGACCACCAAGGTCTTCGTCGAAGCATCAATCACCTACACAAGACACGACATGTGCGGGTGAAGCCCGTGTAGGGGTGAGTAACACAATAATCAGTAGGAACCCAAAACCACAAAGGAAAGAGCACAAAGAAAGACCATAAAGAAACACCACAAAGCAAAGACAGATTACACTAGGTATAGCTTAAAGTATTGAAAGTAATATTATTAGTCGTAAAGTTGAATCATCTTGTACTGCTGAGGGACTCATCCCTGATTAGTGACTAAGGTTTGCTCGGCTACTGGAGCACTGAGATCTGCTCTGATATAGGACCAATGAGGTTTTACGGGCTACTGGACCAGTGAGGTCCGCTGCGCTACTAGAACACTGAGATATGTTCCGCTACTGTACCACTAAGGTCCGCTTAGCTACAGGACCACTAAGGTCCAATCAGTTATTGGGACACTAAGGTCCACTGCGTTACTGAACCTCTGAGATCTGCTTAGCTACTAGACCACTGAGGTATGCTCGGAAACTGGTCCACTGGGGTCTGTTCAGCTACTGGACTACAAAGGTATGCTCATTATATTCTTCACGTCACATCCAGTCGTAGGATTCCCGCTCGTAGAACACATGATTCCAGGAGAATATACTCCTCAAGCCTTTGGGAGAATCTCACTACAGTGAAGTTTCCTTTAGATTATACCAAAAGGACTGTCTCATTTCAAGGGTACCAAAACCACAAACAGAGAGTCAATCAGACGCTTGATCAGAATGATATTAAAGTTTTAGTAAAAAGGGACCAGTTGCGTCTGGGCCTGGTCTGATTTGGTTAGACTGACCCGAACCAACCCGGTTTGGGGTACCGCATCACCCGCCCCAATTCGGTCAACCCAACCCAACCCAACCCGGTTGGGTCTGGGCAGGCTCGACCCGACCTAGCCCATTGGGCCTTGTTGGACCTAGCTCAGTTCGGTCGTGGGTCTAGCCCGCCAGGATTCCCAACGACCCAGTCCGCATTCTTCGACCCAATCTGACTTAGTTGGACCAGTTTCTATATAGTCGGGCTGAATAGCGGACCAGTTTTCTATCAGGACTGACCCACATGGTGGGACAGTTCTTCACTATCTCGGGCGGCCCGGTTCACTCCATCAGCTAGTCCTGCATCGATGGTCCAACTTTGGTACAACACAGACACCATGTTGGCATCCAATTCATGCAGCCATGCGGCCAGCTGAGGCCGACCACCTCCCCTCCGCATGCCACTCCCCACCCCGTGGGCTGCTTGAACCGATGCAGTGCCCAACCAGCGCCACCCCCTGCACTGCCACGACCCCTACTGGTCACGACCTTCGCCACCTTAGTGTGTTGTCAGGGTGAACTGCCTCCCGCCTGCGGCCACTGCGGGTGCACCGAACTCACTCCAGTGTTCCGTTTTTTGATCCATCTATGCTTACGGGTTTCTTGGGGCACCATTGTCACTGCTGGGTATTCCTCACTATCTTTCCATCACTCTAGGGGTCCAAACACATTCAAAATCCTCCTAACAAATATCTGACGCGACCTTTTGGGTCCATCAATGAAGAAAAATGGGAGAGAGAGAGGATGGATCACATAGAACACCCAATGAACAAACCAACTTTTGTTCGTGATGGCCTGAGATTTTTCTTATTAGTGGGATCACGAAGCATAATTCAAATCATGAAGATTTAATTCCTGATATCAGACCCGCAATAATATTTTCCAATCCCGCAATAAGAATTCATCCACAGATCAACTAGATAGTGAGTTTATTTGTGGGTGAACTAGTCAGTGAGTTGATCCACGTTCTTTGATTTGAAGGGAAGAATAGGGAAAAAACAATCACTCAGATTTAAACTCCTACCTGGGAAGAGGAGATCGGTCAAGGAAGATCACTAGTCATCATCCGTTAATCTCCCGGTCTTATTTTCTCTCCAAGGGTATCGTATCCAATTTCTGATTTTCTGACATTCGTTATTGGAGAGGTTTACTTCATTATTCTTCAGAGGAATTACAGGGTTGTTCATCAACCCTGAATCCTTATTTAATTAAAGAATGAAGATGTGATCCACGTTGCAGTGTTGCCATGCTGATTCATTAATGGTGTTCATTAATGGATTCAGCGTCACCTCATCATTATACCACAATGCTGATGAGTTGCTGCATAACGATGAGGAGAAAATAATAAAATAACTTATTAAGTTATTTTATTTTTCTTCTCAAGGTCCTGAAAACTATATTTTTTGGTCAACCCACACTAGTCGATATTAGGCCCTTCCTAGGTGAATCTTAATGCTCTGAGTTCAACAGTGCCTTTGAATTTTTGATTCGGGCACCGGTTTAAAAGTTAAAAAAACTCGCACACATGATTATTAAATGAATTTTAAAAATAGTTCAAAAATAAATTCCAACCACTCCAGGACTTAGAATCACGTGCTGTCTTAGAGACTGGTCTCAAAATAATCCCATTTAATTTTCAAAAAAATTACATGGAATTCTGGGGTATTATATAATTCATCTGTTAATGGGGCCAACCAAACTGATTTGTCTAGGAAACCAAATCTGCACAAAGTAAACAGTTTTGTTATGTATTTCATCCATATCTCGAGTTGTAGTTGTCCAAATGGTGCCATTTTTTTTGAATATTTTCAAGAAATGGGGAAACAAATTTTTAATTTTTTCCAAAGTGATATAAGACTATTTGGAAACACAAAACTAGGGGCTAAGTTGTTTATCAAATTCTAAGGGCTCAAAATGACCTTCCACTTCGCATGTAAAATGATACCTTGGGTACCCCATTTGAAAGTTCAACCTGGAGGAAAGGTGATTCTATTTTGGAGTCCAAGAGTAGTCTAGCTATATACACCCAAGTATTTTATAGATATTATTACATGATTTTTATCATAAATATCCAATAAACACAACCCAAAGATTAAGAGGCTTAGTGTGTTTGGAAGACTATGTTCATAATAAATAAAAGTGATACTAAAATAAAATTAATTTATTTTAATATCTTAAATGAGATATTAAATCCATTTGAACTCATAAAACTATATAGAATAACATGGGGAATACATAAACAAATGGGTGAGATATAAATCCCACTCAGAGAATAAACACAATAAAGTATAACATATGAGTCACAAGGAATATCATGATATCATAAAAGACAAGGTGTATGGATAAAAATAGGGGATAATGATATAAATAACACAGAATCATAGATCATGGCATCATAGGAATGTGGTAAAAATATAAAACATAACATAAACATAAGTTAAGGCTAACTTTCAAGACAAAATCACATGGTGGATAGAGTCCCATAGGAAAATAAATAACCGTAGATCATGAATAATTATCTCCATGTGAAGTGAATATGTGAAAAAGATTGGATAGATAACTTTGGAAATATATCACTTGAGAAGGGTTTTAGGGAAAAAGGTAAAAAATATTTAAAGAGGGGAAAGCATATTAATTCCCCTAAAATTAGTAATGAACTAAAAAAGGTTTTACATAATGTAAAAAGAAAATTTATAAACCAATGATGTTTTAAATCATTTTATGTAGTAGCACTTGAAATGGGATAAGAAGCAAAGAAATTCCCTTTAATCAGATTTTTTATCAAATGAAATTGATAATGGAACCTTCAAATCATGTATATCCCCATCAAAGAAAAGTGAATTTAACTAGGTATATATGTGTATGAAATATAAATTGAATTTAGAATAAGTCATAAGAAGAGTATATAGATAAAGTGGGGAAAATAGAGAGAAATCATATCCCAAAGAAAATTGGGTGGTTCAGAGTGAACCCTTACCTTAGGTTTCAGAATCATTCTACACTTTCACATAATGTTCTAAATAATCACTACTGCAAATATAGCCTTTATCAGTGCTAGAAAAGCATTGTTAATCGAGGCGAAGATAGGGGTCCCCTTTATCAGCGCTAAAAAATGCATTGATCAAAGGGGTCTTTTATCAACGCTAAAAAAAGTGCTGATAAAAGTTAAAAAAAACATTTAAAAAAATATATTCTTTTTGAAATTCTGGAAGGACTTCTATAGCGCCCTCCACCCCAACTCGCATGCCCCACCCACTACTAGAAATTCAGGCTATAGCCACGGACCTATAGCCACGGTTTTATAGGTCCGTGGCTATATCTTTTATACTGCCACGGTTAATATTCTATCCGTGGCTATATCCAGCTGCTCCGTTTTTTTTTCCCAAACCCATCGGGCTCTTCTCCTCCCCCTCGCGATTCCTCACCGCGCCCTCCCCCTCCCCGACGCCTCCAGGCCGAGACCTCCTCCACGCCGCGCCCTCCTCGCCGCCGCGCCCTCCTCGCCGCGCCTCCCCCCTCCCCGGACTCACTCCTACGGAACCCTCCCCGACTCACTCCCCTCCCCCGACGCACTCCCCTCCCCGGACGACCGCGCCTCCCCCCTCCCCGGACGACAGCGCCTCCCCCGACGCCGACGGACTCCCCCGACGGACTCCCCTCCTCCGGATGACCGCAACTCCCCTACTCCCGACGGAATCTCCTCCTCCGACGAACTCTCCTCCTCCCGACGACCTCATTGCCGGTATCTTTATCATTCCATTTTTTATCACTTCAGTTTCACTGCAACCTATTTTTTAGGTTTCCCCATCTTGGTGTCATAATGAGAGACCAAATGAATCAAATGTTTCTACAGTTTTCCTATGCCATTACAAATTGAAATGTTGGGTTCCTAATGTTTATAGGGGGAAGATTCAAATCTACCCATTTGAGGTAAAGCATCTTCTCTAATTTTATTATCACGTTCCATTCCTCCATTTTTCTTTTTCTGCCTTCATGCGGATGAATCCCTATCTCATCTTTTCGTGCATTGCACCTTCACAATCAGACTATGGGAGTATGTACAGATGGTTTTCTGCTGCTGTCTGGACCTGTAGGGAATTGAGGCACTGCTTCTCTCCATTTGCCGATTCCAGTGCAGTGAACAGGTTCGTGCCCTTATGATGTCTGCTTCTGTTAGATTGTTATCATTTATTTGGAAAGCAAGGAATGAGTTGGTTTTCAATAACCGTATACCCTCTTTTCATGCTGGTGTTTTTGAATTTTTGGAAGGCAATGCTCTGAACTTCGCTGCAATCCATCATCTTCAATTCCCCAACAGGATCCATAGGTAATTACAGAACAATACCATGACCTGCAACTCATCTGGGTTTCTTCAATTGGGTGTGAGTCAAGTAGCTTGGTTTCAGGGATGAGTTGGTGATCGAAGCTGGCACTAATGCCGGGGCACTTCTTGTGGATGGGCTCGGGGACGGGATTCTAATTGAAGCGCTGGATCAGGACATTGATTTCGTGAGGGATACATCATTCAACTTACTGCAAGGTTGCAGGATGCGAAATACAAAGACGGTACGTGATGTGGTTTTAGATAATAAGATGATTGGGTTGATCATGTAGTTTTGATAATTTTGATGTGTGGAATTTTACTACTGTGGCAGGAGTATGTTTCGTGCCCGTCTTGTGGGAGGACTCTTTTCGACCTTCAAGAAATAAGTGCGGAGATACGTGAAAAGACCTCTCATTTACCCGGTGTTTTGGTAACTCTCTCCCCCCTTCCAGTTCCATTAATTTTCAAGAAAATCATTTGTGATATCTTAGACCCTCTTTGGTTCAAGGAATCCACTATGAGAGAATCGCTCCCTCTCTCTCAATCAGTTCCATCAATTTTCAAAGAATTGATTTATGATCTCTTAGAACCTGTTTGGTTTAAGGAATCCACTATGAGAGACCCCTCCCCCCATCTGTTAGTTCCATTAATTTTGAAGGAATTCATTTGTGATCTCCTTGAGGTTCTCTCATAGTGGATTCCTTAAACCAGACAGGGGGCAGGGGGCAGGGGGCAGGGGGCAGGGGGCAGGGGGCAGGGGGCAGGGGGCAGGGGGCAGGGGTGTCCAGCAGGGGGAGGGGTGTCCAGCAGGGGGAGGGGTGTCCAACAGGGGGAGGGGCTGTCCAGCCAGGGGGGAGGGGTGTCCAGGGTCTGGGGGGGACTGGCAGGGGTGTCCGAGGTTTGGGGGGGGGGGTGTCACGCCACGGTCACGCCGCGGTCACGCCGCGGTCACCATTAATATATTTGAGGGCTAACTTGGATTCTCCCTTCATATCCATTTGGGGGAAATAAATATCATCTGATAACTTATGACCAGTAATGAGAGCCTAATAATTTGCCTCATCATCAGTGAAACCTTATAAAAATAGGAAAAAGTATGATTGGACGTCTTGTGTTGGTGTGATAAAGACAACCACCTGGCCTACTCAATTAAGATTAGAATTATTAAGCATTATTTCAGTTGATCTTTGAAAATCACCATCAAAATATGTTTTCTAATACTCTTTGACATGATCCACTAAGAGGGTAGCCTCATTTGGGAAATCAACATTCAGGGGAGTATCATGATTCTATATATAATATCACAACTTCTACACTGTAAAAACTATTGTGAGGAAACTCTTATCTATAGGGGAGTATCTATTCTATATATCGAGGAGCATCCGACTATGATATTATAAACAATTTTCTATTACCTCTGTTTTTTTGGGTTAGATGGGTTACAAGGGATCATTCCAAGGAAGTCCCATAAATGAACAATGTCTTTCCTAAAATGGAAGAAATCAAAACTGACTGTTGTAAAAGATAATGCTTAATGTTATCAATAATCGATATGGAACTCCTCATCCAATTTTTTAATAGGTACTTTATTCATTGGACACTAGAGGATCTTACACTATCCAACTAGATTCACATTAAATCAGTTTATATAGGTGAATAAACTGGTTATAGGTACAATCCATAGGTTAGAGATATCATAGTAGTGCATGTTATTGAGGTAGAGTACCACAACTAAATTCATTTAATAATAAAATTATTAGATGTGGGTGATGAATTTATATTGTTTCCTGATTTTTTCAGTTGGTAATAATTAAACCATTGGTAATTTAACATCCTTCAATGCACCTCATATTTTTGAGCAACAATGTTCTAATGATTTGTTCTTGATAACTAATTGAGAGTGTTAATGTTCAGGTTGCTCCAAAGTGATGAAGGATGGAGATCAATTTTATACAGGATGTGTTTTTTAGGCCATCGCCATCCTTGCAATGAAGCTCACCAGGGTCTCAAATTACGGTATGCTCATAGAACTAGGATTAGAAACTGGTTCATCTATGGTGAGGGGTGCTGTCAAGCTTTGGGACATGGGGTTGGGTAAGAAGAAGATGTGGGGGTTGAGGAAGAAGAGGAGGGTATTTTGGAACTTTTAAAACTTGAACATCCATTCCACAAACTAAATTGGATTACCCCTGATCCGAGCACCCAAGTCGGCCTGTGGAAAGGCTTGAGGGTCATTCTCAATCCCTTCGAGCTAACAACAATTGTCGAGACATCAAATTATGCTCTATGAGAATAATTTTCCTAGATAAATATTATTCAACAAGTAGCAGAATTCCATAAAAATTTCAGCATGGTGCGTTCATGCCTTAGATGTCCTCGCATAACAAAATAAGTAGTTTCAGGGGGGCAGGTTTCAGGGGGCAGGGGGGCAGGTTGGAGGGGGGCAGGGGGGCAGGGGGTAGGTTGGAGGGGGGCAGGGGGCAGGGGGGCAGGTTACAGGGGGGCAGGAGGCAGGTTGTAGGGGGCAGGGGGGCAGGGGGAAGTTTCAGGGGGGCAAGGGGGCAGGTTGGAGGGGGGAAGGGGGCAGGGGGGCAGGGGGCAGGTTGGAGGGGGGCAGGGGGGCAGGTTGCAGGGGGGCAGGGGGGCAGGTTGGAGTGGGGCAGGGGGCAGGGGGGCAGGGGGCACGTTGCAGGGGGGCAGGTTGGAGGGGGGCAGGGGGGCAGGTTGCAGGGGGGCAGAGGGGCAGGTTGGAGGGGGGCAGGGGGCAGGGGGCAGGGGGCAGGGGGGCAGGTTGCAGGGGGGCAGGGGGCACGTTGCAGGGGGGCAGGGGGGTAGGTTGGAGGGGGGCAGGGGGCAGGGGGGAGGGGGCAGGGGGGAGGGTGGAGGGGTGCAGCTGTGAGCATAATTTCACATCCTATTGAAGTATAGATTCAACGATTTTTATAGATCTAGAGAAGTTATATTTCATAGTAACTTTGAACCAATCTACCTTAGTTTTTACTCTAGTTTTGTTCTGTTTTGAACTTTAAATTTTATAAATTAATGTATATGTTTACACTTATAGGAGATGAAATTTTGGAAACCAAAGGTATTTATTCAACAAGAAAAGAAGGGAAATTTTTTCCAATGATCTCAAATGAATAGAGCATCTACACCATGGGAGTAATAGTTTAAATTCTGTGATTTTTCTACTTAAACTTGAAAATTCACTTCTTTTTTTTAGTTGAAATAAATGGTTGGAAGTTGCCTTTTAATAAATTTTGTATGCTGAAATCATCTTGTTAAATCTGTTGGTTGTTGCTTCCTTTTTTACTACCTTTTTGTATTGAAATTCTGGTGTGTATGCTTATTTTAATGTTTTACTAAAAATCATTTTTGAACTTCAAATGTTAACATGCATCTACATTAAAATCCATGAATATGTGTTGAAGTTGTTAATATAGTAACTAGTGGGTATCATTCATGCATTTTGTGTGATTGTTTGAACTCTATGTTCTTCATTTCTTTTGTTTTTACTATATTAGTTATATGCTTTGTTTGTAATTAGATAAAAAAATTCTTTATTGTTACAAATTGATGCATATATCTAATTAATCATTTCTACCATAGGACGAGGTTATTGGTGTTGGTTCAAATGCGGGCACGTTGGCATGCAACCGACAAGCAAGAGGGAACATCCATTCTTGGTAATGGGCATCTATGTGAACTTCACTTCTCAGTTATTGGTTTTTATTAGAGTGATATTAACATATTATTTTGTTCCCATGTAGTTTTACAAACATAAAATAAAAATTTAATCAGGGAAAGGTGCCCCCAAAATACATGCCCCTCGAACTGGATGTTCTATCCAATGTTTATCTCTATATCAGGAAGGGGTAAATTGTCCTCATTCAAGGATTTTCCCGGGGGTGGGCCCTCTAGAGTAAATACAACACACTGAGAATAATCCATGTTTTTTTCATTAGAAGGACCATCCTAAGGTGATGTTGAAGTGATTAAGTCTGTAGTTTTCCCAGTATCCTTCTACACTGATATAACCCCTATCTTATCCACATTATAAGGGACAGTAGTGTATTTTCTCTCCAAGTCATAGATTGGAATATTCATCTTACCGTTCCAACTTTCATAGTTAGAGACATCATTCCCCTTCATATTGTAAAAAGAACACTCCTTGTCCCTATTACATTCTGGAGAATGATGGAAAAAACATATAATTCATGTAGAACTATGGTTTCCTTTCGTATTGGATCAGAAAGTCTATACATTCATCTAGTTAGTTAAGACTACTTCTTCTAGAATCATTATATACATGTCCACATTCATTATATACATGTCCACATATAATTCACAGATTAGCATTCATTTCTTTAAATCTTCTGAGAAAACATCCTCTCATGCCATCCATATCATCCTATTTGAAACTAAGTGGAAGATGTTGCCCCGCGGATGTCGCTGGACCGGGCCAACACGTTGTGGTCACGCCGCGGTCACGCCGCGGTCACGCCGCGGTCACGCCGCGGTCACGCCGCGGTCACGCCGCGGTCACGCCGCGGTCACGCCGCGGTCACGCCGCGGTCACGCCGCGGTCACGCCGCGGTCACGCCGCGGTCACGCCGCGGTCACGCCGCGGTCACGCCGCGATCACGCCGCGGTCACGCCGTGATTTGGCCCTGCTCCAGGACGACACCCTGCGGCGGTTACTCCTTAGAGAAACATTGAATGGTTAGCTCTATAATTTTTCGTATTTCCTCATTCCTAAACTATATCTCCTCTCAGCGCTGCCTCTCATCCATCTTTCCACAAAACGTGCATAGAAGGTGGTACAAAAGCTCAATTCAACTGAAAACATTGGTTTGGAATTGTCTGACATATTTTATTCCTCTAGGTATTCCTACACATTTCTAGATCTGCAAACCTCACCGAATTAGGTATATCAGGGGTCATCCAATCCTCTATTCATCACAGATTAGCATTCATTTCTTTAAATCTTCTGAGAAAACATCCTCTCATGCCATCCATATCATCCTATTTGAAACTAAGTGGAAGATGTTGCCCCGCGGATGTCGCTGGACCGGGCCAACACGTTGCGGTCATGCCGCGGTCACGCCGCGGTCACGCCGCGGTCACGCCGCGGTCACGCCGCGGTCACGCCGCGGTCACGCCGCGGTCACGCCGCGGTCACGCCGCGGTCACGCCGCGGTCACGCCGCGGTCACGCCGCGGTCACGCCGCGGTCACGCCGCGGTCACGCCGCGGTCACGCCGCGGTCACGCCGCGGTCACGCCGCGGTCACGCCGCGGTCACGCCGCGGTCACGCCGCGGTCACGCCGTGATTTGGCCCTGCTCCAGGACGACACCCTGCGGCGGTTACTCCTTAGAGAAACATTGAATGGTTAGCTCTATAATTTTTCGTATTTCCTCATTCCTAAACTATATCTCCTCTCAGCGCTGCCTCTCATCCATCTTTCCACAAAACGTGCATAGCAGGTGGTAAAAAAGCTCAATTCAACTGAAAACATTGGTTTGGAATTGTCTGACATATTTTATTCCTCTAGGTATTCCTACACATTTCTAGATCTGCAAACCTCACCGAATTAGGTATATCAGGGGTCATCCAATCCTCTATTCATCACAGATTAGCATTCATTTCTTTAAATCTTCTGAGAAAACATCCTTTCATGCCATCCATATCATCCTATTTGAAACTAAGTGGAAGATGTTGCCCCGCGGATGTCGCTGGACCGGGCCAACACGTTGCGGTCACGCTGCGGTCACGCCGCGGTCACGCCGCGGTCACGCCGCGGTCACGCCGCGGTCACGCCGCGGTCACGCCGCGGTCACGCCGCGGTCACGCCGCGGTCACGCCGCGGTCACGCCGTGGTCACGCCGCGGTCACGCCGCGGTCACGCCGCGGTCACGCCGTGATGTGGCCCTGCTCCAGCCACATCCAGCAGGGGGGAGGTTCAGCCCCACTTGCTCACAGGCGTTTCAGACGACCCATTTTTCAGCAAAGTCATCAGCCCGCTGCCACCAGCATTCCAGCCCGCAACAGCCCCCCCACCTTCGAATCAGCCCGCACCATCCCCCCAACACCTGCAACCAGCCCCCTTTCACCCACATTCCAGCCTCCTCCCGCTCCCTTCGCTCCTGGTCGGAAGATGCTGCCCCGCGGATGTCGCTGGATCGGGCCAACACGCTGCGGTCACGCCGCGGTCACGCCGCGGTCACGCCGCGGTCACGCCGCGGTCACGCCGTGATGTGGCCCTGCTCCAGCCACATCCAACAGGGGGGAGGTTCAGCCCCACTTGCTCACAGGCGTTTCAGACGACCCATTTTTCAGCTAAGTCATCATCACTCTGCAAGCAGATGCTCCTTCCTTTCCTACTTACTCTTTTCTGCAAGGTGTCCTCTGTTATAAGGGCCGGTTGGTGCTGTCTAGTTCGTCCCCATGGGTGCCCATATTGCTGGATGAGTTCCATTTGTCTCCGTAGTGGGGTCATTTTGGTTTTTGCCGCACGTATAGAAAATTGCCTGCCAATTTATATTGGGTCGGGATGAAAATACCGGTTCAACAGTTTGCCAATGGGCCAAATGCCAACGAAATAAATATTCCACACTATATCCGGCTGGCCTGTTGCAGCCGTTGGAAATTCCCCAGCTGGTGTGGTCGGGTCTCTCTATGGATTTTATCACCGGACTACCCTAATCCCGTGGTTGCACTGTGATTCTGGTCATCATTGATCATCTCTCTAAATATGGCCATTTTTTACCCCTAAAACACCCTTACACAGCAAAGAGTGTGGGAGTGTGGGCGAGGTTTTCGTGTGGGATATTGTCAGTTTGCATAGCATTCCAGCGACCGCAATCCCATTTTTGTAAGCCATTTTTGGATTGAACTGCTCAAACTCCAAGGCACTGACTTAAAACTCAGCTTGACCTACCACCCGCAAACAGATGACCAAACAGAGGTGGTAAATCGCTGCCACGAGACCTACGCTGTTCCATCAGAAATCTAGTTGCCCGCTGTTGCCCATGCACTGCTTGATCGTGGACTCAAATATTATTTGAGTCGGTCCCAAGACATCATGAAGCAGAAAACTAATACACTGCCGTCACCTTGCCCTCCATGTGGGAGATCCTGTTTCCGTACGCTTTCGGCCTCACAAACAATACTCTTTAACCTGCCAGATTTCTCAGAAACCTGCCCCTCGTTTCTATGGGCCATTTACAGTTCAGCGGAAGATCGGCCTGGTGGCTTGTTAGCTTGATCTTCCTCCCTCAGCCTGGGGGCCTCCTGAGGATTTCTTCTGTTGTTTTCCCTATTTCTTCTATTTTTCTGCTGTAATTTTCGTTCCCATCCTTTAATACAGAATTGCAGCCCTCATTGAGGGCTGGAAGTTTGAGAGGCTTAACAGAATTAGAGTATGACAGTGTGTCAAGTTTGAGAGGCTTAACAGAATTAGAGTATGACAGAAAGAAGCTTCGAGCCGAAAGGCTCTAAAGCCATTTTATTAAAAACAAAAGATGACATAAGAGAGGAGATGGGGCTAGACATTGATAAAACTGCCTTCATAATAAAGCATTTCGTTTTCATAACCCCCTCCCCGACGTCATCATCCCATTCCAAGTTGTAGGTAGATGAGCTATGAGACCTAGTCACCATCGGACGTGCGGTCTGCGCAGGAGGGCTCATTATGCGTTCTTTAAGCGTTGCGCGCGCTTGAGAAACGCGCGTGGGGGGTCCAAACAGGCCGAACGAATTGCGAATGGCCTGAAATCGGACGACATCAAAGGGTGAGTGAATTGTGATGTGGTCGAGCAGACGGCACGTCAATCGGACGTGCCGTGTGCCCGCGGTGACCGGGAACGCCGTTCTGGTGTCATAAACGGCCAAAACGGGCGTCTAACGGTCAAACTCATAGCGAACGACATCGGATTGACCTGAAATCACAGGACAACATTCAAATTATTATTCGCGACGTGCACGCGCAGACGGCACATCAATCGGACGTGCGGTCTGCGCAGGAGGGCTCATTATACGTTCTTTAAGCGTTGCGCGCGCTTGAGAAACGCGCGTGGGGGGTCCAAACGGGCCGAACGAATTGCGAATGGCCTGAAATCGGACGACATCAAAGGGTGAGTGAATTGTGATGTGGTCGAGCAGACGGCACGTCAATCGGACGTGCCGTGTGCCCGCGGTGACCGGGAACGCCGTTCTGGTGTCATAAACGGCCAAAACGGGCGTCTAACGGTCAAACTCATAGCGAACAACATCGGATTGACCTGAAATCACAGGAAAACATTCAAATTATTATTCGCGACGTGCACGCGCAGACGGCACGTCAATCGGACGTGCGGTCTGCGCAGGAGGGCTCATTATGCGTTCTTTAAGCGTTGCGCGCGCTTGAGAAACGCGCGTGGGGGGGGTCCAAACGGGCCGAACGAATTGTGAATGGCCTGAAATCGGACGACATCAAAGGGTGAGTGAATTGTGATGTGGTCGAGCAGACGGCACGTCAATCGGACGTGCCGTGTGCCCGCGGTGACCGGGAACGCCGTTCCGGTGTCATAAACGGCCAAAACGGGCGTCTAACGGTCAAACTCATAGCGGACGACATCAGATTGACCTGAAATCACAGGACAACATTCAAATTATTATTCGCGATGTGCACGCGCAGAAGGCACGTCAATCGGACGTGCGGTCTGCGCAGGAGGGCTCATTATGCGTTCTTTAAGCGTTGCGCGCGCTTGAGAAAAGCGCGTGGGGGGTCCAAACGGGCCGAACGAATTGCGAATGGCCTGAAATCGGACGACATCAAAGGGTGAGTGAATTGTGATGTGGTCGAGCAGACGGCACGTCAATCGGACGTGCCGTGTGCCCGCGGTGACCGGGAACGCCGTTCTGGTGTCATAAACGGCCAAAACGGGCGTCTAACGGTCAAACTCATAGCGAACGACATCGGATTGACCTGAAATCACAGGACAACATTCAAATTATTATTCGCGACGTGCACGCGCAGACGGCACATCAATCGGACGTGCGGTCTGCGCAGGAGGGCTCATTATGCGTTCTTTAAGCGTTGCGCGCGCTTGAGAAACGCGCGTGGGGGGTCCAAACGGGCCGAACGAATTGCGAATGGCCTGAAATCGGACGACATCAAAGGGTGAGTGAATTGTGATGTGGTCGAGCAGACGGCACGTCAATCGGACGTGCCGTGTGCCCGCGGTGACCGGGAACGCCGTTCTGGTGTCATAAACGGCCAAAACGGGCGTCTAACGGTCAAACTCATAGCGAACGACATCGGATTGACCTGAAATCACAGGACAACATTCAAATTATTATTCGCGACGTGCACGCGCAGACGGCACGTCAATCGGACGTGCGGTCTGCGCAGGAGGGCTCATTATGCGTTCTTTAAGCGTTGCGCGCGCTTGAGAAACGCGCGTGGGGGGGTCCAAACGGGCCGAACGAATTGCGAATGGCCTGAAATCGGACGACATCAAAGGGTGAGTGAATTGTGATGTGGTCGAGCAGACGGCACGTCAATCGGACGTGCCGTGTGCCCGCGGTGACCGGGAACGCCGTTCTGGTGTCATAAACGGCCAAAACGGGCGTCTAACGGTCAAACTCATAGCGGACGACATCAGATTGACCTGAAATCACAGGACAACATTCAAATTATTATTCGCGACGTGCACGCGCAGACGGCACGTCAATCGGACGTGCGGTCTGCGCAGGAGGGCTCATTATGCGTTCTTTAAGCGTTGCGCGCTCTTGAGAAAAGCGCGTGGGGGGTCCAAACGGGCCGAACGAATTGCGAATGGCCTGAAATCGGACGACATCAAAGGGTGAGTGAATTGTGATGTGGTCGAGCAGACGGCACGTCAATCGGACGTGCCGTGTGCCCGCGGTGACCGGGAACGCCGTTCCGGTGTCATAAACGGCCAAAACGGGCGTCTAAAGGTCAAACTCATAGCGAACGACATCGGATTGACCTGAAATCACAGGACAACATTCAAACTATTATTCGAGACGTGCACGCGCAGACGGCACGTCAATCGGACGTGCGGTCTGCGCAGAAGGGCTCATTATGCGTTCTTTAAGCGTTGCGCGCGCTTGATAAACGCGCGTGGGGGGGTCCAAATGGGCCGAACGAATTCCGAATGGCCTGAAATCGGACGACATCAAAGGGTGAGTGAATTGTGATGTGGTCGAGCAGACGGCACGTCAATCGGACGTGCCGTGTGCCCGTGGTGACCGGGAACGCCGTTCCGGTGTCATAAACGGCCAAAACAGGCGTCTAACGGTCAAACTCATAGCGGACGACATCGGATTGCCCTGAAATCACAGGACAACAATCCCATTATTATTCGCGACGTGCACGCGCAGACGGCGCGTCAATCGGACGTGTGGTCTGCGCGGTAGGGCTCATTATGCGTTCTTTAAGCGTTGCGCGCGCTTGATAAACGCCCGGGGTTCTGTGCAGGGGGGTAGGGGGCTGTATGGGGTTTGTCCGGGGGTGCACATGGGGGCTGTCCGGGTTTGCACATGGGGGCTATCCGGGGGTGCACGGGGGGCTGTCCGGGGGGAATGGGGCTGCATGGGGTCTGTCCGGGGGTGCACATGGGGGCTGTCCGGGGGTGCACGGGGGGCTGTCCGGGGCTGGTCGGGGGGCTGTCCGGGGGTGCACAGGGGGTTGTCCGGGGCTGGCCGGGGGGCTGTCCAGGGGTGCACGGGGGGCTGTTTGGGGGTGCATATGGGGGCTGTCCGGGGGTGCATATGGGGGCTGTCCGGGGGTGCACGGGGGGGCTGTCTGGGGGTGCACGGGGGGGCTGTCCGGGGGTGCACGGGGGGCTGTCCGGGGGTGCACATGGGGGCTGTCCGGGGGTGCACGGGGGGCTGTCCGGGGCTGGTCGTGGGGCTGTCCGGGGGTGCACGGGGGGCTGGCCGGGGCTGGCCGGGGGACAAGCAGGGGGAAGGGGGGGCTGGCAGGGGGGCAGGGGGGGGGCTGGCAGGGGGACAAGCAGGGGGCAGGGGGGGGGGCTGGCAGGGGGACAAGCAGGGGGAAGGGGGGGGGGGGGGGGGCTGGCAGGGGGGGCTGGCAGGGGCAGGGGGGGGGGGGCTGGCAGGGGCAGGGGGGGCTGGCAGGGGGACAAGCAGGGGGGTGGCCGGGGGGGCTGGCAGGGTGACAAGCAGGGGGAAGGGGGGGGGGGGGCTGGCAGGGGGGCAGGGGGGGGGGGCTGGCAGGAGCAGGGGGGGCTGGCAGGGGGACAAGCAGGGGGGGCTGGCAGGGGGCGGCAGGGGGGCTGGCAAGGGGACAAGCAGGGGGGTGGCGGGGGGGGGGTGGACTAACAGGGGGCAGTGGGGGACTAGCAGGGGGCAGGGGGACTAGCAGGGAGGGTGTCAGGGGGCAGTGGGGACTGGCAGGGGGGGCTGGCAAGGGGACAAGCAGGGGGGGTGGCGGGGGGGGGGGGACTAGCAGGGGGCAGTGGGGGACTAGCAGGGGGCAGGGGGGGAGCTGGCAGGGGGACAAGCAGGGGGCAGGGGGGGCTGGCAGGGGGACAAGCAGGGGGCAGGGGGTTTCCGGGGTTCTGTGCAGGGGGGATGGGGGCTGCATGGGGTCTGTCCGGGGGTGCACATGGGGGCTGTCCGGGGGTGCACGGGGGGCTGGCCGGGGCTGGCCGGGGGGGCTGTCCAGGGGTGCACGGGGGGCTATCCGGGGGTGCATGGGGGGCTGTCCGGGGGTGCACGGGGGGCTGTCCGGGGGTGCACGGACAGGGGGGGTGTCCAGCAGGGGGGGTTGGCAGGGGGACAAGCAGGGCGGGGGGGCTGGCAGGGGGAAGGGGGGGGGGGGGGTGGCGGCAGGGGGCAAGCAGGGGGCAGGGGGGTGGCCGGGGGGGCTGGAAGGGGGACAAGCAGGGGGAAGGGGGGGGGGGGGGGGGCTGGCAGGGGGGCAAGCAGGGGGCATGGGGGGGGGGGGGCTGGCAGGAGCAGGGGTGGGGTTGGCAGGGGGACAAGCAGGGGGGGCTTGCAGGGGGACAAGCAGGGGGTGGCTGGGGGGGCTGGCAAGGGGTGCACGGGGGGCTGTCCGGGGGTGCATGGGGGGCTGTCCGGGGGTGCATGGGGGGCTGTCCGGGGGTGCACGGACAGGGGGGGTGTCCAGCAGGGGGGGTTGGCAGGGGGACAAGCAGGGGCGGGGGGGCTGGCAGGGGGAAGGGGGGGGGGTGGCGGCAGGGGGCAAGCAGGGGGCAGGGGGGTGGCCGGGGGGGCTGGAAGGGGGACAAGCAGGGGGAAGGGGGGGGGGGCTGGCAGGGGGGCAAGCAGGGGGCAGGGGGGGGGGGGCTGGCAGGAGCAGGGGTGGGGCTGGCAGGGGGACAAGCAGGGGGGGCTTGCAGGGGGACAAGCAGGGGGTGGCTGGGGGGGCTGGCAAGGGGACAAGCGGGGGGGTGGCGGGGGGGGGGGGACTAACAGGGGACAGTGGGGGACTAGCAGGGGGCAGGGGGACTAGCAGGGGGGGTGTCAGGGGGCAGGGGGGATTGGCAGGGGGGTGGCAGGGGGGGCTGGCAAGGGGACAAGAAGGGGGGGTGGCGGGGGGGGGGGGGTACTAGCATGGGGCAGTGGGGGACTAGCAGGGGGCAGGGGGGACTAGCAGGGGGGGAGCTGGCAGGGGGACAAGCAGGGGGCAGGGGGGGCTGGGGGCTGGGGGCTGTCCGGGGGTGCACGGGGGGCTGTCCGGGGCTGGTCGGGGGGCTGCTCGGGGGTGCACGGGGGGCTGTCCGGGGCTGGTCGGGGGGCTGCTCGGGGGTGCACGGGGGGCTGGCTGGGGCTGGCCGGGGGGGCTGTCCGGGGGTGCACGGGGGGCTGTCCGGGGGTGCACGGGGGGCTGTCCGGGGGTGCACGGGGGGCTGTCCGGGGGTGCACGGGGGGCTGTCCGGGGGTACTGGCAGGGGGGACTGGCCGGGGGTGGCATGGGGGTGTCCAGGGTGTGTCCAGGGGGTATTTTTTTTTTATGAATTTGGACACCCTATAGCCACGGTTCAAAACCGTGGCTATTGATGTATTGCCGCGGTTTTAAACCGTGGCTATAGACATAATGCCACGGTTTTAAACCGTGGCTATAGATTTTGTCCGGCCTTTAGTATAGCCACGGTTGAAACCGTGGCATTAGGTATACAGCCACGATTTTAACCGTGGCTATAAACCTATAGCCACGGTTTGAACCGTAGCTATAGAGTTAAAGCCACGGTTTGGAACCGTGGCTATAGGTCTAGGCCTATAGCCACGCCAAACTTGGCCACGGTTCCTCAAACCGTGGCTATTACCTATAGCCACGGTTTGAGGGCCTATAGCCACGGTTTAGAACCGTGGCTATAGCTCGAATTTCCAGTAGTGACCCACCTTTTAACAACGCTAGCCTTTATTTCACCCGCATGTGCGACCTGCCTTTCACTAGATTCAAACTCTGGACCTACTGCCTACGCACCTAAGTCTTTACCACTCCACCATATTTTGTTCCTCTTCATTTATTAATATATCTATTTATTTATATATATATATTTAGTTATATTTACTCATATATTAATATATATTTATATTATCATATATAATTATATTAATATGTACATATTTATATTAATATATATATATATAGTTATATTAATATATATATTTAGTTATATTAATATATATATATATATTTAGTTACATATATATATATATATATATTTTGAACAAAAAGCTCACCCACAATATTACAGTTCATGCTCTTCCTGGCATTGCCCATTCCCACCTGAGGTGTACCAAGCCTCAGGGCTCAAATGCGAATCGCAACCTGAGTGAGTAAAACTGGTCTCCCCACACTACTCTGCACTGTCAAGGCGATAAGTCGCACGATGCGGAATGACCTTGGCCGAAGCCTACAACCAGCGGGAATCGAACCCCCGACTCCGAGGAACCAAGAGAACGACCCAACCAACTGGTCCACCCCGTGGGGGTTTAGTTATTTTAATACATATATATATATATAGTTATATTAATATATATATATATATATATATATCTGTATATTCATATATATAGTTATATTTATATATTAATATATATTTATTAGATTAGTTTTAAATACATTTATAAAATATAATTTTGCGTGTGTGTTTATAAATAAATAAATACACATATACAACACACACACACATATTATATATGTATTTGTAAGTATAATTATACATAATTATACATATTTAAAAATATTATATATTAATATGTATATACATATATATGTTTAGAATATACAGATAATATATATCAGTTTGTCAATTCAGATGCACATAAATACACACACACACACACACACACACACACATACACGCACATCATATAGGTATATAAATATTAATATATTTTTATTTTAAATAAAATAAATATTAGTCTTTTATTTAGATAAGCCTTATGTATTGAGAAATATACTTTATATGTAAATATGTTTAATTATTTATTTTTAAAATTAAAATTTTATGGGTGAATATATAAAAACACAACTACAAAAAACATGCATTATCAGCGCTCAAAATGGGATTTAAAAACACTAGAAAAGCGCTATAAAGATCAGTGCTGATAGGGGGGGGGGTCTCCATTTTCAGCACTAAAAACGTGCTGATAAAGGGTGCCTTTATCAGTTCTAATCAGGCGATGATAAAGGGCTTATTTATCAATGCTAAAAAAGTGTAGATAAAGAGATAATTTATCACCGCTAAAAAAGCGCTGATAAATGCCATACCTACTGTAACATAAAATTATATAGCAGAACACCCAAACAAGACCTGCAAAAAAATCAACATATCAACAAGTATACCCATAAAAAATCAACACATAATTGATAAGGTAATTACATCAAGAATATATATATATAAGAAGTATACCCATACACCATTAACACATAATTCATAAGTTCATTAAATACATAAAGAATTAAATTCAGAATTCAGAGGGTTGAGGGCTGTTCAGGGGGTTGGGGTGGATTTCTAAGGGGGGGTAGGGGGTTTCCAGGGGGTGGGGGTATCCGGGGGGATGGGGGTGTCCAGGAGGTGAGGGGGGTTGTCCAGGGGGTTGTCCATGGTGGTGTACAGAGGGTGGGGGTGGTGTCCAAGGGGGTGGGGGTGGTCAGGAGGTTGGGGGTTGTCCAAGGGGGCTGGGGTGGTGTCCAAGGGGTGGGGGGTGGATATCCATGGGGTGGGGGTGTTTAGGGGGTGGGGGTGTCCAGGTTGTGGGGTGGTTTCTTAGAGGGGTGGGGGCGTTTAGGGGGTGGGGGCCATCCGAGGGGTTGGGGGGTGTCCAGGGTGGGTGGGTGGGTGGGGGGGCTTGGTGTCAAGGGGGTTGGGGGGGCTTTACAGGGGGTGGGGGTGTTCAGGGGGGTGGCAGTGTCTAGGGGGTGGGGGTGTCCAGGGGGTGGGGTGTTGTCCAGGGGGTGGGGGTGGTGTCTAGGGGGTGGGGTGGTGTCCAGGGGGGTGGGGGTGGTCCAGAAGGTTAGGGGGATGTCCAAGGGGGGTGGGGTGGTGTCCAGGGGGTGGGGGTGGATGTCTATGGGGGTGGGGGTGTCCAGGGGTGGGGGGTGTCCAGGTGGTGGGGTGGTGTCTAGGAGGGGTGGGATCCATCTAGGGGGTTGGGGGTGTCGAGGGGGGTGGGGGGGGGGGGGGGTGTCTATGGGGGTGTCCAGGGGGTGGGGTGGGGTGGTTTACAGGGGTTTGGGGGTTCTTTCCCGGGGGGTGGGGGTGTGTAGGGTGGGGTACCTCGGGGGTGGGGGTGTCCAGGGGGTGGGGTGGTTTCCAGGGTGTGGGGGTCCAGGGGTTAGAGGGTTGTCCAAGGGGGGTGGGGTGGTGTCCATGGGGGTGGGGGTGGATATCCATGGGGGTGGGTGTGTCTAGGGGTGGTGGGGGTGTCTAGGTAGTGGGGTGGTGTCTAGGAGGGGTGGGGGTGTCCAGGGGGTGGGGGCCGTCCAGGAGGTGGGGGTGTGCAGTGGGGGTGGGGGGTCTGCCAGGGTGGGGGGGAGGTGTCCAGCGGGGGTGGGGTGGTGTTCAGGGGTTTGGGGGGGGGGGGGGGCTTTCCAAGGGGTGGGGGTGTCTAGAGGGTGGGGGTATCTAGGGGGTGGGTGTGATTCAGGGGATGGGGGCTGTCCATGGGTGGTGGGGTGGTGTCCAGGGGGTGGGTGTGGCTGTCCATGGGGTGGGGTGTCCAGGGGGTGGGGGTGTCTAGGTGGTGGGGTGGTGTCTAGGAGGGGTGGGGGCATCCAGGGTGTGAGGGGCGTCTAGGGGGGGGGTGGGGGATGTCCAGGGTAGGAGGGGGTGCTTTCCATGGGGGTGTCCAGAGGGTGGGTGGTGTCCAGGGGGTGGGGGTTGATGTCCATGGGGGGTGGGGTGTTCAGGGGGGTGGGGGTGTCTAGGTGGTGGGGTTCTGTCTAGAGGGGTGGGGGTCATCCGTCTAGGGGGTTCAGGGTGTCCAGGGGGTGGGGGATGTCCATGGTGGTGGTGGTGGGGGGGGGGGGGCTGTCCATGGGGCTTTCCATGGGGTGTGTCTAGAGGGGGTGGGGTGGTGTCGAGGGAGTGGGTGGGGGGGGGCTTTATGGTTTTAATAGAACGGATTTCATGGATTTTAAGATCATTAGTATTTTTAAAATGGTATTGGAATACTTTTTATTTCAATATAATGTGTTTATTTACAAAAAATGAATGTTTTTGGTGTGTATAGTAGGAAGGGGGATTTTCGTACGTCAGTTGTTGTTTTCACTTAAAATTCTGTCCATTTTAAACAAAAGAGAGACACTTTGAGTGATATCGGCCACAATGTGCCTCATATTGAGGTGGGGTTGACTCGTACATGTCACAAATGACACATGGACCCTTATCTAAAGTATCAACACAATTTGAATGTGTTTGGTCGGTTTTTCATACATCAATTGCTGTTTTCACTTAAAATTCTATCCATTTTAAACAAAAGAGAGACACTTTGAGTGATACCGGCCACAACATGCCTCATATTGAGGTAGTGTTGACTTGTACATTTAAAAAATGACACATGGACCATTCTCCTAAAGTATCAACACAATCTGAATGCGTTTGGTCGGTTTTCCGTACGTCAGTTGTTGTTTTCACTTAAAATTCTGTCCATTTTAAACAAAAGAAAGACACTTTGAGTGATACCAGCCACACCATGCCTCATATTGAGATGAGGTTGACTCTTAAACATAAAAAATGACCCATTTACCATTATCCTAAAGTATCAACACAATCAGAATTCATTTGTTTGGTTTTTCGTATGTCAGTTGTTGTTTTCACTTAAAATTCTATCCATTTTAAACAAAAGAGAGACACTTTGAGTTATAACAGACACACCATGACTTTGATTAAGGATAGATTTACTCTTACCCATCAAAAATTACCCATGGAAAGTTCTCCAAAAGTATTAACAGAATCCAAATGCGTTTGGTCGGTTTTCCGTATGTCAGTTGTTGTTTTCACTTAAAATTATGTCCATTTTAAACAAAAGAGAGACACTTTGAGTGATAATGGCCACAACATGCATCATATTGAGGAAAGTTTGACTCATACATGTCAAAAATTACCCATGTACCATTTTCCTAATTTATCAACACAATATGAATGCGTTTGGTCGGTTTTCCATATGTCAAATGTTGTTTTCATTTAAAATTCTGTCCATTTTAAACAAAAAAGAGAAACTTTGAGTGATAACGGACACAATGTGCCTCCTATTGAGGTGGGGTTGACTCTTAAACTTAAATAATTACCAATTTACCGTTATCCTAAAGTATCAACACAATCCAAATGTGTTTGGTCAGTTTTCCGTACTTCAGTTGTTGATTTTATTTATAAATTTGTCCGTTTTAAACAAAAGGGAGACACTTTGAGTGATGCCAGCCACAACATGCCTCATATTGAGGGAGAGTTGAATCTTACACATCAAAAATGACCCATTTACCCTTCTATTAAAGTATCAACACAATAAAAATGCATTTGATTGGTTTTCCATACGCCAGTTGTTGTTTTCACTTAAACTTCTGTGAATTTTAAACAAAAGAGAGACACTTTGAGTGATATCGGCCCGACTGTGCCTAAAATTGAGGTGGGGTTGACTCGTACACGTCAAAAATGACCATGTACCATTCTACTAAATTATAAACACAATCCGAATTCATTTGGTCGGTTTTACATACGTCAGTTGTTGTTTTCACTTATAATTTTGTCACTTTTAAACAAAAGAGAGACACTTTGAGTGATACTGGCCATACCGTGCATCAGATTGTAGTAGGGTTGAATCTTAAACATAAAAAATGACCCATGGAACATTGTCATAAATTATCAACACAATTGGAATGTGTTTGGTTAGTTTTCCATATGTCAGTTTTTGTTTTAACTTAAAATTCTATTCATTTTAAACAAAACAGAGACACTTTGAGTGATACCGTCCACACCGTGCCTCAGATTGAGGCGGGGTTAACTCTTAAATGTAAAATATGACCAATGGACCATTATAATAAAGTATCAATGTAAAGACCCATAAATTTCAATGAATTTTTTTCTTAAATTCTTTGGAAATTTACAAGTACGCAGTTTCTAACGACACCAGATTCTGAGCCCTGGTGTGCCCGGAATCATTTTCCAAAGTTTATCTTGGGTACGTTCAGTGAACGAATGAGTGGATTTTTATAACTTTTGAACCGGTGCTCGGAATCGAAATCTGAGGGCACCGATGAAACCGCATGCTGGTAATTGCTTAAGAAGACCTTTTCTGGAGTTGTGTTTTCTCGTGAAGAGTTGTTTAAAAAAATGTGGATTAAGTATAAAGAGAAATAAAATTGTGTTACTATTTTATTTCACTTATAAGTGGTTAAACCCAATGTGTGGGAGTTGGGGAGGGACCCACTAAAATCCTGACTCCTCTTGATAAGATATTAGTGAGGTGGGGCCCACACGAGCCCCACCCCTTCAAATTCCCTAACACCTCTAACCCCCTCCACATGAGTTATGTAACTCTTCCACTTTAATTCATGCCAACTAAACACCTAATTAATTTGACAACACAAGTTTAATTAATTAGGTGAATTCAACTTTTGAATTTTAAAAATGTTGGCATGTGAAAATAAAATAAGGCAAAGCCTTATTCTATTTTGGGTTGTTGTGTTGTTTGGAGAATTGAGAGAAGGAGAGTTCTATACTTTGAAGAACATCATCTTCCTCGTTGAAGAATGCAAATAATGACATCACGCCATTCCATCATCCCTCTGTGTGAAAGGAAGGGAGACACCGCTTCTTCCACGGGTGTTCTCCTTCGACGTATACGGAGCCTCACCCCGCGACACCATCTTCCGCGATGCTAGCTTCCGCAAAGTAATTTGAGGTAAGGGTTGTTTCATCATTCAAGGATTATTAATATTATGTTCATCATTATTTCTTGGATGCTTGTTATCAATATAACGGGAAGAGGTCGGACCGCACAAACAGGGCCGACCCTCCTCCCCCTTTGTTGTTGGTCTTCATTGTGGTTTGGAACGAGGGCGACGTGGTGCTGTTGCACCGGGCGGGAACAAGACAACCACGGCCGGAGCGGGCCGCGACGAAGGTGTGTGGAGCCGTCGCGCCACACTGGTGATGCCAAAGGAAGCCGCGACCAAGGGTGGGCCGCGACACCGTCACGCCGCGCCGGTCGGACAGGGGGCCATGGCCTAAGGCCACGACGGTGCAGAGGAGGGCGGCCAGACTCCGCCGGCCGCCGGCGCTCCAGGAGGCTAGACCAGCAGGTCCCGCGGCAGAACTTCAGTCGTCCATTATGGCCGGCCGTTTTTCAGAAGTCTGGGGGTCGTATCCCCCGATAGGTGGCAAGGGCCATCCCCCCAAGAGGGGGCCGCCGTTTCTCAATCAAGGGGGGCAGCGCCCTCCCGCATCCCGCTGGGCCGAAGGCCGAGCCGCCGGCCAAGTGGGTCGGGCTGCCTGCCTACCAGGATGGGCCACACCCTAATGGGCCAGACCCAGACCCAGGTCTGGTTGACCCTGTTTGGGCCGACCCAGGGGTATCGGGCCAGGTCGGACCGGGCCCGAACCCCCTAATTTCCGGGGATATCCGTTCAAACAACCATAACATGGGCTAAAGACCTCTGATCGATGCACTGTCAGTTGTGTAACGATCCTTGGATCGAGACAGTAGTTTCGGTATATTACACTTAGAGTTTCGGAGAACTTTGGGTACATACGGGTTGGTTCGAACACGAAACCAACCGGGCCCTCGGAGCGGAAACACTTATAACATGAGCTACAGACGTCCGATAGATGTAATGTCGACTTTGTTGGATTAATCTTAGTGAGACGGTTCTTTTGGATTACTCCGCTCGAGGTTTGGACACAGTTGGAGTACATTCTGGTTGGTTTTAGCTTAAAAACCAACCGGGCCCCGGGACGAAAAAGCCAATAACTCTTAGATCGGGCATCTGATTGACATTCCGTCTGTCACGTTGAGTTCATTTTGTCGAGACAAAACTTTGGGATACATCAAGTACAGAATTCATGTCAGTTGATGTATCGAACCCCCTTGGATCGTGGAGCGGACCCTCCTGGAAATGAGCGTGGTGTGTGCAGGAACCCTAGAGCTGGCTGTGATTGCGATGACGATGACGACTGTACTGGAATCCTCCGTGGGTTCGGCAGTGATGAAGACCATACTGTAATCCTCCATGGGTTCGATGACGATGACTACTGTTCTTGTATCCTATGTGGGTCTGGCAATACTTGACTACTATTCTTGTATCCTATGTGGGTATGGTAGTATTTGACTATGTACTTGTATCCTATGTGGGTCCGACAGGGTAGCTGGTCTTGTATCCTTTGTGGGTCCGACAGCTTAACTGGTCTTGTATCCTATGTGGGTCCAACATCTTAGATGGATCAGTGGCTACATCTGATCATCTCTATCACCTTACGAAGTTTATATCTGTGTGAGGTGAGTCTTTACTTACAATCATTATCATCGATATGATTGTTGTGATTTCCTATGTGGAATGGGTTGTGAATTCCTATGTAGAATGGGTTATGTTTTCCTGAGTGGAATGGGTTGTACTTGGGCTCGTGTGCTGGAGCCAAGCTGAAATTGATGACTTAGGTATATGTATGGGCATATACCTAAGTAGAGTTGGTTGTTACTTCATTATTGTATCTTTTCTTTGTGGTTTATTCGTGGATTCTGGGAGACCTTCGGGGGTCTCGGGGTCCCTACTGAGTAGAGTATGCTCACCCCTGCACGGGCTATGCCCGAACTACGTTGTGTTGGATGCAGACGACGGACAACGCTGATCAAGGTGGGAGCTCGTGGAGCTGGATGGTACCTGGAGGTGGATCACTGGACGGGACGTACACAGAGCGGACGACTGGAGTCGAGGAGCAGAGGAGAATATCTGTACCCACCATTCAGGTGGGATTTCCAGAGGATGGCTCGGAGTTCCTGATTTACTTTTCTGCTGCTGTACTTTCTTTTCTGTTGTACTTTACTTTCAGCTGGGTTTGTATTCTGGCCCATTTACTTTCCATCACTTAATTTTGTACTCAGTTTACTTAGTGTTTACTTCATCTTGCGTAGTCTGTGGTGTTTGTTTTACTTTATAAAGGCAATTTCTTCCCTTTCTATTGGGATTGAAGCCTTTGGTGCTAGTCGCCAGCCCCTGGCCCATGGAAGGCGGGATTGGGGTAGTCACGGCACGAGCCCTGAGGAGGGGTCATTAAAAATTGGTATCAGAGGAGTTTGGTTCTACCACAGAACTCAAGACTTTGATCTTTCTTCTATGTGATGCAATAGTGTTAAGGGTATTGAGTGTGGTTATCAGTCCAGGGAGTCCAGTGTTGGTGCGGTGGCCGATGTATCTATACACCAGGACCACGACTTCTGATTTCCTACTCAATGCATGAAAACATTGATTGCATGTGTGTTTCAAAATTTTTCTTTGTGATTACTTTGTGTCAGCTCACCAGGTATATTTTATAGACCGTTGCACACCTGTTTCTTTTCAGGATGGCCCCACAACGGCAGCTAGCTAGGGTTCCGAGCTTTGTGTGAGACGACAACCCACCGAGCGACGAGGCCTCGGTGCAGGGCCCTATTACAGTGAAGGCACCGACGGTACCTCTACCTGCCGAGCCACTGATGATATCTGCCCCAGCCGCTGAGAGCGCACGTCGCCTTAGTGCACTAAATGAGTTTTAGCATCAGAGACCACCCAGGTTCTACAGGGAGATGGACCCTCATGCAGCCGAGGATTGGCTGGAGGCTGTTGTACGAGTTTTCAGGTTAGTGGGGATACCAGCTGACCTCATTGTGATCCTTGCAGCGAGTCTCCTGCACGCGGCAGTAGGTAGATGGTGGAGACTGATGCTCCAGGTGCACAACAAGGCATCACTTCTTTGGATGGACTTCGAGAGCCTCTTTCTCTCAGAGTTCGTTCCAGCCACTCTCCGTGTGGTGCACATTCATGAGCTACTACAACTGTGGTAGGGCAGCATGACTGTAGCCCAGTACTCGGCGAGATTTACCAACCTCTCGCGCTACTCCACAGACATGGTACGAGACCCATTCTTTTGGGCCTAGACCTTCGAGTAGGGACTAAGGCATGAGATCAGGGCATCGATGATCTCCCTCAGCATTCCGACGCAGGAAGGAGTATTGGAGAGAGCCCTTCTTGTAGATATCTTTCTTGCTCAGCCTACACCAGCAGAGAGACCTACCTCCAGGTGACACGGAGCAGAGTATTCTATGGTTGGCAGTCGACAGATGACACAAGGGTCCAAGTGGACTAGAACATCTAGAGAATGACCTCAGGATATTGGCTTAGAGGTGCAGGGCACACGTCGCTGAGCCAGCCTTCCGAGGAGCAGACAATGTTATGAATGAGGCTGGAAGGGCCACATGGCTCGTGACTGCCTGACCCGCAGTGCAGAGAAGCAACAGACTATTGAGGGACCACCTAGGAAGAGGCATAGGTTCGACCGTGGCGGTCTGCAGGGAGCAGGAAGACGAGGCAGAGGAGCTGGTCGAGCGGCAGGTGGTGGACGATGTTTTGAGGCTCTACCACCACCACTACCAGGAGGTCCACCCCGACCACAGGGAGTTGGCGGGCAAAGACAAGCCCAGCTCCAGGCAGTGGAGGCCTATGACCACGGTGCACCAGAGATGATTCAGGGTACTATATGTGTCTACTCTACCCTTGGTACAGTTCTTATAGACAAAGAAGTGAGTCATTCTTTCATTACCGCTGCCCTTGTTCGGAGCTCAGAGATTCCGATGGAGCCGTTGGCTCGATCCTTATGGATAGGGACTCCTACAGGAGTAGACTCGATGATTACGCACTAGTGCCAGCAGTGTGAACTTACTCTAGGAGGTTATAGCTTCGGCTGGGATCTTCTTGTAGCGGCGTTGAGGCCTTACAATGTCATCTTGGGCATGGATTAGTTATCTACGGTCCATGCTCAGATCAAATGTATTAGGCGTAAGGTGAGATGTGTTCGTACCGATGGGAGCAAGTTCACCTTCACTGGCGAGAAGGGAGAATTTTCAGTGCAGGATGGACTCACATAGAGGAGAGGACAACCGATCACTCATCAGTTTTCTAACCTCATCCTAGGAGCAGTTGACGTGCGGAGTCCGAGTTTTCCTGTAGTGGTGGATCAGTCTGCGGGCATTTTTCCTGACGACGTTCCAGGACTACCCCCTCGCAGAGAGGTAGATTTATATATTGACTTGTACCCTAGGAAATCCCCGATATCTATCCCAGCATATCAGATGGACCCCGCTGAGCTTCGAGAGCTATGAGTACATTTGGAGGACTTTCAGGGCAAGGGATTCATTCGAACCAGTGTTTCACCCTGGGCATCCCTGATTTTGTTCGCCAAGAAGGTAGAAGGGAGCTTGTGACTATGTGTCAATTACCGTCGCTTGAACTAGGTGACCGTGAAGAACAAGTATCCACTTCCGAGGATCGACAACCTCTTCGATCAGCTCAAGGGAGCATGATGTTTCTTGAAGATATACCTTAGGTCAGGCTATCATCAGCTCAGAGTTTGAGATGAGGATGTGTAGAAGACGACCTTCAGGTGTCGGTATAGACACTATGAGTTCTTGGTTATGCATTTTGGCATAACCAATGCTCTAATAGTGTTTATGAGTCTCATGGACAGGATCTTCTAGCCTTACCTAGACCGATTTTTCATAGTCATAATCGACAACATTTTGATTTACTCGACTACTGAGGAGGAGCACGCCTACCACTTACGGGTAGTACTGGACACACTCCTAGAGAACCAACTTTATAGTAAGCTCTCGAAGTGTCAGTTTTGGATATGTGAGGTCCACTTATGGGGGCATGTTATCTATAAGGTGGGAGTTGCAGTGGATCCTGCGAAGATCGAGGCAGTGCTCACTTGGGAGCCACCCAGGAGTGTGATGGAGGTGCCGAGTTTCCTAGGTCTGGCTGGGTACTATCGGAGATTTGTGCCAGACTTCTCTAGAGTTGTAGCACCACTTTCATCTTTGACGAAGAAGGGGAAACCCTTTGTGTGGTCAGATAGATGTCAGCAGAGCTTCCAAGAGCTGAGACAGAGATTGACCAGTGCACCCATCTTGAGGCTACTAGAGGAGGGAGTGGGGTACGTAGATTTCTGCGATGCATCAGGGACCAGACTTGGGTGTGTCCTGATGCATGAGCGAGCAGTGATTGACTATGGATCAAGACATTTGAGTTAGCACGAGAAGAACTATGATAACCATGACCTGGAGTTAGAAGTAGTGGTCTTCACTTTGAAGATGTGGTGGCACTATCTGATGGGTGAGCGATTTACAGTCTACTCTGACCACCAGAGTCTCAGGTAAATCTTCTCACAGAAGGACCTGAACCTGAGACAATAGGGATGGCTCGAGTTCCTCCAGGACTATGACGTTGAGATAGTCTAAACTCCTGGGAAGTTAAATGTAGCAGCTGATGCTCTCAGCCAGAGGACGGGCATTCAGCTACTTGGAGAGGCAACAGAGTAGCTAGCCGCATTACGGATACCCTTTGTGGATAGAGATGGGGTACCCTTTTTACAATCAATCACAGTCACTCCACCACTTCTTTAGCGGGTCAGAGAGGCACAATGTGGGGACGATGACTATGAGACACGACGTGCATAGATTTCCACAGGACATGAACCTGATTGATTTTCTGTAGGAGGGGAGCACGTCATCCTTTTCAGAGGACGTACCATGGTACCAGATGCTTTATAGGAGGAGGTGCTGAGAGAGGTTCACACTTCCCCATTGGTGGTACATCCAGGGGTAGGGAATATGTACCAAGATCTCAGACGACAGCACTGGTGGACGCGTATGAAGAAGGCTGTGGCAGAATTCGTTTCTCGATGCCTCATCTGCCAGCAGGTGAAGGCGGAGCACCATGTACCAGCAGGCTTGGTACTTCCCTTGGAGGCCCCGGAGTGGAAATGGGATGGGATATCTATAGATTTTGTGAATGGACTTCCACGTACATCCAGAGGAAACGACTCTATTAGGGGGATTGTCGACCGACTCACCAAGTCGGCCCACTTCTTACCCATTAGAGAGCAGGGCTCAGTGGAGAGATTGTGAAGTCTCTACATTCAGGAGATCTTATGACTTCATGGCGTGAAATCATCTATTGTCTCTGATCGAGTTGCTCATTTTACTTCCCATCTTTGGAAGGGGTTGTTGGAGGTTTTTGGGACGCAGTTACGCTTGAGCACCGCCTTTCACCCTCAGACGGATGGTCAGACGGAGATGACCATTCAGACCCTTGAGGACATGCTCCATGCATGTGTCCTCGACTTTGGTTGCAGTTGGGAGGATCACCTACCATTGGTGGAGTTTGAGTACAATAACAGCTACCACTCCACCATTAGGATGGCACCATACGAGGCATTGTACGACCGAACTTGCAGATCACCTCTCTGCTGGACAGACCCTGGGGAGTCAGCACGTGTGGGATCAGAGATGGTCCAGACCACGACAGAGAAGGTCCAGGTCATCCCGGAGCAGATGAGGACAGATCAAAGCCGACAGAAGTCTTATGCTGACAAGAGGCAGAGACCACTATAGTGTGAGGAAGCAACCATATTTTCTTACGGGTCTCACCTCGGCGTGGATTAAGGAGATTTGGCCGGGGTGGCAAGTTATCTCTGTGCTTCGTCAGACCATTCCAGGTTCTCTACAGGATAGGCGAGGTGGCTTATCACCTGGCTCTTCCACCTCAAATGCACCGGGTGCACGACATCTTCCACGCATCTCAGTTGAGGAGATACATGCACGACCCGATGCATATCATTGATCACGGGGAGATGGATATCAATGACGGGGTGACTTTTGCGGAGGTCCCGATGGAGATTGAGGATCGACAGGAGAGGGTCCTACATGGGCGGTTGATTCCTCTAGTGTGCATTAGGTGGCAGCACGGGAACCTCCAGGAGAGCACTTGGGAGCGGGAGGCTCAGATGCGTGCACAATACCCTCATTTGTTTCCCTAGTTTGTGATGTATCTTTACGGGGACGTAAAGCCCTGAGGTGGGAGTAATGTAAAGATCTGTAAATTTCAGGGAAAATTTGTTCTTAAATTCTTTGGGAATTTATGAGTACGCAGTTTCTAACGGAACCTGATTCTGAGGCCCGGTGTGCCCGGAATCATTTTCCGAAGTTTAGCTCGGGTACGTTTAGTGAATGGACGAGTGGGTTTTTCTAACTTTTGAACCGGTGCTCGGAATCGAAATATGAGGGCACCGATGAAACCGTAGCGCTGGTAATTACTTAAGAAGACCTTTTTTGGAGTTGCGTTTTCTCGCGAAGAGTTGTTTAAAAAAATATGGATTAAGTATAAAGAGAAATAAAACTGTGTTACAATTTTATTTCACTTATAAGTGGTTAAACCCCATGTGTGGGAGTTGGGGAGGGACCCACTAAAATCCTATCTCCTCTGGATAGGATATTAGTGAGGTGGGTCCCACACTATCCACACCCCTTCGAATTCCCTAACACCTCTAACCCCCTCCACATGTGTTATGTAACTCTTCCACTTTAATGCATGCCAACTAAACACCTAATTAATTTGACAACACAAGTTTAATTAATTAGGTGAATTCAACTTTTGAATTTTAAAAATGTTGGCATGTGAAAATAAAATAAGGCAAAGCCTTATTTTATTTTGGGTTGTTGTGTTGTGTGGAGAATTGAGAGAAGGAGAGTTCTTTACTTTGATGAACTTCATCTTCCTCGTTGAAAAATGCGAAGAACGCCGTCACTCCATTCTATCTTCCCTCCACGTGAAAGGAAGGGAGACACCGCTTATTCCACGGGTGTTCTCCGTCGACGTATACGGAGCCTCACCCTGCGATTTCGTCTTCCGAAACGCTAGATTCTGCAAACTACTTTGAGGTAGGGTTTGTTTCATCTTTCAAGGATTATTAATTTGATGTTCATCGTTATTTCTTGGACGCTTGTTATCAATATATCGGGAGGAGGTCGGACCGCACAAACACGACTGACCCTCCTCCCCCTTTGTTGTTGGTCTTCATTGTGATTTGTAATGGGGGCGACGCGGTGTCGTCGCACCACACGAGAATGAGATAATCGCGGCTGGAGAGGGCCGCAGTGAAGGAGAGCGGCGCCGCCGCGCTGTGCCCATTGAAGCCGAAGGAAGCCGCGACCAAGGACGGGCTGCGGCAGAGGGGCGCGGCGCCGTCGTACCGTGCTGGAGCACCATGGAGGGTCGCTGCCGGGGTGGGCTGCGGCGGAGGGGCGCGGTGCCGTCAAGCCGCACAGGTCGGACAAGGGCTGCGGCGGTATAGAGGAGGGCGGCCGGACTCTGCCGGCCGCCGACGCTCCAGGAGGCGGGACCAGCAGGTCCTGTAGTGGCACTCCGGCCGTCCATTACGGATTGTCGTTTTTCAGAAGTCTGAGGGTTGTAACCCCTGGCAGGTGGCAAGGGCGGGCCCCCCAGGAGGGGCCCTCCGTTTCTCAATCAAGGGGGGGGAGCACCCCCCCGCATCCTGCTCGGCCGAAGGCCGAGCCGCCGGCCACGGGGCCGGGCCGCCCGCGCCTTGCCGGACCCCCGCACTGGGCTGGGCCACGCATTATTAGCCAAAAATTGGACCCGGGTCAGGTCGACCCGGTTTGGGCCGACCTAGGGGTATCGGGCCGGGTCGGGCCGGGCCCGAACCCCTAATTTCCGAGCAGATCCGTTCAAAAACCCATAACTTGGGCTACGGACCTCCGATCGACGCACCGTCAGTTGTGTAGAAATAATTGGATCGAGACGGTCATTTATGTATATTACACTCAGGGTTTTAGATAACTTTGGGTATGTCCAGGTTGGTTTGAACGCGAAACCAACCGGGCCCTCGGAGCGAAAACACTTATAACTTGAGCTCCGGACGTCCGATTGGTGTACCGTCGACTTTGTTGGATTCCTCTTAGTGATACGGTTCTTTTGGATTACTACAATCGAGGTTTGGAAGTAGTTGGTGTATGTTTGGGTTGGTTTTATCTTAAAAACTAATCGGGTCACTGGGACGAAAAATCCAATAACTCTCAGACCGGGCGTCCGATTGACGCACCGTTTGTCGCGTTGAGTTCCTTTTGTCGAGTCAGAACTTTGGGATACATCAACTTAGGAATTTGTGTCAGTTTATGTATCGACCCCCTCTTGGCTCATGGAGTGGAACCTCTTGGAAACGAGCGTGCTGTGTGCAGGAACCCTAGAGCTGGCTGCGATTGTGACGCCGATGATGACTGTACTAGAATCCTCCGTGGGTTCAGCAACGACAACAACCATATTGGAATTCTCTGTGGGTTTGACGATGATGACTACTGTTCTTGTATCCTATGTGGGTCTGGCAGTACTTGACTACTGTTCTTTTATCCTATGTGGGTCCAACAGTATTTGACTATGTACTTTTATCCTATGTGGGTCCGACAGAGTAGCTGGTCTTGTATCCTTTGTGGGTCCGACAGCTGAGCTGGTCTTGTATCCTATATGGGTCCGACAGCTTAGATGAATCAGTGGATGCATCTGATCATCTCTATCACCTTATAAAGTGTAAATCTGTGTGAGATGAGTCTTGACTTACAATCATTATCATCGATATGATTTTTGTGCTTTCCTGTGTGGATTGGGTTGTGAATTCCTATGTGGAATGGGTTATGTTTTCCTCAGTGGACAGGGTTGTACTTGGGCTCGTATGCTGGAGCCGAGCGGGAATTGATGACTTAGGTATATGTATGGGCATATACCTAAGTAGAGTTGGTTGTTACTTTGTTATTGTATCTTTCCTTTGTGGTTTATCCTTCATGGATTTCGGGAGACCTTTGGGGGTCTCGAGGTCCCTACTAAGTAGTGTATACTGACCCCTGCATGGGCTATGCCTACACTACGTTGTGTTGGATGCAGATGGTGGACAACACTGATCGAGGTGGGAGCTCGTGGAGCTGGATGGTACCTGGAGGTGGATCACTGGACGGGACACACACGGAGTGGACGGTTGGAGCTGAGGAGCTGAGGAGACTATCTGTACCCACCCTTCAGGTGGGATTTCTAGAGGACGACTCGGAGTTGCTGCTTTACTTTTCTACTGTTGTACTTTCTTTTCAGTTGTACTTTACTTTCAGTTGAGTTTGTATTCTGGACCATTTACTTTCCAACACTTACTTTTGTACTCATTTTACTTAGTGTTTACTTCAGCTTGCGAACTCTATGGTGTTTATTTACTTTATAAAGGCAATGCCTTCCCTATATATTGGGATTTACACCTTTGATGCTAGTCGCCAGCCCCTGGCCTATAGAATTCAGGCTTGGGGTAGTCACAACATGGGCCCCGAGGAAAGGTCATGACAATCCACATATTCTTAATGTGTTTGGTGATTTTTCCTTATGTATGTTGTTGTTTTCACTTAAAATCCTTTCCATTTTAAACAAAAGCGAGACACTTTGAGTGATACCGGCCACATCATGCCTCAGATTGAGGAAGGGTTGAGTCTTAAATGTAAAAAATGACCCATGGATAGTTCTACTAAGGTATCAACACAATAAGAATGTGTTTGGTTGGATTTCTATACGTTAGTTGTTGTTTTCACTTAAAATTATGTCCATTTTAAACAAAAGGGAGACACTTTGGGTGATACTGGCCATATCGTGACTCTTATTTAGGTAGACTTGACTCGTACACATCAAAAATGACCCATGTATCATTATCATAAAGTATAAAAACAATAAGAATGCGTTTGGTTGGTTTTACGTAGGTCATTTGTTGTTTTTACTTAAAATTCTGTCCATTTTAAACGAAAGAGAGACACTTTGAGTGATACCGGCCACACCGTGCCTCGAATTGAGGATAAATTGACTTTTACATGTCACAAATGACCCATGTATCTTTTTACTAAAGTATCAACACAATACTAATGTGTTTGGTCTGATATGAAGGTATTTTAGAGATTGTACTACTTTTCTTATCTAAGGCCCAAAGAAAAGTGGTTCATCATTCTTGCATGTTGCTGGTGCATTTCATCTATTAAAATAAAAAAATGAATCATTGGAGAAAGGAAGTTTTATTTAATAACAATTAAAATTTTTCTATGAACATTTACATACAACAATGTTTCATCTTTTGATCTCCTTAACCCCTCTCAAAAATGTTGGCCAATTATAAACATCCCCAAGTTAGATCTTCATGCTATTTGTGTACAATATTCCATCAGAGGGGACAACATCCATGGAGTAGTTCATGAAGCTAAATCAAGCCCTCATAGTAATGGAAAAAGTGAACATAGTCCACCAATACTAGTCCATAGAAGCTCAAAAATCTCACAAAAAAACTGAAATAAAAGGAAATAAAGCTCAAAACTATCCTCAAAGGGGGACATGATGTGTCCCTAGGGGTATACAGTGTGTCTAAAAAATAATAGCACTACTCATGTCTCATTTTCACATGGAGTGATCTATGATTACAACTATGGAATGTGCAATGACCAGTCACCAATTATTCATTGAATCATTGGCCAAATGAGAATTAAAACGATGAACACATGTAGAGTAGGGAGAGAAATTAACAAAAATAAACCTAAAAGGAGAAGCGGGAGAATTACATAGAGTAGATTACCCCAGCGATGGAGGGAGAGAAGAAGTTTTGAGCAGTCAGAGAGCCTTCTGCACTACTTAGGGAGGGGAAGGTGTGACCACTAGAGGGAGAGGTGCACCTGGAGAAGCTGACTACTGTTGAGAAATGGAGGAGTAGGGTTCCTGGGGAGTAGGGTCCAGTGGGGAGGAGGAGAAGTAGGTTTTGCGGGGAGGAGGATCCACAGAAGGGGTTCAAGGGGGAGGATAAGGATTAGGGTTAGTGATAGAGTAGGGCTAGTGACGGAGGTCCGACAAAGAGAAGATCATGGGGAGTTGTCGTAGAGGTACAATATCGCAAGAGCTTGAGGGCGCAATAAACAGAGGATACTGTGCACCTGATTTTATAAAATGGGACTATGGTTTTATCAGTGCTTTTCTAGCACTGATAAAGGGAGACTTTATCAGCGATTTTTTAGCACTGATAAAGGATCCCTTTATCAGTTCTTTTCTAGCACTGATAAAGAATCCCTTTATCAGCGCTAAAATTTTAGCGCTTATAAAGGGTTCCTTTATCTGCACTTTTTTAGTGCTGATAAAGGGATTATTTATTAGTGCTAGGAAACCACTAATAAAAGGATCCTTTATCAGTACTTTTAATTAGAACTGATAATGATTTACCTTTAACAATGCTTTTTTTTAGGGTTGACAAAAGGTGGCGCTTCCCTTGCCCATTTTTGTAGTAGTGAAAATATGTATGTATTATTATATAGTTGATTATAAATAACATTATAGTGTGAAAAATGATGAAATTTAAAATCCATAATATCAATATAAATGTAACCCTTCAGAATAAATTCATTCCCCAGTGAAAAAGGTCAAAAAGATCCCCAGAAACAAGCCTAAAATTCCATCGAATGTTAAAAAATTTGGGTATCTGAACTAAAAACTCATTTTTAGAGGCCTTATACGACTTTTTTTTCATTAAAAATGTGATAGAATGTTCCTTTAGTTCACTATCATATATTTCTCATCACAGGCTTCAATTTGATATGCTGTAGAGCTCAATCAGACACCCAGATCAAAAGTTATGGTCGTTTGAAGTTTGAGTTACGTTTTCAACTTATTTTAGATATTTTATTATTATTTTTTGATTTTTTGTATTTTCAAATTGTTATTAAATGATTATTAGTCGATTATAATTATAAAATTATTAATTAATAATTTTTTAAGATATTTTATAAGCCATTTTCACTAAATATCTTATATATTTAGTGGAAATGTTTACTTATACTTATCTAAAACATATTTAAAACATTTATATTATATTTATATCAATATAAATATACTTATATATTTATATATCAATATATTATTTTTTATGAAATATTTTTTTTGAAATATATCCTTTATCAGCGCTAGGGGAAAAAGCGCTGATAAATCCCCCCCCTTTATCAACACTAATAAAAAAGCGCTGATAAAGGGAAACCCTTTAACAACGCTAAAAAAATCACTAATAAAGGGTCACTTTTAACATCTCTTTTTTTAGCGCTACTAAAATTGACCCTTTATCAGCGTTTTTTTAGCACTGATAAAGACACCCCTTTATCAGCGCTTTTTTTAGCACTGTTAAAGGGTGGCGCTGCGAAAACCCAGTTTGGTGACAGTGAATCAAATTAGATTCATTAATTACTTAATTTGAAAGATTTTCCATCTATATTTGATTTATTATAATTATATTATGTTTATTTACAACCATTTTAATGATATATAATGTTTAATTTCATTGTTTTGATTGTGTTTTTTTTTCTGGTTCCAAGGTCGGAACCCTGGTGAATAATTCTTGAATTTATAATCAAAAGAGACTAAAACTACAAAAGTTAAATGAAATTATATTCATGTCCTTCCATAAATTTAAAGGGTTTTATATATCCATATGTGTTTTGATATAGGGATGATTCATTTTTTATAAATGGTGTCATTATACGGTTAGTTCATTGTAATGGTTTTACTGATAGTCATGAACTATATTCATTTTATTTAATTCAATGATTATTAAAACATTACATAACTTGAAATAAGTTATATTATGATTATTATAGTAATATTTAACCATAATATTATTTATATAACCAACCTTAAAGATGATGAAGAAAAACAAAGTATGTTGTTCACGGAGGCGGTGGACCAACCATATTGTAAACAATGTTTTTCATTTTAAGAACAAATTAAGGGAGGGTAGAATATAGATATTCCACAAAAACAATAACATATTAGTATATTTATTATAAAGATTTTATTATGTAAAGGTGTATGGAAAGCATGTGGGGGTGGTAGAAGAAGAATAAAATCAAAAGAAGTTTAGTTTAGAATTCTACCTCTTCCTTTGGTAGTCTCCTCTTAGGCTACCACTTAAGGCTCATTGAATTGGTATTTGGTGATACCAGAAGCATTGGGATATGGGGGGGGGGAGTATTGGGAAGATAATTTTTGGAAAAATTTGGAAATATCCAAGGGTTAGAAGGTATGAGAAGAAATGGTGGTGAGGAGTGGTATTTATAAGGTCAAGAGAGGGGCGTTTTTTAATATTATATTCATTAGTTTTTTATTTTAGTTCAAGACTACCAATAGCGATAAATATTGTGACTATATACAATAAATAGTTCATTTTATTTCAACTAATGGGTTCTTACATCACCCATTATGCTGTTAATCATGCATTTAACTTATAAAATTAAGTACTGTATTTTACCATATTTCAAAATTCAACCAAACATTAATTATTTTAGAAAATACCCAAAAATCACCATATCCATTTTTTTACATGTAGATTCTAAAAAATGAAATCCATTTTATGAAAATAAAATTCTAAATATGTGAAAATTAATTTTTAATTAAAATCCTTATACATTAGAAAAATACCTATTTTAATATTATGATCAATTTTTTGACCCTTTAAAATATTACTTATGGTCACATAAAATTAAATTATCATTAAAATTAAAATTATTATTGTTTTATAAAACCATTTTATGAAAATAAAAATTCTTTTAAATCATTATATATTTTTATAAAAATGAAAATAAAACATAGATGTTTTATAAAACTATAAACACTTTTTTTCATTTTTAAAACATTAATTTACTTGTATCATGATATAAATATGTCATATCTTCATTTTATGAGATATATAAATATTATTTTATACTTACATAGGTGAGGATAATATTCTAATGGTTGGGTTACTATTCCAAACAATCAGATTATTATTCCAATGGTCAGATTTGTAATGGCCATATTGGTTCTCTACTTTCTATAAATACATCGTATTTCATTAATTCTTCATTCATTTCTATTTTCTATTAAGGTTGAACGTATTTAATTTTTCAAAATTCATATTGCATTACTAATATTTTGTTTTATTTATACAGTGATGTTCGTGAGTGTAATTATTCTAAGGGATAGGGTAGATCCAATTATTTATATTATAGGTATCTTGTTTTCTATTTATTTTCACATTGTAATACTATCAATTCTTATGACTATTTTTATTCTATAAATTTGATGTTCAAATTCATATAATAAAATATTATTGATTCTATCATGTGGTGCATGTAAATTATATAATACTATATTACTAAATATGACACAATTATATAATCAACTTAAAAATTTTATTGATAAAATTCTGGGTCATTACACTATCTTAGCTCGAAGAGAGATCTTATTTATATGTTTTGGAAGGCTTGAAGTGAAGGGATCCTCAATTCTTGGTATTATAGGGATATTTATATGTAATTGGGGTTGGGTATTCCAAGGTAAAAATGTGAGAGCTGAATTCACCATGCGTGCCAAGCTATAGATGTTGGGATGAAGTGGGAAGGAGCTAGAAAGATTCGGAGGAGCCGCTGTCGCCTCCTCCTCCGGTGCTGCGTGCATCCCTTCCAGCACTTATCTTTCTCCACCGACTCCACCGCCTACACCAGAGCTCCCACTTTAAAATATAATAATAAAGAAAACAGAGACCGCGGGAAGGAGGGTTGAAGGTGCAAACTAGTTCAGATGATGAACGAAATGAAGCAGAGACCGTGAGTTTGGTGCCGACGCCAACACCTCCCCTACCGCTTCTGGCAGTGAGATCCCTTCCAGAGATCCCCATCACCGCAATGTGATTGGATCGTGCAATTTCAAGGGGGAGAATTCTAGTTATATATACTCTTATTATTTTAAAAATTTTTCCCATCATTGACGATAGGGTGGTATGGGTTTTGGTGGGGTGAGGGGCAGGTCGAGTGGAAGTTCTCGGGCCTACGATTCACTGGATTTTTCTTCCTTGTGTTGTGTTCTGTGGTGTCTGATGTAATCGATCTAGTATTATTATTTTAAAATTTAGTTTATATGTTATTTTTTAGAACATTTTAACTAAAAATTAAATAAACGTAATAAATTTAATTATAAAAAAAATTATATAGATGCTTGTATGTACTTATAGTAATGTATAATTATAAATATTTATATATACTTTCATATAAAAATGTGATTATGGATATGTATACTTATATTTATATATATTTATAATCCGGGATGAAATTCATCAAGACGTGTCTATCCCGTGTTAGGAAATGCCATGTATCCTGTCATGACTCGTCCCCTGGGGCCCGTGCCGTGACTACCCCAAGCCCACCTTCCATATGCCAGGGGCTAGTGACTAGAACCGAAAGGCGTAATCCATAAAACTAAGGAACACATTACCTTTATAACCTGTAAACACACTCAAAAAAGCACACAATAAGATACGATCAACAAGTAAACTGTATAACAAAATAGTGATGAAAGTAAAAGGGGTGGAAATACAAGCCCAACAGTAAAGGTACAAGTACAGCTAAAATACGATACAACTGAAGAAAAAGGACAGTAGCCACTGGGTCGTCCTCTGAGGTTCCTACCTGAAGGGTAGGTACAGATCGCCTCCTCATCACTCCACATCCGTCCGTCTCCTCCGTGTACCAAATCGTCATAAAGTCCTCCTCCGGGCACCGTCCAGTCCTAGTACCCTCAGTATCAATCAACACTGTCCTTCGTCTACACCAAACACAATAAGGTGTGGTCATAGCCCGTGAAGAGGTGAGTATAACGATACTCAGTAGGGACCCCGAGACCCTTAAGGTCTCATAAAATCCACAAAGGATAAACCTCAAAGCATGAAGTCAACTGTCAACCCTACTTAACTATAAGCCCATACATATACATAAGTTATCGAGTTTACCCATCTCAAACATGAGGAAAACACATAGTCCAACTCCAAAGCCCTAAGATCAACTGTTCCACAAAGGAATAAATACCGTGAAGGAAAGTACCACACAGGTATGCAACACAGAAGAATACCACCAAGGTATTTCCACGAAGGAATGTACCACACATGTACGAACTCAGCATACCCCATGAATAAATTAAGTACAGTAGTAGAGATGATTAGATGTAACTACTGAATCATCTTAATCTATAAAGAATCAGACCCACACCGGGTCTCTAGGAGTAGACCCACACAAGATCACTCTTCATTCTTCACGTCATAGCCAGCTACTGGGTTATCGTACTATGCTCACTAGTCTCCAGCAGGTTCTGCTCCACATTCTACTATTCGGTACTATAACTACCATGAAGTCCCACAAAGAAGTGTCTTGAAGGTCCTCCACATCATAGGGCTCTCAATGCAATAGATGGCACATCATTTAGATGCCCGGTCTGTGAGTTATTAGCATTTTTGTCCCGAGGGCTCAGTTGGATTCGTGCTCGATCCAACCCGACCATTCCCCAACTTTATCCAAAACTCTATTGGGGTATACCAACAGGAACGTCCTACTCCAAGGTTTATAGGGCTGCTGACGGTTCGTCAAACATACGTCTGGTGCCAAAGTTATGACCCAAGTAAAGTATAGGGTCGTATCTGGTCCGGGTCCGGTCTGACCCGACCCGACCTCACCTGGGTCGACTCGGTTCGGGTCGACCCAGACCGAACTGCTAGGTCAATCCCGACCCATGGTGCGGTCCGGCCCGCTGGGTGGTCTGGAAGGCTGCAAGGGTTGTGAGGGGCCGCGATTGCCGCGGGGTGGCAAAGGACGTGGGTAAGCTCGTCCGCGGACAGAGGCTTGGCCACGGGGGTGCCGGGAAGGCGGGGGGGGGGGGGGGGGGGGGCTCGGCCTGGCCCGGGGCGGCTCGACCGGGAGGGCAGAGGCTGAGGGGCGGCTCGACCAGGGGATGCTGCGAGGGCGAGGGGTGGCTCGGCCCTGCCTGAGGCGGCACGGTCTGGAGGGAGGAGGTCGCGGGGCGGCCCAGCCGGGGGGTGCTGCGATGGCGCGGGGCGGCTCCGCCAGGCCCGGGGTAGCTCGACCAGGAGGGCGGAGGCCACCGGCGGTGGTGGCCGTGAGGCAGCACCATTGCGCTATAGCCTTTGTCATGACTAGCGGTGGTGCCGGCCGCCAATCTCATGCCCCTCCGTGGTTGGTCGCCATCCTCCTCCATCACGAAGAACACCACAAATCATCACAAGAATTGCAGAGAGGACATGAAATGTTTTTTTGGCCTACACTCTCCGAATTAGAGCGGTAGCAAGCGGCTGTTATACTTGAATCACAAGAATATTTAGTATGTTTAAGTGAAATAATTGTAACACCCTCCCTAAAATCTCCTTCAATTAATCATTTCCAATCCCTCAAACGAAAAACATTTTCGGATCAATCTAAAATAGAGAGTTGATCCGCGTTCGTTGTTTTAGAAGGGAAGAACATGGGAATATAAAATCACTCATAAATAAACCCCTACCTTATTTGATTATTGTTGTCGATGATGTGGGAACAACGGTCGTCGAAGACGTCCTACGCTGGAGGATTTCTCGAGGAAGAAGTCTTAGTCGGCATTTTTCGTTGGAGGAACGTTCTTAATTAGTGAAGTGTAATCCTCCCAATTTTTCTCCTCTCCCAATTCCAGCAAATTGCAAAGTAGCCAAAATGGGATATGTTTCCCCAATTTAATTGTTGACATAATTTAAGTTGGATCCACTTAATTAATTGATGATATTGGTGAAAAATTAATTAAATGGGGTGTGGCGCCATTAAGTGGGGGATCTCAAGAGGTTTCTCCCCACTTAATATGGAGTTCAATTGGTTTCAAGCCTCAGGTGGTACCCACCACCATAACCTCTCATGGGAGGTTAGTTCAGATGGTCCCCACCACCATAACCTCTCATGGGAGGTTTATTTCAGGTGGTCCCCACCTATGAAATATCAACATGGGAGCTCAAACAAATAAAATAAAATGAAGTTTATTTTATTTTATTTTATTATTTGCATGAAAAACCCAAAAATTAACATTCACCCTCAACCAACTGACGTTGAGGTGAAAGTCTCCTTAAGCAAATACCGGTGCTGCGAGTTCAACAGTGTTCTCAGATTTCAATTCCGAGCACTGGTTCGAAAATTATAAAAACCTGCTCGCATGTTTACTGCACATACCCGAAAAAAAGTTCAGAAATTCATTCCGGGCACACTGGGCATCAGAATCTCGCGCCGTCAATTTTTGAGGACTTGTAAAATTATCATTTAATTAAAGAAAATTTACATGGAAATTCTAGGTCTTTACATTCTCCCCACATCAGGGATTTACATCCCCATAATCCACATCACAAAACTAGGAAAACAAGTGGGGGTACTGAGCACGCATCTGAGCCTCCCACTCCCATGTGCTCTCTTGGAGGGTCCCATGTTTCCAGTGAATACGCACTAGAGTTATTGACTGCCCACGAAGGACCTTCTCCCGTCGATCCGCAATCTCTATTGGAACCTCTGTAAAATTCTCTCCATCATTGATGTCTAGCTCGCCGTGGTCAATGACATGAGAAGGGTCGTGCACATATCTCCACAGCTGGGATATGTGGAAGACGTCATGCACCCTATGAAACTGAGGTGGAATAGCTAAGTGGTAAGACACCTCGCCAACTCTACTGAGGACCTGAAAAGGTCCAATGAAACTTGGAGATAACTTTCCGTCTCGGCCAAATCTCCGTAAACCTCATTGGGATGAGACCCATAGAAATACATGGTCTCTATCCTCAAACTCTAGAGGTCTCCGTCTCCTGTCGGCATAAGACTTATACCAACTCTGTGTAGTATTCATCTTCTCCTGGATGATTTGCACTTTCTTTGTGGTAGTTCGTACCATCTATGGTCCCACAAGTGCTGACTCCCCTGGGTCAGTGCAATACAAAGGCGGTCTTCAAGGTCACCCGTATAATGCCTCGAAAGGTGCCATCCCAATGGTGGAGTGATAACTGTTATTGTACGCAAACTACACCAATGGAAAGTGATCCTCCAAGCTGCGACTGAAGTCATGGACACAAGCAAGCAACATGTCCTCGAGGGTCTGAATGGTCCACTCAGTTTGGGCATACGTCTGAGGATGGAAGGCAGTGCTCAAAAGAAGCTGTGTCCCAAAAGCCTCATGCAACCCCTTCCATAGCCGGGAAGTAAAATGCATATCACAATCAGAGACAATCGTTGAGGGTACTCCATGTATCCGCACAATATCCTGAACATAGAGGAATCCCAAGCTCTCAACTAAACACTGCTATCTGATCGGTAGGAAGTGGGCTGACTTGGTGAGTCGATCGACAATCACCCAAATTGAGTCATGAAACCTGGATGTACGTGGAAGTACTGTCACAAAGTCCATGTATTTACCATCCCACTTCCACTCTAGGACCTCTAAAGGATAAACCAAGCCTACTGGTACCTGATACTCCGCCTTCACTTGCTTACAAGTGAGGCATCGAGAGACTAACTCTGCTACTACTTTCTTCGTTCCTGGCCACCAGTGCCATCGCCGGAGGTCCTGGTACATCTTCTCCACTCCTGGATGTACCGCTAGAGGGGGTGTGTGAAACTCTCTCAACACTTCCTCCTGACGTGACACTAGTACCATGGTACGTCCTTTGAAGAGGATGCTGTGTTCCCCATCTTCAGAAAATCCATCTGGTGCCTTTCCTGTGGATATCTGAGCATGTCGTGTCTCATAGTCAGCGTCCCCATGCTGCGCCTCCCTGACTCGCTGATGAATTGGGGGAGTGACTATAAGAGATTGAAGAAAATCTGCTCCATCCCAATCCACAATGGATATCTGCAAAGCGGCCAACTGCTCCGTCGCCTCGCCTAGCAGCTGTATACCAGATCTCCTGCTGAGTGCATCTGCTACAACGTTCCCCTTCCTAGAAGTATAGACTATCTCAAAGTCATAGTCCTGGAGGAACTCAAGCCAACGTCACTGTCTCAGGTTCAGGTCCTTATGAGAGAAGATATACCTAAGAATCTTGTGATAATAGTACACTATAAAACCTTCTCCCATCAGATAGTGTTGCCACATCTTCAAGGCGAAGACCACTACTGCTAACTCCAGGTCAAGAGTAGTATAGTTATGCTCATGTTGTCTCAGATGTCGAGAACCATATGTGATCACTGCTAACTATTGCATCATGACACATCCGAGCCCGGTCCCTGATGCATCGTAGTAGACTACGTACCCTACGCCCTCCTCTAGAAGGTTGAAGATGGGGGTACTAGTTAGCCTCTGCCTCAGCTCCTGAAATCTCTGCTAGCATCTCTCCAACCACACGAAGGGTGGCCGCTTATTTGTCAACATTGAAAGTGGTGTTGCAACTCTGGAGAAATCTGGCACAAACCTCCGATTGTATCCAACCAAACCCGGGAAACTTCGTACCTCTGTCACACTCCTGGGTGGCTCCCAAGCAAGTACCGCCTCAATCTCTGCTGGATCCACTCCAACTCCAGCCTCCGAGATGACATGTCCTAGAAAGTGAACCTCTCAGATCTGGAATTGGCACTTTGAGAGCTTACAATAAATCTGATTATAACACCCCAAGCTTCCACGATACACTTCTCTTTTAATAATACAATAGCATGTGTTGTACGCAACTTCGAGTACTAACACACCACAACCAATCAAACTAGCTGTTATGAATAGTAATACTCACTTTTTGAAATTTTATAAATTTTATGTTTCAAAATTGACTTCATTTTTGGATTTGGAATATCAAAATTAGCTTATAGTGAATTTTTGGTATTTTTCTGAAAACTTTCAATTTTTGATGAATAGTGAAAAACACTGAGCTATAGTTTAAAACCGAATTTTTTATTTAAATAATTTTTTATTTTATTTAAATTTATGTTAGGTCAAAATAGATACATAATACCTATATAAGTTCAATGTAATTAATTGGAGTTAGTTTATAATAATTTTAGATATATAAAAATTTTATTGAACTTTTTACCGTCTTTTACCCACTTCCTAGGAGCATTTGCAAATTTACATAAAACTTAATTTTACCGCTTCTATGGGTTTAATTTTGAAAATCCAAGAGACACGGTTGATATCAGTAAGTAAAATGTGGTTCAATAAGATGAAAATAATTTTTGGTGAATAGTAACTTTTGACTTTTATTTACTGCGGTTAAAAGTACACCGGGTAATCAAAGGTAAAAATGATATTATAATTACCCTAACACAAGTCCTAATTCTATTGGATAAGTTTTATTTGACCAAAAACAATCTTAGGAATAAAATATGATCCTTTAGGTCCACTTGGATTAGATTAGGACATTTATTATTATTTAATTCAAAGAAGAGTTAAAAGTGTTAAATTCAAGTTTTTATAACTAATTTTTTTTTAATATAGGGTTAAGCACAATATAAATTCGACTGTAAATATTAATATAGGGTTAACCACCAAATTATTATCTAGATCCACCCCCTGTAGCTCAACTAAATTCAATTATAGGGAAGGAAGAGAATGAGATAACTATGGGTGAGTAAAGGAATGTTCAAATAGAGGATGTACCTATTGTGCACGAATATATTGATGTATTTCCAGAGGATTTACCTGGACATCCTCCAGAATGAGAAATTGAGTTTTCCATTACTTAATTCCTGGTTCAAGGTCTATATCGAAGACCCCTTATAGAATGTCCACTGTGGAATTAGTGGAAATAATGAAACAACTAGAGGATTTTAGTAATAGAGGATTTATTAGCCCTAGTGTTTCTCCATGGGGATCCCCTGTTCTTTTTGTTAATAAGAAAGATGGATCTATGAGGTCGTGCATTGACTACAAGGAGATCAATGCTATAACAATAAAGAACAAGTATCCCCTACCTTTCATTGATGATTTTTTCAACAAACTTCATGGAGCTCAATATTTTTTAAAGATTGACCTTCAATATAGATATCATCGGTTGTGTGTGAAAAAGGAAGGCATTTTGAAAATAACATTTCGAACCAGGTACGGGCATTACGAGTTTATAGTAATGCCTTTTGGGATGACTAATGCACCCTCTATTTTTATAGATCTAATGAATAAAGTTTTCAAGGAATATCTTGATAACTTTATAGTGGTATTTATTGATGATATCCTAGTATACTCCAAAATCTATAAAGATCATGAAAATCACTTGCGCACCATTCTAAAAACCCTCAGAAGAAATGAATCATACGAGAAGTTTAGCAAGTGTGATTTTTGGATTCAGGAGATTTATCTTCATAGCCAAATTGTCTCTAAGGATTAAATCTTTGTTGACCCTTCTAAGACAAAGGCAATCCAAGAATGGCCCACACCGATGAGTATAACTGAGGTACGCGGTTTTATTGGTTTAGCAGGTTATTATCGAAGTTTCGTCAAGAATTTTTCCCGATTGGCTAACCCATTAACGAAGATCACACATAAAGGGGTTAAATTTGTTTGGACAAAAGTGTGTGATGAATGTTTCAAAGAACTGAAGAGAAGATTAGTCAATGATCCTATCTTGACTCTACCATAGGGGAATGATGGGTTTGTTATTTATAGTGATTCCTCAAAGAAAGGACTTGGTTGTGTCCTTATGCAGAATGATAAAGTTATTTCCTATGCATCACGAGAGCTGGAAATTCATGAGAAAAACTATCCTACTCATGATATTTAGTTAGAAGCTGTAATCATTACTTTGAAGATTTTGAGACACTATCTCTATGGTGAAAAATGTGAGATTTATACTGATCACAAGAGTTTGAAGTATATTTTTTCTTAGAAGGAACTCAACATGAGGAAAAGGAGATGGCTTGAACTACTCAAGGATTATGATTGCATGATACACTACCACCCTGGAATGAAAATTAAGGTGGAAGATGATTTGAGCAGAAAGGATTATGGAGTTTTGAACAAGATGGGAGTTGAAAAGGATCCTATATAAAAGGATCTAGTAAAGTTGGACATAGGGATAACCATGGAACGTGAAAAATCAAAACTTTGTCAAATGGTTGCCAAACCATATTTACTTGAATGGATAAAGAGTTCTCAGACCGATGATGAAGAGTTTCAAAATAAGATCAAAGATGTGAATCATGGGATATTGAGTGACTTTGTGTATGAATATGGAATTTTGAAATTTGGGAAGAGACTTTGTGTTCCTGATATACCTGATCTAAAAAGGTAATTGTTGGATGATGCTCATAGTTCTAATTTATATATACACCCTGGTATAACTCAGATGTATAGAGATTTTAAGGAACATTTTTGGTGGGACAACATGAAGAGGGAGATTACTGATTTTGTGTCAAGATGTATGGTTTTTCAACAAGTGAAAGCTGGAAGGCAACAGTCTGGAGGATTCATGGAACCTCTTCCCATACCCGAGTGGAAATGGGATAATATTTCAATGGACTTTGTCATGGGACTACCAAAGACTCATAGAATGAACGATGAAATATGGGCCAGTGTTGATCATCTTACCAAGTCAGCACATTTTATTTCTATAAGAGAATATTTAACACTTGAACGTCTAGAAAGAAAATATATTAATGAAGTTGTGAGACTTCATGGAGTACCCCTAACGATTGTTTTTGATCGTGATCCACGTTTTACATCAATATTCTAGAAAAGTATTCAGAAATACCTGGATACTGAACTTTGTTTGAGCACTTCCTACCACCCTCAAACTGATGGAAAATCAGAACAGACTATTCAAACCTTAGAAGACATGTTGATATCATGCTCAATTGACTTTCAGGGTATGTGGGATCAATATTTACCTATGGTGTAATTTTCCTATAACAATAGCTTCCATTCAAGTATTTAGATGGCACCATATAAAGTGTTATATGGAAAGAGATGTCGCACACCAACCTGTTGGGATGATGTTGGTGAAAGAAAACAAGTAGGCACCGAATTTGTGGAGGAAATGATGGAAAAGGTGAAGGTAATCCAAACCCACATCAAAGCAGCTCAAAGTAGGTAAAAGATCTATGCCGATAACTGAAGGAAGGATTTGGAATTTCAGGTAGGAGATCATGTATTATTGAAGGTATCTCCATTGAAGGGTGTTATATGTTTCGGTAAGAAGGGAAAATTAAGTCCTAGGTACATCAGACCTTTCAAAATTATAGAATGAATTGGGGCTGTAGCTTACGGTTTGGTAATGCCTCCAAGTCTCTCCAAAGTTCATGATGTGTTCCACGTATCACTGTTGAGAAAATACATGCCTGACCCAACACATGTACTCACCTATGAGGAATTAGAACTGGAACCCAATATGTCTTATTGTGAAGATCCAGTCAAGGTTCTTGATACAAGAGAACAAGTGCTGAGAAACCTGAAGACTCATCTGGTAAAATTTCTATGGAGAAACTATAAGATGGAAGAGGCAACATGGGAGCCCGAGGAACTTATGATGAAGAACAACCTGAGTATTTTTATGTAGTAATATTCCAGAAATTTGTAGGACGAAATTATTTGAAGGAGGGGAGAATGTAACACCCCAAGCTTCCACGGTACGTTTCTATTTGAATAATAAAATAGTGTGTGTTGTACACAACTTCAAGTTCTGACACACCACAACCAATCAAACTAGCCGTAATGAATAGTAATACCCAATTTTTGAAATTTAATAAATTTTATCTTTTAAAATGGACTTCATTTTTAGATTTTGAATATTGAAATTATCATAGGGTGAATTTTTGGTATTTTTCTGAAAACTTTCTATTTTTGATGTATAGTGAAAAACATTGAGTTATAGTTTAAAACCGAATTTTTATTTAAATAATTATTTATTATATTTAAATTTATTTTAGGTCAAAATAGATACATAATACCTATATAAGTTCAATATAATTCATTGGATTCATTTTATAATAATTTTAGATATATAAAAATTTTATTGAACTTTTTACCGTCTTTCACCCACCTCCTAGGAGCGTTTGCAAATTTACAAAAAAACTAATTTTACCACTTCTGTGAGTTGAATTTCAAAAATCCTAGAGACACGGTTGATATTAGTAAGTAAAATGTAGTTCGATAATATGAAAATAATTTTTGGTGAAGAGTAACTTTTGACTTTTATTTACCGTGGTTAAAAGTAAATAGGGTAATCAAAGGTAAAAATGATATTATAATTACCCTAGAACATGTACTAATTCTATTTTATAAGTGATATTTGACCAAAAAACCTTATGAATAAAATATGATCCTTTAGGTCCACTTGGATTAGATTAGGACATTTATTATTATTTAATTCAAAGAAGAGTAAAAAGTGTTAAATTCAAGTTTTCATAATGAAAACATTTTTAATATAGGGTTAAACACAATATAAATTCGTCTATAAATATTCATTATAAAAATAAAAATATTTCCTACATAATTGTATTTTATTTTTAATTTTTAGACATTAAATAATTTAATTTATTTATGACACAATGATGATGCAGTAATTACCTTATTAATAAAATATTAAAATAATTGAAATTATAAATACCAAAATAAATGTAATTTGAGACTTTTTATGAATTACAATAATTTTATTGGTTAATATGACATGTTAGGGTTGATTAAATATATTTTTTCGAATTAATAATGTTGTTATGAATTTAGAAAAAACAAAATACTAAATAGTGTCAAAATTGACATAAAAGAGTTTTTAAAACAAATATTATATTATTAATTGATATAATATTCCTAAAAATATAAGGTTTAGAAAAATGACTTATATATGGTTATATATATTAATAATGAACCACTTGGGGTTAGATTGGATTATTATAGTAAGTTTATTAACCATATAATATAAAAATACAAAGAGACATGGTAAATGTCAAACTAATTAACTAAGAGTTAAATCTAAAAGATAAGGTTAATAAAGGGACCTAAACCTGTCTAAAACCTATTGGTTGAGTGTATTTTTGACCCATTATCACTATATATTTGAAATAAATCAATTTTGATCCATTAGAAATAGAAAATTATTTTATTATAAAATAATATTTCTAGCTTTTCCTAAGGTTCCCCTCACCCCTCTTATAAAAGGGCACTTCCCCTTCTCTCAAATTCACACATTCAGAGCCATTTGGCTCTGCCAAACCCTGCCCAAATATCCTCTCAACTATCCTCCCATCATCCTAGAGGCCTTTATTTAATCATAACGCCAACCTAAGGAACCATTTTGATCAAATCAAAAGGAAGAACCCAAAGAAGAGGTAAATATCTCACCACCTTTTTCATGTTTTTTCTTCATGAAATTCTTATTTAATTGTTGTTTCCATTATAAAATAATAACTCCAATATCTTCTATATACTGTTATGTTATTATAAATATGATACAACCATATTCATTATTCTATCCATCCTTTGAATGACATGTCACCATACGTGCGTACATATGACTTATCGTCTCCGCATCGTGGTGTAGTTGTTATTCAACACATTATTATTTGGATGGGTATAAGAATGATGTATAAATGATGTAAATAAAAAATATAACTTGATAATTATTTTTTATATATGATATAAAATCCAATTATACAATATTTTAATATCAAAATAATTATATTGTTGCTCGTGCGTACGTACAGATTACCGTCTCCACGAACATGATGAGATTCATTCCCCATCGTATCCATTCAAGAAAAATTTTCATTTTATGATTAAAAATAATGTTTAAAGACTTAATATCATTTTTAATATGAATAATGTACATCCTATCCATAACAAACATTACTTATGTAACAAAGCATATAAAGGAAAACAAATCAATTAACACCCGAAACGACGATAATACAAAAATATTATTAACAAAGTAATATTAAAAGATCATATGTGATATAATATTAATGTATATGGTTATTGTATAATTTAATAACAATTATTTCACCATCATACAAGAGGATAACCTACCCTCGACCAAGGAAAAGTACAAGGTAAGGGTTAATTTTACAACCTCTTCATTATTCAAGGTTGTTTATATGTAATTATCTACTAGGACCTCTTTATCATCCACATCCGTGTTTTCTTAAAAATTTATTTCAATTTTTTTTAATATTTACTAGAATATGGGTTAAAGTCATTTATACACTTATTTAACCTTATACGCTTTGAAAGGATTCTTTTCATTATTTTCCAAAAAAGTTACTTTATGACCTTTTTGACAAAATTAAGGTAAGAATGTTTTTTTAACTTATATGGCAGGTGTGACTATATTATGCTGTTATAACATATTTGAAGCTTCCCTTACAGGCTTACAAGAATATTTTCAAAATAAAGGTTTTCTATTATAATTACATGACTTTTAAATGATTTCAAAATAGAAAGAGATATTTCTCTCAAATAGTTTTGATTTCATCTATGTCAACATCCTTTAATGGATTTTAATCTTTTTGAAGTTGATTTATTATGATACAAATCTCCCATTTTTTATTGAAGGTTTTGTGATATGTTTGATTGTGGATGTGTTATTTTTCTACCATTCATGGTTTATGGATAAAGTATTGACATTTTGTATGCTAATTTTAATACAAATGTTTTTGTCATGTTTAAAACTTTTAATATGAGGAATGCATTGGACTTTGTAAGTGATGGGTGGAGCCTACTACTCCTCGATGAATCTGTAGATATCATGAGACAAACTAGTGTCATGGCATAAGGCCTTGAAAAAATCTTATTTGTAGTCTTGGCACAAGGCCTTGACTATGTGGTTATGAAGTCTGGCATTTTGCATTTTGTCATTATGAAAGTGGCTATTGATATTAGATGTGATTATTCTACTAGTAGAATATCCATGTGAGTAAGTAAATGGCATTATTTTGATTTATACTTTCCATATTATGATGAAGTTTAAGTGTAAAAGGCTTTTTTTTAGTTTTATACATTACATTAAATGTTTTTTCTTTTTTATAAAAGTTTCCTCTATATTGTTATCCTTACTGAGCATCTGAGATCACCCCTTTCTATGTTTTATTTTTCCCAGGATGTGAAGAAGAATATTATGACTAACCTGCAAGAATAGTCTATGGGATCTGAGTGAGGTCTATGGAGAGATTGTTGTTGTAGATTTTCATTTTATGATGTAATGTAAACCTTATGATTGTATCTAGTACTTCCAAGGATACTAAACTAATCAGTCTTTTGAGACTTGATCATTTGTGATCATGCCAATGATATGTAATAATGCACCGACTCTTGGTAACTAGAGTCGGAGCATTTCACTGATGCTCTCAGAGTGTGTCCAGTACTACCTACAAATGATAGGCATGCTCCTCCTGAGTAGCTGAGTAGATCAAAATTTCATCGATAAAGACTACTATAAAGTGATCAATGTATGGCTGAAAGATCCTGTTTATGAGTCCCATGAACACTAATGGAGTGTCAGTTATGACAAATAGCATAACCAAGAACTCGTAATGGCCATAAAGACATCTGAAAGCCGTCTTCTGCACATCCTCGTCTCGCACTCTGAGCTGGTGATAGTCTGATATGAGGTCTATCTTTGAGAACCAGCGTGCTCCTTTCAGCTGATCAAAGAGGTCGTCAATCCTTGGGAGTGGGTACTTGTTCTTCACAGTCACCTGGTTTAGGTGCCGATAGTCAACAAAATGTCTCAGTCTCCCATATGCCTTCTTGGAAAACAAAATCGGGGCTGCCCAATGGGAAACATCGGGCCGGATGAACCCTTTCCCCTGTAAGTCCTATAGTTGTACCCGCAGCTCATGAAGCTCCGTGAGAGCCATCTGATACACTGGTGTAGATATTGGTGCCATCCCATGGTACAAGCCAATTTAAAATTCCACCTCTCTTTGAGGAGGTAGACCTGGAACATCATCAGGGAAGACATCCGTATACTAGTCCACCAATACATGATAGCTCAAACTCTCCACATCAACTGCTCTGAGGGTAAGGCTAGCCAACTGATGAGTAATCAGTTGTACCCTCCTCCGAGTAAGTCCATCCAGCTTTGTATAGGCTCCCTTCTAGCTAGTGAAGGTAAAATTGGGCCCATCCATGCAGACACACCTCACTTTGTGCCTAATACAGTCAATCTGAGCATGGACTATAGATAACTGGTCCATAACCAAGATGATTTCATAAGGCCTCGACACCACTACTAAGTGATCCCAGCCAAAGCTCTCGCCTAATAGAGTAATCTCACACTACCAGCACCAGTGTGTAATCATCGAATTAGCTCTCATAGGAGTCTCTAGCCGTAAGGATCGAGCCAACGAATCTGTTGGAATCTCCGAGATCCGAACGAGGGAAGTGGAAATAAAAGAATGACTGGAACCTATGTATATAAGTACTGCAACTAAGGTGGAGTAGACACAGATCGTATCTCGTATCATCTCCGAAGCACTGTGATCGTAGGCCTTAGCTTCCTGGAGCAGAGCTTGCCTTTGTCCACCTGCTCCCTATGGCCGGGGTGGACCTCCTGGGGGGGGGGGGGTGGTGGTAAGATCTTGAATTGTTTCCCACCACCAACTGTACAACCATCTCCTCTGCCACTTCCGCCTTCTCCCTTCGGACCTCCTTGGTCGAACCTCTATCTCTACTTGGGTGGTCCTTAGACCATCTTCTGATCATCTGTATAGCTGGTCGGACAGTCACGAGCCATGTGACCCTGCCCACCGCATGTGTAACACTACCCGCTCCTAGAATGACTGGCTGTTCCTCAAGTGCCCCCGCACAACTAATCCCCAGCCATGCAGTTGTCCACCTGCAAGTCTAGTCCTCTTGGACCTCTATGTCATCTGTCTACTGCTAGCTGCAGAAGAATCTGCTATGTGATGACTATTGGTGGGTCTTGCTACTGGTGACTGCTCAGCAAGGAAACTCTCCACTAAGAGGGCTCGCTCGAACACCCCTGCCTGAGTCGGGATGGTGAGTGAGATCATCGAAGCCATAATCTCCCACATTAGCCCCTGCTCGAAGGTCTGAGCCCAGAAGAATGCGTCCCGCACCATATCTGTGGAGTACCGCGAGAGGTTGGTGAACCTCGCTGAGTACTGATCAACAGTTATACTGCCCTGCTGCAGATGAAGTAGCTCCTATATGCACACTGCGCGAAGAGTCACTGGGACAAACTCTGCCCAAAACAGGCTCTCAAAGTCTACCCAGAGAAGTGTCACCTCATCGTGAGCTTGGAGCATCAAGCTCCACCATCTGCCTGCTGCTTCCTGTAGAAGGCTGGTGGCAAGGATCACCATGAAATCAGTTGGTGTCCCTACCAATTGGAAAACTCTCACCACAGCCTCCAGCCAATCCTTAGCCGCCTGTGGGTCCGTCACTCCCCGGAACCTTAGTGGCCTCTGGCACTGGAACTCATGAAATGAACTCAAGCGGCGTGTACTCTCTGCTATTGGGGCTAGTGGAATCGGTGGCCCAATGGGTAATAGTACCGCTAGTGCCTCCACTGGTGCCTCTACTGGAAAAGGGCCCTGCACCGAGGCCTTATCGCTCAGTGGGCTATCAGTGCGTACTACTCTTGGAACCCTAGATGGATTTCTTCATGGAGGAATTCTAAAAAGAAATAGTTGCACCATGATCAATAAGTTATACCTGGTGAGATGACTTAAAGAGTTCACAAAGAAGAATATTGAAAACACACATGCAATCAGTGTTTTTGTACACTGAGTCGGAAATCAGAAGTCAGGGTCCTGGTGTATGGATACGTCAGCCACCGCACCATCACTGGATTCCCTAAACTAATAACTATGCTCACTAAAATTAACACTATTATCATTAAAAGGAGAGATCAGAGTCCCAATTCTTCGGTAGAACCAAACTCCTCAGATACCTATTTGTCACGACCTGTCCCCCGGGGCCCATGCTGTGGCTACCCCAAGACCACATTTCATAGGCTAGGGGCCGTCGACTAGCACCGAAAGGTGTAATCCCGAAAACTAGGGAAGGAATTGCCTTTATAACCTATAAACACACTCAACCAAGCACACAACAAGATATGATCAACTAGTAAACTGTATAAAAAAAGAGTGCTGAAAGTAAATGGGGTCGAAAACACAAGCCCAATAGTAAAGGTAAAAGTACAAATGAAAAAATATTCAACTAAAGATAAAGGAAAGCAGCCAATGAGTTTTCCTATGAGGTTCCTACTTGAAGGGTAGGTACAAATCGCCTCCTTGGCACTCTACATCCGTCCATCTTCTCCATCTACCGACTTGTCGTAAGGTCCTCCTCTAGGCACCATCCTGTCCTAGTACCCTCAGTCTCGATCAACTTTGTCCGTCGTCTGCACTGAACACAATAAGGTGCAGGAATATCCCATGCAGACGTGAGTATAACGATACTCAGTAGGGACCTAGAGACCCTCAAGGTCTCAAAAAATCCACAAAGGATAAGCCTCAAAGCATGAAGTCAACTGTCAACCCTACTTAGGTATATGCCAATACATATACCTAAGTTATCAAGTATACCCATCTCAAACATGAGGAAAACATAGAGTCCAACTCCAAAGCCCCAAGATAAACTGTTCCACAAAGGAAGAAATACCATGAAGGCAAGTACCACACAGGTACACAACAGAAAAGAATACCACTAAGGTATTTCCATGAAGGAATGTACCACACAGGTATGAACTCAGCTCACACTAGGTATAACTTATGTACAGTAGTAGAGTTGATTAGATGTAACTACTGAATTATCTTACTATTTAAATAAGAAGAACCACATAGGATTTCTAGGAGCTGACCCACACAGGATTTCTAGGAGCTGACCCACACAAGATCTCTATGAGCTGACCCACACAATATCGATAGGAGCTGACCCACACATGATTGCTAGGAGCTGACCCGTAGAGGATCCTTAGGAGCTGACCCACACAAGATCGCTAGGATCTGACCCACACAGGATCGATAGGATATAACACACACATGATTTCTAGGAGCTGACCCACATAGGAATACTAGGAGATGACCTACATAGGATCTCTAGGAGCTGACCCACACAGGATAGCTCTTCATTCTTCACGTTACAGCCAGCTACTGGGTTCCCACACTATGCTCGCTTGTCTCTAGGAGGATCCACTTCACAAGTTACTGGTCAATACTCCAACTTCAATGAAGTCCCATGAAGAAGTATCTCAAATGTCCTCCACATTATATGGGTCTCAAAGCAATAAACAACACGTCATTCAGATGCCCAGTCTGTGATTTATTTTCCTTTTTGTTCCGAGGGACGGATTCATGCTCGATCCAATCGGATGATTCCCTAACTTTATCCAAAACTCTAGTGGGGTATACCAAAAGTACCGTCTCTCTCCAAGGTTTTCGACGCCACTGACGGTTCGTCAAACAGACGTCCGGTGCCAATGTTATGGCCCAAGTAAAGTATAGGGTCATATCTGGTCCGGGTCCTGTCTGACCCGGTCATACCGACCTGAACCGACCAGGGTCGACCCGGTTCAGGTCCACCCGGACCGACCTGCTGGGTCATGCCCGACCCGTGGTACGGCCTAGCTCACTAGGCGGCCCAACCCACTGGGTGGTCCGACAGGCCGCGAGGGCCGCGAGGGGCCGCGGGGCGGCGAAGGCCACGGGTCGGCTTGGCCGCAGACGGTGGCTCAGCCATGGGAGTGCTGCGAAGGAATAAGGAGACTCATTTGGGAGGGCAGAGGTCACTATATGGATTGACCTGGGGGAGCCTCAAGGGCACGGGGTGGCTCGGCTGGGAGGGTGGAGGCCACAGGGCGGCTCGGCCGGGGGCTGCCGTCATGGCGCGGGGAGGCTCATCCTAGCCTGAGGTGGCTCAGCCGGGAGGGTGGAGGCCGAGGGGCATGGAGGTCGCGAGCGGCGGTGGCCACGGGCGGCGGTGGCCACGGGGCGGCGTCGTTGTGCTGGTGCCTTCGTCGTAGCCAGTGGTGGTGCTGACCGCCATTCTCGTGCCCCTTCGTGGTTGGTCGCCATTCTCCTCCATTGCAAAGAACACCACAAAATCATCACAAGAATTTTAGGGAGGATGGTCCATGTTTTTTGGCCCACACCCTCCGCATTAGAGTGGTAGAAAGCATCTATTATACTTGAGTCACAAAAATATCAAGTACAGGGAAGGGAAATAATTCAAACACCCTCGCTAAAATCTCCCGTAATTAATCATTCCCAATCCTGCAAAAGAAAAACATTTGTGGATCAATCTAAAATAGAGAGTTGATCCGCATTCGTTGTTTTAGAAGGGAAGAACATGGGAATATAAAATCACTCATAAATAAACCCCTAACTTGTTCGTTTATTGTCGTCGATGAGCAGGGAACGACGGTTATCGAAGACGTCTTATGTTGGAGGATGTCCCGAGGAAGAATTCGTAGTCAGCGTTCTTCGTTGGAGAAGTGTAATCCTCCCAATATTTCTCCTCTCCCAATTCCACCAAATTAAAAATTACAGAAAATGTGATATGTTTTTTCCAATTTAATTGTTGACATAATTTAAGTTGGCTCCACTTAATTAATTGATGAGGTTGGCACAAAATTAATTAAAGGGGAGGGGGTGGGGGGGGGGTGGAACCATTAAGTGTGGGATCTCAAGAGTTTTCTCCCCAATTAATATGGAGTTCAAGAAGTTTCAAGCCTCGGGTGGTCCCCACCACCATAACCTCTCATGGGAAGTTAGTTTATGTGGTCCCCACCACCATAACCTCTCATGGGAGGTTTAGTTCCGGTGGTCCCCACCTATAAAATTTCCACATGGGATCTCAAAACAATAAAATAAAATGATGTTTATTTTATTTTATTATTTCCACGAAAAACCCAAAAAAATTAACTTTCACCCTCAACCAACTGCCGTTGAGGTGAAAGTCTCCTTAAGTGAATACCGGCGGTGCAAGTTCAATGGTGTCCTCAGATTTCAATTCCAAGCACCTATTCAAAAGACATAAAAACCCTCTTACATATTTACTGAAAGTACCCGAAAAAAAGTTTAGAAATTCATTCCTTGCACACTCAGCCTCGGAATCACGCGCCGTCAATTTTCAGGGACTCGTAAAATTCCAATTTAATGAAATCAAAATTTTCATGGAAATTCCGTGTCTTTACATATATCCTCATCCCTCTCATTTTTCAATAGTCTTTTTTATGATTTTATCTTTATTTACTATTTAAAAAAATATAAAAAAAGCATAATATAAATAAAAATGAATGATTAAAATAGTAAAAATATATTTTTTGATACAAAAAATGTGGGGGGATGCATTGCGAATCAGTCTCCATTCAACATCCAAAGCGGATCGATGGATTTAATTTCGATTCTCCAAATTCTGAACGAAAATATAAAACATATTGAATAATTATGTAAAAAATACATGAATACAATACAACTTTCATTGAATTTTCAACAACATAACCTAATAAAATTGATTCCATTAATTAAGAATCAAAGAAACAAGAGAATATAAGACACCAAATTCAAGAAAACACATTTACAGGAGCATCAAATCCAAAACTGAAGTAATAAACAATTTAAATTGATTAACTCATAATCAATTCTAAACATTAGAATCAATGATAACATAAATCAACATCAACTAGTCGATAAAGGTAGTAAATAAATTAATAAAAAGAATACCATGATTTTGATTTGCTCTGACCAATTGACCTACATGCACGGAGAAAGGGCACCAAGGTTCCAGTATGCAATATAAATAAGAGTACAACTATACAAGAAGCACCAAATATAAACCAAAGAAAGCAAAGACACATGAGGAAAATATTTAAAGGCTAGGTTTTTTCACCCCCAAGACTCGTGATGAAACCGAGTTGAGGGTGCGTCATGTACCTTACCTTGGACAAACTCAAACAACACAACCAAGTAGCACCAAAAGACAAACAAAAATCAGACCTCAAGAAGAAATAAAGAAGGTAAACAGTGAACCAAGACACCCTAACGAGCGCTCGATACCACCTTCGTGTTGATGACAGAGATCCCCACCCAATCAATATCGGTCATCGTCGTCAAGAACGCCCTCCTTTATCCTCATCATCATTGTCCATGCACAAGGAACATCAAGAAACATCAATAGCTTGTCGAAACACCTCACTAAAAACTAGGGAAAACTTCCTCACATCCTCTACCACCAATTCTTCGCCATCAAACCAGAAGTCCCACAAAAGAATATCTCTGCACCGACACCTCCTTCTTACTGAATCCAGAACACCCAAATTCAATCACCCCTGAAAACAATCGCACCTGAATGGAGCAGGGCACACAATAAAAGTAAAGATCAAGGAGCCATAGAGGAGGGGTAATATTATCGAATCATATCTATTATAACATCCAGATAATCACGACCACATATGCATGGCCGCAAATCATCCCATATAAACTATTGAACAGAAAACAAGAAAGATAGGGAAAAGGTGCAGTCCAACAACAGGAAGCCCTGCCATACCCAACATTTATTTAGCAATTTAAATGAATAAAAAATACAATTTAATTTTCAAAAAAGGGTTAATAAACTCCACAAAAATGATAAGTACTAGCATGACCAAACAAATAATCCAAAAAAATCACAAGACAACATCACACAACACTGACTCTAAAAGATTATCTAGAAAATTCAACTTTTAGCATTTACGAATTCCCATTGACATACCCAAACACGTGAGAGCATAAACAACCATATTATCCTCTAAATAAACATAGTTTAACTGAACACTCTATAAATCCTCGATAAACCACCAAAACCTCCTTGAAAAGAGGTTAAAAACAAGTCAAACTTCCTTTCCAACTCACGTAGGATCATAAGAGAATCAGATTCAAAGACTGATTTTATTAGGTCCTAATGAGAATGGATGAATGGACAAGAGGAAGGTGAATTTTCCATTTTAAATATTCTTATCAAAGTTATATTCATATAATGAAAATATAAATATAAATAAACAAAGCGAATTTATAATAGTTTGGATCTAAATGATTCCACTCTACGCTTCACTCCTCTCAAACATAGAGAGAGATGACACCCACTATAATGAACTCTTTGAATTTTGAGTGGAGTCACAACCTTTTACAATAGTATTTTATAACCCTTGAGGCACAACCTGAGATATTATTTTTACACACTGGTGGCTTAACCTACTCACCCTACCTTTTGTACACCAGAACACACAACTCAGAAGCTACCTTTTGAAATAAAGGTAGAACCAGATCTTGCCATTTACCTAAATCAAGGCATAACTGAACCCCTTGCCTTTTACTGATTATGGTAGAACCTATAAATTTTTTGTATGAGGTATTATAAACCAACACCTAACTTTTATGGGTAATATAGCATGACATAATTAAGTACATAGAATAATGGAGTGAAATAATCACAACAAAAACCAGATGAATAAGAAATGATTTGAGTGTCGAGGTAGTAAGGTTCTCTCTAGTAGCAACAGATCAAATGATTGAAGTTCAATTGAGAGTAGTAGACAATATCCAAAGTGTGTGATACTGAAATGTTCAAGAATACCATCATCATCAATTATTAATATGGTTATATCAAACTCTTATATAAATAGTTTCTTCATGCATAGCTGTTGTGAAAATTCTTTTCCAAAGCGTCATGTGCATGTTACTTGAGAGTTTTTCAATGTTGTTGTATCATGTGAATTTTACATTTAATTCACACAAAAACCATATTCACATGGGTTCTTTTCGATAATCTATAAAAGTAAACAGGCTGTACAATACAACATGTTATAACATTTAATACAAAAATTAATATATTTAATAACCAATATAAAATAACTTGGGAATAATCTCATTAAGTGTGTGAGTCAAACTTTTCATATTTAATACTATTCAAACTTAAATAGTTAAAGTTCCAAGAATATAGTGTATACAATAATACACACATGAATACATTTAATGTAGTTTAAATATGGCATAAAATATATCAAAAAAAATATGATTGAAATAATTAATTGTTAAATTTGGAATGTTAATGTTACAAATTAAAATGTTTATATTTGTTTTTTTTTGATTTGTTGATGTCATGCATTTTAATCTCTTGTTTTCATACTATTTCAAGCTTGTTTTAGATTTATTTTTCTTATAATTTGGTTTAGTTGTATTCTAGCTTATTTTTTTACCCTTATGTAAGGTTTATGTTACCCTTATGTGAGGTGGGTTTTGTTGGTAGTTTGTTGTTATTTATTATTATTTTATGTTTTTAAATATTACAAAACCCTCTCGTTATTTTATATGAAAATTAGTTGTTACAAGCTCTATGTATTTTTTTTATTATATCATGAGTTGCAGTGATCATATTTTTATAATTCTAATTTCAAATAAAATATAAGAAGTTTACTAACTTTTATTCAACTAAGAATAAGTTTAAATCATTCTCCAGGATTTTCACATTTTGGTCTAAACATATTGTATGATTTTGGTTTCAATAGTAATACTCAGTTTATAATGCTTCATAGTTTTCTTTTGTTATTATATTATAACTCGAGTTATAAATATTGGATTCTCACAAAACCTTTTTTGTTGGAAAGAAAATAAATTTTTTTAAATTTCATTAGACCAAGTGGAAGTATAAATGTAACATCCCTGATCCGAATGCCACTCAACTAGTGCCCTGTACCCGATTGGCCACATGACCTCAAGCGCATTTCCTGAAATGCCAGAGGCTGCTGACTAGCAACAAGGGCCTAGGGTGTGATAGTGGGGAAACTATTTCCTCATTAGCAGAGTGTGACACAACATAATCAATAATAATACAATAGTGGAAACAATAAACAACATACAACTAAAATTAATAGAAAAATACTGATAAGAAACCAAACATCATTCCATGCAAAAGATGATACCGCATGTTACGTTCTAAGAAAAAATCCAAAACAGGTACACTATAGAAATCCACAATATATATTCAAAAGCACAAAATAACAAAAGAATTTAAGAAGCATCACAAGCCTCATCTCGGTCCCATGATCTCTTGATCCTAAATAGAAAATCAAGTACCGGTAGAAGGGAGTTTTCCCTTATCAACACCTATAATCATATAATCTATTTGGGCCCAAAAACATGACCCAAATAGGGTGTGAGACTAAATCCCAGTAGGCAACCACCAAAGATCTATAACGATATATTAGTGAATATATATATATATATATATATATAACAGGCAATGTTAAATAGTAAAAATAGTAAATAGTAGGTACTCAAAAGTAAGAACAACAGATGTCTCAGAAGACGATGGAATCAAGTATGGGTGAAGACCAAATCCAAGCTTGTGCTTTGGCTTGACAGACGTGTCATTAGTCATTTCAATTCATTATTCAATTTATAACTGAGTCTGGTCCTGACATCCTAAGGTGGAATTCAAGAATCACTCCTAATGTGTTTAACCAAAACCATATAACCATGGTTTAACATAACACCAAACTAGATCAAAACCATCTATATAAGCATTTCAATAGTCAATCTGGGTTGAAACCTGGTATATAAGCATTTCAGTATGTTCCAGGGTCAAGACCCCATATATAATCATTTCAGCATGTATCAGGGTCAAGCTCCATGTATAAAAATTCCAGCATAAAAACAATACATGTAACTTACACTATTACATGGTTAACAACATAATAACTCACTTGGGCATCAAACATGCCACAAACCTTTCAATTAATCTAACCATTACTAGTCTTATCAATTATTACTCACTTGGGTAACTCATATCACAGGCCTAACATGTGAATTAAACTATCTCAAGTTATAACCCTTTAAAATCTCACGTGGGAAAGTAATTCAATTAACCAATTCAATTTTAAATAACCCATAAAAGGCAATGACATGCCCATAGGAATCCTAGGCCAAATGGATAAATGTTGGTCATCCAAGGGAAAGCACACCCACATGGTGGCCTTCTATCAAAGCTAAAAAATTCAAAAACGCCTTATAATCATTTAATCAATTACCAAATCAACATTAGGTAACAACATAGGTCAATATTCAATTAAATGACACCCAAAAATGGGCATGTGACACTCTATAACATATAATAAACTTGAAAATTTGAGAAAGGCGTGATAAGACCTACATCGTACTCGTACGACTCTCCTCGTCCAACATCGGGCTTTAATTTGATCTAGAGCAGAGTAGATCTACAAACAAGAAAAAAATTCTCAAACATTGATAACTCAATCGAGAGAAGAAATCATGAAGAAAAACTCAATAGGAATCAAGAGCTTACGGATTGGGTTCCAACACATCCGACAACGATCGAAATGGAGTTCGGATGGACAATCAGGAGGCAAAATGACCTCTCGGTGAGGCTGTTTGTCAAACGGGATGAGCCCTCGGTCTGTCTTACAAAACACGAGGCTACTACCCGATTTAAAAAAAAAGAAAATAAAATTACACGGTGTGTACTTGAAACTACATGTCGTGTCCGTACAATTTCTTTCCAGACCATTACATGGCCTTGTACTGGGATTACATGGCATGTAACCCACAATACACAGTGTGTCCATAAAAGTACACAACTTGTAGGCCCCATTCACGTCGTGTAATAGGCCTATAGCTAGCCCTTGACCTCTTTCCCCCACATTTTCATAAGTATAAAATGAAAAGTAAAGATCCTTACCTTAGAGGAAGAACCGGGTTCTTACAAACTTCCCCCCTTAAAGCAATTCTTCCTTGAATTGTCCTTCCAAGGGTGATGAGGAACTATTTGAGAAGAAATTTGGCCACTGTTATCATACGTCGACCTCCCTCTCCTAAGACTCGTCCTGCACTCGACTATGATTCCATAGAACCCATACCAAAAGAATAGACTGACCATGGAGAACCTTTGTTTTATGATCTATAATATGAATGATGTGCTCTTCAAAGGATGCATCTTCCTGTAACTCTACTTCCTCGGGTTGAAAGGTGTGAGACGGGTCTGAAAAGTAACGTCGTAATTGAGAAACGTGGAAGTCTCTATGCATAGACCGGTACCTTTAACATAACTGCAATTTATAGGCAACCAAACCGACCCTCTCTAGAATCTAAAATAGATTGATGTATCTTGAAAAAACCTTACCCTTTCTCTTGATCCTCTTATGTCCTAACCTTAGTGCGACATGTAGGAAAACTCGATCCCCAACCTCAAAATCCAAAGGCCATCTACGGTGATTGGAGTATTATTTATGATGAGACTGTGCAGTATCCATCCACTTTTGAACCAACTGAACCAACTCAGTGGTCTCCTGGACAAGATGAGGTCCCGACATCACTGCCTCTCCTATCTCCAGCTAACATAGGGGTGATCGGCATGGCCTACCATACAAAGCCTCATATGGAACCATATGAATAGTATCATGGAAGATATTTTTGTAGGAAAACTCAACAAGGGGTATGTGTGTCTCCAAGGAACCCCAAAATCTAGGATGCATGCCCAAAGCATGTCCTCCATCACCTGAATCATGCGCTCTGACTAGTCATCTGTTTGGGGGTGGTAAGCTATGCTTAGAAGTACCTGTGTACCCAAATACCTCTATAGCCCTTTACAGAAAAGAGAAGTAAAACGGTTGTACCTATCTGAAATGATAGAATAAGGAACTCCTTGTAGTCGTACAATATCCCAGATGCACAACCTCCCAAGCTCATCAACATTGAAGGTTTCTTTGATCAGTAGGAAATGTGAAAACTTCATAAGCCTGTCAACCACAACCCATACTACTTCATTACCTTGGGATGACCTCGGTAAACCTATCACAAAATCCATCATGATGTCATTCCATTTCCACTAAAGGATGGGTAGCTGCTGCAAAAGTCCTGCTAGTTTTTGGTGTTCCACCTTCACCTATTTCCAGGTGAAACATCTCATGAAAAAACCAGCTACATCTCTCTTCATACCTGGACCCCAGTACTAAAGTTGTAAATCCTGATACATCTTGGTGACCCCAAGATGCACCGCCCAAAATGAAGCATGAAAATCCCACATCAGCTCCTCCCACATGTCTGCTGACACCCATACGCGACCATGCAGCCAAAGAACCTCGTCCTTTTCTATGGTCAAACTAGGATGGTCCTCACCTACCACACTCACTCGTAGAACTAGGACTTTGGAATTCTATAGCTGACTCATCCTCACTCTATCCAATAGGGTAGAGATAACAACTAATGATGAAAGGAAAGTATGTCCCTGGCTGTCATGCACCTCTAAGTGCATATTAAAGAATAATGCCATATGCTACCACTCGCTACTAGCCTGATGCACTGCCTACATTTGAGTCCTCTTGATCAGTGCATCAGGCACTTCACTACCTTTTCTAGGCATGTAGAAAAGATTGAAGTCGAAATACTGAAGGTATTCCACCCAACTTCGTTTCCTCAGATTTATATCACGCTGAGTAAAGATGTACTCGAGACTTTTGTGGTCTGTGTACACCAAAAAATGCTCCCCAATAAGAAATGTATCCAACAGCGTAAGGCATGTGGCTTCAACTGCCAAGACCCATACACAATGACTCAATCCCCCTGCATAAGCACTACCACTAGCCCAATACCTGATGTATCCCAGTACACAGTGTAACTTCTGCCCAGCTCTGAAAAAATAAGTAACAATGCTAACGTTAATCTCCATTTCATCTCTTGAAAGGCCATCTCAAAATAATCTAACCATACATACTTCACACCCTTCTTTGTCAAGACCATCATTGGGGCTACTAATTGTGATAATTCTAGTATAAAATGCCTATAGTAACCAACCAACCCTAGAAAACTCTACATATCAAATACATTCTTGTGGTGCTCCTAGGTAAATACTACTCTCACCTTCTTTGGGTCCACTGATACTCTTATCTCTGAGATGACGTGAACCAGTAAGTGAATCTGATCTATCTAAAAGTGTCACTTTGAAAGATTAGCATATAACTGATACTCTCAGTGTATTCAGAACTATCTCAAGATGGTTGGCATGGTCGTGTCAATTATGAGAATACACCAAGATGTTGTCCATGAAAACCACCACAAAAGAATCAAAGTAAGGATGGAAAACTCGGTTCATCAACGCCATGAAAACCACTGGTGAGTTCATGAGACCGAATGACATAACTAGATACTCATATAGACCATACCTACTATGAAAGGCTATATGAGGTATGTATGCAGGTCAAACACACTCCCGATGATATCTTGATCTCAAGTTAATCTTTGAGAACACTCGAGCTCATCAAAGCTGATCAAATAGGTCATATATCCATGGTAAGGGTTATCCATTTTTAACAATCAACTGGTTCAGCTTCCGATAGTCCACACATAGCCTAAGGGTACCATCTAATTTTTTTTTTGAAAAAAGGACTGAAAAACCCCATGGATAAGTACTGGTTCTAATAAAACCCTTTGCCTCCAAATCCTCTAGTTTCTGCTTGAGCTCCTATAATTCTATCGTAGACATTTAAGGAGGAATGGACACCGATGAAGCTCCTAACACTTTCTCAATAGAGAACTCCAACTCTCTTACTGGAGGTAAGACTAAAAATTCATCTGGGAAGATGTTTGTGAAACGTTTAACCACTAGAGTGAAATCTATATGACATGTTACCTAGTCATCCAGATATAAAATGGAAATATGTACTATCATACCACTCAACCCATGTTGCTCGGGTCTAGTTCGGCTTGCCTAGACATCCCACTCTCCCTTGTGTAAAAACGATCCGCCCTCTGGTGATGTGAAAATTACCCTATGATGATCGCTATCAACAAAGGCTTGAAATGGAACTAGAAAATCCATTCTGAGGATTACATCAAATCCTATAATCTCTAAGAAATAGAGATACCAAACTAAGTGACACCAACCAATCTCAAGGGGTAACTCCTTGCACTATCTCATACCTTATATTCTAATCCCTAATAGAGTTTTTAGTTTCATAGCGTCATCAGAAGTGAAAACACAGATCCTAAGTCTCTTCACAATAGGCATGGATATAAAACTATGTGAATACCATGTATCAAAAAGTGAAGAAGCTAAAATGGAGGTGACTAGAATAGTACCTATAATAGTAGAAGGTTTAGGATCATGCTCCTTCTAGGTCTAATTTACTGCAAAATTCTAGCCTGTACCGCGGTTTTATAACACAACATGACCACCCTGAGCTGATCCACTCTGCTATCTCTAAAAACATAGAGTCTGGTTACCTCATCGACAACCACCTCCTCTGCCTAAGCGTCTTAATATATTCCAGTTACCTGACTGGTGAGAAGCTTCTGGCCTTGCTATAGAACATAGAGTCTGTGTAGATCCCCTCTAACTAGCCGCCAGTGGAAACGTCCTGTAGAAGCACTGTAGGTGGCCCATCTTGCCGCAAGCTCGATATTCAACTGGGCATATCAGGCAATATATTTTCGTGTGTCCAAATTTTCTATACTACTATCACCTCACCTGAATACCTAAAGAAACGTTCATACTACTAGATTCAGTACGAGTAAGCTCTAGATGACGCTTTCTACTACCTGTTGAGACATTACCAGATCTTGGCGCTGAACCGCCTTAGCTCGCACCTCCAAATTCCATTTGATTTTTCTCAATAATTGACCGTTTTGTCATGACATGTCAAATTGATAATTATTTAAAGAATATTTTGTAGTCTAGGGTAGACCCTAGGTTGTCTCTCAAGGATCATTGGTAGCTTGTAGTGTGTATTTTTAATAAGGATTACTAAAAGAGGGGGTGAATTTTAAAACATTTTTAAGAAAATTACTTAACTTAAAGACTTTAATAGGTGATAAATAATGTTGGTGTTTTGTAATTATGAGATAAGGAGATCATTTCAAGTTCACTACACATCTTGGTGAGTTCACCATTCTGAAAAATACACATGGTTTAATGGAACCCTTTGGTTGAGGGTTGTCAAGATCTCGAGTTTCCTCTTGCCTCTTAAAATGATGCTCAAATTACCACCCCTTGACACAACAATCATCTCGTCCAATTTTGGTTATAAAACATAGAAAATAAAGGCTACAAAATCATACTGAAATTTTATGTATGTGTGAGATAAATAGGACTCTTTTCTTTTCTAATCAGAACAATACAAGATTCCCACTTGAAATCTCAACCCAATCGGTGTTGAGATAAAAAGTGGTTCACTTAATTATAATGAAATAAATGTATTAAAAGGAGAAGTGAATAAAAGTTAAACATAATTGAAATATTTATCACAAAAATTATATAAAACTAGTAGAATATCAAGTGCTGGAACTCCCTCTCATGTATGTGCATCTCCCTCAAAATGATCGTCCACTGTTTAGCTCGATATTGGGAGGAGGAGGAAGCTCGGGTGGAACTCCATATTCATCCTTGATCCCCCTATGAGGATAGGGGAATCCAAAACTTCTAGGATGAATAGAGGAATCCTATAGAACTCCAAATTGGTAGCACTTCACTCCTTGTAAGAACTTACAAATGGAGATCCCAAGGTGCCATTTTATAAGAAAATGGGAAGGTGGTTTTGAGAACACAGATTTCTTAAAACCATTTGTCACATGAGTTTTGACCTCCAGACAACCTTATATCACTTTGGATAAAATAAAAAAGTTATATCCCCACTTCTTGAATTCCTCCACCAAATTTTTGGTACCATTTGGACAAGTATATCCCGATATATGGACATATCACAACACACCACTTTTGACTTCCTGCAGATTCATTGTGCTAGACAGATCGGGTCAGTTGGGCCACCTGATGAATGAATGAGTCTTGGATTTATTCATATTAAATATAGACCAATTAATTTTAGACCATTTCCTAAAATTTCATCACATTTGGATGTAATTCTTAGTATAAGTTTGTGGATGAGTCCACTGATGTGCATGGATCCTGCGCAGTTTGGCCCATTTTTCTCGGAAATCATCATGGGCCCTCCAAATCACTTCCTCCTACAATGGAATCATCAAAACAAGTAACATTTCCCATTTTAAAAGTGATAAAAACAAAATAAATGATTAAAACAAGGAATTTTATTTGTTATTATTTTTATAATTTTCAATATAAAATAAGTTTAGCACAGTGGTGTAAGGGTAAAATTGAAAAAGTAAATCGCAGTGTGATCACACCCCCACACAAAAACACTTTCAGTCCTGGGAAAAGTCATAATTACAAAAATTATGCATGTAGATATTCACAACTTCATAAATATTTAACATTCAATGAAAATTTAATTCCTGTTAGAAATGTGATCAAAGAAAAAATCACACCAAGGAGTTATTCTTAGTGATCATGGAAAAAGATGTCACAAAAATTGTATCCAAATGAAATTCCAAGAGATGAATGATACCAATCAAAGAAAATAATTCAAAAGTTAATCATGTCCCTAATTCTCTACGTGTGTGTGTGAAAACCAATTCATGCTATTCTTTCCACTTTTTATTGAGTAAATATAAGTTATTTTAATAATTGTCTACTTATAAGATCCTTTCCACTGAACTTTTCCCACATCCTTTGCAATAAAATATAAAGACACAATCACTTAAGTATTTACATAAGTCAAACCATAAGATCTCAACCTAGATATCCCCATACGTTGTACATTTCATCACTCCCCTCATTTATTAATTTTTCAAAAGTCTCACTTGGAAAAAATCTCACTCTCTTCTCCCAACCCATGTTTGATCTCCTCAAGAAACTAATTGTAATAGTTATAACAAGATCAAAGGTTGAGGAAGGGTGGTTTTTGACCTAACCAATATACAACCCCATTTTTTTAAGGATGTACAATTCCCAGATAACAGGTACACACACATAGGTCAATCTAAAAAATTAATGAAATTTATCGGATAAGGAATTAATGTATTGAAAATTATTTTGGAAAGTTTATAAAAATCAACCTAGCTTATATTTACCCTTTATTAAGTAGAAAATTTCACACTTCTTAGTTGGGTTCAAATTTTTGTGTAGAAATTAAGTGAAACAATTTTCCCTTAAACTATTCACAAAAAGTGAACCATTCTTCTCAAAGGTTTCAAAATGATACAACCATTTATATCATCGATAAAGGACTAAATTTCAAAATAAATTCACACCATAGTATTGAATTTTTGCTGAAATGCACATTGCATCAAATTTTTTTCGAATGCTAAAACAACATGAAATAAGAAAATTCCACATGCATTTTCAATAACTTCCATGATTAAATGGGAATCGTTTTCCATGATAAACTGGTCATAAAAAAATTAATATTCTGGTACAAAGGTGAGTGAGAGGGAAAGGGGGAAAAGTGATAATATAATTAAGAAAGCTAAAAAAAAGAGAAAAAGAAGAAAGATGATGAAAATTACTAACTAACCCAGGAATATACCCATCCCCCCACACCTAAAGTGTGCATTTTCCTCACCATAAGAAAAGATAATGTGGAAAGGAAGGATAAAACATGGCGAGTTTCATTTATATATTACTTCTTGAACATAGAGTTCCTCCATCGGGGACTCTAAAATGGATTCATAGAAGTGCTTCAGATGTTTCCCATTGACAGTGAATGTTTGCTTGGTTTCTTCTTTTTGAACCTAGAAAACACCAAATGGAGAGACGTTAGTAATAGTGTATGATCCAAACTAGCGGGAACAAAACATACCTGGATGCAACTTCAGCCTTGAATTGTAGAGGAAGACCTTTTTCCCAATGCAGAACTGACGATGAAGGATGATATGGTCGTGGGAAGCCTTGGTACACTTCTTATAAATCCTGGAGTTCTCATATGCATCTCTTCTTATTTCTTCTAGCTCCTGAATCTATAAATTCCTTTGATTAGCTGCACCAGAAAGATTAGAATTGCATTGTTTGATGGCCTAGTAGGCCCAGTGCTCAATCTTAACAGGGAGGTGAAAACTCTTTCTAAATACTAGCTGATATGGTGACATGCCAATGGGAGTCTTAAAGGCAGTATAATAAGCTCATAAGGAATCATCTAGTCTAAGAATCCAATCTTTCCTATTGGGTTGAACCATTTTTTCAAGAATTTGTTTTACCTATCTATTTGACACCTTGGCTTGACCATTGATCTGTAGGTGATATTCAGTAGACACTCGATGACCAACCCCATACCGACGCAAAAGTGATTGCATTATTCAGTTTCAGAAATGAGAACCCTGGTCAATGATGATGAACCAAGGTAATCCAAACCTAAAGAAAATTTGCGTTCTCAGAAATTATACAACTGCCTTAGAATCATCAGTCCTTGTATCTCATGCCTCTACCGATTTTGACATATAATCAACTACCAGAAGAATGTACAAGTTTCCAAAGGAATTGGTAAATGGCCCTATAAAGTTAATACCCCAAACATAAACAAAGTCATGAAAGAGAAATGGTTGTTGTGGAAGTTCATTTCTTTTAGAGACATTACCCATTCTTTGAAAATGAGGACAAGATTTAAAAAAATCATGATCATCCTGAAAAAGTGTTGGCCAAAAGAGACCAGAATAAAGGACCTTGCGAGCAGTCCATTGGGGACCAAAGTGTCCCCCAAAAGTAAGAGTGTGGCAGAATCTAAGGACAGACTTAAACTATCTATCGATAATACAATGCATAAGTACTTGATAACTACATGTGTGCCAGAGGTAGGGGTTATCCCAAATGTACTAATGAGACTCATGTTTTAGATGACTGGCTTGGTTTTTGTTGAAATTCATAGGAATGCAAGATACTACCAAATAATTTACAATTTCAGCATACCAAGGAATAACATCTTGCACTCGATACAATTTTTTCATCAGGAAACATAGAATTTATGCGAATATAGGGGGATGAGTCAATGTCTAAGGATGGGTGAATCCTACTGATATTTTTAGCCACCACATTCTCTACTCTTTTTTATCTCTAATTTCTAAATTGAATTCCTAAAGGAGGAGCATCCAATGAATGAGATGTGGTTTGGATTCAGGTTTCTTAAGGAGATAATGGAGGGATGTAGGGTCTGAGAAAATAATGACTTTGGACCCTAAAAGGTATGGACTGTATTTTTCCAAGGAAAACACAATGGAAAGGAATTCTTTTTAAGTTGTGGTGTAGATTACTTGGGTAGGGTCCAAAGTACGTAAGGCTTAGGCAATTACATGTGGAGCTCGATTGACCCTTTGTGATAAGACTGACCCAACTACATAGTTAGAGGAATCACACATGATCTCAAATGGAAAATCCCGCCGAGGTGGTTGGATTACCAGGGGTGATGTGAGACTCCATTTTAACTTATTAAAACCTTCCTCACATTATTTATAAAAAAAATTCTTTTTGTTTTTGGAGTAATCAGGAGAGGGGGGTTGAAATTTTACTAAAGTCATGAATGAAATGACGGTAAAATCCAGAATGACCTAGGAAATACCACATATCCTGTACATTTTTGGGGAATGGTAGGGAATAAATGACATCCACTTTTGATTTATCTATTTGGATACCATCCCCAAAAATTACATGTCTCAAAACTATACCTTGTCGAACTATGAAATGACATTTCTCATAATTTAATACGATATTATTTTCAATATAGAGACTTAGGTATAAAGAAATACTACTCAAACATTAATCAAAAGAGGATACATAAACAGTGAAATCATCCATGAAAACTTCCATGCAATTCTCCAGGTAATCCGAAAAAATACTAACCATACATCGCTGGAAATTACCCGAAGCATTGCATAGACCAAATGTAATCCTCCTATATAAAAATGTGACAAAGGGGAAAGTGAAGGTTGAATTTTCTTGATCCTCAGGGGAAATATGGATATGAAAGTATATAGAATACCGATTAAGGAAACAATAGTGGGACTTACCCACTATCCTCTCTAGCATTTGGTCAATGAATGAAAAAGGGAAATGGTCCTTCCTAGTTTGTTGGTTTAGTTGGCGATAGTCTAGGTAGACACACCAACTATTCTACACATGAGTTGGAACCATTTCATTTTTTTCATTTTTTATTACAGTAAGGCCATTTTCTTAGTAACTAGTTGTGCTGGGCTGACCCATTGGCTATCAGAGATGGGGTAAATGATTCCAGCAGTCAATAGTTTTGTTCCCTCCTTTTTTACTAAATCTAAGAGGTTGGGGTTCAGTCTTCATTGTGCTTGCCTCACTGGTTTATCCTCATCATTTAATAAAATATAATGTGTGAAAATTTATGGCCTAATACCAGGAATGTTTGAAAGTGTCTATCCCAATGCTTGTTTATACTCCCTCAAAAGTTCAAGCAGTCACAATTCATGCTCACGAGGGAGTGAACTAGAAATGTTGACTGGCAAATTGTTTCCATTATCAAGATATGAATATTTTAAATCTTGAGGTAGTTGTTTTAGTTTCAATTCTGGTGGATTTTGGATTGATGAGAGTGTGTGTGATAGTGAGAGGTCACTGATCTCATCTAACTACTGAATGGTATCATCCTAAATAGAATAATGATCTTTTACAAGCTTAGCTGTATCATTGATGGTAAAACAATCCTCAGTGTTCAAAAAATCATCAATCAATAAACAGGAATTACATTTTTCTAGAATACTACAAAAATTAATTCATGAATTATTTCCTAGAATTTCTATCATTGAAGAAAAATAGTAAAGGGGATCGGGGGAATGAAATGATGTTTTTTCAAGGGAATTGAGTACATATATAGAATTAACAGAGAGAGAGAAATGTTCTTCTAAGGGGAGCTTCATGGCCTCAAGGATGTTGAAGTAGAAAATTTCATCACCAAACTCCATAGATAATGTTCCATTATAGAAATTAATTATCGTTTTGGATGTTTTCAAGGAAGGTATCCCCAATATAATTGGTGCATGTCCATTAATCCTACCATCTTCCATTTTATGCACATAAAAATTATCAGGGAAAATTAAATTTTGAACCCTCACAAGAACATCCTATAAACACTATAAGGGTGTGCGGTACTACGGTTAGCTAGTTGAACAACAATTCTGGTGGGATTTAGTTCCCTGACCTGTAATTTAGTGTAAATGAACTGAGGCATCACATTTATATAAGCACCTAAATCAAGCATAGCATTGGATAATGAATACTCTCCTATGGTGCATGGAATTGAGAATGTCCCAGGATTTTTGAACTTGGTGGGAAGTGATGGCTCTATTAAAGCAGATACGTTCCTCCCTAAGATCAACTTTTCATCTCCACAAAGTCTAATTTGGCGTGTACACATCTCCTTTAGAAACTTGGAATATCATTGAATTTTCTTCACAGCATCAATCAAGGGGATGTTTACTTGTACTTTTTTGAAAGTCTCTAACATTTCCTTATCAAGATCAGTTTCCTTTTGTTTTATTGGTTGGGTGGTCCTTTGGGGAAATGGAAGATGAATGGTTGGGATAGATGAATCATCAATAGACACACTCTTTCATTTGAACGGACTTCTTTCAAGACATGTTTTTTCAACATTTGGAACATTTTTAATGGTTGGGATGGAGGTTTCCTCAAGAGGGAATGACTCTAATGGAGGATTCATTTGAACTTATAGTTTTTTTCCACTCCTAAGGGTGATGACACTAACATTTACTTTATCTCTAGGGTTTACTAATGGTTGAGATTGTAGTTTACCTGATCCATGACTTTAAATTTCCCTCACCAAGTTAACTAGTTGGCCTAATTGGGTTTTGAGGTCTTGTATGGATGCTTGAGTGGTTTTTTAAAATTGGATATTGTTGGCATCCATTTGTTTCATCATATCTTCTATACTAGGATAGGATTTTGGAGGGGTTTGTTGGAAAGGCCTTTGGGTGGTTTGGGATTTCTAGGTGGTGGTGGTGGATGACTACTCTAACCCTGTTGGTTCCATGGTTGTTGAGGTTGGTTTGAATATCCCCATTTCCTATAGAATTCGTTCTCTTTCCACCCAATATTGGATGGATAGTATGGTTCTTGCTAAAGGGTTGGTTATAGGGGTGGCCTAGAAATATTGCCTCACAACTCTCAGAAGTTTCCCTTAATTGAGGACATTGGTCAGAGTAGTGGGTGTTAGAAGAACATATACCCAAATGGATGGGAGGAGGATATTGGGATTTCCTTGGGAACGAGCAAGCTGTCAAAGAAGGGTACTTACCACTTCGAACTTCATTTCCACCTTCCTCCTGAATTTGGAACTTTGCACCTCATGGACACCTCGAATAGGTAAATTGAAAATTGTACCAAATTGTTGAGTGTTTTGTGCCATGTTATCGATCAGATTTGTTATAGAAATTGGGATCTTATCAACTAGCGCACCACCTGCAGCAACATCAATCATATTTCTTCCAATAGGAATTAAACCATCATAAAAATACTGAATTAAAAGTTGATCAATTATTTGGTGGTGTGGACAACTTGAACATAACCTTTCAAAGAGTTCCCAATATTTATTTAATGTTTCCCCTTGTGATTTACTTATACCACATATTTATTTTCTTATAGTTACAGTTCGAGAGGTTGGTAAATATTTTTCAAGAAAAATACGTTTCATAATTGGTGAATTAACATAGTAAATCCAATATTTTGCAGTATCTTCTAATGAGAAAGGGAATTACCTTAACTTTACTTGTTCTTTATAAACATTTCCAGGTTTTAATGTAGAACACACAGTATGAAATTCTTTTAAATTCTTGTGTGGATCTTCTCCAGGAATTCCTTGGAATATTGGTAATAAATGAATTAAACTTGATTTTAGTTCAAAGTTGGGAGCCTCACCTTGAATTTGAATATAGGTGGGCTAGATATCAACATTAGGTGAGGTTAGTTATTTTAGTGTTCTATTGTTGTCATCCATGTTATACATGTTTTTTTTTTCAGTTTTGAAGTTGCTTCCATAAGAAGAAGAAGAAGGATCAAGAATAGCGTTGTTGTCTTGTGTGTCCTCCTTCAAAGGGTTCTCTTGTGCGTCTCGGGGTCGCTGACGTAAGATCCTCTCTGGTTAGGGTTTGAAAGGAGGTAAATATCCCAGATTAGAATGCTTCATGCACCAAACCTACACAACAAATAGATCAGAATAAAAAATATAGGTAGAGGTATAATATAAAATAGATAAATATTCAAAAAATTTACAAAAATATTATAAAAAACATGCACTAAATACCAAAGCGCTCCCCGGAAACGGTGCCAAAATTTTACCATGTTGTCCTGACACATCAAATTGATAGTTATATATAGAATATTTTGTAGTCTAGGGTAGACCCTAGGCTGTCTTTCAAGGAGTATTGGTAGCTTATAGTGTGTATTTTTAATAAGGATTACTAAAAGAGGGGGTGAATTTGAAAACAGTTATAAGAAAATAACATAACTTATAGAATTTAATAGTTGATAAATAAAGTTGGTGTTTTAGAATTATGAGATAAGGAGATCATTTAAAGTTCACTACACATCTTGGTGATTTCATCATTCTGAAAAATACACATGGTTTAATGGAACCCTTTGGTTGAGGGTTGTCAAGATCTCGACTTTCCTCTTGCCTCTTAAAATGATGCTCAAAGTACCACCCCTTGACACAAAAATTGTGTTGTCATGGTTTGGGTATCAAATATTGAAAATAAATACTACCAAATAATACTAAAATATTATGTATGTGTGTGATAAATAGGACTCTTGTCTTGTCCAATCGGAACAATACAAGATTCCCACTTGAAATCTCAACCCAATCGGTGTTGAGATAATTTTTTTTCGCTTAATTATAATGAAATAAATGTATTCAGAGGAGAAGTGAATAAAATTTAAACATAAGTGAAATATTTATCATAGAAATTATAGAAAACCAGTAGAATATCAAGTGCCAGAACTCCCTCCCAAGTATGTGTAGCTCCCTTGAAATGATTTTCCACCGTTTAGCTTGACATCCAGAGGAGGATGAAGCTCGGGTGGAACTACTTCTTCAACCTTGACCCCCATATGAGGATAGGGGCCTATGTAACTTCTAGGATGAGTAGAGAACTAATATGGAAATCAAAATTGGCATCACTTCACTCCTTGGCCGAACTTACAAATGGGGAGCCCAAGGTGCCATTTTATAGGAAAATGGGAAGGTGGTTTTGAGCACATAGATTTCTTAAAACCACTTGTAACATGTGTTTAGACCTCCATACAGACTTATCTCACTTTAGATAAAACAAAAAAGTTGTATCAACACCTCTTTACTATCTCTATAGAATGTTTGGAACCATTTGGATAAGTATATCCTGATATATGGATAGATCATATCACACTACTTTTGACTTCTTGCAGATTTGGTGTGCTGGACAGATTAGGTCAGTTGGGCCACCATATGGATGAATGAGTCTTGGGTTTCTTCAGATTACATGTATCCCAATGAATTTTGGACCAGGCCACAAAATTTCCCATTTGGATGCACTTTTTAGTAGAAGTGTGCGGATGAGTCCACTTTTATGCATGGATCTAACGCAGTTTGGTCCATTTTTCTTGGACATCATCATGAGCCATCCAAGTCAGCTCTTCCTACAACGGAATTATCAAAACAAGTAACATTACCCTTTTTAATAGTGATAAACCCAAAATAAATGTTTGAAACGTGGAATTAATTTTTTTTTATTTTTATAATTTTCAATATAAAACAAGTTTAGAATAGTGGTGTAAGGGTGAAAATGAAACAGTGAATCATGGTACGATCAGTAATCAATGCCTGGTTCTCTATTGTATATACAATATTCAGAATAAATATATTTAGCTGAAATAGAATGTCATAACTGATAATATCCTCAAATCACCTATCCTGTGAAAGATCATCACCCATTAGAATAGGTGCGAAGTGTTGGAGATTAGTAAAACGAGATTAGTAATCCATAAATGAAAGAGCACCCTAATCTAGATGCATGAAATCTCAGGCTTTTTTCCCTCAATGTCTTAGGATAGAAAAAGTCATATATGACTCTATAGAAGTCTTCCCAAGTCATATCTCAATGATTCCCCATCTGAGTAACCACATCCCACTTTCTCTCAGTGGAATCACACAACATATAAGTCGCGAGCTTGACCCTTCACTCAGGAGGCATCTCCAGATGCTCAAAGATAGATAACATGGCCTCTAGCCATGACTCTGCAGCCTGTGGTCCCCCATCCCCAGAAAATGTGGGAGGATGTTGTTTCTAGAACACTCTAGTCATCTCATCCATATAAGTGGTAGGCTGAGGTGCTCCCAGGAGAGTCTACATAAAGCACGTGAAGTTGTTGTAGAACTGTGCCTCAACACCTATTTCCGGAGAAACCACGGGTGCCTCAACTGGCATGATTGGAGGATCCACTGGTATCCCATAGCCAACCACCTTTAGGGTTTTCTCATTGTAACCCTCCTAGCGTACTATTGGTGGTATTAGTGGTGGTATTTCTCTATAAAGTTCATCACATACACCTTAGTATAAGCTTATTAATCAAGGTACATAGTTCAAGAGCACAAGAACTAAATAGGAGAATAAAAACCTCAAAAGTTCACAAAATTTGGGTACATGACATGTAGAACCTAAACACGGCATGTCCCCTTAAACTCTCACAAGGGAATGTAAGTCTTCCTGCCTTGGTCATATAAACGTCCTAGGTACATAGTGTGTTAGACTGACACCTGACGTGTACTCAAGTTTCCCCTCCTATCTAGGTACTTCTACATGACCAGACTCACATGGGTTTTTCCTATGTAAAACTACATGGGGTGTACCTACCACACATGGCGTGTACTTAAAAAAAGTTCATTTTCTCTTGAACAGAAGAACACATGGTGTGTGTTCAAGAACCCACATGCCGTGTTGTCTGGGTTTCCAGAAATTAAGCCTTTGAAACTTCATTAGAACCCTTTTTTTGAAATGTAAAGAAAATGTGTTCCAAATTACAACCCGTGGGGCCCCATACTCCCTGCAAATCAACGTTTTTCATTACATATAGCGTATAACTACAAAAGTTTAGTTCATGACTGAAACATGGTCCACCAAATTCTAATCTAAGAGGGCCCATACTCCTCAGGGACCAAATTTGGGCATCTATCCAATTCAACCATGACACGTACCAATACACCTATCACAATAGTAGGAATATCTATCATGTTACCTATTACAACAACATGCATATCTAGCACAACATCTATCACAACAACATGCAATCAATAATTCTCTCTAAATGGCATGACAATATTGCATGAAATATGATTTCTAATAAGTGCCTATATGATGCATGAGATGGAATACCCACATCTCATTGGTTTGAAGCAAAAAAACCATAGTAATATCAATAATAACATCTTAATTATGAGTGTGTCACCCTACTGTGAAATCAAATCAACTGTAATAGCTCAAAATACAGAAATCACAATTCTATTCGAGGAAATTTGGATTTCCCTTGTACACAGGGTAGCTACTCCCATGCACAGTTTATTACCAAAATCAATTTCCTTCCTATCCCTATATAATGTCTCCAAATAGTAAGAAAAACCAGAAAAGAAAAACCCGGTGATAACACTTTGTAACGTCCTGGATTCGAATTCCACTCAGTTGGTGCCTCGTACCCCGTTGGACACATGGCCTCAAGTGCATTTCTCCAAACACCAAAGGCTACCGACTAGCAGCGAGGTCCTAGGGTTTGATAGTGGGGAAACTATGCCCTCATTGGCAGAATGTGACACAACAGAATCAATAATAATACAATAGTGGAAATAGTAAACAACATACAACTAAAATTAACAGTGGAAGACTGATAAGAAACCAAACATCATTCCATAAAAAAGATTACGTGACATGATATGTTATAAGAAAGCAACCAAAACAGGTACACTATAGAAATCCACAATATAAATTCCAAAATCACAAAAGAAAGAAGGAATCTAAGAAGCATTACAAGACTCAGATCAGTCTCATTATCTTCTGATCCTAAACAAAAAATCAAGTACCCATAGGAGGGTTCTTTACTTGATCAACACCTACAATCATATAATCTGTTTGGGCCCAAAAGAATGACCCAAATAGGGCGTGATACTAAATACTAGTAAGAAAATACCACAAATCTGTGCCGATCTGTCATTGAATATATAATAGGTAGTTTACAATAGTAAAAGAAATAAATAGTTGGTACTCCAAATTAAGCATAACAGATGTCTTAGAAGACAATGGAATCAAGTATGTGTGAATACTGAATCCAAGCTTGTGATTTGGCTTGGAAGATGCATCATTAGTCATTTCAATTCATTATTCAATTTATAAGTGAGTCTAGTCCTAACATCATAAGGTTTAATTCAATAATCACTCTTGGTGTGTTTAACCAAAACCATATAACTATGGTATAATATAACAATAAACTAGATAAAAACCAGCTATATATCCATTTCAACAGTCAATCAGGGTAGAAAATCGGTATATAAGCATTTCAACATATACTAGGGTCAAGACCCGTTATATAAGTATTTCAGAATATATCAGGGCCAAGCGTAATGTATAAGCATTTGAACATAAAAACATCACATGTAACTTACACTATTGCATGGTTAACAACATAATAACTCACGTGGGCATCAAAATTTCCACAAACCTTTCATGTAATATAACCATTACCAGGATTATCAATTATAACTCACTTGGGTAACTCATATCATAAGAATAACATGTGAATTAAACTATCACAAGGCATAACCATTTATTATCTCACATAAAAAAATCATTCAATTAACCAATTAAATTTTAAATAACCCATAAAAGGAAATCAAAGGCATGCCCATAGGCGTCCTAGGATAAATGGATAAATGTTGGTCATCCACGGGAAAACACACCCACAGGGTGGCCTTCGATCAAGGATAACAATATCAAACATTCCTTATAATCATTTAATCAATTACCAAATCAACATTAGGTAAAAACATAGGTCAATATTCAATTAGGTGACACCTAAAAATGGGTGTGCGACACTCCAGTACATATAATCAACTTGAAAATTTACAAAAGGAACAAGACTACCTACCTCATACTCATATGACTCTCCTCATCCAATTTAAGGCTTTGATTTGACCTAGAACAGAGTAGATCTACAAAACGAGAAAAAATGGTCAACATTTGATAACACAATCGAGATAAGGAATCACAAAGAAAAACTAAAGAGGAATCAAGAGCTTATCGATTGAGTTCTAATGCATATGACAATGATTGAAACAGAGTTCATACAGACAATCAGGAGGCAAAATGACCTCTTGGAAAGGTTTTTTGTCAAATGGGATGATCCCTATGTCCATATAACAAAACACGAGCCTACTTCCTGATTTAAAAAAAAGTACATGACTTGTACTTGAAACTACATGCCGTGTCCGTATAATTTCTGGCCAGACCATTACATGGCTGTGTAGTAGGATAACATGGTGTTTCCCTCAATACACAAAATGTATATAAAATTACATGGCATGTAGGCCCTAGTCAAGTCATGTAACAGGCATACAACCATCCCTTGACCTCTTTCCCCCCATTTTCATAAGTATAAACTGAAAAGGAAAGATCCGTACCTTAGAGGAAGAACGAGTTCTTACACTAAATTTGTTTTTTAAGTGGTATAAAAATTTATCAAAGTTTATGAAATAAATTTTTAATTCTAAATTTTCTACAATATTTTTTCTTCTATAATTCATTTATAGATATAGTGATACGTGATCGCATAGTGATTCACTATTCATTCCCACCCTTATACCACTGTGTTAAACTGATTTTGTGTCATAAATTCAAAATTTAATAAAAAAATTTACTTCATGTTTGATTAAATTATTTTTTGTTCTTATCACTATTAAAAAGTTTAATTTCACATGTTTGGATGATTTTATTGTAGGTGGAGGTGATTTGGAGGGCCTAGGACGAAGTTGAACAAAATCGGGCCAAACTGCATAGGAATCCAAGCACACGTGTGGACTCAACCGAAAACTGCAACTAATCCATGAATTAAATTGGGATGATTTTTTGGGATGATCCACAATTATGTGGGATAAAACCCTTATGAAGACAGATAATCCTAATTCATCCATTAAGGTCCCAAACAAACTGATTTTTCCAAGAAACCAAATATATACAAAGTCAAAAGTTGTGTTCTGTATTTCATCCATATCTCAAGCTGTAGTTGTCCAAATGGTGCCAAATTTTTTGTGAATATATTCAATAGGTGGGTAAATTTTTTTTAATTTTTTTCAAAGCAATATAAGACTTTTTGGCAACTAAAAACCATGGGGCAAGTGGTTTCTCAAAATCTAGGGGCCCAAAATGATCTTCCAATTTGCCTATAAAATGGTACCTTGGGCACCCCATTTTCAAGCTTTACTAGGAGTCAAGGTGATGATATTTTGGAGTCTAAGATGAGTCCTCTCATCATTATAGATGTTTTGGAGGACCCTATAATCATAGGGGGATCAAGGATGAAGAAGGAGATCCACCTAATCTTCCTCCTCTCAATGGAGATCTAAATAATGGAAAATCATTTCGAGGGAGATACACACACTTGGTAGTGAGTTTCAGACCTTGTTATACTAATGGTTTTGTGTAATTTTTGTGTGAAATATTTAATTTATGTTTTAACTAAACACACTTCTTCTTTTAATGATTTTTTTGTCTAATCAAGTGAAACACTTTTTTTCTCAACACCGATTGGGTTGAGATTTCAAGTTGTAATCTTGGGCTGTTCCGATTAGACAATACAAGTATCCTTTTTCACATTCACAAGCATGATATTTTATTATGATTTGGTAGCCCTTGTTCTATGATTTATTCCCAAACCTTGAAAACAAAATTATTGTCTCAAGGGTTGGTTCTTTGTGTATCATTTTAAGAGGCAAGAGGGGAATCAAGATCTTAACAACCCTCAACCAAAGAATTTCATTAAACCAAACTATCCAAGATGTGTAGTGAACTTGAAATTAACTTCTTATATCATAATTCTAAAAACTCCATCTTGCTTGGTCAACTATTAGAATATTTAATTAAGTAATTTTATTTTTAAAATTGTTATCAAAACCATCCCCCTATTTTAGTCCATTTTATTAAAAATACACACTTTAAACCCACAATGCTCTTTAAGAGACAACCTAGGATCTACTGTAGACTATAAATCAACTTTAGAAACATAATCAATTTGACATGTCATGAAAACACATTCAAATTTTGGGGTCATTTTTGGGGATCACTTTAGTTTTTAGTGTGCACTTTTTATAAAAACATTTTGTATTTTGTAATTATTTGTTCGCTTATTTTATTCCTTAATTTTTAAGTTGATTTCTAAAATCTTCTTTTTACAAGCCTTGTGCATTACGTGATCTTCATCAGAGGTAATACTTCTTTTTGAACACGAACCATATAGGATCTCACACCATTGACACCAAGAAGAACCGAACGATCCCTCGAAGGAGGACACACAAAACATTGAAACTTTTTGAAACAACTATTCTTCTAGAACCAAACTTGAAACTGAAATTAACATGTATAACATGGTAGAAAATAACTGAACACTAAAAGAACTAACCTAACGTAATGTAGATATCCACCCCGCATATATTCAAATACAAGGCACACCACTAAATTTTGAACTTAAATCCGATTTAATTAACTTATTACCAAGATTTCATGGACTCATAAGAGAAGATCCACATAAGCACTTAAAAAGAATTTCCTATCGTGTGTTCTACACTAAAGACTACTAATATAGATAGAGAAAAAGTAAAGATTAGGGAATTCCCTTTTTCATTAGAAGACACTATGAAGGATTGGTTGTATTATGTTAACTCTTCTACTAGAGGCTTGTCATACATGAAACACCTTTTTCTTGAAAAATACTTACCAGCCTCTCAAAATGAAACTATAAGGAAAGAAATTTGCGGAATAAGTCAGTTATAAGGGGAAACACTAATTGAATATTGGGAATGATTTAAAAGGTTATGTTCAAGCTATCCACACCACCAAATAATTGATCAACTTTTAATACAATATTTTTATGAAGGTTTAATCCCTATTGTTAGAAACATGATTGATGATACTACAAGTGGTGCACTAGTTTATAAAACCTCAATTTATGTAAGGACACTCATTGAGAACATGGTGCAGAACACTCAACTATTTAGTTCAAGGTCTAGTGTACCCATTCAAGGTTTCCATGAGGTGAAAAGTAATGAATTGAAGAAGAAGGAAGAGATGAATTTTGAAGAGGTAAGTAAGTACCATTCTCCGAACCTTTCTCTTTCCCAAGGGAAATACCAATATCCTCCTCCCATCCATTATGGTATCTGTTCTTCCTACACCCCTTATTTTGACTAATGCCCTCAACTGAGAGAAACTTATGAGATTTGTGAGTTAATATTCCCTGGACGCCCCTATAACCAACCCATTAATCAAGAACCTTATTATCTATCCAAACCTAATACAATGATAACACAAGAGGGGGGGGGGTGAATTATGTCTTTTGAAAAAATCAGTAGATTCTGGTTTGTAAATTTGTTTCCAATTTATGAAAATATGGGGCGAATAAACATAAATAATGAGAACAACAATTTTATAGTGGTTTGGGGAACAAATATCCCCTAGCCCACTCCACCAATACTCTCTATATGAGCTTGGTGAATTTCACTTGAAAGGGTCCTATTATCACAAGATCTAAAATCCACAATTGAGTACATGTAGTTGAAACCTTTACAATCAAGGTTGTATAGAGCCTTCTAGTTCTTTTACAAAGAATCAATTGTCCACATCTTAGTAAAAGAAGTTGATACTTAAACCGCAATTGAGTATGAGCAGGTGATACTCCAATAAATCAAAAGAATATTATTTTTTGATGGTTTGGGTTGATCTTCACAATTATAGTAGCATCAATTGACAGTTGATGGATCTTCTTCTTCAGAAATGAAATTATTCATAAAAGAATAATTCTTAAGTGATCCTAGTTTCAAATGATCTTCAATAATAATATAAACAGACAACAACAATAATCTTTCTATAGTATGAGGTTGAAATATGTCGAACTTTAAAAGTGCAACCTCTTTCGTAAATAATAGATTCAATCATTCTTTTCAGAAGCAATGTAAAATATTTTCACAAGAATACAGTCACATGTGTGAATGTTTTTTCCCTTATTTATTGAAAAGATATACTGGTTGAATATATATAGTAGAATGCTTGCTTCGGTATTTTAGATCCAATAAGATTTCCAGATTGATCATGGATATTCAAATTCAAAATAATCTATGGGAGTCATAACTTACTTTAATAATAGGAGTAATTTTCTATATTTAATACAGGTCTTGAATCGATCATAATAAGCTTTGAATCAGTCATAAATGAGCTTTTATCAGATCTTTAATTTTGTCAAGACTGTTTTAGAAACATTAGATAAAATCATGAAATAAACTTCTGACATTGAATAGTCAAACATAGGGTTCCTTCTTAAAATGACAAAATACCAAATGTATGGATCAACTACGTAGAGTTCATTCTTTAAAATCAAGATTAACAATGCAAGGTTGATCATAAAATTAAGGTTTATGAACAATACTTTTTTTTGTATTAAACATAGGTTTTCTTACTTACATAGGGTTCTTTAACCATAAATTATTCTCTTAACAAATTTAAGGTTCTTTAACCATAATTTTATGATAATTTAAGGTTAATGATCCATACAGACTATTTTGAACATAGGGTTCATTCCTTACACACTGTTCTAAGAGTAGGGTTTGTTCCTTACATTACACTTATCAACGTAAGGTATGAACAATGCTTCTAGAATACACTTAAAATACATTCTGAACAATTTAACAAATATTTTTTGAAATTAGTCCATACTAAATATTACAACAAATATTAATTTCCCAAAATACAATTAAAGTAATATCATAAGTAAAACAAACAAGAATATTTTTGAGCATTAAAATCAATAAGATTTATAGAGTATTATTGAGACAATATATGCCCAACAATATCCCCCTTTTCGATGATAAAAAAACCTATAAAATAATTTATAAAAAATAAAGGTTTTTGTAAACACTAAGGAAATAATATTTAATACTTGAATTTTGTATATAATTTGACTATATGGTACTATTTCAATTTAAAATAAAATTTTTAAAATTAAAAAAAATGTAAATTGAGAGAAATTGTGTTTACCCAATTCTCTCCCCCTTTTTGTGATATCAAAAATAAAGTATAAGAAAGGATTATAACACTTTCAATTTTGAACAAAAAAAATAAATGAATGTTTATATGGTTCATTTTGATAAATTAGACATGGATTATGGTATTAGAGATAAATATAGAAAAATATATATAAAAATAAAGCACTAAATATAGAATAATAAAACATCAGAATTTATTATAAAAATTGTACAAATACACGAGGGGATTCTACCTAGGAAAAATGTTTGGAAAATTAATCTGATAGAAGGTTAAAGGTTTTAGTCAGGAGTGGTTTATGGTGCTGGGTCTGATGGAGCCTGAGCTTCTTGAGAAACTCCTTTCAATTCTTCCCAGTTGAGCTTGTAACTTTTTGAAAAGATTTTCTGACAACTTACTTATCAAAATCCTCAAATATTGACTAAATTTCATATTTTGAATCAAATTGACTTTCAAAAATTCATAAAAATTCTCCTATATATATAGAAACTTAGATAACTTGTCACTGAACTGATTGAGTAGTAGTCTGATGCTGGGTTCACTTGAAGTCAGTTTGTCAAAAAGATATATTTTATTATCTAATAGAACCAATAAATATGAACTATTACATTAAAAATTCTAAAGCCTCTCATTCATATCAACCATTACTAAATTGATAGCTTGAATCCATCTAATTATATTTGGTGATATTGTAGGTGTAGAGGTATAAGCACTGGATTGATTGATACTACCTTTGAATGATTCAAATTGACTTCCCAAATACCATTTTAAGTCTATAAAATTAGTTTTTGAGATAAATTATAACTTTATATTTCCAAACTAATCTATCAAATCTCTTTTTAAAGCATAAAAATATCTTTTAGACACATAATTTTCTCTGATCTCTTGAAGATGAGTCTTAACAGACTCTAATTCCTCTTTTGGAACAGAAGAATTTCTTAAATCATAAAAAGATTTTCTGGATGCTTCCAGCTCCTATCAAATACTGGAGTTCTCATATAGAACTTTGTTACACTTTAAAACCAATTCTTATATCTGATTTGACAGGGAATCAGATGTTCCCTCATCTACATTATTTTAATTAACAACAACTTTCACAAAAGCTATGGGATTAGCATACAAATTATCCATAGACTTCTCACTTGAAAAAGATATACCATCTAGGACCCGTTTCCTTTCTTCAGAGACAGATGTAGTTATTCCTATATAATGACCAAAGGTAGATTCGACTTGCATTTCAACAATCTCGGTGGTCACAGTTTCTAATTTCTATTTTTTTGTTCTCCTTGAGAAGCTTCTTCCTGGTGATCTGGTTGAGGAACATCTTGAAGCTCTTATGCTTGAATTTCTTCTTGTTGATCAGTAGCCTAATCTGATTTGTCCTAATGCACCAAATTAGTTGCATATCCAAATACAAACACCTGTTCTTCTGGCTAGGGTTTTTCTCAAATCCTTGGTCTTAATAACAATTAATCATGAATTTTTTATTAGGAAACTTCTTTAGCAATATCTGTATCACCATATCAAAGTTTTTTTACATATTGAGCAATACCATCAGTTCTGGATTCTCTAACTTGTTCATTTTTTAGGTTAACTGAGCCTATAGACTTAACATTTCCTTAATCCCCCTGAGAAAAATATTTATATTATTGCCACAATCTCCCTTTCACTGTACTCTAAAATAATTCAAACTTCCTTAACTTACTAGTATTCAAGACATTATTGTTATAACATTTGACCCCAGAATAAAAAAGGCGAATCAAAATTTTCCTGAATAGAATAAGAGAAAGTATCCTTCCATAAGGATAGAATGGCCTCTTTACCACTAAATAGAAACAATAACTTAGATATCTCAGTATATATATGGGAGAGTTAAGCTTGATGTCACTGGTAAACAAAAACATAATATACATGTCTGGGTATAAAATCTACTCTATTTTAGCAACCCTTGGGGAAATAGCAATTTGAATAAATTTTACTAAAAATTTTTAGTCTGCCTAAAGATCCTTTAAAAACTAGCCGGTCTTTTACATGAAATATTGTTTTCAGCCAAATTAAATTCCCTAACTTGTACTAGTATAGTGAGAAAGTATGGGGTCGGTCCACAGGGAAACAGAATTGGCATTTTATGTTTCTTGAATTGACGTCACTTGGTGAAGATTCTGTATTTAAACAGGTTTGGTTGTTTCATTAGTACTAGCCTCAAAAGGTAACTAATTACTAGAGATTTTCTAATACACTACTGATTAAACTTGAAACTGAAGATTATTTAAAAGCAAATTTTAATGAATAATAATGAAAATGTGTCGGGGTTGGGCATTCGTCTGGGACATTAAAACCTTATTCCCTATTGTGTTTTATTATTCATAATAACCCACATTTCTATGTTTTATATGTGTTAAAAAACCCTTGGTCCGGCTGGTTCCGATAAAGTCAGTAGAAATCAATTCCTTGGTCTAGCAATTTCTTTCTACTGACTCTTAGTGTAGGAACCACCCTCTAGAAAAGACAAGGATATCCAATGGTCATGGATATTCTTATCATAATTCTCCCAAAGATCCCTGGAAACTCCATTCTTGGTTCAATATTGATGTTTCTAGTGAAATAAAATATAGAAGTGTTGGGATAATTAGGTGAGAGATCATGAACAATACAATAATAGAGAAAATGGTTCTAGCGAACCCACATTTTTCACAGCCCCAACATAGGGGGGGTCTAGCTACTCATGATTGAAAGAGTACGAAACTTACTAATATGTATCAGAGAATTCATTACAAAAGAACAGAAAGAAAATAAATCAGAAGTACAATCATACAAGAACAAAACATGTTTTTCCAGAAAATATATCTCCCTCCTAGTCTGGTATCCTTCCATCCCCACTTTCGTATTCTCCCTTGGTCCCCATTACTCCTCAGGGTCTCCCAGGTCAAAAAGGGACTTTCCCAGTTGTCCAAAAGCAGGCCTCAAAGAAAATCTTGGGACAAGAAGTTGTTGGAAAGTGAAAAAGGAAAAATAAGGAAGTTGCAGTGGTATGCACGGTTTGGGCGCACAGTTTGGTAAACCATGCGCCAAATGTGCGAGAGATTCTGTCTAAAATACTTCAGCCGAACCATTTGGGCACATGGTTTGGTAAACTGTGCGCCAACCGTGTGTGAGCTTCTGCCTTGAATCTTTGAACCACATGGTTTTCTTCTGGAGAGATCGCACAGTTTAGTAGACTGTGTGACAACCATGCGGGCCTTTCTGTAAGTGGATTCCCCTCCCGCACGGTTTGTTCATAATTTGGATAAACCATGTGGATACCATGCGGGTCATCTTTGCCTTTGAAATCCTTAAGTTTTTCATACTTCATGTCAAGTAGTTGATCTGAATGACTCCCTTCCAGCATAATCAGGGGGAAAAAGGGTCATTATGCCTCCAATTCACTTCTGAATCTCCAAACATCAAAGAGTCTATGCTTTGTCTTTTAGTGACAGAAAAACCTATCAAGAGACACTGTCATTGTAAAAATCATATAAAAATCATCCAAAAAAAACCAATTTATAGATATTAGACCCAGTATAAATGCCTTATTCACAACAATGCATTAAACTCCCCCACACTTGATTGGTTGTTTTTACTCAAACAAAAGCATAGACAGTCATAACCAAGGTGTCACCAAAGAGACAGGTAGAAATATCACAAATTATACCATTTAGGTGAATATGAATTTTGACTAATTACCATTAAAAATTACAGCATTCAGTCTTCATGGCTTTCCAAGTCTATAAAGTTAGCCAACAAAGTAGACTTAATCCAAAACAGTTAACCATTCATTCATAAATCAATTTTTCTTAAAAGTGAGTTCGCCTTTCTTAATTCAAAGAGAGTTACTACCTCCATTTTTATCTCTTTATGCACTCATATTAGCTAAGCCTAGGTTTTGTCATCGCCAAATAGCGGGCTATCAATTTTATTGGTCACACACCCTGATTGACTTTCATTTCTTGGAACATGATGAAAGGTCATAAAAAATATTGGGAATGCCTTTTCATATCTCAAAATATATAATTTTTCTTTGTAGTGGTGTGAGATACTAGCATCAAAATTTTCGCAATATTCTCATGTCAATACATGATGAAAATGTTTGAGCAAGTCAAGAGTTCATGAAATTAAGACCGCGTAATAGCCACTAGTGCGGCAACAACAATTCCCAAAAACTCACCTCTTCTTATGCACAATTCGACTTCCATTTTAAGGGGGTTCTCAATTTGAATTACTCCATCACAAAAATCATCTTTAAACAGACTATTTATCTATATGATTGTCTAAATGATCCTTTTCTAGTATTAAAAAGTTTATTCACATTACAAACAAGGTTCAAAAATCCGGACATATGAGCCATTTTTCAGAGATAATTTCCAAAATTCAGTTTTAGCTAGTTGGTATAAACCCATGACATCTATAACATCCCCTTAGATACACCTAAGAAAATAATCTACCCTAAGTACTTGGACAATAAATAAATCAAAATGGGGTTCCAATTAAGGGTTCCCTCCCCCACATTTAAAACCGACCATGGTCCCCCATGAAGGTAATAACATAGAGAAGGGTGGGAAAAGTAGCATGAAAAGGGAGGGATAAAGAAAGAATGGAAAAAAGTTAAAAGTGGAAAGATCCCCTGAATCATGGTATGTGGGAAAATCAGGTGGTGTACGAGAGACCGATGAATGGAAATATGGCTGGCGTGGAACAGACCAAATGATTGCTGGAAAAAAGAACCATATAAGTGAAGCAGGAAAAAGAAGTATCAGCAGTAGAAAAATAAATGCACAACATAAAATCACACCAATGCAGGAAAAAAAATCACACTGAAAGAGACAGTACAAGACAATTCAAAGGCACATCAAAGGAACAAAGTAAGACAACATGAAACAACAGCTAGTCAGGGAGCAGGGGGATCAAAAATGAAAGCACATGCAGTGGAGTCCCGGGTCGGATCGGCTGTAGGGGGGAGTCCACAGGATCGGTGGGAGCAGAGGTAGTATATGGACTGCCCGTCGAAGCACTGGATCCCAACATGTAGTAAGATGGAGGTTGGTGGGGCACAACTTCTTATAAGGTGGGAGGCTGAAGATCAGCCAAGTTTAGGCCCTCCACCTCCATGCGCGTCCTCTCTAGCTGCTAGTGGAACATTGAGTATTGATCCTGTTCCATTTCCAAAAGAGGTCTGGGTCAGTGTATGGTGATACCTACAGGGCTGGGTAGAAGGGATAGGGCGGGTAAGATTGGGGTGGCACAAACGGGTGAGAGGCGACAACATGAAAATCATAAGGCCCCTGGGATGTGGAGTGGTGGTAAGCCACAGGCTCAGCAGGGTGATCCTCTGTAGTTAGGTCCTCATGTTGTGGTGCATCTGGGTCGGCCCTGGGAACTGCCCTCATGCGGAGTCTCACACCATCAGGATCCATCATTCTCATCCGGCGGTGTAGAGTAATATCAAATAGGGAGCTGCTGGTAGTTCCACAAACTCCACTACATCGTAATGAAGGTGCAGCCGGTCCGCCAAAAGTGTGATGAAGGGCACACCAAAAACATCACCCTTGGGCTTGGCGAACATCTGTCGGAAATACCGAGTGAAGACATAGTCAAGATTGATAGAGTTTCCCATCACCATAGATTCCATAATCAACAGGTCTCGTGTGCTCACTGTGCCTTGGCTATCCGACCGAGCCGTAAAACAAGTAGTAATGATCCGATGGAGGACTCGGTGGATAGGGTTGATGAATATTGAGGGCTTGGCAGTCTGCGGGACGTAAGGTTCCCCTATGGAAATAAAGGACCAGAAGATCTTGGTAGGGGTAGGATCCCATTCCAATGGTGCCAGGAAATACTCGTCACTTTGGACGTACTCTCTGTTATATAAGCCAATGAGGACTATTAACTCACTTAAACTGAAGCTATGCCGCTGATTCATGAGACGAAAGGTGATGTCATCAACAGCCTCAATGGTAAAACCTTGGTCAATTTCAGAGTAGCACTCTCGACAATGGATGGTGGCCCCAAATTCTAACACCATCTCTTTATAAATGGGTTGGTGAACCACCAAGGCTGAAGTGAGATTGCCCCGGGCAATATACATTTGGAGATCCACCATAATGCCCAAGGATTCAAGATATTCTAAACAAAACTCATGGTGAGGATTAACTCATAGTTCAACAAGGTACGATATCTCATAGTTTCCTCCTTCTTAGTGAACTTGATCTGAGGGCCATGGGCGGATCTTGAGCCGGAGGCCCGGGCTCTTTTGGAAGTTGACATGGAGGTAAGGGTTGGGGTTTTTGGTTTTGGGCACCTACAATAGAAAACAGAAATACAACATACATACTATCAGGACAAGTAAAGATATCAATATGAAATTTCTAATGTGAAAAGCGTACAAATCCTACGACAAATCCCATTTTGGAAATTTAGGGTTTGAAAACACATGTTCAGTAAAAATCATTGTGGCATGTGTGTGTGATGAAAAATCAGTGGAAAAACAAAATAGAAGAGGGGGAGTGAATGGCCAAGAATAAAGAATAAGAAAAGAAAATAATATGGAAGTGGGAGAGTTTTCTTGGCCAAAACCCAAGGAAAGAGAGAGAGAGAAAGGAAAGAAAAGTAAGAGAAAAGGGAAGAAGAATTAAGAATGAAGAAAGAAAGAATACCTTAGAGGGAGTTCTGGCAAGGGAAATTGGATGGAGGAGAGGAGGAAGAGAAGAGGAGGAAGAGGAGAGCTGCAGGGTTGGATTTAGAGGTGGAGGGGTGCCACACGGGTTGAAGAGGGGAAACAATATAGTGTTTTTTTTAAAAAAAATTGGGTCTGAAGTGGACGCATGGTTTGGACGCACAGTTTGGTAAACCGTGCACCAACTGTGCGCAATCCACTGCCTGGGGGAGTCCAAGGGGCACGGTCGGTGCACGGTTTGGTAAACCGTGTGCCAACCATGTGGTTGGTTCTTTATGAAGAAATTTTTGAAAATTTTCCCCTTTTAAAATGAAAACATACCCTTTTAATTAAAATCTTTGTTGCCCTTTTTATGATAAAAGAAATTTTTGAGGTTTGCCATTGAAAGTGTAAGACTTGCATTCAGAAAATTCCATATGATACCCTGACATGGAGTGAGAATCTTACACCATAACACAGAAGAATATCAAAACATACTAGCATGCAGTCCTAAGCACACTCAAACAAACAAAGCATTTAAATAGAAATTTTTTCAAAATGTTGGGTTACCTCCCGGCCAGTGATATGTTTTTAGTCACGAGCTCGACTTACCTGGGCCTTGAGATATCCCAATTGCATGGTGGAAAATGTTCCCACCATGTCATCCATGCTAAAGTATGGTTTTAGGCACTGCCCATTAACTTTAAATGTTTTCCCCTCTGCGCCAACCAGTTCCACCGCTCCATGGTGGAAAATAGTTATCACCGTGAAAGGTCCCAACCACCGGGACTTCAACTTTCCTAGGAAAAAACTTAAAATGAGAGTTAAAGTGTAAAACTTTATCACCTGGCAGAAAGTATTTTCGGGAGATCATGCGGTCATGGACTACCTTTTTCTTCTCCTTATACAATTTCTCATTATCATTGGCCTCCCTCTTAATCTCGTCAAGCTCTATTAATTGGATTTTTTTTAATTTTTCTATGCAGCCTTGAGATTATAGTTAAGGGCCTTGACATCCCAATAGGCTTTCTGGTCCATCTCCACCGGTAAGTGACAGGGTTTTCCATATACTAATCGAAAAGGCGACATTCCCAAGGGTGTCTTGAAACCAGTCTAGTAGGCCCATAATGCATCATCCAATTTCTTGGACCAATCCTTTCTTGATGCGCCCACCGTTTTCTCCAGTATTTGTTTCATCTCGCGGTTTGACACCACTACCTAACCACTAGATTTTGGGTGGTAGGGAGTCCCTTGGTTTTACTTGACTCCATTCTTTAAGAGCACATTTCTCATAAGTGTATGGTCAAAATGAGTACTGAGGTCGCAAATCAACACCCGCAGGGTCCCAAACCGACTAAAAATATTTTTCTTGAGAAAACTAACGATAACCTGAGCCATATTATGAGTCGTTGCCGCCACCTCTACACACTTGGAAATGTAGTCAACACATACCAGAATGTACGTGTTCCCAAAGGATGGGGGAAACAGACCCATAAAGTCGATTCCCCATACATCAAAATTTTCAACTTCAAGTATCAAGTGTTGTGGAATCTTGGCACGATGGCTGACATTTCTTGTCTATTGGCATTGATCATAGTAGGGGAAAAAATGACGTATGTCCTTATGCATGGTCTTCCAGAAGAAAACCGATTGTAAAACCTTGGAAACTGTTCGATCTGGCCTATGATGTCCTCCTACCAGAGAAGAGTGAAAAAATTCTAAAATACTTTGAATCTCTTCCTCTGGGATGCAACAACGGATTATCCCATCGCTGCAGGATCATAAAAGTAGGGGTTCTTTGTCACATACAAGACATATTTTAAAGGTATTTTTCATTTAATTTACATCCTTTCTTTGTTTTGGGGGTTTCCCTAGGTTTTAGGGAGGAATAGATGAGTATTCATGAATTGAGCCAAACCGTGAGCCCAATTTCAGATTAAATTTTTTTTTGTATCTTCTATAACTTTTTCATTTTTCAACATTTTTCATCCATTCAAATTCCTACTTGACCTCCCCTAAACTATTAACACCACCATGGTAATTTGGAGCTTTTAGAAATCCATAACCAGGGTTTAGTTGGGTTTTTGTCTAAGGGGTTGGGCCTGCCCGAAAGCCCAATTCATGTTTTAAAAATAAATTTTGATTATGTTATAACTTATTCAATTGTTGGTATTTTTCGGTGATTCCAAGTGGAGCCCAAGCCCACTAAACCCAGTCGCGCGACCATTTACTCTCCCCCCTCTTTGGAGCTTTTTATATTCACGATGTGGTGCCAAACTTCATAGGAATCGTCAAATCGTCCATATTTGAAGAGGTAAAATCTTTCTTTCATAACTCTCTCAATTCTCAAGATTTTTCCTCCATTCTAGTTCCTAATTGACCTAATATATCTTTTTCGAACGTACCCTAAATTTGGGATCTTTTAAATTTCATCTACTGGTGTTTTGGAGTGATTACTTCAAGATACTTCAAGTAAATGAGCTCTTTTGTTTCCTCTTCCAAACTAATTTGGGTTTCATTCATTGTTCTTAGTGTTTCTTTGGTTATCATTGAGTTTAATAATGTCCAGAAAATAGGTTTTAGAACCTAGGGTTTAACATTGGGCTTTAATGGACAAGTTTTTTGTGGTTTTAGGTTTGATCTTAGTCTCTCTTGGTGCGGCGGGGGTGCGATTTGATTTTCGCATAGAGATTCAAGGGTTTTTGTTACTTTGGTAGGTGATTCCATTTTGTGTGCAATATTTGTGAATTATAATGCTGTGTTCATGGTACCTTAATGTTTATTTCACTTGAATGTTTCTATAAAAATTGGTTTTAGTTTCATTTATAATGAAAATGAATTTTATGTTCCAATTTTTGGTGAAATTGGGAGTTTTTCATTCAAATCTTTCATTGGTTCATTTTGGGCTGACCAATAATTACTTAGTTGATTTTATTGAACTATATTAGGAATAAAAACCATGTTTTTAATGTTTATTATTTTTTTGTTGTTGCTGTGAAAGTTTTTTTAAATGGTGTTTGGGAAGCAAATGGGCTTTAAGTGCCTTGTTTATGTGAAAATGGCGGTTTTTAAATGATATAACTTCTTGGTTGAAATTGGGCTACCACATAACTGAATTGTTGGTTTCATTAAATGTTATTGAACTGAAATTTTGTTTTAATGACTTCAAATTTTTCACATAGTATGAAAAGTGGATATCTTAAAGAGCTTTGGGTGCAAAACAATGTGGTGTTTTGAGAGGTTGTTTTATTGAGAATAAAATTATTTTATTGTGTGTTTTAAATGGTATAAAATGTGTGTAGCTACTGTACTATTTTTTTGTGACCAGTAGTGATATTTTATATGCAAAAGGATGTGTGTTGTTTGCTGAAATTGTTCGAGCACAAAAGGGGAATCCCGGGTACCTAGGTGGGGCGGATTTGTACTAGTACGACTAGTGGATCGGATGGGTTTTGTCCCTGTTCCACTTAGCATTTGGATAATGAAAACTCTAACTAAAATATGTGGATGATGATTGGGGACCACTAGGTTATGGGTATGTTCCCTAATAGTGGCTCGTGCATGAGAATATATTTTTCTATGGTTACTCTACACTGAGGTACGAGGTACATAGGGCCCGAGACAACCTAGTGCTTAGGGGTGTTCCCGATTTTGATGCTCATTGGATTTGTGGTATTTACCCTTGTTGTGGGGTGTTTTGGCAGTACTTTATAGTAGCTCACATGTCTATTTAATGTATTAACATTCTAGAATTCTTGGAATGAAAACTGTTTTCATTTGGAAGTTGTATTTCTTTGAATTTTAACACTATTTCACCTTGTGTATTAAAATTGCTTGTTTTGTTCACATTGTATTGCATACTCTTTGGAATCATCTGGTGGTATCCTTTTGGGCTTAGCCTCACACCCTACTTACACCCCTTGGGTGTAAGTAGACCTGCTTATGCTTGACTCAGGTAAAGGGAAGGCTAAGGGTGATGTCGGTTCAGGTTGTTAGTCCCCATCGTTGGGGCAGAGTTGCGGAAAAGGCTTGCGGGTGATGACCCCATTGTCATGTGGAGTCCATGGGGATGTATTTATGTTGTCATTATTTGTTTTTAGACCACTTGTAGTGTCTTTGAAAATATTTATTCAGTTATGTTTTTTTTAAACATAGTTTTGTTTACATTTTTCAGATTCAATTTATTGATTGTTTTTAATGTTTTATGCCATCATATTCGGGTAAATCGTTCCCAAACAAAAATAAATGATACCCGGGCACTTGTGCCAGCCCGTGGGGATAGGGAACGCCCTTCGGTTCATGTCACGGGCTGGGTTTGGTGCCAGTTTTGGTGGCGACCAGATTCGGTTCGTGACAGTCTTCCTAGAAATACCACTTTACCTCTGACAAAAACCGCTTCCTTTGTTGAAATGAGATGTCTGGGTGGGAAACTAACATTTCTAAGTAGTTTGAAAGATCAGTGAACCATGGCCAAGGTGGGACTCCAATGGAAAGTAGCTGCTCATCGGGAATGTCTTCCTTGATCTCCCGGTCTTCTTCTCTCTCTATGTGTGGTAGCTCTATCCGGGAGAGATGACCAGCCACCATATTCTCACTGCCATTTTTGTCTTTAATTTCTAAGTAAAAATCCTACAGAAGGAGCACCCAACGGATGAGATGTGGTTTGGCGTCCTTTTTATTCAGCAGATACTTCAGTGTGGCATGGTCTGTATAGACCACAAATTTGGAAAGCACCAAGTAGGAGAGCAATCTGTCAAATGAAAAAAACCACAACTAGCATTTCCTTCTCTATGGTGGTGTAATTCAGTTGTGCTTCATTTAATAGTTTGCTGGCATAATAGATCAGTCTGAAAATATGATCCAGCCGCTGTCCAAGGATTGCGCCCACAACATAATCACTCACGTTTCACATAAGTTCAAACTACTCCTCCCAATTCGGAGCGATCATGATGGGTGCGGCGACCAATTTTCCTTCAAAATTTGGAAGGCTTCAATGCATTTATCATCAAAATCAAAAATTGAATCTTTAGATAGTAGATTGGTTAAAGGATAAGAAATCTTGGAATAATTCCAAACAAATCTTCGATAAAAACCCGCATGCCCCAAAAAACTACGAATTGCTCGGACTAATATGGGAATGGGAATTGCAAGATAAATTCATTTTTTTCCAGATCCACCTGAATTCCTTACATCGAGATACGATGGCCTAGCACAATTCCATGTTGTACCATAAAATGGCACTTCTCCCAATTCAAAACCAAATTTGTATGCTCACATCGCTCAAGCACCAGCTCCAGATTCATCAGACAAGTTGTAAATTATTTCCCGTATACTGAGAAGTTATCCATGAATACCTCTAGAATATGCTCCACCATATCATGGAATATGGATATCATGCACCTCTGAAAGGTTGCTGGAGCGTTGAACATTCCAAATGACATGCATCAGTAGGCGAATGTTCCATACAGACAAGTGAATGTGCTCTTTTCCTGATCCTCTGGAGTGATAGAAATTTGGTTATATCTCGAATAACCATCTAAGAAACAATAAAATTAATTCCCCCCCAATCTTTCAAGCATCTAATCCATGAAAGGAAGAGGGAAATGATGTTTTATTATGGAATCATTTAACTTCCGGTAGTCGACACAAACCCACCACCCCGTGACTGTACGGGTTGGGATGAGCTCATTCTTTTTATTGTTCACTACCGTGATTCCACCGTTCTTAGTAACCATCTAGAGAGGACTCACCCACAAGCTGTCGAAAATTGGGTATATAAAACCAGAATTGAGTAATTTTATCCCCTTCTTCTTGACAACTTCTTTCATGGGGGGGGGGGTTCAGTCTCTATTGTGGTTGGTGAGATACTTTTTCCCCTTCCTCCATAAGTACCTTGTGAGTGCATATAGTGGGGCTTATACCCTAAAGGTCAGCAACCGTCCAGCCAATGGCCTTATTTCGATTTCGGAGGACTTTCAGAAGAGCCTCTTCTTGATCTTTTGAGAGTGATGCATTTAGGATCACTCACAATGTATGTTCCTCTCCCAAGTAACCATACTTCAGCGAGGAAGGGAGAGGTTTCAACTCAATATGAGGAGCCTTATGAATGGATGGTACGATAGGGTCAACCTCAGCTCACTCTAACAAATCTGGAATAATTTACCTTTTCCAGTAATGGCTGCCTTGTCCTTCAATAAAGCTTGCTTCCTCCCGGTTTTCTTCAAGGTGGTCATCCTCTAGAACGAATTCTTTTCTAAAAGAATAAGATTGCATATCATCTTCATCTAGACCTAAGCACTCAACCTTTGTTGCCAAAGAACAACAATCCTCTTGCTCCATAAGTGAAACTTGTTTTACCGCCTTCAGTACGTTTTAGGAGACATTTTCATCACTAATAAGGAATATCAGCTCGCCCTGGTGCACATCAATTAACACATTTCTGGTATCCAGAAAGGGTATTCCAAGAATTACGGATGCCTCTTGGACTTCTTACATATAAAGGATAATAAAATCAGCTTGTATAATCAACTTCCCCACTTTAACCAAAACATCTTCCAACAGCCCCCTGGGGTATTTAATAGAACGATCAGCGAGTTGGAGTGCCACTCAGGTGGGCTTAAGATCGTTCAGCCCTACCTTTTTGATTACTCTAAAGGGAATTAGATTAACACTCACACCCAAATCAAAAAGGGATTTACCAAACTCACAAGGTCTTATTATACAAGGGATAGTAAAGCTTCCTGGATCTTGGAGCTTAGAAGGGAGAGTATGTTAGACAACTGCTGAACATTCCTTGGTTAGGGGAATGGTGCCCAAGTCGTCCATTTTCCTTTGTTTGAAATAATTTCTTTCATGAACATCGTGTAGGTGGGCATTTGACTTAATGCATCAGCAAAGAGGATGTTGATATGAAATGGAAAGGGAGGTTCATATTCTTTGATCACTTCTTTTCCCTTATCCTGTGGGACTTCCGGTTCCTTATCCTTCTCATGTCTTTAAGAAGATTCCTCAGCTGAAACTACTCCACCTGAGGACGTGGACTGCTTTGATGTTGGGTCACCCTGACTCATAGTGACATTTGGCATCAGCTCCTTCCCTCTTCGAAGAGAAACTGCATTTTCATCCTCTTGTGGATTTTTCTCTATGTTTCCCGGTAGTGTACCGGGCAGTCTATGGGACAGATTATTGGAAAGCTACCAAATCTGGTTCTCAAGGCTTCGTATTGAAACCTCCTAGTCTTGAAACCTTGTCTCAACAGTTGTTATGAATTTGGACATCATTTCCTCAAACCTTGAGGGAGGTTCCTGCCGAGATTGTTGAGAGACTTGTGGGGGTGGGGTGGCTGTCTCTATGGTTGGACAGGATAAGGGTTTTGATGCCCTTTTTGCTGATATGTTCCCTGCTAGAATTGGTTACTTTGTTGCTACCTCGGGTACTGATTTTGGAACTACTGTGGCCCATAACCCGGTGGTCTTTGTGGTTGGGGCTGAGGATTTTACTGTTGGTTCCCACAACTTGTATTTTGATTTTCCTGCCACCCCTAGTTTTGGTGGTGAGGGTAGTTGTTGGGTCCTCTGTTCTGGACAACATAATTGAACTCACTGGTTGAGGCTCCCACATTATCCCCTGGGCACTCACCCATGGTATGGTCTTCACCACAATCTCCACACACAGGTGAACTGATAGCTTGAACTTGAGATGAATTATTTAGATTAAAAGCATCAATATTCTTTGAGACAACATCCAGTTGAGCCGCAATCATGGTGGTGGAATCAATATTATGAATGCCCCTTTTCTGAGTACCTCTTTTAGAATTACACTAAAATATATTTGCAGACATGTGTTCTAATAATTCAAACAGCTCTTTAGGAGAATTTCTCATGACTGTCCCTCCAGCAGCTGCATCAACCATGGACTTTGTGTTAGCAGTGAGACCACCATAAAAATTCTGGACTTGCATCCATAAGGGAAGTCCATGGCATGTTCACTTCCTAAGAATCTCCTTAAATCATTCCCATGGATCATACAAAGATTCCAAGTCCTGTTATTGGAAATTATGAATTTCATTTCTTAAAGTGACCATCTTCGAAGGAGGGAAATATTTTGATAAAAAGGATTGAGCCAATGCCTCCTAGGTTAGAATGGATCGCTGAGGCAATCCCTTGATCCAGTCCTTCGCCTTGTCCCTTAATGGGAAGGGAAACAGTCTAAGGCGGATTACATCCTCTGATACACCATGGTACCAAAAAGTGTCACAGATCTCTAAAAAGTTGGAGAGGTGAGCATTGGGGTCTTCACTCAGTAGACCACAAAATTGAACAGTATTCTGAATCAACTGCATTTTTTCCGACTTGATTTCCAAATTTTGGGCCTACAATGGTGTCCTGACTATTCTGGTGTTTACTCCCAAAATAGAGGGTAGTACATATTCCATAAGAGTCCGATGTGGCGGCACCAGTTCCTGAGGTGCCTGGGGAATAAACCGTTGTTGACCTTGAGGGTAATAAGCCTGCTGGTTCTGAGGCAAAAGGGGGGTTGCTCCTGCCGAATGTATTGTCTCAGTGGTGGCTGACCGAACTCCGTCACAAATTGAGCCAGTGGCCGCTGTTGGTTCCTTGGAAGGTACTCCATATAAACCCCCGGTGGATTCAGTTATTTCTCTTCATCGCCACTCATTAGTGGATTCCCTTTAATAACAAATGGATTCCCAACGACATGGACAACCCCCGGTTCTTTTTTCTAATGAGCCAAGGGATTATCTATGTTGTGATTACCCATCAGTGCACGACATCACCTAGACAACGTTCTTTCAATTTTTGGGTCTATCGGGTGTAACTTTGATAACTCAAAAATCTAGGAACGACTGACTCAGCCACTCATATACTACAGGCCTGCACACACAGACAATACACCCAGTGTAAAAGGGAAAAGATATTTGAAAAATAGAAATGATATGTAGAAAATAATTTTTAGATATATTTTTTAATTTTTATTTTCATGAAATAATCCCAATTAAATTAAAAAGAATGACCGTCTAATGTTGTTCCCAGGAAACGGTGCCAAAATTTGGCCAATCATTTACCTGAAATATTGTTTCATCCAAATTAAGTTCCCTAACTTGTAATAGTATAGTGAGAAAGTACTGGATCGGTCCATAGGGAAATAGAATTGGCATTTTATGTTTCTTGAATTGAAGTCACTTGATGAAGATGTTGAATTTAAACACGTTTGGTTGGATCATTGGTAGTGGCCTCAAAAGGTAACTAATTACTATAGATAAACTGATTCACTATCGATTAAACATGAAACTGAAGATTATCAAATTTTAATGAATAATAATGAAAATGTTTCGGGGCTGGGCATTCGTGTGGGACATTAAAACCTTATTCCCTATTGTGTTTTATTTTTCATAATAGCCCACATTTATGGGTTTCATTTGTGTTGGAACTCCCTTGGTTCGGTTGGTTCCGATAAAGTTGGTAGAAATCAATTCCTTGGTCTGGAAATTGATTTCTTCTGACTCTTAGTGTAGGAACCACCCACTAGGAATGACAAGGATATCCAATGGTCATGGATATTCTTATCGTAATTCTCCCAAAGATCACTAGAAACTCCATTCTTGGTCCGATATGGATGTTTCCAGCGAAATAAAAAATAGAAGTGTTGGGAGAATTAGGTGAGAGATCATGAACAAATACAAGAATAGGGAAAATGGTTCTTGAGAACCCACATTTTTCCCAGCCCCAACACAAGGGGGGGGATTAACTACTCATGATTGAAAGAGTAAGAAACTTACTAAAATGAATCAGAGAATTCATTACAATAGAACTGAATGAAAAGAAATCATAATTACAATCATACAAGAAAAAAACAAGTTTTTCTAGAAAATATCTCTCCCTCTTGGTCTAGTGTCCTTCCATCCCCCCTTCCATATCCTCCCTTTGGCCCCCTTTAACCCTCAGGGTCTCCTAGTTCAAAAAGAGACTTTCCTAGTTGTCTAAAAGCAGGCCTCAAAGAAAATCCCATGTCAAGGAGTTGTTGGAAAGTAAAAAAGCAAAAAGAAGGAAGCTGTACTGGTATGCACAGTTTGGGCACACGGTTTGGTAAACCGTGCGCCAACTGTGCGAGAGATTCTATCTCAAATCCTTCAGCCGCACCATTTGGGGGCACGGTTTGGTAAACCGTGCTCCAACTGTGGGTGAGGTTCTGCCTTGAATCTTTGAACTGCACGATTTTATTCTGGAGATCCCACACGGTTTAGTAGACAGTGTGACAACCATGCATGCCTTTCTATAAGTGGAATCGCCTCCCACATGGTTTGCACATGGTTTGGATAAACCATGCGGATACCGTTCGGGTAATCTTTTCCTTTTAAATCCCTAAGTTTTCAATTCTTCATGTCAAGTAGTTGATCCGAATGACTCCTTTCCAGCATAATCATGGGAAAATGGTCCTTATGCCTCCAATTCCCTTCTGAATCTCCAAACTTCAAATAGTCCATGATTTATCATTTAGTGACCAAAAAACCTGTCAAGAAACATTCTCATTGTGAAAATCATGTAAAAACCATCCACAAAACCAATTTATATATATATTTGACCAAGTGAAAATTCCTTATACACAACATTGTATAATTTTTTTTAATAATATTTATTGATCCAAATATAAATGATGTAATGTCCTCTTATTTATGATCATGATTTCCAATTGATCAAAGATCAAAATAAAATACTCATTAATTAGGAAATTTAAAAATCTGAGCAATTTATAAAGAGGAGAAAAATTCCCTATATTATATTCGAGGAGATATCATATCTTCTATTTCACCAAAACTAAAATGAAAATTTCTATTAAACTACTTTGACTCTACTTCATAAAGAAAATCTGTATTTTCCTCATTAAATAAAAATTCAAAACCTTGAAGTGCAAGATCCTGTTTGATTAGAAGGTTCATCTGATATAGCTATTCAAAATATATGATGCTTCCTTGAAGAATATTTCTTGAGGGAACAAGTTGATGCTTCAGATTTCTTGGTTTACCTTCATATGTTCTCTTGGTCTTCATCATTTCTAATAATCAGAAGGTTAAAGGTTTTCATATTCTAGGGTTTAGGAGAAAGTTAAGGGTTATGAGAGGCGTGACAGTATGAAAATGAAAAGGTAGGAGAAGTTGAATGATTTTCTGATGGATATATAATACAATATGGTTTCTCATTCCAATTATGCATGGTAATCATTAAAATTTTATTTTTTGAAAAAATTTTGTTTTTTGAAAACTAAAACTGATCAAAATTTTATTGAGGAAAATAAATGAAGTACTAATCTGACAAAGGAATTAAAGTAAATTAGAAAGGAATAAATACAATAAAAAATTTAACCGAAATAAATTTATAAAAACATATTTAAATTAAATAATCCTAACACCCCTTAATAAAATAAAAATCAGGAGTGGGATATAGTTTAGTAGAAATATCTACTAATTAAAATTCAGAATTTATATATTTTAGAGATATATCATTTTTAAGAACACGATACCATAGAAAATGATGCCTTATATCAATATGATTGGTCCTATAATGAATTATAGTATTTTTTTGAAATATTTACAACACTATTATTATCACATAAAAAAGGTATATTATTAAAATTTACTCCAAATTATAGAAGAGTTTGTTTCATCAACAATACTTGTGCACAACAACTTCTAGTAGAAACATATTATGCCTCAGCTGTTGATGGAGAAACAGGGTGTTGTTTCTTACTTGACCATGGCACTAAATATTTTCCTATAGAGTGACAGGTTCTTGAGGTGATTTTTCTATCTAATCTATAACCACCAAATCCAGTATCTGAATTTGAAATTAAATTAAAATTAGAAGTTTTGGGGTAAATATTTGATTGAAAATAAAGTTCCTTTTATATATTTTTTTTAACAATAGTAATATGGTATTCTTTTGTATTTGATTGAAATCTAGCACATAGGCATATAGAAAACATAATTTATAGTCTTCTAGCAGTAAGATATAATAAACTACCAATCATACCTCTATATAACTTGTTATCAAATGGTTTTATAGATTCAACCAAATCAAGTTTTATATTGGTAAACATAGGAGTTGTATAAGTCTTACTATTTTCAAGTCCAAACTTTTCCAATAAATCAACAATATATTTAATTTTATTTAAAACATTTCCATAATATTTTTGATAAATATGAAATCCAAAAAAGAAATTAAGTTCTCCCATCATAATCATTTCATTTTTTTTGCTTCAGATTAGAAAAATCCTTATAAATATTTTTATTTATTGAACTAAAAATTATATCATCAACATAAATTTTTACTAATAAAATATTAGAACAAATAGTTTTATTAAAAAGAGTAGGATATAATAATCCTATAGTAGATTAATTTTCCACTAAAATAGAGCTTAAGATTTCATACCAAACTCCAGGTTCTTGTTGAAGGACATAAAGATATTTAGTAAGTTTAGAAATATAATTTTTTATAAGGGTTTTCAATACAAGTAGGATGTTAAACATAAAATTCCTCCATTAAATAAAAATTAAAAATTTCATATTTAACATCCATGTGATATAATTTAAAGTTTAGATGAGATGTATAAGATAAAAAGAATATAATGGCTTTTAATCTATCTACAGGTGAAATTTTTTCATCATAATCTATACCTTCTTTCTGATTATATGCTTTAGCTACTAATATAGCTCTGTTTTTTTGGTTATGATCCCTTGATCAGCTTTTGGATAAAACTAAACAAGGTTTTCCTTAGTATTCAAGATATATAACTTGAATCCAAACACTTTAAAGTAATTTACTTTATGTTTTCTATTATTCCAAAGTCATCTTCTTTCTAAAACAGGTAGGAAGACTGTATTTATTCAATATATGTATTACCGTTTCTTGAATTGTTAAATTTCTTCTTTTATCAATTCAATTTTGTTGAGGTGTTCTTAGTATAGAGAAGATGTGTTTAATACATAGGTTTGAGCAAAAATAATTAAATTATTGATTCTCAAATTCTCCACCATGATCACTTCTTAATGAAATTGTTTTAAAACCTTTTTCATTTTGAATAATTTTGAAAAATATTTTAAAAACAATGAATACTTAACTTTTGTGTTTTATAAAATATACCCAAGTAAATAGAGAATAATCATTAACTAAAATATAGACATATAATTTACTAGAAAATATTTCTATTCTGGATGGTCTAAAAATATCCATATGGATAAATTCTAATGGGTTAGATGTAGCAATTTTGTTAATATATTTGAAAGAATATTTTTCTTGTTTTCTAATTTGAAAAGAATCATGAAATCTATCATTGTCAAATTTAAGACTAGGAAAATTAGAAACTAATTGTTTCTTAGAAAAAGTTTGTAAAGCATATATATTACAATGACCAAGTCTTATATGCCAGATCCATGATTAAATTTTATTATCAGTTAAAGACTTCACTTTTTTGTTTACATAAGGAATTTAGATCCAAAGTATAATCATTGTCAGTTTTAGGTGCTCTAAATTTAAGTAATTTATCTTTTAACACAAAGTAAGAATTTTTAGAAAAATAAACATAGAAGCCATCATCACAGAGTTGAGAAATTCTTATCAAGTTGTGATTTAACCCTTGAACATACAATAGTTTATTGATTGATATAGCCTTTGGATCTCCAATCATTCCTAATCAAATGATATTTCCTTTTGCATTGTCACTAAAATTGACTAGACCTCTATTCATTTGAGTTAGTGTATGGAAAATTGATGAGTCTCCACTCATGTTTCTAGAACTACCAATATCTATATATCATATAACATTCTTGTTCGTATGGAATTTTTCACGCAAAAAAATAATCATATGTTTGTTTTGGTACCCAAATTTTCTTGGGTCCAAAAGTATGAGCGAGCAATGATATGGGAATCCAGATTTGTCTTATCTTTCCAAAATTTGAATTATCAGCTTCAGAGATATTTTTATAAATAATATCCTTTTTAATACCACTAATTTGTGGATTTATCATGTAATATTTGTTATTTAAATGACCTTTTATTCCAAAATAATAGCTGGTAACATTTTTTGAATTGGGTACAAAATAATTTTTATATAATTTTGGTTTTTCACCCTTTCTTCTTATTCCAAAACTTTTAATTTTAATAAAATTATTCCTAAGAATTTCATTCAGTGTATTTTATCCTTTAGTAAAAACAAGTGTTTCAATTTTATAATATTATACTTCATCCTTTAATTCTTTTATCATTTTTCAATGATTAATAAAGTGTGATGAAAATGAAGTAAATTTTTTTGTTAATTCTTGATGTCGTTATAGAATTGTGTCTCTTTTACCTAAAAAACATTGTGAATATTTTTTAATGATATACATTTCATTAATAAATAATCATATTTATCTTCTAACATTAAACAATAATCATTAAATTTATCATTTGAGCAACTATAAGCGTCATAGGTAGAAGAATAATAAGTTTTCACATCTTCTTATTCCTTATCCATAAAGCACATATTGGATTTGAGATTTTTTTGGATCTTTCAATGAATTATATTTTGATGAGATTGTGAAGTCTTCAGATAAACTCCACGTAGATTTCATGGATCTTTTGTCCTTTATACTATTAATCATAATTCTTATGATATTTACTTTCTATTCTCTTTCTATCATATTTTAAATTAGGAAAATCAGGTATGATGTGACCCAATTTTTTTCATTCATAACATCTTACTTCACATGGTTCTTTTTCATCTTTCTTGAAGGATTTTATGAATTTTTTTTTATTCATAGAGAATTTTCTAAACATTATGGCTAGTTTATCTAGTTCCATTTTAGAATATGAAGAGTTTGAATTCTTTTCAGTTTTGGCTTCTTATTTTTATTTTCGGTTATGTTTCTGATATGTTACTTTGAGAGTAGTATTTTACCTTTTTACTACAATCAAGTGATCTTCAACTTCATATTTCATTTTTTCTTTATACATCATCAATGTTCCAATTAGTTCTTTCATTGTCAGATTCTTAATAGGTGATAAATGTGAATACCCACAGATAGGCCATTTCATTTCGAGGGTAGTTCTCTGATTACATTCATTACTTGGTCAGATTAATTGATAGGATACCCCATGGAAGTAATATTGTTGACAATATATGATACCCTTCCCTTAATCTGTGTGATTCTCTCACCTTCAAACATTATAAAAGTGTCAATTTTTTTTTCCAGTAAAATATCTCATCTATATTATGTTATCTATTTCTTCATATGTGATTACTATTGTCTACCACATTTTATAAGAAGTATGGAATTGTGATACTTGATTTAATTCATCAGGTCCAGGACCACAAATAATAGAATTCATTTATTTTAAGTTGATTTCATATTCAGCCTCTGTTTTAGCAGTCCAAGTATCTGGTTTTTTACAAATCACATAAGGAGTGATGATCTTTGAATAAACTCTAAAGCCCAGATTTTTTAGATAAATGATCATATGAGATTTCCAGTATCCATATTTGTCACCATTAAAGTATAGATCATGAACCATAGACATACCCTTTTTCAGATCAACCAGTGCCGTCTTATTTATGTAGACATTATTCGCTTTAATATAGCTATAGATTTATCACAAAATCTCTCCTCTGATGCGAATTGTTTGGTCAGAATAATACAAAGATAACATAAGAGGGAGGGGGGATGAATTGTGTCTTTTCAAAAATCTTGGCAGATTTTGTTCATAAATTTGTTTACAATTTACACAAATATGTAGTGAATAAATAGAAAGAGTGAAAACAACAATTTTATAGTAGTTCAGGGATCAAAGATCTCCTAGTTCACTCCACCAATGATCTCTCTATGAGCTTGGTGAATTTCACTTGAAAAGGTTCTCTTATCATGGGAACTCAAATCCACAACTGGGTGCAGGCAGTTGACACCTATACAATTTAGACTAAATAAAGACTTGTGGTTCTTTTACTGGGAACCAATTATCCACATTTTATTATAATAATTTGATACTTGAACCACAACTATGTACGATTAATTGACACTCCAATAAATTAAAATAATTTGATTTATTGATGGTTCCGGTTGATCTTCATAATTATAGTAGAAGTAATTGATAGTAGATGGATCATCTTCTTTATAAATTAAAATCTTAACAAAATAATAGCTCTGAGGTTATATAGGTTTCAAATGATCTTCAATAATAACAACAAAAAACAATAGCATTAATCTTTTAGCAGTATGAGGTTGAAATATGTAGAAATTTCAAAGTGTAGCCTCTTTAATAAATAATAGATTCAATCATTCATCGTAGTAACACTGTAAAAGATATTCATAAAAATATAGTTATATGTGTGAATGTTTTTTCACTTGTTTATTGAAAAGATATATAGAGTAGAATGCCTTATTTGGTATTACAGATCAAAGAATATCACCTGATAGATTACAGATATTCAAATTCGAAATAATCCAGGGGAGTTGTAACTTCATTTAATATTATGAGTGGTTTTCTAGATTGAATACAATTCTTGAATCGATCATAATGAGATTTTAATCCGTTGTCAATGAGATTTTATTATATCTTTATTTCTGTCAAGAACATTGCAGAAATATCATATAAAATCAAAAAATGGACTTCTAACATTGAATAGTCAAACATAAGGTTCCTTCTTAAAATGATAAAATACAAAATGCAGGTTTCAACTACATAGCATTCATTCTCTGAATGTAAAGTTGACAACTTAAGGTTGACAATAAAGGTAAGGTTGATGAACCATACATTTTTCTTATAAATGTAGGGTTCCTTACTTATATAGGGTTCTTTAACCATACTTTGTTCTCTTAACAAACATAAGGTTACATACAATCGTAAGGTTCTTTAACCATAATTTTCTATTATTACATGGTTGATTATCCATACATACTGTTCTAAACACATGGTTCATTCCTTACGCTCTATTATAAGCATAGGGTTTGTTCCTTATGTTATGCTTATCAATGAAAGATATGAACAATTTTTCCAGAATAAACTTAAAACACGTTCCAAACATTTTAATGAATATTACTTAAATATTAGTCCAGAATAAATATTGAAATAAATATTAATTTCATGAAATACACTTAAAGTAATATCATTAGTAAAAAATAAGGGTATTTTTGAGCATCAAAATAAATAAGATTTATAGAGTATTATTGAGAAAATACATGTCCAACACTTGGTTTGAAAGAAAAGAAAGCCTATAGGCATGTGGGGTATTTAATCCAACCTCCTCAATATTGGAACCAACCTGGCCAGAGTATTCATCCACCACCACCACCCAGAAATCCTCAACCACAAAAAAGATCTTTCCAGCAACCCCCATCCAAAACCTGAGAGTAGCCTTGAATACATGATGAAACAAATGGATGCAAATAATCTCTATTTCTAACAAGAAACCCAAGTATCCACACAAGTCCTAAAAACCCAATTAGGAAAGCTCGTCAACTCGGTGGGGGAAATCCAAAGCCACCAGTCAGGAAATTGCCCTCTAAACCACTAGTCAACCGTAGGGACATGGGAAATGTTAGTTCTATCACCCTTAGAAGTAGAAATAAACTTAAAATACAAATGATACCTTAATTATATTAATCCCCTCCTAAGGAAACTTCCATTCCAACCACCTCAAATGATCCAAATAAGAAAAATTGTTGTCCTGAGAAAAATACCACCAAAGGAAAGAGTATGTCTATTGATGATCCACCAATCCAAATCATTCCTCTTTAATTTCCCCAAAGGGAAACCCAACCAAGAAAATCAAAAGAAACTAAACTTGATAAATAATTTTTTGAAAATTTCAAAAAAGGTAAAGTTAACTTCCCCTTGATTTATTTCTTGGTGAAAATTTCACGATATGCCAAGTTTCTTAAAGATATGTGTTCACATTGAAGGAAACTTTGAGGTGATGAAAATGTAAGATTGGGGAGGAATATCACAGAATTAATAGATCCATCACTTCCCACCAAATGAAAAAAATCCTAGAATATTCTCAATTCCATGCACCATTGGGGAGTATTTCTATTCTAATTCTATGCTTGATTTGGTTGCCTCTATAAATTTGATGCCTAACTCTATTTTATCCTCATTACTAGTTGGGGAAGTAAAGCCCACTGGAATATTTTTACAACTAGAAAACTGGAGTACAACACACCCTATTTATGTGTTAGAGGATGTTCTTGTGAGGGTGAAAAATTTAATTTTTCCAGCTGATTTTTATGTGCTTAAAATGAAAGATGATACAATGAATTGACATGCCCCGATTATATTGGATATTCCTTTCTTGAAAACAAAAAATACAATAATTAATCTCAATAATGGTAAATTATCTATAGATTTTGGTGGAGACATTTTCCACCTCAACATACTTGATTCCTTAAATAAACACTTAGAAGAACATTCCTCACCTTTAATTAATTCTATTGATGTACTCCCTTATCCTAAAATAGCTTTATTCTTTACCCTAATCCCCTTTCTGAGATTTCATCATTGATAGACATGCTAGGAAATGAATAATGCATATAATGTTGTACCAATTTATAAAAATTTCATGCATTTCTGTTTATTGATGATTTCTTGAACAATGAGGATCCCATGACCATCACTGATACTGCTAAGCTTGTAAAAGATGATTCCTTACCCAAGGATGTAACTATTGAGTAGTTAGATGAGATCATTTACCTCACACTTTAAAATTAATTCCAATCAATCTAAAATACACTATAATTTTAATTTAAAAATGTAACTGAAGATTGAAAATATTCTTATCATGATAATGGAAATAAGCTGTCAGTCATCATTTCTAGTTAACTCCCTCTAAAGCATGAATTGCGGCTACTTAAACTTTTTAGGGAATATAAAAAAGTATTGGGATGGACAAATGATGACATTCTTGGTATTATCCCATAAATTTTTACACATCATATATTTTTAAATGATGAGGCTAATCTAGTGAGGTTGGAACAATGTCGAATAAACCCAAACCTTTTATATGTTGGTAAAATTGAGGTAACAAAATTATTTACTGCTGGAATCATTTTCCCCATCTCATTCAGACAATGGGTGAGTTCGGTACAAGTAGTTCCTAAAAAAATTGTCTTACAATAATAAAAATGAAAATAATTAATTGGTTATGAATCGTATGCAGAATAGTTGGTATGTTTGTATAGAATATCACCGATTAAACCAACACACTATGAAGGAAAATTTCCCAATTCCATTCATTGACCAGATGCTAGAGAGGTTAGCGGGGAAGTCAAAATACTATTTCATTGATGGGTATTATAGATACTTTTAGATCAATATTTCCCTAGAGGATCAAGAAAAGAAAACCTTCACTTTCCCCTTTGGCACATTTTTATATAGAAGGATTCTATTTGGTTTGTGCAATGCTCCAGGTAATTTATAATGATGCATGGTTAGTATTTTTTCTGATTACCTAGGGAATTTCATGGAAGTATTCATGGATGATTTCAATGTTTATGGATCCTCTTTTGAGGAATGTTTGAGTAGTCTTGGTTCTATCCTACGTCACTGTATTGAAAAGAATCTCATTTTAAATTATGATAAATTCTATTTCACGGTGATATAAGGTATTATACTTGGAAATGTAATTTTTTGGGATAGTATCCATGTAGGTAAATCAAAAGTGGATATTATTTCTTCCCTACCATTCCCCAAAAACCTAATGGATGTATAGTCTTTCTTCAGTCATTCTGTATTTTTCATTGTTTCATTTATGACTTTAGTAAGATTTCACTTCTCTCTCCCTATTACTCTAAAAATTAGAAGAATTTGTTTTTGATAAATATTTTAAACAATATTTTAACAAACTAAAATGGAGTATCACATCACCCTCAGTAATCCAACTAGCATGATGAGATTTATTATTTGATCTCATTTTTGATGCCTCTAACTATGCAGTTGGGGTAGTCTTATCACAAAGGGTCGGTCGAGCTCCACATATCATAGGCTATGACTCACACACACTAGACCCTACACAAGAAAACTACACAAAAAATTAAAAATAATTCCTTTCTATTGTGTTTTTCTATGGATAAATTTAGGTTTTACCTTTTAGGATCCCAAGTGATTATGTTATCAGACCATGCATCCCTCCCATATCTAATTAAGAAACTAGAAGCCAAACCACGTATCATTTGCAAGATAATCCTCCTTTAGGAAATTAATTTAAAAATTAGTGATAAAAAAGGAGCAGAGAATGTGGTTCCTAGAAATATCAGTAGGATCCTACCATCCCCATACATTGAATCATCCCCTTGTATTCCCACAAATGATATGTTTCCTGATGATCAATTATACCAAGTGAAATATGTTATTCCTTAGTATGCCAAAATTGAAAATTATTTGGTAACATCTTGAATTACTACAGATTTTAGCAAAAACGAAGATAACCATTTAAAAAATGAGTCCTGTTGGTACATTTGGGATGACCCCCACCTTTGGCGCATATGTAGTGATCAGGTCCCCAGGTATTGTGTTCCCAATACTAGGATTCATTTTTTCCTTATGTTCTTCCACACTCTTGTTTGTGGGAGACACTTTGGTCACCAACATACTGATCACAAGGTCCTCGATTTAGGTCTCTCTTGGATAACATTATTTCAAGATGCCCATGATTTCTATAAATCACTTCCTTACTATAAAATAATAGGGAATGTTTCTAAAAGAAATGAAAATCCACAAAAAAAACTTGCTCTTACATGATATTTTTGATATTTGGGGAATTCAATCTATGGGTCCATTTCCCAATTCCTTTGGAAACATTTAAATTATTTTGGAAGTTGATTATGTGTCAAAATGGGTAAAGGCATGATCCACAAGGACTGATGATTCAAAGAGAGTTGTGGAATTTTTGAGAACAAAAATTTTATATAGGTTTGGATCACCTAGGTTCATCATTAGAGACCAGGGTTCTCATTTCTGCAACTGAATAATGAAATCACTTTTGCTTATATATGGGGTTAGGCATCGAGTGTTTACTCCATATCACCCACAAACAAATGGTCAAGATTAGGTCTCAAATAGAGAGGTAAAACAAATTCTTAAAAAAATGGTTCAACACATTAGAAAATATTGGAGTCTTAGAATCAATTATTCATTATAGGCTTACTATAATGATTTCAAAACTCCCATTGAAATGTAACCCTATGATCTTTTTTTTGAAATAGTTATCACCTTCCTGTTGAGATAGATCACTAGGATGATTGATACATTAAACAATGAAATTATAATATTTCTGGTGCATGTGCATAAAGGAAGTTATAGATATAGGAGTTGGATAAAATTCATAAAGATTATTATGAGAACTCCTGGATCTATAAGGAGAGAACAAAGGCTGCCCATGACTGTCTCATCCTTCATCATCAATTCCACAATGGAAAAAGGCCCTCCTTTTCAATAAAAGGATGAAGTTTCTTCCAGGTAAGATTTATTCCTGTTGGTTTGGCTCATACACTATTAATAAGAAAACCATCAATGTCAATGGGAAGTGGTTGAAGCACTTTCACAAAGCCATTCTGGAGTCCCTCATAGAGGAATTCCTACTTGAAGAAGCAATATAGCAATGACACCTATGGGGTTTTATCCTTTATTCCCATATTTTCTATTCTTATAGTGATGAAACTACATACTCTAAGTGTGTGTGTGGGGGTGGGGGTGGGGATGGGTACATTCCTAGGTTAGTTAGTAATTTTTATCATCTTTCTTCTTTTTCTCTTTTTCAATTACTGTATAGTATTACAACTTCCCCCCTCACTTTTGTGCCAAAATATTCATTTTTTATTCCTGATTAGTCATGGAAAATGATTCCCACTTAATCATGGAAATTACTAAAAATTCATGTTGAAATTCCTAATTCCATGTTTTTACCATTTAAGGAAAACTTTTCTTAGTTATGGAATGTGATTTTTTGTATTAATTTAACATCGAGGTATGATTTTTTAGTAAATTGGATGTTTTTCAATGATATAAATGGTTGTATTATTTTGAATCCTTTGTGATGAATGATACCCTTTGTGTGAGTAGTTTATGGTAAAATTGTGTCACTAATATCTTCAAACATCTTTCCTAAAAACCATGAAATGTGAATATTCATTACTCAATAGAAGGTAAATATAATCTAGTTTAATATTTATTTTCTTTTAAAAATAATTTTTCCATACGTTTATTCCTTATCCTATCTTTTTCATTACTGTACCAGATTGACCTATGCATGTGTACCCATTATCTGACAATTGTACAGCCTAAAAAACTACAAATAAATAATAAATAAATAAATAAACCAATAAACAAATTAATAAATAAATAAAAACAAAAAAACACGGGTTTTCTTGGGATAGTAAAAAACCACTCTTCCTCGACCATTGAACTTATTATAACTATTACAATTAGTGCCATGAGGAGATCAATAAAGGATTGAGAGATGAGTACAATATTTTTTCCAAGTGTAAATTTTGAAAAGAAAATAATAATAATAATAATAAATGAGGGGAATGATGAAATATATAACATTTGGTGATATCTAGCTTAAGATCTTATGGTCTGACATTTGGGAATACTTATGTGAGTGGGTCTTTAAATTTGATTAAAAAGGATGTAGGACATGCTCAGTGGATAGAATAATTTGAGTATAATTTTCTTGAAATAACCTATATTTACTGGATAGAAAATGGAAATATTAGTAAGAAACGGTTATCACACATATAATTGGAGAATTAGTGACATGGTTAACTTTTGAATTAGTTTCTTAGATTATTATCAATAATCTCTTAGAATTTCTTTATGATATAATCTATGAGACATCTTTTTTCATGATCACTGAGAATAACACCTTGGTGTGATTTTTTTGACCACATATCTATCATGAATTAAAATTTCTTTTAATGTTAGATATTCAGGAATTTGGGAATATATATATGATTTTTTTTGTAAATGTTAATTTTCCTAGGAGTGAAAATGTTTAGGTGTGGGAGTGTGATTGCATAGTGATTCACTATTTATTTCCACCCTTATACCAATGTGTTAAACTGATTTTGTATCATAAATTCAAAGTTTAATAAAAAATTTAACTTCATGGTTGATTAAATTATTTTGTTTTTATCATTGTTAAAATGGTTAATTTCACTTTTTTTGGATTATTTCATTATAGGTGGAGGTGATTTGGAGGGTCTTGGATGAAGTTGAAGAAAATTGAACCAAATTACATAAGAATCAAAGCACATATGTGGACTCAACCACACACTAAAACCAAACCATGCATCAAATTGGGATGATATTTTGTGTTTTGATCCAAAATTTGTTGTCATAAAACTATTACGAAGGATCCCAATCCCAATTCATCCATTAAGGGTCCCAATTAAACTACTCTATCCTAGAAACCAAATTTTTACAAAGTAAAAAAGTTGTGTTCTCTATTTAGTATATATATCGATCTTTATTTTTCTAAATGGTGATTTTTTTATAAAGATAGTAAAGAGGTGGGAAAAAACATTTTAATTTTCTCTAAATAAAGATAAGACTGCACGACTACTCAAAACCATGATCCAAGTGGTTTCTCAAAATCTAGTGGCTCAAAACCATCCTACACTTTTCCTATAAAATGATACCTTGGGAACCCCATTTGAAAGTTCAACCAGGAGGCAAGGTGTGGCTATTTTGGAGTCCTAGAGGATTACTCTCATCATACTACAGTTTCTTGAGGCCCCTATTCTCATAGGTGGATTGAGGATAAAGAAGTAGATCCACCCAAGCTTCCTCATCCTCTCAATGAGGAGCTAAACAATGGCCGATCATTTAAAGGGAGCTACACACACTTAGGAGGGAGTTACAACACTTGTTATGCTATTGGTTTTGTGTAATTTTTTAAACACTTAATTTATGTTTTATATTAATATGATTCTTCTTTGAATGATTTATTTTGTTTTAATCAAGTGGAACACCTTTTATCTCAACACCGATTGGGTTGAGATTTCAAGTGGGAATCCTGGGTTGATCCATTTGGACAACACAAGAATCCCTTTTCACATTCACATGCATGAGATTTAATTATTCTTTGATATCCATTATTCTATTATTTAGGTAAAAACCTTGATAATATGATTTTTGTTTCAAGGATTGGGTCTTTGTGCATCATTTGAAGAAGCAATAGGGGAATTGAGATCTTAATAACCTCTAACCAAAGAATTCTATTAAACCATGTAAAATTTTCAGAATAATGAACTATCCAAAATATGTAGTGAAATTTAAATGACGTCCTCATTTCATAATTTGAAAAACTCCACCTTCTTTAGGAAACTATTAAAATCTTTAATGAATTCATTTCATTTTTAAAACAATTTTCAAAACCCCCCACTATTTTAGTCTATTTTATTAAAAATACACACTTTAAATCCCTAATTCTCCTTGAGTGGTGACCTAGGGTCTACCCTAGGCTATAAATAAACTTTAAAAAAATAATCAATTTGATGTGTCATGACAAAATGTTCAATATGAATTGGAATCAGATGCCTTTTATTATGTTGGAAAGATAAAATATTTATCTACATTTCATTAAACTGAATGAAACTATAAAAATGTTGTTTAAATGCCTAAAAATCTAGGTCAAATTAATGTAATAATTTCATCATTTTTTATACAATTTTAAAATCACGTTCTTCACTATTTTTCAATCATATCTCACTCTATATATGTCAGATTGATTCATTCTTTGATCTGTTGGAAATTTATCAAAAGTATCTACATTTAAATATTTGGAATCAAATTCTAATTATGATGTTCATATGGTCTAAAAATTATCCAAAGTATGAAATATCATGTAGCATAGGTTTTTAGAACCCACTTTTATATATGGCTACCATGTGTTTTGTGTAGTGACCATGATTTTTAAATCCTATCTACTGTGAGTTTCAAGTTATATCATTTTAAACCCACTGTTAGATTTCACACATACCATGAGTGGATTTGATAAAACAAATTGACTGCATGATTTTATCAATATTACTACAAATGACACTTTCATATTTTATGTGCAATACCATCACTAACTTTCAAGCTTCAGTACTCAAAATATCTTGTACATGAAGCACCTTATTCTCATTGTACGGTTGTATAATGCATCATTTTTATCAACCTATGATAGAATCACATGAGTATCCCACCAACCATCACGCTTGAAAAAATCTATTACAAGTGCCTTTGTGTGGTGTTTTAGGAGGTACTGCAAAGCTTATGAAGTTATCTCTTGAGGTGTATATACCAACCGTGTTCTTTATTTCAACCTACTGTGACTCCTGCAAGTGACTTCATGGTAAGTGAACCTACTACATGAAGGCTACTACCTATCATGAACCCACTCTCAACCTATCATGAAGGAAATTGGTAACTGACCATACAATATTATTATATAGTTATCACACACTGTCAATATACCAACCATGTGTTTTATTTTGTTTGTTTTTGCAAATTATATTCAAGTGAATGCATGATGTATTTTTTCTAATGGCTAGTATACTGATCATAAGACAATTGAATGCATGTTATCCTCATGGTAATATACTGACAATAAGAACTTTTAGCATGTACGATCCATTCAACACTCTACTTATTTTTTCTTAAATATAAAATTCTACGCATTCTCTATTTTTCAAAATTTTCAATACTTTGATAAACTAAATATTTATTTTAATTCTTTTAAGTATTTTATTGATTTCTAAAAATCATATATATTATATATAATCCCAAAAAGTGTTATTATAACATTTTAATCAGTTTTAAATATGATTTAAATTTATTTATTATTTTTGCACAACACTTGAAACATGTATTTGAAATATTTAAGATTTTATATTTTAAGTTAATTTCATCGACTTATTCTTTTCTAAATTAATATTTAATGAAAGATGAATTATTCAAACTTATTTTGAAGTATTTAATGTAGAAAAATTAAATCCTGTAATTATTATGCACTACATGTAATTAGAAAATATTTTAAAATTTGAATTTAAAAATTCAAATTATATTATGTTTTTCATGGGATTACTTTGACCTATTATCAGGGATAATTTTGGAATTAGTTAATGGATAATTCAAAATGGTTTGAATCAATATTTATTTTTTTAATTCAAATGATATTTTTACCATTATTCTTGATGATAATTTTATCTATTATGAATAACAGTGTAATTAGAATTTTATTTTTTACCAATATGTAGATTGGTTGGTTATTATTTATAGCTTCTAATTGAAGGCCTTGAGACAAAATTCAAATCAAAATACTAAGACGACACTACTACACATGAGGCCTTTAACAACACTATAATAGAGATTTTTAGTGCAAAAAATCACTAAAAATCATAGTGCCTTTGAAATCCCTAAGACTTTATCTACACTTGTTTCAGTGCTTATAAATGACCCTCTTTATCAGCACTAAAAATAGAATCGATAAAAGGGGGTCCTATATCGATACTAGTGTAGTGCTGATTAAGGGGAATACTACTACAATGTGATGTTAAAATTACAGCACCCAGGAGTAGTATATAAAGGGAGTAAATAAATAATTGATTTGGAATACAATTTACAACATGAATAGAAGAAAAAACACTATATTATAGACATTTAAGATATTTTTTTGTACAATTACATTAGTAAGTGAAAATTATCACATACATTCAAAAACATCAATGTTCCTTTATCTTGGGCTCATGACCCATGGTCATGCTATTAGTTACTGAACAAACCACCCCAACTCAAGAAAATTAATTCAACTATATAAGAAAACAATTATTATGTTAGTAATACTATAAAGAATAAAATTAAACACAAAATGTCAATTTTAAAATGAAAACATATACTTTGAGTCATACTAGGAACGACATATTTAAGTTTGGGTTGCAGTTGATTCTTATATGTCACACCATTTCCTATTTTTCTCAAAAGCAGGTAATATTGAATTGGCTCACATATGTGGTGATAAAAAACTCTCCCTATGGATTTGAGCCAATTCAAAAGCACTTGATTTTGAGAAAAAGCCTTGAATTGTCACACCATTTCTTGTTTGTCTTCAATAATTGTTGCTATGAAAATTAACTAAATAAGTATCAGATAAATATGATAATGAAATTAACTAAGAAGTAATAGATAAAATGATGAGAGAACATCCCAAGCTTGTTTGATCATTTTTGGCTTTGTGATACATGTTTTAAACTAAAATAACACTTATTTATTGAAAACATGCACTTTGAGTCATACCGACCTCACCATGTGTCTTATTGACATGCGGTCAATTTATACATGTCATAAATGAATTATGGACCAGTTTCCTAAATTTTGAAAACAATACAATCTCATTTTTTCAGTTTTGTCTAGTGATGCTTGTTTAAAAAAAATGACACCTTGATATTGAAAACAAAAACTTTGAGGCATATCGATCACATCATGTCTCCTATTGACATGCGGTCAATTCTTATACATCACATATGAATTATGGACTATTATACTAAAATTTTAAAATAATATAAGTTTTTTTTCTTGTTTTTGGATATTTGATGTGTATATTAAACTAAAATAACACTTTTGTATTGAAAACAACACTTCGAGTCATACCAACATCATCGTTTGTCAGATTAACGTACGGTGGATTCCTGCATTTCAAAAATGAATTATAGATAGTTTTACTAAATTTTTATAATAATTTGATAACATTTTCTAGGTTTTTATGATTTGACATGCATTTTAGACTAAAATAGTACTTATATATTGAAAACACACACTTTGAGTCACACTGACCACATTATGTTTCATATTAACCTGAGGTTAATTCCTATACATTACAAATTAATTATGAATTGTTTTCTTAAATTTTAAAAACAACCGGAGCCCATTTTCTTAGTTTTGTCTAGTGAACCATATTTTAAACTAAAATCATATATTTATATTGAAATCATGAACTTTGAGTCATATTATTTATATCGTCTATCAGAGTAATGTGTGGTCAATTACTACATATCACAAATGAATTATGAATATTTTTTTTGAAGTTTTAAAATAGTTTGAGCTCATTTTCCATGGTTTGGCAATTTGATGTGTGTTTTAAACTAAAATGAAACTTTTTCAATGAATACACACACTACAAGTCATACCAAACACATCGTCTGTTAGATTGATGCGCGGTCTGTTACTACACATAAAAAATAAATTATGAATCATTTTTTTAAAATTTGAAAATAATATGATATCGTTTGCTCAGTTTTGGAGATGTGACACATGTTTTAAACTAAAATGACACTTTTATATGGAAAACAAACATTTTGAGTCATACCAACCACATTGGTTGTAAAATTGACATATGGTAAATTCTTACAAATCATAATTGAATTATGGATTGTTTCCATAAATTTTGAAAACAAACTAATCTCATTTTCTTAGTTTCGGCTATTAGATGTGTGTTTTAAACAAACATGACTCTTTTGTATTGAAAACACACACTTCGATTCATATTGAACATAAAATGAGTTATATTGATGCATGGTTTATTATTACATATTAAAAATGAATTACAGATTGTTTTACTAAAGTTTGAAAATAATCCGGCCTCGTTTTCTTAGTTTTGGTGATGTGCCACTTTTTTAATGTAAAATAACACTTTTATATTGAAAATATACACTTTGAGTCATACCGACCACAGCAAGTGTCGAATTGAAATGCATTAATTTATTTCACATCAAAAATTAATTATGGATCATTTCCCTAATGTTTTAAAACAATCCATGCTTGTTTTATTGGTTTTATCTATTTGATGAATTTTTTAAACTAAAATGACACTTTTGAATTGAAAACATGCACTTCGAGTCATACCGAACACATCGTGTGTCATATTTATGTAAGGTAGATTCCTACATATAATATACGAATTATGGATTGTTTTAGTAAAGTTTGATAACAATCTAATATCATTTTCTCTATTTTGGTGATTTTGATAAACATTTTATACTAAAATGATACTTTTATATTAAAAACACATATTTCAAGTGATATTGACCACATTGAGTTTTAAATTGATGTGTGGTTGATACCTATATTTCAAAAATGAATTATAAATCATTTTACTAAGGCTTAAAAACAATATGAGTTCGTTTTCTCATTTTTATCTATGTGATGATTTTTAAACTAAAATGACACTTTTATATTAAAAACATGCACATTGTGCCATACCGACCACATCATGTGTCGGATTGGCATGTGATAAATTCATAAATGTGAAAAATAAATTATGGATCATTTTATAAAATCTTGAAAATAATATGATCCCATTCGCTCAGTTTTTTCTATATGATGCACGTTTTAAACTAAAATGACACATTTATATTAATAACATATACATAGAGTCATATTGACCATATCTAATGCTGTATTAATGTGAATTCAATTCCTACATGTCAAAAATTAATTATGGATCATTGTACTAAAGTTTTAAAACAACCCAAGTTCATTTTTCTAGTATATGATTTTTGATGCTTGTTTTAAACTGAAATAAAACTTTTGTATTGAAAACACTCACTTCGATTCATACCTACCACATCGTGTGTAATATGTATGTGCAATCAATTCCTATAAGTAAAAAATAAATTATGAATCATTTCACTAATGTTTTAAAACAATCTGAGATTTTTTCTCAGTTTTGATGATGTGACATGAGTTTTAAACTAAAATGATACTTTTATATAGAAATCATGAATTTTGAGTCATTCCGACCACATCAGGTGTCAAAATGACCTATGGTAAATTACTAAATGTCATAAATGAATTAAAAATTGTTTTAATAAATTTTTGAAAACAAAATAAGCTCATTTTATTAGTCTTTTATTTTTTATGGATGTTTTAGACTAAAATTAAAATTTTTTATTGAAGACACACACTTTGAATCATACTAACAACATCGTGTGTCGGATTGACATGTAGTTGATTACTACAGGCCAAAAATGAATTATAGATCATTTTAATAAAGTTTGAAAACAATATGAGCTTATTTTCTTTGTTTTTGTGATGCGACGCATATTTTCAAATAAAACGACACTTTTATATCAAAAACAAATACATTGAGTCATATTGACCACATCTTGTTTCAGAATGATGTGTGGTCAATTCCTACACATATAAAATTAATCATGGATTATTTTCATAAAGTTTTAAAATAATATGACCTCGTTTTCTTAGTTTTTTCGAGTAATGTGAATTTTAAACTAAAATGACACTTTTATATTGAAAACACATATTTCGAGTCATAACAAGCATATCAGGTGTTAGATGTGGTCGATTCCTACATGTCAAAAATTAATTATGGATAATTTTTCAAGAGTTTTAAAAAAATTTGAACTTTTTTTCTTGGTTTTGTCTATGTGTTGTGTTTTAAACTAAAATAAAACCTTTTATATTAAAAACACGTACTTAGAGTCACATTGACCTCATCATGTGTCAGATTGGTGTGAGGTCAATTCATACACATGAAAAATTAATTATGGATCATTTTACACAATAATTGAAAACAATATAAGTTCATTTTATTGGATGTTTCTATATGATGTGTAACGACCCGAACTATTATAAATAAAATTCCCCATTTTTATTTGTTTAAATATATCATCATGTAATATGGTTATAGAAAACATATGAACTATTTTTGTTTTATTATATCCAATTGGATTTAAATGAATAGTAAGTATCATTACCATTGATAACATATTAGTTGATTAGTGACTATATTGTTAATATCAATATAGGGTTTTAATAAATCTAATTGACAGAGACAAAGGAAGTGATGACCTCAACTAATAGAATCATACCCTATGAAGCCCATTTATCAGAGCTTCCAAGGGAAATAACATTTATGTGATTTTACCTTGACTAATACCAAGATGATATCCAAAAAATTAGGCATGAGTGAAACCATTTACGAGATAACTTCAAGCTCATCATGATCATGGCCCAAACCATGTTTGCTAAATCGACCCATACAAGTACCACAATCACACACCTTACCCATAGAGTATTTGTTGGAATGTTAAAGGGATATTTAACAAGACCTTAGAAATATGAGTATGTATATTATTTTTTAAAGAATAATTAATATATTTCCATCCTATTATTATTACCTTATAAATGATTTTTATTTTGATTCAATAGAACACAAATAGTATTTTGGGTTAATATTCAAAATTACTTAAGAAACTATTTTGATGAATTAATGGATCTATGGAATAAATAATATTTTTATAAAATATTATTATTAAATAAATTTTATTAAATATAAATTACCATATAATTTTTATGAAGTCAAATGTAATTTTTATAAGGGTTCAAAAAATGATATTGTCAAAAAACCCATCATTTTTAATAAATTCCAGTTTTTATTTTAAAAGTGAAAATTCACATATTTAGAAAATTATTTTGATAAAATCAATAGTATTTTTGGAATCAAGATTTTTAAATTATCCAATGGTGACGTTTTCATAATTTTTGTAGACCCTCTAATGTTCAAGTAAAAATTAAACACCATATAAATATACTTTGTTTTTTATGACATCATAATGAACCAAAAGTGATTTAATAAGTAATATAAATAGGATACATGACCAAATATATTTTTTAAATTTTAAATAATTTTATTTTAAGTTTATTTGATTTATTTTGTAAATCCATTATGAATCCTCCAAGACTTATAATATATATTATGATTTTAAAATCATTTCTTTAAGAGTGTGACTGACCTCCACATCACCAAGGGTAATATTTTAATAATTTCGGTCCTTGGACTTATAAAATAATAAAAAAACTCCTCTTTTATAGAAAACGTGGGCAAAAACCATGGGATGTATTGTGGTTTTGTATATTTTATTATGTAGAATCCAAAACCAAAATATTAAATAATTCTACCTCTTTTCCTATATAAACCCACCCAAGATCCAAATTATCTTCACTAAAACTCCTTTTAGAATATAATTACTCTTTAATATGATCCCTATATTCCTCCCAAAGATCCCCCAAGATTTCAAGAATCCCCTACCAAGACTTTGGAGTGACACACTCAAGTAAGGGATCTCCGACTCTCATATTTTAGTAAGATCTCCTTTTATGTTATGTCTTTCATTTTTCATTTTCTTATGTTGGGATATGATATTCCATTTTACCATTAATATCCATTTTATTTATAAATTATTATAGCTTCCTTTCAATCTCATTAATCCTCCCATGATTCTTTATGTACAACCGTTACAATGTTGAAATTTAATAAGGATTGTTTTATCTATTCCTGTTTCTTTATTACCTTATGACATCTATTTATAAATTTATAATGTTGGGATATGATTTTACATGTCACTATTACTTCCCATTTTATGTAAAAATAATTATATACCCATTTTTCTATAATTAAGAATTTTATTAATAGTTATGTAACACAGTTATATTACCGAAATTTGACCATGATTGTCTATGCCAAAACAATTGTGTAGTGAATACCATAACCATTATTATATCTAGGGTATTAAAATTTATACACATAAAATTATTTATTGGGGACTTAAATGTTTTTTTTTCTACATTTTTTTATCAAAAAATAAATTATTATGATGAATTAATCCATGTTGTATGATCTATCTGGCACACATAAGCATGAGAATGAAATGATTATGATGAGTGTTCCTAGATAGTGATCCAATGAATTGGGTAATGTTTAGTATCATGATACATCATGTTATGATAGGGTCATACCATATTAATTTATGGGAATTTCTCCACCCTGAATTCTTGGTGGTTTATCCTTAACCTATGTTCATGATTTAGTGTTTTAAGTTGTTCCCACATTTCCCATGTTTTGATTATCATTCTATATCACCTCTCTTTGTTCATGTTTATGATTAATAATATTTTTATGCCTCATTGATATGCCTATTGTTTAAAATGTATTATCCTCTTCATATTATTTTATATTTATTCCCTTACTAGGCTTTATATCTCATCCCTTTCTTATATTTTTCTCCAGGTTATCCCATACAGTTTTAAGTAAGAAGGAATATTTTGAGCATGTTAAAGAAGTTTTCAATAAAGATGTTGTACTCCCATTTATATACTGTAATGTAATGTACCTAATTCCAAAATAAACTAGACTCATCAATCACATGGGTTGTATTAAGTGCAGTCTTATGTAATAAATCAAGTGTTAATGTGAAATAAAGATAAGGATTGTTATAGTTTGTATGAGAGGAAAAGTTTAGTTATTTTTGGGATTAGGATTAGAAAAATATAGCGAAAAACATTAGGGATAAGACTAAGTATAATGAAACATCCATAAATTTTGTTGAGTCTTGACTAAGTGGTTTATCAAGAAATTACATACCTATCTGGATACTACAAGTGGATCTGGTTCTCGCACAAATGTACTTAGGATTAAAAACCCCGACAAGGTGTTCCGGTCCCAACTCGGGGTAACCTAGTACATGAAAACAGGCCATACTACCCACCTATTTTGACACTACCAAAGGATATGGTTTGGTAAATTCATAAGATCATTATGAACTATTGTTAAGGGAAAAGAATTCCAATAAAAATACATGTTAGGAAAAAGATGATGGATAACATATATTGAATCCTATAAATTCATAAGTTAAGTAAATAAATGTAATTTATAATTTATCCCTTTAATGTTATTGTATTCCATTTTATGAGTTTAATAGTTTTAAAATAATCATCCCTAATTTTATTTTTATTCTATCCAATGGCACAAATTAGAAGAAATTAGGTAAACAATCAATGCGACATGAAATGATTTGACTGCCATAATGAGATACCCAATCTGATGGGAGTAGGAATCACAAAATTTGTCACAATACTCTCTCAGTTGAATCATGTTTTGAATAGAAACCTGGATCAGGAGGATCACCCAATCCTTTCCTAAGAGAGAATAATACACAATCAAGAGATTAATGTTACAAAGGCCTCACACTTTCAATAGATTATCTGATCCCTTAATCATGGAGCAATGGATCAATTCCATTAAGAAGGTCTTATCCATCCTTCAATGTTCTGATCAAGAGAAGGTTTTACTAGCTGTTTATCATATTGAGGGAGAAACTGATCACTGGTAGACATTGATCAAGAATATGAATCTTGATAAAGTGATCAAAGCAATGGAGTGGAAGGAATGTCGAAAAATGTTTTTCAATAAATATTTTCCTAACACTCTTCAAATTAAAATGTAAAGGGTTTTCCTCTCTTTCAAGAAACAATATGATGAATCTATCAGGGAACACGAGAAAAACCTCACATGACTGGCATGATACACCTCTGGATTTGTCGTTACCCCTGAATGCAAGGTTGATCACTTATTTGGGGGGCTAAAACCTAGTTTATGAAAATCCTTGGTGGTCCATGAATTTGATATCTATGAAGAAAATTTTTCAATGTTCCCTCAAAGTTGAAATTAAGATCAGATAATCCAAAGGGTATTATGGGGATAAGAAGCATAAAATGGAGTTTAATTCTGGAAGTCTAATGGAAAAATCTAACAGTGATAAGAAATTTCAGCATCCCACTTGTAAAAGGTATGGAAAGAAGCACCCCATACATTTCCTAAGGGGGACAAAGAAATGATTTAGGTACAGGAAGGAAGGATAACTTGTTAATAATTGATGATAGGAGAAATTTGTTAATGTTATTGAGGAAAAGAATGCTCTAGTCAACTATCAGTTCATTATTAATTTTTACAACTACAATTAAATAGGTCAGTTTGAAAATCAATTCCCCAATCCAAGGGTTTTTAGAGGCAACCAACAATCTACAAGGAAGAGAGGGTGAGCTTTTTCCATCATTACTACATATGTGAATACTGAAAAAAAAGTGGTGATAGGTTCACTAGTTATTCATTCAGGAATATAAAATGTACTTTTTGATTATGGTTCTATAGATTCTTTCATATGACAAAGGTTTGGTATAACTATCCAAATATCACCAAAAATCATGGAAGTAGTGATGTTGCTGAAAACAGAAAATGCGGAAATTATTGCATGCCATGTATATAAATCCTCCCCTATCACAATTTGTGGGTTTAAATTCCTAGTGAACCTTATCATACTTCATTTGGTGTAATTTGATATAATTTTGGGCATGGATTAACTTTCACTATATAGATCCAACATAAATTTCTACGAGAAGGAAATCACTTTCTATATGGAAAATTGACCCCTGATTATGTATAAGTGAAAGGAGGAGGATGAATCTTCTTTAAAAGAATCATCTAAAGCATGAATATTATTTCCCTATGAACAATCAAATCTATCTCAAAAGACTGAGTCTAAGGAAAGGATCATCCTCAAAGACATGCCTATTGTGAGGGAATACATTGATGTGTTTCTTAGGGAATTTCTTGGTCTTCCTACTAATAGGGATTAAAATTTCAATCAAGATTATAACTAGGGCATTTAAAATATCCAAGACACCATATAAGATTGATTTTATGGAACTTGGGGATCTAAATAAACCACTACATGAGAATTTTTATAAAGGTTTTATACACCAAATTGCTTCACCATGGGGTGAACCGGTCCTATTAAAAAAACGATTTGTCAATGCACATTTGCATTGATTATCATGAGCTCAACAAGATCAAAATAAAGAACAAGTATCCTATTCCATGGATTTATGACTTGTTCAATCAGCTACGTGGAGCACAATACTTCTCTAAGGTGGACCTTTAGTTGGTATATTATCAAGTAAGGGTGAAGAAGGAAGATATCCCTAAGACAACTTTTCGTAGAAGGTATGGAAATATGAGTTCATAGTGATGCCATTTGGACTCACCAATACTTCAAAAATATTCATGGATTTGATGAATAGAGTCTTTAGAGATTACCCCTATATATTTGTGGTAGTGTTTATATATGATATTCTAATATACTCCAAAACTAAGGAGGTGCTTGAGTAACATCTGGGCACTGTGTTAAAGACCTTTCAAAAAAAGAAGATTTATGTAGAGTACAGAAAGTGTGAGTTCTGGTTGAAGGAAGTATCATTCCTAGGGAATATCATAACAAGAAATGGGATGTATATGTATCCTTAAAAAACAATTTTAGTATAGTCGAGGCCAACATGTATGATAGATATCTATAGTTTTATTGGGTTAACTGGATATTATCTCTGATTTGTGAGAAATTTTTCACAATTTTCAAATCCTCTTACCAAGATAACTTGGAATGGATTCAATTTATCTTGGAATGATGAATGTGATGGAAGATTAAATGAGTTGAAGAGTAGGTTTATCAATGCCCATGTGCTCATAATACCCATAAATGTAGAACTTATCATAATAATCAATGGTTTTTAAAGAAGGTACTGAGATTTGTGTTGATGAAAAATGAAAAATTCATAGAATATGATTCAAGGCAGTTGAAAATTCATGAACATAAATATCCAACGCATGATCTGGAGTTGGCTGTAGTGATATTCACTTTGAAAATATGGTGACATTATCACTTTGGGGAGAGGTTTGAAATATATATGGATCACAAAATATCTCAAATATATATTCACATAGAAATATTTGAATATGCACCAACTAATATGGTCATAGATGATTAAGGACTATGAATACTCAATTCACTACCATTCTGGTAAAGTGAATAAAGTGGAGTATGATCTAAGTATAAAGGATCCAGAAATTTTATCATTGTTGAGAATTAATAATGATCCATTATTCTTATAATTGAAGTGGATGAACATGGGAATCATAAAGGAAGTAAAATTATCAATCGTTTCACAAATGATATCTAACCTATCCCTTATTGAAAGGTTAAAGGATTATCTAAAAGATGAAATGGAAATTCATAAAAAATAGAAACAATAAGAAAAGGTCAATACTTAGAGTTCAATTTTAATAAAGAATTAATTGTGATATTTGGGCCATGACTATGTGTTGCATTAAATCCTAAGTAAAAAAGGAACTATTAGATGATTCACACAGTTTGAATTTCTGTATTCACCTGGGAAACATAAAGATGTACCATGATCTCTGAGAGAACTATTGGAGGGATAACATGAAGAAGGATATCATAGAATATATGTCAAAATTCCTGGTATGTTATAAAGTGAATAATGAAAGGAATAAGTATAATGAGATGATGCAACCATTACCCATACCAACATGGAAATGGGAAAACATCACCATAGACTTTTTCACAAGAATTCCTATGACTTCTAAAGAAATCAATGATATCTAGATTTTTGTGGATAATATTACGAAGAATGAACACTTTACTGTGATTCTAGAGGATTTATCCTGGGATAATATAACATCCATCCTTTTTATCACATAAACTTTTATTACATTATACAAAACCGAGGATCTTTAAGGTTTAGTGTCTTGGAAACTAGGAACTTAATACATGACAACAACAAAGTCATTCTTCTTAAACACTTGAAAGGATTATTCATTTGTTCATTGTAAGTTCATAACAACAACTCATAACCGGGGATCATACATCAAAGGAAAGGGTGAGCAGAATGCCCAGTAAGGGAAACAAGGGAAACATTAAATGAGAACTTGAGATACATCAAAAGTCATGAAAAATAACTTCAAGGCAAGAGAAAGAGTTCATGAGGCATATAATAATAAAAATAACATGTTTCATAACTTGAAGATGTGGATACAACATTTAACATAGACAATCATTTCCGTTTCACCAAGGTCCATCCTGAAGGTGTCATTAAAAATTACCAAGGTTATTCACCAAGGCATCGTTAAAAATGGTAATCTCTAGAGATTAAGTCTTTACCCAATGCATTGGAGCACTATCAGGGCGCACCCTTAAATTTTACTTTTTTATCTTGTGAGACACATATATCATCATCAAACATTTCATAAATAACCAATATAGCATAAAATAAATGGGTTTCATTTCATAATCATAACGTTTTAAAAACTGCTTTAAAGACAAGATCTTTATGTCACTTTAAACCCATAGAAAAGGAAAGAGGGTCTCACGTATGTAAAATACCTGAATTTAAAATAGAAAATTATGGTATATATTTAATACCCCTTTAGAAGAATGTGCTTTGAGTATTCACTTAATAAAATAAAAGAATTTGAGAAAAAGAGAGAGACATTTTGAGACGGGAATTCGGCAGCATAACGACAATGTTGTAGGGTTTTAGAAAACATCGAACAGAGAGGGGAAATGGGTAAACCACTCATAAATGATCCATAAAATATTAGGGAGATAGAATATAATGGATTTAAGAACATGGTAATGAAATTTATAAGATATACCATATGAAATGAAGAACATGAAAGGAAGACAAAAACAAGATTTCTCTTATGAAAATTCGGCAGCCTAACGGCGTCACTTAAACTTCAAAAAAATGACTTGATGAGATCAAATAGGGTCTCTCATTATATTAACATAAAATATTAGTATGATAGATATAGATATCATACCCCTACATAATGAAGAGGAATGTGAAAGACTGGACAAGAAAATAGATCTTGAAAATGAGAAGGGTGAAAGGATCCTAAAAATTCAGAAGCCTAACAACATCACTTAAACTTCAAAAAAATGAATTGACGAGATCAAATAGGGTATCTAATCATATGAACATAAATTATAAGTATGGTAGATATAGATATTATACCACAACATAATAAAAAGGAACTTGAAATACTTGACAAGAAAATAGAACTTGAAAATGAGAAGGGTGAAAGAATCCGTTACAAAAATTTCAACAGCCTAATGACGCCACTTAAACATTCATAAAAAGAAATGATGAGAGTAAGAGGGTATATCTCATCATATTAACATGAAAAGGGAATTAAGAGGATTATAAAATAACATCCTCCAACATAATAACACAGAGCATAAAATAAATGACTTAAAATAGAGTATTTGAAAAGAAAGAGAGAGTTAGGACCCCTTACCTTAAAATGTAACTCTTAAAACTCATAGTTTGGGACTTTGAGGGCTTTGGGGCACATTGGGAGGACTTCTTGGGGAGGTAATGAGACTAGAGCTTCGTTGGGGGAGAGTTGGGAGTGAAAACTAAAGGAGTAAAGGGTTGGTATTTATAGGGAAAGTGAGGGGACAAGGCATTAATGGCCAATGGACACCTCATTGGTGGTATTGGCAAAACCATGGGCTTGCCCATGGTATTTTACCATGGTATTGGCCACTTGGGACACCTCATACCTTATCTTACTATTCACAAGTCGAACATATTTATTACATACTTAATACATCACTTAATGATGTCATTAAACACCCGTAACTTAAAAACTGTATTTTCACTATTCACCAAAAATTCAACTTTCTCAAAAAAATCCCAAAATTTCACCTTAAAAAAATATCTATGATCTAATTTCAAAAATGAAATCCATTTTATAAAAAAAATTTCTAAATATTTTTAATTTAATTTTTAAATAAATACACTATTCACTGAAAATTCATTTTTTTTTCCAGAAAAATCCCCATAAATTACCTTAACATAATATCAATGCTCTTAGTTCAAAAATAAAGTCCATTTTATAAAAATAATTTTCTAAATATTTTTAATTTAATTTTTAATTAAAAAACACCATTCACCCGAAAAACCTAATACATGACTAATAATTTCTGAAACAGTTATTTACCTATTTTATTGAAACACATTACTTAATCAAGGTTCCTATATTATATTAATACTTTCTTTAAGTGATATTACTAATCCATTTGGTCACATTACTAATCCTAAACATAAAATCACTATTTATAATTTACTATTCATCAAAAATCAATTTGATCTTATTAGACTCTAAATTTCTTACTGAACACATTTGCAGAAGACCATTTTTTGAAAATCTGTACACATCATTAATTATTTAAGGTTTATAAAAATATTTTAAAATATACTTTTTTTTCAAATTCATAAATAATATACATCCTAAATTTATCCGAACAATTGAAAATTTACAAAATTCACCATAAGAAGAAAACAAAATTTTATTTATCTCAAAGGATTACACAAAGAAGTTATGGTTTCCTTACATAGCCCCTTATAACCCCAACATAGGACCTATGTGTAAGGTGTGCTAAGGTGAGAGAATCTGAGGGTGGCTCGACCAACATTACGCGAGTAGTAATTTCTATCATTTTGAACTTCTCGTGAAGGCGATTTCGTTCTAGCTTCACATGATGAAGTTCGGGTTGGGTTTGGTCCAGAGAAAAGACCCGTGGTGCTACCTCCTTCCCAAGTTCTGTTAGACGGGATTTAATTGGCCCGAGACTACTAGATGAGGCCATCGAATCTTCTTTCTATATTAATTAACCAAGATCACTTGTATTTAGAGACAATAATCACAACATTTAGTTTCCAAAGGTCATACTGACTAACGATCATATGATAGTCAAAACACAACAGTCTCATTTTAATTATACTCATGTTATCAAATGAAACAGTTTTTTTGAGTATAAAATGAAATAACACAAAAAATTAGGAAACAAGATTTATTCAAAATTTCGAGTCGTTACATTCTTCCCCCCTTAAGAAATTATGTCCTCACAATTTTTAAAATCGGCTTTGGAAATTTCATTGAAAGTCCCACATCAGAAAATGAGTTAGTAAAACTATTACTTTAAAAGAAAGAAAGGGAATTACAATGGTCACCCGAGTTAACCCATACTAGGATTCCATGTAGGAAAACATGGATATGGAGGAGAAAACAAAGGATCAAGTTCTGAGGGAGAGTGATAGAAAACATGATTATGAGAAATTTAACCACAAGAAAATCACAAAATTATAATGTGTGTAAACATTCTTTGATTACCCAGTAGAAAATTTAAACCAAAAACGTTTTTGTTTTATGTTACTTTTCATAATTTTGAGGAATTCATTTACTACATAGAATAAAAACATAAGGAAATATATTTACCTTCAAGTAGAGTTTCATACTTTAATAAGTTTCTACCAAAACTAATCTTCTCTCCAAACAATGAGCATTCAAAAACATTTGGTCTCATCAAAAGCACAAGAATCATCTTCTAGAGAATCACATAATCCACAAAAGATTAAATATCTATTTCTTCTATCTTTAAACATTATCCCAAAAACAAAAAGGGTAAGATAAAACAACTCTTCAAAAAGAAATAATCCCATAGGAAGGGAAACTTATTTAAATCTTCACAATTCCACAGTATTACCCAAAGCTCATCATATACCATTCCATAAATTACAATCCTTAAAATTCCTCAAAATAAACCAAACTAAGATTGAATCCCAATTATAAGAATGATCTGATAACATAGTCTTCTAATATAGACTTTATCGTTCATCTCCAAACAACATCAACCACTCTTATCATCTTATAAAAAAAGTAGCTAACCTAATCACATTTTCCACAAGATAGGTTAATCATTTCCATAAGTAACCTAAATTACCATAAGTTCACCTTAAATTCATCGATTCTTCAAAATATAAGTCAACCTTTACTCCTCAAAGAAAATACTGTAGTAATCTATTTACCTTGATCATATAGGGTTCACAAAATAGTGAATGTCTTCCAAAATAATAATCATTTTTAATCCCCTAATCACATTTTTTTAAGAAGAATAGCTTCACTACATCAACATGTGGTATATAACAATAGATGATTTCCTTAATGATATAAAACCATCTTAGGTTGTGACTCAATGTTCTTAGAAAACATTAAAGATATGCTCATGGATCATGAACTAAAATACAACATGACATAGAAAATTATTGCGATGAAGTTGCATGTACTTTAGTCATCATGATCAATCTCAGCATAGGACTTGCATTGTTCCCTTGTCCTTGAAGATTGTTGATTCTCATCATGCTTCTCATCGCTTCCAAGAGAGAATTTCCTTGGATAATGTCCAACTTCTCCACATTTACCACATTTAATAGTATAAGGTACATTATATTGAACCTTATCTCCATTCATCACATTATCAATTTTTTTAAAGCAATTGGCTACATTATGCCCTATCTTCCCACACATAAAACAACTCTCAGTTCCTTTGTGACATTCTCCTTGGTGCCTCTACCCACACTTTTTGAAAAAAAGAAATTGGATCTCCTTTCCCTTATCAACTTTATCAGGTTAATATCCTTGAGACTTTGTCTTCTTCTTCCTTGATGAATTTGGGTATTCAACTAGGTACCAATTATTAATTTTTATTTTTGATAGCTGGTTTGGCATAATCAAAATATGTTTAACTTGATCTCTCGTCATCTCTGTCACATTAATAGGTCAATCGTCACATTTCATATCACATTGGTTGTTGGGACATGTTCTTCCATTTCCCGCCATTAACTAAGAAAAGAAAGTATAATTAGGGGCTTAAATACTTATCCAATAATCATTAAAACGAAACTTTAAGCATAGAAGGATAAACTTGTAGAAGAAAAGTATACCCTAACTTGTGATACCCTAGGTTCCAATCTAGGTTATCCATGATCATATATTCTTATGTGAATATTTATTTTATTTTATCTTTGTTCTTTAATAATGGTTCATACTAAGCTTATGAATTTACCAAAGAATATCCTCCGAGAGTGTCGTAACCAAGAGTGAAATAAGGCCCATTTTCGTGTACAAGTTCCCATTTGAGTCTTGCTCAAGGAGGTGTTTTCAGGTTTTACGGCTATGTACGTCTGTACTAGAGCCACCTCTACATTCTCGTATCCAGACAAGGATGTATTTGCTTGGTGACCCTTACTCAATACTCACCAAAATACCAGGAAGATTTCATATATTTATACATTTATATAGGGTTATTCCTAATGTTTTCATATCCTAATTTCCACAAATAACTAAACCATCCTTTGATACCAACTATAACATCCCTCCTTTTTATGACATAAACTTTCATTACATTATACAAAACTGAGGATCTTTAAGGTTTAGTGTCTTGGAAACCAGGAACTTAATACATGACAACAAAAAAAACATACTTCTTAAAAAATTGAAAGGATTCTTGATTTGTTCATCCTATGTTCATTACAACATCTCATAACCTGTGAGAATACATCAAAGGAAAGGGTGAGCAGAATGCCCAGTAAGAGAAACAAGGGAAACATTTTACATGAGAACTTGAGATACATCAAAAGTCATGAAAAATAAATTTAAGGCATGAGAAAGAGTTCATGAGGAATATCATAATAAAAATAACATTTTTCATAACTTGAATATGTGGCCACAAAATTTAACATAGAAAATAATTTCCATTTCCCCAAGGTCCATCCCCAAGGTGTCATTAAAAATTACCAAGGTTTTTCACCAAGGTGTTGTTAAAAATGTTCATCTCTAGAGATTAAGTCTTTACCCAATGCATTGGAGCGCTATCCGGGCCCACCCTTAAATTTTCTTTTTTTATCTTGTGAGGCTCATATATTATCATCAAACATTTCATAAATAACCCATATAGAATAATAGAAATGGGTTTCATTTCATAATCATTACATTTTAAAAACTGCTTTAAAGACATGATTTTTATGTCACTTTAAACCCATAGAAAAGAAAAGTGGGTCTCATGTATGTAAATACTAGAATTTAAAATATAAAATTTTGGTATATATGTGAATACCCCTTTAGAAGAAAGATATTTTATTATTCACTTAATAAAATAAAAGAATTTGAGAAAAAAAGAGATACATTTTGAGACGGAAATTCGGCAGCATAACGACTATGTTGTAGGGTTTTAGAAACCATCTAAAAGAGATGGGACATGGGTAACCCACTCATAAATGATCCATAAAACAGTAGGGGGACAGAATATAATGGATTTAAGAACATGGTAATGAAATTTGAAAGATAAACCGTATGAAATTAATAACATGAAAGGAAGACAAAAATAAGATTTCTCATATGAAAATTCAGCAGCCTAACGGTGTCACTTAAACTTCAAAAAAAATGAATTGATGAGATAAAATAGGGTCTATAATGATATGAAAATAAAGGATTAATATTATAGATATAGATATCATACCCCAACATAATAAAAAAGAACGTGAAAGACTTGACAAGAAAATAGAACTTGAAAATGAGAAGGGTGAAAGAATCCCTTAAAAATTCGGCAGCCTAACGACGTCACTTAAACTTCAAAAAAATGAATTTGCGAGATCAAATAGGGTATCTCATCATATGAAAATAAAATATTAGTATGATAGATATAGATATCATACCCCAACATAATAAAAAGGAACTTGAAAGACTTGATAAGAAAATAGAACTTGAAAATGAGAAGGGTGAAAAAATCCGTTACAAAAATTTCAGCAGCCTAACGACGCCACTTAAACATTCATAAAATAAAATGATGAGAGTAATAGGGGACCTCTCACCATATGATAATTAAAAGTCCATTAAGAGGAATATAAAAGAACATCATCCAACATAATAACATGGATCATAAAATAAATGACTTAAAAGAGAGTATTTGAAAAGAAAGAGAGAGGTAGGATCCCTTACCTTAAAACGTAACCCTTAAAACTCAATGTTTGGGACCCTGAGGGCTTGGGGGCACCTTGGGAGGACTTTTGGGGAGGTAATGAGACCAGATAATCGTTGGGGGAGAGTTGGGAGTGAAATATAAAGGAGGAAAGGGTGGGTATTTATAGGGAAAGTGAGGGGACAAGGCATTAATGGCCAAGGGACACCTCATTGGTGGTATTGGAAAACCCATGGGCTTGCCCATAGTATTTAACCATGGTATTGGAAAATTGGGACACCTCATACCTTATCATACTGTTCACAAGTATACCATATTGATTACATACTTAATACATTATTTAACAATTTCATTAAACATCCGTAACTTAAGAACTGTATTTTCACTATTCACTGAAAATTCAACTTTCTGAGAAAAATCCCAAAATTTCACCTTAACCAAATATCGATGCTCTTATTTTAAAAATGAAATCCATTTTATAAAAATAATTTTTTAAATATTTTTAATTTAATTTTTAAATAAATACACTATTCACCGAAAATTCATTTTTTTCAGAAAAATCCCCAAAAATTACCTTAACATAATATTGATGATCTGAGTTCAAAAATAAAGTCCATTTTATAAAAATAATTTTCTAAATAATTTTAATTTAATTTTTTATTAAAAAACACTTTTCACCTGAAAAACCTATTACTTGACTAATAATTTCTGAAATAGTTATTTACCTATTTTATTGAATCACATTACTTAATCAAGGTGCCTATATTATATTAATACTTTCATTAAGTGATATTACTAATCCATTTGGTCACATTACTAATCCTAAGCGTAAAATCACTATTCATAATTTACAATTCATCAAAAATCAAGTTGATCTTATTCGAATCTAAATTTCTTACTGAACACATTTTTAGAAGACCATTTTTTGAAAATCATTACACATCATTAATTATTTAAGGTTTACAAAAATATTTTAAAATATACTTTTTTTCGAATTCATAAATAATATACATACTAAATTTATCGGAACATTTGAAAATTTAAAAAATTAACCATAAGAAGAAAACACAATTTTATTTATCTCAATGGATTACACAAAGCAGTTACGATCTCCTTACATAGCCCCTTATAAGCCCAGCATATGACCTATGTGTAAGGTGTTCTAAGGTGAGAGAATCCGAGGGCGGCTCAACCAACATTGCACGAGTAGTAATTTATATCATTTTGAACTTCTCATGAAGGTGATTTCATTCTAGCTTCACACAATGAAGTTCTTCTTGGGTATGGTCCATAGCAAAGCCCATTAGTGGTACCTCCTTCCCATGTTCTGTTAGATGGGCTTCGATTGGCCCGAGACTACTAGATGAGGCCATCAGATCTTATTTCTATATTAATTAACCAAGATCACTTGTATTTAGAGACAATAATTCAACATTTAGTTTCCAAAGGTCATACTGAACAATGGACATATAATAGTCATAACCCAATAGTCTTATTTTAATTATACTCATGTTATCAAATGAAACAGTTTTGTTGAGTATAAAATAAAATAACACACAAAATTAGGAAACAAGATTTATTCAAAATTTCGTGTCATTACAGATAAACTTTCATGAATATAAATTATAGAATTGGTGATTCTATATTGAGTATCATTATCGTTTGTTCTTGATAGAGATCCAAGATTCACATATAAGTTTAGGAAAAGTCTCTAGAATTCTCTAAACACTGAGCTGAACTTTAGCATTGATTATCACCCTCAAACTGACGGTCAATCTGAGAAAAATATATAAATACTTGCGTAAAATTTTAGAGCATTATTAATTGAATTAAAAGGAGGATGGGACCAATATATTCCTCTGGTTGAGTTATCTAACAAAAAAAGTGTTCACTCGAGCATCAAAATGACTCCCTATGAAGCCTTTACGGGAAGAGGTGAAAACACCCAGCATGATGGGAATAAGTTGGGGAAAGAAAACTTCTATGTTCTAAAACGTTTTAAGAAATAGTGGATAAGGTTAAGACAATTAAACCACACATTAAGGCTACTCAGATTCAACAAAATAACTATACTGATAATCATTGATGAGACCTAGAGTTTGATGTTGGGGACATGGTATTATAAAAACCTTTGTCTTTATTACAAACATAAACATGATTTATTACATAAAATTACACTTAAAGACAACTCTTAAGATCAAGATTCATATTGTCCTCAGAAATTAGGAACATTACATGACAACTTGAGACATAAAAATACAACATCTTTATTGAAAACTTCTTTTATATGACCACAATATTCCTTCATACTTAGAATTTCATGGGATAACCCGAAGACATACATAAGAAAAGGGTGATCTATAAATCCTAGCAAGGGAGTAAAAAAGTCATAACATGAATATTACAATACATGTTAGGTAATAATCATATCAATGGAGCATAAGAGAAAAAAGAACATAAAGGCATGATATAACATTATTTTCATAATGTGGAGATGTGGTAACAATATTTAACATAATATTAGCATGTGCCAAGGATCATTTCACATGGATCATGATTAAAACCTAATTGCACTTGAATTAGAATGAGTAAACCCTCATTAAAAATGGAATATAATCATACTATTCTTTACCAATGTATTGGCATGCTATCAGGGCACACCCTTCTTAATCGTTTCATTTCATGCATAAGTGTGCCACATAGATCATAAAAAATGGATTCATTAAACATCATAATTTATTCCAAAATTAAGAGATTTGGAATACATATATGTAATTACACAATCAACAAGTACATGTTCATAAATTTTAATACCCTTGATAGAGAAATGGGTATGTTATTCACTTACATGATGATTTTGGCATGGAATTTTTTGTGTAACTTCGGGAGCATAACGACGTCAAATAGAAATCATAAAATAGGTTGATGAGAGATAAATGGGTCTATCATAATTTATAAATTAAATTTACAGTAAGGGGGTCTTGGAATATAATATACCAACATATGTAATGGAATTTATATGCAAAATATAAAATAATTTCTTTATTGTAAATGTGGAGAGAGAAATCCCTAACCGAATTTCGGCATTGTAACGGGTGTATATGAGAGGAATTAATGAGAGATAAAGTGGTATATAATCATTAAAAAAATAAGGATAGAAGTATTGTGGAGGTGAAAAATCATACCCCAACATTTTAAATTGAAAATAAAAGGTCATAACAATATAAGGAAACTTGGACATAAATAAGGAAGGAAGGAAAGTGAGGATCCCTTACTTGGAAGTGTGATCCCAAAGGCTTGGGAGAGGATTGAGAGAGGCTTCTTGGGAGATTGGGGATCCTTGGGATTATTATAGAGATATGAGGGAATAGGTTGGTATATCTAGAAATGGTTCGGGTGAATAGGAATGGGAGATTGAGTGGGTTTGTATGAGAAATGAGAGGGAATTCTTTATTTTTTAGGTTTTGTACACTACACCTTAAACTAATAAAAACCACAAACCATCCCATGATTTTTTTCCAATGGTTTTTGACAATCTGGAGTAGAAAAAATTATTCTATAAGAATAATGTCTTAAATTATTAAAATTTTAGGCTTTCTTATGTGGATGTGAGTCATACTCTCAAGGAAATCATTTTAAAAAGTTAAAATATTTTCTAAGTCTTGGAGGGTGCACTGAGGCACCATAAAATTAATGAAAAAAAATATAACATCACATTATTTTATAGGTAAAACTTATATTGGGCCAAAATACCTTTTATAGTATTTTATTACTTTACTATTGGGTCATTATGATGTCATAAAATACATTATATATTTAAACAATATTTAGGTTTTACCCAAAAATCCGACTATGTCAAAATATTATGAAAAATTAACTGTTAGATAATTTTGACATCCTGAATCCAAAAATGATATTCATTTTACCTAAATAATTTTATAAATATTTTAATTTTTACTTTTAAAATAAAAACTGACATTTATAAAAAATTCATGGGTTTTGACAAAAACCGCTTTCAAACCTTAATAAAAATTACAATTGTATTCATAAAAAATTATGAGATCATTTATATTTAATAAAAAGTAATTTAGTAATAATATTTTATTAAAATATTATTTGATTCAAAAATCCATTAATTCATCAAAATAGATTTCTTAATTGAACATTAGCTAAAAATACTATTTATTCTTTAAAAACCATTTACAAAGTAACCATAATAAAATGAATGTATATTCTTTATAAAAAAATAAAGCGCATAATCATAGTGCTAGGGTGTTATTACATAACCCCTTATAACACCCGCATAAGACCTAAGGTTAAGGTGTGCGATGGTGACAGACTCTTGGGGTGGCTCAAATAAAATTGCTCAGTTGGTAATCTCTATTAACTTCCACTTCTGCCGTACACAGTTCTGTTCAAGCTTAACGTGTTGGAGCTCATATTGGGCTTGGTCAAGAGTGAAGACCAGTGAAGCTAACTCCTTTCTGATCTCCGAAAAATGGGATTCATATGGAGCAATTATACTGTATGAGGCCATCACTTCCTTTTTCTGAGTAAATTGGATTTGTTAAATACCTACATTTATACTAATCTCGTGATCACTATTCAATAGATTTATTAGAAATGGTAAAAATTATAAAAAGTATTTTAAAATCCAAAAACATAAAACCAAGGAAGTGAATATGTTTTATATAACCATTTTACATAATAAGACATTTAATTAGATTAATAGAAATTTTCATTAATAAAAGTCTGGGTCGTTACAATCTACCCCCCTTAAGAAATATCACCCTAAAAATTTACTTTTACAAAACTAAAATAGATGATGGTAACTCTACTTTATCACTTCCTCTGATTCCCATGTTGCTTCTTCAAACTTGCGGTCTCTCCACAACACCTTGATGAGGGGAATTGTCTTATTTTGTATAAAATTTTCCCTATAATCTAATATCTTTACTGGATTATCTTCATAGAAGATGCCATTATCCAATGGTACCACTTCTAGATTGAGTACATGCGATGGTGCAGGTATGTACTTCCTCAAGACTGTTACATGGAATACATCATGTACTTGAGATAGGTTCGGTGGGAGTGCTAGTCGATAGGCCACTGATCCAATGCGATCAAGGATCTCAAAAAGGTTGATGTACCTTGGACTAAGCTTTCCCTTCTTCCTAAATCTCATAAATCTCTTCCATGGTTATATGCAAATGAATATCATGTCTCCAACATCAAACTCTAGGTCTCATCCACGATTATCATCATAGCACTTTGGTCGACTTTGAGCAGTTTTAATGTGCTACTAGATGGTCTTAATCTTCTCCACCATTTCTTCAATCATTTATAGACCAAGGATTTTTCACTCCCCAACTTCATCCCAACATGTCAGTGTTCTAAACCTCCTAACATGAAGGGATTCATAAGGATCCATTTGGATACTTGAGTGGAAACTTTTATTGTAAGAGAACTCAACAAGAGTAATATGGTGATCCCATCCTTCTTTGAAGTTCATTGAGCATGCTCTCAACATGTCCTCAAGTATTTGGATAGTTTGATCAAATTAACCATCAGTTTGAGGATGACAATCTCTAATGATTTCCAAATCATTATTTAGAGCGTGTCAGAGACTCTTCTAGAACTTAGAGGTGAATCTTGGATCTTGATCAGATACAATCGATAGTGTTACTCCATTCAGCCTTACCACTTATCTAATGTATATCCATGCTAGTTGATCCAATGAGGAATCTTCTCAAATTGAAATGAAGTGTACAGTATTTGTAAGATGATCCAGAATAACCCATATAACATTTTTTATTTTGGATGTATTCAAAAGTAAAGTTAAAATGTCTGTGGTGATGTTCTACAATTTCCATGTTTGTATGGGTAATAGTTGCATCATCCCATTAGAATTATTCTTCTCAACCTTCACTTGCTGACATACCAGGAACTCTGATGTATACTCAGTGATCTAATTCTTAATGTTATACCACCAATAATGATCTCAAATATCTTGATACATCTTTGTGTTTCCTAGGTTAATGGAGATAATCGAACTATGTTCATCATCCAAAAGTTCATTATTTAACTCTGGATTTGATGGAACACATAGTCATGACCCAAATCTCACAATTCCTTCTTCATTAATGTTGAACTCTGTGGATTTCCATTTTTTAATAGTTTCCATTTTCTTTTAAATTCCCACATCATCCTTTTGAGAAACCTTTAACCTTTCCAAAAGAGACAGTTGAACAATCATTTGTGAAAGGATTGATGATATTCCCTTCTTTATGATTCCCATTTCCATCTTCATCAAATATAAAAATATTGGATCCTTTTCAATTCTCATCAATTATAGAATCCCTGGGTCCTTTCTACTTAGAGCATCTGTCACTTTATTTTCTTTCCCCAAATGGTAGTGAATTGAGCAGTCATAGTCTTTGATCAGATCTAACCATATTCGATGGTGCATATTCATATCTTTCTGTGTGAATATATACTTGAGGCTTTTGTGATCCGTATATATTTCCAACTTCTTCCCAAAGGGGTAATGTCACCAAAATTTTAAAACTAAGATTACCATAGCCAACTCCAAATCATGTTTTGGATAGTTTTGATCACAAACTTTAAATTTCCTTGAAGTATAGGCAATGACTTTGTCATTTTGAATCAACACATAACTCAATCCCTTCTTCGAAGCATCACTAAATACCATAATAATTTCTCCACTTGTGGGTAGTGTGAGCTCAATCGAAATTATAAGACTCCTTTTCAAATCCTTGAATCTATCTTCACATTCATTACTCCAAGAAAACATGGCTCCCTTCCATGTTATCTTGGTATGATGGTTTGACAATCGTGAGAAATTTCTCACAAATCAGCGATAATATCCAGCTTACCCTAGGAAGCAACAAAAATCTATCACAAATATTGGACCCAACCATCCATAAATTTCATTTGTATTGGAGGGATACACATATATCCCATTTATTATGATGGTATGACCCAAGAATGAGACTTATTTCAACCAGAACTCACACTTGGTATACTTTTCATAGAGCTTCTCCTTTTTCAAGGTATATAGTACAGTTCTTAGATTCTCCTCATACTCCTCATTTGTTTTGGAGTATATTAGAATATCTTCTATAAATACTACCACAAATTTGTCAAGGTAATCTATAAAGACTCTATTCATCGAGTCCATGAAGATTTATGGGGCATTAGTGAGTCTGAAAGGTATTACTATGAATTCATAGTGCTCGTACATTGTACGAAAATCAGTATTGGGGATATCCTCCTTCTTCACCCTTACTTGGTAATACCCCAACCACAGATCCACCTTGGAGAAGTATTATGATCCACGTAATTGATTGAACAATTCATCAATTAATGAAAGAGGATACTTGTTCTTTATCGTTATTTTGTTGAGCTCATGGTAGTAAATTCAAAGGCACATTGACCCATCCTTATTCTCTATGAAGAGGACTGGTGCACCCCATGGTGAAGCACTTGGGCATATAAAACCTTTATCTAGATTCTACTATATTTGTTTATTTATCTCCTTATGCTCCAAAAAATCCATTCTATATAGAGTATTGGATATTGGAAATTTCCTAGGTATAAGATCAACTAAGAATTCAACATCTCTTCTTGGAGGAAGACTAGGAAATTCCTCAGGAAACACTTCAACGAATTCCCTCACAATAGGAATGTCTTAAAAGATGGTTTCTTAATTGGAATCAATCATATGATAAAGTTAAGCATGCTCATAGGGTAGTAATATCCACACTTGAGATGATGGTTATGAAGAAGATTCATCCTCCTCCTTTCACTTGTATAGAATCGGGGATCGATTCTCTGTATGGAGAGTGATTTCCTTGTCATGAAAATTTATGTTGGATCTATATAGGGAAATCCAATCCATTCCAAGAATTTCATAAAATTCCATCAAAGGTAGGATGAATACGTTTTCCAGGATGTTCAATCCACAAATTGTTATAGGGGAGGAGTTATATTCATGGGATGGAATAATTGTCCAATTTTCCATTATCACCAACATCTCTAATTCCATGATTTGTGGTGGTGTTGGGATTTTTCTAATAAACTTTTGGGATATAAAAGAATGTATAAAAATAGAATAAAAAATTACATTTTCTATTCTTGAATAAATAACTAGCATACCTTTTACCACTTTTTTGTCGGGGTTCGCTTTGGCAGTAGTGATGACAAAAGCTCTCCCTTGATACCTTGGAGGTTGTTGGTTGCCTCAAAAAACCCTTGACTTTGGGCACCAGTTTTCTAAGTTTCCTGGTTCTTTGAAGTTGAAGCAATGAACAATGAATTGAGGTTCAAATTAAGCATTCCTCTCCTCTTCCATAACAATAGGTTTTTCTTGTCGGCAATTAATGTCAAAGTTACCTTCTCATCCACACCTAAAGCATTTTCTTGTCCCCTTCAGGAAATTTACGGGTGCTTCTTTCCACACCTTTGGAAAGTGGGGTTATGGAATTTCTTAGCACTATTGGATTTATCCATCAGACTGCCAGAATTGAAGTCCACTTTTCACTTCTTATCCCCATGATACCCCTGAGATTTTTCGATCTACAATTCTACTTTGAGGGCACATCAGACAATTTCCTCATAGCTATCAAAGTCATGGATCACTAGGGATTTTCGTAGGCTAGGTTTTAGGACACCAAAGAAGAGGTAAAACATGCATTTAGGGGTAATGCCAAAACCAAAGGCATATCGTGAAGCCCTTATGAAGTTTTCCTCATACGCTATGATGGATTGGTAATCTTTTTTCCTGAGATCAAGGAAGTCCCTTTACATATTAAGTCAAATGGTGCTACGAAAATATTTATCGTATTTTTTTTCTAGAAATCATTCCATTCCAACACCTCGAACTCTTCCTAAGGCTTCATATTTTTGATCAATTTACACCATTGATTAGATTAACCCTCCATACAATAAGAATCCAAAAGAACTTTCTCTTGTTCAGAACATTAAAGGATGGAGAAAATCTTTTCAATGGAGTTGATCCATTGTTCAGCGATTGAGGGATCATATTATCAATTAAAAGTATGAGGAATTTGTCTAATGAATCTATTGATTTCATCCTATTATTTATTGGGGGGGGGGGGTTGGAAATTCCCCTTGAACCATGTTTATATTCAAAACATGAGTTAACTGGGAGAGTATCATGACAAAGATTGTGATTCCCACTCCCATCAGATTTGACATCTCATTAGAACTGTCATCACATTGATCTTCAAATTGGTTATTAGCCCAAGTCCTCCTATTACTATCCTTTGGTTGGAATAAAAGAAAATTTAAGGCTAACAGATAAATAGGAATCCAAAGAAAAAAAGGGATAACTTATAAATTACATTTATTTCCTTAACTTATGAATTTATAGGCTTCAATCTATGTTATCTTTGATATACTTCCCAAAATATCTTATTAAGGGAATTTTTTTATTCCATTAATAATGGTTCATACTAAACTTAAGAATTTAACAAAGCATATCCCCCTGGAGTGTCGAACCAAGAGTTCACCAAGGCCCATTGTCATGCACTAGTTCTTATTCGACTCTATCCCAAAGTGGTGTTTTTAGGTTTTACCCCTAGATACATCTGTGCCAGAGCCACCTCTACTTGTTCGTATCTAGACAAGGATGTATTTTCTTGATAAACCACTTATTCTATACTCACCAAAATTTATGGATGTATTTATTATACCTTGTCTTATCCCTAAGGCTTTTACTAGGGTTTTCTAATCCTAATTCCAAAAATAACTAAACCTATCATTTTATACTAACTATAATAACCCTACTCTTTATTACACACATAAACATGATTTATTACATAAAATTGAACTTAATAAAACTATAAGGATTGAGAGGTCTAGTGAATTGGGAAATTAGTAACATTACATGACAACTTAAGACATAAAAATACAACATATTTATTAAAAACTTCTTTTACATGACCACAACATTCCTTCATACTTAGCAATGCATGGGATAACCTGAGAAAATAAAAATGAAAAAGGTGATATATAAATCCCATTAATATAGTTAATAAGGCATAACATGGATAATAAAATAAAATTTAGGAAATAATCATATCAATGGAGCATAAGAGAAACCAGAACATAAAGACATGATATATCATGATTATCATAACATAGAGATGTGGCAACAACATTTAACATGATATTAGCATGTTCTAAGGATCATTGCACATGGAGCATGAGTAAAACCTCATTGAACTTGAATTATCATGCATAAACCCTCATTGAACATGGTGTATCATGATACTGTTATTTAACCAATGCATTGGAGCACTATCAAGGCACACCCTTCTTAATCATTTCATTTCATGCATAAGTGTTCCATATAGATCATACAACATGTATTCATTAACCATAATAATTTATTCCACAAATAAGAGATGTAAAGTACATAAATATAAGTCCTTAATCAAAAAGTTCACGTGAATAAAGGTGAATACCATTAATAGATAAATGGTTATGATATTCACTTATATGATGATTTTGGCATGGACATTTTGGTGCAACTTCGGCAGCATAACGACGTCAAATAGAAATTGTAAAATGGATTGATGAGAGAGAAAATGGTCTATCATAATTTATACAAGAAATTTAGAGTAAGGGGGTTATTTAATATAATATCAAAACATATTTAATGGAATTTAGATTCATAATATAAAATAACTTCGCAAATGTAAATGAGGAGAGTGAAATCCCTTATGGAATGTTAGCATGGTAATGGGTGTACATGGGAGGAATTAATGAGAAATAAATGGGAATATCATCATTAAAAAAATAATGCGGGAATTATAGGGGAGGTGATAAATCATACCCCATAATTTTTAATTGAAAATAAAAGGTCATAAAAATATAAGGAAACTTGGACATAAATAAGGAAGAAATGAAAGTGAGGATCCCTTACTTGGAAGTGTGATCCCAAAGGCTTGGGAGAGGCTTGAGAGAGGAATCTTGGGAGCTTGGGGTGCCATGGGAGGATTATAGAAAGATTATGGAAGAGTTTTGTTAGGATCCAAATGGTTTAAGTGAAGAGTAATGGGAGATTGAGTGGGTTTATATAGGAAAGGAGAGGGAATTATTTATTATTTAGGTTTTGGACACTACACATTAAACTAATCAGAACCAAAAACCATGCCATGGATTTTTCACATGGTTTTTTCCAAAGTGGATTGGAAAAAATTATTTTATAATTCCAATGGATGAAATTATTAAAGTATTAGGCTTGCTTATGTGGAGGTGAGTCACACTCTCAAGGAAATTATTTTAAAAAGTTAAAATATTTTATAAGTCTTGGAGGGTCCATTAAGGCACCATAAAATTAATAAAAAAATATAAAATCATATTATTTTAAAGTTAAAACATATATTGACCGAAAATTACTTTTATAGTATTTTATTACGTCACTATTGGGTCATTATGATGTCATAAAATACATTATATATTTAAACAGTATTTAATTTTTACCCAAAAATTCGACTATCTCAGAAAATTATGAAAAATTAACCATTAGATAATTTCGACATCCTGAATCAAAAGATTATATTCATTTTATCTAAATAATTTTTTAAATATTTTATTTTTTACTTTTAAAATAAAAACTGTTATTTATTGAAAATTCCTCGAATCTGATAAAAATAGATTTCAAACCTTAATAAAAATTAAAATTGTATTCATAAAAAATTATATGATTATTTATATTTAATAAAAACTAATTTAATAATAATATTTTATTAAAATATTTTTTAATTCAAAGCTCCGTCAATTCATCAAAATATAATTCTTAGTTGAATATTAAATAAAAATACTATTTTTTCTTTAAAAACGATTTACAAAGTAACAATAATAAAATGAATGTATATTCTTTATACAAATAATAAATAATATAATTATAGTGCTAGGGTCATGTCACATAACCCCTTATAACACCTTCATAAGACCTAAGGGTAAGGTGTGTGATGGTGAAAAACTCTTGGGGTTGTTCGGATAACATCAATATGGTGGTAATCTCTATTAACTTTCACTTCTCCCATAAGCGGTTCTGTTCAAGCTTAATGTGTTGAAGCTCAGCTTGGGCTTGGTCAAGAGAGAAGCCCAGTGATGCTACCTCCTTTCCAAGCTCTGATAAATGGGCTTTATATGAAGCAATTCTACTGGATGAGGCCATCACTTCTTTTTTTTTTCTTAGAAAATTGGATTGGTTGAAGCCCTATATTTATACTAATCATGTGATCAGTATTCAACGACTATATTAGAAATGGTAACAATTATTAACAGTATTTTAAAATCAAAAATCATAAAACCAAGGAAGTGAATATGTTTTATATAACCATTTTACATAATAATACATTTAATTAGATCAAGAGAAATTTTCATTAATAAAAGTTTGGATCATTACAGGTATTTCACCACGTATCTCTATGGTAGAAAGTGATGAGATTTTAGAATAAGGGAAATCTTAGTCCAAGATACATCAACCCCTTTGATATCCTTGATCGTATTGAAGAAGTGACCTATTGACTAGAACTCCCACCGAATTGATCTCAAGTACATGAGGTATCCCATGTATCCCTCTTGAGGAATTACATAACAAACCCCTCACATGTACTCAATGTAGAGGTATTACCATTATAGAATAAACTTTCTTATGATAATCATCCAGTGAAGACCATAGATTATAGAGAAAAAGTACTATGAAATTAGACAATTCACCTTGTAAAATTGTTTTAGAGAAACCACAAGTTTGAGGATGAAACATGGGAACCAGAGGAAGTGATGAAACAAAGTTACCCTCATCTATTTTAGTGTGGGAAAAGAAAATTTCAAGGGTGAAATTTATCAAGGGGGGAAGATTGTTATGACCTGAGTAGTTATAAATAAAATTAATCTTTTGATTTATTTAAATGTATTATCATATAATATGGTTATAGAAAACACATGCGGTTGTATTGTTTTATTATATCCTATTAGATTTAAATGACCCTTAAGTATCATCACTATTGATAATATAGCTATTGAATAGTGACCACATGGTTTGTCTAAATATAGGGTTTTAAAAAATCCAATTGATACAAAAAAAGGAAGTGATGACCTCAAAATGTAGTATCATATCCTATGAATCCAATTTATCATAGATTTAGAGGGAGATAGAATATTTGGGATTTTCCCTTGACTAAGAAAAAGCTGATATCCAACAACTAAATCATGAGTGAAACTGTTTATAGGAGAAGTTCAAGCTCATCGAGATCATGATCAAAACCATGTTCACCGAACTACCCCATGAAAGTCCCACCATCATACACCTTACCATTAGGGTGTTTTTTGGTGTCTTAAAGAGATATGTAACAAGAACTTAGAAATATTATTATGTATATTATTTTGTATAGAATAATAAAAATATTTCCATCCTATTATTGTTTCTTTATAAATGATTTTTATTTTGATTCAATAAAACAGAAATAGTTTTTTGGTTAATATTTAAATTCAATTAAGAGACATATTTTTATGAATTAATGCATCTTTGAAATAAATAATATTTTAATAAAATATTAATATTAAATAACTTTTATTAAATATAAATGATAATATAATCTTTATGATTTCAAATGTAATTTTTATAAGGGTTCAAAAAATGTTATTGCAAAAAAACCAATCATTTTCCAAAAATGTCATATTTTATTTTAAAAGTAAAAATTGAAATATTTAGAAAATTATTTAGATAAAATTATTATTATTTTTGGATTCATTATTTCAAAATTATCCATCGGTAAATTTTTCATAATTTTCTAAGATTGTGAAATTTTCAGCTAAAAATTAAATACCGTATAAATATACTTTGTGTTTTATGACATCACAATGACCCAAAAGTGATGTAATAAGTAATATAAATAGGATAAAAAATAAAATATATGTTTTCAATTTAAAATAATGTGATTTTAATTTTATTTGATTTATTTTGTAAAGCCATTATGAATCCTCCAAAACATATACTATATTTTAAGATTTTAAAAACATTTATTTAAGAGTGCGACTCACCTCCACATCAAAAAGGGTGATATTATAATAATTTAGGCCATTTTACTTCTATAATAATAATAATTACTCCCATTTGGTTAAAACCATGGGATGGTTTGTGGTTTTTGATATTTTATTATGTAGAATCCAAAACCAAAATAATAAAGAAATCTCTCTCTTTTCCTATATAAACCCACCCAAGATCCTATTTCTATTCACTAAAACTCCCTCGAGAAGATAATTACTCTTACCTACACTCCCTATAGTCCTCCCAAGGCACAAAAAATATTTATATAAGCCCCTCTATAATGAACCAAACTTTTATTAATGTAAATTCCTCTTTATCTAATTAAATGTCTTATTATGTAAAATGGTTGTACAAAATATGCACTTCCTTGGTTTTATGTTTTTGGATTTAAAAATATTGTTATTAATTATTACTATTTATAATATAGCCATTAAATAGTGATCACATGATTAGCATAAATATAGGGCTTTAACAAAACTAATTTACTCATACAAAGGAAGAGATGGCCTCATCCAGTAGAATTTCTCCATACAAATCCCATTTTTCGAAGCTCGGAAAGGAGGTGGCATCATTAGGATTCGCTCTTGATCAAGCCCTAGCCGAGCTTCAATATGTTAAGCTTGAGTGGAACCGCCTATGAGAGAAGTGGAATTTGATAGAGATTACCACCCGAGCATGTTATCTGAGCCACCCAAGAGTTTGTCACCATAGCAGACCTTAACCCTTCGGTCTTATGCGGGTGTTATAAGGGTTTATGTAAAAATACCCTAGCACTATGATTTTGTACATTATGTTTTGTATATATAATATACATTCATTTTGTTATTGTTACTTTATAAATAGTTTTTAAATAAAAAATAGTATTTTTAGTTATTATTCAATTAAGAAATATATTTTTATGAATTAATGGATTTTTTAATTAAATAATATTTTAATGAAATATTATGACTAAATTAATTTTTTTATATAAATTATCATATAATTTTTATGAATACAATTGTAATTTTTATTATGTTTTGAAAGCTATTTTTGTCAAACCCCATAAATTTTTGATAAATGTCAGTTCTTATTTTAAAAGTAAAAATTCACATATTTAGAAAATTATTTAGATAAAATTAATATTATTTTTTAAATCAGGACGTCAAAATTATCCAACGGTGAATTTTTCAAAATTTTCTGAGACAGTCAAATTTTTGGGTAAAAATTAAATATTGTTTAAATATATATTGTGTTTTATGACATCATAATGACCCAATAGTGATTAATAAAATATTATAAACATTATTTTCGGCCAATATATGTTTTACCATTAAAATAATCTGATTTTAGGTTTGTTTGATTTATTTTAAAATGCTTTAGTGGACCCTTCATGACTTATAAAACATTTTAACATTTCAAATTGATTTCTTTGAGAGTGTGACTCACCTTCACATAAGAAAACCTATTATTTTAATAATTTGGGCCATTTCCCTTATAAAAAATTGTTTTCCACTCTCCTTTGGAAAAATACATGGGCAAAAACCATGGGTTGATTTGTGGTTTTTAATAGTTTAATGTGTGGTGTCCCAAACATAAATAATAAAGAATTCCCTCTCCTTTACTATATAAACCCACCCAAGCTCCCACTTAATATTCACTAAAAGCCTTTTGAGTTCTTCAAAACTCTGACCTCCTCTCTCTAGAAACCTCCCAATGTGCCCCAAAATACCAAGAATCCTCTATCAATCCCCTCCCAAGCCTTTCAGATCACACTTCCATGTAAGGGATTTCTTCCTCTCTCATTTTTGTCCATGTTTCTTTATGTTTATATACCGTTGTCTTTTAAATTAAAAAATTTGGGGTATGATTTCACACCTCCCCCATACTTCCCTCCTTATTATTTAATGATTATATACCTATTTATCTCTCATTAATTACTCTCATGTACACCTGTTACCATGACAAAATTCCTTAAGGAATTTCTGTCTTCTTATTTACGTTCAAGAAATTATTTTGTATTATGAATATAAATTACATTACCTATGATGGGACATGTATCTATATGACCCACTTACATTAAATTTAATTTACATATTATGATACACCCCTTTATCTCTCATCAACCATTTTTATTAATTCTTATGACATGACATTATGCTGCTGAAATTGCACCATGATTTTCCATTCCAAAGTCATTGTGTAGTGAATACCATGCCCATTTCTCTATCAAGGGTATTAACCTTTATGAGCATTTAATTATTGATTATATAGTTTTATATATGAATTCCACATTACTTTATCGTGTAATAAATGATTATGTTTAATGAATCCATGTTATATGATCCATATGGAACACTTATGTGTGAAATGAAATGATCAAGAAGGGTGCTCCCTAATAGCGCTCCAATGCATTGGGTAAAGATTAATATCATGATACGTCAAGTGCAATGAGGGTTTACTCATGCTAATTAAATTTCAATGAGTATTTAGTCAGGATAATTCAAGTGCAATTAGGGTTTACTCATTCCCCATGTGGAATGATCCTTAGCTCATGATAATACCATATTAAGTGTTGTTACCACATTTCCATGTTATGATAATCATGCTATATAATTCCTTATGTTCATTTTTCTTTTATGATCCATTGATATGCCTATTTCCAAATATGTATTGTGTTATTCATGTTATTCCCTATTTACTCCCTTACTGTGCTTTATAGCTCACCCTTTTCTTATACATGTCCTCATGTTATTCCATGCAATGATAAGTACAAGGGAATGTAGTGGTCATGTAAAGGAAGTTTTTAAAAAAGATGTTGTGTTTTATTTTCTAAGTTATTATGTAATGTTCCTAATTTCGGAAGACACTATAAATCTTGATCCTTAGATTTGTATCAAGTGAAGGTTTTTATGTAATAAATCATTTTTAAGTGTTTAATAATGTGTAGGGTTGTTATACCCTCCCAAGACATTGGAGCCACACACTCAAGTAAAGAATCTTCCACTCCCCTCTTTAATCAAGCCTTCCTTTTTATGTTATGTATTTTAATTTTCATTTTCTTAAGATGTGATTTGATATTACATATTCCCATTACTATAAATTTGATTTATAAATGACGATATCTTTCTTTCACTCTCATTAAGCCTCCCATGATCCTTTATGTACACCCATTACTATGCCAAAATTTAATAAGGATTATTTTATCTATTCATGTTTGTTCATTTCCATATGCATTATATTTCAAAGTTTATAATTATGGGATATTATTTTCCATATATTTATTATTGCCCATTTTATTTCCAAGTAATTATAAACCCCTTTATCTCTCATCAAACATTTTTATTCATTTTTAAGCAACACTTTATACTGCCAAAATTTCAACGCGATTTTGCATTCCAAAAAAATTGTGTAGTGAATAACATTACCATTATTCTATCAAGGGTATTAACCTTAATCCACATATACTTATTGATCGAGGAATTAAATGTATTTATTACACATTACTTTATCTTAGAATAAATAATGAAAATTAATGAATCCGTGTTTTATGATCTATGTGCCATACTTGAAGCATGACACTGAAATGATTATGATGGGTGTACCCAGATAACATTCCAATGCATTTCCTAATGTTTAGTATCATGATATGTTATGTAGGGATAGTGGTGTACCTAATTACTTTATGGGAATTTGTCCATCATGAAGTCTTGCTGGTTTATCCTTAACCTATGTTCATCATTTTGTGTTTTAAGTTGTTTCCACATTTTCAATGTTATGATTATCAATCTGTATCATGTATGTTTGGTCATGTTTATGATTTATAACATTTTTATGAATCATTGATATACCTATTATTTAACATGTACTATATTATTAATGTAATTCCATATTTATTACCTTATTGGTATTTATAGCTCACTCATTTCTTATATATATATCATTTTCTTTTCTTTCTTTAAAAATACGACAAGAAAATGAAAGTAACGCTCATGCATTGGTATGACCTACCACCTCCATGAATGGTGCATTTTATTTAAAATTTATATATTTTATAGATTATTATAAATAATTATATAATTTATATATATTATATTAATGTCTTGTTTTAAATTATGGAAATAATTAAATCATTATCTAAGTAATATGATCAAGAATAATAAGTCAAAAAATATACGAAAAACAATGTGTTTATTACCTAAAACGTAAATTTAGCATGATATTTTCAATAAAAGGGTAATATAAAGTAATAAAAAAAAATATGGAATGATATATAATAATATGGTTATTTGGTTGATTTATGATAAAATTATATTTATTATACATGATGTTTAAACATGTATAAAGAAATTCAAGACTTAAGGTAAGAGTTTTCTCATCTCAATTTTATTTTTGTGAGATATATAATATATTTACCACTTATTATAGTCGTGTGGTGTATATAATTCACAATTAAATTTTTATATAATAAATTTAATTTATTCAATGATATTTAAATTTTCAATTGTTTTTATTCTTTAATAGGGCCCACAATTCGAAAGTTACTCTAGTAGTAAGAGGATTTATAGTCTCACTTTTATTTTTGCGAGACTTATGCCCTACCCACCACTCGTTTATTTTATGTGGTGTATATTATGACCATGAATGTATTATATTATTATTATTCTTAAATTTATGTTTATTTTTATATCCATTATAGGATATATCCTATACAGGATTACAATTCAAAATTTACCAAATAGGTAAGGCAAATTTGAATCAATTTGACTTCTTTGAGACACAAGTTATGTTATACACCTATATTATTTCAAAAGGTGCATATAACTCCATTTTAAATGTGGTATAATTAATATAATAATAATTATAATATTCTAAAGTTTATTTAATTTAATTCTTTCATGGGAATCATAATTCAAAATTACCAAAGTGGTAGCAATTTATTGCTATAATCTCTTCATATCTGGATTGTTTATGATTATGTTTCCATTGAGAAATATTATGAAACATAACACAATAAATCTAATTAATTTTATTATAATATGTTTATTAATGATATTTTCATGTAATGGTACCATTTTTAAGCACATTTGAACTTAATATAACTAAGAAAGTGCTTTTAAGAAAATATGACTTTATTTCTCTATTTGGTCGGAAATATGTTTTATTCAAAAAACATGTTTTATAATTTTTTTTCAAATGATATTTTAAGATCATTTTCAAGTAAATTATTTTCTAAATGTTTTATGGTCTTAAAATATTCCTGTATAAGAATTGAAAATTATTTCAAAATAAAAAAGTTTTTAAAAGGTTTTACATTTTGAAAAGTATTTTTCAAATCAGATTGAATTTTTTCCTCATGAAATATTTTAAATGATCTTTAAAAATAAATATCCACCAAATATTTTATCCTTTGATATATTTTATGAATTTCTAGGAATATGATCCAAGGAAAACATTCTTATTCTTTCATTGAATGGTTTATGTTTAATATGACACGTTGTTCATGAAACCTATTTCTACTCCATGGGATATACCATGATAAAATGATTATAAATCCCACTTCCTTTCATGGGTTATTATATGATGGAATGATCATGATTCCTATGTATTTTTAATAAGTTTTAATATGATTAAATTTTTATAATACCCATTTAATTTCACGGGTTATTATATGATGTTTATAAAACCCATCTCATTTTATGTGTCATGAAAAGATGAATGTTTTATTATCTTGTCGAAAACATATGCATGATTTAATTATGTGATGGGTGGTAACTATATCTCCCTCCACTTCATTGGGAAAATATTTATATCTCATGATGTAGATTGGGATAGAATGAGGAGTGAAATTTGTTTAGTAAGACAGGGCTGGAATGAGGAGTGATCTTGGTTCGATATGACAGGGCTAGAATGAGGAGTGAAATTGGTTTATAATACATGTAAAACATAAGGAGTGAACTTGGTTCAGTAATACATGGCTGAAATAGGGAGTGGACTCAGTTTAGTAATACAGGTCTAGAACGTAGTGTGAACTCAGTTTACTAATACATGATTGGAATGGGGAGTGAAATCGGTTCAACAATATAGGGATGGAATAAGGATTAAACCCAGTTCACTAAAGGACTTTATCCAGCAATATAGTCTTAGGAGTGAACCTTGACAACTAAGATATATTTGGGAGTGAACCCATTACACTAAGATGGACTTGAAATTAATACTTAACTACTATGTAAATCATTTTATATGTTTATGTGTATGCTAAAATTACAGGTCTTATTCTTATGTTATCATTTCATTCCTGTCTTATAAACTACCAATATTTATTCCATGTCTCATGTATATGATCTTTGATATATAAGGTATGATCTTCAAATTTGATTCTCATGTTCTCATACCCTTATGCTCATGTTATGCTTATATATATCCCTTATCTACCCTAACTGAGCATCTAAGATCACCCTTTCTTATGTTTCCTTTCCCTAGGTTATAAATAAAGGTTTTAAGTATGAGTATTAAAGTGGAAGAACTTTATGGAACATTTTTATGATATTTTACCAATTTAGAAGATTATTTTCCAAGTTTATGAATACACTAAAATGTTATAATCCTCAAGTATATACTATTGTAATGTGTTTAATATTCATTTAAAATGATGTAAGATCCATGTATCTTAATCCTAGGTCATTATATGGTGGCCCAACGATAAGAGGAATAACGAGGAGGATGAAATAGTATTTACATGTTCTCATTTTGAAATTACCAGAGGAGGCCTAACATGCATGCATGGGAAGATAAAATGGGACTTTAGTCACTCTTATTAAATACCAAAAGTTAACTTCAACAGACCACCCAAATGAACCTATGAATTTCAATCCACTTGCTTGAATGAATTCTCCAAGGTCAAATGTAGTGGGGCCCTTGTCTCTAAAGTCATGGTGGGAATATTTAAAGTCTATAGGGTGGTGCCAAAAAGTATTATTGGTGTATATATTATCCCCTAAAGCCATGGAAATGTGTAAAAAAATATAAATTATGGGTTATGTTCTTTATTTTTTAGGATAGGTTTTTAGACATGTGTCTGTCTCTTTTGGATATAAATAGAGACCTCCCTATATCCCTTAAGGGTCAATTATGAATTTTTGTGTTTTTTTGGAATTATTATTTTTGTGTTTCTTTTATTCTTGGATTAAAGAAAGAAATTATTATCAAAGGAGTGATAAACCATTGTGGTTATTTATAATTAGGTTTTAAGGGGTATGTCTCCTTGGTTTCTTAATTGATTATCCCCCTTACCCGTTAGTTTCCTTCACATTTATTTAATTTTTATTTCTCCCACTTTTACCCCTTGTGTTTCCACTTTTTTCTCCAATGAATATCACACACCCATATGGTATCATATCAAGAAATCAAAAATTTAATTTAGATTACATATATACAATAAATAAAAAATAATATTATGACGAAAATAATAGTATATTAAAAAACACTTTAAATTGCTCATTGAATTATCTTTATTTTCCTTAAATATTGAATGGATTTGGATCCTATATTGAGTATCCAAATCCCATCTTTGTGGTACCATTTAATATATAATACATTTTCAACACTGGTGCCACTGAAAAATTATTGTGATCTCCAAATGAAATGGTTATCCTCAATTTATTTTTCATATGAACCTATAGTTGTTTTAGTTACCAGTAGGATAATTGACCAATTATTATTTAATGGATTTGAGACATTTAATATGCACACTGTTTATGATTCCATTACGAATGGATCATCCTTATACCCCTCCACACTCTAATTCATCTTCAGAAAGACCATTTCATCAACTTTCATTACTCTCTTGTTGTCAACCCATTTCTAATGGAAAATTAGTACTTGAAATGATGTATAATATTAATCATATATCTATTCGATGATGCCAAAATAATAAATATTCTCATAAATTAGACTTATATACTTGGAAGATGATATGTGCATCACTTCCACCACAAGTGTTACTTCACTATTTTTCATCATATTGTGTTCATCATGATCCTTTGTATAGAACATATAACCATTAATTATAAAACCAATATAATATATAATATTTTAATTTGGTCCCCTAGCTAGCCACTGAAGTCGTTCAGCAATTGAATTCATTTTTTTAGATAACTCCTTATAAATATAATATAATATCTTTCCTATAAACTATTGATTATGTGTATTTGATATCCATACTTCATATCTTGATGGATTCTAATGTGAATCGTGGATCACATATACATAGAGGATTCAAGATAGAATGTGAAATGAAGGTTAGAAGGAACAAAAAAGCATAAGAACCAATTCATGGGATTGGTGGCCTAATTTCAAGTGGAATAATGGGGAGATGAAAGAGTCATTACATGGAATTATTTTAAAATTCCAATAGGATGACTGACATGCATCGATGCGAGGAGACAATGGGCATATAATTATAGGTTCCGAGTGCAACAGAAGTGTGGGATGGATGGTGCCAAACATTAATTTTTTCCAAATTCAATGAAAAATCTGGGATCAATAAGATGATGAATTCTAGTATCGATGGAATTGAATCAAGTATTTACATAGAGGAATAGAAACCCGAGACCAAGAGAGAGGACCAAAATATTTTGTTGATAATTAATTTAATTTAATTAAAGAATTACCTCCAAGGCGATTCTTTCTTCATTAATGCATTCTGACAAATATCTGTAGGCGTGCTGTCATTGTGTTATTGAGATCAAGGTAGATATCCTCCAGTGATGATCCACACATTGTCCACATATCTCCAAACATTGATAAAGGAGCCTCTAAGTGTTATCATGAAAGATCCTTGCACTTGTAATGCCCACCTTCGATCACCTTGAGAACTGATTCCGAAGCATTCTCCTTGATTCAGTGGAGGTGGATCACTCTCATTCTTGAGAGTATTCTTGGAGAAGAAATAACTCTCTAGGCTTGAGAGATTTTCTCCAATTAATTGTGAACAACCAAAATCATGTCTCTTTTCCAGTGCTTGGCTAATAAGAGAATAATATAACTAGGAATTTAATTCACTAGGGTAACTATAAATAACTTACACAAGTGCCTTAATTATTTTATTAATCCTAGTGAAACCCTCATGTCAAATAATAACAACAACATTATTATTTCTTAACATACTATTAACTTACGAGTTATAATAAAATATTATTTAATAAAATAATATTCAATATTACTATTTCTAAACAGACCCTTAACTCAGTCTACCAATCCTCCACCACATTTATTGAAACTTGAATAATGACTATTTATTTATTAAATAAATATCATTGCAATATTCGCTAATAAATATATAAATATTATATTCACTAAATAGAAAATAAATATTTATTAACTATTTCACCCACATTATATTCTATCAAATAACTAGTGTTGAAATACATGCGATTAAACATCCATGAATAATTATTAAACGACAACTGAGAATAATCTTTATTCAACTTGTTAAATAAAAAATAATATATTATTAAACTGAGATACTTGATACACTTAGTGTGTGACACTCTAGGCCTCTTTCTCAGTGGAATTAGGCAGATCAACCCAAAGTCCAAGGTTAGTGTCTAGAAACATGCCAAGTCACCCATAAATAAATAATTTAATGCTACAATGACATGTCATATCATACAAACTCTTACCATGTACTATAATCCCTTTGTCTCGATATCTCCAATTAAGCAGGTTGCATCCAAGTGCTATAACCCCATGCAGTCAATTTCTCATTATTGGACTTCTCAAAATTTCAACTTGCCTATAGAACACCATGGCCATGGATTTATTTATCCTATATCATTTCCATCAAAGTGCCTGAGATATAAATTTTTGTTATGGAATAGAAGGGACAAATCCTTTCTCTCATTATTCATTAATGTAGTATTACTTGTGACACACCCAATATATCTTACCTCGCTATGAAAATATATCATTACATTTTTCTCCAATACATCTATATACGTGAGTCATAATACCCATTATTAATAATATTAATGTATAATGACCAATACACACATCTGTAGATAGGAAAATCCAATGACACTTATAAATGTGAGTTTATTATTATTGAGTCTCGTTCTCATAATATTCTCCCGAACATTACTATGGGAGTATACCATGATAAGGTGCCTCAAAATCCTATGAGTATCCACCCCTAATATCCTATATCATATGTGTTCCTTCAAATGATATCATCCAGTTATAGAACATATATTCAAGAATATATTCATGGCACTTCCGGGTTCTCATCAAAGTAGATATCCTCTTTGACTTTTTAGTACGACGACTACTCTTTGGAAATTATCACATACAATGTTATAAAAAATAATAATAATTATGTTATAAGGACATTATTAATGTCAATAAAATGAATATATGTTTATAATAAATTACAAAAGAAGTTGGTTCTAGGGAACTAACTCCAAAAAACTTCCACTTCCACGAGAGCCAACTACTAACGACCTTCAGTCTCCTAGCTCTCACATGATAGTCATGCTTATGCTGAGATATGCCCTTAGTCAAGGGGTCCAACACATTCTCTTCCATGGATACTATTATCAATACAACTTTAACCATTTTATAAAATCCCCCAAGAGGTGATACTTCTAGAGTATGTTCTATGTTTTTTGATGTGACCTTGTCTCTTTTTCAAGAGCCACCGCTATAAAATTATCACAATATAATGTGATAAGGTCTTTAATACTAGGTACCACATAAAGATCATAGAAAAATTTCAGAATCCATATGGATTCCTTGGCTACATCAGAACCTTCTATGTAATCAGAATCCACTATAGAATTAGTTACAACTAGCTGATTTGAATTCTTCCAGCTCATAACTCCTTCGTTGAGATAGAAAAAATATCCCGATTGGGGACTTCATATAATTCTGATCTACTTGAAAACTTGTATCAGCGTACCCTATTATGAAAAGATCCTCATATCCTCCACACACTAAGAACATATCCTTATTTCTTATTAGATACTTAAGGATAGTCATAATAATTGTCCAATGCGGTTCTCCTAGATCTGCTTGATATTTTCCTACCATGCTGAGTGCATAGGAAACCTCAAATATCGTACATAGCATGGAATACATGATATATACTATCACTAAATTGTATGTGATCTTACTCATTCTATCTTTCTATTATTATGTATGGGGACACATTTTCTTAGAAAGTTGTATGCCATGTGACACTAGAACAAATCCACTGTTGGATTGTTCCAGAGTAAATATCTTTATAATCTAGTCAATATATTTACTTTGACTTAGTACTAGAAGCTTCTTGTATCTATAAAGTATGATCTTGGTCCATAGAATGTAGGATGCTTCACCTAAGTCTTTCATGGAGAAGTAAATTTTCAACATGTCCTTAATAGATTGTAAGACTGGTATGTTATTTCTAATAAGTAATATTTCATCAACATTTACTACTTTGATAATGAATTCATTCAATTAATCCTTTTTTAAAAACATACCTCACATTAATTATTAATGAATCCTAATTCTTTTAGGGATTCATCAAATCGAATGTTCCATGACCTAGATGCTTTCTTTAGTCTATAAATGGATCTCTATAAATTGATAATCATTTTGGCATCACCCAGTGTCAAAAACCCATTTAGTTGTGTCGTATAGACATCTTCTTGAAGGCTCCCATTATGGAATGCAGTTTTGAAATCTATCTGCCAAATCTCATATTCATGGTAAGATTCTATGTGAAGTATGATTATTATGGATTTAAAAATGGAAACTGGCAAAAAGGGTTCATCATAGTCAATTCCTTGATGTTATTTAAAACCTTTAGCCGCAAGACTTGATTTATAGGTTCTTACTTTACCTTCCATATCTAGTTTCTTATTGAATACCCATTTACACAAAACAAGATTTACATCAAATGAAGCATCAACTAGAACCCAAACTTGGTTCTGATACATGGAATCCATATTAGAATTCATATCTTTTATCCATATTGTAGTTTTTTAGTTCTCTACTACCTCCTTGTAGTATAGAGGTTCATCATTATCCACAATAATGAGTGACCATCCTTAGTGACTAGAAAACCAAATCTCTCTGGTTCCCTTACCTCTCTTACACTCCTATATAATATTAGTGTTTCAGGAACAACTTCTTCCATGGGGACCTATGGAACTTGTTCCTGTACCAAATAATTTGTATCTTGAGCATTAAATTCATAGAAGTCAGTCTTTCTCCCACTATACTTTTGAGTATGTGCTCCATCTCAAGAAAGAATGCTTGTTTGGAAAAAATCACTTTCTTGTCTGAAGGGTTGTGTGGGTAGTATCCATTTTTTCCTTGGGATACCCTATAAAGATACACCTCGTTCCCTAAGGTCCTAGTTTGTTTCTTGATAAATCCTTAATAAATGCCTCATATCCCCATACATGTGTATGCAATGAGATGGGTTTCTTTGCACTCCATATCTCAAAGGGAATTCCATTGACCTCTTTAGTTATTACTTGGTTTAATGTATATGTTGTAGTTTGTAATGCATATCCCCAAAAGGATAATAGAAGATCTTCATGAATCATCATCGAACTTACCATGTACAACAAGGTACAACTCCTCCTTTCACTAACACCATTCCACTGTGGTGTATAAGGTGGAGAGAGTTGAGATAGAATCTCAAACTCCCACAAAAATTTGATGAAATCTTGGTTATGATATTCTCCACCTCGATCTGATTGAAGCTTATTTTTCTTCTTACCAATCTGATTCTCTACTTCACTATTTAATTCCTTGAATTTTTCAAAGGAATCAGACTTATACCTCATCAATTAAATATATCCATATCTAATCAAGTCATCAGTAAAAGTTATGAAGTAAGAATATCCACCTCTTTCTTCTACTAGAAATAGTCCACACACATCAGTGAGTACCAATCCTAGAATCTCTTTGTCCCTTTCAACCTATCCACCAAATGGCGATTTAATCATTTTACCTTATAAACAAGTAGGACATCTATCAAGTGGTTTTATCTTATAAGAGTCTAAATAACCATCTTGATAGAGCTTCTTCAAATGATTCTCATTTATATGACCTAGATTGTGATATAAAAACTACGTGTTATATGAGTCATGTGAACTTGATTCATTATCGATTCAAAGCATTTGGTATTCATAATTTAATATATAGAGACCATTATTTAAATGTTCTATACCATAACATATATTGTCCTTATAAAAAAAAATATTTTTGCATTTGAAAATAAACCCATATGTATCTAAACTTGATACATAAATTATATACTTGGTAACACTTGTTACATAATAACAGTCATGTAAAACCAAAATCATCCTATATTACAATGAAAGGTGGTATCCAACAATGGAAAGAGAAGCTAGCCTCGAACCATTGGAAACATGTAGATCCACCTATCCTCTAGAAATTTTTCTAAATTTACTTGGTTCCTATATTTGAATAAATATTTGAGCACCACAAGCTGTATCTAATACTCAATGTATAGAAATGGAAATATTGCACTTGATAACAAACTCACCTTTGGCTTCCCCTTGCCTCTGGGTGTAGTTCCTCTTCTAGTGGATTGAATTGCCATATAGAAAACACACTACCTCATTTTCCTTATGATACCTTTGGATCTTCTTCTTCTTGGTCAGATGGGGCCCAAGGGATTTAGACTATTTATATATATTAGGACACTTTTCCTTGTCCTTCCTCTTCCTATTCACCATAAGGATTGTGCATTTTTCTTGCCTGATGTCCTTATCCACTTGGCTAATTAAATTAAGAAGTTATAATAGACTCTTCTGCTTATTTTTCATATTATAATTCAAAATAAAACTTGAGAAGTTCATGGGAAGTGATGATAGTATGATATTTGTATGCAACGCATCTTATAAATCAATCCCTAATATGTATAGATGATTAACATAGCTAATAAGATTGACTACATGTGGTCTAGATAGCATAGACTCTCCAAGATTAGTGGTGAACAAAGAATTGGATATCTCATACCTCTATTGTCTCACCATATATTGATTGAGATCCCAAAGGCAAGAAATCATGATATAAGCATCCATTTCCTCATATTACATCAAGAGATCATTTATCATGGATGATAGCATGAGGCACTGAACATCCATAGCATCATTTATATGTTTATCATACAAATATATCTCCTTATCACTCACCCCATTTCTAGACACAACTGGTAAAGGTTCTTCCAACACATATAGTTTCCTTTCATGGTAAAGGACGATCTGAAGGTGCCTTTTCCACTCATGGAAATTTGTTCTGGTGATAAGGTTTTCCTTCTCGAGTATGGATCCTAATGATATGTTTGATGTCATTTTTTATGCCGTTTATACAAACTAGATGAACATACTTTTAGTAATTTATCTGATAAAATTATTACAAATAAATAAATAAATATTCATTAGTCTTCGATTATTTTATTGAAACCCAATGTCCCTCACCATTGGATTCAAAATATCATGTAGCTTGGACATTCTAGCGGAAAGGATCTATATTTCCCTTAAAATTACCCCAAATTTTATGGTCAAGAAATTTGATAGGTTTTAAGTAGGAATTAAAAATGAAAGAATACATTAAATCACAACTCCTGGATCTGTTGAGTGGACTCCCCAATCCTGAAATCCTTAATTTTTGATTTCCTCAACCTTTGCCTCTCAGTTACACCATGTCCTGCTTTGGTAGTCAACCCTTGATGTAAACTATGTCAAGTCAACCCAAAGCCTTAAATTATAATTCCCCAATAATTAAAATCACCCCAACATTGGTTGGTAAATCACTTTGAACTATGGTTTGATTTTATCTGAAGTAATGGAAGGCTATACTGACTTAATATTTTATTGAGGGATTTTATCCTTTATGCATAAATTTCCATTTATTATCTTTTCACATGCTTGCTATTATTAAGTGGGATAAAATTATGTTATTAACCATGTATTAGATAATATTTATGCATAATCCAGTTTATTTTAGTTCCATATTTCATTCTTTTTAATTCACTAATTATGTGATTGTGACAAAACATCCACAATGGAAAACCATACAACTGACGAAAATAAAATAAAGGGCATGATCACAAGGTTGTTCTAATGGTTATTTTATCTAGTGGTTGAGAAACTAACTACTTAACTAGTTGATAAACACCTTTAACCAATTAGGTTCATGTTTACAACTTTCCACCTGTCAAGCTTTATATCTCCTTAGATTGGTTTCAACTCAGCTCTTAACTTTAACCACCTCCACTATCTTGGGAGATCTATCCATTACATATGATTTTACTCACACACAGGTGAGGGGTAAAAGGGGGTTTACATAAAATAAACCATGGGAATGTAGGCCCTACATATTAATGAAGAGAGAAGGCACAATGACAATAATTTATTTTAATAATAAATTAAAAGGAAAACAATCACATACAAAAGTCTAGTCTAGCTCATGATCATCAACATGCTTACAGTGAATTACTCATTGAATAAAACTAGCATTAAATTATTTAATAATTCTTATTTATGATAAATCATGCTTGAATTGATTAATTATTATATTTAATTAATCAATCCTTTTATCTTAAATCTTTTTTTGAATTTACTTGATATTCACATCAATTATAATTTTAGTCAATTTAATAAATTCATTTAAAATTAACTGTATACATAAATTGTACCTTGGAAGAAACCCAGTGAATACCCATCCAAAATTACCCAACATGTATTATACTTGTATATACTTTATTCTTTGTGTTATTTATCATTCTTGTAGAATTATAATTGTAATAAAACTCATACATGATGTGGAGATGTTTGAAAATTAAACAAATTTTAATTAAACATTATATATATATATATATATATCAAACACTTATCACATGTTGTGTCCCAGCTTTATGCCCACATGAAGGTACATGACTTAAGGGTTACATAATATAATAATAAATTTTAAATTTGTGTAATCTAGAAAAAGTACACATCATGTAGATCCGACTACATGAAGTGTATCCTTTTCACCATCCATCTGAAGTACATGCCTTGTGAAATGACGTGTGAGGTGTACTTCAAAAATCTTCGGAGTACACAGTGTTTCTATTGGGACACATTATGTGTAGAGTCTATGCTATACAGTCACCAGCTGAGAAATCTATGTATGGGATACATGGCTCAACCCTGACCCAAAGGGACTACATGCCATGTCCAATGGGCCGCACGACATGTAATCTGACAACCATGTGCCTATCTGTCCCGGTTAACATGCGGTGTAATAATTAACTACACCATATGTCATAAATGTACACAACTTGAGTAATTTATGAACTACTCTTGATGCATTGAATGAAACTACGTGACATGTAGATCCAACTACATGGAATGTACTACTATGTTACCTAGAATAACCCTTGTCACATCTGGATGAGTTCCTTGATTTAATTTTAATCATAAAATTAATCATTTCTATTAGATCTGTGAGAAATTATAGATTAAGAAATAAATATTATCATTCAGATTAAAAATAATTATTAAACTTTAATTTCAAAACTAAATTAAAATGTGTAAATCATCCACAAATTATTTAAATAATTATAAAAAAAATAATATTCCCACTCTGATACCACTTGTAGGTTCTGTGCGTAGTGGAAGCATGGGAGGGAAGATGCCCAACTTTAATTTTTACCATATTCAATGAACAACCTAAGATCAATACAATGATAAACTCTAGTATCCACAGAATTAAATCAAGGAATTATAAAAAGGAATAGAAACCCAAAACCAAGAGAGAGGATCAACATATTTTGTTTATAATGAATTTAACTAAATTTTAGAATTACCTCTAAGGTGATTCTTTCTTTGTTGATTCATTCAGCAAAAGATCTGTAGGTGTACCGTCATTGAATTGTAGGGATCAATGGTAGATATACTCTAGCAGTGATCCACATGTTTTTTATGTATCTTTGAACTTCACCAAAGGAGTCTCTGGGTGCTGGAATAGAAGATCCTTATGCTTGAGATGTCCGCCTTCAATCAACTTGAGAACCTATTCCATAGCATTCTGCTTGATCTGGAGGAGGATGATCACTCTCATTCTTGAGAGCTTTCTTGGAGAACAAAAATCTCTCTAGTCTTGAGATATTTTCTTCAATTCGTTGTGTAAAACCACAATCATGTTACTTGGATAATAAGAGAATAATATAACTGGAAATTTAAATGACTAGGGCAATAATAAATAATTTCCACAAGTGAAATAATTATTTTGTTTATCCCAATAAAATCCCCATGAAAAATAATATAAGAAACATTATTTTTTCTAACACATGTTTAACTTGCGAGTTATAATTAAATATTATTTAATAAAATAATATTCAATATTATTATTTCTCCTCAGACCCTTAACTCAGTTCGCTAATCCTCCACCATATTTATTGAACCTTTAATAATGACTATTTATTTATTAAACAAATATCACTACATTATTCACTAATAACTATATAAATATTATATTAACTAAATACAAAATAAATATTTATTAATTATTCCACCCACATTATATTCTATTGATTAAATAATGTCAAAATAACTGAGATCAGACATAAATGAATAATTATTAAACCACAATCGGGAATATTCTTTATTCCACTTGTTAAATAAAAAATAATTTATTATTTAACTGTGATACTTAATACACTTAGTGTGTGACCCTCTAGGCCTCTTTATCTTTGGAATTATACTGAGCAGCCTAAAGTCCAAGGTTAGCATCTAGCAACACGCTAAGGCACCCATAGAGAAGTAAGTTAATGTCACAATGACATGTCACCTCATATGAATGCTTATCATGTAATATAATTCCTTCATCTTGATATCTCTAATCAATCCAGTTGCATAAAATTTCCATCATACCATGTGCTCGATTTCTCATTCTTTGACTTCCCAAAATTTGAACTTACCTATAGAACCCCATGGAAATGTATTTATTTAGGCTATATCATTACCATCAAAGGGCTTGAGATATCAACTTCCATTTTGGAATATAACGGAAAAATCCTTTCTCGCATTTTCTATTAATTCAGTATTACTCATAACGCACCCAACATATCCTACCTCACTGTGAACATATGTTGTCATGGTGTTCATCAATACATCTAAGTGAATGATTCATAATACCCATTAATTATAATCTTAATGTATAAGGACCAATACACACATATTCTGATAGGAACCTTCAATTACACTTATAAAATTGGATTTCCTACTAGAGGGTCTCATTCTCATAATATCCTCCTGGACATTACCATGGGCGTACACTATGAGAAGTTTCCTCAAAGTACTATGAGTCTCCACACCTAATAACCTGTATCATTTGTGTCCCTTAAAATTATATCATCTGAAAGTAGAACATATGTTCAAGAATAGTGTAATGACACTTCTAGGTTCTCATCATAGTAGGGATCTTCTATAACCTTTTAGTGAAATATCTAATCTTAGGAAATTATCACATAAAATGTCATGAAGAAGAAAAGTCATGATGTGATAAACAGTTTATTAATATGCATCCAATGAATATATATTTATCATAATGTACAAAAGAATCTGGTTCTAAGGAACCAAATACAACAATAATAACTTTTATTATAGCCCAAAAGTGAAATAAAATGGACCAGTCAAATGATCCTATGAACTTAAATCCACTTGATTGAATAAAATCTCCAAGGTGAAAATTGGTGGGCCCCTTGTCTCCAAATATATGGTGGGTATCTTCAAATTCTGTGGAGAGGTGTCAAAATTCATCTTAGTCGATATATTTTCCCCTAAATCCTTGTACATGTATAAAAAAGTCAAATCATGGGTAAGGATTTAGACTATTGTGGGCTAGGAATTTTGACATGCATTTTTATCACTTGGATATAAATAGTCTCCTCCTTGTACCCATTAAAGGTTAATTATAAATTTGAGTGTTTTATAAGATTATTATGCTTATTTTTCTTGAGTTCCTGAATGAATGAAAGTAAGGATTATCACAGGAGTTATTATGATTTTTGGTGATTTATAATTTGGGTTTAAGGGGAAAGTCTCCTTGGGGTACTTATTAATAACCCCCATCCCCTTTTATTTCATTTTCAATTATTTAATTTCCATTTGTCCCACTTTCACCCCTTGAGTTTTTTTTCATTTTTCTCTAATTAATATGACACACACATATTCTATCCTACCATTTTGTTTAAGATCTCAGAAATGGAAATCCAATTCTTCATTTTTCCATTTCTCCCATCAATTTATTCTCCTTGTTCCAATTTTCATCCACCAACAATTCTGGATGAAACTTTCATCTTCCATTTCTTCCTATTTCTATTCGAGTTTCTAGAAGTATAATATTTAATTTTTTTATTTTAGAATCACATATTTATTCTCTATTTGGAAACATTGAAATATGACATGTATATTTAAATACATAGATAAATAAATTTATTCTATAGATTCACTCTTGTGAAATATAACAATTGAAAAAATGGATTCCAATTGAGATTAAAGTTCGTGTTATCTCACTATTTTACATCATTACAATGAGATTGGTGCATTGTTAAAAGTTTTATGTTTTTTATATTGATCACCACAAACACACTCTTTGTATCTCATTTCTTTATTATTTTACTTGAAAAAAATGTACAACAAAAAAATAAAAAGCAAAAAAACTATAATACAAAAAACTACTCATTTTAAATGTTGCGTTCAATCAATTAGTATCAAATTAGATTTAATTTTCTTATCCACAATATTATTTGATAAAACCATATCCAACCTTCAACCATATCTATTTATTACTTTCTCTATTGGGCTCCATTTACTCAAACCCTTTTAAAATCTATTATTTTTGAAGTTTTTCATGAATTGATTACTTCTTACTAGTTTAATTATTGACTATATTTAATAATTCTAGTAGGAACCAAATTTATGTGCCAGAAATGAGAGGACCCTTTTTAAATATTTTAAAAAAGGACAGAAATAGTGAATGGGGAGTTAAAAAAAATGGCGATTGATGGAGAAAGAAGTGAGATCGACCATAAATTATTTTGTAAAGCTATTGTTGATCAATTTATAAGATTTAATGCTAGGTTGAATGATGTGAAAAATTCTTCAACATTAAGGGTTATACAAAGGAATGAATTTTATGAAGGTGGTGAATATTTTTTGGATTACAAAGATTAATTTCATAGGTGATGACAACATGGTGATAGAAGATAAGGTTTCTTATGAAGCATCAAAATGAAAATTTAAAACTTTCATGTGTAGATTGACCTAGAAATTTATTTGGAGTGGGAGTAGAAGGATGAAAATGTGTTTGGGATTCACAAATACTAGGAGGAGGAGAAGGAAAAGTTTGAAATGCTTGTGTTCAAGGATTATAAAAGTGTTTAGTGTGAATAATTATGAGTGAGTCAACGATCGAATGGAGAAAGGACAATATGAACTTGGGATGAAATGAAGATAGTAAGGAACAAAAGGTACATTTCTAATTTGTTGGAGGATTGAGATGATACTGTGGAAATGTTAATAAAATAATTAAATATAGTGATTCAAGTTGTAGTGGAAATTAAAACCTAAATTGACATGGTGGAGTTAATATATAAGGTGGTGAGGGTAGAAAAGCAACTAAATTCTCAAAGGATTCAAGAAATATACCAATGTTTTTGTAATGATAACAAAAAAGATACTAAATAAACCTCTAAGTGGAATGGAACAAAACCAAAGGACTTGAAATTAGTTACAAAATAGATAGAAGATTACAAAAAAAGTTATTATATTTTAATTCAAAATATAATGGTGACATCCTTTGTGAGAGCTCTAGTGATGATGAAATTTCCACTTTGGGGGATTGTTCAGATGTGGAAGTTGAAGAACCCATACATGGAGATGAATTAGTGAAAATAAAAGATTTAAACATTCAATCAAAATATTATCATGATAAAGAGAAGTGTAATCATATTATTCATACAATATTTCACATCAATTTGAAGGTTTGTATTATGATCATTGATAATGGAAGTTATACTAACGTGGATAGTACCTTGTTATTGGAGAATGTGAGTTTTCCTACTCTAATTCATACTAGAACTTATATGTTATAGTTTTTGAATGATGGTTGAGAAGTGAGACTCAAAAAATAGTCCTTAGTTTCTTTTTTCTATTGAAAAATATCATGATAAGGTTTTTTGTGATGTTTCTCCAATGCAGGCTGAACACGTACTACTTGGAAGACCATGGAAATTTGATCATATAGTGATGTATGGTGGTACTTCTAACCACTTACATTTTAATTTAAGTGGTATAAATAATGTTATGAATCTATTGAGTCCCATATAAGTATATAAATATCAAGTGAGGATAGTGAAATAATACAAAATGGAAAATGAAATGAGTTAAAAATAATGTGGGAAAAATATTAATGTGAGTGATAAAAAAAGTGTGATTAGTTGAGAGAAAAATAAAAGAGAGAAAAAATATAGAAAATGAAAAGAGTGTAAAAATTATGAGTGAAAAAGAAGATATGAGTGGCATGAAAATAAATGAGAGAAATTAAAGAGTTAAAAACAATATTATTGAGTGGAAGGTGTGTTTTTTTCAAAAAATGTGAGGTGAAAAGATATTTATTGGGAAAGAAAGTGTTCTTACGCATTAGTAGGGATACTTACCTTGCAACTAACATACTTCAGTATTATTGTCCTTATTATGTTGTGTCTTTATTACCATAATATGGTGATTGATCAAGGAAGTGTTTCAAACTATTTCTATTTGATCCAGGTGGTATGGTATGGAAATACCTACTAAAAGTAATATTTTTGGACAAAATAAAATAAAATCCCATGCATTGAGGATATATTTGTTTTCATATTTTAGAGAAGATCAATGGAAATGCCTAAAAGACTAGCTTACCCAACTGGTATGGAAATTTGAGTGATACATTTAGTGTTATTGGTCTCTCTCCCTTTGAATATACATATATGAGGATGAATCCTTTTGAAGAGAGAGGGAATGATGAGAATCATGCTATGAATATGCATGGATTATTTGAGAGTGACCATGAAATAAAGTTTAGAAGGTGCAAGGTCACAAACCAGGTCGGGCCACCATCTGAACCAACATCTGACCTGGTCTGCGATAAGTCCCGATGGGTTTTCCCGATCCCCACAGGCTGGCACAAGTGCATGAGTATCAAAAACAATACATGGGAATGATTTTCCCTAAACAATAAACACAAAACCACTAACAAGATAAATAAACTGAAACTGGAAAAAGACAACCAAACATGCCTTTAAACCATAGGTATATTTAAAGTGTACAATTCAACTAAATACCAAAAGGGTACTACAAAAATATAGAAAACTAAAACTACAATACCAATCTAAGAAACACAAGAAGATACATATCCAAGATACTGACCCCAAACTCCATGCGAAGACCATCAACAATTTGAACCACCATCGCTAAACATGATGACACAACCTAGGATACACAAAGAACAAGGTCAACATACACCCAAAGGTGTATCTAGGGTGTGATCCAAGAGCCCAGTAGGATACCACTGGGAGAAGATTCCAAGAATAACCATTTAATGATGAATACTTTTTATAGTTAAATAAATAAAAATGGAAATAAATTCTTGAGAAATATTTACAGAAAACAATTTTTAATGAAAAATGTTTTAAATGAAAACAATTTCAAAGACATGAACTTAAATCAAAGCACACATGCACACTTAATTTTAATATAATCAAAGTGTCATGCGAGTGAGCGTAAATTAAACAAGGAGAACCAAATATGGGAGAGTCCTTGTGGGAATTAGCTAGCGTGGGTACCTATATCTTCTTGAATTGGTGAAGATTGGCTTAGAAACTATGACCCTTAGTCATTCATATGTTCAGTTAGTATTGCATTCGTCGGTCCTTCTAAGTGAAATAGGGCTGAAGCCACCCTCAGATCACTGTCCCGCTAGTCTAGTCCACCTCCATAACTACCCAAGCTTCCCTATTTGTGCTGAAACAAGTTTCAAGTTCATAATGGGTGCACATCACATAAACAAGCCAACCAAAACACCACGCATGACAAGATACCATTTACACCATCAATTCCACTTTTAAAATCCAACATCATGTCACATGTCACATTTATGCACAAAATGCAAATAGGGTACTTACACACATAGAATCGCTATTTCCACACCCAAATGGAATTTTGAAATATTACGCACACCAAAACCCTGTCCAAGAAAGTCTCACACCATTTACATAATTTGATAAACCCTTTAAAAATTTTTATAAAACAATTATAAAAGATTATCACCGAGATTTATAAATGAAAGCACACTCAAAATCCCCATTTTGAAATAAGCACATAAGAAAATATTTTTAGAACAAAAACTACATCACTTACACCATTAATTAAATTTTTTTAGAATTTAAAGAAAAAACTTTTATAATTAAAAAACCACCAATAATATTTATTAATCAATTTCAAAAAAGTGCCGCAAGAATTTAAACACCAAAAAAACACTCAAAACCTCTTTTATGAAAAAACACATTTTGATACCACACAAAAACACACAATGCATCTCTTTCACATTCAAAAAAACCAAATGAATAGTTTCTAAAACACTGATAAATATGTCAATGTTGGTTTTCACAACAAAACATATTAACATCACATAAAAATTTATACCTCAATACAAAACAAGACAATACACATGCCAAAACCCACCATTCACACACACAATATCCATTTTGAAATAATACACACTTACCAAAATGGTCCTTAACCCAAACGCACACCCAAACTCTTCTCAAACATGAATCACACTTCAAACTCAATTTAAGAAATAATTGAAACAATTTATTTTTAGAAATTTCAAAAGAACACAATAAGGAATTTCATCAAGATTACACCAATTTTTTTTCATGTAAGGTGCACGTTAAAATTTTAATGCACATAAAATTATTCAAAACTACTTCCAGAACACACTTTTCAACACTTCTACAATTAAATGAATCAACTGCACAATTTAAAAGACCATTCCCACGGTTGGAAGAACTACCCAATAATTTATGAAAACAATTTTTAGAATATTCCGCATGGATAAAAACACAAAAAATTAAACCAAAAACCCCTCTTTGACTGAATTCATTTTGACAATAAACCAAAACACATTCTGCATATTTTGTAAAATGAAAATAAACAATTCAATATTTTTGTTCATAGAAAACTCACCTATATCACATATACATATCAAAACTCAATTAAAACTATATTCTCACCAAAAAAATTAATTAAAACATATGATCAATTAATTTAAGAAGAAAATTAATTCATCAAATAATAGTTAACCGTGGAACCACCTACCTTAGGTGAATAAATTGGAAGAAAATGGTGAGAAAATATATCTGCACCTCAATCACATCATCGAGAGGCAAGAAGGACCCTAAAAAAGAATTTGAACCAAATGAAACGATTCAAAATAAACCCGTAAAATGGAACCAACACGCTGAAGAACCAAAACTCAAGAAGAAGAAAAATAAAGAGAAGATACTCCACTAGAGGGGGTTGCGTGTGCAGATGAAGGGTGAGGCAGTGGTGGGGAAGCTGAAGCTAGCGAGGCTACTGGCCGAGAGTAGGGCTGTGGTGCTAGGGCCTCACCAGATTGGAAGAAGGAGGTCGGATGGTGTGGGTTGTGGCATAAAGGAGTAGCCGGTTGGGAGGGTGTCATGACGTGAGTCCATTCAAGGGCGGAGGTGGGGAGTTCACAACCTGGAGAGGGTAAGTCCATTGCATGGACGTTTCCAGACGGGAGGAGAGGGAAGCAGGCGACCGATGCTAATGGAGGTGCCCGGACAAGAGGAGAGGGAGGCGACAGTGTGAGGGAGCCACAAAGCAAGGGGGTGCGACGGATTTCGGGGACAGGGGGTCCAAACCCTACAAAAAAACAAAACTAAAAAGTAAAAAAAACTAATAATAATAATAACAATAAACTAAAATAATAGTATTAATAATAAATTAAATAACTTAATTATCATCACTAATAATAATAATAATAATAATAATAATAATAATAATACTCAATAAAAATTAATAATATCCTCAAATAATAATAATAATATTATTATTAAAAAAAATCATTATTTTTTTCACACTTTCCTTCTTTTCTTTTATTTTTATTTCAACAATATTTTAATTTTATTTCTCTATTATTAGCTCATTATTTTTAATTAATTGAACATCAAGCAAGCCATGTGGGGAACCAGGAAAAATTGCGCGGTGACCTGGGCGAGGCCGCGTGGCTTCGACCGTAGTGCACTGAACGTCGTCAAGGCTAAAATGTATGTTTTTAAATAAGAACTCAAAATTTTAAGTCGGTCTTCAACCCGGACTACCTGATGCCCATAAAAATTAATAAAATAAATAATGTAAAAGCGGAGGGTGTGACAATTCTCTCCCCCATAGCGCTTTCCGTCCTTGAAAATCCACAACTAAGATTAGACCCCAAAGTAGAAAACAAAACCCTCTTATGGTTCAAAGAGGATGCCCACAACAACCATATAAAAGAGGCAAACTCATCATACTTAGAGAAAATAAGTTTCATGATAACCTCAAGAAACCTATAAAACACTTTCACTATGTGTCACCCACCCCATCGAGATAGAACACCTCTAGTTGATTGATTTAGGAAAGGAAATCTCATACCCATAAAAAACAGCTTCACAAGATGAAACACCTCAAGAACCACTAAATGAAAACCACACTGTTTGTATGGAAGGAACAAACAATTACAAAACATCTCCAAGGAACACTATTATCACTTACCACCAATCTATCTTAAGGAAAATAACTAAGTGGCCTACATGGGAAAGCCCGAAGGGGATCCCCGACATTAGAAACCTACCAATGCCTGAGATGAGACTGGAAAACTGACACGAGGATCCCCAGGCAGACTCCCCACCATTATGAAAATTCCAATACTGATTAATTATAGAGAAATTTGTGAGATACCCACTATAGATCTTTCCACAAATATAACTAAAAGAAGATAGAAAAGTTTAAAAATTTCAGGATAGTGACCAAACAACCCACCACAAGGTGCAGGGTGGGTACTGCCCAACTACCAGAGTGTCAAAACCATGACCCAAGACAAACCAAATTCTTAACATCCTTGGATGAGAACTAATCAAAATTTAGAACAATTTCCCTAAAGATACCCCATAAGAACCACTAAAAGTGATTACATCTGATGGGACCCAACCACTGGGACATTAAGGTAACAATATGACCACACCTCCGCATAGCCACAAGAAACCCCACACACTCTAACAGATCATTCAGAATAGAACATCTATATTAAATAATCTATACTACCTTTACCTTCAACACCTATGATAGAAATAAGGCCAGGGTCCCATACACTCCTAGGGTTCCTGACCATGCACCAACTTCACTCCGAGGCCTATAGCAAGAGCCCTGATGTTCGAAGAATCTCCTGCCTAACAATCAGGCATTGAAGACTCCCAAACAGATCTTCTCCTTTTTGGGGCCACATGCAACCACACCGCAATCGAGACAACACCAACAAAAACAACATACCATGAACTCCAACTACTACCTTGCGGCACATCCACCAATACAAGGGTTTATATGATATACATGCATCACCTCTTCACTGTAACTAAGAAACTTAAGAAGGGAATGATGCATGAAAAACACTCCCATTTGAACAAAAAAAAACAGAACTCCATAAGAGGAGGACACACTCCTATGAAAATAGGGATTTCCGTAGGATTCTACAAAATCCACCCTTTCTCTTCAAAGAGAACTCACACTACAAGATGCCACCAAACATGACCCTTATGGCTGATGAAATAACTATAATCCTTTCAAGACATCGTTCATCACTAATAACTTCAAACCGCCTTCAACCTTCCCCATTTGAATTCCTTTCACCGTTTCCAGGGGGGACCTTGAGACACAACATTTTCAAACTTCATACCTGACAACTCGGATGACTCAAAGAGGACAAAATTCCCTTGAAATCCCCTCGCATCTTTCATCCCTATTAAAGAGGATCCGATTAACCTAAATGGATAATGGATAAACATAGAACTAATAATCAAAATGGAGAGTCCTTACTTTAATCAACTGGAGGGTCGACCAAGGGAGAATTACCCATGGCTGCACTTCAATTACATGTTAATGATTTATGGGGGCATGTACTAGTCAAGAAAGAGAACCATGGACCCAATCAAACTAGTCAAATTGACAAGATATACTAGAATCGGACGTTAAACATGTAGGGGGAACCACTACAAGGGATTCCTAAATCACTTTTCAAAAGAAACCACTAACCACATGCTTTCAAAACAACTTAAAAATAAGTATTCATACTCAAGACATAAATCAGTCAAAAAGGATTCTTGGCTCAAAACCCATCACATCCAATATTTCCAAAACACAAGGACACACCACACAATCACCAGTTATAAAGACACCAAATTTTCCTTTAACATTTTTTTTGAAAATGAATGAAGATGGTGGGTTTCACAAACACCGATGGTGTCCCATGGGTCTCACACATGCATGTTCTCTTGCCACATCGGCACCCAACTCATGTCCATCCAGGCACTCTTCTGTTTGTTCCATTGACCATTTCTCTTTCCATATAAAATCATGCATGTGTCCGCCCATGAGAACATCAAGGATCAAAACCACACCTTTCCATTTTTAAAAACCAAATCATTCAGCCCACACTTTTCAAAACTTACACATCATTTTATTTTTAAAGAGATTCATTTCAAATCATTTTCCATGTCCAAATCATATTTACTTAAAAACTAGATTCCCATGAATCTAAAACAAAGAGACGAGGAACTATGTAAGAAGAGACTAGTGTCAGTGGGTGACCAGGACATATGGTTGGATGCCATACGCCAGTCATGCCACTGCCACACAGAGTATTCTTGGATAGTATCCCCATCTCCACATGACTTGCTAGACCCTGAGATATCACTAAGACCACTGGCCCTAAACTCTTTTCATTTTACCTTAACAAGATTAACCACAAGGACCAAAGACTCAAACAGACCCCAACTTACCCTGGTAACCGGAGTCCTGCCATGAGGTGTGTTGGCGAGGCACCTTACTCAAAGACAGGACATCGAGCCTCGATAACCTTATCTCTATTATATTGTGACTCTTCCTAAAGGAACATTACCCAAGAGATAAATCCTGCTCTAATACCATTTTATCACGAACCAGGCCAGGCCTCCACCCGACCTGACATCCGACCCATTCCGTGGAAAGACCCGAAGGGCATTCCCGATCCCCATGGGCTGGAACATGTGACTGAGTATCAAAAACAATACATGGGAATGATTTTCTAACACACCACAACCAATCAAATTAGCCTTTATGAATAGTAATACCCTCCTTTTGAAATTCTATAAATTTTATTTTTCAAAATGTACTAAATTTTTGCAATTAGAATATCTAAATTAGCCTAGGGTGAATTTTTGGTATTTTTCTGAAAACTTTCGACTTATGAAGAATAGTGAAAAACACTGAGTTATTGGTTAAAACCGAATTTTTATTTAAATAATTATTTATTTTATTTAAATTTATTTTAGGTCAAAATAAGTACATAATTCATATATATGTTCAATGTAATTCATTGGAGTCATTTTATATTAATTTTAGATATATAAAATTTTATTGAACTTTTTACCGTCTTTTACCCACCTCCTAGGAGATTTTCCAAATTTGCATAAAACATAATTTTACCACTTCTATGAATTGAATTTCAAAAATCTGAGAGACACGATTGATATAAGTAAGTAAAATTTAGTTCACTAAGATAATAATAATTTTTGGTGAATAATAACTTTTTACTTTTATTTACAGCGGTTAAAAGTAAATAGGGTAATTAAGGGAAAAAATGATATTATTTTTGCCCTAACAAATGTCGTAATTATATTGGATAAGTTTAATTCGACCAAAAAAAACCTTAGGAATAAAATATGACCCTTTAGGTCCACTTGGATTAGATTAGGACATTTATTATTATTTAATTCAATGAAGAGTTAAAAGAGTTAAAATCAAAGTTTAATAACTAAAAATTTTTTAATATAAGGTTATGCATAAGATAAATTAGACTAAAAATATTCATTATAAATATAAAAAAATTTCCTACATAATGGTATTTTATTTATATTTTTTAGACATTAAATAATTTAAATTATTTATGACACAATGATGATGCAGTAATTACCTAATTAAGGAAATATTAAAATAATTGATATTATAAATATCCAAATAAATGTAATTTGAGACTTTTTATGAATTAAAATAATTTTATAGGTTAATATAACATATTAGGGTTTATTATATTAATTTTGTTTGAAGTAATAATGCTGTTATGAATTTAGGAAAAACAAAATACCAAATAGTGTCAAAATTGACATAAAAGAGTTTTTAAAACAAATATTATATTATTAATTGATATTATATTCATAAAAATCTAATGTTCGTCCAAAAGACTTAAATTATGATGGGTGTATCATTAATGAACCACATCGGGTTATCTTGAATGTCTATAGTATGTTTATTAACCATATAATATAAAAATACAAAGAATCATGGTAAATGTCAAACTAGTTAACTAAGAGTTAAATATAAATGACAAGGTTAATATAGTGACACAAACCTATCTAAAATAAATTGTTTTAGTGTATTACGACCCATCCAAACCTTATCCTTTAAATAATCTATTTTGGAGCCATTAGAAACTGAAAATGATTTTATTAAATTTAATATTTCTAGTTTTTCCTAAGGTGCCCCTCACCCCTCCTATAAAAGGGAACTCCCCCTTCTCTCAATTTCACACCTTCAAAGCCATTATTCTCGGCCAAAACCTACCCAATTATCCTCCCAACATTACTCAATTAATCATAGAGGAATTAAATTGTACATAAAGCCAACCAAAGGAGCCCTTTTGAACAACTCAAAAGGAAACACCCGAAGAAGATGTAATAATTGTACCACCCTCTTCCAAGTTCTTTTCTTATTACACTTCTTATTTCCTTGTTGTTTCCATTCTAAAATAATAAATCCATTATCTTCTATATATTGTGATGTTATTATAAAAATGGTACAACCATATTAGTTATTTTATCCATCCTATTAATGAAAAAGTCACCACACGTGCGTACGTACGACTTACCATCTCTACGTCGTGGTGTTGTTTGTTATTCAAACATTTCATCATTTGGATGGGTATAATAATCATTATAACTAATTTAAATAATAAATAAAACATTATAATGATTCTGTATATATGATATAACATCCAATTATATATGATTTTAATATCAAAATAATGATATTGTCGCTCGTGCATACATACGGACTACCGTCTCCACGAACGCGATGAGATTCATTCCCTATAGTATCCATTCAAGGCGAATTTTCATTTGATGCTTAAAAATAATGTTTAAGGACTTGATATTATTCTGTATATGAATATTATACAACCTATCCATAACAAACACGGCTTATGTAATGAATCATATAAAAGAAAATGAGTAAGTTAACACCCGAAACAACGATAATACTAAAATATTATTAACAAAACAATATTAGAATATAATATATGATATCATATTTATGTACATGATTATTTAATAATTTAAAACCAATGTTTTAAGTATTATACATGAGGTTAACATACAATCGACTAAGGAAAAGAACATTTTAAGGGTTAATTCTACAACCTCTTCATTATTAAAGGTTGTTTATATGTAATTATCTACTGGGACATGTTTATCATCCACATCCATGTTTATTAAAATTTTCTTTCAATTTTTTTTACTATTTAATACAAAATGGGTTATAGTCATTTATACCCTTATTTTAACTTATACGTTTTTGAAAGGAATCTTTCCATCATTTTCCAAACAAGGTACTTTTTGTCCTTTTTGACAAATTTAAGGTAAGAATGTTTTTTTTAACTTGTAAGATGGGTGTGGCTATATTCCACCATTATAATATCGTCAAAACTTCCCTTAGAATCTTATAAGAATATTTTCAAAATTAATTTTTTCTTTATAATTATGTGACTCTTAAATGACTTCAAAATAGAAAGATATATTTCTCTAAAAAAGGTTTTGATTTCATCTATGTCAACATCCTTTGATGGATTTTAAGTTTATTTGAAGTTGATTTATTATGATACAAAACTTCCATATTGTATTGAATGTTTTGTGATATGTTTGACTATGGATGTGTTATTTTTATACCATTCATGGTTTATGGATAAGGTATGGACATTTTTTATGATATTTTTAATACGAATGTTTATGTTATGTTTAAAAATTTTTATATGAGGAATGCATTGGACTTAGTAAGTGATGGGTGGAGCCTGCTATAGCTCCTCAATGCATCGGGAGGTCTAATGAGACAAACTAGTGACTTGGCACAAGGACTTGACAAAATATTATTTGTAGTATTGGCACAAGCCCTTGACTATGTGGTTATGATAGTCTGGTATTATGAATTCCATCATTATGAAAGTGGATATTGATATTGTATGTGATTATTCGACTAGTAGAATATCCTTGTGAATAAGTAAATGGAATTATTTGATTTTATATTTTCCATATATTGCTGAAGTTCAAGTTTAAATGGTTTTTTTAGTTATACGTTTCCTTAAATGTTTATGCTTATCTATGAAAGTTTGTACTATATTGTTATCCTTACTGAGCATCTGATCTCACCCCTTTTTATGTTTTATTTTTTCCAAGATCTAAAGAAGTATTTTATGACTGACTTTTAGCGATAGTCAGAGGGGATATGAGTGTGGTATATTTAGAATATGTTATTTTAGTTTTTCAGTTTATGATGTAATTTAAGACTTATGAATGTATCTATTGATTCAAAGGCTACTAAACTAATCGGTCTTTCGAGAATTGATCATTTGTGATCATGACAATGTAACCTAGTAAATGCATTGACTCTAGGTAACTGGGGTCGGGGAATTAAAATTGGTATAAGAGTAGTTTAGTAATAACCTTGGAAACTAGATTTAGATAAACTCTAATTAGAGCACATAGCCCTAAGATATTTTTTGAGGATTAATATAGAAGAACATCCTAAATTTTTTGTAAAGTATATATTTTGTGTATTTTCTGAGCAATACATCCCTGTCTGGATATGAGAAGGTAGAGGTGGCTCTGGCACAAATGTACCTTGGAGTGAAAAATCAGACATGGAGTTTCAGGTTTGACCCGGGGTATCCTGGTACACGACAATGGGCCTTGCTGCACTCTTGGTTATGACACTCCTGGGGGATATGCTTAGGATAATTCATGATTTTTTTACAAACCATTATGAAGGATTTATGAGTATATACCTCTTCAAAGAAAACCTTTTTATGATTATGGATTATATCCATAAATCGGTTCAATTTATGTTAAGAATGTTATAAGTTTGTAATTATGCATTGCGATTTATAAACTAATCTATTGTATGCCATTTTATATAAATGGCTCCTAGTGGGAGGAATGGAAACTGTATCAATGCACGCACTCCATGTATAGAAAGGATAGAGTTTAAAGGAATTTTATTAGAAAAATAATTTCCTCATGGCCATTGAGCAGATATGGAAAGGCAATTTCTGAGTCTGAGGCAGAAGGAGGATGATAATTTCACAAAGTATGAAGCTATCTTTACTAGGTTAGAAAGGAATGTAGTAGATTATATACGTAACCCAAGTAGCAAGATTGGTCATTTCTTTGATGGGTTAAATCCATTTCTCCGTTGAGCAATGGTCTCAAAATCCTTATCGGCATACGAAGTCATTATCTCATGTGATATCAATACAGAAAAGGAATTCTCTAAGTCTTATGACTTTAAAGAAAATAAAGAGAATAAGAGATCTTCTAATCACTCTAGAAATGGAAATAAGGGGAAGAAGGGAAAAGTTGAATATCCATCCTGCAGTGAATGTGGGAGGAAACACCCCAGTACTTTCTTGATGGGAATGGGAGTCTGTTACAAGTTTGGTAAAAAAGGCCACTGATCTCATGATTGAAAGAGGAAAAAATAAGCTACAGATTTCCAATGATAAAATTGCAGGGAGATGGGACATTATGCAAATGAATTTTCTAATCATCAGGGAAACTTACCTCAGGAAAGGCGAAGGGATAAAGGTCAAGCTTATTCTATCACTGCTGCTGAGGTTGAAGCTCCCAAAGACGTGTTGGTAGGTAGTTTAGTGGTTTCCTCAAGTTTATCCAATGAATTATTTGATTATGGATCATCGCATTGTTTCATATCTTCTCAGTTTGCTAATAAAATTAGATATTTCCAATTTGATTTAACAAGGGACTTTTCAGTCCAAACTCTTAGGGGAAGTATCATTGCTAAAAAGTTTTGTAAATAAGTTACCATTAAGGCATATAAATGTTTTTTATCTGCTGATATCATCATCATACCCATGATCAAATTTGATACAATCCTTGGTATGGATAGGTTATCAGACCATGATGCAAAAACTTATTTTAAGAAGAAGGAGGTTACTATTTTTTTTGACGATGATAAAGAACACCTTATCTTTAGAGTAGAATCATCACAACCCAATTCTTATCTAGATCCACCCCCAGTAGCTCAACTAAATTCAATTATTGGGGAGGAAGAAAATTAAATAACTGTGGGTGAGGAAAGGAATGTTCAAATAGAGTATATACCTATTGTGAAAGAATATATTTATGTTTTTCCACATGATTTACCTAGACATCCTCCAGAATGAGAAATTGAGTTTTCCATTGACCTAATTCCTGGTTCATGGCCCATATAAAAGACCCCTTATAGAATGAACACTGTGGAATTAGTGGAACTAAAGAAACAACTAGAGGAATTGAGTAATAATGGATTTATTCACCCTAGTGTTTCTCCATGGGGAGACCCGGTTCCTTTTGTTAAGAAGAAAGACAGATCTATGAGGCTGTTCATTGAATACATGGAGATCTATTCTATAAAAATAAAGAATAGGTATCCCCTACCTCGCATCAATGATTTTTCAACCAACTGCATTGAGCTGAATACTTTTCAATGATTGAACTTTGATCTGGATATCATCAGCTGTGCGTCAAGAAGGAAGACATTCCTAAGATGGCATTTCAAACCAGGTACAGGCATGATGATTTTATAGTAATTCCTTTTGGATTGACTAATGAACCCTCTGTCTTCATGGATCTAATGAATAGATTTTTCAAGTAATATCTTGATGACTTCGTTGTGGTATTTATTGATGATATCTTGGTATACTCCAAAAGCTACGAAGATCATGAAAATCACCTATGCATTATTCTAAATATTCCTAGAAGACATGAATTGTATGGGAAGTTTAGGAAGTGTGAATTCTGGATTCAGGGGATTTATTTTCTTGGCCATATTTTCTCTAAGGATGGAATCTCTATTGATACTTCTAAGACAAGAGCAATCCAAGAATGGACAACACCGACGAGTATAATTGAGGTACGCGGTTTTATTGGTTTGGAAGGTTAATATTGATGTTTCGTCCAAAAATTTTGCCCGATTGGCTAACCCATTAACAAAGCTCACACGCAAAAGGGTTAAATTTTTTTAGACAAAAGAGTGTGAAGAATGTTTCAATGAACTAAAGAAAAGATTAGTCAATTATCCTATATTGAATCTACCATCAAGGAATGATGGGTTTGTTATTTATAGAGATGCCTCAAAGAAAGGAATTTGTTGTGTCATTATGCATAATGATAGGGTTATTGCCTATGCATCATGACAGCTAAAGATTCAAGATAAAAACTATCCTACTCATGATCTTGAGTTAGAAGCTGTAATATTTTCTTTAAAGATTTGGAGACACTATCTCTATGGTGAAAAATGTGAGATATATACCAATCACAAGAGTTTGAAGTATATTTTCTCACATAAATAACTCAACATGAGGAAAAGGAGATGGCTTGAACTACTCAAGGATTATGATTGTACTATACACTACCACCCAGGGAAGGAAAATAAAGTGGAAGTTGCTTTGAGCAAAAAAGATCATGGAGTTTTGAACAAGATGAGAGTTTAAAGGGATCTTATTCTCATGGATCTAGTAAAGATGGATATGGGAATAACCATGGAAGGTGGATCATCAAGAATTTTTCAAATGGTTTCCAAACCATTGTTAGTAGAAAGGATAAAGAGTTCTCAGACCGATGATGAAGAGTTTCAAAAGAATATTAAAGCTATGAATGATGGGAGATTGAGTGACTTTGTGATGGAATTTTGAAATTTGGGAAGAAACTTTGTGTTCCCGATATAGCTGATCTAAAAAGAGAATTATTGGATGATGCTCAACATTCCAATTTCTATATACACCATGGTAGCACTAAGATGTATAAATATTTGAAGGAACATTTTTGGTGGGACAACATGAATAGGGAGATTGCTAATTTTGTGTCAAAATGTTTGGTTTGTCAATAAGTGAAATTTGGGACGCAACTTCCTAAATGAGTTATGAAACCTCTTCCCATACCTGAGTTGAAATGGGATAATATTATGATGGACTTTGTCATAGGAATACGAAAGACTCCTAGAAGGAACAATGCAATATGGGTCATTTTTGATCATCTTCCCAAGTCAACACATTTTCTTTATATAAGAGAGGATTTACCACTTGAAAGTTTAACAAAACTATATATTAATTAAGTTGTAAGACTCCATGGTGTTCCCCTATCGATTGTTTCTGATCGTGATCCCCATTTCACATCAAGATTCTGGAAAAGTCTTTAGAAAGCCCTGGATACTGAACTTTGTTTGAGCACTGCTTACCACCCTCAAACCGAGGGACAATCAGAACAGACAATTAAAACCTTAGAATACATGTTGATATCATGATCACTTGACTTTCAAGGTATGTGGGATCAATATTTACCTCTGGTAGAATTTTACTATAACAATAGCTTCCATTTAAGTATTCAGATGGCACCATATGAAGCGTTATACAGAAAGCAATGTCACACACCCACCTATTGGGATGATGTTGTTGAAATAAAACTTGTAGGCCCAGAACTTGTGGAGGAAATGATGGAAAAGGTGAAGGTAATCCAGACCCACATCAAAGCATCTCAAAGTAGGCAGAAGAGTTATGCCGATAACCGAAGGAAGGATTTGTAATTTCAAGTTAATGATCATGTTTTCCTGAAGGTATCTCCATGGATGGGAGTTATATGTTTTGGTAAGAACGTTAAATTGAGTCCCAGGTACATCATACCTTTCGAAATTCTAGAACGAATTGGGGTTTTAGCTTACCGTTTGGAAATGCTGCCAAATCTATCCAAAGTTCACGATGTGTTCCACGTATCACTGTTGAAAAAATACATGCCTGAGCCAATGAATGTACTCACCGATGAAGAATTAGAACTGGAACCCGATATGTCTTATTGAAAAGAGCCTGTAAATGTTCTTGATACAAGGGAACAAGTGCTGAGAAACTGGACGACTTATCTGGTAAAAGTTCTATGGAGAAACTATATGATGGAGGAGGCAACGTGGGAACTTGAGGAACTTATAATGAAGAACCACCCGAGTCTTTTTCTGCAGTAATACTCTTGAAATTTCGAGGATGAAATTATTTGAAGGAGGTGAGAATGTAACTCCCCAAGCTTCCACAGTACGTTTCCCTTTGAATAATACAGTAGCGTGTGTTGTACGCAACTTTGAGTTCTAACACACCACAACCAATCAAACTAGCCGTTATGAATAGTAATACCCAATTTTTGAAATTTTTGAAATTTTATTTTTCAAAATGGACTTCATTTTTGGATTTGGAATATCAAAATTATCCTAGGGTGAATTTTTTGGTATTTTTCTGAAAACTTTCAACTTTTGATGAATAGTAAAAATCAATGAGTTATTGGTTAAAACCAACATTTTATTTAAATAATTATTTATTTTATTTAAATTTATTTTAGGTCAAAATAGATACATAATAACTATATAAGTTCAATGTAATTCATTGGAGTCATTTTATATTAATTTTAGATATATAAAATCTTATTGAACTTTTTATCGTCTTTTACCCATCTCCTATGAGATTTTGCAAATTTGCATAAAACTTAATTTTACCGCTTCTGTGAATTGAATTTCAAAAATCCAATAGAAACGGTTGATATCAGTAAGTAAAATGTGGTATGATAAGATAAAAATAATTTTTGGTGAACAGTAACTTTTTACTTTTCTTTATCACGGTTAAATATAAATAGGGTAATTAAGGGTAAAAAAGATATTATTATTTCCCAAACACATATCCTAATTCTATTGAATAAGTTTAATTATACCAAAAACTACCTTAGGAATAAAATATGACCCTTTTGGTCCAATTGGATTAGATTAGGACATTTATTATTATTTAATTCAAAGAAGAGTTAAAAGAGTTAAAATAAAAATTTAATAACTAAAACATTTTTAATATTAGGTTATACATAAGATAAATTGGACTATAAATATTCATTAAAAATATGAAAAGATTTCCAACATAATTGTATTTTATTTATATTTTTTTGACATTAAATAATTTAATTTATTTATGACATAATGATGATGCAGTAACTACCTAATTAATGAAATATTAAAATAATTGATATTATAAATATCCAAACTAATGTAATTTGAGAATTTTTATGAATTACACTAATTTTCTAGGGTAATATAACATATTAGGTCTGATTATATGAATTTTTTTCGAAGTAATGATGCTGTTATAAATTTAGCAAAAACAAAATACCAAATAGTGTCAAAATTAACATAAAAGAGTTTAAAAAAAATTATATTATTAATTGATATTATATTTCTAAAAATCTAAGGTTCGGCCAAAAGACTTATATGATTATGGGTGTATCATTAAAGAACAACCTGTGGTTCTCATGGATGAATATAGTAAGTATATTAACCATATAATATAAAAATACAAAGACACATGGTAAATGTCAAACTAGTTAACTAAGAGGTAAATATAAATGATAATGTTAATATAGTGACCCAAACATGTCTAAAATATATTGGTTGAGTTAATTTCAACCCATCCCCAACTTATTCTTTAAATAATCTATTTTGAGCCATTAGAAACCGAAAATGATTTTATTCTAAAATAATATTTCTAGATTTTCTTAAGGTGCCCCTGACCCTCTTATAAAAGGTTACTCCCCCTTCTCTCAATTTCACACCTTTAAATACATTTGTCTTGGCCTACACCTGCCCAATTATCCTCTAAATTTTCCTCACTTAATCCCAGAGGCCTTACTTGGGTCAGAAATCCATCCTATGGAACCCTTTTGATCAACTCAAAAGGAAACACTCGAAGAAGATGTAATAATTTCACCACCTTCTTTCAAGTTATTTTCTTCTTCCACTTATTCTTTAGTTGTTGTTTCCATCATAAAATAATAACTCTATTCTATTCTATATAATGTTATGTTATTATAAAAATGGTACAACCATATTAGTTATTTTATCCATCCTATGAATGAAAAATTCACCACACGTGCGTACGTACGACTTACCGTCTCCACGTCGTGGTGTAGTTTGTTATTCAAACATTTCATCATTTGGATGGGTATAATAATGATTATAACTAATTTAAATAATAAATATAACATTATAATTATTCTTTATATATGATATACCATCCAATTATATACTATTTTTATATCAAAAGAATTATATTGTCGCTCGTGTGTACGTACAGACTACCGTCTCCTCGAACGCGATGAGATTCATTCCCCATCATATCCATTCAAGAATAATTTTCATTTTATGTTTAAAAATATTGTTTAAGGACTTTATATCATTCTGGATGTTACTAATATACAACCTATCCATAACAAGAATGACTTATGTAACAAAACATATAAAAGAAAATGAGTAAGTTAACACCCTAAACGACGATAATACAAAAATATTGTTAACAAAAAAATATTAGAATATCATATATGATATCATATTTATGTATATGATTCTTGTATAATTTAAAAACATTTTCTTAACTATTATACATGAGGTTAACATACCATCGACTAAGGAGAAGAACAAGTTAAGGGTTAATTCTACAACCTCTTCATTATTCAAGGTTGCTTATATGTAATTATCTACTGGGACCTCTTTATCATCCACATCCATGTTTCTTAAAAATGTATTTAAAAACATTTTTACTATTTAATAGAAAATGGGTTAAAGTCATTTATACCTTTATAGGAACTTATACATTTTTGAAAGGAATCTTTTCGTCGTTTTTCCAAACAATGTACTTTTTGACCTTTTTGAAAAATTTAAGGTAAGAATGTTTTTTTAACTTATACAACGGGTGATACTATATTCCAGCTTTATAATATTGTCAAAGCTTCCCTTACAAGATAATAAGAATATTTTCAAAATTAATGTTTTCTTTATAATTATGTGACTCATAAATGATTTCAAAATAGAAAGAGATATTTCTCTAAAGAAGGTTTTGATTTCATCTATGTCAACATCCTTTGATGGACTTTAAGTTTATTTGAAGTTGATTTATTATGATACAAAAATTACATATTGTATTGAATGTTTTGTGATATGTTTGACTGTGGATGTGTTATTGTTATACTATTCATGGTTTATGGATAAGGTATTGACATTTTGTATGCTAGTTTTAATAAGTATTTTTATGTTATGTTTAAACCATTTCGTATGTGGAATGAATTGGACTTAGTAAGTGACGGGTGGAGCCCGCTATAGCTACTCGATTCATCGGTAGGTCTCTTGAGACAATATAGTGGCTTGGCACAAGGCCTTGACAAAATCTTATTTGTAGTCTTGGCATAAGGCCTTGACTATGTGGTTATGATAGTCTGGCATTATGCATTCCTTCATTATGAAAGTGGCTATTGATATTGCATGTGATTATTCTACTAGTAGAATATCCATGTGAATAAGTAAATGGAATTATTTGATTTTATCTTTTCCATATATTTCTGAAGTTCAAGTTTAAAAGGATTTTGTTTTAGTTATACATTGCCTTAAATGTTAATGCTTATTTATAAAATTTTCTGCTATATTGTTATCCTTAATGAGCATATGTGGTCACCCCTTTCTATGTTTTATTTTTCCCAGGATGTGAAGAATTATTTTATGTCTCACCTATAGGGATAGTCAGAGGGGATATGATTGTGGTCTATAGAGACTATGTTGTTGTAGTTTTTCACTTTATGATGTAATTTAAGACTTATGAATGTATCTAGTGTTTCCAAGTATACTAAACTAATCAGTCTTTAGACACTTGATCATTTGTGATCATGCCAATGTTACTTAGTAAATATACTGAATTTTGGTAACTGGGGTCGGGGCGTTACATTTTCCCTAAAAAATAAACATAAAACCAGAAACAGGATAAATAAACTAAAACTAGAAATAGACAACCAAACATGGATTTAAAACATAGTCAGATTTAAAGTCTATAATTCAACTAAATACCCAAAGGGGACTAAAATAATATAGAAAACTAAAAATACAATTCCAACCTCCAAGAAACATGATAAGGCACATCCCCAATCTACCGACACCAACCTGCATGCGAAGACCACGAACACCTCGAACCACCATCGCTAAGCATGATTCCTCAACTTGGGATAAACAAAGAACATGGTCTACATACACCCAAAGATGTATGCAGGGTGTGATCCAAGAGCCCAGTAGGATGACACCATGATAAGATTCCATACATAACCATTTAATGAAAAATACATTTTACAGTTAAATAAATAATAAAGGAAATAATTTCTTGAACAATATTTAAAGAAATTTTTTTTAAGGAAAAGTGTTTTAAATGAAAAAAATTTCAAAGACAACAACTTAAATCAAAGAACACAATCACACTTACTTTTAAGATAACCAAACTGTCATACTGGTCAGCTTAAAGTAAACAAGTATCACCAAATGTGGGAGAGGCCTCAAGGGTGTTAGCTAGCATGGGTCGCTAGATCTTCCTGTCTTGGTGAAACGTGGCTTAGAAACCACGACCCTTAGAATGTTTGGATTAGAAACCACGAAACTCAGCAAAACTGGCTTAGAAACCATGACCCTTAGTCATTCATATATTTAGTTAGTCTTTTAGTCATAAATCCTACTAAGTCAAACAGGGCCGAAGCCACCCTCAGATCACTATCCCACTAGTCTTGTCTACCTCCCTAACGGCCCAAGCTTCCCACTTTATGCTCAAATAGGTTTCAAGTTCATAACAGGAGCATATCACATAAAAAAGAATATAAAAACACCACACATAACAAGATACCATTTACACCATCAATTAGGCTTTTAAAATCCAAGATCACTTCACATGTCACATTTATGAATAAAATCCAAAGAGGGTACTTACACACACAGAGTCACTATTTTCACACCCAAATGGAATTTTGAATTATTAAGCACACCAAAACCTTGTCCAATAATGTCTCGCACCATTGACATAATTTAAAAAACCCTTTAAATCTTTTTAAAAAATAATTATAAAAGAGTATCACCAAGATATACATGAATCCACAATCAAAATCCCCATTTTGAATTAAGCGTACACCAAAATCTTTTTAGAACTTAAACTGCATCGCTTACACCATTAATTAACCCAATTGTAAATTTAAAGAAAACAATTTTATAATTAAACAAACATGAAGAAATTTTTTGAAGAAGTTTTAAAAATGTGTTTCATGAATTTAAAAACAAAAAATTCACTCAAAACTACTTTTATGAAAAAATTCATATTGATGCCACACCAAAACACACACTGTAGCTCTTTCACATTCAAACAAACTAAATGAACAGTTTCTAAAACACTGATAAATTGATCAATGTAGGTTTTCACAACAAAAATATTAACATCACATAAAAATTTATACCTCAAAATAAAACAAGAAAATACACATGCTAAAAACCACCATTTACACACACAAAAGCCATTTTGAAATAATACACACATACCAAAAACTCTCTTTAACCCAAACGCACACCCAAAATATTATCAACCATGATTCACGCTTCAAACTGAATTTAAGAAATCATTAACACAATTTATTTTTAAACATTTCAAAAGAACACAATAAGGAATTGCATTAATATTACACCAAATTTTATTTTATGTAAGGTGCACTTTAAAATTTTAATGCACATCAAATTCATCAAAAATACATATAGAACATACTTTGTACCACTTTCACAATTAAATGAATCAAATGCATAATTTAAAAGTCCATTACCATGGTCGAATGAACAACCAAAAAATTTATGAAATTAATTTTTAGAATATGTCGTATGGCTCAAAACACTAAAAATTCGACCAAACAACCCTATATGACTCAACGCATATTGACTCTAAAACAAAACACATTATGTATAGTTTGTAAAATGCAAATAAAAAATTCAACATGGTTGTTTACAAAAAACATAGCCGTATCACATATACATATCAAACCTCATTGAAAACTAGATTCACAACAAAAAAATTATTTAAAAAAATATGATAAATTAATTTTAGAAGAAAATTAATTCATAAAATAATAGTTTAATGTAGAACCACCTTCCATAGGTGAAAAAATTTATGGAAAATGGTGAGAAACTGCAACCACACCTCAATCACCCCATCTATAGGTAGAAAGGGTACCTAAACAAGAATTTGAACCAAACAAAATAATTCAAAATTGACCTGCAAAAAGGACCCAACCACCTAGACAACCAAAACTCAAGAATAAAATAAAGAAATAGAATAGACTCCACTGGTGGGGGTTGCGTGCACAGATAAAGGGCGAGGCATCGGTGGGGAATCTAGAGCTAGTGAGGCTACTGGACAGGAGAATGGGTGCGACACTTAAGGTTCGCCAGAATAGAGGATGGAGGTCGACTGGTGTAGGTTGTGGTGAAAATGAGCAGTCGGTCGGGAGGGTGGTGCGGTTTGATTCCATTCATGTGGGGAGGTGGTGAGTTCGCAATAGGGATATGGGGAGGCTGGCATATGGCTATAGGCAGACGAGAGGAGAGGGAGGTGGGTGAGCGATGCTAAGGGAGGTGGTTGGATAGGAGGGGAGGGAGGCGGTTACATGAGGGAGTTTCTAAGCAAGGGGGTGCGATAGATTTTGGGGAAGAGGGGGGGGGGGTTCGAACCTTACCAAAAAAACTAAACTAAAAAGTAAAACAAAAACTAATAATAATAATAATAATAATATACTAAAACAAGAGTAATAATAAAAAATAAAATAACATAATTATCATTACTAATAATAATAATAATAATAATAATAATAATAATAATACTTAGTAATTATTAATAATATCCTTAAATAATAATAATAATAATATTATTAAAATATTTCATTAAATGTTTTTTCACACTTTCCAACTTTTCTTTTATTTTTATTTCATCAATATTTTAATTTTATTTCCCTATTATTAGCACATTATTTTTAATTAATTGAACATTGGACAAGCCATGCAGTGAACTGAGTGAAGTTGCGTGGTGACCCGAGCGAGGCCGCATGGCTTCGACCACAATGCAATGAATGATTTCAAGGAAAAAATGTGTGTTTTTAAATAAGAACTCTAGTCAGGATTCAAGTTGGACTACATGATGTTCAGAAAAATTAATAAAATAAATAGTGTAAAAGTGGTAGGTGTGACATGTAAAAATTAACAAGACCCATTGGATGGGATTGGTGACCCAATTAGAAGAGCAAGATTAAGGGGAATGAAAGAGGTTTTATATGCACTTATTTTAAAATTACAAGAGGAGGCCCATAATTCATGCATGGGAGGAGAAAATAGTATTATAATCACTTTTATTAGATCCCAAAAGTGTGATTAAATTACCCACACAAATGATTCTATGAATTTAAATAAAATTTCATGAATAAAATCACCATGTTCAAAAGTTTTGGGCCCATTGTCTCTAAAGTCATGGTGGGAATCTTCAAACTCTTTGGAGAGGTGGCAAAAAGTATTCTTGATGGATATAATATCCCCTAAATCCATGGGCATGTGTAAAAAAAATCAAAATTGTGGGTTAGTCTTTATAATTTTTCAGGATAGGTATTTTTAAATGAATCTCTCTCATTTGGATATAAATAGCCACATTCGTATTCCCTTTTAAGGTTAATTATGAATTTGAGTGTTTTCTAGCTTTATTATGATTGTGTTTCTTATGTTCTTGAATGAATGCAAGTATGGTTTATCAAATGAGTGATCGACCTTTATGGTGCTTTATAATTAGGTTTTTAGGGGAATTTCACCTTGGGGTCCCAATTGATCATCCACTTCCCCTTTAATTTCATTTATATTTGGTTTAATTTCCCTTTCATTGATTTAACCCCTTGCGTTTTTGCATTTTTTTCACCAAAGAATACCACACATCTGTACAATATCTTATCACTTTCCTATGTCTAATAATTTCTTTGTTGGATTTAACATATAGATCAACCTATTCACTGTTATGTAAAATGTAAATGTGTGCTTTCTCCCACTATGTGATGGCAGTTGTAACAATATCTCTTCCCAAAATTCCTTTGCCAATAAGGTCTCTACTATGATGAGATTTTTGGATACTGATGCTATGAACATCTAATAGGTAGTCAGTACATAATTCAACAACTTCTTCAACAATATATCAACCTTCAATACAACATTCGGGCTAACTTTGATTCTTGACATACCATTTAAAAATATTCATATACTATTCAATGGGGGTACATCCATTTATAATGGATAGGTTCACATTGTTTAACCTCTATAACTAAGTAAATAATCAAATTAACCATTATATCAAAGAATGATGGTGGTAAGAACATCTCTATTTCACATAATATGATCACAATTTCTATATTTTGGATAAAAAACTTTTTCAAGGCTATAAATTTAATACGTATGGATTTTAAAAAGAAGAAGATTCTAGTTAATGTATATCATATATTTTTAAGCAGAATTAAATTTAAAACTAAAATCACCCAATCTTCCATCAAAACATGAAAATCATGAGATTTTAGACTCTATAACTTGAAATTATTCATTAACATGACATTCTTAATATTTGAAAAATAGTACTCCGGATCTTTTACACCATTAAGGATAATAAAATATGACAATTTTTTCTATTTGGATAGAGTGTAAGAAGATGGAGAAAGGAAAGTTCACCTTAGATCCTTTGTCGTTTCCAACTCTTCCCTTACCCCCTTATCAATCATGTTCAACCTAGCATTGATACCATATTTTTTTCTAGAAAATTTAGTAATCTAACAGTACCACTATCAAATACATTTTTTCCAACATTAATGACATCATGATAATATTTGATGTAAAAACGATTCTTTTATGGAAATTTAAAAAAATTGATCTCTTTTTTCCAACATAAATTCTAAATGTTTTTTGAAAATGCTTTACTAAAAAAGTTTCATTATATTTTACTTTATCACATAGTTGATCACCCATTAGTGGAGATAATGTTTTACCTTTCTTGGTATTCCTATCAAATTCAGTCATCTAGGATTAGTATTTTTTTCATATAGGTAAATGTTTTTGATGTCCTATAAACACAATCTTTGATGAATGTTTCATCCAAACTGAGTGTGTGCATTATTTATAAATGTTACAAACTAAAATTACATTAATTCTATATCCTAAAAAATTATCATATGAATGAAATTTATTTATCATCCTATATAATGTGGAGCTCAATGTCAATCCTTCACTTCTATGAGAATCATACATTGTAACACCTGTATCCCCCAACAATTTCAATTCTCCCAAAAATAGGGTTAAATAAACATCAATATCATTACTATGTTGTTTTGATCTAGATATAAGTAAATGAAGCATAATGTTTTTGCATTTCTTGTATTACCATGGTGGAAATTTATAATTTACCTACATAATTATCCATGTACTGTGAGTAATACTCTATAAACCAAAAAGATTTATTTTATCTGTAGATAATGTAGGACAGAAGTTTCTCAGCTCATTTCAAATTCAAGATACCCATAATCATTTTTCTTCCACCGAGGAGGGATTATTGGATGAAAATGTTTTTAATATTCAATTCTTGTATCTATATGACATGTCAATTGTCTTGCTATTTCATGGCCTCTATATAGTCTTCTAAAACACGGAATGATAGAAAATTACCATACAACTTTCAAAGGAACTGATTCAAATGTTTTTTATCAATTCATGTCACACTTAGGGAATTTTATGAGTGATTAATGGTCCTTGATAAATAATGTGAAATCATTTAGACAATCTTTCATTTTTTAGAGATCATACCCATTTAACATAACATTCGTTTAGCAACTTATGTTTGACAAGGAAGTTCATTTTATTTAATCGAATATCATTTAGGAGACTAAGTAGTTCTATAAAGTTTGTGTCACTTCATCCACTACCAGATTTCAGATTATATATTTTTGATATAGTTGATGATGTTTTGTATTTTGTATAACCAGTATACAATGGTCTCTTAGAAAAACTATTTAAATTCTGAAACAACACTGGAAAATCTTGAAGTTCATATAAAATTTTCATTTTCATTTCTTCAAAATGACCTCCGCCATCATTTACACTAGTATTAATATCAAATGATCCATAAACCATAGTATCCCAATCGGTGTGAAAATTTGGTTTCCCCATGTTTAGTCCAACATTTATAACTTTGATCTACTCCATGATAAAAAAAATTCTCCCAACTCTTTTGGACTAGTTTTTATTTAATAAAAACAATGTAAACATGAACAAAGGATTTAATAAGGTTCATAGTCATGCTCTATTTCAAACTTGATGAACTCTTTAACTCTATATTTTCACTCTTTTGTAACATGATTACCATGCATCCATTTTCAATTAATATCCATCCTATTAGATTCAAAAAATATTTATTTTGAACAATAAATAAATAAATACAGATAATATATTCATATCAAAGTAGAAATTTTTAGATAATTATAATAATGGAAACCCAAAATTTGAATGTTATCATTTATGATTCCTAAAAAGTTATCATTTTATACAATGGTGACTTAAAAAGAAACAACCTGGGGTAAACATGTGGTTGTTGGTCCAGGTTCTTGTTTTGATGTTGTGTTGGACAAAAATGTGGTAATTATAAGATAGATTTTGTAAACATTATTGGTTGGAGTCCAATAATATAGAGGATTTAATGTCGATTCATTTCTTTACTTGTTACGTAGTGGTCTACGTGGTGTTTCATTAATAGGGTTCTTAGGAATTTAAGTTAATGATATTTTATCAAATGATGAAACATTAAACTTCAACACAAGTTGAAGAAGTTTCCAAATGCGATTAGCTAAGGAAAAAAATAATATGATTTAAAATTTATAGAATCAGGGAACTAAAAAATGAAGAAGCAGATGAATTAACCTACTTAATAATGATTTGAAAGTTTCCTATAAAATTAATTAACATGATTTTAAAAAATAGTTCTCATTCTATCTAAAGGCATTGTAACACCCTATAATTTTTTGAAATCTACATTTTTCCAAAAAAATTTAATCTTTTATATGTTTTTTTGTTACATTAAATACCAATTTTAGATTTCATTACACCCAAAAATGAGTGTATCTTTCATTACATGCCACAATGAGTTTAAATGAAACATGATATAATTTTAAAATATTATTATTTAATATGATAGTTATCACCTAGACATTGGAATGATGACTATTAATATGATTAAATAAATTATGAAAATATATGGTCTAAACATGTGTATATAATTAATTCTCTGGTGACCAATTAATTATAAATGAAAATAAAAACCAATTCCAAACAAAGATAATATTTTTATGGAAAACAATTTTTATGTGCACAAACGAATTTTACCTCAATAAATCAAATAATTTTTTTGGAGAATTATTTTAATTAAATATTTATATTATATACTCAATAAAATGTTTAACAATCACATAATTTGTTTTCAAGTCATGAGATAAGAATAAATCCAATTTTACACTTAAAATTTTCTTTTTTAACTCTAAAAAGTAGTTGTGTCTCCTTTTGCAGACTTATTTTTTAAAATTTATTTTTATACATTTGTAAAATATATTTCAAAAAAATAAATTTATTTTTGAAACCATAATGTAATAATTATCTTAGTGTCATGTTTATAGAATTTTCTGAAAAGATAAATTTTTCAATGAATAGAGAAAAATAAGGGATTTTATTAAACACTACCTATTCATTCAAAGAATTTAAAAGAAATAATTTTTTTAATATGGATTTAAACATATTTTTTTTTCAATTATATATTCATTAATCCAATTTAGGTCATTGGAATCATCTTCATGTTTAATATTTATATAAAAACATTTCAAATTTTTGAAACTTTTTTCATTGGAAAATTGATTTTTCATCATGTCCGTATGATTAATTTGAAATTAATTTTTTTACTTCTATGAATGGGATTTAAAGAAATGGTTTTTATATTTTAAATCATCATAATTTATATTTTTTATTAGTTTAAACTTAATTTTTGACCATTTTTAATTGTAAAATTACTAAAAATTAATTACCACAGCTAAGGTGAAAATGGATTTACTGGGGGTTAAACTAAATATATAAGGGGTAGAATGACCTATAAACTTGTAAAAAACCCATTTTATATCCATATTTAAATATTATCACCTCTAAGGTCCAAAAATGGACCATTTTGGATCCTTTTTTTCATCTGAGAAATGTGGATAAACCTTATTCTTTTCAAAAAATTACAAGTGTGCCACTCACCTCACTTATAAAAGGCCACCCCTCTCACATCCTCTTCACAATTTTAAATCCCATTAGTTCAAAAAATACCTAAAAAAATAAAATCCTTAATTAACTATTATAATCATAGAATCTTTATTTTATAATATATATCCAACCTTATAATCCTTTTGGTGCAAACCAAAAGAAGTTGTCTGAAGAAGAGGTAACCTCCTATACTGAGCATTTTATTTTATTTATTCCTCCAACTCATTCAATTATTATTAGAACATGATGATATAAAATCTCAATTTATTTCATATAATGAGATGTTATAATTTTTATGTAATAACCTAAATGCTTCTCATCTTCCATTAAATGGGATATGAAATCATAATTCATGTGTACTATGGACTACTGTCTTGTGAACTGATGTTATTTGTTTTCCATCACAACCTCTCATTATGAGTTTACTATTTATATATGATATTTACAATAATATTATAATTTTTAATCTCAATAACATATATAACTTCATACTATGACAACCCAGTTACTTAAATAAATATTTAAATTTATTATAAATTTATAGTCAAATAATTAATATTTGTATAAATTAATGAATTTATACAAATGGAATGGTAACTTGACTATAGTAATAGTAATATGACTATTAGGAATAGTAATTTTTTCAATAGAATATTAAACTCACCTATGAGAGTATAAATAATTTTTTTACCCTATAAATGTAACCATGATATATTTAAATCTTGGAACAAGTTAATAAATATTTTGAAAATGATAAATTAATTGTTGGTATTTTTATGAAAACGAAATATTTATTTATAATTTTTAATTAATTTAAAGATTTTAAATAAAGTTTATTTCAAAAAATAGATTCATAAATTAATATTTTGTTGTCTTATGTTTATAATATAATTTTATGGTACCTTTATTTAATTTTCAAGGTGATATAATATCAGTTATAGTTCAAAAATTATTATTTTTTGAATAAATTATAATTTAATTTAAAAATTAAATTTATCAAATTTATATAATTATTTTGATAAAATTAATTTTATTTTGGAATTATACACATTTGAAAATTTTTGGGGTGAATTGTTGGGATTTTTTTTGAAATACTTGAATTTTTGATGAATAGTGAAAAATGACAATTACGATATATATAAATTACAAGTTAAATAAACTATTCCTAACATCATGAATGGTGTAATAACCATAATAAAAAAATTTCTTGAATTATTTTAATGTATTTGATGATAATTCTCAAACTATTCGTAGTCTTGATCCAAATTAATTAACTAATGAATAAAATAATAAAAAACCTTCCTCTCTACCACTATAAATACATCCCCTCACCCCTATTCTTCTCACAACTAAAATCCTTGTATAATGTTCAAATTATGACTAAATATTATACCAATACCCTTACCCAAATCCAATACCATCTGGTCTCACCAAAATTCCAAAACCAAAGGCCTTAAAGTGGTTCTCAATGAGGATAATTCAAGAGGTAAAAATCCTCTTTCATTTGATTTTATTTTATTTTTAATTCATTTTATTTTCTTATAATATATTCACCTACCCTTATATAAGGGGCATGAAAAATATAGTATCTTATATATACTGTAATTTTATCATGTTTATGGAAAAATTCATCATCATACTTCTTCTCCCCTCCCTCTTATTCTAAAAATAAAAACACTGTACGCGGTGTCGATTTACCAACATCGTGAATGATGTGTTTTCAATTTCCATCAGCACCTTTATTGATGGTGATAAAACCATTTTAATGGTTGATTTTTTTTAATGTTTACTATGTAACCACTTTTATTTTCTATAATTAACATATATACATAATATTAATTTATATAATGAAACTAGTTCTTGATTATCGGAGAACCTTCAAAATGATCTAAATGAATATAATTAATGATTTATCAAATTATTCCTTATCATATATGGAAAAAACTATTTATTATATGATTTAATATTATGGAAACATATTAATACCATTTAATTCCACTTCTGGATTTTCCCTTTAATTCGACAAGAAAATCCTTTACAAACCGACCATGGAAACCATGTAAAGAATGCACCTGAAACAATGAAAATAACAAAATATTATTAATAATTGGTTGGAATGATGTTATAAATTTATCATATAAGGTATTATAAAAATAAATATGTTTTGGTAAAATATTAATGACACTATTTTAACTATTATACATGAGTTTTAAATACATTTCAGGTAAGATGAACCCGAGGTAAGGGAATTCTTAACCCAATTTCTATTCTTTGGGTTAACCTTCAACTTAATTAATTATGTGGTACTAATATTATTTGTGTAATTAATTTTGTTTATATTATGTTTTATTATGTATATTTATAGTGTATACACAAATTCCTTTATTTCTATCAATTCCTAATTCAAATATATGTTTTTTATGGGACTTTACTATAAAAATCATCTTTTAATTTCTTTTTTTTAAGGAATGTTTTATATGATTTAAGTATTTTTGTTTTATGACTATGTTCTAGTTCTTGGGAATATTTAATGGTGAAGTGTGGGAAATATATCTCGCTCTAATTCATTGGGTCTGTTTAAGTTGGAGGTTGGTCATATGGTTACTCCAAGGGTAATTTTGATGGTTACACCATAATAATGGTTTCTTTGATTCTTTTTTTGTATCATACTGATATTTTTGTGCTCATAAAAGTTTTTTAAAACGTTTTTTTAATGTTTAAGTATGGTTAAGAGAAAAGGATAATCTAAGATGAATGTTGTGAAGACTTTTTCCAAAAAATTTCATGTTTTTATTATAAAATTTTGTATTATGAAAAAATGGATATCATTTTAAGTTGTACCACATTTTATGCTTGTGGGTTGATATGTATGAATTATATCCTAAATATATAAAAATCTAAACTTAAAATATCTAATATAATGTAAATTAATGAGTTCTAAAGGAATTTACTAGATTATTTAATGTTTAAGGTTGGTTCCTTATAGTTGGCTTCATAGCATGAGTTTGATAACCGTAGGAGTTAGGATGACGTTAATATAATACTATAAATTATATTTACCTTATGTTGAAATGATATAGAATTTAAACATTACCATGTTGCTTCATCTATGATATGTCTTTTCAGAATGGTTTTCCTTTGAAGAAATAAGGAATATGAAGTTGTAAGGAACCAATAGTCTAATATATTTTTGAATCTGCAACCTAGAATGGTAGGGATTAGAATTGATAATTTTATGAATGTATTGACTCAGATAACATAAGAAATAAAATATGGTGGCATGCATGAAAGAGAACAACCAGAACTACAACAATGGATCATGATGATAGTGGAACATTTTTTGTGGAAACACCCTCCTACATTCAGTGGATCTTCTGACCCAGTTGTGGATAAAGGATGGATTAAATCACTTGAAAATTTATTTGATATTATAGGGTGTTCATATAATTAATAGGTTAGCCTTTCCATTTAATTTTTTGAAGGTGAAGGTGAATAGTAGTGGTAAATATCAATAATATTAGGGATAATGAGGATATTTATGCCCTGAAAAGGGATGAATTTAAATATATTTTCCTTGAAAAATATTTTCCTAAGGTGGTTTGACTGAGGATGGAACATAATTTACTTGAATTGAATCAATAAGAAGAAGATTCAGTGTCTATGTATGAAGAAAACTTCACCCAATTGGCAAGGTATTCTCAAAATCTTATTCCTGATATTGATTGAAAAATCAATCATTTTTACTTAGAATTAAATACAATCTACTGAAGGTCTTTGTACTTCTAATAATTTAAAAGTTATAAGAAACTTTTCCAATGTTCCAAGAGGGTAGAAATGGAGTTTTCTAATGATCATATGTACTTTGAAAAAAATAATAAGAATAGGTATAGATGGAAAGTGATGGGTAAGAATCAATGAAAGAAATATGAAGGTAAGAATGTCCAGTTTCAAGTTTGTGTAAACTGTGGTAAAAATCAACTTGGGGAATACGTTAACAAAAACTGGAAGTGTTTTCGATGTGTTAAGTTTGTACATATGGATTGTGATTTTAATGGAAATGAACTTAAGATTAATTATTATAATCAAACTGTAAAGTGTTTTAAATTTGGTGAGATGGGTCATTATGAAAATACATACCCCAAGAAAGATCCAAATGATGGAAATAAACCAGATTATAAGAAGAAATGTTTAGTGAGATCTTTGTGACTACATCAACAGATGTAGGTCCATCCAATGAAGTGGTATCAGGTACTTTGTTTGTTTACTCAGATTTTTTTGATGTATTGTTTGATATGAGGTCTACACATTCCTTTATTTTTGAGAAATTTTCTGGTAAATTGAAAATTTCACCTTAAAAAATGAGTTTGGAACTTATTTTTAAAACATGAGGGGAAATATTTCAACAAAGTGTACCTATAATAATATTCCTGTTGTTGTTTGTGGAAAGACTTACCTAGAAACATTGTTGTTTTTTCCCTTAGTAGTGTTTGATGTCATTCTAGGTATGGATTAGATTTATGTTTATCATGCTAAGATTGATTTTAGAGCTAAAGAAGTTGTTTTTAAGAGTTTCATTTTGTATAAAAGAATGAACCCATACAATTGATAACATATCAGGAAGCTTAGAAACTTTTAAAAGATATAAATGATAGTTATCTTACTCATATTGTTCAAAATAATGGAACTGTTTAGATTAATGATGTGCCAGTGGTAAATCAATACCTGGATGTTTTTCATGATAATTTTCTTAGTGTTATACTTGACCTGAGAGTTGAATTTTCCATTGAATTAGTTCTACATGATAAAGCAGTTTCAAAACCCTCTTATAGAATGGATCAAGTGAAACTTCTTGAATTGAAAAATCATTTTTAGAAGTTTCTCGATAAATATTTCATTCATCATATCACTTCACCAAGGGGTCAGTCTATTTTTTTGTTAAAAATAAATATGGTTCCATGAGACTTTTCATTTATTATAGAACTTTGAATAAAATTAATGTTAATAATAAGTATCCTTTTCCTCATATCGATGACTCATTTGATCAGATTCTGGGAGCTCAGTATTTTCCCAATACTTATTTGGGATATGGGTACAATTAGATGAAGTTGAAGGAGGATGGAATCCATAAAATATAATTTTTCATGAGATATGGTCATTATGAGTTTGTTGTTATGCCTTTTGGATTGAAAAATTACCCAATTGTATTCATGGATCTTATGAATAGATTATTCCATGAATATTTGGATAAGTTTGTTATTGTTTTTATTGATGATATTTTAGTATTTTTATAATTTTATAAGGATCATGAAAGACATTTAAGGATTGTCTTGAAATCTCTCAAAGAAAAAAAGTTATACAAAATTTTTTGAAAATGTGATTTTTGGTTGCAAAAAATTTATTTTCATGGGAACATTGTAAATAAGGATGGAATAATTGTTGATCCTGCCAAAAAAGTCATTAATGAATTTCCAAGACCTAAAAATATAATAAATGTAATGAACCAACCCTAGTTACCATGATCTGGTGCATTATTTTAATACATTGGGATGATCACAAGAGATCAAGTCCTGAAAGACCGATCAATTTAACTGTCTTGGAAAATAGATTACATACATGAATGCTATATTACACTTTATAACATAAAACACAAAATAAATAATCCTTTTAGAATGCCAATATTCCCTTAGCTTCACCCTGTATATCAATCATAATATACTTCTTGGAATCCTGGGAAAATAAAACATAAGAAAGGGGTGATCTTAGATGCTCAGTAAGGGTAAATAATTTAGCGGAAGCTATAAAATTTTAAGGAAAGATGTGTAATAAAAAATATCCTTTTTAAATGTAAAATTGGACATAATATGGAAAACATAAATCAAACATTACAATATAAACATAAACATGGATATTCTACTAGTCGAATAATCACATGTAATAACTAATTGGATAATGGGGGAATACATAATGTCGGTCACCATAACCACATAGTCAAGGCCTCGTGCCAAGAATACAAATTAAAAATTTATCAGGGCCTTATTCCAAGACACTAGTTTTTCTCATGATATCTACCAATTCATCGATGGGATATATCCGACCCTACCCATCACTTACTATGTCCAATGCATTCCTCATATGAAAAGGGTGAAACATAACATAATCATTTGTATTAAAACCATCATACGAAAGGTCAACACTTTAACCATAAACCATGAATTGTATTAAAATAGAACCTCCATAGTCAGACATATCATAACTCATTAAATAAAATATGAATGATTGTATTATAATAATTCAACCTCAATCAAGAATAATACCCAGTAAATGATGTTGACATAGTTGAAAATGATCAGTAATACTCTTTGTGAGAAAAATCCATTTCTCATGAAATCATTTAAAAGTCACACAATTCATAAAGGAAGTCATTTAAAAGAATTTTTTGAATCAAAGTGTCCCATAACACTTTGAAACTTTTGAATGGAATTAACATTTTAAAATAAACCCGTCCATATAAATAAATCCTTAAAATCGTTTTGAAAACACAGACATTAATTAAATAGATTTAGAAAAATAAATATTTAAAAGATTTAAAATGATGATCTAGTAAAAGAGCCTCTTCCATAAATCCATAAAATATTCCTTTTGAAAACATTTTTATGACACATGTACTTGGATGGTAAATACTTCCCAGTAAATACTTACACATAAACAATCTCAGATAATAATGAGATTGAGGAATTAACCCTTACCTTGTACTTTATTTTGGTCAAGGGTACGTTTAAACTCTGGTATAATGACCATATTATGTTATTAAATTGTACCAGAACCATATTCATATTTATGATATCATAATTGATTCATTTATGACTTTATATTACCCATTTAATAATAATTTCCATGTTAAACTAACATTTTAGGTAATAATTGATTTCTTTATCGTACGTGTTTTAACTTGTTATTCTTGATCATATCATTTATATCATGATTTAATTTCTTCCAGAATATAAAAAATTATTTATGTATCACATATATTCAGAATATAAATATGTATATTATATAGATATATTAAATGGAAAACACTATTTATGGAGATGGTAGGCCGTACGTACGCATAAACGCTGTTTCTGTTTTCATATAATATTGAATAGAAGTAAGTAAATGAGATATATGTAAATATATATATATATATATATATATATTTCCATTAGAATTATTATGTCATATATTACTTACTTATTAATAATATATATTTTTATAATCATTGTTGAATGGTAAACGTGAAAATGAATCTAATCGCATCGTGGAGATGGTTAGTTGTATGTACGCACGAGCGATGATATTATTCTATTAATGGTGAAATAATATGTAATTGGATGGTATATTATATATAAAGAATCATTAACATGTTATATTTATTATTTAAATCAATTATACTCATTATTATACCCATCCAAAAAATGAATTGTTGAATAACAATCTACACCACGATGTGGAGACGGTAAGCCGTACGTACACACATATGATGAAATTTTCAATCATAGGATGAATAAGATAATGAATATGGTTATAAAATATTTATAATAACATCATATTATGTAAAAGTTAATAGGGTTATTTTTTTTATGGAATCAACTAATAAATAGGAAGTTGAAGAAGAAAATAACTTTGAAAGAGGTGATTAAATAATTACATCTTATTTGGGTTCTTCATTTTAATTTGAACAAAAGGGCTCCTTAGGTTGGATTTATGATCAGAGTAAGAATTATAGGTTGAATTTATGGTAGTTGGGAGGAGATTTTATTAGGGGTTGGCCGAGCCAAATGGCTTTGGAGGTATGAATTTAAGAGAAGGGGAAGTACCCTTTTAAAAGACAGGTGAGGGGCACTTTAGGAAGAGCTTGAAGTATTAATTTATTTTAAAATAATTTTCGGTCTCCAGCAGCTCTAAATGTGTTTATTTATAGACTAAGGTGGGGATGGGTCTAAATATTCTCAACCAATCAGTTTTATAGAAGTTTAGGTCACCATATTAACCTTATCTTTTAGATTTAACTCTTAGTTAAACACTTTAACTTTTACCCTCTCTTCTTATATTTTTATATTAAATGGTTAATGAACTTACTATAAAATTCCAAAAGAACCTAAAGTGGTTGATTAATGTCATATGTATCATTATATAATTACTCTGACCAAATATTATATTTTTAGGAATATTATACCATTTAATAAAATAGTATTTGTTTTAAAAACTCATTTATGTCAATTTAGAAACTATTTAGTTTTTGGTTTTTTTGAAAGTCATCACAAAATAATTTTCCCTCCCAAGTTCCACCACTTATGTTAACATGGATATTCTTTCATTTGTGCAAGTTAAAATTCCTCTGCGGTTGATTCTCTATGGATCTTTTCTCACTCTTCCATTCAAAATTTCAAAATATTTAACATATCGGATCGAGTCTTCACATGTGATTTTGTTATTGAGGACACTCATATTTTATTCTCCTTTGTTTGTTCTAAGAATAGATATAAAGATAGGATACCACTTTCGGATGATCTTACTTATCTATGTAATAGCATTCAAGCACCATGGTTTATAATTTGAGACTTCGATGCTATTCTCAATTCAAGTGAGAAAATTAGTCCTTCACATGCTACAATATCGATGAAAGAATTCAAAACCACTATCTATGACAAAAACCTCATTGAAATAATTATTATGGGTTCCAAATACACATATTTTAGAAAACACTACAATAGTGTGGTCAACTTCAAACTGGATAGAGCCTTCATGAATGTTCCTGCTTTAGATAAATGGGACACCATTTCCCGCCCCACCTTTCACAAGCTCCATTCTGATCGTCATCCTATTTTAGTCAATGTGTCCACCAAAAATTCTAAACATCCACTTACATTTAGATTTAATAATTTTTAGTTCTATAAATCTGAATGCACTGACATCATAAATAATTTTTGGCTCTCCATGACTCATTGCAATGATGCTTTTTCTTAACCTGCCAAATTAAAGTCTCTTAAACAGATGCTCAAAGGTTGGTGTAGCTCTCATGACAAAAAAATGAACAAGTAAATCTTCCTCCTTGATAATGATCTTAATCAACTTCAAAATAATAGAACCAATTCTGACTTTAGCAGTAATCCAAATCATGCAATCAACATTTTGATAAAGCTCTGTTTTTGATAACATTTAAAGAGAAGATGAGGAAAAAAGACTTCAAAGTAAAATGGTTATCTGACAGTGACATAAACACTAAGTTATATAATTCCCTTCAAAGAGATCAGAAAGATTGTAGACTACTTGCCTCTTTAAAGTATGGTGACATCATTTTAGACAACGACAATTATATTTCTAACCACATTGTTTCTTATTTTGAATCTATATTTAACGGCCCTGATAATAACAAAGACCCATTACCTAAGAAAATTACGATGGTGGTTAGTGATGAATATAACAAATTTATTCTTAACATTAAGATTTCTCATGAAATTAAAGACACTGTCATTAGTTTAAATCCTAATAGTGCTCCTGGCCTTGATGGATTCAATAATGGTTTCTTTCAACACTACTGGGATATTATTAATTTCGACGTTTGAAAGCTTGTCAAATACATATTCTCCAATGGTTTTCTCCCTTAGGGTGTAAACACACAATTTCTCTCTCTAATTCCAAAGATTGATAATGATTTTTAGATCCAGTTGTTTAGGCCCATTACCCTGATTAACACCCTGTATAAAATCATCATGAAAATCATTGCTAACAGGCTCTCTTCTATCAATGAAAAATTAGTATCTTGGAATCAATTTGGGTTTATTAAGGGTAGATCCATCCAAAACTACATTTGTATTACTTATGAGTGCTTTAACACCATAGAAAAAAACATCATAGGTGGTAATATTTCCTTTAAACTTGACATTAAATAATCCTTCAATACCATGGACTGGAGTTTTATTTTTAAAGTTCTTCAATCTTTTTGTTTTAGTGATACTTTTATCACTACTATTAGAACTTCGTTCATTTCGACCTCCATATCCATTCTTGTTAATAGTTCCCTCATGGGATATTTCAAATGCACTAAAGGTGTCAGATAGGGGGACCCTCTTTATACCATCCTATTTTCAATTATGGAGGACTATCTTAGTTGACAACTCACTTGTCTGGTAGATCAAAAAAAACTTGAACCCATCCATGCTTTGTTGAATCTGAACGCTCCCACTCACCTGTTGTATGCTGATGATATCATTCTCTTTCTTCTAGGTCATAAAAGAAACACTCGAACCCTCAAAATGTCCCTTTATCACTATGAGGAAATCTTTGTTCAAATGATCATATGGAAAAAATATTCTATCTTCTTTGGAAATAATTTTACCCCTAATAGAAAATGAAACATTATAAGTGACTTAGGTATAAAAGGGGGCTCTCTCCCTTTTAAGTACCTAGGTGTCCGAATCTTTTGGGGAAGACTAAAATATTGTCATTTCATTGAAATCTATAATCAAGTAACAAATCAAATTTCCTCTTGGAAAGGAAAATACCTCTCTATGACAGGAAGAATCTACCTTTTCAAATAAACTATTGTCTTTAAAATGGTTTACTCTATGATGGTCTGAAAATGGGCTGCTAGTATTATAAAAAAAATTAATACCTAAATCAAAAATATTGATTGGACCAGTTTCACTATGGAAAAGTAACTTGTCACTATCCTCTGGTCAAATTTTTTCCAACCAATTGATAAGGGATGCATTGTCATTAAAAATCATATACATTTTAATAAGGATCTTGAAGACAGGCTCACTTGGAATATTTTCTTTAATAATTATGATTCTATCAACTTCATTAAAAAAATATTTCTTCAAAAACTTAAGAAATAAAACTCTTTCTTTCTTTCCTCCTCTATCTGGACATCCATAAAAAATTTCTTTTCTGCCATTTTGAATAACTCCAAGTGGATGGTCTCTAGAAACACCTCAATAAACTTCTGGTTAGATAACTGGGATGGCACTCATTTAATTTCCAGGGTTTCCCTTGACCAAAGCCCTGAGAACACCAACCTCTCTATCAGAGATGTTATTAATTCTCAAAATGATTCTCTTCATGATAACATTATGAATATCATTAAAACCTATCATTTCTCTAACAATGATGATTTCTTATCTTGGGAACCTATTCAAAATGGGATGCTTGATTCAAAAAACATTTACAACCACATTTTTTGTAACTCTGAAATTTTTTTTGGGTGGTCAATTTTTTTTGAAAACCCTTGGATAAAACCCTCAAGATTTACTCTTATTTGGAGAATTTCCCATAACAGACTACCCACTGATGATCATTTTCAATCGTCTGGTTTTCAATACTATTCTAAATGCAGTCTCTACAATCAACACAAAGAAGATGCTAATCATCTTTTTCTTTATTATGACACTACTTATGCTCTTTGTAATTATATTTTTGACATTTGTTATTTCATATGGTGGATACATGACTCTGTAAAATCTTAATTAAAGAGATGTGCAGATATAAATAGTTCTCAGAAAATTAAGAAAATCTTCCTTGCTGCTATTACTGAGCTTCACCATGTGATATGGTATGATAGAAATGATCTTATTCATAATAAATGATCAACTACTCTTAATGCAAGATGAACACGGATTCTAAATGCCATTCTTGATTCCTCTTTGATCTAAAAGGTTCAATGCAACAACACAGTGCATGACTTTGGAATCCTTCTACGATTACGTATTGCTGGAAACTGTTGCCAAAATTTTCGTACTTTTGAAGTCTTATGGAATTCCCCTCTTCCAGGATGGATCAACATTAATGTGGATGGTTCTTCCAAAGGAAATCTATGCCCTACAGGTTGTGGCTCCATATTCAGGAATCATATTGGTTAGATCATTGGTTGATTCTATGGTAGTAGTGGCATTGCTTCTTTACTGGAAGCTGAAATGATGGGTATGACTCATACCATCTTTTTTTCTGAACAACATGGATGGAAAAACCTTTGGTTTGAGAGTGACTTGACCACCATTGTGAAAGAAGTTTAGAATGGTGTGATACATCTTGCGTGGCTGATCACCACCCGTTGGTTGGACTGCATCCGTGCTCTTCTCGACATCAACTACATAATCACACATATATATCATGAAGCTAAAATGGTTGTTGATGGTCGTTAAAACAAGGGAGTCAATCAATACATTACCTGGATTGATGAAATTCCTACTAACGTACTTCCTTTTAATAATAAAGATTGTAATATGTTTCCATCTTTTAATCTTTTGTAAATTTTTTCCTTTATAATAATTATGCCTTAGTTTTCTAGTAAGACACCATCTTATTAAAATGTACTAATATAGGTATTATGTATCTATTTTTACTTTAAAATAAATTTAAATAAAAAATAATTATTTAAATGAATAAGTTTTTTTTCATGTACTATACAATATTTTTCACAATTCATCAAAAAATTGAATGTTTTCAGAAAAATATCAAAAATTAAGCCTAAGATAATTATGATATTATGAATTAAAATACTATGTCTATTTTACTAAATTAAAAACATAGAAGTTGCATTAATTAATTTAAAATTAATTCCCATTGTCAAAACCAAAAAGCGGGTTTTTGAGAAGTAAAAACTATCAAAAGATTGATATGTGTTTATGTCCAATTTAAATGTAAAATTGATTCCAATGGAAAACATTGGATTAAATAATAAAAATATAATATAATTATAATTAAAAACCATTCAAATTAATAGTTTAACACTATAAATTATTTTGATTAAAAAACTGTTTTCAATTAAAATTTATTGTTATTCACTATTCATCAAAATATGAAAGTGATCAGAAATACCCCAAAAACTTATCAAAACTAACTTTTTATGTCCCTATTCTAAATAAGAAGTATATTTTTTCAAATTTAATATATAAAAGTGCAAATATATTTGATTTAAAAAGGGTTCTCCATTAAAATGTGGTAAAATTGCATTTTCTGAAAAATACTTCCTTTATCTGAAAAATCGAGTTTGTTCTTATATTATATCTAAGAAACACATAATATGGATGTTAAAATTATATGGAGTATATAAAATTCAAAATTTAGTTAATACTATTCATAACTGCTTTTTGAGCGGCTAGTTTGGTAAATTGTGGTGCGCTTGAACTCAGTGTTGTGTGTAGCACAAGCTATTGAAATAATTTAAAGAGATAACGTACTATGAAATCTTTGTGTGTTACAATAAAGATTTTTAGTTTTCTTGTATTAAAAGGTTATTAATGAAGGTTTTATAAAATTTTTTTACGGTTATCTATCCTACTAACTAAGTTACACAAGAAAATGGGATAAATTTTTTTGGGTAGAAGAATGTGATGTTATTTTTCAGAAAATGAAGAAGAGATTGGTGAATGCTCAAATTTTAGACCTGCCTTCCAGAAATGGGGAGTTTTTCATCTAATGTGATGCTTCATTCTGAGGACTTGGTTAGGTTTTGATGTATAATGATCATGTAATTACTTATGATTCAAGAAAACTAAAACCTCATGAGTTAAATTATCCCACACGTGATATGAAATTAGAAGCTATCATTTTTGCATTTAAAATTTGGAGGCATCTTTCATATGGATCTAAATGTGATATATATATAATAACCGTAAAAGTTTGATGTATATATTCACTCAGAAGGAATTAAACATGAGGCACAGAAAATGGCATGAATTGATAATGGATTATGATTGTATGATCAATTACCATCCTAGAAAAGCAAACAAAGTGGTAGTTTCTTTGAGTCAAAAACATTATGCATAATTAACCATGTTATGTTTGGAACATGACCCATTGATTAATGATTTGACAAAATTTGGATTGGAAGTTGTTGCTGTAGAGACCCGATGCTTGACGTACGTGGACATTAAATTACTTTTGCAGAATACTTAGTACATAACAAAAACACACACACAAGGATCGTAATAGTTTAGTGTCTTTGGAAACTCGGAATATAATCTTCTAATCGTGGTGAAATATCTGCAACATCTCCCATAAATATCTTCCCTTTTTTTTTACCTAAAACCTTTATTTATATCCTGGGGAAAAGAAAACATAAAAGGGTGAGCTCAAATGCTCAGTAAGGGTAAACAAAAGAAATATCAATCACATCATATTCATAAGAACATAACATTTTGGAAATATTAACCTGCAAAAGTGAGCATAATTTCATAACATGGGATAAATCATGGCAGTGAAATGTAATCACAATAATCATAACTTAAAACATGAAACTTTGTGGCATTCACACATAATCATAAAGAATCATTTCTTATTAGTCAAGACTCATTTCCAAGACTATCTTAGTGGACAAAGTCCCTTTCTGAACCGAGTCACCCTCGTTTCAGTCTTGTTTCACTGAATCGGTATAACCTACCATTCCAGCCATGTCTATCTCATGAGATATAAAATCTTTACCCAATGCATTGGAGGGAGATATAGGTCCCACCCATCTTATAATGAATCCTTTCTTATGTGTGCCACATAATCATAAATCATTCATCATCGCATAACACAGTAACAAAAATGGGATTCTTGAAACATCATGACATCATAAAACAAATCATATAAGATAAAGGAATTCATAGAAATAATTCCATCACAACATAATCAAATCAATGTAATAATAGGGATAAAAACAGAATCCTTTATTATCTTAGATGGAAAATAATTTTGATAAAACACTTGAACTCCATTCTTGAGGAAAATATCATTTCAACTTCCAAAACACTTTTCCTTTCTTAACATGTCGTACAATTATAAACTAAAAGAATTTGATTAAAAATAAACTTGAAAACTTGTAAAGGAAGCTTCTTGGAAATAATGTTTTAAAAATCCATTCATGCCGTATAATTTAAAAAAAACATTCTTCGTACTTTTGTCGGAAAATTCAAAAAGTACCTCGTACGAAAAACGACAAAAGATTCCTTTCATATCTTTTACTAAAAACTCACCGAAGGGTAAAATAGGATTTAAAAATTTTTAGGTGAATGGAAATAATATTACATATTGAGGAAACATGGATGTGGATGATAAAATACACCCCAGTAAATACTAAAGTATAAACAATCTCGGATAAAAATGAGATTGTGATATTTCCCTTACCTTAGGTCCAATTTGCTTCGTAAGTGTCCGAACCTCCTGTATAATGATTTAAATAATGTCATTGACTTATTAAAGAATCATATTCATTGTTATTATATCATATATGGTTCACTTATGACTTTATATTACCCGTTCTTTTGTAAATTTATGTTAAAGTAGCGTTTTGGGTAAAATCGTCTCATTTGTCGTTCGTGTTTTAACTTGTAATTATTTATATGATTACTTAGATCATTATTACTTAATTATAGAATATAAACCATGATTTATAAGTAATATATATTCAGAATATACATATATATAATGGATCGATAAATGGAAAGAAATACACTGTTCATGGAGACGGTAGGCCGTACGTACGCATGAACACTGTTTTTGTTTCCTTATTGAATTGAATGGAATTAAGTAGATGAAATACATATAAATATAAATAAATCTAGTATCATTATTATGTCATATATTTCATTAGTACTTATTATATATACTTTATAATCATTCATGAATGGTTAATCATTGAGAATGAATCTCATCGGGTCGTGGAGACGGTAGTCCGTACGTACGCACGAGCGATGATATCGTTCCCATGGTCGTGGAATTGTGTTGAAGTGTATGTATACTATTTCAGTATCAATATCAATTTATAATAATCATATATAGTTACTAATTACACCATTATACCCATCCAATTAAGGTGGTGGCGGAAAATAGATTACACCACGGCGTGGAGACGGTATTCCGTACGTACGCACGCGCGATGATTTACTTTTTCCGTAGGATGGATAGAAGGTTAATTAGAGTTGTTTCATATTTATAATAACATATCAGTATATAATAAATACTGATGTTATTACTTTATCATGAAACAACTAAAGAAGAAGATGTTGAAGAAGAAAGAAATTGAAAAAGGTCGGTAATGGATATTACCTCTTTTGGACGTGCCTTCACTTAACCTCCACTTAAAGGACTAAAGATGGTCTTTGAAGAAGACCAGGACCTCTAGGATGATACTAGGGAAGTCGAGAAGAGATTTTGGCAGGGGTTGGCCGAGCTTGAAGGCTCAATGTTGTGTGAGGAAGAGAGGGAGGAGGTGCCCTTTTATAAGGGAGGAGAGGGGCATCTTAGGAAAATCTCAAAATATTATTTTATATTAAGGTCAAATTCGGTTAATAATGGTTCCAAATGGTCTTATTTCGAAGATAAAGTGGGGATGGGTCGAAATCCTCTCATACAATGGGATTTAGACAAGTTTAGGTTATTATTTTAACCTTATCAATTAGATTTAACTCTAAGTTAAATAATTTAACTTTTACCGTGTCTTTTTGTTTTCTTACACTATATGGTTAATAAACTTACTATATCAAGCCAAACGAACCCCAAGTTGTTTATTATTAATATATATATCTTTATCTAAGTCATTTTGCTGAACCTTAGATTTTTAGGAATTAAATAACAATTAATAATATAATATTTGTTTTAAAAACTAATTTATGTCAATTTTGACACTATTTGGTACATGATTTTTATGAAATTTCTAACAGAATGATAAGTTCGAACCAAGTTACTTAAATCAACAATAACATGTCATATTAACCTATAAAATTAGTTTAAGTCATGAAACGTCTCAAATTACATTTATTTGGGCATTTATAACATCAATATTTTCTTAAAAAGGTAATTACTGCATCATCGTTGTGTCATAAATAAATTAAATTATCTAAAGTATAAAAATTACAAATAAAATACCATTATGTAGGAAATCGTTTTATATTTCTAATAAATATTTATAGTCGAAATTATATTATGTATAACCCTATATTAAAAATGTTTTAGTAAATAAACTTTGATTTTAACTCTTTTAACTCTTCTTTGAATTAAATAATAATAAATGTCCTAATCTAATCCAAGTGGGCCTAAATGATAATATTTTACACTTAATGATGTTTTTGGTCGAGATACACTTGTCTAATAGGATTATTACATGTGTTAGGGTAATATTAATATCATTTTTACCCTTAATTTCCCTATTTATTTTTAACCGTGGTAAATAAAAGTAAAAAGTTACTATTCACCAAAAATTATTTTCATCTCATTGAACCACATTTTACTTACTGACATCAACCGTGTCTCTCGGATTTTTGAAATTCCATTCACAGAAGTGGTAAAATTAAGATGTATGAAAAAAAATAATTTTTTTAACTACCACTTAGTAGTTTCACTATTCATCAAAAATTGAAGTTTTTCAGAAAAATGCCAAAATTCCACCCTAAGCTATAATTGATATTCCGAATTCAAAAATGATTTCTATTTTACAAAATTCCCAACATATAAGTTTCATTAATTAATGTTATAATTAATTTCCACTGTCACAACAAATAGCGTGTTTTTAAGAGATAATAACTATCAAAAGATTAACACTTGTTTATGTCTGGTGTAAATGTGAAATTACATCCAATGACCAAAATTGTATTGAATTGTAAAAATATATTCTAAATATACTTTAAAACCACTCAAATTAATAATTTATCACTATTAATTATTTCGATTAAAAACATTTTTTTTAATTAAAATTTAGTAATTTTCACTATTCATCAGAATATGAAAGTTATCCGAAAAGTACCAAAATTTCACGTTAGGATAAATTCGATACTTCGAATCCAAAAATGAAGTCCATTTTGAGATCTAAAATTTCTAAAATTTTAAAACGTGGTTATTACTATTCATAACGGCTAGTTATAATAATATTTTAATAGCATATCATTGTTTAGTGAAACTCGGTATTGCGTACTACACACACTATCGAGGAAGGTCGCGATTGCGTGCAATGCAAGTCAAGGATGTGTGTTGTGCAAGCTCCTTTTGGTGTAGCGTACAACACAAGGCATTAATAAAATTAAAAAGAATATTTTTCATAAAATCTCGGGCTGTTACAGTTGCTGCCGAAAATTCCTCTATTTTGTTTTAGGTGTAAGTGAAATCATCTTTATGAGATATAATTAAGAAAGTGTAGAATGAAGATAGTGAGATACATGAAAATATAGAATTGGATAAAAGAGGTAAGTTTTCAGAATTTAACATTGATAAGGATAGTGTTTTAATAATTAGAAAGAGATTATGTTTTCCTTGTGTTTCCAAACTAAGGAAAGAATTATTGTGTGAAGCTCATAGTTCTCCATTTTCAATTCATCCTAGAAGTACTAAGATCTATAGAGACCTTAGAAAGTATTAGTTGTGGGATGGAATGAAAAGAGATATTACAGATTTTATCATGAAATGTTTGACCTATCAATAATTTAATGTTGTGAGACAACTACCAAAGAGGATGCTTCAGCCTTTTACAACACCAGAGTGGAAATGAAAAAAATATATCCATGGAATTCATGGTGGGACTTCTAAAGACTTCTTGAAGAAATAATGTAATTTGGGTTATTATTGACCAACTAACAAAATCTGCACATTTCTTTCATATTTGAGATACTATGTCTTTGTATCATATTTCTTGTATATACTCGAAAGAAATTATCATGTTACATGGAGTTCCTCTTTTCATTGTATCTGACCATGACCCCAATATTACTTTTAACTTATACAAAGGACTTCAAAATTCTCTGGGCAGAAAATTAAATTTTAGCACAACTTTTCATCCCCAATCTGATAGAAATACTGAGTGAACAATTCAAACATTAGAGGATATTATTTGATCTTTTTTAATATACTATCAGGGGATTTGGGATCAACATATCTCTTTAGATGATTTTTCTTATAATATCAGTTTTGATTCCAGTATACAGATGGTCCCTTTTGAGGTGTTATATGAAAATCAGTGTAAACCTCTAGCTTTTTGGGATGAAGTTGGGGAAAATAAGTTTAGGGGACCATAATTGATAGAGGAAGTGTCTTATAAGGTGAAGATGATCATGTAATTACACAATGATGGTTTAGAGAAGACAAAGATGTTTTGCAGATAATAGGAGGAAAAACTTTTCTTTCGAGGTTTGTGATCATTTTTTTCTTTGAATCTCACCATGGAAAAGTGTTATGCATTTTGGTAGGAAAGGGAAGCTAAGTGAACGATTCATTGGACCTTATGAAATCCTAGAAAATGTTAGACTATTTTCCTATCGAGTAACTTTGCTACTAATTTTGTCTTAGGTACACAATGTTTTTCATATTTCAATACTAAGAAAGTATGTGCCAAATTTATCTCATGTTTTGAGCCTAGAAGTGGTTCAGTAGGAAGAGAAACTTTCTTATGAAGAGAAACCTATTCAGATTCTTGATTGAAAAGAGAATGTATTGCGTAATAAGGTAATCCCTCAAGTTAAGGTTTTGTGGCGAAACCACATGTTTGGAGAAGCAACATGAGAATTAGAAAATTCTATGAGGGAAAGGTACCCTCACTTGTTTAATAAGTAAATAAAAATTGAGAGGTTGCAATTTCCAAAAGGTGGGTAGAATTTAACAACCAGGGTATATATATAAAATTATGTCTTCATTCTAGAGATAAATATTTAATTTCATTAAAAATTTATAATGAAATAATATATATTTATAGAAATTAATGAATTTATACTGATGTAATAATAACTAGACCTTAGGAACAGTAACATGACCATTAGGAATAGTAAGTTGGCCATTAGAATAGTAACCTCACCTATGAGAGTATAAATAAATGTTTTGTACCTTATAAGTGTAACCATGATATATTTATATCATTGAATAAGTTAATAAATATTTTTAAAATTATTAATTAATTGTTGGTATTTTTGTGAAACATAAATGTTTATTTATAATTTTATAATTAATTTAATGATTTTTAAATATTTTTATTTTCTTAAAATATATTCATAAATTAATATTTATTTTATTATGTTTATAATATAATTTTATGAGACCTTGATTAAAATATCAAGGTGTTATAAAATCAATTAGAGTTTTAAAATTATTATTTTTCAAATAAATTATGATTTTATTTAAAAATTAAATTTATCATATTTATAAAATTATTTTGATAAAATTTAGTTCATTTTTTTAATTCTAAACATCAATAAATGGTTGTATTGAATATTTGGGAGTTTTTTGAAATACTTGAATTTTTAATGAATAGTAAAATATGATAATTTATGACATGTATACATTATAAGTTAAATAAACTATTCCTAACATAATGAATTATTTAATAACCATAATATCGAAATTACCTTCATTATTTTAATTTATTTTATGATAATTATCAATCTATTCATATTCTTGATCCAAATTAATAAATTAATGAATAAAATAATCAAAAGACCATCCTCTCCTCCACTATAAATACCACCCCTCACCCCCTCTTCTCCTCAGAACTCAAAGCTTTATATCATGTTAAAATTACAACCAAATATCTTCCCAATCCTCTTCCTCACATAGAATACCTACTGGTCTCACCAAAAGGCAAAAAAAAAATACCTAAAGGAGGTTCTCAAGGAGGATAATTCAAGTGGTAAAAACCCTCTTTCATTTATTGTATTTTCTTTTCAAGTATTTTTCTTTTCTTATACTCTCTTCACCTCCCCTTGTCTAAGAGGAATGAAAAATCTATTATCTTATATATAATGTAATTTTAAATTGGTTATGTAAAAATTCATCATCATACTTCTTCTCCTCTCTCTCTTATTCTAAAAAGGAAAACACCATTTGTGATGTGTCTATTTACCAACATTATGGATGATGTGTTTTCAATTTCCATTAGCACCTTTATAGATGGTCATAAAACCATTTAAATGATCGAAAAATATTTTAAATTCAATTATATAACCTATTTTATTTGTTTTAAATAGAACATATACCTAATATTAAATTTTATAACAAAACTAATTCGTGATTATTGAAGAAACATGAAAATGATCTAAATGAATGTCATTAATGTTTTATCTAAATATTAATCATCATATATGTAAAAAAATAATTTTTTTAACATTTAATATTACCAAAAAATACTAATACCATTTTATTCCACTTATAGAGTTTTAATTACTTTTTCTAAGAAATGTTTTTACCAACTAACCATGAAAATCATGTAAAGAACGCACCTAAAACAATGTAAATTGCAAAAAAAATTTAATAATTAGGTAGAATGATGTTACAAAATCATCATATTAGGTGTTATAAAACTAAATATGTTTCTTTAAAATATTAAAAACACTATTTTAACCATTATACAGTAGTTTTAAACCCATTTTAACTAAAACACACCCAAGGTAAGGAAATTATTAACCTAATTTCCATTCTTGGGGTTAAACTTCTAGTTCGGTAATTATGTGGTACTAAGATTATTTGTGTAATGAATTTTTTTTATATTATGTTTCATTATGTGTATTTATAGTGTATACACTTATTAGTTTATTTATATCAATTATTACGACAAATATATGATTTTTGTAAGAGACTTTCCTTTAAAAATCCTCTTTTATTTTATTTTCTTTTTTTAAAGTAATGTTTTATATAATGTAATTATTATGGTTTTATGACTATGATCTGGATTTTTAGAATTGTTTATGATGAAGTTTGGGACTTATATATCCCTAAAATTCATTTGGTATGTTTATGTTGAAGGTTGGATGTAGGGTTACTCCAAGTGTAACTTTGATGGTTACACCACAAGGTTGCCATGAGATTTACATTATAAAGTAGCCATGAGGTTTACAAATCCCAAGGTAGCCACGAGGGTTACAATATAAAGTAAGTAATTCCCTAAGTAACCTATATGGTTTATTTATGTTTTTCTATGTTTTATGAAAATATCTTATTTCACAAAGTTAGTATTTGATACTTTATGGGTGATAATTATATCTTTGTGAAAATGATTTCATATATTTATAAGTATTCATGGACTGATGGGTTCTTTCCTTCTTTTTATATACCGTACTGAGTTTTTTGTGCTCATATGATGTTTTAAAATGTTTTTATAAGGTTTAAGTATGGTTAAGAGAAAATTATAAGTTAATATGAATGTTGTGAATGATTTTTATGAAAATATTTGAAGTTTTTATTATAAATTTTTTGTATTATGAAAAAATTTATATTGTTAAATTTGTACCCACTTTGTGTGATTTTTGATTGGTATGCATGAATTATGTCCTAAATTTCAGATATTATAAACCAAAAATATATTTGGTAATGTAAAGAACTGAATTCTAAAGTAATTTACTTGATTATTTAATTTTTAAGGCCAATTATATATAAATACCCTCAAACACATTGGGAAACAAATAATGTCGCTCGTGTGTACGAAAGACTACTGCATCACGAACCGATGTGATGTTTTTTTTATTTTTGATTTACATGGATGGTAATATGGATATATTAAATGAATATATATGATATTTTTAACATAATTATACTTTTTTAATAACTATATCATATATAACATGTTACTATGCATTCTATGGTGGATACGATAACATCGTTCGTGCGTACAGCGGACTAGCGCCTCTCGAAGTGATGTGATTCGTTTTTCACTAATGATTTTCATGAAAGGTGATTAAGAAAAATTTAATTAATATATGTGATATGAATTAAATAAAAATAATTCTATAAATGTAATATATTATTAACATTTATTTCATTTCATTGGTTGATAAAATGGAAACAATGTTCATGCGTACATATGGCCTACCGTATCTATGAATGATGTATTTCATTTTCTATCTATAACTTCATGGATTACTATAAATACTTATATAATGAATATATATTAAATATCTATCATTTTTATCATTCTATTTATGTGGGAACCATGATAAAAATAATAGGATTGAAAATAACAAATCAAAACATACACAAAAAACAAAGCGTTTTTTACCCAAAATGTAATTTTAACAAGGAATTGTTAATAAATAAGTAATAAAAGGTAATAAGTAAATAATATATGGTATGATGTATATAATTATGATTCTGCAATTTATTTATGATAATATTATATTTATAATATAGTAGGTTCGAACGTGTTTGAAGGAATTTGAGACGTAAGATAAAGGATTTGCGTATAACTTTTATTTTTTGTGAGACACATGCTATATTCACAACCTATTTATATTATGTGGTGTATATACTAACCATGAATGTATTTTATGATGTTTATACTGAAAATTATCTGTAATTAAATACAGATTTAAGATATCTCTTTTATAAGGATTATGGTTCAAAAGTTACCAAAGCGGTAAGGTATTTTTTTTTCACAATTTTCTTTCTTTAAGACATATGTTATGTTATGAACCTATATTAATTTATGATGTGTATATAATGAAACTTTTACATTTTATATAATTAATTTACTTATATTTATGACATTTATTGTTTTATTTTATGTTATACTTTAATGGGTCTTACGATTCAAAAGATACAAAATTGGTAAAGGTTTGATGTTACCATCTTATTGTTTATTAGGATTGTTTATAATCATTCTTTAGATAGGGAAATATTCTGATCCATATTTAATAAAACTCATGAATTTTATTATACTATGGTATGTTACTAAAATACATTTTTACCTATTTTTCCTATTTTTATTTACTCAAGAGTTCAAAAGTGTGTTTTTAAAGAAAACCGACTTTATTTTTCTCTTCGATCGAAAATATTTTTTCTTTCAAAATAATTTTTTCTAAAAATATTTTCAAAAAAGTTTCTTATAATTTTAATTTTTTTTTCTTAAAGTAATTTTTACCTTTGTTTTATATTTTAACAAATGGTTTTAAATGAATATTCCTGTCATTTTACAAACAATTACAATTTTTATTTTACCAAATAAGTGAAAGGAATATTTGTTTTCAAATGCATGACATGAATGGAATTTTCTAAAATAATTAACATTATTTTCTTCAATTCTTAGTTTGTAAGTTTTAAAAGGTTATTTTCAAAGAAAATCATTTCAATTTATATTTTATGTTTTAAAAAGTATATTTTCATAGTGGAGAGAATATTTTCCTCAAGAAATGTTTTAAGTTAATTTTAAAGATTCATTTATAAGCTTCAAAAGTTATTTTCAAAGAAAATAATTTAGAAAATGTTTTATGTTTTTAAAAGTGTATTTTAAAGTGTAAAGTATATTTTCCTCAAGATATGTTTTTAATTATTTTTAAATATTATTTTATAATTTTCAATGTTTATTTTCAAATAAAGGGATTTAAAAAATGTTTTATTATTTTTTAGTTTTAAAAATTTATTTTCAAATGATTGTTTTATTTCTCAAGAAATGTTCCATGTTCCTTTTCAACATCATTTTCCATCTAAGATGAAATATTTTTATGTTACTTATGCTTTACTAGGGATATGATCCAATGATACAATTATTATTATTTTTAGGAATGGTTTTTATGATGAAAATATATTTATGAAACACATTTATTTTTCCATGGGTTATACCAAGATAAAATGCTTATGAAACCCATTTATTTTTTACTTGGGTTATGCTATGATGTAATGATGAAATAATTATGAAACTTTTTTCTTTTCCATAGGTATTGCAATGATGAAATATCTACAAAATCAATTTCTTTTCATGTGTTATAATATGATTAATGTTTTATGATATTTTTTGAACATGTATGTATGATTTTCATTCTGTGATGGTGGTTACGTTATAACCAATAACAATGATCATGTTATAATTAAGGATAAGTGGTAACTATATCTCCCTCCAATTTATTAGGTAAATATGGATAAATATTGGGTAAATATGATATGTGTGAACCCTATTACATTTTCATAATGTTATTCTTAATCCCGAATTCATATTCATAGTGTTATGCATGGACACATATATCATTTCCATAAGGTCATGTATGGACCTATTTTCATGTACATAACTATATGCGATGACCTAATTTCATGTTCTTAACATAACGAGTGAACTTTTTCCTAATTTTACATGTTCACAATGTTATAATCTTTTGAGTATGCCACAAATATATGTTGTATTCTAATTTTAGGTTCCCTTGTATCATGTTACTTGATTCCATTATGATTCATGCCATATAAACTCCCAATACTTTTTCTATAACACAATATTTTGATCTTTGATATATAAGGTATGGTTTTCATATGTTATGATCATGTTCTCACACCCTTATGATTATGTTATGTTTACATATTTCCCATGTTTACCCTTATAGATCATCTGATATCACCCATTCTTATGTTTCCTTTACCTGGTTATGAAGAAAAGTTTTAAGTAGGGTATGTTTTAAATATTATAAAAGGAGAAGATCTTTATGAGAGATTCTGAAGATCTTTCACTAAATAATAAGATTTTGTACCTAGTCTCCAAGGAACTAGACCATTATGGTCCTTGGGCATGTATTTTTTAAATACAATGAATATTCATCTATTAAGATATGATATCTATCTATGAGAAGCTTAGGTCTCTGGAGTTGGTAGTAAAGGAAAAGTTTAGTTTACCTTTGGAAAGTATGATGAGAAAACTTTTGTGAGATTACTAGATATATTTATATGGATATATAAAGGGATGTGTTAAAGGATATGTCTAATTATTTGTCAAAGTATAGGAAAATGTACTGGTATTTTGGTAAAGGATAAAGCGAGTGGTTTACATGAAATTATATTCATTCTTGGATACTACAGGTGGATGTGACTCTGACATAGAAGTACCTAGGGGTAATAAATCTGAAAAGTAAACGTTGATTTGGATTTGAATTTCACCTGGTGCATGACAATGGGCCTTTATATACACCTGGTATGATACTCTCAGTGGTTATGCTTTGTAAATTCACAAACTATTTATGATCCATTATGAAGGATTTAAATAATGACCATGAATAACGTAGTTTAAGCCTACGTTTTTGAAGATTAAATTGAAGATGTCATGATTTAGTCATCCTATAAGTGATTTTTCATGTATACTTCGTTTCCCACTATGAATACTGTTGATCACACTACATTTTTTTGGTTTTATTCCATAGAGGGAACTAGAAATAACTGGATTAATATTGAATGTGATAGAAAATGTGTGTATGAGAAACCAATTAGGATTATGAATGGAGTGAAAGATGTTATGATTATTCCTAATAATTCATCAGGATATATGATTAATAACTTTCACCTTAACCAACACTCGAACTCCTTAAAGAAGATAATCCTAGAGTTATTTGAGAGTTTGGGTGGTGGAGACCAAGGAGTAAAGAAGATTAAATTTCCTATAAGTCAATAATGTGGGCAAAAGCACTCCAGGTAAAATATCAAATAAAAAAAGATGTTTTATGTGTAGAGAAGAAAAAAATATCTTGAGAAATTACTTATATAAAATGAACAGTTCATTTAATTAAAAGGATGGGAATATTTTTCTCCCTAAATTATAATAAATGGATGAATATTTTAAATGTGTAAAGTATGGGAATTATGAAAATAGATATCCTAGGGGTAAAGCTCCTGAATAAAATCTGATAGGATATATTCTTAATGGTTATACTACTGATAATGAAGAGACTATGAATGAAAAATAAAAGGTGGGGGTGTTATAACATTAACTTTTATATTAAATTTAATAATCATGTTAAAATTTAGGTTGATGCATGTTTTGACGTGATTTGATTTTCTTATTCTAAGAAAGAGGCATTATAAAGTAAGATGATGAAGCCTAGTAAATGGTTTGAGAAGGAAGTGGGATTATTGAAGAGTTTATGTATTGGAATTCAATAATTATGTTATATGAATTATTAAATATATAAGGATTGTTTAGTATGAGTTTTTTTAATGATGATCAAGAATACATTGAATGGTTCTGATGACCTATAAAAGTGATTTAATAGAAATGTGATATTTTATGAAGAACACATGATTAAGGGAAGATAAGATTTAATATTTTCCAGATGTTGAGATAAATATGTTTGGCTAAAGAGATTATGGATATAAATAAATTAAACTGGATAGTATTTATGGCCTTTGAACTCATTAGTGATTTTTTTACAATGTTGTTTATATTATCATTGATGAAGTTTACTTAGTTGGTGGATTTATGAAATATATTAAATAATTTATGGTTTTATTCAAGGAATGAGGAAGTATTTATTTCTTCATTATGGTTTTATGGTAATTATAGTTGTTACCATGTAATAAGAAAATATATGGCTAAGGTATTCACATATTTGGTATGTGATAATCGATACCTACTTTATGAGATTTAGGGGATTCACGTTAAGCTGGTTTTGAGATATTTAGTAACCTTATTCTTAATGTTTTAATTTTGGAATTGTTACGAGGGTAACCGATTATGGATTGTTTTAAGTTGAATTTGGATGAATTTTTAGAGATTAATGAATTATTTAACCGTATAAAGATTTATTCATATCAGATAACCAGTGCTAACCATTTTGTTTTTGATAATATCTAATGAAATAAGGAATGAGTTATTATTATTTTATGGATATTATTATACTTCAATGATTAATTCATGAAAATTAATCTCTTATAGAAAATATATGAGTTGGAAATTATTTTAGGAACAACTAAAGGATGATATTATGCTTTTGAAATGTAATAAAATTATGTAAGTGTATCTTCTTATGAAAATTACAAAACATTAAGAAGAGAATCATAATATAAAATGTTAAACATTCACCTTTATTTCTAATGAATTAATGGTCTTTTAAGATATCATTTATTTATGGATTTTTAGTAATTAACTTTATTTTGACCATGTTCTCGATCATTGTCCATTAGTATTTGGGTCCTAATTTTCCCTTTTATGTCTATGTTTTCACTTCTCACCTATGTTTTAATATTTTTGAAACTAGCATGTGTTATTATAGATGACCTTTTCAAATCAATTTCGTTATTTTAAGGATAAAGGTTTATTAAACCCTTTTAAGATGTGGGTTTCCCACAAAGGGATTTTCAATTGTTAAACCCTTGTTTATAGAGCACAAGTTCAAATTGTAAGGATGCAGTTTATTTAGGGAGGGGGAAGAATGTACGACCCTGAGATTTTGTTAAATATATTTTTTAAATAAATTTTCTCAATTTTATATTTTAAATTACACTCAACACCATGTTTAGTTTTATTTTCAGAAAACACCAAGTGTATCTTGTGTTAAATGTAACACTGAGTTTAAAGAGAATGTTATATACTATTAAAAAATTATTATTTAATATGATAGTTATAATCTAGCCAATGGAATGGAGTCTATGAATATGATTAACTAAATTATGAAAATGTATGGTATACACATCTATATATAATTTACTTTTTGGAGACTAATTAATTATAAATGAAAATAAAAACTATTTGAATATAGAGGAAATCTTTTTATAAAAAACTATATTTATGCACACCCATGAATTTTACAAAAATGAATTAAAGAAATAAATTTTGGTGAATTATTTTAATTAAATTTATATATTATATATTCAATAAAATGTTTAACAATTACCTTATGCATTTTCTACGCATGAGATATGATTAAATCTAATTTTACAACTAAAAACTGCGTTTTTTCTTCTAAAAATAGTTGTGTCACCTTTTATGAACTTATTTTTTAAGATTTGTTTTTACCAATTTTAAAAAATGTATCTGAAAAAATTACATTCATTTTTAAAATCATAATTTTAAATTATATTTGTGTAAATTTTATAGAATGTTTTAAAACTATAATTTTTAGTGAATAGTGAAAATATTGGTTTTTATTAAAAAACTTCATTTTCATTCAAAGTATTTTAAACCTATGATTTATTTTAATACAGTTTTAGAAGTAAAATTTGTTAAATTAATATATATATATATTAATCTAATTTAGGTTATTCTAATCAATTTAATATTTAATTTTTATATAAAATCATTTTAAACTTTCAAAACTTTTCTATTTGGAAAATAACTTTTTCATCGCATCTACATGTTTAGTTTATAATTAAATTTTACAATTATTTGAATGTAATTTAGAATAATGGATTAAATATTTGTAATAATAGTTATTTATATTAATTAATTAGGTCAACTTAATATTTTTACCATTATTAACAGTAAGAGTAGTAAAAATTAATTACTACAGTTATGTTTAAAACGGTTTTATCAGGGGTTAAACTAAAAAGATAAGGGGAACAATGACATAGAAACTTGTAAAAAAACCATTTATGGAAAATTTTAGACCTTATCACCTCTAATGTCCAATAATGACCTATTTTTTAGCCTTTTTTATGTGATAAACATGGGTTACAATTTTCTTTTCAAATAATTACAAGTGGGCCACTCACCTCACTTATAAAAGGCCACTCTCTCTTATCTCCTTTTAGAAATTATAAAAACAATTAGTTCAGCCATGTAATTCCCCAATAAATTCCTTAATTATATCATCCCATTATATAATCCATATTTTTCTTTCACAAATCCAACCAAATAATTCTTTTGGTGAAAACCAAAATTAGTTGTTTGAAGAAGAGGTAATGTCCCTAACCATGTGTTTTATTTTATTTCATCCTCCAAATACTTCAATTATTATTAAATGATTATGATATAATAAAATAAGTATTTTATATATAATAATATTTTATTTTCTCAATGTAGAAACCTAAATACTTCTCCTCTTTCATCAAATGGGATATTAAAGAATCCTTCGAGTGTATACCAGACTACCACATCACAAACCGACGTTATTCATTTTACATCACTACCTCTCATGATAATATATAATGGTGGATTTAATATTTATATATGATATTTGTGATATTATTATACCTTTTTAATTATAATACCACATCTAACTTCTTACCTTCAAACCCATTGGGAAAATAATAACATCGCCTGTGTGTATGGGGAACTACCGCCTCACAAACTAATGTGATGTGCTTTTCATTAATGATTTACATGTATGGAAATAAGGATATATTAAATGAATATATATTATATTTATAGAATAATTATACTATTTTAATAATTATATCACATATAACTTCTCACTTTCCATCCCATGGGGGATACAATAATTTCGTTCGTGTGTACGACGGACTACCGCCTCACAATGTGATGTGATTCATTTTTCATCAACACTTTGAATAGAAGGTAATTATGGTAAATTTAATGAATATATATGATATATATAAAATAAAAATTATACTTTAATGGAAATATATTATTTAACTTCCTTTCATTTCATCCTTCAAAAATGGAAACAACATTCATGAGTTTGTACGACCTACCGTCTCTATGAACAATGTATTTCATGTTCTATCGTATAATATTATGGATTAATATAAATAAATATACAATGAATATATATGAAATTTATATATTTTTTTATTATATATATTCTGGAACAATAATCAAATTGATAGTATTGAAAATAAAAAATCAAAAAATATATAAAAAACAAAGCAGTTTTTACCCGAAACATGATTTTAACAAGGAATTGTTAATAAATAGGTAATAAAATGTCATAAGTAAATAATATATGGTATGATATATATAATTATGATTCTGAAATATGTTTATAATAATATAATATTCATTATAAAATAGGTTTAAACATGTACTAAGGAATCCAATACTTAAGGAAAGGGATTTTCTTCTCACTTTTATTTTTTGTGAGACACATGACATATTCACCACATATTTATTTTATATAGTGTATATAATTTCCATGAATTTATATTTTTTATTATTATTTTATAAAATTATTTTTATTTACATATCTATTTCATAATACCTCTTTTATTGTTTTTAAAATTCTAAACTTACTAAAGAGGTAAGATTTTTTTTCTTAATTTTCTTTATTTGAGACATAAATTATGTTGTGCACCTATCTTACTTTATGAGGTGTATATACAGAAAATTTTAAATGTAAAATAATGAATATAATTCTATTAATTATATTTAATTTTTAAATTAATGTTATTATTTAATGGGTCTTACAATTCAAAAATACCAAACTGGTAAAAGTTTGATGTTATAATCTTATTGTTTATTGGGATTTTTATGATAATAATATAGACAGTGTAATATTATAATATATCTTTCAAGAAACTCATGAGTTTTCTTCTCCTCTAGTTATTTCATGCGAATAGATGTTTTTTCATCAATTTTCTCTCCTTATGTACTCAATATTTCAAAAGAATTATTTTACATAAAATCAACTTTATTTCTCTCTTCAGTCGAAAATCCTTTTTCTTCAAAAATCATGTTTTCTAAAAATGTTTTCAATTTTTTTAAATTATCCAAATTATTTATTAAAAACATTTTTACCTTTGTTTTACTTTTTAAAAAATGTCTTGAAATAAATATTCATGTTTTTCCCCAAATAATTCCCATTTATCTTTTACTAAAAACGTGAATGAAATCTATGTTTTAACGTGTATGAGAAAATTAAATTTCTTGACATCATGAAAATTATTTTATTTAAATATTACTTTATAAAATTTCAAAGATTATTTTCTAAGAAAAGTATTTTTAAAATATTTTATGCTTTAAAAAGACTTTTCTAAACAGGAAATGATATTTTTCTCAAAAAATGATTTAAATGATTTTAAATATTACTTTATAAGTTTCAATAATTATTTTCAAATTAATGTATTTTGAAAATTAATTATTGTTTAATTTTTTTAAAGTGGACTGAATATTTTCCTCAGGAAATGTTTTTAATTATTTTTAAATCTTCGTTTGTAAGTTTAAAAGTTTATTTTCAAAGAAAAGGATTTCAAAAATGTTTTATGATTTTTTAGTTTTAAAAAGATATTTTAAAAGAAAATTTATTTCTTCAATAAATGTTCCATGTGTTTTTTATAAACAAATTTACTTTTAAAATGATATCCATTGAGTTTAATTTTTATTTAATAGGGATATGATCCAAGGATACCATTTGTATTATTTATTTTATTTTTATAAGTTTATGATTACAATATTTTTATGAAACCAATTTATTTTACATGGGTTATACCATTATAAAATGATTATGAAACAAACTTATTTTTCACTCGGTTATGTTATGATAAAATGATAAAAATATTATGAAACCTATCTATTTACATAGGTTATGTTATAATGAAATGTTTATGAAACCCATTTATTTTCATGGGTTATGATATGATGAATGTTTTATGATCTTATTACACACATATTTATGTTTTTTATTATGTGAAGGTGGTTATTTATAACTAAGGATCGTGGTCACATTTTAAACAAGGATGTGTGGGACCTATATATCTCTCTAATCAATTGGGTAAATATGAATAAATCAGGAGTAAATCTGACATTCATGAACTTGATTATAGGTGAAAAATGTTTTACATGAACCTGATTTTATGTTCATAGTGTTATTTCTGGACTTATCTTTCCTATCCATAAGGTAATGTGTGGACACGGTTTCATGTCCATAACTTTATGTGAAGGCCAAATTTCATGTTCTTAACTTAATGAGTTAACCTATTTCTAATTATACATGTTGAAAATGTTATAATATTAAGTGTATGGAAAACATATGAGAATTGTGATAGTTTATGTTCTCACATATAATTTTCTTTAACTACATTATGTGTGATTTATTTTGAACTATGAATCTTTATTCCATGACACTATTTTTTGATCTTTGATATGTAGGGTATGATTTTCATTGATTATTATGATGTTCTCATACCCTTATGCACACATTGTGTTTATGTATTTCCCATGTTTACCCTTACTATGCATCTAATCTCATCATTTATTATGTTTCCTTTCCTAGGTTATGAAGAAAGGTTTTATGTAGGTTATGTTTTGAAGAGTACAATAGACGAATAACTTTATGGGATATGTTTAATATCCTTCAATAAATAATAATATTGTGTAACTAGTCTAAAAAGGAACTAAAACATTATGGTACAGGGGCCTATATTTGTGCAATTTAATGAATATTCAGCTATTAATATGTTATATGTATGTTTGATAAATTTGGGTCTCTATAGGTGGACACTATACAAATTTGAAAAAATACGAATTTAAAACTATTTTTATAATGTTTTATGGATAATCAATAAATATTTTAATGAGTATAAATTAAATCCATATGAAAAATTTAGTATTTGTAATTACAAACCTGATTAATATTATATATGTTCTTATATCATTTTTTCAAAATTTTATATAAATATATATAAATTTAAGGTACATAGTAACATATTAAAGAAACTAAAATGAATCAACTATTTTTATTAATAACTATCTAATCAATATTTTATTTGGATTTTTAAATAAATTCCCAATTTTAGGAGTCAATTGGACTCATCCAGAGTAGTGGATAGAGAAGGACAGGCATAGAGGATTATAAATAAAGATGACATCATATATGAACCTATGAAAATTAGAGTGTTTTGATGTTTAAATGGAAGGAAATACATACATTCAAATTTGATTTGTTTTTTTTATAATAAGTAGAAAATATAAAATGAAAAATATTTTTTCAAGTGGGGGAAATAAGTGGCTAAAATATGAACTAGGAAACCACACAAGAGAGGCCAGTGTAGGAGGATTCAATAGAGGAGTAAAGCCTAAGCATGGTTCGATAATAGAAAAGAAGCATATGACCAGGCATGCACAAGAATAGTTAGAACCATAGTAGTGTGATGGGGTGTATTGGATTATCAACTAAAATCCATACATAGAACAATGTTGATGTTGGATCATGGAATTAGAAGGTAGGTCAAGGGAACAAAAACATGAGGGTGAGGGAGAGGGTGTAACAAAAATGGATCGTGGTTAGGGAGATTGGGTAGAGAATCACGTAGGTAGATTGATGAAAATTAAGATTGTTCATGTGTGTTCTTAAAACTATTTGGAAAAATTAAAACTAGAAAAGGAAGAACAAAAAATACTAAAATAATGTGATTGTTTGAATGGCATATCCCAAGTCGCATACCTTGGGTTTTGAAAATGATTATTCATCTGAGATGTTCGATGGGTAGTGATGAAAGAACTTTAGTTCTTCGACAACTTCAATGACATGAGAGATGAGAAACCTTTTTGTGGTTTTATTTAATATATCATAAAGGTTTTAACAATCCTTTCACAAACATCATTGATAAATAGAGATTTACTTGTGCTAAAATAAAAGGTGTTGATAAAAACTATTCTTATCAGTGTTAAAATTTTAATGCTGATAAATATGGTATTTATCAGCATTGAAGAAAGCACTGATAAAGACTTACATAATTAATTATTAATAATAAAATTAAATTTATCAAACAAGAAATAAATATAAATCTATATAATTATAAATAAATAATTCTATAATTATAAATATATTTAAAGAATCAAAAATATGTATTTATAAATAATTATAAATAAATAATTATTTATATAATTCTAAATATATTAAAAAATTGTAAATAAGTATTTATAAGTATAATTATAGATATATAATTATAATTATTATTTTAAACAAATATATTTGTAAATATATTTTATAAATTTGTATATAATTATAAAAATAATTATATATTTAGAAATATATTTATATAATTAAATATATTTATATAATTATAAATAATTACTACAATTTTATAATCATTTAAATATATAATTATTTAATTATAGTTATATAAATAGTTTTTTAAAAATGAGTAAAATTGAATTCCTAGAAATGGATAAAATTTAAAAATATTTAAAAAATGGATAGGTTTTATTAAGTGTACAAATTATTAAAAAAAATTAATATGAATATATATTCACACTAAAACAACATATATTTATCACCTCTCAGTTGAAATCATGGATAAAAACTATATAAAATACATTAAAAAATATTAAATGAGTATATATAAAACAAAATTATAATAAAATAAGTAAAAATTAATAATAATAATTATTAAATAGATAATATTAAACACGTGAATATTATATATGAGAGAAATCTAGTAATTATAATTTAATATACATTATAAAGGTTTAAAAAATGAATGATATTTATTAATTATGTAAATTATTAAAAAAACATTAAAATGAATATATATTATAAAATTAAATAAAAACATATTAAATATGTACATTATAAAAAATAAATAAATAAGGCTTGATGGGTGGGCTACCCATTGGGGGAGTCTATGGTCTATCTTTCTAGTCTGTGTGTGGGGTGTGTGTGTGTTTAATGTAATTTTACCCCCAAATAATTAATATATATTAAAAAAACATAAATGTTAATGAATAAATTTGTAAAAATAAATATTAAAAATGAAGAAATTATTTTTTTTTGATAGAATAAATATTTAAACTCATTAAATTATAACTAAAAGTAAAAAAATAAGAAACATTACTAGTGAATAAATAATACTAATTGGAATCAAATGAATGAATATTGAAAAAGAGTAAAATTTAATATTTTAAAAATAAGTAGACTGCAAAAATATTACAAAAATGAAAAAGAGTTATTAATTATATAGATTATTAAAAAAGTTAAAAATGAATATATGTTAAAATGAAAATTACTATATATATATTACAACCATATTAAAAACATTAAATTTTAATGATGAAACATTTACAAAAAATATTAAAAAAGGATTAAATTACAAAAATATTGAACAATTAAAAATTCATATGAAGAAATTAAAAAGAAAAAAAAAGTCAAGAAGGGTTTTGAAGATGATGCAAAAAAATTAATAGTTTCTTCATTGCCTGTAAACAAGTGTGTGTTTTTGTGATGCCCAAGATTTGTCCAAGGTGTTTTGCTCCCCTAGGTTGTGGGACTCCCATATCTCTTGATCTGATGATGGAAAATTCATTGTAATTGCTCATCCTGTTCTAGTCAAGTTACGACTTGAGGTCTGTAAATTTTCCCTTATGGGTCTGAAAATAGTCTCTAAGGGTGATAAACCGATGAACAATGAGGATTTAAAGCCCATACTCTCTCAAATTTGAGATTTGTTTGGCTAGAGGATAGTCCATATTGGTAGAGGATATTTCCATATTATTTTCTCATCAACAAATGATAGATCAAAGTAATGGATCAATGGGTTCTATTCCCTTAACCCATGAAGTTTTATATTGTCATATAGGGATTTAAATTTTAATCCCAACTAGCAGAACAGGACAAATGCACATATTTGGGTTAAAATTCATGGGGTAAGTTGGGTGTTCTGTCATCTTTTATATTTAAATGACTTAGTATCCTACAATGGTGTCCCTATAAAGATGGATGGGAATACATTTCAAGGGAAATTTTTTACTTTAGAAGAGTTTTAGTTGATGTGGAAGTGTAGAATAATTTACTTGACAGTGCCACATTGGTGGTCAATGGTGAGAAATTTGATGTTCAGTTTACTTATGAATCAATCCCCACTTTCTATAATCATTACTGGTTGGTTGGGAATGATGTTTCTAACTATAGTAATGTAAGAAAAATTCACATGAATGATGGATCTTTTTCCCATGAAAACAAGTATCACAACTCCTCGATGGGGGTAAAACCTAATAGGACCCAGGTGTTTTATAAGGAGGACAAGATTAAGCCTCTTTATGATCCACTGAAGCAGGTCCAAGTGCAAGACCATTTGGTTGTTTCTAGTCAAGGGGAAGAGCATACAGAGACTCTTCAGAAATTTGCATGTGGTTACACACTAGATGGTTGTAATTCTATAGAGAAGTTTTCTTCTCAATCCGGAAAAGAGGGTTGTAAATTTGGTAAGGAAAATGATATAGCATCCTTTCATGATGGTATTTTGGTATTAATTCAAGACAATGAATACCAATGTGGTGAGGCTGATTTGGAATATGATTTCCAAATGAAAGATGATATTCGGTTTTGGGAGTATTAATGTTCTTCTAAGAATAAGAAAGGGAAACAAGTTGACTACCCTCTACCACTGATCAAGGATGGTGCTGATTCTCAGGATGCAGTTATAGTTCCTCCAACAAAACATAGGGTGATTATTCCCATGGATGAAGTTCCAGATTCTAGAAAATATTCCTTTAGTTTGATTGACATTCTTTATAGATCAAACAACAAGGAAGTCTTCTGAGATAAATTTGGGAGCATGCATTGTTTCTAAACGATTGTTGTAATAAGATCTGTCTTTATTTCATTAGAATACTCTGATTTTCCTAGACTCGCATCACTAAAGGACACTTAACCTCAAGAGGATGATGATTCATGGCAATTACCTAACATGTGGAGGATATGAAAATATCTATGGGGCATAGGTGGGGGTCTTCGCTCCCACCAATTCTCCTGTCTCTTGTTGTGTTTGGTTTGTAGCAGTGGTTGTTCACAGATTTTTGTTTGCTGCACTATCTTGTATGCTAATTTTATTTTATTTGAATAAATTATGAGATCATGGGCTAATAACCCCTGGTTTTCACCATTTTTCATATATTTCTATATATGAAATAATAAATTTATTATTAATAAACACTAAAACGAATAAAATTAAAAAATTAATAAACATATAAAAATTAATATATATACATGTATATTAAATTTTAAATTAATAAATAGTCCTTGCATATATAGATATATACTAAATTTATTCATTTTTGATAATAATTATTTCATTTATAATATTTTTAATATTTTTATAATTTAATCATTTTTAAGTTTTATCTGCTTAATGACTACATTTTATTAATTTTCTATATTTATATTTAATATATACTATTTATTACTATTTATAATTAATATATATATATATGTATTTAATTTATTCATTTTTTTAATAATAGTTTCATTAATAGTTTCTTTATTTTTTTGAATTTTATTTATTTTTAATTTTTATTTGTTTAATTATGACATTTATTCATTTTATATATTTATATTTAATATATAAAATTTATTACTATTTATAATTAAAATATTATATATGTATAATTTATTCATTTTTATTAATAATTGTTTCATTAATACAATTTTTAATATGCTTTAAATTTATTCATTTTTTATTTTTATTTGGTTAATTATTACATTTTATATATTTATATTTAATAAAGACAATTTAATACTATTTATAATATATATATATATATAATTTATTTAGTTTTATTGATAATTATTTCATTAATAATATTTTTTTATATTTTTGAAATTAATTCTTGTTTATTTTTATGTATTTAATTAGTTCATTTTTTTTATATTTTTACTATTTTTTTTATTGATGTATATAAAAAATTAGTGGAGGCTAGATGAGAGGGATGTGTATTGGCCCACATGTGCAAGGCCTGATGTATATTAGTCGCATACGCTGGTTGTGCAGGTGGGTTGACACATTTAGGTTTTGGTCCATGAGGTCTGTGTGTGAAATAATGTATGCGTGTACCTATCCCCTGTAGTAATGAAACATTTTGATAGTGGATCACCTAGTTTTATAAATAAATACCCATAGAAAGAAGACATCCAATGTCGGATGAAGCCATGTGGAACAACCCTTTATCAGGAATAAATAAAAGTGCTAATAAAGGCCACTCATTATTATCACTTTTATCTAGCACTGATAAAGTCCACTTCTATTTATAATGGGCTGTGTATTAGTGTGAGCTATGAGTACACAAACCCCTTTGACAACTAGAGCGTGACATTGAACATTGACATCATGTGTGATTAACTTCTTGTCTATGGGAAAACCTCTCAAGATAGCTACCATTTCCTTGATGAGACATCCACATTGGTCAAGAACCCATACCTATGATTCCATTATTTATCTTCTACTTTGTCCTAGTTTCTTTTCTCTATAGAACTTCATCATATATTTCCCGTACACTATGTTTTCTATTTATGATTTTAGGTAAAAAACATTTCTTCTTCTCTTTTTTCAGGTTAGTGACTCCTGAATTCTAAATTCAAGACTGTTTGGGTTGTGAATCCTTTATTTTAATGTCAATTTTGTATTTGGGTTGTGAATTTCCATACAAAATTTAGTGTGTCATGGTTATAATTCCACTTTATAGAAAAATATTCTATAATTGGGTTATGATTCCCCTTTAAAAATCAGGTAGTGCATAACATATCTCTTATCGAGTAGAGAGGTATAAGACTGGACTAGGTCCAATTTGGACTAAATGAGTATCAAAATACTTATATTTTTCTTTTATTTCCACGAATAATTAACTATAATAATTAAATTTCTTAATTAATATGGGTAATTAATCTATTTAATTAATTTTTTTAATTTGGTCTATTCACCCCCTTTAGACCATCTGACACTATCAATTGGGACCTAATAGTTTTACCCTCAAATGAGGTTATGTTTGCCTTAAGTGAGATTTATATTACCCTTACGTAGTTCTATTTGTTTAGGGATAACCCTTATGTAAGTGGTCTCGTACACATTGAGTTTGTAGTGTTACCTTTACATAGTGGTAGAATTACCTTTATGCGGCTTGTGTTTAGAGTGATACCCTTACGCGAGCATGGTTTTAACCTTATGTGGGTAGATTATTGGAGTCTTACATTTTTGTGAGGATCACATGACCCTTACATAGAGGGTTCCCAGCCTTACATAGTGTGTGTCAACCCTTAAGTAGTTTTATTGAACCCTTATGTAGATGGTAATCGACCTATACTTAGAGATCTAGGTCTATTTTTACATGAGGCACCTTATGAAGACCCTTACGAAGTTCCAACCATTAAAGATTTGTTGCAATTAATTTCATGAGTAGCTCTTCAACTGAACACATGTCCCAATGCTGTTGTAGGTCTTTTATGGGACTTCTTCCTTTTGGTTTTAAGTGACTTGTATATTTTTTTCTGAGAGAGATAGAATCAAAAGCTCATAGAGGTAAAGCCAAGAAAGATCCAGAGTGGGTAAGGAGATGATCCTAAGTGAAAAGGGATAATCTAAGGCCCTATCGGTGATGATAATGATGATTGAATTCAGAGATATTTTTTTGATGGAGAGATCATGACTATACAAGTTCATAGGAAGAATGAAACTATAATGGTTTGGAGGGATTTTGAAAGCTGAGGTCAAACCATGTTAATGGGGTTTCAACCTAGTTTTCTTATTATTTTATATTATGTTACCCTGATGTTTTGTTTGTGCTTATTTTATTCTCACCATCATGAGTATATTTCCATTGTTTACTTGTTTGGTTGATACTTTATGTTGAATTTTCCATTTCTTATATCCCATTTGGTAAACTGCCATTATTTTCATAGATTAATAAATGATTTTGGGTGGTTTTCTTGCTGTAGAGTTGGACCAAAGTGGTCCAAACCATGTAAATATCTTGAATTATTTATCATTATACATTTTATAGGGGTAGTGAATTTTACTTAGAATTCCAAATTTTTCTCCCCAAAATATTCTATAACACATTTTCAAGTTAAAGTAATTAAAATAAATGTGGAAATTTTTTTTGAATATATTAAGAATAGATAAATTCAAATCTTGTCTCCAATGATTGTAGGAGTCTTAAAATGATTCATGGGAGAAATTAAATGGAAGCTAATAATTAAATTTGATTTAATATAGGTTTTTAGTAGAGTTTTTCTAAAATAATATGAGAGCTCCCTATTTTTATAAAATGAGATATCATTCCTCCCCCCTTTTTCATTTCATTCCTTTTCTTGAGTCTCAGCGAGTTTAGAATTTTTTTTGAGTTTTTTAGTATTTTTAAAATCATTTGGGGCATCTTTTTCAAATCCCAGCCTATACACATCATCTTCTCTGTCCTCACCTATTATTATATTATATAAATATTCTCTGCTCTAGTTAGGGGATTCAATTTCTATCTTTTTTACATACATTTATGATATTATCATGTTTTTTCCTTTCCATTGGGTGCATGGTATGAATTTTCATACAAAAGATAATAAATGGGACTAATGAAATTGAAAGGGAATAGTGTGATGTACATGTGGTAACTGATTTTATTGATGCATCTTGTGTTATTTCTTAACATATTATTATTATTGGATTATTTATTTTAGTGATGGATTGTTTTGAGAATACCATTTAAATTGTTAAATACTTAAAGATGGTAAATGAAAGGGCTAAGTTTATATTTTTGTTTTATGCTTGAGTGGATGTAAGTGGATCGATGGCTCTGATTGGGTATATCCTGGTGTCCTTGGTGGTGTATGGATAGTGGTCTTGGGTTTTTGGCTTGGTGGCCTTTGTGTTTGTGGCTTAGTAGTCTTGGTTGTGATGTGGAAGTTTGTTGTGGTAGTTTTGTGATAGTGGTTCAGTTACAATAAAATAATAATGGCATATATAAATGTGGTTATTAATAAATAATTTATTGGTGAAAATTTTAACTAATAACCATATAAATAAATCTTGTTGGATAATTTGTTAAATAAAATAATGGGAAGTAGAACTTGAGTTGGGGACCTTTGTGTGATTCTTATGGTTAGTTGTTTTACATTAGAGGGAGAACTTGGTGGTGTGATATCAGTATTGAACTAATGGTGGTTATAGTGGTATTTCTTTTATTAACCCATAATTGTGGGATTATGTGAGACTACTATATAATTGTATTATTTTATGAATTTTTTACACACCTTACTTGAGTTCGGAAACCCAGACAAAAACTAGATACGTTGAGGGTGTTTTCACCAACTTCCAATATAGAGAGAATATAGATGGATGAATTCCACCAACCCATCACTCTCCCTTAGGTAGTAGCTTTCGGTGATAATAGTGGTGGATTATGAAATATACGGTGGGGGCCATGTGTAGTAAGAGGAGGGAAGATGATTTATTTTCTATATGTTCATGATACTTGACTACCATTGTTACCTGATATGAGATATCCATCTTGTTCCCTAAGATTTGATATGCGATTGGTGTTGTGAGACATGATATATAGTTGGTTCTATTATTAGTGGATATATAAATTATGAGAGAAAAGGATGTATTCTCATTGGGTGAGAGTGGAAAATTAATGGGGAATTGGTTATGATATTCCTTTATCTATATTATTTTGATATAACTTCACTATTATTGGATGTGTTATTTGGGGATAGACCCTTAGTATGGATTTGGTGGGGGGACTAGTAGACTTGTATAGGTTATGGTTAGCTATCTTGTTTGTTCGATATGGATTTAATATTTTCATTTCAATTTTGTATGAGATACCTTGGGTATGACCCTACTAAGCATAAATGTTACTCTCAACCTATCTATATATGTTAACTATTTTTGTTGTTTTCCAAGTGGGATTTGGTGATCAATATGGTCAGTACTTTCTTAAAGCTTAGTTTGTCACAATCCCTCCCATAGGGTTTTCTTTTGGTATTGTTTTTAAATTTGGATATATATTTTCATCCATTTTTTATTCATCCATGTGGTATATACATTACACACATTTTAATTTTAGAGCCTAGAATTGTATGAGGGAAATATATCTAATTTAGAGATGAAGCACTGGTTGGAGGAGTTGGATATTTCTTTCAGTTTGATTTGAGTATGACCTAAATATTGGGTTCCCCTAGTGGTTAGCTAGTAGAGGGGATTATTACATCAATTGTGGATATTGTTCCCTGAGGAGCAGAAGGAGGATGATGTGCTGTGGGCAAACTTCCACTAAAGTTTAGGGATTAGTTATTATTGATGACGATGAAGGTGATGAAGAGGTAGGAGTTTCTATCCCTTCAATAGGATATAATGAGCATTTGAGAGATTATTATTATGTATAAGAACCTACCATGGTTTTCCACCAACACCCTTCTAGATAAGGATTTCCGAGCATGCTTCATTGAGGAGGAGTTACACCCCACCCTGATTCTTTAGTTTCCCCATTTACATTAAATATGTATTTGGAGGTATATAAAAAGGTGTCGGTGATGGAGATGGTACATGAGAAACCTAGAGAACCCATAGTTTAGAGTTTTCAATTACCTTTGAGGATCAGGAGGTTAGATGGTGGGGCATGGATTATAAGAAATTAAATGTTCAGATCAATAAGAAAATAGAACCAATAGTCAGTATCATGTTTCTCAAGGGAAGGAAATTCCCATGAATCTATCGGGAGGTCTCTAGTTTTGTGATTTTTCTGTAGAGGTCATGGTCATTATTAGTGATAATTTCCTTCATCCCCAAAGGTTTGGTATGGATTGGAAAATCAATCCCCCTTTTAGTATTAGTTTTAGTTTCCCAAATGTATTTACAGTAGCTAGGCCGTTTGAATTATGTTCACTAGCCTGTCTAGTAGGATTATGCTTAACCATGAAGAGGTGGAGTTAGAACAGTGTATCCCTAGGATGTCCCTCACCATAAGGTACCTAGACCGGAGTGTGGATGTGGAGGCCATCCAAAGTGAGGCATAAGATATATTTAAGTCTAGATTCATGTGATAAAGATACCAACTCTAGAGGTCCCAAAGGACATTTGAGGTATAATCCCTGTATCAATTACTATGGTTTATACTTTTTTTGATTCTAGAGCTTCCCACTCCTTTATTTCACCCACCTTGGTCGAATCACTAAGACTGGACTTGGAGTGGCTTCCCCATCCTCTAGTGTTATCTATTCTAGTAAGAGGCCTAAATAGTTTATTTTACATTTTATAGGAATATATACATATGATGGGGTGACACTTGTCATTGGTAATCTCATTATGCTATAGATACAACGATAAAATATCATTCTTAGCATGGATTGATTATACTCCATTTATATGGTGGTTGAATATTTTTTAAGGAGAGTTGAATTTTATGATGCGAAAGGATTATTTGTAGTGTTCTCTAGTGATTGAGGTTTCTCTATGGGTGATAGGTGAGAGGATCCCCTACTTTCCTTGATGTATGATTCATCAACAGAGCCAATGAGAGCTCAGGTGGTGGGGACCCCTATAATCGTTACATAGTTTCTAGATGTTTTCCCAGATTAAGTTGTGACACTACACCCTCAATGTGATTTAAAGTCATATATGGAGTTTAAAATGGGTACTATAGTGATCTTAATGAATCCTTTTTATATGACACCCTCATAGTTTCATGATTTGAGGGACCAGATTGTTGATTAGATATAGAAACGGTTTATAAAGCCTAGTAAGTTACCATGGGGAGATCCATTTTTGTTCACTAAAAGGTAGATGATAGTCTTAGGTCATTCATAGACCACTAATAGTTTAATTAGGTGATTGTCAAGAATAATTTCTCTCTTTCAAGAATTTATGATATATTTGACTAGTTGAGGGGATCTAGATGGTTTTATATGATTGATATATGATCTAGAAATTATCAGCTGAGGGTGAAGGAGGTGGAAATTCAAAATATTTTTTTAGGTTCCATTATGGGAAATTTAAGTTCATATTTATGTTATTTTGTGTCACTAATTCCATGTATGTTTTTATGGGGATAAGGTACTCTATAATTCATGAGTTCTTGTACCATTTTATAGATTTTCTCATTTAAGACATTCTCATATAAATGTGATCAGAGGAAGAGCATGGTGACAACATGAGGATCATTTTGAAAAATATTTAACACCACCATTTTTATGGGAAATTTTCCAAGTGTAAATTATGGATGTGATAGATGAATTTACTTGGAAACATGGTGTCTCCTCATGGATTTGTGGTGGATTTATAAAATGTTGGGGTGATTTTTTCTTGGCATAACTGAAGAACATGACTGGGGTACGTAGATTTTTTGGTCTCAGGGGTTATTATTAGAGTCTTATTTTGAGTTTATCTCTGATTATAGCCACATTAATATCCCTGAATCAGAAGTATTACTCTTTAATTTCATCTTACAAGTTTGAGAAAACATTTGATTACTTAAAGGAGTAGTTTAATAGAGCTCAAGTTATTTATTTTCACAAAGAGGGTGTGATTTTTGAGGTGTTATGTGATACTTATATCTTGGTTTTGATATGTTCCTTAATGAATTATCATACAATGACCTACTGTAAGTTTGGATTGTTATGTACCCCTGAGGATAACTATGATACCTATGATCTAGTGATTAATGAAGTAGTGTTTTAATTGAAACTGTAGTGACATTACCACATCAGGGAATGATTGGTGGTCTTCATAGATCACAAAAACCAAATGATTTTTTCTCTTAGTATGATCTAAATCCATGATAGTTTAGGTGGGTTAAATTTCTCCAAAAATACTGATGGAACCATGGTCTTCTATGCATGATTTGGAGTATGGTTTGTGTTTGTTGTCAATCATCAATGGAAGTTTGGATCGTGTACCAGCAAAGAGATCATACCGTTCAAGCAGACAACAGTATTGAAGGTGGCACCGTTTCCCAGTGTTTGCCAAATTTTTGGGGTCCAAAATCTGGAAGTTTCTATGCATCAAGAAAAGTGGATTTCCATTAATATAATAATTAAATATGGCAAAGGCATGAATTTCGTGAAGGGAGGATGCATGGTTTGGAAATCGCGAAGACGAGAAGAATGGAGGTGGTGAGTCTTCACGATTACGACAAAGCATCGCGAACGGAAGAGTTGATGCGCATCGCGGCGGTGAAGGGAATTGCGAGGGAGGTTCACGGTGAAGGTGCGAAGGAATGATGAAGGTGATACTCCGCGATTACGATGAGCTCCGCGATCCGAAAATTGCCGAGGTGCTTCGTGATTCGGACAGAATTCCGGCGGAATCATCAAAGGTTCGCGATTTGAGTTGACGTGGCATTGACTTCGCGCGGAAAGTTAGAGGGTTGGTGGAATCGCCTATAAATAGAGGCCAACCCCCTCAAGATAAGTAGAGAGAATTTCAGAGAAAATCCTTTGCTCTCGGTTCACAAAGGTCACTCGCGAAGGCAGTGTGCTTCCCAAAAGAGGAGCTTCGCGGCGGCTATTCTAGCTCTGCGAAAGTCGTGCACCCCGCGTTGGCTCAGTGAGGTTCATGAAGAGGCAGGAGCTCCGCGACAACCAAGCATTGCGAAGGATGGAGCATCACGAGAGTGCTTCGCGATTGAGCTTCGCTAAAAGGTAGGGTACTTTGTGAAGGCCCTTTCCCAAGGTTGTTTGCCCAGTGGACAAGGGAAAAGGGGGTATTCATCAATGGATGGAATTTGGTCTTTAACAGAGCATCAACTCAAGACTCTGATGAAAGCAAAGTCTCATGCTGAACAAGAGACAAAGAGCTTCATGTCTATCTATTGAAGAGACCTTCATGTCTATAAACTGAGTGAGACTTCACCAACGACAGTGAGCCAGTGGAAGTCAACGGGAGTGACCCGAGGGATGCAGTGAGCTATCCATGAACTTTTGTAAAGGTAGTGAGCCTGGGACAGAGTGACTGTACCCGAACCTTTTTAATCTATAGCTAGTGAAGCATAATGGATTTATGTACGACCGAAAACCTGTCGGCGTATGCTCCTTGGACGTAGCCCTTAGTGGTGAACCAAGTAAAATTAGCCATGTCATATCTCTGCATGTGAATGTTTCATTGCTGATCATATCCATCATATAGATTTAAGTAGTTCCTACTAGCATGGGAACAAGATCCACAACTTTAAGAAGAAAAATTTGACACCCTGATTCACCCCTTCCCTCTCAGGGTGTCCCGGGGTCCTACAAGTGGTATCAGAGGCAGGTTGTTGGCGTTGAATCTGTCCTTTGTCACCATGGAGAATGCAGTAAATGTTACAGGAGTCCCTCTCTTTGATGGAAATAATTTTCAGGTATGGAAGAATAGGATGAGATATCATCTAAGATCTCTTGGAATGGAAGTTTTGTTTTCTACTGTGCACGGAATACAAGTCACTGATCCAATAGGCCTGGCTATGACTGACACAGATAGGAAAATTCTTGATGCAGATGCTAAAGCACAAAATGCACTCACTACAGCTCTTTCTGATCAGATCTATCTAAAGGTGATGAGTTGCACTTCAGCAAAGTCTATGTGGGATAAAATTGAATTTTTTTTGAAGGAGATATAAAGGTAAAGGAGGAAAAACTTCAGGTTTTACACAACAGGTTTGAAGATATAAAGATGCATCCTAATGAGAATGCAGATTCATTTTTTAATCGAATTACTGAAGTAGTTGGAGCAATTCGAAGTCTTGGAGAAGAAATCAAAGACATTGATATCGTAAAGAAAATATTGAGAAGAATTCATCCCATGTAAAATGCAAAGGTGTCAGCCCTTGAAGAAAGAGATCTATCTAAACTATCTCTGGATGATTTGTTAAGTAGTTTAGTGGCATATGAGATGAGAGTCAAACCCAAAGATGCCACGACTCGCGTGAGCAAGGAAATGGCTTTCAAAGCCATGGAAAAACTGAAAATTTTAGAAGATAGTGGTGGTGAAGATGACGAAGAAAAATAAATTCTTTCCTTCATTTCCAAGAAGTTGAAAAAGGGAAAAGGTAAATTTATAGGTAAGCTACCTCTTGCATGTTTCCATTGTGGAAGAGTTGGGCACATTGCCTCTCAGTGCCAAAGAAATTTAGATGATGATGAGAGTGAAGATGAAGACATTGAGAAGCCTCGGAAAAGGTTTTTCAAAAAGGGTGACTTCAAATATGAAAAGAAAATGCAGAGGAAGAGTTTTTTCGGTGAAGAAGATGATGATGATATTGAATTTTTTGAGGAAGAAGAACCAGAATTTAAAACCGGAAACCATGCTTCCATGATGGCTACCACTGAAATATCAGAATCCTCAATCAATAAAGGCAGAGATAATCAGACTACTGGTATTTGTAATCCAAAGATTCAAATTAAGGATTCTTTTTCCAAGCGTGAGAGTAAATGTAAGAGATGTAATAATTGGAAGGAAATGGTGGAAGAATCATCAAAATATGTTGATGAACTTGAAGCTGAAATTGAACGTCTGAAAGAATTTGTGAAAGTTCAGTCTAAAATCCTTGAAAGAAGCGATGATGTAGTAGAACTAAAGCTGAGAATTGAAGAGCAGGGAAAGGTCATCAATGACCTCACGTCAAGACTAGAAGAGAAGTCTAAGACTACTGAGGGTCTTGAGGAGTAAGTTGTTACTCTTAGGAGTAAACTTGAGACTGAATCTTTTTCAAAAGAATCAAGGAAGAAAATGCCGCTTAGAGGATTCTCAGATGCAGAATTACTGGCAAGAGCCAAGTGTGGTTTAGATGGGGTTGAAAAAATCTTGAGCATTCAAAGACCCGCCTGCATGGGAAAGAGTGGAATTGGCTATGAAGCTGATACATCAACTACTGGAAATAAAGAGAGCCGAAAGAAAGACAAAACAAAGGTTGAACATGTTGAAACATTGCCCGAAGTGCTGAAAAAGAAACCCTCAATCCAAACTAGAAGGAGAACTGAAAATTATCCTCAAACATTCAGAAATGATAGGCAGTTCAACTATTCTCCCAAGGATGAAGGTATGAGGAGAAATTTAGGTGAGAAGACATTCCCTCTCAGGAAGTGTCAGTTCTGTGGTTATCTGGGCCATACCATGTCATATTGCGAAGAGGCCAGGAGCTACTTTAATGGAGAAGATCTAGGAAGTCAACAAAGGAGAACAATTTCATATCCTCCATCTTATAGAAGAAATAGCTTCTATGGTTACTGTTTTAATTGTTCTAACATTGGTCTTAAAGCTATGTATTGGAGGCAGCGGTACGACAGGAGAAATTTATACAACACTCAAAGACGGGACAATGTCCATCCTCCTGATGATGTTGTTCTCACAAATAGTTTTTCCCCTCTGGAAGAAGATTATGGGTATAAAGAATCATATTATGTGGAAGAAAGTATTAAAAGGACACCAGTATCCTATGCTCAATCCAATATCTCATGGAAAGAGAAAAAGAAGATCAAGAAATCTAATCTTGCAGAAGTAGAACTCAAAGCTAGAAAGAGTAGTAGCACCTGGATCCTTGATAGTGGATGCTATTCCCATATGATGGAAAATTTTTACCTTTTGATGAACATTGAATAGAGGTTGATGGAACAGTACGGTTTGGGAATGATGGTGCTTTGAAGATTAAAGGCAGTGGGAATACTGCTCTCGCCAACGGGGTGCAGAAGAAGACTGAGGTTCTTTACGTGGATGGTCTACGCCACAATCTCCTTAGTGTAAGTCAACTCTGTGACTCAGGGCTCATAGTAACCTTCAATCAAAAGGCTTCACTATAAAAGGAAAAACAAGAAATTCTCTTATGAAAGGTTGTAGAATAGATGGAAACTTATATCAGGTTGACAGCAAAGTGAACTCTTTCTATTTGTCTGTTGAAGAAGAAAACAATTTATGGCATCGAAGGCTAGGGCACATTAACCAACAAGACTTGGAAAAGATATCTAAGCTGAAGATAGTCATGGATATTCCCATTCTAAAATGTGAACGCGAAAAGTATTGTAATGCTTGTATTAGTGGGAAACTGGTTTGTAATTCATATCGGCCAAAGAAGAAAAGGGCATCACATCTTCTTGATCTCATTCATACAGACGTATGTGGCCCAATAAATGTTGCTAGAACCTATGGAGAAAGGTACTTCATCCTTTTCATTGATTATTATAGTAGAATGTCTTGTGTAATGGTGATCCACAGGAAGCGACAAGTACTTGATTGTACGAAAATTTATCGACAGATTGCTGAGAATGATACTGGACTGACAATAAAAGTCCTACGATCTAACAATGGATGGGAATACACGTCCATCGAGTTTGAAAATTTCTTGGAAAAACATGGAATACAGCATGAGGTAGCTGCTGTGAGAACTCCGCAACAAAATGGAGTTGTTGAGCGCCGGAATCGACAGGTCAAAAATATGGATAGGACTATGCTGATTGAGAGTGGTATCTCTCGCCATTACTGGAAGGAAGCTGTTGAGGCTGCAGTGCACATTTAGAATCAAACATGGCTTTATATGGGAGAAATGAAGACACCATACGAATTGTGGCATGGAAGGAAGCCTTCATTGAAATACTTTCATGTTTTCAGAAGCAAATGTTTCATCCGGAGTAAAGAAGGAAACCAAGGAATGTATGGTGACAATGCTGATGAAGGAATTTTTCTTGGGTATCCAATGAACAGCGAAGCTTACAAGGGCTTCAATAAATGCTTGGGGAGGATTGTGGAAAGCATTGATGTTAATATCATTGAAGGAAAAACTCCAAATGCTTCAAATAGTACCTATGCCGATGAGATAGAAGATGAGAATGAATGTGAACATGGAATAAATGCAAATACAGAAATAAAGGAAGGGGTACAAAACACTTAGGGGTCACATCATGATGTTGACTCAGATGAAGAATCTGAAGTGGAAATCTTGGATGGCGAGAATGCGACTGAACCTCATAAGAAAAATCGAAGAGCATAAATTGATACATCTAACATAATTGGAGACAGGAATGCACCTACACAGACAAGGAGGATGAGGAATAACACACCATCTACATTTCTGTCAGTTGTGGAGCCATCCTCATTTGAAGAAGCTGCAAAGGATGAATCCTGGGTGAAAGCCATGAATGAAGAGTTAGATCAGATTGACAAGAATCAGACATGGGATCTAGTCCAGAGACCCAAATGTCACAATGTTATTGGAACAAAATGGATATTCGAGAACAAGTTTGATGAACATGGAAGTGTTATCAGAAACAAGGCTCGTCTGGAATGTAAAGGGTATTCTCAGATTGAAGGTGTTGATGTTGAAGAAACCTTTCCTCCAGTGGCTAGACTGGAGTCAATTAGGTTGTTCCTTTCTATGGCTCTCCAAAGAGGATAGAAAGTATATCAAATGGATGTCAAGACAATATTCTTAAATGGTGTTCTCGAAGAAGAAGTCTACATCGAACAACCAGTGGGTTTTCTTCTTGGTACTGATGAATCAAAGGCCTACAAGCTGAAGAAAGCATTTTATGGCTTGAAACAGGCACCATAGGCATGGTACTCCAAACTAGATTCTTATCTCAAGAAGCTGGAATTCAAAAGAGGAGGAGTAGATCATAATCTCTATGTGAATAATTCTCCAAAATAACTGTTCATGGTCCTCTTTTACGTTGACGACATTATATTAGGTGGCAGCAGATAGAAACCAGTGGATGAATTTTCCAATCATATGAAATCAGAATTTGAAATGTCAATGATTGGATAGATCACATATTTCTTGGGACTATAGGTGACTCAAAGGAAAGACTACACTTTTATCTCTCAAGAAAATTATGCAAGAGAGCTCCTCAAGAAGTTTAATATGCAAGACTCCAAACCAATGTCAACTCCGATTGCAATAGGAACCAAACTTGGGAAGCATGAGGATGGGAAATCTGTAGATCCCACCATGTACAGAAGAATTATTGGGAGCCTACTATACCTGATAGCAACACGGCCAGATATTGTCTTTGCCCCATGTCTTGCAACCCACTTTTAGAGTAATCCAATGGAGGAACATATGGTAGCAGTAAAAAGAATCGTGAGGTATATTCAAGGTACTCACAATTGTGGATTATACTTTGCTGTAGGAAGGGATAGTGAATTATCAGCATTTTCTGATGCTGACTGGGTTGGCGATGTTGTGGATAGAAAGTCCACCAGTGGTGGAGCATTCTTTATTGGGAATAACTGTGTTGGCTGGTTGAGCAAGAAAGAAGAAAGTACTTCTCTAAGTACTGCTGAAGCTGAGTATATATCCGCCAGAAAGGCATGCACTCAATTGCCATGGGTGAAGCAAGAATTAAAAAATATTGGTGATGAGGTAAAGAAACCAATGGTGATTTACTGTGATAAAAAGAGTGCAATTGATCTTACAAAAAATCATGTTTATCATTCTTATACAAAACATATTGAAATCAGGTATCACTTTATCAAAGAAAAATTTGAGCAGGGGGTGATTAGAATAGATCACGTGGGAACTGATGAGCAAGTAGCTGATATCCTGATGAAACCACTGTCAGCAGCTATGTTTGAAAAGCATCGGTTGAACCTCGGTGTTCAACCACCACCTACTGCATAAGGAGGTTCCGTTATTCCCCTCTCCCCATTTTTGATAACTGTTTTTATCTGTTTATGGCTATGATGCAGGTTTATGGGGGAGATACTATCCAGGGGGAGTATGGTTTGAGCTGAACGTTGAACAAATTACTAGTCTTTGGATTTATTGTCAATGGGGGAGAAAGGAGACAGGAATAAATTCAGGCAACTTATGTGATGAGAATAATGAGAAGGAAAACCGTGGAACCCAATTCAAGCCTCCTCTCTTGTTTTCTACACCGAGCATTGCTCACGTAGACTTAGAGTGTTGGATGAGTTGATTCCTGCCTTTTTGGTTTTCACATAGATGGAGATCTATTGAATTTATTTTCTGATTGCCAACAAACCCAAAGGGGGAGATTGTTGGAACCATGGTCTTCTACGCATGATTTGGAGTATGGTTTGTGTTTGTTGTCATTCATCAATGGAAGTTTGGATCGTGTACCAGCAAAGAGATCATATCGTTCAAGCAGAAAGCAGTATTGAAGGTGGCGCCATTTCCCAGTGTTTTCCAAATTTTTGGGGTCTAAAATCTGGTAGTTGCTGGGCATCGCAAAAAGTGGATTTCCTTGAAAATAAAATTAAATATGGAAAAGCCATGAATTTTGAGAAGAGAGGATGCATGGTTTGGAAATCGCGAAGACGAGAAAATTGGAGGCGGTGAGTCTTTGTGATTATGTCAAAGCGTCGTGAATGACAGAGTTGAAGCGCATCGCGGCGGTGAAGGGCATTGTGAGGGAGCTTCACGGCGAAGGCGCGAAGGAATGATGAAGGTGATAATCCGCGATTATGATGAGCTCTGCGATCCGAAAATTGCCGAGGTGCTTCGCGATTTGGACCAAATTCCCGTGGAATCTTCGGAGCTTCACGATTTGTGATGACGTGGTGTTGAATTCGCGTTGAAAGTTCGAGGGTCGGTGGAATCACCTATAAATAGAGGCCGACCCCCTCAAGAGAAGTAGAGAGAATTTCAGAGAAAATCCTTTGCTCTCGGTTCGCAAAGGTCACCCGCAAAAGCAGTGTGCTTCACGAAAGAGGAGCTTCCTGGTGGCTATTCTAGCTATGCGAAAGTCGTGTGCCCCGAATTGGCTCCGTGAGCTTTGTGAAGAGGCAGGAGCTCCATGAAAACCAAGAATTGGAAAGGTTGGAGCATCGTGAGAGTGCTTCGCGATTGAGCTTCGCGAAAAGGCAGGGTACTTTGTGAAGGCCCTTTCCAAAGGTTGTTTGCCCAGTAGACAAGGGAAAAGGGGGTATTAATCAGTGGATGGAATTTGGACATTAACAGAGCATCAACTCAGGACTCTGATGCAAGAAAATTCTCATGCTGAACAGGAGACAAAGACCTTAATGTCTATCTATTGAAGAGACCTTAATGTCTATAAACTGAGTGAGATTTCACCAACGACAGTGAGCCAGGGGAAGTCAACGGGAGTGACCCGAGGTACGCAGTGAGCTATACCTAAACTTTTGTAAAGGCAGTGAGCCTGGGACAGAGTGACTGTACCCGAACCTTTGTAATCTACAACTAGTGAAGCATAGTGGATTTAGGTATGACCAACAACCTGTCGGCGTATGCTCCTTGGACGTAGCCCTTAGTGGTGAACCAAGTAAAATTAGCCATGTCATCTCTCTGCATGTGAATGTTTCATTGGTAATCATATCCATCATACAGATTTAAGTAGTTCCTACCAGCATGGGAACAAGATCCACAACTTTAAGAAGAAAAAGTTAACACCCTAATTCACCCCTCCCCTCTCAGGGTGACCTGGGGTCCTACAAATATGATTTTGAGATCTCATACACCCTTGTAAATGGAAACTCCATGGTGTAAATCCTAAATTGGAAGTTGCATGGAGTCGGTTGAGAATATGAGGATTCCTAGAGGGTGGTAGAAGAGTTAGTGAATTTTGATTTTGGGGAATAAGAGATTTATTATAATGAACTTAATTTTTCTCACATGACTATTAACTTCATTTTAAAGATAAAAAAACTAAAAGAGTTACAAAACTAGGACCCAAAGGATTATTGTACTAGAAAAATTAGGACCATATATACATTTTACATAATAACACATAAATATTATTTAATTACTTATTCTATAGATTCTTTTTAGCCCTCATTTACCCCTTAGTATAAGTAATCACCTAAGGATATACATCAAAGAAAGGGGTTAGTGAAAATCCCTGTAAAAGGATATATATGAACATGAATCAATATAACATGGGTGAGCATAATCATCATAATTATAACATTATCATGCTATCATCATCATAATAATTAGAGGAATCATTAGATAAAGCCATGGAATTTTTTAATTCAAAAAAATGAAACATCACATCTTAATGGTCAACTACCACACAAAGTTGTGAACAAAGCTAACATCATGTTCACGCCTAACATATGTGCATAATCAAAACATCACCATTGTGAACAATACTAGAATCATGTTTATGGATATTAAACATTATATAATGAGATAAATAACATCAAACAATGCATTGGAGTACTATATAATTCATAGTGCACCCATCACATCATAACATTTACATAATCTTGCATGCCACATATAACGTATACCAATATTTTCTATAAAAAAACCCATAAAAGGAAATGGGTTTCATGATATTTTCATAAATAAAACATTCATTAATAAAATTTGGTGTTATGAAAATAAAAATGTAATAAAATACTTGGTATAAGAATCATCAATCTTTGGTGAAGAAGAAACAATCTCAAGATATTTAAAAGACGTGTTTTTAAAAGGAGGATTTATTTTGAAAAAATCATTTCATTTATCATAATATAATATTGGAAACATTTATATATGAGAAATAAAAGTTAATAAAAAATAAATTATATTTTATTAATATTAAAATAAAATCCACACTAAAATTTGGCATGATATAGGAAAAACCCAAAGAAAGGAAATTGGGTTTGGGAATCCCCTTACCGTATGTCTAAATGATTTATTCACCTTAATATCCTCAATAATAAAAGTATATTGATTAATTACTAAATCAATGACCACTTATACAAGTATTTGATTTATTGTAATCTTATTAAGTTAATTTATTCCCATTATTATTAGTTATTGAGTTCAATTTCATCGTTCAGGAGTGTTTATTTTCTTGGTTTCCTTGATCGGTTCACTTGTATACATGTATGGAAGATCGTGCAAAATGAAAATAATTTTCCAGAATTGAAATTATATGTTATTTATGAAGATATATAAGTTTAAATGGTCTTATATTTTTTCTAGATATGAGGATAATGCATTAGATAAAACATTAATGATAATCATTTAGATTAATTTGGTGATTTTTCAATCATCACGAACTAGTTTTGTTTTATTATTTAATATTATGAATATATGATAGTTATAAAAAATAAAAAGCTTATAAAATAAATTTTGAAAACTTTTCCAACCATTATAATGATTTTATGACCATCCATGAAGATGGTAAATGAAAATGAAAACTTTTCATCCTCAAATTTGATATATCAACACCTCACAGACGATGTTTTCATTTTTAGAATAAAAGGGAGCGGGGAAGAGGTTTTATGATGAATTATTTCATTAAAATAATAAAATTTACTTTGATATAACATAATGTAATTATCATTCCACTTTAATATGGTGTGGTGATGATGTAATTAGAAAAGAAATTAAATTAAATATAAATTAAGAGAAAATGAAAGAGGATTTTACCTCTTGGATTCTTCTCCTTGAGAACCTCCTTAGGGAAATTGAATTTTTTATTTTCTTTAGATAGAAGTATCTAGGATGTGGGGGAGGGACGTGGTATAATTATTGGGACGAATTTGAGAAATATTAAATTCTTTGGAGTTGTAAATAGAAGATGTGGTGAGGGGTAGTATTTATAGGGGATGAGAGGGGTGTTTTTTGATTATTTTATTTATTAGTTTTCTATTTTGGATAAATACTATGAATATTTTTGATTCACATGACTATATATAGTAATCATAGAAGGTTTTTCTATATTATAATTCGTATATCATCAATGAATCAAGAAATAGTGAATTTAACTTATAATGTTATATACCGTATATCACCATGTTTTACTATTCATAAAAATTCAACTAATTTAGAAAAATCCAAATAATTCTCCCCCTCCATTTTTTAATGTTTATAATTAAAAAATGAACTTAATTTTATGAAAATATTTTTCAATATATGATAAATTTAATTTTTAATTAAAATCACCATTTATTCTAAAAATTCTGATTTTAAAATCATAACTAATATTACGACACTTTGAAAAATTAATTAAGGTATCATAAAATTAACTTATAATAATAATATATCAAAATATTTTCTTATGATTATATTTTGTAAAAATAAATTATATTAAATATTAAATTGTAAATAAACATTTATGTTTTACAAAAAATGTAACACTAAATTTATCATTTTTAAAACATTTATGTACTCATACTATGATATACTTATATCATATTATCATTTATAAGATGTCCAAATTTTATTTATATTTTCATAGGATATGTTACTATTCTATAGGATAGATTGATATTCCAAATGGTCATGTTACTATTCAAGGGTCAAGTTACTATTCCATCAGTATGGGTTCCATAATTTCATTAAATATTACTTATTTCATTCGTTATTTTTGAGAATAATGCTTTTATTGGGATCTCAATGATATGTATCTGTTTTATACAATATAACATAATTATAAGAAGGTATATTATAATGATAAAAGTTTGGGTCATTATATTTTTCCCCCCTATTGAAATTTCACCCTCAAAATTTGTTTTACATAAATAGGTAAGGGTATTTGTCTTTAATTTCTTCCTCCAATTCCCAAGACACATCTTTATAATTATGGTTCTTCCACAACACTTTGACATTGTGGGTTGTATTATTACATAAAACCTTTTCTCCCCATCCTAGAATATTTACCAGCCACTCCACATAAGAGGGATCTTCTTCCTACTGTACCCCCTCTGAGTTCAATACATGTGAGAGATCTGGTATGTGCTTTCTCAGGAGAGATACGTGGAAAACATCATGAATTTTATCCATAATTGGTGGAAGTGAAAGATGATATTCCACTACTCCTATGTGATCAAGGATCTCAAAGGAGACAATGTATCTTGGTATCATCTTCCCTTTCTTTTCAAACTACATGAATATCTTGCATAATGATATTTGAAATAAGAATTTATCTCCAACATTGAACTCCAAGTTCATTCTATGGTTGTCATCATAGATCTTTTACCAACTCTGAGCAACCTTTTTGTGTTTTTGGATGGCTTGAATCTTTTCTATCATCTCTTTCACAAGATCAAGTCTACGTAACTTTAATTCAACAACTTTATCCCAACAGGTAAGAGTTACATATCACTTTACATACAGAGCTTTATATGAATCAATATGAAAACTAAAGAGGAAGCTATTATTGTGTGATAACTCAACCAATGAGAGATGATATTCACATACACCTTTTAATTCCATTGAGCTTGATCTTATAATATCTTCAAGAATTTGAACAATCCTTTTATATTGGCCATCATTTTGGGGGTGATAGGATATGTTGAATTTCAATTTAGTACTCAAAGTATGTTCGAGACTTCTATAGAATTTAGTTTTCATCCTTGGATCAAAATCATAGATTATATAATGTGGAACCCCATGTAACCTTACCACTTCATTCATATATATCCTAGAAATTTTTTCAAGTGATAAATCTTATTGAATAATGAAAAACTGGGATGTCGTGGGGAGTTGATCCACCACAAACCATATTGTATTGTTTCCTTTGGATTTCTTCAGGAGACCAGTGAGAAATTCCATGGTGAAATTATTACATTTCCACAAGGGTATAGGAAATGGTTTCATCATCCATTTGGAATTATAGATCTCTACTTTAACTTACTGACATATTAATCACCTTGATATATACACTATAATACCCATCTTCATGTTATCCTATAAGAAGTGTTCTCAAATATCACGGTGTATCTTGGTACTTCCAAGATGGATATAGAAATTTGAGCTATCACTACAACAAAATTGGACTTTAATAGTGGTAAAATGGACTTTATCAGTGATAGAGAAGCATTGACTACTGGAGAGGGGTTAAAATTCCTAGTCCTTTATCAACATTGATAAAAGACCATTTATCAGTGCATATATAAGTGCTGATAAAGGGGAATACCGTAGTGTGTTGTTACAACACACTTCCCCACCTGTACAATGTGCTATAACAAAGCACAACATCACCAAAAACAACAAAAAAATCAATAAAATAAATCATAAATACAAAATTTAAATGAAGAGAAAACAATATAGTATCATTTGTTCAGTTTTGGTGATATGATCGGAGTTTTAAACTAAAACAAATATTACATACTAAAAAAATGAAATTGGATTCATTCCAGTCAAACCTTTTGCTAGATTGAGGTGTAGCTGATTCTTACATGTATAAAATGACTTATGGATCATTTTCCTAAATTATGAAAAAAATTCAAATGTGTTTTCCTAGTTTTGAGCACTTTACTTGTCTTTTTTACTAAAATGTCATTTCAAACTGGTAACACGTACTTTGAATCATACTGGTCATATCGTGTTTTAGTTTGACATGATACCATTCCCAAATGTCAAAAATTACTTCTGAATTATTTTCCTATTATAAATAAAACCTGAGTTCATTTTCCCAATTTTGAGTGATTGAAACTTTTTGAACTCAATTGTTGATTTTATACATATAACAGGCACATTGAGTCATACCAGACACATTGTGTATCATATTTTGGTGTATATGATTCCTACATATCAAAAATTACTTATGGATCATTTTAATAAAGTATCAAAACAATCTGAAAGTGTTTTCTCAGTTTTGGGTGGGTGAGTTTCCCTTTTTACTAAAATTGATGTCAATTTTAAATAAAAAGATGCATTTTGAGACATAACGGTCACACTGTGCCTTAGATTTGGGTGTGACTAATTCTCACACATCCCAAATAGCTTATGGGTTATTTTAATAAAGTATTAAAATAATATGAATGCATTTACTGAGTTTTGAGTACATCACACGTCTTTTTGACTAAAACATAATTTTAAACTAGAAAAACGTACTTTGACTCATACTGATCAAATAGTGTATCCATCTGACATGGTACAAATTACTACAGGTAAAAAATGACTTATTAATCAATTTTAAAAATTATCAAGAAAATATGTGCGTGTTTTTTCGGCATTTAGTGAGTGACATTTTTGAACTAAACCGTCTATTTTAAACTGATAACAGACACATTAAGTCATACTGGGCACACCATGCATTAGATTGAGGTGAGACTGATTCCTCCTCAAAAATTACATAAGGATAATTTTAATAAAGTATAAAAACAAAATGAATTTCTTTTATTATATTTGAGTAGGTCAGTTTTCCTTTTTATTAAAATTGATGTCATTTTTAAATAAAAAGATACACTTGGAGTCTTACTAGTCACACCATGAATTTTATTAAGGTAAGGATGATCCCTACACATCTCAAATGAAATATGGATCATTTTTATAATGTATAAAAATAATCCAAATGTGTTTTCTCAGTTTTGAATATGTCACTTGTTTTTAGTACTAAAATGTCCTTTTAAACAGGAAGCACACACATTGACCTATACTGATCATAACATGCATCAGTTTGATGTGAGACTGATTCCTAAAAACCAAAAAATAATTATAAATTGATTTCTTAAATTATCAAGATAATATGATCTTGTTTTATTTCTTTTCAGTGAGTGACATTTTTTGAACAAAACTATCAATTTTAAACAGATAAGTGGCACATTAAGTTATAACAGTCACACTATGCATCGAATTGAGGTAAAACTGATTCTTACACATCTCAAATAACTTATAAAGCATTTACCTAAGTGTGAACAAAGTACATGACTACTTATACCTATTTTTCAAACAATATAAAACCCTATCATGTTTTAATAATATAAAACCAATTAAAAAGACATGTTTTATAAAAAACATTAAAAAAAATCCTCAACCAATTATTTTATTAATGTTTTATTTAGATACTTGTGGATAGTTTTGAGAATAAAAATAAAATTAATTCATCATTAAATATAAATCCCCATAAAATATAATAAATTAATTTCAGTAAAATTCATTCCTTACCTAAAATTACACTTTAACTACCCAAGACCCCTCGGCTGCACAACACTCCAGTTTCATATTCCGATTCTTCCATCTCCACCCTCTACATTCCTTTCTTGACCTTCACTCTATCGTTTCTATGGTTGTGTGGATCTTTTCCCTGGAAGGATTTGGTGGGAATGGAGGATTCATGTTAATAACTAGTGTCAATTGCGTAATTATATAAAATGTGTGACATTTCCCCTTTTGGAGAACACAATAAAGTACAATTTTCGTCCACATAAACTTATATATCGAATAGTTATCATTGCATTTTATTATTTGAAACACATTCTCCATCTATTGTAGACATTAACCTATGATGCTTGAAATACTCTAAGCAGTTTTCATCCATGGGATGACTAATTCTCTGAGTAGTACAAGCAACATGAAGGAAATGTGGGATGAGTCTCAAGGAAAAAAATGAAAAAATAACTATTCAGGAGATGAAACTGATGAGGATGACAATTGTACTTCATTGTGTTCTCTAAAAGGGGAAATTCCTCTCAGTTTTGAGAATTACAACATTGAAACTAGTTATTAACTTGATGCTTCCACTTCCACCAACACCTTCAAGATCCAAGATCTACAAATCTAGATAAATGATAGAGTAAAGTGTGGGAAAGAAATGAAAAGGGCAGAGACAGAAGAATCAGAAAATGAAACTATAGTGCTGCACAACCTATGGTTCTTGGGTTGCTATAATATAATTTTAGATGATGAGTTTTTTTAATTAAATTAATTTATTTTATTTGATGTGGAGGTAGAGTTAATAAGGAATTAGTTTCATTTTTATCTTCAAAATTATCCACAAGGATCTAAATAAAAATTTAATAAAATAATTGTTTTGAGGAATTTTTTAAGGATTTTTTCAATAAAACATAGTTTTTAATAGGTTGTATTTTATTAAAATATTATAGGGTTTTAAATGATTAAAAAAAGAGGTTGATGGAGGTGTGTACTTAATTCACACTTACCTTGATATGAAATAAACCTGAACATGGTTCACACCTTCCACGATGAAAAACTATAAAATGGATCTCACTCCTCATTCGATACATAGCTAAATAAAGTGAATCTACCTAAATATTATATATATGTTGTATATTTTTTATGGGGAGGTGGTGCCTTGGTAAAAGGCCAGAGCACAATTTATTGAATAAAAAAGACGAAAAGATTACAATAGTTAGAAAGAAGGGATTTTTTTACAATATTTATAGAAAAGCTGAAGAAAATCTGGAGGGATGGTGTCTATCCAGGTCATGGTCTGACGAACACCCTTGTTGGCAAGGAAATCTGCAACAACGTTAGCCTCTTTGAAATTATGTGTGGTGATGTAGTATATACCATGCAGAGAGTCCAGGAACTTCATACAGAGATTTATCAAAGGCCACGCAAGGTGAGTCACATCATTCCAGATTTCCTGGACAGTGGTGGTAGAATCACTCAATCCATAGTTCCTTCTAGCCATTTTGAATGGAAAACTTGACAGCATGAATCACTCCCATAATTTCAGCCTACAATGACGAAGCTATGCCACAACTTCCAAAGAAACACCCATGTCATTTTCCATAAGAATCTCTGAAAATGGCTCTGCAGCTGGCAGGTCTAGGGTTGCCTTTTGAGGCACCATCAATGTTGACTTTGATCCATCCCGACATTGGCGTTTTCCAGAAAACATCTAATTTGTGAAGAGGTTGACGGTATATGCCATCAACCTGAATCCTGTGAAAAATCTCCCAGTCACCAACCAAGTTGTTCTAGTGAGCTTTTTGAATCAAGGCAGATTCTCAAATCGCAATGAGAACCTATTCTTTCCCTTTATTAAGATTTTATAAGCATTTATTATGTAGAATATCATTTCTATCATACCAGATCACATGAAGAAGCTCAATGACCACAACTAGAAAAATGTTCTTAATTTGGTGAGAGGCTTTTTGCTGCACACAACATTTAAGAAGTGTGAAAATTGAGTTGGGGATATTCCATTTGCAATCAATAATGTCAAAAATATATTTCCAAAGAGCAGAGACTGTGGCACAAGATAAAAATAGATGGTTAGTGTCCTCCCTATGTTGATTACATAGGTTACATTTAGAGCATAGATGGATACCAAAATATTGCAGGCAGACCTCTGTGGGAAATCTATTTTGAGAAATGCGCCAAAATAGAGTGAGTCTAGTAGGCTTAATCCCCATATTTTTGAAAAAAATAAACCATTGAAAGCTAGATTAAGATCCAAGAAAGTTATGAAAATATTAATTTTTTAAGTCAAGAATACCATTCGGAGTGGGTTCCAAGACAAGAAAATCCTCATAGTTAATAAAAGGATAGTTATCAATGATCTGAGCAACATTTTTAGCGGGATTGTCCCTATGATAATGAAGAACATATTTAATAGTGTGACTGGTGTCCACAATAGTAGAATCCGGGGAGAGCGTTGAGGCCAGTGGAACACCAGTCCAATTGTCAAGCCAAAAATTTATGTTAGAGTTAGTGCTAACTATCCATCTAGAGTTTTCCATGATTTTATGATAAGTGTACCTAATGGAAGGCTAGATCGAGGAAGAGATATAATTAAATTTCCCCTTCCTAAGTTTGGATAATAATCTGTGTTTAAGGAAGTCAATGTCATTCGAGTCAGTATTGAATAATCTCCATGTAATTCTAGCTTGAAGAGCATCATTAAACAACTTTATGTTTTTAATACTAATACTCCCTTTTTCCAAAGGTTTGCAACAGGTTACTCAAGGAATGGTGACATGTTTTTTTGAAAGATACTTCCTATTCAGATGAAGTTCTTAATATAGGTGTTAATTCTATTGTAATTACCAGCAGGCCATTTATAAATCATAAGGGAGTAGTCCTTTTTGGAGATAATGGTCTATTTGACCAAACAGATTTTACCATCCATGGAGAGGGACTTGCCTTTCAAATTAGAGAGTTGATTAATAATTTGATCCATTATGTTTTCAAAGTAAATAGTTTTAGGTCTTCCCCAAAATATTGGAACCCCCAAATAAGTGAAGGGGAAGAAACCTTCTTTAATACCAAGATCATTGCTAATAGTGTTTTTCCTCTGTTTGGAGAAGATTTTACCAATAAAATGTGCAATTTATGCCAAGAAATGGCCTGACCCGAGACATAATCATAGTGAGTAAGGGCCTATTTAAGAACTTGAATATTCTTTTCACCACCTTGAAGAAACAAGATGATGTCATCAACATATAAGAGATGAGTAGGGACTCTATGATTTCAGGACGCATGCATAGGTTTGAGTTTGTTTTGATTTACCAAATGAGGGAATAGCCTGCTGAGATAATCTTCAGTAATTAAAAATAAAATTACAAATATTCAGTCACCTTGTCTGACCCCATTTGTGCATTTAATTAAGCCCCTGGGGGTGCCATTGACCAAGATGGATATAGATGCAGAGCTAAACAGAGTTTTTATCATCTTGATAAAAGTATCATTAAAGACAAATCCTTTTAGAAATTTAAAAATAATGCTCTGATCAACAATATCAAAGGCCTTCCTAATGTCAAGTTTGACAGCAACATTTCCTCCCCTGGTAACTTTATTTAAAATGTTGGTGCTTTCAGAGGCAAGGCAAATACAGTCTTGTATGGACCTTCCCTTAATGATGCCAAATTAATTCCAAGAAACAATTTTGTTGCATATAGGGGAAATCCTATTAGCAAGAATTTTGGAAATGATTTTGAAAAGAGTGTTTATTAGAGCAATAGGCCAAAATTGTTGGATCTTGGAGGCATTGTCCACTTTGGGGATTAAAGTAAGAAATTATGCATTAAGACCATAAGGGAGAAAAACATTGCAGAAGAAAGAGTTCACAAATTTACAGCCATCAAGTTGAATAACATCCCAATGTTGTTGAAAGAATTTTTTTATTGAAGCCATCCAGACAAGGAGCACAGTTCTTTTTTAAACAAAAAACAGTGTCTCAAATTTCATAGTCTGAAGGGATACATAAGGGAGATGAATTATCATTATCATCCACCGTACTTTAGATGATATCGGGTATAAGATCTATATTTATGTCTGGATCATTAAAAATATTATGGAAAAAAGAAACATCATAGTCGGATATATCTTCTTCCGAATCAATAATCACATCATTATGTAAAATTTTAGTAAGAGGTCTACTAGACTTTCTTACTCATTGAAGAGAATTATAGAATTTAGTGTTTCTATCACCATCGGTTAACCATTTGGTTTTGAAAATTTGTTTGCACAGATTATCTTTGAAAGTGATAAGGGAAATGAGTTTTAAAGATATGCTTATTTCAGTTTGTGGATCGAGGTTAATATCCAAGTTGTTGTTATGATTTTGCAGTTGGTCCAACTCTTTTTCAAGGGAGGAGATATCAATGTAAATTTGATTACTTTTATCTCTACACCAACCATTTAGGGCATATTTTAAGTTTTTAAGTATAAACATGTAGGAAAAAGCATCCTGATGATGAATCATAATATCCCAAACATTTTTGATGAAAGACACACATTTAGGATCTTTAGACCAAGCATTGTTAAATTTGAAAGGGAGAATAGGCTTATGTTTGTTAGTATGAATATTGACCAGAATTGGGTGGTGATCCGAATTCAACCTCGGTGAAGGGATACTAGATACATTATCCCATTTATTCAGAGCATCAATATTAACCAAAGATCTACGCAGTTTACAGGAAACAACATAATTATAATGTCTCCTATACCAAGTATACTTAGCACTAGTCAGGTTGATTTATACAAGGTTATTATCATCAATAGCAGCTCTAAACTCCTTTGAAGATATTGATAGCTGAGTGGGGACAATTTTTTCATTGGAATTGATAATATCATTGAAGTTACCCATCACAATCCAGGGTACATTAATATTGTTGTTCAATACAGATAGATCATGACAAAGGGTTCTTCTTTCTTGATATCTATTTCTGGCATAAATCATTGTACAGAAGGAGTGTTGGCCTTCCTAATAGAAGTCACAGGTAATATGTTGCTCTGAACAAAAAACAATATTCATGTTTTGAAGGGAAGTGTGATAGAACATCCATAGAGTTTCAACCGAGGAGCCATCTTTTCATGCTCTTAAAAAAATGTAGTTAAGAGAACAAAAGTTCTTGAAGTTAGAAGTGAAGTTTATTTTAGGTTATTAGATAGAGAAAATCATGGGTTTATGAGTGGTTAAGATACTTTTAAGAACAAATAATGTTTTGGAATTAGTGATACTCTCAAAATACAAAAGAGAATACTCATTTTGACTTGTGTTTTGGGTTAGAGACCTTTTTTTGGTTTTTCTCGAACCTTTCATCCTCTCTGACCTTCTAAATTTTTGAGAAGGGCTTGGTTTGAGTTTCTTATCAATAAGGTTAGTCTCCAAAATAGGAGAATAGGTCTCATTCCTAGTAATAGTGAAAGTCTTCTCAAGAACAGTGTGGGTAGTGTTTATGTTGTGGATAGGTGACATTTTAGAATTCTGTTCTGAAACAGAAACTGAAATAGTCTCCATATCTTTATTTTGTACAGTAATTGGAGAAATTAGCATTGGAGGAGTTTTTGTGTCAAGACTATCCATTTTGAAAGGATTTGGGTGCATAATATTCATTTCCGAGGTTAAATAGGGATCAAAATTGTGCTATTTCAAAACAGTTTGTGTTTTCAATATAGAAGAAATAGATTGAGTAACAGGTTCTATAGAAACAACATTGCATAACACATCAGATTTCACACAGTGGGAATTAAAATTAGAAGCAGGGGGGAGCATACAAGAACCTGTTTTAGTATATAGAATGCTATGATTTTGTGGTTCAACTAAAACTGGAGTATCAAGAGTAATAGAATGGTGATAGGGAGTAATCTAGGTAGGATTTACCAGACCCCTGTCAGAGATGGCAGTGGAAATTTCATTCAACGTGTTCTTGCTCCCCAATTCCAATTCCTTGGGAGGGCAAGGCTACTTATTACCAACATTAATTTTAGGGTGAGTCCCATAATCAATCCCCTACATAGCCAACAAATCATTAGAAGTACCTGAACAGTCCATTGTATTAATACATACTTCACCTTGTACTCTATCCAAGGAAGGTTTCTATTTTGGGTCCATTCTAGTTGGATCTGCATAGTCACTTTAGCACGGGTCCTGCAAATTGTTTTTAGAAATAACCAGAGAAGTGGAAATTTTAGTCATATGAGTAGTAATATTCAGTTTCCCAGATTGTTCTGGTATTTTTGAATAGTTTTACTGCTCCTTGTCTTTATCAATCCGTGGGTGTCCCTGCTTTTCCTGTAAAAATCATTAATCATTTGCATGGTTTTGAAAATTAGAATTTTCCATAGAATGATAATGTTCAAGGATTGATAAAACATCTGATTCAATAACATATTTAATGTTTTGATCTATGGTTTCATTTTCCTGTTCATATACTACCTCAACCCATGATTTCCCATGGTCATTTTGAACTTGTGTAATGGGTTTTTCAACCCATTCTTCCACCATTTTCATTGTTGTTTCTGGTTTATCAGGGATAGTATCCTTCCCCATATTATGATTCTTGACTTCTGTCCATTCAGAATAGGATTTTTTGTGGTGGATGTTTATGAACAATCCTACAATTTATTATTTAGTGTCCCACAATTTTACAAAACTTACTGTATGGGGGCATCTTTTCATATTCAAACTTCACTAGAGATTTATACTCCCTAGAATTGAAGGCAATGGATTCAGGTAACTTGTTTTCCAAATTCACATAAATTAACACTCTTGCAAACAATCATAGTTCACCATTAAGTGTTCTATGGTAAACTTTCAAAGGAGTACCAATACATAATGAAATATCATTTAGGATTTGAGGGTATAAGGCCCCATCCTTAAACCATACTTAATCTTGAGTTATTACAAGATTACACATTGAGGATCTTTTCAGGTTTAGATTTTTAGAGAATTAGATCATAAAACTTGCATTACATTCCACATTTAAACAAAGTGGTTACATAAATATAGTATTCATTTTTCCCATCAATGGAATCATATTTAAAATAAAACATGGATTCTTTCTTGACACATCCTTGACACTATCATTATATCATGTACCTTTCCCTTGACCTGTGAAAAAAATTTCAAAAAACTTGGGATGAGCATAAAAATATCAGTAAGGGATATAAAAATATTGAAAGGAAACATGAGTACATGTACACATAAGAATCAATGAAGTCATACTTTACTCATAAAACATAATCACTTTAACATACCTCATCAAAACATGAACAAATCATAGAAATCATAAGACATAAAGGTAACTTGAGGTATTCATAACATTCTTACGTAGGGAGTAACCCTCTTGGTTACATTTGGAATACCCATCACAGTATATTCCCTAACTTTTTTGGAGAAACCTTAACATTTCACTCCTTCGCGTTACCCAATGCATTGGAGAGCTATATAGGGCTCACCCGCCCTTATTTTATCATAGAAACACCCGTCTTCATAATAATTCCCATGAACCATAACATAATCCTATCACATAAAACATGCATAAAGGAAACATAACATTTCCACTTTTCAATCACAAGATATCAATACAACACATTGATATAAAAACATTATGAAAACCATTTCTAATACCAAAATATAATAAAAGTAAAACATGGTATTTATTTTTCTTTTAAAAAAATGTATGGCTTGTAGAGGAAGCCAAAACTCAAATAATAGCCACGACAGCAGAGAAGTTGTTGTCGCCGCATACGTAGGACAAAAACATTCCCTTTTTTCATTTAGTAAAACGCTTCATATAAAAAAGATTCCTTTTTGGATAAACATAAAATTCAAAGCGGTTTATACACCGTATAAAAGAAGGTTGTGTATAAAACAAAATATTCCTCAATGAATGGAGATTGAGACGAAGTCCCTTACAAAGACAGTATCCTTAGTTTAAGGATAAATTAGTTACATAATTATGTGTGACAAACTAATACACGAAATATAAGTGGATATTAAGTGTAAAACAATCAGAGGTTATTCACACATATTCATAGAATGACATATTCAAGGAGTACAAGTTTATCCCAAAGAATCAAATTTGGGTTAAGAAGTTCCCTTGCAAAAATTTGACAGCCTAACGGCGTCACTACAAAATTCAGAAAATGAGTTGATGAGAGATAAAAAGGGTATCTCATCACATGGACATAAAATTTAAATCAATAAGGATATAGAAGAACATATCCCAACATAATATTAAGTGAATTAAAATACATAACAAAATAAGTCTTTTAACAAGAGGAGGGTGAAAGGTTCCCTTACCGACATGGGTATTTTTCGAAACATACACCCCTTGAAGAAGGACAATACAAAATTGATGTAAATACTCATAAATGAAAGTATATTACACAATGAGTAAAATAATGGGCAGTACATACACCACTCAAATGACATTGTGGCAAATGTATCATAAATCTCACGGGAATAAAAGTGAGATGAAAAATCCCTTACGAAAACTCGGCAGCCTAACGACGCCACAAAAATGGATTGATGAGATCAAATAGGGTCTCTCATAATATTAACATAAAGTTTACAGAAAGAGGACTATAAAAGAACATCCCCCAATATAACAAATAGGATCTTAAAAGAAGTGACATAAAGGAGAGTACTTAAAAAGAAAGAGAGAGGTTAAATCTCTTACGAAAATTTGGCAGCCTAATGGCACCACTCAAAACTTCCAAAATGGATTGATGATAGAGAATAGGGTCTCTCATCATATGAACATAAAAATTAAAGTAAGATTAATATAAAAGGACATCCCAATAACAAGAAATATGAGCTTTAAATGGAATGACATAAAAGAGTGTACTTAAAAAGAAAGAGAGGAGTAAGATCTCTTACCTCAAGTCCGACTTGTCTTGTTCATTTCTTTATATTCCTGAATAATAAACTTTGTTCAATTTATAATTTCCTAAGGACCTCCTTTAAATATTATTATTCAGTTCATATCACATATTATAATGTTATAATAATTGTTTAATAATGTTAGTTCATATCATACATTTTTGCCGATGTTTGGTACATGAGTTAAAAATGAACTTGTTTGAAAAACGATTGCCCATGTAGTTATAAGTAAATAATTTCCAGAATAGTATTAATGATTAAAATATCACATATTTCCAGTACATATTCATTTTATACTATTCCATATCATTTGGAGATAAAAACGAAAAGCACCGTTCATGGAGACGGTAGGCCATACGTACGCATGAACGTTACTTTCATTTTTTTGTCATATTAATGGAATTAAAAATGAATGATATATATATATATATATTATAATTATAGTATAATATATATGTTATATATGTCAAATATGTTCATTAATTTCATTCTTTATACATTCCATGTATTGCATGTACGAGTCACATCACTTGAGGGGGCGGTAGTCCACACTTCCTCATATGAAATTATCGCATTTACACAACATGAAAAGAATATAGGTATGTTTTAAATATAAAATACAGAAGCATATAGTAAAAATAAATACCATATATATCATATATAAAATACAGTGACATCATAATGGCCACCTTTAAAGGTGTTAAAATAATATTGAACAATCATCGTTTTGTGAGGCAGAACATCACCAACCACAGAAATAGTATGTTATTTAACCATTAGACGAAGGTGTGTGTAAGTGAAGCTCTAATACTTCTTATAAAAAAATCCTAGTATATTGAAGATACTGAATTTGTTACAAAAGAAATGAATAAAAAGAGTTTAGGGGGTTGGAGAAGCAAAATAAAACAAAAGGACTCAAGTGAAGAGATTACCTTAAAATCGGGTAACTCTCTTTGGTTTGAGCTCAAAGGCTTCCTTGGTAAGACTTCTTCCAAATGTGAGGCTTCAAGGAGTTATAGAGGGATGTGTATATACAAAATGGGCAGGGGTTGGCTGAGACAAAGGCTTTGGAAGTGTGGGTAAGGAGGTAGAGGTGGGGGCCTTTTATAAGAGGAGAGGAGGGGCACCCTTGGAAAGTAAAGAAATGTTCCTTTATTTTAAAATGAGTTTCGGATTTAAAAGTTCCCACATTGATATAATTCGAGGATAAGGTGATAAGGGTTATAAATATACCCATCCAATAGGTTTTGGACATGTGTAGGTCATAGATTTTACATTATCTTTTCATTTTATTTAAATCCTTTATTAATGAGGTAATCGCTGCATCATCATGATGTCATAAATAATTTAATATATTTAATGTCTAAAAATTATAAAAAAAGTATCATGATCTAGGAAAGAGTTTTATCTTTCTAATGAATATTTATAGTAAAAAATATGACTTGTATAACCCCATGTAAAAATTGTTTTAGTAAAACATCTCATGTTTGTGTCATTTTTACTTTAACATTAAATAAAAAGTTATTTATGTCATTTCCCAACCAAGTGGCTCCATGGGGTCCCCAAGTTGACCCATGGATTATCTTGGTCGTCCATGACTCATCCAATGAGGGTATGACATGTTTCTATGTCATTTCATATTATTAAAACATTATTTTTACCTTAAACTACACTAATTACCTCTAATCGCGATTAAAAACTTAATAAGTTACTATTCACCAAAAAATTATTTTAATCCCATTGAACCACATTTTACATCTTAATGAAAACCATGTATGTCGGATTTTTGAAATTAAAAGCACAAAGGTGGAAAAATTTCATTTAAACGGAAAATCAGTTTTTATAAGTACCACTTAGTGGTTTCACTATTCATCAAAAATTGAAGTTTTTCAGAAAATTCCCAAAAATTCACCCTAAACTATATTTGATATTTCAAATTCAAAAATGATGTCTATTTTAAAAAGTTCATAACATATAAGTTACATTAATTAATTTAATAATTAATTCCCGCTGTCAGAAAAAATAGCGTGTTTTTATGAAACAATATATATCAAAAGATTGACACTAGTTTAAGTCAAATTTCAAAGTGAAATTAATTCCAATGACCACTATTTGATTAAATGGTAAAAATATATTCTAATTAAACTTTAAAACCAATTCAAAAGATAATCTCATCATATAAATAAATTATATTAAAAAGAGGTTTTGAATTAAAATACAACATTTTTCACTATTCATTAAAAATTGAACTTTTTCGAAAAAATACCAAAAATTTACACAAAGTAAATTTTGATGTCCTGATTCTAAAGAAGAATTTTATTTTGTCAAATATAACACATAAAATCGTCAAAAAGTGGATTTAAAAGAGGTTCGCCATCAAAAGGCGGTTAACCGACCTTTTAAAGAATATTAGAATGTTTACACTTAAAATTGAATTCATTCGCATTTTTAATCCTCTAAAATTTATTATAAAAAGTAAAAATATTTGAAAAACATATATAATCATTTTGTAGTTAGTTCTATTCATTCCCACCATCACAACAGCTAGGCGTTAACTACCATTTAAAATAATATTATTTTATTATTAGAGTGCAATGTAAGATTCCCAAGAAACTCATTGTTGCGTGTTGGGTACGCCCTCGAGCATAGAGCCCCCTTTAAAGTTATATTAATATTTTATTCACAAATATGGATAAATGTGAAAATGTCATACTCTTTATTTAATTGTGGTGTTATAGAGGGTTCTAGAAGAACTAGTTAAAATTGTGCAACCTTACCCATAATTGAGCAGTGTTGTTTTTGTGATTATTGGGATTGAAAGAAAAATACCATTCTAAAAGTAGAAGCAAACTAGGTTTAAGATGAAGATTAAATATTTTAAACACTGTCTCAACATTAGTTTGTGAGGTAAACAATATATAAAATTACCATTTCCCCAACGGCACCAATTTACAATTGGTAAAACCCCATACCAAAACAATACGGGGATTCCGATCACTATATGACCAGGGTTTATCACCCTGGATATATGATATACGACCCATAATGGTGTACTTGCAGAGATAAAATATTTATTGTAAATCATCCAGGTCAGCATCCACAGAGAATCTTCCATCATCAGCTTTTCAAATCCTTGACGGCCTCTATGGTTGTGATTTTGCAGGATTAGCACCCATCAACGCTTCAAGAAAGGAGATTCTTCTCATTCTGAGACTTGATGTCATAGATGGATCCATTTGCTTTAGGATTCCATCGTCTCTTGCCTATGTATTTCCACCTCCTTTTGTTTCAATATTTCCACCTCCTTTTCATGCATCGCCCAGATAGGACCCAGGAAGCTCATTATTGGGAGAATGAGACGAAGGAAAATTAATCTTTCTCAGGTTTCAAGAAGTAAGAGATTGTGCAGTAGGGTTTCAAGAAAAGTGAGATCCCTTCCATCCCCCCTAATTTTGATCTATATATATGTTGTATATATATATATGTATCATATTAGTGACTTTATTTGAATATAATTATGTATTGGAATTCAATAATTTTGTTATATGAATCATTAAATATATAAGGATTGTTTAGTATATGGTTTTTTAATGATGATCAAGAAAACATTGAATGGTTCTGATGACCTATAAAAGTGACTTAATAGAAATGTGATATTTTATGAAGAAAACATTATTAAGGGAAGATAAGATTTAATATTTTCCATTTGTTGAGATAAATATGTTTGGCTAAAGAGATTATGGATATAAATCAATTAAATTGGATATTATTTATGTCTTTTGAACTCATTAGTGATTTTTTCACAATGTTATTTATATTATCATTGAGGAAGTTTACTTAATTGGTGGATTTATGAAATACATTAAATAATTTATGGTTTTATTCAAGGAATGAGGAAGTATTTATTTTTTCATTATGGTTTTATCGTAATTATAGTTGTTACCATCTTTTAATAAAATATATGACTATGGTATTAACATATTTGGTATGTGATAATTGAGACATACTTTATGATATTTAGGGGATTCACGTTAAGTTGGTTTTGAGAAATTTAGTAACCTTATTTTTAATGTTTTAATTTTGGAATTATTACAAGGGTAACTAATTATGGATTGTTTTAAGTTGAATTTGGATGAATTTTTAGTGATTAATGAATTATTTAACCATGTAAAGATTTATGCATATCGGATAACCAATGCTAATGATTTTGTTTTTGAAAATATATAATGAAATAAGGAATGAGTTATGATTATTTTATGGATATTATAGTACTTGAGTGATTCATTCATGAAAATTAATCTCTTATAGAAAATATATGAAGTGGAAATTATTTTAAGAACAACTAAAAGATGATATTATGCTTTTGAAATGTAATGAAATTAAGTAAGTGTATCTTCTCATGAAAATTACAAAACTTTAATAAGAGAATCATAATATAAAATGTTAAACATTTACCTTTATTTATAATGAATTAATGGTCTTTTAATATATCATTTATTTATGTATTTGTAGTAATTAACTTTATTTTGACCATGTTATCAATCATTGTCCATTATTATTTGGGTGCTAATTTCCCCTTTTATGTCTATGTTTTCACTTCCCACCTATGTTTTAATAATTGTGAAAATAGTATGTGTTATTATAGATGACCTTTTTAAATAAATTTCTCTATTTTAATGAGAAAGGTTTATTAACCCCTTTTAAGATGTGGGTTTCCCACAAATGGATTTTCAATTGTTAAACTCTTGTTTATAGAGCACAAGTTCAAATTGTAAGGATGCAATTTATTTAGGGAGGGGGAAGAATGTACCACCCTGATATTTTGTTAAATATATTTTTAAATAAATTTAATCATTTTTATATTTTACATTACACTCAACACCATGTTTAGTTTTATTTTCAGAAAACACCAAGCGTATCTTGCATTAAATGTAACACTGAGTTTAAAGAGAATGTTATATAATATTAAAAAATTATTATTTTATATGATAGTTATAATATAGCTGATGGAATGGAGTCTATGAATAAGATTAACTAAATTATGAAAATATATGGTATACACATCTATATATAATTTATTTTTTAGAGACTACTTAATTATAAATGAAAATAAAAACTATTTGAATATAGAGGAAATATTTTTATGAAAAACTATATTTATGAACACCCAGGAATTTTACAAAAATGAATTAAATAAATAAATTTTGGTGAATTATTTTAATTAAATTTATATATTATATATTCAATAAAATTTTTAACAATCACCTTATGTATTTTCTACACATGAGATAAGATTAAATCTAATTTTACAATTAACAACTATGTTTTTTTCTTCCAAAAACAGTTGTGTCACCTTTTGTGCACTAATTTTTTAAAATTAGTTTTTACCAATTTCAAAAAATGCATTTTAAAAAATTGCATTCATTTCTAAAGTCATAATTTTAAATTATATTTGTGTAAATTTTATAGAATTTTTTAAAACTATAATTTTTTAGTGAATAGTGATAATATTGGTTTTTATTAAAAAACTTCATTTTCATTCAAAGTATTTAAAACCTATGTTTTATTTTAATACGGTTTTAAAAGTAAAATTTGTTAAATTAATACATATATATATATTAATACAATTTAGGTTATTGTAATAAATTTAATATTTAATTTTTATATAAAATCATTTTAAACTTTCAAAACCTTTCTATTTGGAAAATAAATTTTTCATCGCATCTGCATGTTTAGATTCTAATTAAATTTTACAATTATTTGAATGGAATTTAGAATAATGGATTAAATATTTGTAATAATAGTTATTTATATTAATTAATTGGGTCAATTTAATTTTTTTACCATTATTAACAGTAAAAGTAGTAAAAATTAATTACTACAGATATGGTTAAAACAGTTTTATCGAGGGTTAAACTAAAAAGATAAGGGGTAAAATGACATAGAAACTTGTAAAAAAACCAATTATGGAAAATTTTAGACCTTATCACCTCTAATGTCTAATAATGACCTATTTTTATCCTTTTTTTATGTGATAAACATGGGTATCCATTTTCTTTTCAAATAATTACAAGTGTGCCACTCACCTCACTTATAAAAGGCCACTCTCTCTTATCTCATTTTAGAAATTCTAAAAACCATTATTTATTCCAAGTAATTACCCAATAAATTCCTTAATTATCTCATCCCATTATAGAATCCATATTTTTCTTTCACAAATCCAACCTAATAATTCTTTTAGTGCAAACCAAAATAAGTTGTTTGAAGAAGAGGTAATGTCCCTAACCGTGTGTTTTATTTTATTTCATCCTCCAACTCCTTCAATTATTATGAAATGATTATGATATAATAAAATCAGTATTTTATATATAATAATATTTTATTTTTTCAATGTAGAAACCTAAATCCTTCTCCTCTTTCATAAAATATGATATTAAAGAATCCTTCGTGTGTATAGCAGACTACCGCATCGCGAACCGATGTTATTCGTTTTACATCACCACCTCTCATGATAATATATAACGGTGGATTTAATATTTATATATGATATTTTTGATATTATTATACCTTTTTAATTATAATACCACATCTAAATTCTTACCTTCAAACCCATTGGGAAAATAATAACATCGCCTCTGTGTATGGCGAACTACCGCCTCACCAACTGATGTGATGCACTTTTCATTAATGATTTACTTGGATGGAAATAAGGATATATTAAATGGATATATATTATCTTTATAGAATAATTATACTTTTTTAATAATTATATCACATATAACTTCTCACTTTCCATCCCATGGGGGATACAATAATGTCGTTCGTGTGTACGACGGACTACAACCTCACAATGTGATGTGATTCTCACCAACACTTTGAATGGAAGGTAATTAGGGTAAATTTAATGAATATATATGATATAAATGAAATAAAATTTATACTTTAATGGAAATGTGTTATTTAACTTCCTTTCATTTCATCCTTCGAGAAAATGGAATTAACATTCATGTGTATGTACGACCTACCGTCTCTATGAACAATGTATTTCATGTTCTATCTATAATTTTATGGCTTACTAGAAATAAATATATAATGAATATATATGAAATTTATGTCATTTTTATTATTATATATATTCTGGAAAAATGATAAAAGTAATAGTATTGAAAATAAAAAATCAAAATATATATAAAAAACAAAGCATTTTTTACCCGAAACATGATTTTAACAAGGAATTGTTAATAAATAGGTAATAAAAAGTCATAAGTAAATCATATATGGTATGATATATATAATTATGATTCTGAAATATATTTATAATAATATTATATTAATTATAAATTAGGTTTAAACATGTACTAAGGAATCCAATACTTAAGGAAAGGGATTTTCTTCTCACTTTTATTTTTTGTGAGATACATGACATATTCACCACCTATTTTTTTATGTAGTGTATATAATTTCCATAAATTTATATTTTTTATTATTATTTTATAAAATAATTTTTTTACAAATTTATTTCATAATACCTCTTTTATTGGTTTTAAAATTCTAAACTTACCAAAGCGGTAAGATTTTTTTTCTTAATTTTCTTTATTTGAGACATAAATTATGTTGTGCACCTATCTTACTTTATGAGGTGTATATACAGAACATTTTAAATGTAAAATCATTAATATAATTATATTAATTATATTTAATGTTTAAATTAATGTAATTATTTAATGGGTCTTACGATTCAAAAATACCAAACTGGTAAAGGTTTGATGTTATAATCTCATTGTTTATTAGGATTTTTATGATAATAATTTAGACGGTGTAATATTATAATATATCATTCAAGAAACTCATGATTTTTATTCTCCTCTAGTTATTTCATTCAAATAGATGTTTTTTCATCAATTTTCTCTCCTTATGTACTCAATATTTCAAAATAATGATTTTACATAAAATCAACATTATTTATCTCTTCAGCCGAAAATCATTTTTCTTCAAAAATCATGTTTTCTAAAAATATTTTCAATTTTTTTAAATTCTACAAATTATTTATTAAAAACTTTTTTACCTATGTTTTCCTTTTTAAAAAATTTCTTGAAATAAATATTCATGTTCTTTTCCAAATAATTATAATTTATCTTTTACTAAAAACGCGAATGGAATCTATGTTTTAACGTGTATGAGAAAATTCAATTTCTCGACATCATGATCATTATTTTCTTTAAATATTACTTTATAAATTTTCAAATATTATTTTCAAAGAAAAGTATTTTTAAAATTTTTTATTCTTTAAAAAGTGTTTTCCAAACTGGAAATGATATTTTTCTCAAGAAATGATTTAAATGATTTTAAAGATTACTTTATAAGTTTCAATAATTATTTTCATATAAAAGGATTTTGAAAATTAATTATTGTTTAATTTTTTTAAAAAGTGGACTGAATATTTTCTTCAGGAAATGTTTTTAATTATTTTTAAATCTTCATTTGTAAGTTTAAAAGTTTATTTTCAATGAAAAGGATTTCAAAAATGTTTTATGATTTTTTAGTTTTAAAAATTTATTTTAAAAGAAAAGTTATTTCATCAATAAATGTTCCATGTGTTGTTTAAAAACAAATTTCCTTTTAAAATTATATCCATTGAGTTTACTTATGATTTACTAGGGATATGATCCAAGGATACCATTTATATTCTTTCTTTGATTGTTATACGTTTATGATGACAATATTTTTATGAAACCAATTTATTTTCCATGGGTTATACCATGATAAAATGATTATGAAACACACTTATTTTTCACTGGGTTATGTTATGATAAAATGATAAAAATATTATGAAACCTATCTATTTACATAGGTTATGTTATAATGAAATGTTTATGAAACCCATTTATTTTCATGGGTTATGATATGATGAATGTTTTATGATGAAATTACACACATATTTATGTTTTTTATTATGTTATGGTGGTCATTTATAACTAAGGATAGTGGTCACATTTTAACCAAGGATGTGTGGGACCTGTATATCTCTCTAATCAATTGGGTAAATATGAATAAATCATGATTAAATCTGACATTCATGAACTTTATTACAGGTGAAAAATGTTTTACATGAACCTGATTACATGTTCATAGTGTTATGTATGGACTTATCTTTCTTATCCATAAGGTAATGTGTGGAACTATTTTCATTTCCATAACTTTATGTGAAGGCAAAATTTCATGTTCTTAACTTAATGAGTTAACCTATTTCTAATTATACATGTTGAAAATGTTATAATATTATGTGTATGGAAAATATATGAGAATTGTGATAGTTTTATGTTCTCACATATCATTTTCTTTAACTACATTATGTGTTATTTCTTTTGAACTATGAATCTTTATTCGAGGACACAATTTTTTGATCTTTGATATATAGGGTATGATTATCATATGATATGATCATGTTCTCATACCCTTATGCACACATTATGTTTATGTATTTCCCACGTTAAACATTACTAAGAATCTAATCTAATCCTTTATTATATTTCCTTTCCTAGGTTATGAATAAAGGTTTTATGTAAGGTATGTTTTGAAGAGTATAAAAGAGGAAGATCTTTATGGGAGATGTTTAATATCCTTCAATAAATAATAATATTGTCTAACTAGTCTAAAATGGAACTAAAACATTATGGTACATGGGCCTGTATTTGTGAAATTTAATGAATATTCATCTATTAATATGTTATATGTATGTTTGATAAATTTGGGTCTCTATAGGTTCAATCTATATAAATTGGAAAAAATACGAATTTAAAACTATTTTTATAATGTTTTATGGGTAATCTATAATTATTTAATGAGTATAAATTAGATCAATATAAAAAATTTAATAGTTGTAATTACAAACTTCATTAATATTATATATGTTCTTATAGCATTTTTTAAAACTTTTATATAAATATATATAAATTTAAAGTACATAGTAACATATTCAAGAAACTAAAATGAATCAACTATTTGTCTTAATAACTCTCTAATCAATATTTTATTTGGATTTTTAAATAAATTCCCAATTTTAGGGGTCAATTGGACTTATCCAGGGTAGTGGATAGAGAATGGCGAGCATAGAGGATTATAAATAAAGAGGGCATCATATATGAACCTATGAGAAGTGGAGTGTTTTTATGTTTAAATGGAACGAAATACATACTTTCAAATTTGATTTCTTTTTTTTTTATAATAAGTAGAAAATATAAAATGAAAAATATTTTCCAGTGGGGGAAATAAGTGGCTAAAATATGAACTTGGAAACCACACAAGAGAGGCCAGTGTAGGAGGATTAAATAGAGGAGTAAAGCCTAAGCATGGATCGATAATATAAAAGAATCGTATGACCAGCCATGCGACAAGACTGGTTAGAACCATAGTAGTGTGATGGGGTGTATTGGATTATCAACTAAAATCCATACATAGAACAATGTTGTTGTAGGATCATGTAATTAGAAGGTAGGTCAAGGGAACAAAAACATTAGGGTGAGGGAGAGGGTGTAGCAAAAATGGATCGAGGTGAGGGAGATTGAGTGGAGAATCACATAGGTAGATTGATGAAAATTAAGATTGGTTTGGAGGGATTTTGAAAGCTAAGGTCAAGCCATTTTAATGGGGTTTTAACCTAGCTTTCTTATTATTTTATATTATTTTACCCTGATGTATTGTTTCTTCTTCTTTTATTCTCACCATCATGAGTATCTTTCCATTTTTTACTCGTTTGGTTGATAGTTTATCTTGAATTTTCCCTTTCTTATATCCCATTTGGTAAACTGCCATTATTTTCTTTGATTAATAAATGATTTTGGGTGGTTTTCTTACTGTAGAGTAGAACCAAAGTGGTCCGAACCATGTAAATATCTTGTGTTTTTTATCTTTATACATTTTATTATTCTTATTGTTGAATTTTAATAATATTGTTCCCATGAGTTTGTTATTTCATTTTAATTGTATTTACCTTTATTTTTATAGAATTTTAGTTGGATTAGATTCTATTTTGTTTTCTATTGTGTAGTTATATTTTACGACATTATCTCCTACCTTGGTGTTTTTAATGGGATACTTCCCATAAAATGTTGGTATCAAAGTAGGTTCATTGATTTTAAAGACGTCTTCACCTAGTTTTGAGATTAATAACTTTGATGGAGAGAACGATTTCAACTTACGGAGAGTTGAGATGCATGCTATTCTTCTCCAAAATTTACTTAAGTATTCTCTAGTAGGTTATAAAAAGTAAATTGCCATCATCTTTTCCACTAGGTAGACTATTATTCCTTTTGAGGATATTGAATTTAATATTTTAAAGAAATATCATTCCCTATTGTTGTTGAACCAAGGTCGAAATGTTTTACTAGAAGTAGTCCATGCGACTTATAACAGTGAAATTTGGTTTAATCTTGAGAATATTTTCATAACTATATCACTTTTAGGATGGTTATAAAAGAAAATGAATATTTATAATTTCTAAATGGTCCATAGAACCTCTTTATAGACTCATTTAGATAGTTTTAATAATATGGTCATTAAATTAGTCAATATAGATGCTGATATTAATGTTGAGGAACAATATTGTTTGTTTTTGTATTACATTTATGAATAATTCACTATGGTTATATATTATTTTATTTATGGTAGTGATTTCATCAGTTCAGAGGAAGTGAAGTCAGTTTTCTTGTCTAGGGATCTTCAAATTCATGGTTTGATTGTGGAGGGTTTTGGGATAATGTTTGGGCTTGAGTTTCTTAGTGTGAATGGAAAAAATAATGGTAATATAAAATATTGGCAATATGGTAGTCAACTTAATAAGTTTACGTGGTATCAGTATGGAAATTTGACCCACATTAAGAGATACCATACCGAGGATACACATAGAGATAGTATAGCCAAGAATAATTTGGTATACCCCAATTTTGATAGTGTTATGATTCTTTGAGTCTGTCTAGAATCCCTTTGTAAAAATTTGGTGTTGATATAGGGTGTATAAGTTATTCATTCCAAGGTAATGATCTACTTGTGATTCATAGGGGCCCTCAATTAGAAGAGAGGTTGTGGTTATGGATGGGTTTTCTATAATGTTTGGGCTCAGGTAGAGTCTTATTATTTATCATCTATTTTATTTTCTTATTTTTGGGTTTTTATGATTTCATGGCTTCTATTAGAAATGTTTCTCTTTTTGAGATTTTTTATACTCTACATTTCCATGTTTCTTTCTGTATGGGTAATTAGTTATTGATCTATTTTCTTTGGGTGTCCTCCATGCATAGAAGAGTTAACCAAAACATCTATTGACATGTATTCAACTGGTTATAGGTATTTAATGTGTAATCTTTGGTTAGTGAATGTATGAGTTATAGTTAGTGTATTTTCTTATATATTTTTTATGCAAATGTTTGAGTAGCTGTTAGTAATATATGTGTTGGTACAAGCATATATGCTCCACTATAGCACATTCTAGGTTGTTGGTCAGGGTGGACTGATGCGAATGTTTGAAACAGTATGTTCTCCACCCAATATATGGAGGTGCATATGTGTAGTTAAAATAATTCTCATAAAAACATCCTAGTATATTTAGGATACTGGTGTTGTTATAAAAGAAAGTAATAAAAAAATTTTAGGGGTTGGAGAAGTAAAATAAAATAAAAGAAGTTAAGAGAAATAATTACCTTTAATTCGGGTAATTACATTTGGTTTGAACCAAAAGGACTTCTTAATGTGACTTATGCCTAAGGTAAGGCTTCTAGGAGGAGGATAGGGATCTTGAGATATTATTTGGGTAGGTTTTGGACAAGACAAGGGGCTTATGATTTGTGAGGAATGAGTTATAAGCGAGGGATTTTTATAAGGTGGAGGAGGGGCTCTTTAGGAAAGTGTGAAAATATTATTTTATTATATAATGATATTTGGTTTATAAAGGTCCAAAACTAATTATAGTAGAAGATAAGATGAATAATATTATAAATAAAATCATAAAATAACAATTAGATAGGTTTTGGATATTTTTTTAATATTTATAATCTTATTTATTTAAATCATTTATTAATGTGGTAAACACTGCATCATTATTGTGTCATTAAAAATTTAATTTATTTGATGTCTAAAAATTATAAAAAAATACCATAATGTAGGAAAGATTTTTAACTTTACAATAAATAGTTATAGTTGAAAAGTTAAATTATATAACCCCATGTAAAAATCAATTTAATAAAAGTTTTTTATATCATATTTGCCCTTACTTTAAGTTAATTAAAATAAAGTGTCATTATAACTCAGAAGTGGCTCCATGGGGTCCCAAAATAGATCCAAAGATTCCCATATCCATAAATGACTCAACCAATAAGGTGAGGACAAGTGTTAAGCTAATTTGGTAAAATTATAATATTCTTTTTACATTGAATTACCCTATTTAACTTTAACTATGGTAAATAAAAGTCAAAAGTTACTATTCCCCAAAAATTATTTTTATCTTATTAAACCAAATTTTACTTATTAATAACAACCATGTATGTCAGATTTCTGAAATTCAATTCAAAGAAGCAGTAAAATTTCATTTAAATGAAAATTCGGTTTTTTTAACTACTACTAAGTGGTTTTACTATTCATCAAAAATTGAAGTTCTTCAGAAAAATACCAAAAATTCAGAATAAGCTATATTTGATATTCCAAATTCAAAAATTATTTCTATTTTACAAAATTCAAAACATAGAAGTTGTAATAATTAATTTAAAATTAATTCCTAATGTCAAAACAAATACTATGTTTTTGAGAAACAATAACTATCAAAATATTGACACTTGTTTATGGCCAATTTCAAAGTGAAATTATTTACAATGATCAAAATTAATTTAAATTGTAAAAACAAAATCTAATTATACATTAAAATGAATTAAAAAGGTAATCTAACCAAATAAATAAAATAAATTAAAATTCAGTTTTGAATTAAAATACATTATTTTTCACTATTCTTTAAAAAATGAATTCTATCAGAAAAATACCAAAAAATTACCCAAATTAAATTTTGGTGTCCCGATTCGAAAGAAGAATTTTATTTGGTCTGATATAAAATATTAAAGTGACCAAAACTAGGTTTAAAGGGGGTTATCCATCAAAAGGTGGTAAATCAACCTTTTAAAGAATATTAGAGTATTTATGCTTAAAATTGAATTCTATTTTTATTTTAAGTCTCTAAATTTTATTGGATAAATATAAAAACATTTAAAAAACATGTATAATAATATTGTTGTTAGTTCTGTTTATTCTCACCATTACAACGGCAAGGTGTTAACTACCATTTAAAATAATTATATTATATTATTAGTGTGCACCGTAATATTTCAAAGAAACCCGTTGTTGCCTATCAGGTATGCCATTGAACATAGCATCCCCTTTAAAGTAAAATTAATATTTAATTAAAAAATATTAATATATATAAAAATATATTATTCTTTATTTACTTGTGATGTTACACCCACATTGTGAAGAGAAGAAATATTCCCCAATAAAGTACATCCCCATTAATAATTTTCATTAAACTGCACATAGATCATAAATATGAGTCCATCTTTACTTCACTAAAAGTTCCAAATTTAAGGCATTAAGATAACTCATTACCAACCTCCCACTATCTCTCTTCTATCATAAGAAATCCCACTTTTAATGAAAATATTTGTTATTTGAAGCTGATCCCCATCAATATTATAGATCAATAAATTCAATGAATCAAATTTTTTTTTACGTATACACTTGAAACGCAGTGTAAAAAAAGGGACTAATAAATAAACTATATCAATTGGGGTTATCTTATTATCCTTATACAATAGTTTCGATTACCATCCATAAAGTTTCCCATCTACTCTCTCTTTTAACCAACAAAAATATTCCATATGGGACCTACCAATAATAAGGATTAAACCTAGATATCTATCAGAATGCCTGATATCCTGATCTCCAAACAACTCTTTGATAATACCCTCTTACAGATCTCGAGTATGATGACTAAAAAAGGAGAGATTTATTGTAATTCTCTTTCTACATAGATCATATATAATAATATCTAAAAATAATCATAAACACATAACATTATGTAGTTGTGGAATTATTAAAATGATAACATCATATGTGATGAAGTGTTGGGAAATTGATGGCCCAAATATACTAATACACACCCTATGCAGTGCCCTCTAAACCCATGATTTTTCTAAAAGAATATCCAAAACCACAAAATATAATAAAAAAGATATTTATAAAATATATTCCCCTGATAGAGAACCCTAGAAGGCCACACTCTCCCATTAATGTTCCCATTAAAAATTATGGAATATAATAATGTTAATATGAGCAACATGTGGATATCAATAAGCTTTGAGTAAAACCCAATCCTATTCATAGTAGAATCAACAAAATTCCATTCCATACTATCATAATAATTTCACATATCAATATTCACAACCATCCTACCAAAATTCCCATTAATATATTCCTATAAATGCTTAATAAATGCAAAAATAATAATAATATTATCTAAACTCCACCTTCTTAGGAGAAAACCACCTTGCAGCTCAGGCATTACTCTAAAAATCACTACTTGTAACCTTTTGTAAATATAGTTTGAGAAAAATATTTAAACAACATTACAAAAAACTATTGGACCAAAACTCTATTAATTTATTGGAATTTTTAACCTTAGGATTAAATAATATGTTTGTATCATTAATACCCAAGGAGAAATTATCCCAATCCAAAAATCTCAACACAAAATGTGAAATATAATTTCCAATTATATTCCATAATCTTTGAAAAATTAAAGTGGTCATACCATTCAGGATTAAAGACTTACTTAAATACATTTATAAAAGAGAATTTGAAACCTTCTCTCAAGATAAAGGAACCACAACAATATATTTATTTTGTATGAGATATTACTATCAAGATACTTCAATTAAAAGGTTATATTCACATGATGGGTATAATTACATAGTTTATTAAAATGGTGGACCACCAACTATTCTATACACTATAAATTTATAATTCAGTTTCTAACCTCATCATAAGGCCATTCAATCAGATAATAATAATGACACTTAAAAGATTTAGCCTGAAAAAATCATTCATTAGAGTCCCCTTACATATGAAAAAGATCTTTTTTCATGTTTATACAATACAAGTTTTTCACAGTATAGATATAAAAAGTTCACTAGCTGCTTTCTCCATCACCACTAATGTGTCCTCCTCCTAGTTCCACAGGTCATATCCCTATAACTAATTTTTCCACTATTTAATATAGTGTTCAAGGTTATCCACCACTAATAAATTTCATCAATAAAGGATGTGATATTACCAATTAATCCACATCACCACCTATCCAAATTCAAAAAAAGACTCCTCCATATTAAGGAATCATACATCACTCCTTCATAATTATTATGCACCACCCAAAAGTTTTCAAAAACATACCAATTTTGTTTTGTTTCCTCACATAACTTCTCAGTATTGATAACTACAAACTAAAGATTTTAATTAACTAGAGATTGATTCCTTACAATTGATAACATAAAATATTTTATCAAATATGATTTTTTATAACACCCTTGAACCCTTACTCCTGAATCTGATGCTAAAAACAGAATCTTTACTTTTCTATATTTGATACCAATAAACACATCCCTGATTTAACAATCAAAAATAGATTACATCATAAATAAATATTTAATCACTTAAATATGCAAGTGGATTTTGGTTTTAGAGTTTTTAATAATTAGAAAAAACTCTTAAATAAAAATACCATGCCTTTAAGTGATCATATTTTCCACTAAACAATATCTTTATAAAGACACACAGTCTTTGTTCAAGGTAACTTACAGATATGAAAATATGAATTTATTAATGTTTATAATCATTCATCATCCATATGAGAAATCATTTGAAAATGTAGGTTGAGTAAAAAAAATCTAAGGGTCATATGAAAAAATGAAAAGAAACTTGTTGTTCCATTTCAAAACCATGAGATCATATAAGAGAGTTTTCCTTTAAAATAATAAAGAATTAGGTCAAAAAAATAATTTAGATACACATAAGATCAGATTTATTACCCAATGTTTTTCATAAAACACTTTATAATAATACATAAAGGCAAAATCAAAATCATGAGGGTTTCTTAGAAAACATGTGAACCCATTAAAAATGTTTTCTTAAAAAATATATACTTTTACCCTTAATAGAATTAATCATCCCCTAAAAAATATCATTAAAATAAATTATGAAATAAAAATATTTACATGAAAATTCATAAAGGTTCTAAGGTAAATCATTTTTATAGAACCCTTATAAATACCCTTAAAGATATAATAACATAATCTCTTAATTCCAATATAATTATCTAGAGAACATTATCATTACCCAATTCATTAGAGACCTATAATGAGGTCACCAGTTATCGTAAAAAATGTACAAGGACCGTAAAACACATAAAAACATGAAATATTTCATTTATATCATAAAATTACATAAAATATTTCCTTTAACACATATTAATAAGCACTTTTTCGCTTTATGTAAAAATAAGGATAAAAACTATTTTTCTTTAAAACTATTTAAAAGAATTCCCAGAAGAGTGAGAAATGGTATATTATTTTGAAACAAATTATCTCTAAAATAATAATGTTTATAAATAATAATGTTCATGATATTATGAAACTTCATTCATGTCGTAGACAATTAAAAAATATTCCATTCATACATTTTTAAAAATTTAAAAAATAAACTATATGGAAAATCTGTAAAAGTATTCTTTTAAACATTTCATAAAGAAATTTAAACATGGTTTAAAATGAATGTGAAGATAAATTTTATAATATTAATAACATATTTGAAACATTTTAATTAATATGGATATGGAGGAAAAATATAAGGAAAACTTATAAACATTTAAAATAAGGGTTTATATAAAAACCTGTTACATAGTCTCCAAACATGGCACATGTGTCTTTTAAATCCTGTATAATTAACTCATATAAAATATTTAATTTATTAAGAAATTCTTTATGGATTAATCCCTTATCTTAATATTTTTTATTTTTTATTAACATGTCCAATATAGTTACTAAATCAATTAAGTTCATGTAGGACGTTTTGTGGGCCTTCTTTTCATAATACCCTTAAAAACCTTGGCAGGTAGACCAAGGTAAAAGGGAAATTTTTTAAATTATATTCAGAATAATAATCATGAAAAACTATCATTTTTATTCACCAAATAATGTTTTTATATATATCTATGAGAAGTAGAAACTAAAAACAAAATACATCACTACATAGAGACGATAGGCCGTATATATGCACATGTGATGATTATGTTTTTAATGATTGGAATGGTATGAATATAGATGATATATTATACTTAATAAATAAAAATTATTTAATTAATATCATATATATAATTTTAATCAATCATAATAATCAATCTTTAAAGACAAAGATAAAAAAAATAACACATCACTTCGTGGAGTTTGTAGTTCACATGTACACAAGAATGACGTTTTCTTTCCCCATAGGATGGAAATAGAGATGAAAAGGGTTATTAAAATAATATAATGAAATATAAATAAATTATAGATACTTATGTTATTATATTATAATTTTTAAAATAGAGTTGAAGTATATATAAAAAGAAGTAAATTGAAAATGCTTGGTTTAGTTGATTACGTCGTCTTTGGAGAACCTCCTTTGGATCTCTCTTTAAGGACCCTAGTGATGGATTTTTAATAAGAAAAACACATATATTATGTATCTAAGGAAGTTAATAAGAGGTTATGTTAGTTAAGAGTTTATGTTAGGTATTTTATATATAAGTGTCTCAATAAGTGTGAATAAGTGAGGATATGTGATTTGATTATATAAGAGAGGAAAGGGACACCCTTGTATTAAATTAATATTAATTAATTTTCATGTTCTAGTAGTAAAAAATTGAATATAGTATCAGAGTAAATCTAAATACTCACATAAAATAAATTTTTTACATTTTAGGTTATTTTTTAACCGTTATCTCTTTGTTTTAACCCAGGTTAACCCTTTAAACTATTACCATAATAAGAATATTTTTTTACTCTTTTGGGGTCAAGAAAGTTATTATAAAAAGAAAATTGACCCATAAATGGACATTGAATGATATTATTGACTATAACCCATTAAATTTTCCAAATTTAATATCTTTTATGAATTTTATATCATTTAATAAAATATTATTTAACATAGAATACCATAAAATTTATTTTTCAGAATATTCACATAATTGAATTTTAAAAAGTATAAATATGGTATCTTAGTTAAAATATAAAGTATTAACAAATCAATAATACATTATTCATTAATAGATTTTTTTTGGAACACCATTACTCTCCAAAAAATATTACTTTTAATGTTTTTAATATCATTTATTTTAATTTTATACTACTTTCACAAGCATTGTATCGTTGTTGTGTAAGAATTTAATGCAATTATTTCATAAGTAAATATTAAAAAAATGAACATCATAAATAATTATTAATATTCAAACGAAACTTTTATAATGTTTCATAAATTTTTTTTATCTCTCTCATAAAATATTATAAATAAAAAAAGATAGAAAGAGTCATTTTGGAATTTTCCTTTACTTAAAATACTATAAGTTTCTTTATAAATGAATAATGGCACAAAAATGATATATTTTATAATATATGAAGGTAGTGGATGAATTAAATCATAAAATGAAATATTTTAAAGTTTATGGTTTATTTTGATGCCTTATATAGTATTTTTAACTTTTTTTCTTCCCATTTTACCTTTATTGTGAAAACAACATTTTTACCGATGTTACTATTCATTATGAGCAAAAAATAATTTTGACCTATTCAATAAATCTGAACATGGTGATCCAAAATATTTAATCCATTTTTTCAAATTAAATCCCTATATTTGATTGAATTTACTTCTAAAAATAAACCATTAAAATGTGATGAAAAATATTTTTCCAAAAAAATACTTATTAATTATAATTTTTTTACAAATTTTAAGCATAATTTAGATGAAAATGACATTAATTAGATTTTTTAATCAAAATAAACTAAATTAATTATAATTTTACTATTCCCTAAGGGATTAATCTTTTAAAAAAATGCAAAAAAAATTAAACATAAGATAATTTTGATTGGATGATTTCAAAAATGATATCCTTTTTATAAAATACAATTTCTTAAAGTGGTATAAATTAATTTTAATATTTCATCCCAAAAATTGTTAAAAACCATTTTTGAAGAAAAATAATTATTAAATAATAAAATGACTTAACTAAAAATTGGGTTCTTATTTTCTAATAATTAATCAATATATTTTTATTGAGTATGAACTTTATATAAATATATATGTAAATATATTTCATAATGTCGTTACTATTATCCATACCCGAAAATTCAATGACTAAGTTATAACTATAATATTAGATAATAGTATTTCAAGGATATTAATTATTTGTGTCACATGTACTGCATGATATTAAACATAATATTCATTTTAAAATATAATTTTATTTCATTATACCCCCATAAATAAATTTTATCACACAAAATTGTCTTTTATCCAATAAAAAAGGGTTTAAATCATTTTAAACATTAATTACAAAGAGTGGAAGATAAAACATGTGATCATGAAATGAAAACATTTTTTTAATATATATTTTTAAAATATTTTTTTTAATACCTACATCATAATAGTGGATATTAAAACATCATTTTCAAATGTGGAAAAGGGAAATAGTAATGTCACCTAAAATAAAACATAATTAGGTTCCAAAATTAGGAAAACATTTTTAGGAATTGAAAACATGGTTTTGGAAAGAAGATCTATTTAAGGTATAATGTTATACTTTTTTGAGAAGAGAAGAGGCCATCAATTCATAAGAAATGATCGTAAAAGGATAAATTTTTTATTTCAATATCTATTTCCGAGAGTTTAGGGATTTTATTACCATTAGGATAAAGAACACGAGAAAATATACTTACCTGATTTCATTCCATTTCATAAGCACAATTTCATCCTTTAGTTGTGATTTGATCAATTTACACTTCTATCATACCTATTATTATATGTAATCAATATTGAAGATGAATTTTTCATGTATAAAACACTAAAGTCAACTTCTAATAGATAATATTATCTACAAAATAATAACATGTTATTGACCTTGTCTTTAGACATTAACTAAAACAAAAATGGTTATCGCAAGGTAAGATAATATCCAATATGAATAAATAATAAATTAATATTAAATTAAAAAAATGGCCCCCAAAGTTAATATTTAAATATTCCATTTATATATAACCTTAAATATATTTAAAATATTACTCACTATGTTTGAAACCCAAAAATCATAAGGAATTGATCTCATATTCTTTCGATATAAATTTAACATTTATCTTTGAATAAAATTATTCAGTTATAAAGTTATATACCCAAAAATGTATATATCATAATAATAAAATCTAAAAAATATGCTAATATTTTAAATAAATAATCTAAATCACCTTAAAGAAAAAATAAAATTTTATACTTACAAAAGATAATTCAACCTTATTCTTCAAAAAATTTCCCTTCTTATCCAAAAGTGCTTCCCTTTACCTTAATCATATAATGTTCCCAAAATAGTTAAATTCTATAAAAATAAAATTATTCATATAGTCACGAAATCACTTTTCAATACCATTATTTTCTATATGATGAATCTTATGTTTCCAAAATGTAATAACCCATTTATCTTAGTTATCTATAACTACCTCGACATCAATGACCATCTAAACCTGAAAGCTTGTCAATACCTTTCTAAAATAAAAAATATAAAAACATTATTCCCTAAAAAAACGTTTTCACTACAATACAAGTTAAAATGAATGGATACATAATCCTAAAATATTTATCAATACTCAATAAATATCTCCCTATGTATCATTGATCATATTAAAATACCATTACATAGAACCTCAAAATGGGTGTCTATGACTTTGAAATTATGATAAACCTTAAGCTTATATACACATGATGGTATCCATAACTCTAAATTTAACCTCACATAAAAATATCCTAATCCTAAAATTTATTTAAAACATAATCTCATACAAACTATAACAAAACCAAACCCACACTCATGGGACTAGTTTTAGTAATATAATCATTATATTTAATGATTTAATTCTGATAAACGTGACATAACTATAACCATGAAAAACATATGACAAAAAATGGAAATATTTTATCACTTACATACCTATGTACCTATTATGTTTAAAGGTTCAGATGACTAGGAAAAAATCTTACATAAAAATACCCATGTCCTTAGGTGATAATTTTTACACTAGAAATATTATTTATAAAGTCATAATTTCTTTTTTAATGGTTACTTACAAAATTTGGAAAAATGAATTTATTTAGTTTTCTACACATACCTAATCCCTATTATAAATCATTCAAAAACATGTGATGATAAAAACAAAGCTCGATAAGGGACATATATAAAAAACTTAAAAGAAACTTGTTGGTTTATTTAAAAACAACGATATCATATATGATATTTTTTCTTTAATATAATAAACATTGAGAAAAAATAATTATTTAATTACACATGAAATCTTCTATAATTCCCAATTTTTTTCATAATAAACTTTTTAATAAAACATAAATGAAAATTCATGATCATGAGGGTTCCTTATAAAACCTAATAACCCATGAAAAACATTTTCATGAAAAAGAACCCTTTTACCCTTAAAGGCAACAATCATTCCTTAAAAAAAGATCATGATATTACCTTATTGAATCAAAATATTTCCATGTAAATTACTTTTGAATCATATTGAATTCATTTTTGTTTGTTGATACATCACCTTACTAGAACCCTTATAAATGGAATAACATACTCGGTTAATCCCAACTTAATTCTCCAGAAAAAATAATCACTACCCAATGTGTTGGAAAGCTATATTGGTCTCACACATTATCATAATTTTCTAAAAGGATTAAAAAATACATAAGACACATATAATATTTAATTTCCTCCATAAAATCTCATAAAATAATCTATTTAAGATATATATAGAAGCAATTTGGATCATAATGTAAAAAAATGGAAAAAAAATTATTTTTCATTAAAAAATATTTTAAAAAATTCATATAATAATGGGAAATGGTTTATTCTTTTAAAATACCACTTAAAATTAATGGTAGGATTCTAGAACAATAATGGTTATTATACTATGAAATTCAACCCATGTCATATATGTTTAAAAATACACCTTTCAAAATTTTGTAAAAATGTAATAAATAACTCATTTGGAAAATGTTTAAAATTATTATTTTGAATCCTCCATACATAAGATAAAACATGATTTAATATGAATTCAAAAATATATTTTGTTATCCTCCTCTAGTTTTAATGTTCAAAAATCAGGCTTAACTATGATAATTATTTATTATTATGATACATTGTGTTTAATCATGTTCAATTATAATTTTAACCTCTAGTGTTAGTGTTTACATCACAATACCTCATTACAGATTTTGGGTAGGTATGAGACACAAATAAGTATGAACTACTGATACTTGTACTACCGATAGAAAATCCACTGATTCCTAACCTACCAACACTAGACATACTGTAATATGACCTACTGACACCTGAAATCATGATGTCCGACCTACCGATAGAGAGACTGAACTAAACTCAAAATTTATCTTATTATGAGCTACTTATAGATGAGTTACAAACGCCTAACCCACTAACATCTAAGTTACCGATGAAATTTTGATCCACTGATAGAAAAATCTAACGACAACATGAGTCACTGACTGCATGAGACACCAACAGTCTGAGCTAACGACAAACTGAGTCACCGATGATATGTCTCTCAAAATTGAGCTTACCTCTGATGGTTGTATTTATTAAAAATAGTTATGATTATAGTATTAATTAGCGTGTTTGTCTTTTGTAGAAAAAATTTAATGATACCCGGGACGAGCAAAATTTATTAGGTACTAGAGAACATTCTACTTGTCTATATAAAGGGAATATCAAGATCAATAAGAAATATAATGAGAAATATGTGACCTGGAAGAAACTGTTCATGCACCATAGAGAAAAACACAAGATCTACCTACTGTGCATAAAAAATACACTATTGAGAACCAAAAACACCATAAATCTATAAAACAACAACTTAATACATGGGATCACTTCTAGGAATCTCCAACCAAATTGGGAACTAAATACATATAAAAAATGACTCTCTGTTTTACATTCTGTTTCTAGAATTCAAATCGAGTTTCACTTCTACCATCCTGAAGGAGTCCATCTGATTCATAGGACATCAAACAGAGTATTCAAAAATATTCTTATCATTTTTTCTCTTCCACTTTCTTTATTTACATTTTGAGAAGAGTGTTTGTATCTATTGTATAAACACACACTGACTTTTATGCCAAACATGAAGATACAAAGATATATTCATCAACTTATATTTTTTACACATTACACTCCCACATATAATAGTGGCAGAGGTCCCTATGTGGCCTATTTTTTCACCCCCATGAAAACTTTGGAAGAGGTATGTTGACATGTAACGTTTTTATACTATTGTGTACCTCGATCATAGGTGTGGATCATTATTTTTTAATATAAACTATTTGGTGGTAGGTGATCACCAAGTGGATAGGATTAGTTCTTGATATGAGACTTAACCTCTTGTTTTAATCTGCTGTGCTTTTTCAAGATTTTTTTCATTGTTCTTATAGTTATTTCATAAAATATAACGTCACTCAGATAGTTAATCTTAGATAGTGTTTGTATTATAATTTAACTTAATAGACTGATTTCAAAAGTTAAAATAATAATGAATATTATTTTAACTAATAACTAATCAATCTTTCAGAAATATTTCAAATGATCCAATATTTTATAAATATGCTACTTTGGTTACCAGGCTTGTAATTGATTTTAAATTAGGGGATATTTTTAAATAATCATTTTAGATAGTAATTTTTATAGGAACTCAATTCAATCTCTCATGAGTTTTCTACTCTGACAAACATTTTGTCTCAGAGGTTGTTTAAATGATTTTTAAAACCTTTTTTTAACTGTGATTTTTGTTGTGATTTTAAAGATCTATATTTTTTTTAGTTCTAAATTGTTTAGTTATTTAAAAATCTAGTTCATTTTTTAATATTGAGAATATATAGGAAGGTGATGCTACCAACAGACCACCCTAATATAGAGGCACAAATTATGCTCAGTGGAAAATTAAAATGAATATGAATTTGAAATGTATGGGTTTTGAAATATGGTCTTCAATTGTAGATGAATATAAGATTCCTTAGACTTATAGGAACAATTTGGATGATGATACTAATGTAGCCTATAATAATAACTTTTAAGATATGAATTCATTATTATACACCTTAGGGGATGGAGAATTTAATAGGTTTTATTTACGTAAAATAGCATATTAGATTTGGGATACACTGGCTGTTTCCAATGAAGAAACCCCTAATGTCAAAGAAATGAGACTTAATACATATACTATTAAATATGATAACATTAAAATGAATCTTGATGAGCCTATTTATAACATCTATCACAGGTTAAATAAAATAGTGAATATGATGGTATCTCTAGGAAATAATACCACATCCAAGGAATAATTAATGAGAACTATCAGATGTTTCCTAGAAAGATGGAGAGGAACCTCAGTGTCAATAAGGGAATCCTGTGACATCAACACCATACCAGTGAAAGTGATGATTGGTAAATTGATGATGTATAAAGAAGAGATGAAGATCAATATATAGGAAGATGATGAACCTAAGATAAATTCACCAGATTTTAAAACCACTTCTTCTAAACAAAAAGAGAAAGTGAAAGTTCATGCTGAAAGTTACAATAATGAGGAATCAAAAAGTGACAGTGATGAGGAAATGAAACTATTATCCAAGATATTTAATAAGTTTTACAGAAAAAATAAGTTCTTCAGAAAACCTATTTATAAAGGGAAGTATGACACCAAAGGAAATTTGAAAAAGGAATGGAATAGAAATAAAAATACTAATGAAATAGTCTGTTATGAGTTTAATAGAAGAGGACTTTTAAAATCTGACTATCCTCAATTAAAGTATAAAAGGAAGTATGAGAAAAAAATTAGAAAATCAAAAAAGGAAATTTAGGTCACCTGGAGTGCATCTGAGGATAGATCTAGTGAATCTGAATCTTCACATGACGAGAAGGATGATAAATCCAATATTTCTTTCATGACAAACACATATGTGGTAACTCTATAATCTTCTACATATAATTATTATTATTGTGGAGATGAATCTGATTCTAAGAAAATAAAAAATGAATAAATTTTTGAATATTGAAAAATTATTGAGGAAAAATACAATGAACTAAATGAATAATATAAAATTAATTATAAAAACCATGCTCATACTTTTTCTGTTAAATTTGACCTTACTATTAAAAAAGAAATGAATGTTCAACTGCTTCATGAAAACAATGAACTCAAACTATCCAATGAGAAATGAATGAAGGATCTTGAGAAATTCAAAAATGGTAAAGATGCCTTAGTTGAAATGATTGGAAAACGAGTTTCTCAAAAATATTCTAATGGTATTGTCTATCAACCTAGAAAAAGAAATTTTGTTATAAAAAATTTTGTATCAAAATATGGAAAATTTGGTTCTATGCCCAGAACAAAAAAATCTGCTGCAATTCAAATATTGGAAGATATTTTATAACCTATAGTTTTTCTGGACCCAATAGGTTTTATTTTTCTAATACATTAAATATGGATTATAGGAAACCCATGAAGCTAATGTGGGTTCCCAATGCTTTAATTACTAATATCACTAGACCCAAGAAAATCATGGTACCAAAGTCTTTTCTTGTGTGATCTATTTTTGTAGGAATGATATTTGAAGAGTTTCTACAAGATATTATGGTAGTTGGAAAATGGTTTTCCAAGACATATGACATGTGACTATCTAAAATTCAATAACCTTATCAAGATATAAGGTGGGCATGTCACCTTTTGTGACAATACAAAAAGAAAAATTATTGACCTTGGAAAAATCAGTAACACTGATTTAATTTTAATTTATAAAGTTATTTTTATTGATGTTCTTATGTATAATCTTCTTAGAATCTCACAATCATGTGATTATGGTTTTAATGTTAAATTTTAAAATGAAACTTGTAATGTTTTGGATTTTAAGAATGATTTAGTATTTATAGATTTTAGAAATGGGAATGTTTATGCTATGAATTTAGATTCCTTAGTTTCTAAAAAATTTTCATGCTTAATTTACATTCACAATGGGACTTGGATATTCCATAGAAGACTAATCCATTGAAATATTCACTACCTTAGAAAGATTACAAGGGATGGAATAATCAAGGATTTACCTAAACTTGAGTTTCCAAATGACAAAGTCTATAATCCTTATAAAAAAGGTAAACAACATAAAATATCTATCAAATCAAAGATTGAAGTTTTAACTTCTCCACCTCTTGAGTTGGTTCGCATGGATTTTTTAGACCATATAGAGTTTCTAGTTTAAATGTGAATCATTATGTCTATGTTATAGTAGATGACTTTTCTAGGTATACTTGTACTTTCTTTTTGGCTCACAATTGTGAAGCTAGTTCCTACTTTACCAGGTGTACTCAAACCATACAGAACCTGAGTGATACTATAATTAAAACCTTAAGAAGTGAAAATTACCATGAGTTTGAAAAACCAAGAAATTGAATTTATTTTCTAACATAGTGGCTATAGTCATAACTTCTCTACTCCGAGGACACCCCAGAAAAATCGAGTTATACAAAGAAGGAATACAACCTTACCAAAAATTGTCTGAACTATTCTAAATTAGTATGACATACCTATTTAATTTTGGGAAGAATATGTGAATACAACTTATTATTTTATTAATATAGTTTTAATTAGACGTGTCCTTAAGGAAAACCCCAATGGGATAGGGAAAAATAGGAAGCCTATGGTAAATTACTTTAATGTTTTCTATTGCAAAGTATTTATACTTTATAAAAAAGATAATCTTGACTAGTTTTCATCTAATAGTGATGAAGGAATTTTCCTTGGTTATTAAACCTTTAAAAAAGCCTATAGGTTATTCAATAAAAGAACTATGTGTGTGGAAGAATCTGTACATATAAAATTTTATGAAATAGATCCACATGAACCTAAAACCTCCCTAGAAAATATTGAAGATGATATTTCCAATATGTACATAAATTCTAAACCTTATCACTCTACTATTAAGTAAACAAAAAAATCCTCTAGTTCTATAAATCTCCACACACTATTCATAGTGAACCCAAACCTATAGAAGGACCTGAAATAACTAGACCTTATTTTTCTATATCTATTAGAACCCTAAAGAACCATCACTCAAATGATGTAGTTGGAGACTTAGATAAAGAGACCCAAAATAGAGCTTCTCTAAGGAACCTAGTTAAGCATCAAGGCCTTTTGTCACAACATGAACTTAAAAACATCAATGATGCAATCAGTGATGAATTTTTGGTAATGGATATGCAAGAATAGTTAAATCAGTTTGAAAGATATAATGTCTGGAGAATTGTTGATAGAACTAAAGACACCTTGACTATAGGAACTATGTGGGTATTTAGAAACAAATTAGATGAACCTGGTACCATAGTGAGAAATAAGGCCAGACTGGTTACATAAGGATATTTTCTAGAAGATGGAATTGACTATGAAGAATCCTTTTCACCTGTTTCCTCATTTGATGGAATTAGAATATTGAAAGCATTTGTCACACATCTCAATTTCAAACTATATCAAATGGATGTTAAAAGTGAATTCCTAAATGGGTATATAATTGAGGATGTTTTTATTGAACAACCCCCTTAGTTTGAGAAACCATAATTTTTCAAATCATGTTTTTAATTTTTCAAAATATTTGTATGGTTTGAACCAGGATCCAAGATCATGGTATGAGATGCTCAACAGTTTTCGTATTTTAAAAGGTTTTACAAAAGCCAAAGATGATCATACTATTTTTATTAAAATTATTTCTAAAGATATTTTAGTTGTAAAAATTTATGTTGATGGCATTATTTCTAGATCTTTAAAAAATTATTTATGTATGTATTTTTCAAAAATGATGAAAAATTATTTTGAAATGAGTTTAAAGGGTGAACTCAAATTCTTTCTTGGATTTTTATTTTTTCAAAATAAAGAAGGTATTATTTTATATCAAAGTAAAAACATTAATGATATTTTGAAATGGTTTTGACTTGATCGTAAAAAATTAGTGATACTCCAATGATTACAACCTATAAATTGGGTCTTGATGAAAATGGAAAATATGTTGATCAAACCAATTATAGAGGGATGATTGGGAGTATACTCTACTTGAATGCTAGCCAGAATGATGTTATGTTTAGTTTTTATATGTGTGCATGTTTTCAAGAAAACCCTAAATAATTTTCAAATACGTCAAATGTATTACGAACTTAGGATTGTTCAATCATTGAGGACAACCTACTGATTTTGTTAGTTATTATGCTGCTAATTATGGTCGTTTTAACTTAGATAGAAAAATCACCTATAGAAAATGTTAAATTTTAGGAAAGTCTCTAGTATCATGGTGTAGTAAAAATAAAAATTCTATTTCAGTATATATTACTGAAAATGAATACATGGTTACTCATTGTTGTTGTGTTCAGATTTTGTGAATGAAACACACATTACTAGATTATTGATATCTTTTTAGGCATGTCCCTATAAACTGTGACAAACCAAGTGTAATTAATTTTTCTATGAATCAATTTTCTTAGTCTAGAAAAAGACATATTTATGTAAGACATCATTTTTAAGATATTATTATAAGAAAAGTTATAGAACTCTTGAGTTCATCTGTATAGAACACCATCTTGATGATATTTTTTCTAAGCCTTTAAATTCTGAGAGCATGAGTTACATTAAACATGAGTTAGGGATGATCAATTTTTGGGGACCCACTCTCAATGACACATTATTAGTATCTACCGATGATGTCTCATGGACGCGACTCACTAATGATGTCTCACTGACGTGACTCACCAATGATGTCTCACCAACATGAATCACCTATGATGTATCACCGATGATGTATCAACAAAAGTTCTCACTGATGATGTCTCACCAACTGGTCTCACAGATTATGTCTCACCGACCGATATTGAATTATCGCTATGTCTGGAATTTAAAACATTGATATTTTATTGATTTTATTTTATTTTTACCCAAATTTAGTATTTTATGTTTTCAAATCCCTAAATGATAAAATTAAGGGTTGAACCACCACTTTTTACCCTCACACGGTTACTCCTGGACTCTTACCCTCCATCCTTTCTCTCTGGAGATTTAACCTTTCTCTCTAGAACCAAAAACATTGAAAATATCTCAATGGATCATGTCAAGGGAATTTTATAAGGATATGAGTATGAGTCTCATCCATGTAAGAGGCAAAGAGGTGAAGCTATCCAATTGAAAACACCGTCTGTTCATCCGGAACTCACAAATAATATTGTGAACCCTTTGAAGGAAGTACATTTGGAATGGATTTTGTTGAGTAATTCTCTTATAATGAATGTATTGAAAACCCAAGGGTGGTTGAAGTGGTTATCCAATAATGAGAGGTTTTACTATCTGAGGATGGTAAAAGAGTTTTACCTGTATGCTGAGTTTCTACTGGAAGGATCTGAGGTATTTTGGATAAAGTCTACAGTGGTGGGAATGAGAGTGTATTTCTCATCAAAGAATTGGGAAGATTATCTAAAGTTACCCCATGAGGGTGTTTATGATGACCGTTAGGGAAGTTATCCTAAAACAAGTGACCTCTTCAAGAATGAGTTATCTTTGGCTGAGTTGAAAGGAAATTGAGAGCATATGAAGCCTATTGCTACAAAGATTGATGGTGAGATAATGATTTTATTCAAATTCATCCATAATCAATAATGTCCAAGGAAAGGAGATTTTTCATCTCTTATGTATCAGGATGTTTACTTTCTCTATCTGTTGAAGAAAGGTCGTGAGGTAATTTTTTTAGATATTTGATGGTTCATATCAGTGTGATAATTAAACCCTTTTCTAAGACCAATTATTAGTTTTATCCAAGACTTATCTCTGCTATGCTGAAGGACAATGGTGTAGTGAATGAAGGTGAAGAGAAAATATAAGCTTGTGATGGTTTCTATCTGAAAAAAGTTATCTACAAGAGGATGAGGATTAACTCGAACCATTGGAAGACAATGTTGGATGGGGATAATGATAATATATATGAAGATTTCAAAAATTTTAAGCATCCCATGAGGCCAAAGAATATGATAGACCCTGGTCTAGGCCTGGATGAAGTGGGTGTTTATTCTAATGAGGATGTTCCTGCGAAATTTAAATGAGTTGAATCTACAATAGATGACATGATTGATCCTAACATTGTTGACAGTACAGGAAGGTTGAATTATGGTTCTGCAAGTCCTCATATACCTCTACCTTCTAAGTAACCACTTCTACATGAGAATGATAGTACGGATGTTGAAGAGTTTTAGGATTTTGAGTATGTTATTAGATCAAGTAGTGATGAAAAATATGGCGATGAAGATGGAAATGTTAGTGAAGAAGAAGAAGATAAGGATGATGATAGAGTTGAGGAAGATGTTGAGGAATTTGATGAAGGTGATCAATAATTTTGAAGTGATAGAGAAGATGAAGGAAGTGATGATTCATAAAGTAAATTATATCATTATAGTGATGATTAAGGTCCTGATGCTGAACCTATTGATCTTACATTAGAGTCTGATGAGCATGAATATCATACTGATGTTCCTGTAGTATAATAGGAACTGAAATAGATTTGGAATCACATGTTGCTCCTAATGCTCATGTTGAAACCGCTGTGATTGAGGTGAGGGATCATAATACTCCAGTTTATGCTGATGTTCTTGCTGAAAGGGAAGTCTTAGTGACTCCAGTGAGACAGTTAGTCTATTCCCAAAAAGGACTCTTTATAAGGGGGAGAGAAAAGCTAAGAGAGATAATATTGATGTACTGGATCATTTGTATGACATTGTTATACTAGTATGGAAAAGTGATCCAAGATATGTGACCTTTGGTCTATATTACCATGATTATGGAGATTGTGATCCTACTACTACTCCTGTTACTGCTCCTATTATTACTCTAGAATCTATTGAGTACATTACAAAAGCTAATTTTAATGAATTTAAATAAGAACTATTAGCTGTGGTATAATATATTCCTCCTATTCGACCTACTATTGTTTCATGAATTAGTAAAAGAGATGCTGATTTGATTACTAAGATCGTTGTATCTCAATATGAGGCATGTTTGATCTCTCTTGTGAAAACTGTTGTTTCAGACAATAAGAAGATAAGGAATGAGAAGAATACTATTATTTTATCCATAAACACTCTCACTATTGATTATTGGACATCATAGGATAAAGTGGTGAAAAAAATTCAGGATACAACTTCTAGGAGTGATACTACTCAACCTAAACCTCATAATCATAATGTGGACCAGTTGTTACTAGATATCAGAGATATAGTGCAAGGTGATTCCACTCCAGAAGCTCTTATTTTACATTCTCTAGATGCTGAGATGATTTGATCTGTGATTAGAGGGGAACCTTAGACTCTAATGTGTGTCACAGATCTAGAAATCCATAGTAAGATCAACAAGAATTATAACCATGTGCATGAAATGGTATGATTATACTCAATAGAGGAAACTAATTCTCAAGAAGAAATAACAAAGAAGGTGGACTTCTATTTTAAGATGATTTACACTAAAAACCATTTAACTGGTCATTTTAAATATTTAGTGGAGAATTTGAGGTTAATTCCATTGACTCAAGCATTTAAGGAGAAAGTTAAGTAGTTGAATGATTTAACTTCTACCCTAGATAAGTTTATGGAGAATGAGGAATATTTTCAGAAGGATATGCAATACGGTGGTGAGGTCATTAAGGAATTTATCAATCTACTCAAACCATACCTCTATCATCATTACACATCCATTTTTCTCTACTTATTGCTTCTATAAGACCAGTGCTACCTACTTATACCTCCTATTCTTATACCATTTTCTCAAATTTGACCATGAACCTTGTTTAATCTATCAGACATAATAAACCTACCATCAAACATGAACACACATGTCCTGATTCCTCTTCAAGATCGAGCCTTGCTCCATCTGTTTTTGAAGGAGTGCCTATTTCTACCATCACTATTAGCTCTTTCCGTTCCACCACCCCTACCTATGTACCTTTTACTCCTCTATTTTCTACTTCTAATAAGGGAAAAATAGTGATATACTCTGATGTTAACAATAAGTAGTTGGATCACTTTTTTATGTGGATTTGTTGTAACTTTTTTTGTACTATTTTTTATATCCCATGTACTACTTACTTAATGGAATACCCTATGTGATTTAATCTCATTATTATTTCCTTATATTTTATTTCTTTTTTATTCAGTGTTTCCATTTTGATAATCCCAAAAGGGGGAGAAATAATATGGAATCTCTCTCAGGGTATATTAATATTAAGCTTGAGATTAAAAGGGAACATATAATTAAAAAAGACCATTGAGCAAGTAATATGTGATTTTCTTTATTTCAAAACATCATTACAATAATATGTATAATATGTTAAGAAGATTTTTGCCTTGATCATCATAATTCAATTATTATGGTATATAATTCCATGAATTGTGAAAACCAAATAGTGGGAGATTGTTGGTCTACTATAGTTTCAATGCTCACAAATAATTCTTAACTATAATAATTATTATTTATTAAGATAAACTGTGTTTAATCAGGTTCAATTATCATTTTTACCTCTAGTGTTAGTGTTCACATAATAAGACAACGTTACAATTATTGGTTAAGTATTAGAAACCAATAGGTATGTCATATAAATGGTTTTTCTACTAATAGACAAGTCCCTGACGCTTGACCTACCGACACCTGACCTACCGACACATGACCTACCAATGTCTGACTTACCCATTCCTAAACTACCAACATACGATCTACTGATAGAGAGACTGATAAACACTCATAATATTACTATGTTTGAGTTACCGATTGATGAGTTACAGATGAATCACCTACCAACAACTGAGTTACCAATGAAATTTCGATCCACTGATAGAATGATCTATCAATGGAATGAGTCACCGATAGCATGAGACACCAACATTCTGAGCTACTGACACACTGATTCACCGATGATCTACCTCTTAAATTCAAACAAACCTCTAATGGTCATATTTAGGAAACTTAGTACTGCTTATTATATTAATGATATTGTCTGTCTTTTGTAGACAACATTTAATGATGTTAGAGACCAGTACGAGGTATAAGGTACTAGAGAACATGCTAATTGTATATATAAATGGAATATATGGATAAAAAAGAAAGATAGAGAGAAATATCTGACCTGGAAAAACTATTCGTTCACCTTAGTGAAAAACAGAAGATCTACCTACTGTGCTTACAATAAGACACTGTTGAGAACCAAAAACACCACAAATCTCAACAGAAAAAAATTAATACACAATAACTCTTCGAGGAATCCTCTACCTCACTAAGAATAGAATACAAAAGCAAAAGCAACTCTCTATTTTTCTATCTGTTTCTATAATATTACTCCAGTTTCACTTCTAGCAATCTAAAAGAGTCTATAAGCTTCAAAGAACATCACATAGAGAATTTGAAACTTTTCTAATCATTTTTTCTATACATTTGTACTTTATTTACATTTTGAGTAGTGTGTGTCTTTGTTTTATAAACTCACAATAAATCCTATGACAAAGTGGAATATACATAGATATCTTCACCAAATTATATTTTTACAACCATGAAAAAACTATTATCTTTATAAATAAAATAAAATTTCATATCCAACCATGAAAATTGGTCATGAAATAAAAAATACATTGGTCCCTGAGATGATAGTCCGCGCATACACACGAGTGATGTCTGTTTTTCGTTGGGTTGAAAATTAATAAAAAATATAAAATATCAATTTTAAAGAATAATTTCCTTTTTTATAGGAAAAATTAACTAAATCCATCACCATGACCAATTTTGAGACTCATTTTAGGAAAAATTAAGTACATCTCAACATGTAGACAATACTCCGTATGCACTCACGCCCGATGATTCTGTTTGTAACGATTGAATGGTATGAAGATATGTGATGTATTATATTTAAAGAATCATAATTATGGAATGAATATAATATTTTCATATATATTAGATCCATCATAATTACAAATCATTAATGATGTTGATGAAAAATGAAGCACATCTCTTCGTGGGGGTGGTAGTTCACACGTATGCCTGACCAATGTTTTTATTTCCCATAGGATGGATAAAAAGATTAATAAGGTGTTTATAATAATATAATTAAACATTATTAAATGGTATATATTTATTTTATAATATTTTAATGTTTAGTAAATAATTTAAGTAGTTCAAAGAAGAACTAAAGTGAAAATTCTCGGTTAAGCCTATTGCATCCTCTTTGAAGAACCTCCTTTGGATATATCCTCAATAACAATAGGGAAGAAGAATAAAACCTATTTAATGTGTATAATTAATTTAATAATAGGTTTTAAGGGTTTTAATGATATAAAATTATCAAGAGGTGTGATAAATATAGTAGAGATGGTGACCAAATATAAAAGAGGAAATGGGAACCCTTGAAAATAATTAAAATGTTAAATAAATACACATTATTTTTTATGTTCAAGTAGAACTAAATTGATATATCATCAATAAAGGATTAATATTAGTTACAATACTCATATAAAAAAATTATACATTTTTAGGTGATGTTTTAACCCGTATCTCATAGTTTTAACCCCATGTTATCCCTTTTAGCAATTTCTATGATAACAATGTTTTTTACTCTTTAAGGGTCAAGAAAGTTACTATAAAAATAAAATTTAACCATAAATGTAAAATGGTTAATATTAAAGACCACTTTAAATTAATTTGGGAAAATATAAAATTTTTATGAAGTTTAAATCATTTAATAAAATATTATTTAACATATAATACCATTAATGTGATTTTTGATTCTATTCACATAATTGACTTTAAATAAATAATAATAAAGTAATTTAGTTAGAATATATAATTTTTAGGTACCAATAATAAATTTTATTTACATAAAAAATTCTTTCAACAACATAAATCATGTAAAAAAATATTTTTTAAATGTTTTAAAATTTAATTTCTTGATTTTTTCTACTACTTGCACAAGAATTGTGCCGACATTTTGTAAACATTTAAGGTAATTATTTCATCACTAAAAATTAAAAATAAATTACCATCATATTATTTTATTAATATTAATAATAAACCATTTAATCCATTTGTAATTTTTTTATCCCCAATAAAAAATATTTTAGATATTAAAAGAAAGAATGCGACTTTTTTTGGAAATTTTCCTTTACATAAAAAATATAATGTTTTTGATCAAACAAAAATTGAACAAAAATTAAATATTTTAAAATATATGAAGGATTTATTATAATAAAACTCATTAAATGAAATATAATCTAGTGTATGGATGATTTTGGATCCTTATTTTATTGTTTTAACCTTGTTCTACCCTTTTTACCCATATAGTGGTGACAACATTTTTACTAAGGTTGCTATTAATTATGAGAAAAAAGTTAAAATATTGAAAAAATAAAGATATTATGTTTCCAAATATATAATAAAATTTATAAAATTAAACCCTATAAGTGGTGGAAATAAATTTGAAAAATAAACTCGCAAAACAAGATAAAAACAGTTTTCCAAAAAAACTCATTTTTATGTATAAATTTTTTTATACCAAAATTAAATATAATTTAAATTACAATGAAACTAATAATATTATTTTTAATAAAAATTAACTAATAAAATTTTAAAATAAGTTCAAAACAAAATGAGAATTTGTAAATACTTGAATGAAAAATATAGTTTTCTATAATATTGTTAATTTTTCATTATTCACTGAAACACTAATAATTTTAGAAAGGTCCAAAAATTCCATTATAAGTTAAATTTCATATGGTTATTTACAATATTATATCCTTTTTATAAAATAATATTTCTAAAATTGGGAGAAATTTTTTATAATATTCTCTCACAATAATAAAAAAAATCATTTTTGAAGAAAGGGTTTTATTAAAGCATAAAATAAATTAACTAAAAATTAAGTTCTTATTTCATAATAATTAATAAATATATTTTTGTTGAGTAGGATATTTATATATATATATTTCATAATATAGTTACTCCTATTGAAACCAACCTATTTTATGACTATATTGTAACTATCATATTTAATAATAACATTTCATTATAATAAAGATCAATGTTACATGTATTGTATGCTATCAAACATATTATTATTTTTAAAATATTGGGGCATTATATATTTTGATTGATCAATCAAGAAGACCCCCCAAACATTCCTCCCTATTACTCCTATTTCCCTATGTAAATTTGTATCCCTCCGAACTAAGTCCTTCATTGTAACATGCAACCACAAATTCCCTAAATCAAGTCACTCTATCCCATTTCCCATATCTTCCACTAGAAATATACCCCTTGGAAAAAACCACATTTAATTTTCCTACACACAGACAAAGATTCAACAAACAAACCTCTAGATTCTTTAAAATCATCCATGAGTTTTCATGATTTCTATAATCTAGGAGGATATAAAATCTCATAAATCTCAAATTAACATATTCCTGAGAATTTTGATCAATCACATAAATATGATAATATAACATGGATTTATGATAAAACTAAAAATTTTATCACTAAAATATAATTAACCCCCAAATTAGCCTCTTTATTGTGGACATACCCCGAACTGGTCTTCTATTTTTCCTTTGAACCATTAAAAATTGTGAAAAAGTAACTCATTGTCTATTAAAAAGAATATATTAGGACATTAATTCCTAAAAAACATGAGGAGATCAAAAAATATCCAAGGGTTCCCAAGGCCTAGATAGTTTTGAATAACCCAATGGATTGTGTGGAAGTGTATTATATTTGGTAGTAATATTTGGTAAAGTTAATGAGTATGGAAAGGGTGTAATTGAAGAAGAATATGTATATGCATATGGGTGTTCCATAATTGGACACTCTAGAATATAGGTAGAGTTAATATATACATTCAGAAGGAAAAAACAAAGGATATTTTGGGTTTTATTAATTAATCTAGATGATGGAAGAGAATGTGTTTTGATAAGAAGTGAAATTGACAAATTATTGAAGGTAAAGTTAATGTTACTATCATTTGAAGATTCATATTCCAGAAAGAAGTAATATGTGATGATTTTTGAGATGGACTAAATGTGAATCCATGAAAAGTGTTGTTGTTTAATGAAATCACTATCTTTTATATTTTATTGATGAATTTTGTGAAAACCTATCATTATGTTTATCAAGTGTAAGAAATACTGAGTAATTAATCCTAGATGATATTAAAGGGAGAATACATCCTGTCAGGACCCATCCCCTGAGGCCCATGCCATGACTACCCCAAGCCTGCCTTCTATAGGCCAGGGGCTAGCGACTAGCATTGAAAGGCTTAATCCTTAAATATGGGAAGGCATTAACTTTATAACCTGTAATCAAAGACAACAAAGAAAACAGAAAGATATGAAAACAAGTAAACTGAATAGTAAACTAAGTGAGTACAACTAGTAAAAGGGGCCAGATTATAAGACCAATTGGAAAGTACAATAAACTAAAAGTACAAGTAAACTGGAGAAAAAAGGAAGATATCTATTGGGTCATCCTCCGGGGTTCTTACCTGAAGGGTAGGTACAGATCGCCTCCTCAGCACTCTACATCCATTTGTCTCCTCTGTGTTCTGACTCATCATATGGTCTACCTCCGGGCGCTGTCCAGTCATGGTACCCTCAGTCTCGATCAACGATGTCCATCGTTTGCACCAAACACAACAAGGTGTGGGCATAGACCATGCATGGGTGAGTATAACGATACTCAGTAGGGACCTCGATACACTTAAGGTCTCACAAAATCCACAAAGGATAAACCTCAAATAATAAAGTCAAATGTCAACCCTACTTAGGAATATGCTCATACATATACATATGTTATCAAGTATACCCATCTCAATCATGGGGAAAACACAGGGTTGAACCCAAAAGCCCAAAGCTCAACTGTTCTACAAAGGAAGGAATACCACAAAGGAAAGTACCACAAAGGTACGCCACACAGAAGAATACCACCAAGGTATTATCATGAAGGAAAATGACCACACAGGTACGAACTCAGCTCACACCAGGTATAACTTATGTACAGTAGTAGAGATGATTAGATGTAACTACTGAATCGTTTTACTCTGTTAAGAGGTAGACCCATAGAGGATCGCTCGGTGCTAACACACATAGGATCACTTGGTGCTAACCCACACATGATTGCTAGGTGTTGACCCACAATGGATCGCTCGGTGCTGACCCATATAGGATCGCTCGATGCTGACCCACACATGATCCATCGATGTTGACCCACGTAGGATCGCTCTTCCTTCTTCTCGTCACAACCAACTATAGGGTTCTCGTACTATGCTTTCTTGTCTCTGGGAGGGTCCGCTCCAAAATCCACTGGTTGATACTCCAACTGCCATGAATTATCAAGAAAAAGTATCTCAAAGGACCGCCACATCATAGGGGTCTCAACGTAACATACAGTGCATCAATCGGACACCCGATCTGTGAGTTATTAGCCTTTTAGTTTCGAGGGCTCGATTGGATTCTTGCTAGATCCAACCCAACCATTCCCAGACATTATTCAAACGGACGCTCAATGCCAAAGATATAGAAGAAAATGCGTAAATGTGTCGAAGTGGGTCCAGGTCCGGTCCGACCTGGTCGGACCGACTTTGTCAAACCGACCCGGCCTGACCCAGCCTGGGCCGACCTAGTTCAGGTCGACCTAGCCCGACCCGCAGGTCCGGCCTGACCCGCTGGATTCGGCCCGACCCGCGTTGGTCGGCCCCGCCTGCTGGGTTTGGACTAGCCTGGGAAAAAACGCATGATTTTGTGGAGGCCATGAGAGGCCGCATGCGACATGGCGCCACAGTGCCGTGAGGGAGACAAGAGGGTTGGGGGACCAAGAGGGCGATGGAGAACCACGTGCCACAGTGGTGGCCGCGAGCAGCGGTGGGCTGCGGGGCGGCACAACGCAGCCGCAAGATGGCATAGCATGCCACAGGGCGGTGCAGCGAGGCCGGTGGGGCGGGAGCTGCAGGTCGCGGTGTGGCACGGTGTGGCGCGATGAGGCCACAGGGTAGCCGGGCTGGCTGCGGGCGGCAGAGCTGTGGGCGACGGTGGCCATAGGCAGTGCGGTCGCACTACTCCCTTCATCACCTTTATTGCGATTCTTGAGTTCCACTGGTGCCAATTGCTGACACAAGTCGTTGCCTTCTTCTATTGCGAGGAACACAACAATCCTCAAGATAAACTGTAGAGAGGTCGTGCCATGTTTGTTTGGCCCACGTCCTCCGTGATAGGGTGGTAGTAAGTGGCTTTAAAAAAACCAGGATTCAAGAAAGAAAAACTCTACAATTTAATAAAAATAGTGGATCAACTCATTTCAGTTGATTAACATTCACCATGATTTCTAAGAATGAGGAATTTAATCGAGAAAATTTCTTGAATTCAATAACAACCCCCTACCAATTATCCAAAGCTCTCCCCTTTCCAAATAATTTTCCCCAATTCCACCAAAATGAAATGGTATCCAAAATAATATATTATGTTATCTATTATTTAGTTTGTTGACACAATTTCAAAATATCCTAATTAATTAATTTATAGGTTGGCATAATTAATTAAAAGGGAGAGTTAGCATAATTAAGTGGGGGAGCTCAAGAGGCTTCTCCCCACATAATAGGGAGTTAAAGGGGGTTTTAGGTCTCAGGTGGTCCCCACCACCATAACCCACATGGGAGGTTTGGCTAGGGTGGTCCCCACCACTATATCCTATGTTGAGAGGTTTTAGTACAGGTGGTCCCCACCTCTCAACATCCACTTGGTAGTTCCAATGGAAAATAAAATAAAATGTTACACAAATTTTATTTTATTTTATTCTTTCACAAAAAACCAAAAATTAACATTCACCCTCAACAAACTACCATTGAGGTGAAAGTCTCCTTAAGCGAATACTGGTGCAGTGCATTCAACGTTGCTCTCAAGTTTCATTTCCATTAACCGGTCCAAAAGTTACAAAAACCCGCTCGGACCTTTAATGAACGCACCTGAAAAAATATTTAGAAATTCATTTCTGGTACTCCGGGCCTCGGAATCAAGCGTCGTCTATTTTTGAGGACTCGTAAAATTACCATTTAATAAAAAAAATTACATGGAAGTCCTGGGTATTTAGACATCCTAATATACTACAGTATTTCAAATTAACTATTTATAGAAGAGGAACATTACTTGGAGGATGAAGTTATCTAATGATTTGAATTATGATGGGCAAAATTGAATTCTATAATCAATATTTATGAAAAAGGTAAACATCTAAGATCACCCAGAATTAATTATGGAAGCTAATATCTAGAATCTAATTATTGAGTAGTGCATGTTGGGTTGAAGTGCATCTGGAAGATAAAGTAAGTAATGTCACTGATGATGGAAGTCATGTTTTGAAAAAGTAATGTATATGTGTGAGTCACTATAAATTTTCATTGCATATGTAAGAGTAAATATAAAATATTAAATGATATATAAGATTCATTTTCTCATACATAAATGTATTTTTGAGTTACAGATTATGTTGTAGATATGAGAGAAGTAAAGGATGTGTTGTGAGAAATCTCGACATAATCATAGCTTACATAAGTTTTAATAATGAATAGAATGAATTAAGAGAATATCTCAAAGGATAGATAAGTGTAACTTAATGCTTTTGTAATGGTGTTTTATTTGAAGAAGCGTTGAGATATATTCTAGAAAGTGAACTGGTAAGATAAATATGATGATGTTATGCTGATCATTCAATGTAACAAACATCATGGTTGTTTGAAAATAGTTGGTGATGTTTTCTATGTTTGAAAATAAGAATATTTAAAGAAGTAAAATTATACATAAATTTGGAAATGTTTGATGTGTCTGAGAATTTTCAAAGGAAAAATTAGTAGAATAATGAAGAAAAGTGTGTCCAAAAGGTGAATCATAAAGTTGAATAAATGAGACTTAATGATGCTATTAGAGAATTTGTATTTAAAGGAATGACCAATAGAGGAATCATGAATTGAGAAGGAGGATGCTAAAGATAAGAATTTGAAGCATTTAGTAATGTCAATAACTTCAGTTAATGTAAATATAAATGTTTCATATTAATGCATGTATAATTGAATAACTTATGAAAACAAAATTAGTGGTGGATAGTTTAGATTGATAGAATATAAAGTGAAAAACAAAGTTGAAGCTAATTTTTTTTGTTTTAATTATAGATGGTATTTCAAGATTAAAATTCCTCTATGTTTATAAGATTAGAAATTGGGTAAAGTAAAAGTTAATAAGATAAAAATATGATTTTAAAAGAAGTTTATAAGATATAATGTTATGAAGATGATTTGTGGGGAATAAGTTGGGATACCATTATTCAGAGCTTTAACAATGTGTTAGAGATATGAAAGAGTAACATTGGAATCGGTGAACCTATATCATATTTAGTTTAAATATTCAAATGTTGTGTATTAATGATCTAGATTATTCTGTAATGAAAATTAAATGGTATAATACAAATAATAATTAAAATAAATTCAATTAATGGATAATCTTTAGTCCTCAGATGTTATAATACCAGAATATGTAATATCTAGAGATGATTTTATACAACATTTATGTGAATCCATAGTCAAATGTGAATATGAATAAATTTAATTTATGATATAAAAATCATGATTCTAGATTGTGATTTAGGATTGTATTTTTGGAAGTATTCATAAGGTCACACTTTGATATATTTAATATAATTGATAAAGTAGGAAATTAAAATTGAGTAATTATCAGATCCCACACTACTGTGTTTTATTGAAATCTAAATATTAGTGATGGATATAAAATTAAAAGATCTTAATTTTAGAAGATATCATGATGATAGAATGATTAAATAGATATAAAGGATCAAACTAGAAAGTTTTGATTATCATTTAGGTCAAAGAATTTGAGGATATGAAACTTTAAGTTATAATGTATCAGTGAGAGGATTTTCAGAGTTTAGAAAGTATAATTTAGTGATTAAGACTAATGTTTTGTTCCAAAATGAAACTTTTCTTAAAAGTGAAGTACTTAAAGAATAAATGGTTATATAAATAGATATTCTAGTTAGCAGTGAGCAAAGACAATATTTAGATATTTCATAAGGCTTAAATATTAAAGATCATGAAGAGGTGAGAATGTATTAAATTAGATTTTTGTGAAGTCTTAAAGGAAGAGAATCGTTTGTTTTGGAAGCAACTGAAGTGAAGAAGTAACCTAATTAAAAATGATTTTAATAATTTCATTTGAGTTACCATTTTAAAATAGGAAAGAGATATTATAAATAACCATTTGGGATCTAGTATAAAGAATATTTTGTGGAATAATAACCACTTTTGATCATTGGTAATAATATCAAACAATCTATGTATTCTGCTGTATCCAAAATACCATAAGGTGTAAATACCAACATTTGGATAGAACATTGTAAAAATATCATATGTTTCACTCTATTTAATTTTTTATTACATTTTTTGTGAACGTGTTTGAGAAAATATGATATGAATTCATCCTAATATGTTTATAGGCTCTAATATTAAGAATGAGGTTAAGGTTTATGTTGAAAGAATTTAGTAAAACCGATATACACTTACTCACCCCTCTCTTAGTGTGATTAAATGGTCCAATAATAATTTAAATTGGAATTATAGCTAATCTTGGTTTCCTTTTATTGGATATGTATTTTATTTATCCTAATTTTTTTAACTGATTTACATGAATTATATATATTTAATGAAGGCGATGAGTTGATTTAGATGGAGAATTTACAGATTACTCCCAACAATTATAACAAAGATGTTTAGTCTAAATCTATAAAAAAAATTGAACATAATAGAGGCCTAGAAGTTGTGAATAAGTTCAAATTATAAATTAGATTCACCAATACTTAAAGGTAATAAAAGTGGTAATTTTTTTGATAAGTCCATTGAATATGATCCTTTATTAGAATATTGTTCATACTGTATAGAGAATGACTCTATAGAATCAATTAAATACATCTACTTTGAGGTGTAGGATTATATAAATAAAGTTCCTATTGAGTTTTCACTTATATATTTATATCTATTAAGGAAATACATTATGAGAAAAAAAAAGTTAGAATTAGAAGATGATTATATATAGAAACCATCAGCTAAAATGTTGTACAAGTTAAACAATATCATAAATCTTATTGAATCCAGGGAGAAATCATCATTACTAATTATCCATATACGAACAATTATGAAAAAATATAATTAATGATAAACATAGAATAATAAAATATTGTTAATATAATATCCATACATTCGTAGAGACTCATAATTATATAATTTATGTTAATAATTATCTGTTATAAATCAAGTCTAAAAGAGTGAAGGAGTTTTAAAAACCCTTACAAGAGAAGTGTAAGTTTCATGAATATCCAGATAAGAATATGAAGAAATAATTGTAAGATTGAATTATTTTAATTGAAGTTTATAAAAATGCTCTTAACTTGATATATTTTGATATTGAAGTTAAACTAGTAAATTTAGTAGAAGTTCAATAAAAAACTTCCAAAAAATGTGAAAGAAGACTTGCTGCAACGAAAGTTTCTAAAAAGAGAGTTACTTATAAAAAGTATCATTCTAGTGTTAATAAGTTATTTAAATTATCAAGTTTAAATATAGTTTAATATAATAAGAAAATTATACCCTTAATGTAGAAAATTTTATGTGCACTAGTAATGTTTTCATGAAAGTTGTAGGTTACAACATAAATTATGGATGTTTGTAGGTCAAGAAAAATTCATAAAAACCCACCACAACATATAGGGAGAGTGTGAGTAAGAACAAAAATACTAGTTCCCCAAAATGATCTGAAAAGAAAGGTGTATTTATGAAAACAACAAGGTAGTGTTAATTTCCATATTATGACTCATAGGAAGAAAATTAAGTTGTTTGGATATTGTTTATGATTTGAAATGTTCGAACCCAAATCCATTAACTAATGGTATAATGCGTTAATTATTGAGAGACAAATAAGTTCTATATGGGGTAGGGGTTGGGTGGGGTGGGGGGTAAAGACCATTTCAAGATAAATCATGCTATTTTTTGGTCAGATAAATATATAACAATAACTTAAGTGTTGGGTGAATTGAGTTTTTGAACATATTCTACACTTAAAACCACCATGTCTTAAGAAATGGATGATTCTAATCTTATATTATTATGAAAATGTATTGGAATTATATAAATTAAGATAAATATTGAACATATAATACTTATAGTGGTTTGGGTAATATAGAGCCCCTATTCCACTCTTCCAATACTATACTCTTCGAGTATGGTGATTTTCACAAAACAAGACCTTTTCTGGGGGCAACCTAGCAGAGTGAAAGAAGTTGTTACTTCTTACAAAGGTCCAAGAGCTTTCAGCTAGGCTCTCCCTTCACAAGAGTTTCCCATCATCTTATCACACATGAAATCAGTGAGTGTAGGTAATTACAAAGTAAAAACATATGGATTAATGTTAGTTCAACACACTGTTGTAAGAAACAATTTACAATAAAGAAGAAACATCCATAGAGATTGAATATATTCAAAGAGAAGTCTAGGATGTTCATTGATTGAAAAATATAACCTCGTAAGATCCATAATAGAGATGATTAGGAAATGATTGACTAGATAATCTATTACATTAATTCCATTTTTTACATCTATTCTCTGTATATATCTTTAGGAATCCTTGAGTTGTCCTTTTTCTATCTTCACTTTTGAATTTGAACTAAGAATTATTTTTAATCAAAATGGTTGAGAAAAGAATCCTCTTTACATCCTAACATATAGACTGGTAATTAAAATGTGTACTAATTTTCCAAATATAATATGAACATAGATAACACAAAAAATATATTTCATATATATCATATATTTTCATTATTATAAATAAATGATTTATCTAAATAGACCATTACTTATTTTTAATGATTCATTTCTGTTGCACATAAAATAATAATTTGAATTTTTTAAATATATAACATTTGTAAAGAGTTTATCCAAATGATATGGTAATTATGAGAATAAAATATCAATATTTTATAAGACAATTTGATCTATATAGAATAAGTTTCTACAAGTACTATTCTCATAAGACAATTTTAGAAACATAAGATAAAACAATTTTAGTATGAAAAAACCTATATCAAATTTCAGAATTGTTAGTACATAATATTAATGCAGATCCGCACAATAGAAAAGACTAAGTTACAATCTGTGAACTTACAATTTTTGATCTTAAATTATATTTTCAAGACTATTCATTAACATTATAAGATATTTTACTTACATTTTAAGATAATTATTTTATGCTGGCCTTCTAAAAGATAATATCATTTAGTGAAAAGGAAAATTTCAAATAGAAAAAGTGTTTGTCCATAAAACAATTATTTTTAACATAAGATAAATTCAGGTGCATAGAAAAATCCCTTAGGAAACTTTTTGATGAAAAATCTAGGCATTAAAACTTATTAAGAATAAGAGATATTATTTTTAAAACTTAAGATAATAATATTGTTTAAAAAAACTAGGATTTCATGAGAATAAAAATATTGATGAGTTTATGTGATATGGTGGAACAGCATAGGTCTATCTAACAATATTCTCTTTTATGATGATCAAAAAACCGAATAGATAACCCAAAAGAATCAATAGGGTCTCACAAATACTCCCTTATAAGGAATTTTTTATGATGTTTCATAAACAATTCCCACAAATACTCCTAACTCCTATAAATACTCCCCCTTTTTGTGATATTAAAAAAGATGCTAAAAGTATAGACAAAACACATATGATGTATATATTTAAGAGATATAAATGATTTAAATATAAATCATTAAAATGAATAAGGATTGAAATGAACTTAAATAAATAAAATGTAATGTAAAACATTCAAAGTTAAAAATGATAAATATATAAATTAAGTAATGAAGAAAATCAAGAAATGATCATTCATATAGTAAAATGTATTTTTGAAACCATTAGTTAAAAAATATGGTGAATAATTAGCCTTTTGGTGGAACATTAAAAGATTTTTTTAGAGGTGGGTTCTTAAAATTCAGTGGTCTGATAGGTGAAAAATATGAACTAGGAAACCCAGTAGTAATAATTTATCCACATAGATCACCAAAATCAACATTTGATCCATATTAACCTCTAAGGATAGCCCTTTCAAGAGGAATTATCTTAATGTAACTAGACCAAATTCTAGTTTAATATTCTTGGTATTCATATAAATAATGCGTATCTATAGGAGAGAATTGAATTCGTGAGGAGGTGATAGTAGAATCAGTAGACACCGAGGCATTAGGATTGAACTTATGATTCTACCTTGCATATATATCATTGAGATCAAATATCTATTCTAGTAACTATGAAATAGATATGTAGCAATTAGGAATAATAGGTCTAAGTGATATTATTCCATGTATTTGAATGAGTGAATACACACACATATCTATCCTCTTCAAAATATCATTTTTTAGAATTCAAAAAGAATAATGGCACCATTACATGATTTCTGGACAAAGGAACTGATGAAACTTTGAAAATATGAATTCCTTGTACAACTACTAATTAACTATTTCAGCACATCTATTTGGATATCTGAAAAAATATAAGCCCTGGTAATAGTGTAATATACAACTAGAATACCCTATGAAGAAGTCATAACAACTTATTTTCCCTTCTTAATAATAGGTCTATTTTATTTTTGAGAGAAATAATCTTTTTTTGATGAAGAAAAAACAAATGATTAAGACCAGATGAACAACTGATAAATTTCATAAAACTTATCTTCCAGAAAGGAGAGATTATTAGAAAGTAAAATATCTATATTTTCAAGACCAGTGATATTAAATCTCATATTTTTCAGGGACATTGAACATATTTCTTTAATATTGGATTTATTTCCTTCAACTAAACTTATTAAATACTTTAAAACCTTTTTTAGATTTTGGAATGGACTTCTTGGGAAGCCAAGAATACTCCTAATATTTGTACAAAAAATTATTGTTACTAATTTGAACTTTTATAGAGAATAAATCTTTTCATACAAAGTCTAAAGTTCTAGAGATAAACATTTTAAATTTCCTCCTATTGAAACTTCAACAACCTAGCCTTCTATTGATGATTCTGGAAAAATCTTTCTCTAATGTGAATCCAAAAGGTATTGGAGTATGTTATTTAGACAAAAACACATATCATAGGGACTATATTATGTTTATTATAATGTAATGTCTTGATACACTCAAGCCATGACACTAACATATTCTTTATAAAATCAATATAATCCTTAGATACATAATTATTATTAACAAACTAGAATTCAAATATATATTACACTAACATAAACCTTAGAGAATTAACATTATAAAACAACTCATTTTACTAAGATAGAATTCAATCACTATAGTTCAACACATTATTAGTCTACACCTTAGTACTACTATGGTCTTCTTCTTCACTAGGAGGAGAAGTAACTTCTCAAATATCTTCTACTTCTTGATTTTATTATACTTCTTGATTTTATTAAACTTGTTGATTATATTCTCCCTGATATGTTTAAAACTAATATTTTTTCATCTTCTTATTAGAGAATAAAAAAACATATTATTATTTTTTCATTATATCCTAGAAATTTTTTCCCAAAAAATTAATTGTTTACCTTTTCATACTATTTTCTACCACATCATATCTAGAGAAATCAAATAATGGAACAACACTAACAATTCTAGAGGGGGTCAACTCTTAAAAAAAACTATCAGGCCTTGTTATTTCTATATACCAACACTATTTTATTTTATAAATCATCATAATATATTTAGGAAAATGGTTTTAGAGATTCCCTTATTCATGGACTTGAGGAGAGGAATATTCAACCACAAGAATCCTGGATAAATCCTAATTCACTATAGATTTAGCTTCCTGAGTGGCTTCCTTAGGTCTTAATGTAGCTCCAGGTTGAGTATCATTAGAGACAACCCCTTTAAATCTTCTTATTCCTCTATCAATAAGAGTTACATCATCCAAAGGAGTCACTACATCCAAATAGTAATAAACCTCTTCAGGTCTTCTGCGAAGACCAATTGCTCTGGATTTCTCCCCCTCAACTTGGGTAGGATCCTCTTCATCATGATCCTCTTCTCAAATGGGTAAAAGTTTATTTAAAGATAAAATATAAAAGTATAATATATTCTTTAAAACTCAAAGACTGAAATTTTCCAACCCAAGACAACAAATATCTATAGAATAATTTAGATTTACACTAGCTTTTACAAAGATAAGAATCAAAATACTTCCAAAATGATAGAATTTCACAACCTTGTTCTAAAATTGAAATATATATCACATTATATATCTTTCTATATTGATGAAATTATCTTTGAAATATAAATAAATCAACATTATTTCGTGAAATATATTTTTTTCAAATGCAATAGCTTGTGGGAGATTTCATATTAGATGAAATTAATAAGAATTTTTCATTCTAGCTCTCAGTACTTAATAGATGTTTTCTCTACATCCAAAACAAAAAAAGGAGAGTTAATAATCATAGGAGGGATTAACTCATAAACTTTAGTAACATTGGTATTCTATTCAAAACTTCCCTCCTGAGGAAATTAAAATACACTATCCATTTCCACCAAACACATCATGGAATCTTTATAATTTAATGTTGTAGTGACAATATATTCATTATATCTAAAATGAAAACAAACATTTTCATAAAATTCTCATACTTATTTATCAAATAAAAATATGTAATAATATAATTATAAACATAGTCTCATCCATGATGATTTATGACTTCCTTCACAAAAATATATGTTCTATCCAGCCAGCTAAAATCTATTTCTTTCTCATCGAGGACCTTCCTCAATATCCTTGGTATCTTATAATTACTAGAAAAAACATTATTAGAATGCTTTATCTTTGTCCTTTTAAAATAATGATAATTAAATTAGGTTAAAGTATTTATGGAAATAAATATTTTATAATAAAGGAAGAAGGCTCTGACCCTCACATGGGTTCAATGTTTTCATGTGTAAAAATGATTTAGACTCTCTTTTAAGATGTATGAAATTTCATATAGAGTGGGGTGAAAATAAATCATCAAAAAATATAAAATGTGTCAATTTAAGATATATTGAGAACTAAGATGGTAACTAAAAAATGTATAGTTAGTGAAAAAATATAAAAATATATACTCAAAATTGATTTTTCATATATAAAATCATACAATATATAATTATAATGAAATACATTGAAATGAAACAATCCTAATTAATATTTGATAAAATAAATTATATCTATTAATAGTGTCTTAGTAAAAATGTATAATAATTAATTTACTATAACAATGAATTCCAATAAGATATCCCCCCTTTTAAATGATCTCATAGTAAGTTATTCCTTAAATTTATGCTTTTTTTTCTCAAATGGTTTATTGGATTTTTGGAAATATTTATAGCATTTGTGATATAAAATTTTATTTTTATATAATCAAAATTAATTCCAAAATCCATTATAATGTGATTAATACAAAAAACTTGTCCACCAAACTACCAACTACATCAATTCAGCCTTTGTATTTCATAATGAAATATTGCCTTATTTTGTACTAGGCCTTAAAACTAAATATTTTTCAAGAAATTGACAAGTCCCTAAGGACCTCTTTCTACCTATCCCACACCCAATAAAATCAGCATCTGAATATGATGTTAGATTAGAATTGGATATTTTTTGAAAATGCAAAGATAATTAAATTATTCCTTTTAAATATCATAAAATTCTCTTGGATGCAGTCAAATAAGATTATTTTGGTTTTGTTTGAAAATGAGAATAAAGACAAATTTTTTTTAGTCATCATATAGTGAGATAATGTAAGATCCTAATTATTCCTCTATATTTATTACTGTCAACTATTTTTCCAACTTTATTTAAGTCAAGATTAATTTTGGTACTCTTATGATTTGAAAAAATATTATTTCCATCAAGTAAAATTTTCTTAAGTAGTTAAAGAACGTCAAGAATGTATTTTTATTAGTTTAAAATATTTCTGATATCTTTTTGATGATTTTTAAATCAAAGAAAATAGTTTAACTCCTCCATAGTGCTCGCATAAAACCCTTTTTTTCATGATTTTTGTAAATTCATACACAATTTTTTATTTTTTGAATATAAAATAACACCATCAACATAAATTTGGATAAGAAAAGTATCATTTGAGGGAGTTTTCTTGAAAATAATAGGGTTTCCAATCCCTATTAATTTTTTTTTGATAAATGTAATGAAATTAAACTTGTATACAAAGCTATAAGTTCTTGTTTAAGACCATATAAATATTTGGCAAGTTTGAATTTTTTTGATAGTGATGATTTTAAAAAACAATAGTTTTTCCAATATAAACTTCCTCTATAAAAAATAAATTTGGACTATAAAATTTAATGACCATATAATATAATTTAAAATTAATAGGAGATAAATATTATAGAATTATTATAATGGATATTAATATATAAAAAGGGTATATGTTTTCCTCGTAATATATTCCTTCTTCTTGATTATAACCCTTAGTTCTCACACCACGATCATCCTTTTTTTCTAAATACAAATTTAGTTATGATAACATGATAGTCAAAGGGTTAATCAAGTAATTCACATAAATTATTCCCTCTTGAACTGGTTTATATCTTCTTACATAGAAACAAACTAATTTTCATATATCAGGGCTTATTCTATGGTTTTAGGTTCTAGATTTAAAAGAAAATAATATAATTCTGTACGGTTCCCTACAATTGTCCCTGTCTTAGGAACTATGTTTAGGTTTCCTATAACAGTTTCCAAGGGATGAACCTTATTGCTTCTAGGTTTTCTAGGTAGTATACAGTCTGGTTCATTAGTTTCTTCCCTTTATGGAATGGATTGTTCATAATCATGTACTAAATCATCATCCTTTTTATGGTAAAATATTTTTTCTGTCTAAAGTTATCCATTAAATTAGTTAAGTGATAAAATTGATTATTTTTATAATCAAAAGGATCACATTTATAAAATTTTACAGGATAAGATTCTTCAACTATCCTTGAATTTTTATTAAAAACTATATAGGATTTAGAAGTAGTTGAATAACCTAGGACAACTCCTTCATCAGCCATTGGATCAAAATTACCAAGACTGTGTTTGGTGTTCAAGATATTAAATTTACATATAAAGACTTTAAATTATCCAAAATTTGGTTTTCAATTATTCCATGGATCATAGTGTGGTTTCTTTATGATATAACTTATTATTAATCTATTAATGAAATAACATACTGTGTTAATATATTCAGACAAAAAATGAGTGGGAAAGATATATTCAAATTAAATTATTCTAGAAACTTCTTACAAGGCCCCATTCCTCCTTTCAATAAGACTATTTTATTGAGGTGTTCTAAGGACATAAATGTTTTCTTAATTCCATGTTTTGAATAAAATGAATTAAATTACTAAGGATTAGTACTCTAGATGGTTTGAATATATCCATGTAAATAAGTTCTAAGGGTATATAATTATAAAACCCTTTTATTGGTTAAAAAGTTTATTTGTTTTTCTTCCCCATTTTTCATGTAACACATAGTTTTTTTCTAATTTAAGTTGAGAGAAGTCAAAAATCATATTTATTTTTGATAAATTTATCAAGGAATAAATATTAAAATTTGCTAGTATTTTATTACAAATACATGATAAATAAATTTTAACATTAAAAGATTTTACTTTTTATCTATATAAAAAAATAAGATTTAATGTATATTCATTTTTAATTCTTAGTTCCTTAAATTTATGGGATTTATCATTAAAAACTAAATATATATTTTTGTAAAAATCAACTCAATATCCATCATCATAATGTTTACAAATACTTATGAGTTTTTTCTTTAAGACTTCAATATTGCATATTTTTTTTGATGAGGATTGATTAAGGATATCTAATAGATCCAATACCAACTAATTTTCTTTGTCATTTTACACCAAATTTTACATGTCCTCCATCAATAATATATAGTGAGTGAAAGTATGAAAAATCTATACTTATATGTATTTAATAACCATTTTACAATAAAGATTTTCCATTTCTATTGACGCAACTTTTTCCCCAGAAAAATCAAGAAAAATGTAATTTTATAGTCAAATGGTCTTGGGTCTAATAGTGTTAGCTAGAAAAGATTTGGGAATCCAAATCTATAAAAATTTTCTGAAATCAGTAGGTATAGAATTATATAACTTGGTATAAATAAATGCCTTCTTTATTCCAAATACATGAGGGTTTATTAGGAAAAAATAAATTCAAAAATAATTATTTTTTCGACGTTGAAATCAATTCAAATTAGAAATATTTATATTTTTGGAAATAGTTAGGAAATAATTTTTATAAAACTTGAGTTTTATCCCTTAATTCTTGTGCCATATTTTTTCATTTTTTTCTTTATTCTTACCATTTTTTAAAAATACCCCTAGTAAAAACACTAGTAGTATTTTTTATTCTTGATAACATTAACCAATAATTATTTTATTTTAATTTCATGGATAGTACAACTAGAAATATACACATATTGTTTATGTTTTATTTCATAAATACATTTGTTTAAAATTTATTTTTATATTACTATGACATTATATGAATTCCTTAAAGTAATTATCTCTTTCATAAAATACTCATAGTAGTATTGGAATATGTAAAAATATTCATTTAATTTTTCATAATAGTAGTTGTTAAGTTCATATTCAAAAGAAGAGTAATAGTTAAAATTTACCGCATCAGTCTATTCCATGAATCACATGTTTTCCTTATGATTAAATACATCGACTTTAAAATTAGAATTGAAGTCATTATCATTGTCCTTTTTGGAACTCCATGTATACTTCCTAGACTTATTTTTTTTCTTATACCTAACCTTTTTGAAGAACTAGTTTTCAATGTTCTTATTTTTTTACAGCCACAGGTAGTTTGGATTGATATTTCCACGATTATTGCACTCATAGAATCTAAATTTCTTTGTTTTTACATCATAGTTTTTGTAGATTTTATAATTATTTTTTATCCTCTCCTATTGTTGTATAAATTTATAATCTTCTTGGAAAATTGATGAAGACGATCACTAGACTTTGAATTGTTTGAAATTTCTTCATCATATGGGAATTAAAATGAAATATCTTATTTTTTCTTCTTATCCTTTGAAGTAGATGCCTTTAAAGAAGTATTATAACATTTTTTCGTCTTATGAACTCGATCATGATCTAACATATGTTCTTTGTACATCATGAGTGTGCCTATGAGGTCTTTTATTTTAAAAAATTTATATTATTAGATTTATTAATGGATGATGAAATTCCATTCACTTTGGATGGAAGTACTCTAAGAAGCCCAGATGGGTTTAGGAATAGGATTTCCTAAAGTATCCATGTTTTTTAAAATTTCAATCACCCTTCTATTTATTTGAGTGATTCTCACATTATTTATCATTCTGAATGTTTCAATATTTATATTTCTAGTGTTGTAGTTATGCTATCTAACATTATTATTACCATTATAAGATACCGATATAGATTTCAAAATATCATGTACTATAGAACATTGAGAAACTCTATTGAACTCATCTAGACCAAGTCTAAATATTATAACATTCATAAATTTGGTGTTCAAATCATAATTGTATTTAGAATTATCATACCTTGTCTCAGGTTTAGTCTTTGGGAATTTATAGGGATTAACAACCTTTAGATAAACTTGTAGGCCATAGTTTTTCAAATATATAACCAGATGAGCCTTCAAGAATCCATAGTTTTCACCATTAAAGTTGGTTGATCTAACCATAGACATTCACTGTCCATTTTAATTCATTTAATCAAATTGAATATGATCTTTATGACTTCAACATTTTAAATTTGAGAACTAAAGAGTCTAGTTCCTATGAGACTAATTGTTGGTTTCTTAATGTTTCACAATGAATCTATATTGGTGGGGGTGAATATTGTTCTTCACAAAAAACCATCCTTAAATATAGAATGGATGATTATGATATTTTCTTATAAAAAATAATAAGTATAATGAAAAAAATAAGAGAATTATATAACACAGGATATTTACAGGGGTTTAAGGAAAAAATATCCCCTATTCCACTACAACAACACTCAAATCTTGAATGTTTTTTTGGTAAAAGTTGGGACTGAATCCTCAATTTTATTAAAATAAATGTCCTCTTTTCTTGGTATAGTATATCCATTAAATGGGCCATAGTCTAAATGGAATAAAATTCCATTATCGAATTGCTCAAAGGAGTTGGTTCTTGGAAGCCCTAATTCTAGGCCTAAAGGACCATTTTCTGGCCCAAATACTCCTCTAGTGAATAAAACTACTATATGGTCTAGGAAGCTATAGTAATTTCTATAGCTCTATTGCTGCTATTAATCCTACTAAAGTACACACCGCTACAATAGTGTCACCGGTTCTATAGTTCCATAGCCGCTATAGTTCTAATATAACACTACTACAATGCTTCTACAGTACCTCCATCCAATGGGGTTTGAACAACTAATCTTGATATAGTATTATTGGGTTATTACAACAAAGGAAAACCCCAACAATATAATCTTAGAGTTTTATGATTTTCACAAAGACCACTATTTTTTAGGGGGATTCCTAGCTGAGTGCGAGTATCTATCACTTGGTAAAAAGGTATATGATATTTCCACCAGACTATCCTATTACAAGATATTTCCTTGATCTTATCACACTTTAACACAATTCTTGCATATCATTACAGAGATGAAAGTAAATGTTAATACAGGATTAACACAATGTTACAAGAATAAATTAAAAGATGATGAAGATGCATTCAGAGAAATATAATATCTTGAAGGATTAGATCTGTAGGTTCTTTGATTTAAAATGATAATATTGTATACTCAATAATAGAGATGATCAATAAATGATTGAGAAAACAATTGACTATGTGTATACTATTTTTTTCATATAGATTCTCTTTATATATCTTTATATATTTATGAGTTCTTATTTTTATATATTAACTTTTGAATTTTGACTAAGAATACTTGTTAATCAAACTGAACAAGAAAATAGTCATTTCAAAAATATTAAGTGATAGATTCTTAATAAGTTTGTGTCATTCTTTTCCAAATGTGGCATGAATATAGACACCAGGAAGAGTATATTTCATCTTTATCAAATCATTCCATTTTTAGAAAAAAATTCTTTATGAAAATTTAACATTCCTTATTTATAAAAATTCTTTTACGATGCATATAGGAGAATATTTTTTGTTTTAAAAAGATGCGAAAATAGTAATGACTGTATCCAAATGATAATCTAATTTTTGGGAATAAAATATCATTCCTTCATAATATAATTCAATATATGTAAGATAAGTGTCTATAATTACCATTCTCATAAGATAATTTTAGATAAGTAAGATAAATAAGCATCCTTAAGATATATCAATTATCATATATTTGACTTATTAGTATGTAAGATAAATTGTGATCCTTATAAAAAAAAATTCATAGCTAAAAATCCATTTTATTAAGATTTCTGATGTTGACTTATTTTAAAAATATAATTTATCTACTATATAAGAAAATTTAATTATGTTGTAGGATAATTATTCTACATTGGTCTTTGGTAAGATAAAATCTATTATTAAAAAAAATAAAATTTAGCATAGGAAATGAGTATGTCCATAAGATAATTCCTTATCATGTAAGATAAATTCAATAATATAAGAGAAATTACCTTAGAAAATTTTTGATGACAAATAAATGTATCAAAAGAGTTGTGAATAAGAAATATTATCTTAAAAAGCTTATTATAAACATATTTTTAAAGTGAATAAGGTTTTTTAGAATCAAAATATATATGATTTCGTTTTATATGATAGAACAATTTATGTATGTCTGACACTAAGTTCAATCAATTTTCATAGAGAAAGTAAATATATTTACTTCTAATTGATTTTAATATCTTGAGAACTTATATAGAAGTTTATTATATTTTTTAATTGTTATTCTGTATATTATTTTACAACTACCAAGCACTAAGAGTTATCATAAATTTGGAAGTTAATTGAAAGAAGATTATAGTTTAAGAAATATCTCTCAACATTGTTTCTCTAACTAAGGAGAAGAGGAGAAACTAACTTATTCTCATATATGTTGTTTGTATTTTCATTGTACAAGGATTTATAATAATTGTAATGGGGGGGGGGTTAAGAAGAATTGAATATATGTGAAAATTTTACATCTAGATGACACATACATCATAGAGTTCCTTACTTTAATTGGAATTAACCATAAAATTTTAATTGGTATTAGACATGATGAAGGAGATGGATAGAGTTTAACCCTTGGGGGAGTTGAGTTGAATAGATTCCAAATATCAATATATCAAGATAAATATGAAATCATGGTAAGTGATAGAACTAGATATTCTAAAAATATATTAAGTATGGTGAAAGAGGTAAAATTTTAGATGACTATAAAGTAGAATTTTCAAGATATTATATTACCAAATGTTGGAATTTTGGATTCAATATTTTCTAATGATGATGGAATTTTAGTTGAATAAATGTTGGAAATTGAAATTTGTAATTGATGAGGCATATTGATTATACTCTCATATCCTTATGTAAAAAAAATTCAATAAGTAATATAGAGAGGTTAATTATTTTATGAAATAAAAAGTAACTGAAAAGGGGATAAACCTGATTGTGTTTGAATAGTTATAATCTGTTTTTTAGATGAATACAAGAGATTACTGGAAAATTTTGAATAACCCCTTAAAGAATATTTAAAAGTTAGTTTCACATATTGGAGTTATTATGGATATGTTATATATATAAGTTATTATCTATTGTTTTTACACAAAACATTGAACACATAAACATAGATTTGATTAATTCATGACTTATTCCATAAGAAAAGTGATGTCATCCTTCAATCAAATAAATTAGGTTTTAATTTCTATATGGGGAGAATATGAAATGTTATTTTTTAATAGAACGTGTAATTTATGTTACTTCCCTTACTATTTAACTCCTTATTTTGTTATCAATAATGGGGATAGAGAAATAAGATAAAAAACTTGTTGGATCATCAACTTTAATTTTTATTGGGTATTCAAGACAAATACAATGTGGTAGATTGAAGAACACAATGGTTTATGGTGATTAGTGTTTTATTTTTTATAAATAGTTTCTATAGTCAATTAATAAGTAAAGGGGAGGATTAAAGATGAAGATGGAGTTACCTAAGGGTTTTTCATAAGTTAATTCCCCTGAATATAGGCAGATTTTGAATCTATTTTTGAAATGTGACACTAAATGAGATTGTGATTCTAGAATATAAGACTGAATGATGTAAGAGAATACTTTTATAGAAGTTATGAAGATGAGTAAAAATAGAATAATAATTTAATTATTGTTAATACCTCACAAATGAGCTCTATAAAATACAAAAGGTAACAAAAACCTACACATGGTTATTATTTTCCCAAAAAAAAATGGAGAAAAGTTGTCCATAACTGACAGATCGCATAATACTGGAAGAGGCATGAAATCTAGAGACCTTTAGAAGGTCATTAAAAGGTTCCATGTAGAGAAAAGAACCCATGATAGATCCAGAAAATACCCTCTTAAAAAGCCCTTTGGTTCTTGTGAATTCTTCCCAAACACTCACTGATTACATGGTGGTTTCCAAATGAGCAACCCTAGGTCATTTAAATTATCAGATGGTAGGAACCTGACAACCCATCCAAAAATAATTTGAAAATACGGAGAAAAATATTCAATATTTGGGAGCCTCTTGTGGTCTTAAAACTCATGAAACATACCCATGTAGATCACAAGAAACGACAAGATCATAATGACATGTACTCCTTTCTGTTCAAGAGCTCACTCGCATGTCACCCCCACTATGAAAAAGGATTCAGAAATGTCAAGGTGGTCAAACACTCCCCCTTTTTATTGAAAAACAAATAGAAGGGTTTATTCATGATAATGTTCAAACATCGCTATAAGACCCCTTTATGGGCATGAAATGAATCCCCAATAAAGAGAGTTATTTTCTTTGACAACACTTTTTAAAGTTTGCAAGATCCCCAAGACATTGAAAAATAAAAGAAGGGAATAAAAGGGGAAATAAAAGAGCCTATTATAGTTTTAAAAATCACAAGATGCACCCATATAGATTATGATACCTCTTGGAAACCCCAATGACATTTCTTGTTAGTCATGAATGATCCCACTAGCATGTCATCCTCATCAGACATGTCTAGATAGACTTGTGATCTCTCTCCAACTCTAATGCAAAACCTAAGGAATTATCCATGAAATGATCACGGATCACCATAATACCTTTTATTGGTCATAGGATGAATCACCAATGGTGAGAGTGATTTTATTTTATAATACTCAAATACATTTTTTAGAACCCAGATCATTGTGAAAATTAAAATAACAAAAATAAAAGGGCAATGAAAGGAGATTCTTGTTGTTGTAAAACTTCTTGCGATGTGATCATGGATGCTGAAATTACTCATAAATATATTTTGGCATGAAAAAATGATCTCATTAGAGCCTCATGGAAAGACGTCCTTGTCTCATGAAAGGTCCCAAACAAGTCTCCAAAGATCATGCAAAGGAATTTTTACAGGCACCCTGATCTCGCGAAGGACCTTGGACATATCAGTCTGACAATGAAAAATTCCCTTATAATACACACATGATTAGGAAATAACCCATTAAACGGATATAATATAATAAATGTGGAATTGACAGGATGATCTCATGGTTGATGAAAATCATGTGATTCCCCGGAATAACTAATAGCAACATCTCATGAAAAAAATGACATCAAATCCCTCCATTGACTCCAGCATGGATTTTCATGATAATATCTACATAAAGTGTAAAATAACTGGGGTGTTGAGGAATAGAAATACCCAAAACCAACCTAAAAAATTTGTGGACTCCCCTTAAAACTTGCACCAGCATACCCAATAATACAAGAGGGTTTCTCATAGTTTCCAAACTCACGAACGAAGAGGATTTCTGTAAGGTAAAATATAGGTAACAACAAGAGAGATCATGTAGCATTTATATAAACTTTTTGTGATCATCATAGACCATGTGAAGGACTTATGGAAGGTTAAATGAATTAAATACTACATATCTACTAAAACACACATTACTTAAACAAGATAACATTGAATAACCATAAGGTATATGCAATAAAATACTAAAACAAAGATTAAAAACATGGAAGTCCTATGGGAATAAAATATATGATGATCCACTTGTGATTTTGGTGAACCATGAAAGTAACAAGAAAACACTAGGGAATTTATCCCATATGACATGATGATCATTTGGTATACTATTTGGATCATTATAAGTCCCCTAGACATGTCAGATCAAGTCATGTGCCACCCTCTGGCATGCCACAAAATTCTCACAAAGCCCCTCAGGTTTTCCATACTGTCCTTGTGATTTCCCATAGACAAGTCACCTAAATAATATGGTGGAATCATTAAATGTCAGAAGTGTATCATGCTAACATCTGGGTATGTCAACTATCCCCCATGAAATCCTCCAAGAATTCTAGAAAGATCTCACAGTGCCCTTTAGACATGTCATCCTGGATCATGCATCATTGACACTAAAGAAAACCTCCTGGAATGTTATCTAGATTTTTCTGATGAACCTTTGGAAGATTAGCTAGATCATGTGATTAAATCCATGCATTTCAATTGAGACCATCTGATGAATTCCATGATAACCTGAAAATGACTTGTGATGTCCTACAAAAAATCTGGATAGGTCTTATGATGTCTTTCGTACTAGTCAACCTTGATCATATGATGTCCTCTAGACAAGTTAGCCTTGTTCATGTGAGGAACTTTAGACATTCCATCTAGATTATGTGATGTACCTTATACAAGTCAACTGGATCATGTGATTTTATTTGGACATGTCAAGCAGACATCGTTTGATATGTAAAGTAGACAATCAAGGCATTTGAAGAAGACAATCAACACATGTCATGAGGACAAGGATTCCAGGTCAATCAAGCATCCGAGGAGTTGATAAAATTATATAGCCAACATAAAGGGTTAACTCAGTGTATAATCCTTGATTAACTGAACTACGATAACTCTAATTCCTTCTATAACCTGTATACGTAGGATTCTTTCCTAAGGTTAGAAATCTAATGGGCATCCAATTTGGGGAAATTCCCCTCTTTTATATGACATTTAAACCATCAAGACCCAATAATTCCCATAGGATAATCCTTCGACATCATCCATCGGTGACATAATAAGTGAATAAAACTGTGGGAACTCGGATTCCTTTTATAACAAGGATATACAGGATTGTTTCCCAAGGCCTTAGATTCATATTAAAAATCCCAAGGTCTACCCCGGTACATAAGTTGCACATCTATATGAAATGAATCCCATTATATGATATACATTTTTTCTTAGAGTATTCATAGCTTCTGTGGGATTAAGGAGTTTCAATGATCACATCAATGGAATCATGAGTCTCCACAAGCTAGAGAAACTTTAGTCTGTAAGCCTCAATTGATGGATTGATTTAAATACCAACATTTGAGGGAATATACTTCAGATCTAATCCCAATGGTGTGAATGTGATATGAAGACAATAATTACTCACTTAATTAGGATACATAAGAAGTCTCTTCAATAAATGATCTTAAATACACAATTACTAAGTACCCATACATATATCCTTTTCACATGATGTTAAAATGCATGGGGTTTAATGAACTATATGAGTTTTGATTCCTGCCATAAATAATATATATGTAGGGTGCCTCATAATGGATTGATCCCCTCCTTGGATTATTAACTAAATCCTCACATGTCATTAAATTCATAAGTTCCTAGTTATGTGACTTCAACATATAATCAACTACTCATTACATTTAAATACATGAAGATCCTCATATACATACAGATGGAATCACTAATGAGATCCCCTTATTTTTCATATAAAAGGGTTTTAACTAAGATAATTTTGTAGGCTAACCGATTGCATATTGAGATTAATAATATATTCATAAAAATATCTTAAATCTATAAGAGTGGCTTAGGGTAGGAAAACATTCCCCCCAAAAGGGTGTGATGAGCCCGACCTACCATCCTTTCGACTAATACAAGTTATTAAGTGTCATTGGGTTTGAATCACCAACTGACCACCTACCTTTGTAAAGTAGGTTCATACCTAGTTATGGATGTGGGAGACATTGGGATTTTCCATTAATAATGAACATGGTGACTTGATGTCAATTTTTGTTCAAGAAATCAAACCCCACATAATCAACTGTCTGTCTATACTGAATTCACCTCAATCATCACCTTTTTCGTCAAAACAAAAAATGGTGAACTTGATGTTAATATCTCAAATAAAAAAACATTATTTTAATTTTTATTGGTCCTTTTTTTTTGAATTTCTAGCTGAAATAGAAATGGTTAACCTAACATGATACTCTCAAATAGAAAGTTGATTTGTTATCCATGTAGCAAACCTTGTAATTTGGGAATTTTGTGAAAACATGAAAAAACCTGACATGAATATTATATCTAATCCATTGTAGCCAAGTTTCTCATGAAATAAGTTCACCTCTCTTTGAAAAATATATGTGAGTATAATGGCTGAATCATGAATAAAAAGGCAATTATGTTAACCATGAATATCTGATTGAGCATGCATCATGCCTATGATATTGTCCTGATCGAGGAATTTATTCCTCCTTGTATGCATAATTGTAGATACTTATCTAAAAAATAGCACCATTATAAAAGATATTATCTTCATCTAGTAAAAATTCCAAAAAATAATCTCTAACAGCAACCCCTACGAGCCTCAGAATGACCTCACCCCAAAAATTTTCATCATAGGTGGGAGAATGTAATGGTTTAGGTATAACATCGACATAGTATGATCCCCAGAATAAAAGCTTACCATGAAGTCATTCAAGCACTAAAAATAATTATTTCACATCATATAAATAAATCTATAGTAAATATAATGGCCCTAATTTCCACAACCAACTACTATAGGAGATTATCCCTGGAGCGTGACAATCACAACCATTAGTATCTGATGAAGGTGGACCATAGAGTCAACTAGGACTCCCTTATGGTTCAAAGGACACTGAGGAGGGATATTATTAACATCCATCACCAATTCCTTCCCTTTGGCACCATTAAGTAGCCTACTAAGACTACCACCCAAATAACAACCACCAATGGCACCCATTCATGGGCAACAGGGAAGACACATTAGGTGAAAAATTATTTGGGTAACTGTGAGTGGGATCAAATCCCCACTCTCGCTGATGATGTATGCTAGCATATCCTAATAGAATCCTATGAGCAGGATAATATCCTTATGGATTTGGAACAAGTATCTAGGTATATCCTTATAATAGGTAGGGGGAGGTTCATATACCAGCCGATATACGTGAAGTCTATCGACATGTTTCTGTTTCATAAATAAAATTGAAGTGGGATCATTTCACTGCTTCAATCAAAGATACCTGCAAGTATACTGGGGATATAAAAAATGTGAAGGCTTATATTTCTATGAAAACATTTCTAAAATTAGATTAAATATTATAATAACTAAACAACTCCATTGGAATATCCCAAAACTAGTATAGAAACAGGGATAGGTTGATATTCATATCCCTACATCCAAGGTATCTCAACACACTGATCATTATGAACATGTGGCTTCTTCATAAAAATTGGACATTCTTGCTTCATTACAAGATAATTATTGGAATATTTAGATAAAGGATGAGATGTTAGACCGAGATCATATTCCCATTACAAATAGGGATCACCTGGTGAGAGAAGAAAATTCCATAAGATAGGGGGACAACCTTTTTGAGAAAGTATGGAAACATATTATAAAGGCCTAGGATTGGGATTATATCCAAATTTAGGTTGGGGATCACAAAGTGATTGGGGAATATTATTTGGCAAAAGATCATATTCCTTTTGAATATAACCAAGGTCATACCCCAAAGGCCAAGGATCAGGCTCATAACCATGTTCTAGACAGGGCTCACCAAGTAAGAATAGAACATTCCTTGGGACATGCTCATATTCCAACTGGTGAATCTGCTTGGAATATTATAGTAGATCACTAAATCCAGACACATATTCCTACTTCCACTAATGAATGACAACACCAAAATCGTTATGAGGAAATATATGATCGGTCTAATATCCCTTCACCCAATTAAGAGTTCGATCAGTATATTCTGGTGGGGGAATGAATATTCATACTAAGATCATATCGCTTCTCCAACTAGGGACCACCATGTGAGATTAGTATATACCTTTGGATAGGATCATATCCCTACTACAAAAGACCATCGACATATTAAAAAGTCTATGGATTAGGATCATACTCCCATTCTGACTAAGGATCACCAAGTGAGAATGAAACGTTCTTCAGGACAGTCTCATATTCTTATCAATAATAAGTAATCTCATTGGATTATTTGTGAAGCATATTCACAGTGGGATCATACTCCCATAACACTATACAGTTAAAAAAGATCCATCAACTCTCATACAACATGCTCATATCCCCGTGAAATTATAGAAGGTGGGTCATCATATTCTAGCCAAAATGTAGAATTAGTCTCATATCCATAATTTTATCAACTACAATTCCCTTGAGGTTGTTTGATACACATTATCAACACACAAAGGTCCCATCAACTCTTCAAATGAAGAAAAATATGATCATTACAATGTTAGTACTCCTCATGATAATGTGTAGATAGGTCACAAGGACTCTACTCTTGATATTCACTATAGTCAACCTCCCTATATTGATATCTCCCCTCGAAAAGGAAATACTCACCTTTCCTAGACATCTTCATATAGAAATGTGTTCAAAACTCAGACGCCTTTGTATAGATAGGTTCTTGAAACATTAGGGTCAGCCGCATATAGTTCGCTATCAACTACTTTTAGCACTCCACTCTCCTCCACAGGCGATTCCAATAAGTATCTTCTATGGTCTGATTAGATGGAGGTGTGTATGTTCGATGAAGAAGAGGCTGAAATTGATATATGGAGTGATTTATCCAAAAACAACTTCCCCAACATGTTCTATCCCCTCACTACTTCTGACTATGAGGTCCTGGATGAGCTAAAAAAGGAGTTCATTCCTTATCTAAAATAAAATACATGGGATAATATCATTGAATGAAGCCTAGAAATCTCCACTATCCAGTATATGAGTATCACCTTCATCTCATCAATACACTATGTTGTTAGTTGGAAATGCCCATCTTTTCCATGGTTCAAAACTCTGGAGTGGAAGAGCATGGAAAACACCTATATAGTGTTTGTCTCTCTATAAAAACAACTCTTTTAAAATTTATTTCTCAAGATTATCCATATGTGTGTGTATGATTATGGGTGAAATAATGAACATTTCACCTCACTGTGTCCCCAGAACAAGATAACCCTTAAGATTTAATGTTTTGTAATGTCATATTCTTTGTAAAAATTAAAGGACCAGGTAACACCTGAGATATTTGGTCACTACAACCGAATTCCCCTACTAAAACAGTGCTAAAACATCACAAATGGATGAAGAGGATAGCATACATATCCTTGAACTGGGATACTCAAAGGAATAATAATCCATTTCAGACATGGAATCCAAAGTAACGATCAACCAGAAAACTTCATGTAATGAATGATTCCAATAACGAGATATCATTTCACCCAAATCCTACATAAGAACAACCACACCACATAAAGTAGGTCGTAATTGAGGTTTCCATAACATCCATCTAAGATAAGACCCATCTAATTGGGCCTGGGGAATATCTACCACTACCTCCACCTCTTAGATCATTAATTACTAAGGGGATTTATAACATGTTGACAGGAAATGAAAAAACCCTCAACCCACTAGGATATGGGAATTTATATCTCAATATTCAACACCAAGTTCATCATCTTTTGAAAAAATATAAGGGAAATCTATGATGGTTATAGATGAACCCCATACCACTAGGATGGAATAATTTATACATCAATGTTCATCCAGGGAGTCATCAAATCCCTGATAGGAGGCATATGATCCATAACAACAAGATAAATCAATACCAATTGTGGCCAAATATAACTCCCATCCTGCAGGGCTGGTGGAATTTTCATCATCATCATCACCATTGATATAATCAATATTCTCTAGGATGGGAGGTAAAAACAAATGGTTTAAATCCCATAAATTCCTCCCACCAAAATAAAAACCTCAGTTATTTGGGCCCACTTGACAATCACAACAAAAAACTACCTCAAGATCATTACTCATAGGCTAAGATAGAAGGAATGCATGATGAAGTAAATCAGACCCCACTGGGGTCGTAATCCCAAATGACGCAATATGGAAAAGGGTTCGAGAAATGACACTAATACATGCATTGTACAATCATCCCATTGCATTGAAAGTAATGAGACAACCACAATTTTCTGATATACCTCTGTGAATTTATTCACTCTTAACTCAATAGATCATGTGGATCAAGGTGAATATATAGAGGGCCACAACACAAAAAACATACCCCAAGAGGAGGGTTATTTGGATGCACCAACTAAGGCTTCACACACCTATAACCAAAGAGGATCCAAAATCCAACACCTCTAAATATCTAGTCGCCACCTCTATGACATAACACTACTATAGAAAAATAGAAAGGTGTTAATACATACCAATCACCACCCAAAAGAGTTAAAATTAGTTCCATAAAGGAACAATTTTTACAATATAACAATAAAATACAAACTCTTAGAAACTCAAAAAGTAGCTTATCAGGGGAAATATTCCTACTATGTATTGTCTTCAGGAAGAGTTGAATATTATCCCTCCTAGGGCTGATCTTCCTACAAAAGTGGAATATGATCTTCAGATCAACTCCATCTACAAGTACCCGGTCTACATAAATAAGTAATTTGAAAATGATTGTGACTTCCCTACATTGTACGGAAATCCTATCCCTCTTAAGGGTAATAATTCAGTCTTAGAAAGAATCAATAATTAGAGGGATATGAATGTGAGGCCACCTCATCGACCCCCACCTACTCCTTATAGATGGTAGGTGACATAAAATTCAGTGCCTCCAAAATTCATTAATGCCACCGAGTCCTTGGATACTCAAATGGAGTCAATGGAGGGGTTATATGCACCTGTTTAGGTTGAGAAGAATCGATATCCTGAATGGTTGGATGATACCTTGACTCTACCTATTTTTGGAGTTCTTAACTTCTCTAACTTTGATAATGCGAGGGACCCTCAACAACATTTCACTCACTTTGTATCCCGATGCAGTCTGGTGATGGGACCTTGAGATTAGAAGGTGACCAACTTGAGTTTTTTTGTATATAATCTGATAATAATGGCCTTTTTTTGTATAATATCCTTCAACTAGGATCCATTTTTGGATGGAAAGACCTTCATTGTTAATTCCTTTACCAGTTTAGCTCCAATCTAAGGAAACGGAAATTGTCAACTTAATGAACTTCATGAACTACCAAAATTAGAGGGTGTATGATTTCATAGCCATATGGAATGGTTTAACCTATCCACTTAGAATCCCTATCTCATAGGAACTATTTTCGTAACTCTATGATGAAAATATTCGAGATGAGTTGCAGACACCTTTGATCCCAGTGAAGTATCTAGGTGGGTTACATGAGTTCACAGAAATGGACCAATGATTGGATGATGCAATTTAGTTAATGCGAGATAAGTCTTAAATATTTCCCAAAACATAAGGTAATATTATTTACAAGGTAGAAGCTACCACTATTACCCTCAAACCACCATAAGTGCCCTTTCAATGAACTAAGTAGGTCTAAAACTGCCCAATGGCACCTGTTAAGCAATAAAAACCACAAAATCATCCTCATCTAGATGAATAGAGAAACTAGGGAAACCTAGGATTTGAGGAATGGATGAATAAATCCTACAACTTAAGAAATTAAACAGTCCCCATTTAATTACTTATTAGCATGGAAAACAACCTGATCAATATTCCACAGCCCAAAAATCCTAATGTGGTCAACAACACCTACCATCCTGACTACATCCCATTCAATGGAAGGATGTGTCATAATATCCAGGAATACATCATCTTTAAATACATCCTTGAAGTTATGGTTTATTTTTTATAGGTGGTATTAGATAACTCCTTAGATAATATTGATTGCATAACCATAACCTTTTCAGAAGAAGAAGGTGATTGGAAGAAATTTTCTGCTAGGCATGGGAGAAAGTTCGACAACTGAATGACTTGAAAAATAATTGAAAGAGATCCTAAGACCTTGATACCATAGATTCAAAGACCCATAACAACTCCACTAACCAGATAGGTAAAATTAGATATGCCTCCTAAAGTTGTACACGAGCATCAGAAGTTGGAGGAAATAGAAGAGGAGGAGTAATATTATGATCCAATGCAAGCTCCAACTCTTATAGACTTCATCCCTAAAACAACTAAAGTATGAGAAATTCTCCACAAAAGGAAATTCATTTGGATGAAGAGATCATATTTTTTCCTATCAATGTGACACACATGGTAGAAACCTTCTTTGATGATGAATATACCTCTGAGTATGAGTTCCCCACACTAAAATAGGGAACATGAGGCCATATGCACAGAAACCGATGATACATGGAATAATAAATGAATGGTTGGGCCCAAAATTTCTTTCACATCCTAACATAGGACATATATATAGCTGATATCCAAGGAAAAGTGATCCAGCAAGCCCAACATAGACATGAAGGTGTCTCAGAACCCTCATGTTGTCATCTGAATCCAGTTGTCTTTCAAGAAAACCTAGCGGTGGTATGATTATCTGATCAACATAAGCAATGGAGGAAGGCCGACATGACCCACACCATTGATAGAATATTCTCCCCCAACCTTTACACAAGAACCAGCCCTGTCCACCTAAAATTCTTCAGCTCCTAAGACACATGTAACGATGCAACCCCACCTTAGGAAATTCCAAACTTTGGCACAAAAGTGTGACATTCTAAAAAATTTGCTAGTTTTCCCAACCAATCTCTCAATCATGGATGTGTTCCATCTTGAAAAAAAAACTTAGGGATGAACTTGATGAATCCCTCTAGATCCCACAGGAGTTCAAGAGAGAAGTTTCTACAACTACGGTTTATCAAGTGGATACCATTCCATTAAAATTCCATATCTCTATCTTGTTCATAGAACATGATCAAGAATAGGTCATCTAAGGACACATCAGATCCCTATTTGTTTTAGGTAGACTCGATAATGTTGATATTCAAAGGGAAATTACTAAAAATGGTTCTGGGATTAACCTCATCTCGATTCGAACCCTCCCATAATTAGGATATAAAAAAGGAGATTTTTCTCCCACAAATGTGTGCATTAAAGGGTATTATAAGCATGATCTAAGACCTCTTGGAAGGGTCAGCCTTAATGATTATTTTGGTTATCTCACATCTAATGTTGATTTTATGTTTATCGAGTAATACATGACATAAAATGACTTACTTATAAAACCTTGGCTTTAGAGCCACATGGTGGTGCCTTTAACATTCCATCAGTGTCTGAAATACCCCATCGATGGAAAAGTGGAAATATTACATGGTGATAGTTCCCCCCTTGATACTTGAGATTCCACATATACTGAATAAGTTTTCTAAAAAAGTAAATTAAAACAACCAATTATGGATGATGATATACAGGTTGTATCCCACAACTGATTTGGGACCTCCCGTAAAAATCCCTGGAGTATGTGCGATAATGAGTATGTGCTTCTCATGAACCTATATGAGGTGCTAGACCTATTACGAGAGGCCCAAGACCCTCCCATCCCTTAAAAAATGTAAAAGACAATCATCTTCGATATCTCTATATAATGAAATAAGAATCAGGGGATGATAACGTCTCTTCTCATGGCCTCTCTCACATCGAAAATGATAGAGATTCCCCCAAATATACAGATCTATCTAAAAAAACATTCATAGCCTCAAAGGTGGAAGAAGAAGAATATGGCCTTAAGAACTCCCCTTCCACATTCAAAGAAGGTTTCCCAACCCCCATCGATGAGCTTGGGCAAGTAAATATGGGAAGACAAGAAGACCCATGACAAAAAATGTTTAGTTCCACCATATATATCAAGGAGAAAGATATGTAAATCACATTTATAAAGAAACATCAATATTTTTTTGATTATAATTTTATATAAATTCCCATAGTTAATCCAGATGAGGCTATTCACCATCTCAGCTTACTTAATGGAAACCGAGGCTTCATGATGGAAACCAAGAGGATGTTACCCAATAAAAAACCAATATTGATGTATTATTTGACAAATTAATCAAAACCAATGTTATCGGAGAAGTGAAATACCCAAGATAGATCTCAAATATTGTCCCCGTTAATAAAAATAATGGGAATATTAGGGAAGTTATCCATTTTAGAGACCTTAATAGACATCTCCCAAATGATGAATTCCCATTTATGATCACCAAACTATTGATATATGTAACTTATGGATTCCATGAACATTCATTCATGGATGAGTATTCAGGGTACAATCAGATAAATATAGCCCCATAAGGTAAAGAAGCCACTACCTTCAAAGTGAACCTAAGGATCTTTTATTATCAGGTCATTCCCACTGACTTAAATAAAACTGACACCACTTATCAATGTGGAATGCATCATATATTTAATCTATTCCAGGGAAGGATAGATTAATGTTATGTGGAAAACCTGGTTGTCAAATCTCAACAACAATGTGATCACTTCACACATCTTTAAATAGTCTTCGAAAACCTATGACAACACAATATGAAGATGAATCCGCTGAACTGATCTTTTAGAGAAACATTAGGTAAGTTCCTCTAATTATTGTTATGAAATTGTTTCATCAAGGTCAAACTAAAAATGACTAGTGCTATTTTATAAATATCCATCTATGAAATCTCAAAAACATAGTAGAATCCAAAGGTATATCACGTCCAATCAGAGTTTCATAGCCAACTTGACGAAAAAAATATCTATGTTTAACTAGGTTAATGATGTAGGGAATCACCTATCAATGTTATAGGGACTCCAAAAAATATTTTGGAGTCTCAAGAAATATTTTCTACACCCACTGGTCCCGATGCCGCTGGTGGAGGGGAGGTTACTCTCTTTATATGTGGCCATTATGGAACTCTCACTAGGTGCCCTCCTCACATAGAGAAATAATGAAGCTAGTGAGAACAATCTCTATTACCTTAGCTGAACAATTATTGGTACTGATACCTGATACTCAGATGTTGAGAAGAATTACCTTGCAATCATATTCGCACTAAAAAGGATGTATAATTACTTGTATAACCACGAAGTCCATCTGGTCTAATAAAGTACATACTTTTCCTTCCTATATTTACTGGGGGCTTAACCCAAAAAATTCTTGGTACTGATACCTGATACTCATCTCCTGTATTGATCTAATCAAGTACATACTTTTCCCTCCTATATTTACTGGGTGCTTAACCCGATCAATGGTCATTCTGTAGAAATATGACATCCAATTCGTGCAAATGAAGGTGGTGAAAGTGTAAGCCCTGGATGATTTCCTCACATCACATCCTACCCTATAAAGTACACTAGTAGACACCAAGATCCCATATGAAGAGGTTTTCTAGGCCCATGACACTCCCTAAACATGGTACATGTATTTCGATGGATCCTCCCAATGTCCTATCAACAAAAGGATGTAAAATATGAAGCTCAATATGGATGTATTAGGAAATTTATTTATCTCTATAGACAAAGACATATTTCTATAATACTAATCACTATATAAAGGATAAAAAAATATTGAGATAGAATACCAAGACCTCATCACTTGATTATAACTTTACCTACGACTGTAAATATCCTACGTTAACATCAAAGGAGATTTAGGGCTAGTGATAAATCAGATCAGTGGATAATTTCCCAAAGAAAAGTAAGAAATAACCCCTATCACTAGATAAATCAGGGTACTGATGGGAGAGTTACCTTTTGATCCTATATTTCATCATGTTCCCCAATCACAGAGTGCTAATGCTGAAGCATTGGCTAATGCAGCCATAGTAATGGATGAACCTAATCAGGAGGAAGAAATCCTTCGTATCACCCACCTAATAATGGTATCATTTATCATCATCAATGATATTTAAGAAATAAATTTGGTTAAAACCACCCCAAATCATGATGAACCGACATCCACCCCCAGATGGATGGAACCCATAATTGGTTATATTCGAAATGACACTCTCAACAGACCGAGTATTAAGGAAAAAAATTCGGTGTCGTGAAATAAACTATACCCTGTGTGTGGGGAAAGAGGGCGAAAAATACCTCTATAAGTGAGGATTTGATGTAATCCTCCTCATATGCATAGAAAAAAGATAAATTCACTCCATCATTGAAGAAGTCCACATGGACTCCTACGATACTCATTAGTCTGGGACTAGGATCACCCACTAGATTAGGATGGTGGGTTATTACTAGAAAACCATGATATATAACTATTTTAAATTTACCAAGATATTTCATGCATTCCATATCCATGAAAACATCATCCACCATATCCTATAATGTCTATATAGAGCTAAATATTCCAATACATTTGTCTTTTGGTGAATGGATGTTGTGTGGATATATCCCCCAGCCACATCTAAGTAGTTCAAGAACATCCTTACTACTATCAAATTATTCTCCAAATTGGATAAGGCAATACCCCTCAGGGAATTTAGGATGGATAATATTATCAACATCATAATGTACAATATCATCACTAGGTTCGGGGTCCCTCACACAATATTGATGGACAATGACAACAACTTTTGTTCTATGGAATTGATGAAATTCTACCAGGAGTACAACTTCAAGTCCAATCACTCATCCCAATATCATGTAATATAAAATGAAAAAATGGAGGCCTTTAATAAGAACTTTTCAAACATACTTCGGAATATGATGAATAAAGAAAAGAAGTTATGAATGTATAAAATCCTCTATGATTTATGGGACTATCATACCACCACATATATAACTACTCAAGCAACTCTATACTCATTAGTATACAGAACCGAAGTATTATTTACCAAAGAAATCTAATTTCCCTCAATTAAAATGGAAATTTTCAGAAAATCTCGAATAATGAGAAATAAAAAAGTGTATGTAAGAGCTATAATGGCTCAATGAGAACATGTTGCATACACTACACAACCTTAAAGTCCATCATAATCAGATCTCATGGGATTTCAATAAAAATGTCCACCTCCATTGATTCCTCCATGGATAATTGGTGTTGGATCTCAGAAACCCAATGATACTAGGGATGAAGCATGTAAAGATATAACCCAAATGGGAAGGGATTTATACCATACATAAGGTCTATCATAATGAAGCCTACTCATTGGACACAATGGATGAGGAATTTGTCACACCCCTCACCAATGTGAGGATTATCAGGAAATACTTTACATAGCCATCATCAAGAGTTATGTCCAAGTAGAAATACTTTAAAATATAAAAAATATAACTTCCCAAACATAAGATGTTAAAATGTATAGAGTTTTCTTATTTGTATGAAGTTATACTAGAGAAATACATCTTGACCTCAAGATGTTAAATAGTACATAGTCATCCTCACCACATGAAGTTAAAATACATGGATACCTCAATGGTTCACATTCATTTATATTGGGAGAAATAGGACCTGAAAGAAATAATTTAAACATAACATCTTCTCATATCCCGACCACATGACAGTAAACTATATGGAGTTATCTTGACAGTAATTTGGTAAACTGCAAAACATCTTATGTTCTAGTTGGATAGGAGGGTATGTACTAACCACATGAAATTAATCTATACGAAGCTCATCTTTACCACATGAAATTAAATTTCATGGTGTATTTACTCACCATATGACTTTAAAATTCATGAGAATCACCATATCACTAAAAATTCATCACACATGAGATATATCTATGTGAAGGAGGGATGAAATTCCCCCATCCCCTTTTGAGAGTCAGTTCCATGTAGAAATTCTATCCATATAAGAACATGGTGTGGATACATTATTTATTTCATAGTATACATAATAATGCCCAAACAACTATTTTTTGGGCCCACCCATAGTTTTACTTCTCCTTCATGTCAGGTGACCCAAATCACTACCGCAAGACATTAAACTGCACAACTGATGCCCTTGCTGCATGACATTAAACTACACGAGTGTCTAGAACTATGTGTGGATTGATTCTCATTTTATTGAGATACATAGTTACACTTTGATCCTATATCATGGTCAATCCACCATATGATAAAAAATTCAACCATCATATCCTTAGTTATATATTCATGGTGAGAGTAACCCTTGCCATTAACTAGTTCTCTCACCAAGAATAACTTATGTGAGATTAGTAGTTTCAGTAAAGGTGTCCCCATAAAAACAAGGAATAACAACTCATGATAGGTTCATCATGGTTTTTAATTAAATAACTTAAAATTAATACCATGAGTCTTCACCGCATGATGTTAAATTTCACGATGGATGTCTTTTGAATGACATAAAACTACACATTTTGTGGATGTCAACTGAGAGGACCAGAATTGTTGGAGATTAGTATCATATTACACCTCCATTAAAGAACTAAATGTGACTTGATTATTGAAATCACACAATACTTAGTGACACCATAATCATCAACCATAGGTATAGTCAGAACAAATCAGCATAAAAATTCCCCCACCATGCGTATAGGTCAGACTTGCGTAGGAAGCTCCTTCCATAAGGATTATGTTTGGCTTGATTAATATTACTCTAGGATACATAGTGAAACTGTGATTTCCATCATTGGGTACAACCTCAATACCTATTTTCACATTAGTAATCCTATATCCTTTCCTTTTGACATTAAACAACACGGATCCTCAAGAACTACTTATGGATTGAATTCTATCACCATAGGATACATAGTGACACTCAGATCTCCATTGTTGGGCCTAAATACAATAATAAATAGAAATAATTCCCACCTATACATATGGGTTAGACTTATGTAGAGATTTTCCCATCCATTAACTACATGTAGCTTGATTCCTATTATAAAAAAATATGTAGTGACACCCAGATCACCAATATTGGGACTAGATACAACAACCACTAAAAATAAAACCCAACCGTATAGGTTTTGAGACTTAAAATAATATTTTACCTATGTATGAGTCATATTTAAATGTGGTCTGTTTGTGAATTTAATATGTTTTTCAGAATTTTTCATGTCGGTTCACACATCCTTACAGAATTATACTAAAATACAAGGAAAACATCATTGTTTCATGAAATTAAAACTCCACAAAAAATAAATCCCCATTATATGATGTTAAAAGGTGCATTAAATCACCCATCATCCACCCTTATCGAAGGATTACAAGATCCTGAACCTGGTTAGCCAAATTATGGGGGGATTCCACCATATTTTATGCCCCTATATTCTTAAATCATACATCATGTCTTGAGCACCTCATGGTACCACAAACCATTCATGGAACTTATAAAAGAAAATATATCTCTATGTTTTCCCATTCTATTAATGCATAATGGATCAAACCCACCAACTAGAGAAATCGTGGCTCTATAAGGTGGGGTTTCTAAACCTTGTGAGCCTGTCCGCACCATGGCAGGACTCAACACATGAGAGTGTTCTCGGTCATCCTTGTATGATTATCCAACATTATTAATCATGATTAGAGAACCTCAAGATGTGATTTACAATATTTTCATCTCCCACTTAGAAGGATTCTGGTGTGATCATGAACTTGGGTATCTCAATTGGGTGCTTTTGTAACATCCCCTCATATTCGCTCCAAGTGCATCATGACCTTAAAATTCATGAATTATGGAAAATGTTATAGAACCTTAAACTATAGCCTATAATGATCCAATTGGAAAGAACTTAAAATTCTAGAGAAATAGACACATTAATTTTCATGTTTAAAACCCACAAAGGGAAAACTAAGAAAAGGTAAAGTCAATTCTTGCTAAACTCTTCATCTCCATAGTTTCAGAAAATATTAGGGTACAATTAAATAAATCAAAAAGATCATTGGGAATTCTATGTATCCCTAGTGAAAGCCATACTATGCTCACTGGACACCCCCTAGTTTGGGAAAAAGTTAGGTTAATGATTTTTCACTGCCCCTCACTATGAGAACATGTTAACTGGGTGATAAAACAAATTTTATGGTACTAAAGCCCTTCATGAAAATTAAAATCTCCATAAATAACACTTAATTATTTTAGTTACTCAGATTTACAAAATAATCCATGGACCATAGAAAGGGATACCTAAATTCAAGGGATTTTTTGTTTGATTATGAATGTATGCCTATGGATCCTACATATTCACCAATTTTCATCAACCAAATGTGTCACTCTGAAAAAAGGGCTTTCTGATCCTTGTGAACCCCTCCATATCCATGGTAGAACTCAGCACCACATCATGTTCTAGTCCATTCCTGGTATGATTTTCCTAGACCATCCTCATGACCATTTCAATTTGAACCATGATTTAAAATCCTCACAACCGCCTATTCAAGTGGATTCGATATCCTTGATGTTACGTCACAATGTTTTTTACTCTTTCTCAATGAAGGAATGCAACACTCCATTCCTAAACATCTGATGACACACAACTCATAATTCAGAACAACATGGTGTAATGATCAAGCTTTATAATTAAGAGTTGAACTACACTAGGGTTCCAAAACCCTTCTGAGATAGATTTCCTCCCATACCCAACCTCGTCATCTTTACATTTGAGTCTTCCCGAATCATTTATGGTCCTCGGAAAGGATTAGAGGTCATCTTTTATTGACCATGTTATCGATGCATAAGGGCTTTGACCTACAAATAGAGGTACATCCTTACTAAAAGAAAAGAGATTCAACCATTGTTATCCCAATCAAAACCATGGAAGAACCTATCACTACAAGGTGTTATGGGTTATCCCTGGAATGTCTTCCCCATTCCATATTCACCAACTCAAACTTTTGGGTTATTACTTATATCATCCATATTCCAACTATCCAAGTGGTCCTAGATTCCCCACTATTTCTCCCTCAACAAATATTACACTCATAAATCTTCCATGACCATTAGAAAATATTGGAGATACATATATTTGACAATGATACTAATTTCTAATGCCTTTGACCTACCAACCAATGACATCTAATCTTTGCAGGAAAGGAGCTCTAATCCTTTTGAGCCTCATCAAAACCATGCCAAAAATCCACACCCTAGTGTGTTTTGGGTCATTATTGATATTTATTCCCCATTTTATTTTATTATTGATGAATTATTAGTAGAAAAAAGTTAAACTACATGACATCTCAAGGGCCGAGAAAAAAGACATTAAACTAAAGTGATAGATGGTCTGAGCTAAAAGACATTAAACAAAAGTGATAGAAAATTTGAGATAAAATAGCCTAAACTGTAGTGATATAAGTTATGTGAAAAAATACACTAAATTAAATCAAAATAAGGTCCAAAAAAATTACCCTAAACTATGTGGATAGATGGTCCATGCTAAAATACCCTAAACTACAACCCAATAATGATTTAGTCTGCATGAATGGAAAATCCTATAAGGCCCACCATATGGTCCAGGAAAAAATCAAGCTATGCTCACCAAGCCTATAAAAATAAGAAAAGGATAGAGGAATATCCATCCTGTATATATATTCTACACAATTTTTCTTTTGGAAAACAAGTAATCACAAGATAACTAGAACAAATACTTCAATGAGGAACCTCATGATCGGTAGGAATTCATGATCAGTTCATGAAAAAAATATTTTATAATTATAAAATTCAACTATAGGAATTCAAGTATACTTGATATTATGGAGTGGATGGGTATCATTGGTGATTAATATAACATTAGTTCAACGGTATGTGATGCATATCATGAATGATGGAAAAACCATATGACAACATAAAAATTTCATAATATCCATTCATTGATAACATACAAGAGGAAAAATCTCCTAATATTATAAAGTCTTTCTAGAACATACAAAATGATAAAAAGTTTCAAAATTACAGTCCCATCATAGAAGGTTCTCTGAGGAGTCCTTGAGCTCTAAACACCTCTACTCTAGGGAGTGAAATTTTTTTCATAACTGATCAACCGATTCAATATCCTCCTCTAAAATATATTGAAACTCCTCTGCCTGAGTGGTGGGGTCAATCTTAGACTTCTATACCTACATCATAGTTTTATCTAATGTCATATGTTCATTTTGAGATTAGGATAAGTCAACTTAAAGAAGGATAATTACAGACTTGGGATGGTTAATCTCAAACTTCCATGCTCTATCTCCATCTTGGTGGGAAACCGCCTGTACTGCATACTGGGAAGCTTCATTTATGGACTTATCACAAATTTATTTCACTGAAGAGGAAGACTCAACAACTACCAGTCTTAATAAAATTTCTCTTATTTTCTCTCTTAGAGATATCACTCCCTTGAACTGGGAATGAAGGGATTAATAGTGAAAATCATCATAACAAAGTGTGGAAAAAATAATTTGAGGGTGACCTAATCAGTCCTTCTCCTATCCAATGGGTTTTCTGAAACTTAATTCCATATATCCCTCCACATTACTGCATTATATTAAAATGTGATTCATACCAAAGTCATTGATCTAAGATCATCATAGGAATAAGGATATATTCTGAGACCAGGTCACCAAGATAAAGAGTCATTCTCAGGGTCTTTAACAACGCAGAAAGGGAGGAGACCTCTAAATTGGTTGACTTAGTCAGAATAATCCCCAAAGATTAGGGATTAGAAGCTATGAAATCTATGGTGAAGAAACTAGAATAAGTGGAACTAGGGTTTATCAATCATATAAAAAATGTATGAGATCACCAAGTAGCTAAAGTATATGACCAATGTTAGAAACATACCTTTCTCAGTTTCATCATGAGAAATGTACACTACCCTGACCCAATCCTCAGATGAAGATGAGACACCTTCTTATGATGAGTGGCTTTATGGAACTTTCAGTGCTTTTGATAATGATGTTCTCCGATCACCACATGTGAGGACTATAGGAATAAAAGATAATATCAGGAATTCTGACACAAATAAAAAAAGTGTCCAGGGTTGAATAGGTATTAACATTATCCAAAGCATTCCTCCATCAAGGATAGTGTGAAAGAAGAATAACCAACTATGTCAGCATCCTCCAAAAGTTTGTCTACCTACAACTAATCATGTGGTGAAACCATTAGGACATCTAAAATAGGTAATGAGCATGATTGATTTGACACTACATCTATCTCCACTTATTTATAGGCCAAGACCAACATTTAAGGATCTTCTAAAGTAACCAAACACTTTCCTGCATCCCTAGTTCTAAATACATGCTCCTATAAGCAATCCCAGCGGGGGCCTGCACATTTTTTATAGATTAGGATGTGTCTCCAAAATAATAAAAAATGAGAGAAGAGTGTAATGACACTATTACTGAGGATCTTGGAGAAGATAACTCTAATAATGTAGAGAACTTCCTTTTACTATTCCGTTAGAGGGAAGGATCTCTAGAGGGTACTACATTTGAGGCCATTGTCCTATAAATGGAAATTGTCCCCTTTATTTGGGGAATTTGACCCAGGGTTCCTTTATCATCGATCCCTCGGTCACTCCCAACTCCATCTCCAACAGCTGTACCCCAGGGAGAATATTTGAGGTATGGTGGACAATCTAATTAGTTTCACACTATATCAAAAAATAAAAAGGATATCAGAATGTTTTCAATGGAACCATGACTATTTAAACAAAGTAGTGAGTTCATCCTTACCGCTTCCTCGACAACAGGATAACCCTCTTCATCCATGAAAGTTTGTAGTGTACCCTAAGAGAATATTTGGTGGACCAATGAGGAATAGAATATCTAGACCCTAATTTCTTTAAAAATAAACATAACGTTATTGGAATAAGGCCTTGAATTTCTTAGGTTGGTCATTGAATATGAAACCAAGAGTGGAATTGACATGGGAGAAACCTTTCAAAGGTTGCTCTGATTGGTGAAGTGTACCCTAGAGATCAAACTTTGAGTTTTGAGTCATCCATGTTATTCACTATCAATATGAAATATGAAATGAAAACACTGACACACCTTCACCCTTTGGTATTACACTCATTGTAGGAACATCAGTTTCCACTCTAGATAGAAACGGAAAATGCCTTATTTCCTTACAATTTTCTTCTGAGGCTGTTGGCTCTCTAGAAACTAGATTATTTACTAGATTATTATTCTTAGTAGCCGATGGTATCTTTGAGGCCTCCAATTGAATGATATGTCTGATTTAGGAAGTGGATGCTTATGTAGGGCCATTTTTGCAAGCCTCATTAGATCTTGGGTGAGAGTAGGAGTCGTCATTATGTCATCTTAAGTGGACAACATGGGAGAATACTTGAACTACATCCCACCCAATATGGGTTCACCACATATCTATTCAACACCCCCGAGACTGACACACACCTTGCCATGTGTAAGGAGGAAAGTATCCATGTATGGACTCTAAAGACTAAGAAGGTATTTCATTAGACCCTTATTAGAGTAGGGAAACATCTATGATATCCAGATCACCTTGTACATCATAATTTTCTTTAACACATTAGTGAATTCCGAAGAAATGTGTTATACCCAGAAGGGCTAGTCCCAATCCATTTTTTAGCTTCTTGTTGATCCAAAATCCCAATTGGAAACCCAAACAAACTTATGGATAGAGGTAGGCTTCCACATTATTGAACTATACCTATGAACATTCAAATTAGCTTCTAGATTTATCCTGTCAAATTATGTGGGCATGTACCTTAGTATATTTCTATATGTGTGGTCTCCCTTGAAAAAAAAGTATATCCACTGAGAGATGTCCACCCAGAAGGTGTTGTGCATTTTCAGAACCCAGGAGAAGGGTATAAATGGTGACTAAAGTGAGTGAATAAGAGTTTCATTGGTAGAAAAAAACCATAATGGGGAAGAAAATCTTGAAGGGGATAGTACCCAAGTTTTACTCCTAACATCTCTATTAGAATCATCCGAAATTACCCAACAATATAGCGACAGGTAGTATTTACAATTTCTACAATAGAATCATGATAGGACATCACTAAATTTTCCTACTTATGTGAAGGATTGTGAGAAGTATTAAGAGAACAAAAATCTATTTGAACAAAAGTAAGTGGTTTATGTCAGATATATGTAAAAAATATTGTCAAAGGAAGTACAAAAAACTGACAACATCATATGCATCACATAAATCATCAAAGGGGTTATGTAATCACATAAAGGACTCACAAATCCCCTAACTACTAAGGATCTCATAGACCATATGAACCCAAAAGATATCTCATGAGCACATGAACCCATAGAATACTAAAAATTTAATTACCTTTACATGGTCACAAGATCAACATAATAGTCAAAGAATCATGTGATAAATCTAGTAAACCCTAACAGATTTTCAAGAAGATCATGCATCCCCATGGAAAAGTTTAAAACAATTACTGAAGATATTTTTGTAGTTGATTCAAATGGGAACATGGTAATATAAGGTATTGTGAAGAATTTATCAAAAATTGGTCTTGTGAATGAATCTCATGTTCAGTTCTTATAGGAAGTTCTTGGAACAAGGTAATGAAATAGATGAATGTTTCAAGAGAATTGAAGGATGGTTAGATGATGAATGAGTCACCCTCCACTCCCCAATTTATAGAGAATTCTACTAAATACCAGTCTCTTGAAATAACAAACGCTTCCCAAATATGATGATCAAAGAAAGTGATAATGCCTCAAGCTACTATTTACTTTCTTCAGAAGTGATCTGTTGTCCCCATTGACATCGCTCCTAAGGGGGGAATTTGTTCACACTCAACAAATGATCACTAGGAAATTAACAAGGGAATAAAAACCTGAATATGGGTATTGTTTTCTCTAAAAAAATGGAAGATAAGGTGAACGTAACTCCTTAATCCGATAATCCTTCATGAGATATGTGACGGTGAGACATTAAGAAGGTCACATAAAGGAGACATTAACTAAAAATAACCTGTATCAGATCCCTTGAAGCCCGTTTGAAAAATTAGTTTTATTCATTTGAAGTCATCCTAGACACTCATTGATTATGTCGTGGTTTCCAAAAAAGCACCCCTAGGTCACACGAATTGTTTAGGGGAAGGCACCTGGCCACCCATCAAAAAATCCTAGGAAAATAGTGAGAACAATATCTAAAATGTGGGATTATATGGTGATTTTAAAACTCATGTGATACAACCATGCATCTTCCAAGAAACTATAAGTCCCCTGATGAAATTTCCTCCTTACTACACAATGGTCCGCTATCATGTCACCCTATTCATATAAAAGGATTCTGACTTGTACATGAGGTTGCATGATCCCCCTCTGGCTTCAAAATTAGCAGAAGGTTTTAGCCATGATAATTCTCATGGATCACTATAAGCCCCTTTTTCTGTCAAATTATGAATTACTGATTGGAAGAATTATTTTATTCAATAATACTTATTTAATGTTGCAAGATCTCCGAGACATTGAAAAATAAAATAAGTAAATAAAAGGAGAAATGATAGGAGCCTCTTGCAGTCATAAAAATTAGACGATGTGCCCATGCATCTCACAATTCAACATGGAAGTAATAATGAAATGTCTTCTGGGTCACACAAGATCCCACTAGAATATCACCCTTATCACACAAATGGATTATAACACATTTATATGTAGTTTCACTCCCTCTTAGGATCCAAGGACAAAAAAATGTCATTTTCCATAAAATGACCACACACCACTGCATAACCCTTTTTTTGTCTCATGGTGCATCACCAATTGTGAGATTGATTATCTTTGAAAAAACATATAAAAAGTTTTGATACCCACATCCTTTGGGAAATAAAATAAAGAAAATAAAAGGGGGAATGATGGGATATTCTTGCGGTCATAAAACATAAGGAGACATTCCCATTCGATCAACAAGACCTCACAAAATCCCTTGGGCATGAAGGCCTGATCTCATGGAATCCCCCTAGAAATACATCCTTGTCTTGTGAAAGGTTGCAGACATGTCACCCAAGATTAAACAAAGGCCTTTTCATAGGGTTCCTGATCATTTGAAGGCCCTTGATCATATCATCCCAAAAAATTGGAAGTCCCTAAGCATGCCCTGATGATTAGAAAATACACTATTAATTGGCTATAATCCAATAAATGAGGTGTTGATGGGATAATCTTTCATTTTATGAAAATCATCGGATGCCCCTAGAATGACCTACAATAGGATCTTGTAAAATGAATGTCTTCAAACCCCTTCACTAATTCCATCTTGTATTTTCACGATTTTCACCACAGAAAGAAGTGAATATATGGGGTGGAAAGACCTATAAATTCCCCACCACAACATGAAAAAATAACAAAATTTTATTAGAAACTTTCACCAACATACCCCGGAATCAAAGTGGGTTTCTTGAAGTGGTTGATCTCATGACATGACGTTTTTCCCTTAGGTAAAATTCATGGAACAACCAAACCAAATATGAAAAATGCATAGGAACATTGTGCGACCATTATAGATCATCTGAATGACTTATGAAATGTTAAATAAAGGATACCCCACAAATCTTCTAAATCACGCAATATATAAACATGTTAACATTGAAAAACCCAAGGAATATGAAATAAAATTCTGGAACAAAGACTAAAATTATGGAATACTTTTGTAAAGAATATATATTCCAATCCTCATGCGCTTCGTGTGGACCACCATGGTGACATGATAGCACCGTGAAATATCACATAGATCACACAATGTTCCTCTAGTATACTATTTTTATCATGAAAATTCCCTTGTGAATGTCAGAAGAAGTCACATGGACCCCTCTAACATACCACCAAAGTCTTCTAAACCCCCTAGGGTTCTCCATCCATACCTTGAAATTTCCCTCAAACATGTCACCCAAAATCATGTGGTGTCATTATTACATGTAATCTGAGTCTCATGATAGCCCCAAGGTATGTAAAATGTCCCTTAAGACATCCCTCGATCATTCCATCAAGATCTCATGGTGACATCCATATATGTCAACTTGGATCATGCATCACCCTCCAAACAAGTCACATTGACTCTTGAGACACCCTCTAAGCATTTCAACCAGTTTTTCACGGTGACATGAGGGAAAATATGATTGATAATTTGAATACCTATAATAATGTCATTCAAGATCATAAAATGGATTCCATGACAAGTCAGCGAATTATTGTGATTTTCTCCCGATAAGATGACTCCGTCATGTGATTCCTCCGGACAATTCATCCTTGATCAAGAGATTTCCACCAGAAAAGCCAGTATTGGTCATGTAATGACCTTAAATCACAAAATTCATATTAATTGATTTTCCTAAGACAATTCAAATGGTTAATATAATTGTATTTAGACATTTAATGCATACATCCTTCAACATGTCAAGTATAAAATCACGGAATTTCAAGGAGACAATCAACGTATTTTAGGAATAGAAGCATGTCACGTCAATAAGGCATAACAGGACTTGATATCCTTGTCCAACCTCCATATAGAGAGGACTCAATTTTTAAACACTAATCATGTGAAATATGACAAAACCAATTCCCTCCATAACCAAGATACATTGGAATAATTCATAAGGACCAATCTCAAATTGGAATCCACTTCTGTGTAAGTCCCCTCATGTCTCTAACATTTAAACTACCGGGACTCAATCATTCCCATGGGATGATCCTTCCACCTCATCTATTGGAGGAATGAAGAGGGAATAAAACTATGATAACACTGCTTCATGATATAACTAGGATACACAGAATACCTTCCTAATGTCCATGATTTGGATAAAACATCCCAAGGACTTTCCTAGTACATAATTTCCACATCCATATGCAATGAGGCTGATTAATTTCTATCCATTATTTATCACACAAGCATATGTGACATGGGATTAGAGAGTTTCAATGATCACATCATTGGAATCACGAGTATACACCTTCTAAGGAAACCACACTGTGTAATCCTTGATTGTTGTAATGATATAAATACCCAACATACGAGGGAATATACCTTGGGGCCAATACCTAGGGAATGAATGAACTATGATAACTCTGATTAATGCCATAATTAGGATACGTAGGAAGTATCCTGAAGACTTAATCATAGATAAATTATTCCTAAGTTCCCACACAAATTTCCTTCCCACATGACGTTAAACTGCACAAGCTTTAATGAAATACATGGGTTTTTATTCCTACCAAAAATAAGATATATAGATTTCCTCATAATGGTTCAATACCCTCAGAATATCAACCACCTCGCTACATGTCAGTAAATATGAAAGTATCTGTTTATGTGTCTTTAGCATATACACAGCTAGTCATTACTGAGAAATTTTTTAAGAACCTCAAACACATACAGATGAACTCACTAATGACCCCCCTTATTTTACATACAAAAATATTTAACCTATGATCATTTTTAGGGAAACCAATCCCGTATTGGGATTAGGAAGTGATTACCAAACATATATAAATTATATAAGAGTGTCTCAGGGTAGGGAAAAATTCCCCCAAAAGGGTGTGATGAGCCCAAAATCCCAATATATCAGCCAATGCAAGTTCCTAAGTGTCATTAGGCCAGAACATGCAACTGAACACCTAACTTTAAATAGTATGTTTGTACCCAATTATGGATGTGGGAACCATTGGGGGTTTCTGTGAATAATAAAAATGGTGGCCCTAAATCAATGGTTGTGTAAGAGATAAAACCACACTTAATCAACTATCTGGGCATACCAAAATCACATATGTTGTCACCTTTTCTATTAAAACAATGATACTGACATTTGAATATAAATATTTTAGGAAGGAGTAATATATTATGATTGTTGGGGAAAATTTAATATGAATCCATTAAAATTGATATTGGTTGATGAAAAAAAATTCAATTGACATGTTGTTTCTAAAGAGTGTGAGAACCCATCATTGTGTTTTAATGTTTTAAATCTAAGGAATAATTAAAATTGGATGACGTTAAAGAGAGAATACATCATTATATACTAGAGTATTTATATATGCACAATTTCTAGAATAAGAAAATTACTTAAATGATCAAGTTGTCTAATGAGTTGAATTAATAAGGGCAAAGATGAAATCTGGATGAACTATTTATAAAAGAGGTACACATTAAATATTTACTTGAAGTAATTATGGAAACTACTATCCGAAAGTTATATCTTGAGTTGCAGATGATAAGCTAAAGTGTATCCAAAAGATAAAGGATACTTTTTTATAGATGATAGAAACCAAAGGAATCTATACATGATATTCAGTACAGATTTTCATTGTGTACATAAGAGTAACTCTAAAATATTAAACAATGTATAAGCGTCATTTATTCACACAAAAATGAATTTTTCAGTTAAAAATTCTGTTAGATCACTAAAATAAGTAATGATTGGGTTGTAAAGAATCATAAACTAATATCATATTATAAAATTTTGAATATTTAAGACATTAAATTAATAGAATACCTAAAAGGCTATAAAGGATTAACTTAACACCTATGTAATTATTGTCTATTTGAAGAAGTTTTAAGAGATGTGTTAGAAGGTGGGTTTGGAAATTAAATTTTATAGTGCTATTTCGATCACTAAATTTAACTAAAATTATAGTTTTTTAATAATTTTTCATGATTCATGAAGAGTTTATAAGTAATGATATTTAAAGAAGGTAAAGTACCAAGAAAATAGAAGAACTTTGAAGTGTATGAGAATTGAAAAAGGTAAAAGTAATGAAAAAAACAGTCCTGGGTCTGTCTAGAAGATGAATCCAAAATCTAAAGAAAGAGATGTTTAGGATTATCTTATAGTATCATGTACTAATAGAATCATAAATTTAAATGATAGATACAGAATAATATAGGTGGAAGCAGTTGATAATGTGGAAAAAATTTGTTGATGTAAATTCCAAAGTGTCAGAGTAATTGAAGTATAATTGACTAATCAAGATGTAGTGAATGAAAACTAAATTGCTATGGGTTGGTGTAGATCAAATAAGTAAAGAATATTCTAAATCTTATTTTGAAGTTGTTTAATATATATCTGTAATGTATTTCAAGATGAAAATTTATCTATTTCTAGAAGAGAAGAAGCTAAGGGAAGTGGAAGGAAAGAAAATAAAAAGCATTATATGAGTGAAATTTTATAATATTAAAAGTTATGAAGATGAGTTGTGTAGAATAAGCTAAGATCTCATAAGATATTCATTGAAAAATGTGTTAAATATTTGGAAAAATAATGATAGAAGCTCAAGAGAAATAAAATATTTTGTTTGAAGATATATTTTTTCATATTAATGAACAATATGACTGGGTAATGAAGTGTCAAAGGGTAAAATATAAGTAGATGTGAAACAAATTCCACAATACAATAATATTCAGTCTGTGAAAGTTAGAGAACTAGAAGATATCAGATATTTAAGTGATTTCACTAAACATTTTTGTGAATTAAAAGTCATATTTATTAATGTGGAGAAACAATTGAAGATATAAAAATCATTAATTTAGTTTGTGATTAAACTGATATTTCAAAAATAATCAAAGAAGTCAACCTTTTATATATTAAAATGAATGTAGAAAGATGGAAATTCAAAGTTATAAATTCTCAGAGCCCACACTACTATATTTGATAGAAATTTCACTATTGTGTGATTCATATAAATGGAGAATATCTCATTATGGGAAGAGCTGATGATGAGATAAATATTGAGGATATAGATAGGATCCTTATAGATATTTATAAATACTATTTAGGTTGAACAATTTTAGGATCCATCGCGTAAAGTTCTATTTTATTTATAAGAGGATTTTCGAAGTTGATAATTCTAGTTGGAGTAAGATGGAAAGAGTGGGCATGAATTTCCTATTAAAATTTAAAACTAAATATGGAAATATAATTTTATCATAGAGTGACAAATTAAATAATAAAAACATAATAGTTTTGAAAATTATAATTAAGATTAAAATGAATAAGTGTATAAGAGAAAATATATAATTTAAAAGAGTGATTTATTTATATAAATTAAGAGATTAATTGATTTATGTAACACCCCAAGCATCCATGGTAAGTTTCCCTTTGAATAATGCAATAGCGTGTGTTGTACGCAACTTCGAGTTCTAACTCACACCCCAACCAATCAAACTAGCCGTTATGAATAGTAATACACAATTTTTGAAAATTTATAAATTTTAACTTTCAAAATGGACTTCATTTTTGAATTTGGAATATCGAAATTAGCTTAGGGTGAATTTTGGTATTTTTCTGAAAACTTTCAATTTTTGATGAATAGTGAAAAAACATTGAGTTATAGTTTAAAAACGAATTTTTATTTCAATAATTATTTATTTTATTTAAATTTTATTAAGGTCAAAATATATACATAATACTTATATATGTTCAATGTAATTCATTGGAGTTAGTTTAGAATAATTTTATGTATATAAAAATTTTATGGAACTTTTCCCCGTCTTTTTCCCACGTCCTAGTAGAATTTGGATATTCACATAAAACATAATTTTACCACTTCTGTGAGTGGAATTTTAAAAAATCTAAGAGACACGGTTAATGTCAAGGAGTAAAATATTGTTCAATGAGAATAAAATAACTCTTGGTGAATAGTAACATTTTAATTTTATTTACCACGGTTAAAAGTAAATAGAGTAATTAAGGGTAAAAATGATATTTATATTACCCTAACACATGTAATAATTCTATTGGACAAGTTTATATCGACCAAAAACAACCTTAGAAATAAAATATTATCATTTAGGTCCACTTGGATTAGATTAGGACATTTATTATTATTTAATTCAAAGAAGAGTTAAAAGAGTTAAAATAAAAAATTAATTACTAAAACATATTTAATATAGGGTTATAGATAAGATAAATTAATTTGTAAATATTCATTAGAAATTTAGAAGGATTTCATACATAATGGTATTTCATTTATAATTTTTAGACACTAAATAATTTAATTTATTTATGACACAATGGTGGTGCAGTAATTACTGAATTAATGAAATATGAAAAAATAATTGATATTATAAATATACAAAAAAATGTAATTTGAGACTTTTTATGAATTAAAATAATTTTCTAGGTTAATATGGAATATTATTATTGGTTATATGAATTTTATTCGAAGAAATAATGCTTTTATGAATTTATCAAAAACAAAATATCCAATAGTGTCAAAATTGACATAAAATAGTTTTTAAAACAAATATTATATTATTAATTGATATTATATTCCTAAAAATCTAAAGTTCGGCCAAAGGACTTATATAATGATAAGCGTATCATTAATGGACCTCTTGGGGGTGGCTTGTAAGTATATAGTATGTTTATTAACTATATAATATAAAAATACAAAGAGACATGGTAAATGTCAAAGTATTTAACTAAGAGTTAAATCTAAAAGATAAGGTTACTATAGTGACCCAAACCTGTCTAAAATCTATTGGTTGGGTGGTTTTATACACATAACGACCTTATACATTGAATAATACACTTTGGAGCCATTAAAAACCTAATATTAATTTATTATAAATTAATACTTTAAGATTTTCCTAAAGAGCCCCTCCTCCCCCTTATAAAAGGACACCACTTCTAACCAATTCCTCACACCTCTAAAGCCTTTTGGATCAGCCAAAATCTATCCAAATATCCTCCCAAATTCCCTCAATTCAACCTAGATTCATTAGTTTGATCATAAAGCCAACCTTAGGAGCCCTTTTGATCAAGTCAAAAGGAAGAACCCGAAGAAGAGGTAAAATTTTCACCACCCTCTTTCAAGTTCCATTCATCTTCAACTTCTTCTTTCTTTGTTATTTAAATTATAAAATAATAAATCAAGTATCTTTTATATAATTTGATGTTATTATTAATATGGTACAACCATATTCAGTATTCTATCCGTCCTTTTAATGACATGTCACCATACGTGCGTACATACGACTTACGGTCTCCACGTCGTGGTGTAATTGTTATTCAAAACATTATTATTTATATGTATATAATAATGATATGTAATTCATGTAAATAATAAATTTAACATTATAATTATTCTTTATATATGATATTACATCCAATTATATATAATTTTAATATCAAAAGAATGATATTATCGCTCGTGCGTACGTACGGACTACCGTCTCTATGAACGCGATGAGATTCATTCCCCGTCGTATCCATACAAGTATAATTCTAATTTTATGATTAAAAATAATTTTTAAGCAATTAATATAAATCTATATACGAATAATATACAACCTATCCACAACAAACACGACTTATGTAACAAAATATATAAAAGAAAACATTTAAGTTAACACCCGAAATGATGATAATACTAAGATATTATAAACAAAGAAACTTTAAAAGATCATATATGATATCATATTAATGTATATGATTATTGAATAATTCAATAACAATTATTTCAAAATTATACAGGAGATAACTTACCCTCGACCAAGGAAAAAGTACAAAGTAAGGGGTTTCTTATCTCACTTGTAATTCTGTGATATTTCTATGGTTCACCACTTATTTATTGCATGTGGTGTGTGTACTGCCCATGATTGTAATCATTGTGTAATATAATTTAATTTGTGGATATATACGTCATCATTTTATTATCCTTCTTTCATTGGTGTATGTTTTGTATGTTACCAAATCGATAAGGGAATTTGAAATTTCAATTTCCATTCATTTGGCTTTACGCATACTTCATTGATTATTTTACTCCAAGATTATGTGTGGAATCACTATTCATTTTCTTATGTCATAATTCCCACTCCCCTTTATGTGGATATACTTTTGATACACATAATCACTCTATTTATAATTTCTCAAGTCATCTATATGAATTTTATAAGAGTAATTTTAACTCAATCTCCATTTGTTTGGTTAAATATCCAATTCATTGGGGTTGTCTTTACAAGAATATGTGTGAATGTCCTCTGATTGATTTACACTGAATATCCAATCATGTTGAGTGTATTTATATTTTTCACAAATAATTATGCCATTGATTTATCCTTAACCTAAGTATATGGTCTTTATAAGAAGTTTCATCTCAAATTATATTCCATTGAGACTCCTTTGTTGTTATACACCAAATCACATTTATATGGTGTATATAATGTACTTTGACATAGTATATCATGAATCCTTTTATTCTCATGATATTACAATGTTTTTATTACCTCAATTATTTTTATTCATGTTTCTCTTCTTTGGTTAGAAACTCAAACTAAAATATCATTTTTAAATGTTTTGAAGATTTATTCTTCTAAATACTTCTCATTAATGTCCATGTTTTAAAAATGGATTTAAGGATTTATTTATATGGACATTAAGGTTTTAATATTAAAATTACTTTTAAAAGTTTCAAAGTGTAATGGGACACTTTGATTCAAAAATATATTTTTAAATGGCTTCTTGAAAAATAGTGTGACTTTTATATGATTTCAAGAAAAAGGGGGATATTTCTCTGTAATAGTTTTGATGATTATTTTCATCAATGTCAATATCCTTCATCATTATCGATTGAGGTTAATCTGATATAATAAAATCTTCCATATTGTATTGAATGAGTTATGTTTGACTGTGGATGCGCTATTTTTATACCATTCATGGTTTGTAGATAAAGTATTGAAATTTTGTATGCTAGTTTTAATTCGAATGTTTATGTTATGTTTCAAACTTTTCATGTGAGGAATGCGTTGGACTTAGTAAGTGACCGGTGGAGCCCGCTATAGCTCCTCGATGCATCGGTAGGTCTCATGAGACAAACTAGTGTCATGGTACCAGGCCTTGACAAAATCTTATTTGTAGTCTTGGAACAAGGCCTTGACTTTGTGGTTCTGATAGTTCGTAATTATGCATTATATTATTATGAAAGTTGTTATTGATATTTCATTTGATTATTCGACTAGTAGAATATCCATGTGAATAATTAAATGGAATTATTTCATTTATCTTTGCCATATTATACTGAAGTTCAAGTTTAAAAGGCTTTAGTTTTAGTTGTACATTTCCTTAAATGTTTATGCTTATTTATGTAAGTTTCCGCTATATTGTTATCCTTATTGAGCATCTGACCTCACCCCTTGCAATGTTTTATTTTTTCCAGGATGTGAAGAAGTAATTAATTAATGAACTGCATGGATAGTATGAGGGGATATGAAGACAAGATGTTGTTGTAGTTTTTTTACTTTATGATGTAATGTAAGACTTATGAATATATGTAGTGTTTCCAAGACTACTAAACTAATATGTCATTCAAGTATTGACCTTTTTTGAGAATGCCAATGTTATGTAATAATGCACCGACTCTAGGTAACTGGGGTCAGGGCATTACAGTTGGTATCAGAGAAATTTTAGTAAAAACCATGGAAACTAGATTTAGATAAACTCTGATTAGAGCACATAGCCCTAAGATAGACATTGGGGTTTAGTATAGAATAACTTCCTAGAATATTGGTATTGTATAGATTTTGTGGGTTTTCCAATAAATGCATCCCTGTTTGGATACGAGTAGGTAGAGGTGGCTCTGGCACAGATTTACCTAGGGGTAAAACCCAAAAACACTGCTTTGATCTAGACTCGAACGGGAACAGGTGCACGACAATGGGCCATGCTGCCCTCTTGGTTACGACACTCCCGGGGGATATGCTTAGGATAATTTACATTTTCATTACAAACCAATTTGAATTATTTTAATATAATATGAGAATAAATGACCTTGGTTAATCCTAAGGTGTTACAAATTGTGAATATGGTGTCATTATATTCAATAAATGATTTTATGACTACTGATACTCACACAATGCTTTCTGGTTTTAGTCAAGGGCTAGAGTCCAAGGAAGTCATAATAACCTTGAGAATGATGTACAATGTTGGAATGGTGGTGGAAATGAACAAAAAAATGGAATGTTGATAGGCGTAAAATATATCATGTTCATGCCAAATTAGTTTTCCAAAAATATGATCAACAATATATATATTAACCAACTCCTGGACTCAACAAAGAAGAGAAATTTGACGAATGATAAGAGCTCTTGCAGTGGAGACCATGGATAAATGAATCCTAAATTTTAATCATATAGGAAATGTGGAAGTAGACACCCAGGAAAGTGTCTCAATGGAACAAATAAATGCTTTACGTGCGGGAAAGAAGGAAAAAAAGGGAAGAATTAACGAGGAAAAATGAAGAGTACTATGGATGAAAATAAAAATGGTCCCAAGATTCTAATTATGGTCATTTGTCATAAATTTAAGGGACCTTGGCATCACCCAAGTCAGTTCCCTATTCTATAGGATAACCTCTTGGTCAAAGAAGAACCTATGTGGAAATAAATGGATGGAAAAATATTTAAAGGTATTAGTGCTCCTTATTGTTGAGATTACGTTGGGTGAATTTTCTATTATACGTGTAACCCTAAAATTTATCATGTGAGAATGATATTTGAGGAAGACTTGTCCTTTATCCTATGGATATAGTTATAAATAACCATTTGGTTTTATATGATCATTGGTTTTGAGGCAATTAAAAGTTATTATATTTTATGATGAAAATTCAAGGTATGAGATAAAATTTGTGGTTAAATTATGTTATGGTTATTTTGAGGAATTTATCTCATTTTGGTAATGTTAGAAAATATAGTTTTTGAAAAATGACAACACGTAGACTGTGTGGAAACCCGTCACATCAGACAAAGCTATGGGAATTGAACCCACAACCAAAGTGTGATAGGTATTTATCGCCAACCACTGGACTAAGTGAAGTCCTTGGTTTGTGTGAATAATTATTTTTATTTAAATGATTTTATTTATCCATAATATGTTGATTTGGTATCTTCTGTCTTATCAAGTGAATACCCTTAGCATAAGAAAATGATTTGGTGATTAAGTAATAAATGTTATTTTGGAAGATGTTAGCTATTTTGGGAACACTATATTCCGAAGGAAAATAGAATACTACGGGATTTCATTTGAGTAGTAATGGTGGATTGATATCTATGTTTTTATTGTGGAATTATAGTGATTTGTGTTATTTATGGAAATGATTAACCTATAATAGAGAATATGTGATTTGGTTAATTGCTTTTAAGTATGTGACTTTAAGAGTATTTAATTTCTTTTGGAGATACAATTTTTCGTGGAAGTCTACATAACCAAATTCCTCTAAGTTTTGTGTTTCAATATTAGTTTGGATTATATTGAAGGATTTAAAGAACAATTGTTTATTGAATGATATTTATTTATCTTTGGGGTATTGTTGGTTTAATTTTAGAAATTAAGATTAGTGTTTATTTCTCTAATGAAATATCCTTTTGGGGGATCATCAGATCTTATACTAACCATTTTGGTTTTGATTAATCTCTAAAGACATGGTAAATATATAGTTTATCCTTCATGGATCATGTGACTCTATAAGAAGCTTATTCTATCTCTTCCAGTGTGACCAAGTCTTCTTGAATACTCATCATTTTAAAATGATTTAGTAGTAGGAATTTATTAAAGAATGAAACTTTACTCAAAAAGTATGTATATTCCTTTATGTTCTTAGTCAATCTTAGAAATGAATTCCTCATCTTTATGTAATGTATCTTAAAACAAAAAAATGTCGTCCATTTACTTTTCCTACTGGGAAACTAATGTCCATTTTTCCCATCACAAGTTTGTGGTTTTCTTGTTGTTAACTCTCTCTTGATCATGTTCTCTATCCCTCTCCATCAGAACATGACACTTAGTTTATCATCCATACCCATGTTTTTCTACATGGAATCCTAGTATAGGTTATCTCGGGTGACCTTTTTACTTCACTTTCTTTCATTTAAAGTGATAGTTTTATTAACTCTTTTTCATAAGTGGGACATTCCATTATATTCCCAGGCCCAATTTTAAAAATTGTAAGGACACAATTTATTGAAGGAGGGGAGAATGTAACACCCCAAGCTTCCACAGTACATTTCCCTTTGAATAATGCAATAGCACGTGTTATACTCAACTTCGAGTTCTAACACACACCACAACAAATAAAACTAGCTGTTATGAATTGTAATACAAACTTTTTGAAATTTCATAAATTTTATCTTTCAAAATTGACTTCATTTTTGGATTAGAAATATCAAAATTAGCTTAGGGTGACTTTTTGGTATTTTTCAGAAAACATTCAATTTTTGATGAATAGTGAAAAAACACTGAGTTATACTTTAAAAATGAATTTTTAATTAAATAATTATTTATTTTATTTAAATTATATTAAGGTAAAAATAGATACATAGTACCTATATAAGTTCAATGTAATTCATTGGATTTAGTTTAGAATAATTTTAGATATCTAAAAATTTTATGGAACTTTTCACCATCTTTTACCCACCTCATAGAAGAATTTGGAAATTAACATAAAACATAATTTTACCGCTTCTGTGAGTGCAATTTCGAAAATTCGAGAGACACGGTTAATATCAAGGAGTAAAATGTGGTTCAATGAGATGAAGATAATTTTTTGTGAATAGTAACTTTTTACTTTTATTTACCACGGTTAAAAGAAAATACAGTATTTAAGGGTAAAAAAGATATTAATATTACCCTAACACATGTCCTAATTATATTGGACAAGTGTATCTCGACCAAAAACAACCTTAGTAATAAAATATTATAGTTTAGGTCCACTTGAATTAGATTAGGACATTTATTATTATTATATTCAAAGAAGAGTTAAAAGAGGTAAAATCAATGTTTAATTACTAAAACATTTTTAATATAGGGTTATATGTAAGATAAATTAGATTATAAATATTCATTAGAAAGTTAAAAATATTTCCTACATAATTTTATTTTATTTATAATTTTAGACATTATATAATTTAATTTATTTATGACACAATGGTGATGCAGTAATTACCCAATTAATGAAATATTAAAATAATTGATATTATAAATATCCAAATAAATTTAATTTGAGACTTTTTATGAATTAAAATAATTTTATAGGTTAATATTACATATTATTATTTGTTATATTAATTTTATTCGAAGTAATAATTCTATTATGAATTTATCAAAAACAAAATATCCAATAGTGTCAAAATTGACATAAAAGAGTTTTTTAAAACAAATATTATATTATTAATTGATATTATATTCCTAAAAATCTAAGGTTCGTCCAATGTACTTATATAACTATAGTTACATCATTAATGGACTACTTGGGGGGTCTCTTGGAAGTATATAGTAAGTTTATTAACTATATAATATAAAAATAAAAAGAGACATGGTAAATGTCAAACTATTTTAATAAGAGTTTAATCTAAAAGATAAGGTTACTATAGTGACCCAAACCTATCTAAAATCTATTTTCTGGGTGTTTTGAGACTCATCCCCACCTTAGAAATTGAATAATCTACTTTGGAGCCATTAGAAATAGAATATTAATTTATTATAAATTAATACTTTAAGTTTTTCCTAAAGAGCCCCTCCTCCCCCTTATAAAAGGACACCACTTCTAACCAATTACAAACACCTATCAAGCCTTTTCTCTCGGCCAAAATCTTCCACAATATCCTACCAACTTCCTTAACTACAACCTAGAGGCCTTATTTTGATCAAAAAACCAACATAAGGAGCCTTTTTATCAAATAAATAGGAAGAACCCGAAGAAGAGGTAACGTTTTCACCACCCTCTTTCAAGTTCCTTTCTTCTTCAAATTCTTCATTCTTTGTTATTTCCTTTATAAAATAATAAATCCAGTATATTATATATATTGTGATGTTATTATAAATATGGTATAACCATATTCAGTATTCAATCCATCCTTTGAATGAGATGTCACCATATGTGTGTATGAACGACTTACCGTCTCCACGTCGTGGTGTAATTGTTATTCAAAAAATTATTATTTAGATGGGTATAATAATGATGTGTAATTCATGTAAATAAAAAATTTAACATGATAATTATTCTATATATTTGATATTCCATCCAATTATATATGATATAAATGTCAAAAAAATGATATTATTGCTCGTGCGTACGTACGGACTACCGTCTCCACGAACGTGTTGAGATTCATTCCCCATCATATCCATACAATTATAATTATAATTTTATGATTAAAAATAATGTTTAAGTACTTAATATAATTTTTTATATGAATAATATACAACCTATCCATAACAAATACGACTTATGTAACAAAACATATAAAAGAAGACGTGTAAGTTAACACCCGAAACGACAATAATACTATGATATTATTAACAAAACAATGTTAAAAGATCTTATATGATATCATATTAATGTATATGATTCTTTTATAATTCAATAACAATTATTTCAACATTATAAAGGGGTCTAAACTACCCCCGACCACGGAAAAAGTACAAATTAAGGGGTTTCTTATCTTACTTTTAATTCCGTGAGATTTCCATTGTTCACCACTTATTTATTTCATGTGGTGTGTGTAATACCCATGATTGTATTCATTGTGTAATATAATTTAATTTGTGGATATCTACATCATCATTGTATTATCCTTCTTTCATGGGTGTATGTTTCGTATGTTACCAAATCGATAAGGGAATTTGAATTTCTAATTTCCATTTATTCGGATTTACGCATACTTCATTGATTATTTTACTCCAAGATTATGTGTGGAATCACTATTCATTTTATTATGACACCGGTTGGCTAGTGACACTACACCTGGTAGCTGGTGGATTTTCCATAACTCTGTTGGTTGTTTCTTCTACCACCAGTTGTGTGGTGGGTCCAAATTATATGGGATATTGAACATGATAATAACACTACATTGATTCATTTCTCTTTATTGGATAACTCTATAATTTAGTATCCATTATTACTAATTTAAATTCACTTAATTAAAAAGGTTTGAAATATAGTCTCTGTTTCTGATCATTAAAGCAATCTTATAGAGTGAGGTATAATAATCTCCCAATTTTTAATGATTAAAGGCACTTGGAATATACTAAAAAATTTTAGAAAGTAAAATAAATATTTCATAATAAAATTAAAATAAGATGATAAAATCATTTTCAATGATCAAGAGATTACAACCAATGAACACATAACAATACTATAAATTCACCGCCTTCATTTTTATAAAAAATAAATCATAAAAATTTTCAAATAAAAATATATTATGTCAATAATTATTAATGATTATTAGACATTGACAATTGTTTTTAATATTTCAAAAAAAATTAGGAATCCTTTTAATTTTAAAAAATAGATAAATAGTCAAGAAAAATTAAATTATAAAATAAATTTCAGAGTTTTCTTTTTAAAATTAGAGAAATAGAATGCTCAATATAAAAATAAAACTTCTAATTATAAAATTAATTTTTTAATTTTATTTTGAAAACAACAATATTGAAATTTGTTTTCTCCTCTAATAAAATTTTATAATTCACAACATAATCTCCAATTTAATTAATGTATTATATATATATGGACACATAAAAAATCAAATATATTAGATAAATAAAAATAAATAATGGAATTAAAATTAAAAAGAGATTTTGTTAATGAACCTTTAGTATATAAAAACCTTTTAAAAAAAATAATTTAAAATTCAATTTAAAATTAATTATTTAATTAAAAATTGAAATCCATTTTAAGGATAAAAAATAATATGTGATTAATCAAGAGAATATTCTATAGAAGTGTCAAACCAGGTATGCAATAAAGGCCCACTACTCATTACCACGGTAAGGATTAGATTTAAAATCCATCTAGTTATTTTCAAGGTTACCACCGATAGGTGGTCTACACTATAACCATATGCACTTGTTTGTATCCAGACATGAATGTATTTTATAAGAATATTAAAATCACTTTACTTTACAAAATTGATTGGATCATTTGAAACCATTTTTTCAATTTTAAACTCATTATTTAAAGAATGTTTAAATTAAATAATTGAAAATATTTCAAGTTTTCGTTAGTTAATGAATAAGTGTCACAATCATACCACACCAAACTAACCCTTGAAAAAATAAAAATTATCATGTTTCATGACCCCTCTAGTGTCATGACCCCCTCCCACCAAATATTCCCCTCCTGAGCTGGAAACAGTGAATGGGATATAATGACCCCATAGTCCCGTCTCTAGTAGGCCTCGAAGTGGCGAATGGAACCAAGGGTATGAGTTTTCACAAATATTGGAGGCATTAAAATTTTTATTCTTTAAGATCGGGAAATAGGATGAGTCAAACACCAAAAGGAAAAGGAACAAGTAAGTGAAAATAAACCCAAAACCAAACCCATATGCATGGTTTATACAATAATGAAACAAAAGTAAATGTACAAGAAAAGCTCCAAAGTACGATACCAAAAAATAGCAAAATCTGCAACCCGCAAACTCCAACACCCAACTAGTAAGGTCCCGCACGGTCCCGGAAGTCCTCCTAAAAACCAGAAAGTAAATGTAGGGTGAGCATACAAGTATACTCAGTAGAAAAACCTAAATCTCTTGTGCATAGGTGGGGATACATCCTAATAATCCGTGAGAAAATAGAAGGAACCAAATCCTAGTAAGGAATCTATCCACCCAAACCTCACCAAGGCACACTCCCCAAATATTGCAAATCAATAGAGTAGTATAGTAATATTATCAAAGTATGGGTACCCCGCACTACCTTCCAACTGAATACTGCTCAAGCCCTCACGCCTAACGCTCTGATGCTTCCCCCTCTTCCTGAGATAGGGCCGCAACCTAGCCATACAAAGTTCATAATATCCCGCCGGCACTCAATCCTCGACCATCATAGTATCCCGCCGGCACTCAATCCTCGTCCATAACCACATCTCATCCTGTAGACACCGGGGAACCACATCACATCTCATACCAAAGACACCTGGGAACCACATCAAATATCATCCTGAACACACCTAGGAACATATCACATCCTCATCCTGAAGACTCTTGGGAAACATCTGTCGTAACCTGCCCGAAGGATCTTGGGATATAGAACCTCGAAGAGGGAGCACAGGGAAGAATAGTAACCAGCCATCCTATAGATGTTTGATAATATCACCCTCCCATCCCACGGGTGTTCAGTACGTACTGCTCAACATGGGTTGTGTGCATAAAGAAACATAAAATGTACAGATTTATATAATTATATCAACTACTCAGCCCATCCTAAGGCTTCTACACAAAAGATCTAAACACATGCCTCAGCACTTCTACCTCGAAAGTATGCACACAATAAACATCCCCAAACCCCATTAAAATTTTCAGGTTTCAACATTTTTAATTTATCAGTTCCTTAACTACCGAGCAACTAACAACAACCAAACCAGATCGATTGTTCGCAAAACATATCCCTGCCAACCACAAAAAAAGTTAGGGAAAACACAAGAAACAAAATAATACTTTCTTTTATCAGCAAATCAATTCCATTTATTTTCCGTATTTAATATACTACCATGCCCCACAATTCATTAGTTAACTCTTCCACTATTATTCATATGCACAACCCATGCCTGTAGCCCTGCTGCCAACCACCATATTCAAAAACACATCAGAAACAATACCCGTACCACATCATCATCCCTTTGATACTATTTATTGTTGCTCTATTTCCCATCACAAAGATATCATACACGCCAACCCACAACCAAGCCAACTACTTCCCGCTTCTCACCCATTCCACAACAACCCACGAAACACCCCTTCACACAATTAAATAGCAACCAACACCCAAAAATTCATTCATTAATTTAGTTTAACTGGGGTGATTATACAAGGGCTCCAAGTATTCATTTAATTATCCAACTTTTCATGATTTTCCAATTCCAATATTCTATGAAATTCTATCCAAAAAACAATCTAGAAAAACATGGCAACATTTAATTGCGCAAGCAAAGGCCCTCAAAGACCATGATTTTCAGTAGGTATAAGCCTATTCAATTCACAACATAATCAAAGGATAAGCATTGATGGAAATAGAACAACAATATCAATAAAATCTCCCCAAACCCGTTATTTAACCAGTTATTATATTTATTTACTAGTTCAATAGAATCTCACTAAAACAAGAGGATACCCACCCCACATGATGCACAAAAGAGAGAGATATGAAGGTAAGATCCCTACCTAAAGAGGTTGTGATGTCCTTCTACATGAACAACCACCACGAGGATTTCGATCACTCCTACCGACGGTTACGTCTTCCCGTGGATGTTGTGGCACAACCGTACTAACAACCATGAGAGTCTCCATTAAGGATTAAGGTGTCACTTGTCATAGCATGGCCAGGAGGAACAAAAAGAGGAGATCGAGGAAGGAATAAGAACGGGGTATAACATACCATTAAGATGATGTTCGTCGAAGAGAGTCGCTCCCATAAAACATCAACAATCACCTCAATAGGAAATTGTGAAGAGGAAGTCAAATAAGAGGGAATGGAACGAGGTTCACAATGTTCGCCTCGTCAACACGATCCCACAGTCACCGACAGATCGATGATCAGATTCTGGATAAAGAAGATAAGAGGAAGGCTTCTGGGTCATCCGGGAGCATCGATGTGCAGAGAAGAAGAGAGGTCCATAAATAACATGCAACCCTCTATTATATAGGAAACGAAAAGGTAAATGGTACACATCATGTGTTAATGAATACATGACGTGACCGTACAACTTTTACGTAGTTTGACTGGTCAACACACGACACGTCACACAGTTTCCATGCGTTTAATGATAATAATAACTTCAATTAATAATTGGTGTTTTATTGACCTGAGGCGTGAGTCATAATTTAATATCCAACATTAGACTAGAATTGATTGTATTAATGACATGATCACATCACCATTGACGATAAGTCAATCGGACGTCGCACGCGGGAGTTATGGCGGGTCGAAGATTTAATAATATTAAATCTATTAATTCAAGAGCATTTTGGGTACTCGATCAAAAAATCTGAAAAAGACCTCCAATATTGGACTCATAATTTCTGTCTTGAAATGAAGGTCACACTACCACTGACGGTTCATAAAACCGAGGTCTCCCAAAGAAGATACCGAAGAAAAGGTGTTTTAACAACAAAAAATAATAATGTTATTATTATATTATTATCATTTGTTTTGTAATTTATTTATCTAAAATCTCATATCCAGGAAATCCCACGCACAAACCAAAAAGAAGCGCATCTCTCTCCAATCACACTCTACCATTATCATTATTAATTAATTTAAAATGGTATGAGTGGTTGATTTCTCTTTTCTTCACACGCTACACATGATCCAAGTGACCCACACACCTTCTCTCGCCTCCAACTAAATCAATTTAATTTAATTTTTAATTCCTCTAATCAATTTTTTTAAAAAACTATGTCACTGAAAAATAGATTGCCACAATTTTCTTTGCACGTGTCACCATTTATTTTGGATTTTATTTCTATTTTGTTTTATTTACTTTATTTCCTTTCAAATTTCTTATCTCACCGATCAAATTCTTCAACAATTCCCTAACAATCCAATAAAAAAATGGCGCCTCCCCTTTATTGAATCTTATTTTACCTTATTTATTTTATTTTAACATAATTATCATTAATAAAAACATCTCTCATCTATCCTCACATCTCAAATCTCATCGTATTGAATTCAAAATTTAAATCTCATTAAATTTTTATTAACAGATATTTCAAAATTTCAGCCAACATTATTATTATAATTATTTAGTATAATAATAATAATAAATCCCCAATTAAAAATTATTAACTCGTCACCAATTATTATTATTAATAATAATTATTATTGACGTCCGCCGCGTTGAACATGTCCGACCACCATTACATCAACTCCGAGCAGCTTCCCATTACACACAAAATTTATTATTTATTAAAATTTAAATAAATCAAAATGAAACAATGCATCTCCCCTCATTGAATTAAATACATTAAATTTTATTTACTTTATTTCAAAATGATTAAATTAAAACCATTTAATCTAATTAACACCAAATATTTTCATGTAACCATTATCAATTATTATTATAAAAAATTATTATTATAACACGTGTCGTGTTTGACCACATTAAATTTTTACAAAGTAATGGACTGGAGAGGACCATTCCATTACATTAGATATCTCTCAAAACATTCTCGTCCTCGATAATTAAAAACCGACCCATAAAAAGGGGAAAAGTCCGAACAACCACCCTACAAGATACCTCTAAGGGCTCTCACCATAACAGGAATCCAATGACTATCCTAATTATATGAGTCAGGGAATTCTTTCCCCCATGTTGAGATATTATCTACTTTAGGTGGCACTGACTCGCCTGCACGAGTTTAATCGCATCCACATTAATGCGTCTCGATTAGGGATTAGGTCCTCCTATCCTCACATGTTAGGACTCTTCATACACATTTAAAGGAAAGAGATAAACAACTTAGAATTATAGACTCATGAAAAACATGTTTCAGGCCCAAGCATGGGCGAGAATGAGTTTCAACAAAGGAGTACAATGCTCTTGAATTTAAACAGAACATAAATGAGATCATTTAAGTAAAACCAAAAACATCTCTCTCGATCTCTGGCCTTTCTAGGGTTGGCACTTCTATTGCGTGAAACTATCCGCGTCCCACTCCTCTGCCTCTCTATTGACGTCCACCTCCTCGACCATGTCCCGGTTGGGGTCATTGAAGAACTCCCTATGGTTGGCCACCACCTCCTCCAGATCCCCTTGGAGGGACTGGAGCCTGTTGCTGCTGGAAGGGTTGGACTGGGAACTACTATTGGGGCTGTGGATGAACTTGGCCAGTCCCTCCATACTGAGTCAGAAAATGGAAATGTCTACCAAGATGCCCATGATTTCCACATGCAAAGCACCTCGATCCCTGACCCATAGAAAACAGGAAGAAATTGTGAGATTGGAATGGGACCTGCTGAAGTATGCTCCTTGTCGGTTGAAACTTAGAAGGTCCTATTGCTGGAGATCTACTGATGAATGCCTCCTTCTTGGACGAACTTGGGTGACTCCTCTCTCACGATGGTCCTACTTTCGAATTCATGCTCTTTATTATCTCTGCCTTCTTCTGTACTTCCAGGTACGTTGGTAAGGTGAATGGGGTCACCGCGCACTGAATAGAGGGGTGAAGTGCCTCCTCTAAATGACTGGCTTGGGAATCCTCATCTGAAAAGAGATTCGGGAAAAAACAGAGGAGATCCTTGAACTTGACACCTAGTTCCCGCATTGACATGCTTCCATGTTGGAGATACAAAAACTCTTACCTCTTCTCGGCCTTCCTCGTCGAGGAAAGAAATTCCTCGCGGAACTCCTTCTCGAAGTTTGACCATAGAAATTCTGTCTCCTTCCCCTCCCCAAGGTAAAGCATCCACCACTGACACGCCGCTCCTCACAGATGGCTTACTGCTAGATGAACCCAATACTCTGATGGAGCCCTGATCAGCCCAAAGGTGATCTTGAGATCCTCCAACCAACTTTCAGATTCCATATCCGAAGTGATTACTTCATACTTCTTCAAGCTCTGTCACTTGAAATCACGAAACGTGCGCTGCCACAAGTTGTGTTCCTCCTCTCGGTCAATTCTTAGCTTATCGACTGTCTGAATCTATTGGGCCTCGACTGCCCGAGTCTCCCAGGAATGACATCCAGGTGCCATAGCTATATGGTAAACAAAGAACACCTAAGACCAATTAGAAAGGAAATTTTCTCAAGTTTTCATTTTATCATTTTATTTCTATTTATTTCCCAGAATACCCAAATCATGTAAAACACAAATCATGATGAAGCATGTACCTTTCCTTGGGTCTCTACCCTGCAATCAGTGTAGTCTTACTTGGTCGTTCGGTAAGCTCAGAGTCCTTGCATCGGATCACGGGGGCCCTAAAATCCCATGTCCTAGCTAGTATTCTGTGGCCTATGTCACACACCAAGATCAGACAACACTATTTCCCTACCATCCCATGCAATCCTCACTATTCTTAACTCTAGAATCCATCCTATCTCTCAACCATCAGCCTCTGATACCATTCTGTCTGACCCGCTCCCACCAGAGATGCCCCTCCTGAGCTAGAAATGGTGATAGGGAGATAATGACCCATGAGTCCTGCCTCCAGTAGGCCCCAGAGTGGTGACTAGCACCAAGGGTATGAGTTCTCAAAAAAATGGGAAGCATTACCCTTTTTATTTTTTACGATCGGGAAATAGGATGAGTGTAACACCAAAAGAAAAGGAATAAGTAAGTGAAAATAAAACCAAAACCAAACCCATATGCATGTTTTATACAATGCTGAATCAAAAGTAAAAGTAAAAAAAAGCTCCAAAGTACGATACCAACAAAAGAAACCAAAAACTACAACCAGCAAACTCCAATGCCCAACTAGTAAGGTCCCGCATGGTTCCTGAAGACCTCATGAAAACCTGAAAGAAAACGTAGGGTGAGAATACAGGTATACTTAGTAGGAAAACCAAAATATCTCGTGCATAGGTGGGGAGACATCCTAATGCCCCGTCAGAAAACAGATGGAACCAAATTTTAGTAAGGAATATATCCACCCAAACCTCACCAATGCACACTCCCCAAATATCGAAAATCAATAGAGTAATATAGTAATATTATCAATGTCTGGGTACCTTGCCCCACCATCCCACTGAATACTTCTCAATCCCTCACACCTAAATCTATGATTCTTCCCCCTCTTCCTGAGCTAGTGCCACAAACTGGCCATACGAAGCTCATAGTATCCCACCAGCAGTCAATCTTCGGCCATCATAGTATCCTGCTGGCACTCAATCCTCAGCAATTACCACATCTCATCCCGAGGACACCTGGGAACCACATCACATCTCATCCCGAAGACACATGGGAACCACATCACATATCATCCCGAAGACACCTGGGAACATATCACATCCTCATCCCAAAGACTCTTGGGAAACACCTGTCATAACCGGCCCGAAGAATCTTGGGCTATAGAACCTGGAAGAGGGAGCACATGGAAGAACAATAACCATCCATCCTTTAGATGTTTGAGAATCTCACCCTCCCATCCCACGGGTGTTCAACACGTAGTGCTCAACATGGGTGGGGTGCGTAAAGAAACATAAAATGTACAGATTTATATAATTATATCAACCACTCATCCCATCCTAAGGCTTCTATACAAAAGATCTAAGCACATGCCTCGGCACTGCTACCTCAAAAGTATGCACACAATAAATAGCCCCAAACTCCGTTAAACTATTCATGTTTCAACAGTTTTAGTATATCATTTCCTTAACTATCGAGAAACTAACAACAACCAGACCAGATCAATAGTTCACAAAACATATCCTTGCCAACCACAAATAATGTTAGGGAAAACACAAGCAACATAATACCATATTCTTTTATCAGCCAATCAATTCCATTTGTTTTCCGTATTTAATCAACTAACATACCCCACAATTCATTAGTTAACTCTTCCACTTTTATTCATATGCACAACCCATCCCTGCCGCCCTACTTCCAACCACCATATTCACAAACACATCGGAAACAATATCCATACCACATCATCATCCCTTTGATACTATTTACCACAGCTCCATTACCCATCACAAACATATCATACACGCCAACCCACAACTAATCCAACTGCAACCCCGCTTATCACCCGTTCCACAATGTAACGACCCGAGTTTGGAGCCGCATAATGGGTGCCCTGTACCCGGTTCACAACATGACCTCAAGTGCGTTTCCCCAAACACCAGAGGCTGGCGACTAGCAGCGAGGGCCCTGGTGAGTGAGTGGTGAAACTATGCCCTCATTAGGTAAAGAATGCAGTGGAAGAATAAGCATAAACAATAGCGGAAGCAGTAAATAGAATGCAACAACTGAACTGAAAGTAAAAGCATTGTCTAATATAATAATGATGCAGAATGGTACATGTATCTATGGAAACTAGTAAGAAAAACAATGTGATGAAATACAACTGAAACCAAAGTACTAAATGTAAACAGCAACTCCAGCAGCATCGCGGGCCAAGGCGCGGTCCCATGCTCTCCAGCTCTGACCAGAAATCAAGTACATGAGGTAGAAGGGCCACATTCCCTACCTATAGCTGCAACCATATAATCTGTTTGGGCCGAAATCAGGACCCAAATAGGGTGTGACACTAATCCCAATAGGCAACCACCACAAGATTTGTTCCCTACTGTCAGTGAGTGATATAGAAAAAGTAAAGGTAAGTAAATGCAGTAAACAATTCTACCAATTACCATTCACATTAATTTAATTACACAACCAGGGAAAACCAGCAATGTTTTCTATTCCATGATAAGCAAGTAACACAGCAGGTATCTAAAAGACTACCTAAACACAAGCAGTAAAAAACCCAAGCTTGTTCTTTGAATTGGTGGAATCGTCACAACCAACCATCAAAATTCACACTGACTCTCTGGGTGTCTTAAACTAGCAGACCCCTATAGTTCAGAAATCAAACAAGGCACAGACACTCTGGGAAGCTCTCATGTCAATTCCCCTATGGTCTTGCAATGATAGCTACAGACTCTCTGAGGAACCACTTACGTCTAATTCCTCCTGTGTTCTCGATGCATGGGTAACTAAGAACACTCTTGGGAAGCACAAATTTCTATTCCCGTAGGTCTTGCATATGAAACCAAAACCAACAGAACCTCTAGGGAAGAACTTAATCGTCTATTCCCTCTTTGATCTCCCGCACCAGGTTCTCACAGCCCTGAGTAGTCCAGTCGTGCGTAATCGACTATTAGTATCCCTAAGTAAGTTAAAAAACTACTTGGATAATAGCTAACATGAATCAAAAGCATTTAAACAGTAGGAAAAACATGCAATCAGTAATAATAAGAAACTAACAACTGCAATAGGGTTTGCCTCACTGGAAAACGGTGCCAAACAGCGATAAACATCCAAACAGAGGTCGAAACACCCGTGGGGTGATCCTCAATCATGAAACCAAGCATAAATTAGTAGAAATTCATCATAAGCTAACAAGAAAACTAGGACAGATAAACAATAGGATCAAAATCCTAAACCCGAGATACACAATACATGGGTATCTGGCACTTTTGCAACCAAAACTCAAAGAACTTCAACGTAGGGAAACAAACCACCTACCTCAATCCTCGGAGATCGATATACTTGAACCTCAGCCCATGAATCATCCTAGAAGGGAGTAGATCTGCAAAAACATCTAAAATTTTCAACTTCAGATAACTTAGACGAGAAGAAGAATCAGGAAACGAGGCTAAAGAAGAACCAAGAACTCACCGCTGCGATTCTTCTAAAACCGACAGAGTTTGATTCGGAAAACCGGTGATGGATTGGTGACTCAGAGAAGAATCGGACTTCTTGGACATTCTGAACGGGATTTGGTGGAGAAGAAGATGTTTATGGTCATTAGGCATGACCCCAAGTCAAATAATGAAATAAAAAAAGTACACAACATGTACTCTTAAAGTACACGGCGTGTAGTGGGTTTTTCCGTACTCCGCAGAAATCGGCCTCCACGTCACCCCTACACACCGTGTGTGTGGCCCGGTCTTGGACAACACACGACTTTGAGTGGCCGAGGAGTACACGGTATATACTCATAAAGTACACGACGTGTACTCTGAAAATTTCCAGATTCTTTATTTTCTTTAAAAACCCCGTAAAAAAGATCTGTACCTGAAACCGAAGCTCCGGGTTCTTAAAAACATCCCCCCTTAAAAAAATTTTCCCCTGAATTTCCCTGAAAAGGCGTAGAAGAAGAAACATCGGACAACTCTGGCCACTGTGATCGCATATCAGCCTCCCTCTCCAAAGTCTCATCCTGTATATGGTTGTGCTTCCATAGCACCCGTACCAGAGGAACAGACCAGCGACGTAGTAATTTTTCACTACGATCAACAATCCTGATAGGATGCTCCTTGAAAGATGCATCCTGTTCCAACTCAACCACCTCGGGTTGAAAAACATGAGACGGGTCTGAGAAATACCGTCGAAGCTGAGAAATATGAAAGACGTCGTTCATAGCCTGGTACCTCTGAGGTAACTACAACCTCTAAGAAACCAGCCCGACTCTCTCTAGAACCTCAAAGGGCCCGACGTATCTCAGTCAAAGCTTACCCTGTCTCTCAATCCTCTTGTGTCCCAACCTTGGTGCGACACGTATGAAAACCTGATCCCTGACCTCAAACTCCATAGGTAGTCTCCACTGATCATCATAAGACTTCTGTCGAGACTATGCTGTCGCCATCCTCTTCCAAATCAACTCTATCTATTCTGAGGTCTCCTGAACAAGTCGAGGTCCCAGCAAATCTACCTCACCTGCCTCTAGCCAACATAATGGTGATCGGCATGGCCTACCATACAAAGCCTCGTAAGGAGCCATCTGAATAATCTCCTGAAAACTGTTGTTGTAGGCAAACTCCACCAGAGGAATATGATTCTCTCAAGAACCGCCAATGTCTAGAATGCAAGCTCAGATCATATCCTCAAGCACCTGGATTGTACGATCAGATTGGCCATCTGTCCAGGGATGGTATGCTGTACTCAATAGTACCTGTGTACCCAACGCCCTCTGTAGTCCCTGCCAGAAGTGCGAAGTAAAATGCGCATCCCTATCTGAAATAATGGATTGTGGAACTCCATGTAGACGTACAATCTCTCAGATGTACAACCATCCCAGCTCATCAACACTGAAGGTCTCCTTGATCGGCAAGAAGTGTGCATCCTTCGTGACCCTGTCCACTACAACCCAAACCGCATCATTTCCTCAAGGCGATCTCGGAAACACTGTCACGAAGTCCATCGCGACATCATTCCATTTGCACTCAAGAATGGGTAACTGCTACAAAATCCCTTCTGGTCGCTGATGCTCTTCCTTCACCTACTGACAGGTGGAACACCACATAACAAAACCAGACACATCCTTCTTCATACCTGGCCACCAATACTGACGGTGCAAGTCTCGGTACATTTTGGCGACACCAGGATGAACTGCCCAAGCTGAAGCGTGGAACTCCCACATCAGCTCCACCCATATGTCTGCTGAAACCCATACGCGTCCATGAAAATGTAGCACCTCGTCATCGCCCACTGTCCACCTCGGAGTAGGGTCTCCATCTGACACACCCTCCCATAAGACTAGGCCTTCAGGGTCTGATAGCTGCCTCATTTGAAATCGATCAAAAAGGGTAGAGGTAACAGATATAGAAGAAAGAACCGTCTGACCCTGTCTGTCGTGCACCTCTAGATGCATCTCAGAGAACAGAGCCATGAGCTGCCACTCACTGTTGGCCTCCTGAACTTCCTGCAACTGAGTCCTCCTACCCAGTGTGTCTGCCATAGTATTTCCTTTCCCAGGCGTATAAGTAAGCTCAATGTCAAAAGATTGTAGGTACTCAACCCACCTGCGCTATCTCAGATTCAAGTCACACTACGTGAAGATGTACTTGATGCTCTTGTGGTAAGTATATACAAGGAAATTCTCTCCCATGAGATAGTGCCTCCAATAATTCAAAGCATGAACAACAACATCCAAATCCAGTTTGTGCGTAGGATAGTTCTTCTCATGTGGCCTCAACTGTCGAGATCCGTACACGGAAACACGATCTTCCTACATAAGCACTGCTACAAGCCCGATGCCAGATGCATGACAGAAAACTGTATAACTCTTGCCTGGATCTGGCAGAACAAGAATCGGTGCTGAAGTCAATCTCCCCTTCAGCTCCTGGAAGGCTGAGTCACAGGCTTCTAACCAAAAAAACTTCACCCCCTTCTTAGTCAAGCCCGTCAACGGTGCTTCTAGGCGCGAGAAGTCATGTATAAAATGCCGGTAGTAACCAGCCATCCCCAAGAAGCTTCATACCTCAAAGAAGTTCTTCGGCTACTCCTAGGTAACTAATGCTCTCACCTTCTATGGGTCTACTGATAGTCTTGTCTCTGAGATGACATGACCCAGGAAGTGAATCTCGTCCATCCAAAAGTGGCACTTCGAGAGTTTAGCATAAAGGTGATGCTCCCTCAGTGTACTCAAAACGATCTCAAGATGGGTTTCATGGTCATGTTGGGTGTGAGAGTACACCAAGATATTGTCCACAATGACCACGATGAAGGAATCCAAGTAAGGATGGAACACTCATTTCATCAGTTCTATGAAAACTGTTGGCGCATTCGTAAGGGTGAACGACATAACCGTAAACTTGTAGAAGCTATACCTTCTCCTGAAGGCTGTCAGAGGTATATCTGAAGGCCTAACATGCAGCTGATGATAACCGGACCTCAAATCGTTCTTCGAGAACACCCAAGCTCCTCGAAGCTGATAGAAGAGATCATCAATCCTTGGCGAGGGATATCAGTTCTTGACTGTCAACTGGTTCCACTTCCGATAATCCATGCAAAGCCTAAGGGTACCATCTTCCTTCTTCGCGAACAGGACATGCGAACCCTAAGGATAAGTACTGGGTCAGATGAAACCCTTTATCTACAAATCCTCCAACTACTTCTTGAGCTCTTGCAACTCAGGTGTAGCCATCCTATAAGGAGGAATGGACACTGGTGCTGCTCCTGGCACTCAATCGAGAAGTCTACCTCACGCTCCGGAGGCAAACCTGAAAAGTCTTCTAGAAAGACATATAGAAAGCGATCAACCATTGGAGGAAAATCTAACTGTGAAGTCCCCTGGTCATCCAAATAAATACTAGAAATCTGGGCCATAAATCCTCTTATCCCATGATGCTCAAGTTCAGCTCGACTCGCCTGAACATCCCACTTTCCCTTATGAAGAAAAGATTCACCCTATGGCGATACAAAACTTACCCTGCAGTGATAGCAATTGATGACTGCCTGGAAGGGAACCAACCAGTCTATACAGAGAATGACTTCATAGCCCGTCATCTCCAGGAAATAGAGGTCCCATAGGAAATGATACCCCGAAACCTCAAGAGAGAACTCCTTGCATTGACATACGCTAGATTTCCACGTTCCCAAGGGCATGTTGAGAGTCAACATGTCAGCAGAAAAAAAGACACAGAGCTCAAGACTTTCCATGACAACAACAGAGATAATGCTATGTGAAGCACTAGTATCGAAAAGGGCTGAAGATAAAACTGAGGCTACAAAGATCGTACCTCGAACTATGGAAGGTCCAGGATCCTGATCCCGATGGATCTGCTCTACTACAAACGTCTGGCTAGTACCGCGACCTTGTGTAGCAGCCTGATATCCCTGATCTGAACCCCCTTGAGCCTGACTACCGTGTACACGGCCTCTACCTTGGCCTGCACGACCTAAAGAACTCCAGCCCCCAGTCTGCTATGGGACTGGTAATCCTGGTCCTGAATGAGGGGTAGAAACAGATCCTCCTTCACTAGCCGTTGGAAGAAGAACCCTGAAAAAACGATGCAGATGACCCATCTTGCCGAAATCTCGGCAATACACTAGATATCTCGGGCACTGAGGATTCTTATGCCTTCTCTTTCCGCACTGATAGCACACCACTGGGTTTCCAGAATGAATATCCCGTCTACCAAAAGATATACCTTGCTTCCTAGAGTCACCTTGAGTAGACTCTCGGTGGCACTTCTTGCGGTCAGTATGAAATGAATCAGCCTTGGATGTTGAACCGCCCTGGTCCACAGCTCAAGTCTACCTCATATTTCATTCGGTGATCAGCGCCTGGTTGATTAACAGAGTAATAGAAATCAACTGGAAAATGGTCACCTGCGATCTGATCTCTGGTTTGAAGCCTTTCTCAAACTTCCTTGCCAAAAACAGCTCGTCATTTCCAAGAATGGGAGTGAAACACTGTAACTCAGTGAAGCAGGAGGAATACTCCATACCTGAAAGAGTACCCTACTGCAGGTTCATGAACTCCCATGCACTGTCGGCCCTCATCATCGCTGGATAGAAGTAGTTATAGAACGTATGCTGGAATTCATCCTAAGCCATCATTCGCTGACGCCTTTCCTGTGAGACTACATCCCACCATCTCTTGGAAGAATCTCGCGGTATGTAAGTTGCGAGCTTCACCCTTCTGTCTGAGGGTGTCTCCAGATGATCGAAGATGGAAATCATTGTTTCTATCCATGACTCTACAACCTGAGGTCCTCCACACCCTGTGAAAGTGGGAGGATGCTGCTGTTGGAAGACTCACGTCAGCTCTGCTATAGACATGGCAGGATTTTGAGCTCCCTGGAAGGTCTATATGAACCTCATGAAACCCTCTCTGAACTGAGCATCCGCACCAGTGTCTAGAATCACTACTGGTGCCATATCCGGAACAATCGGAGGAACTACTGGTTGTCCCTGGTCCGCCGTATCGGGCATACGGTCACCTCCTGGTTCCTGACGTGCAACGGGAGGACGTATTGGTGCTATAACCCTGAAAGATCAAATACACTCCTCCGATTTAGGATAAACAAGGACAGAAAACACAAGAGTAAAAAATGGAATAGGAGAGAGAAACACTTAAATTTGAAAAACTAAACTACACAACATGTATTTAAACTACACGACGTGTTTGTTAAATCCATTTACATGGGCATGTAATTCTTCCCCCACTGGTTGTGTAACGTTCCATACTACACGACCTGTTGTCCCAAAACACGGCGTGTAATTGAACACCACTCCCCTGCCCGAGTCTCTTTGCACGACTAAACTACACGGTCCTCCTAATTCTAAACTACACAGCGTGTGCACTAAGGAGACGACGTTTACAAGCCAGGCTTCGTCAGCCCGTGTAACAGTTTACACGGCCGACCAGACGGATAACCTCTTACATGGCGTGTTCCTAACAAACACTGTGTGTATAAGAGAAGATAACACTGACCCGTGTTATTCGTGACACGGATGGGTACATAGAAGAAACTACACAGCGTGTTATTAAAACACACGGCGTGTACTACACGAGTTTCCACAACCCGTGTTGTTAGTGACATGGTTGGGTACATGGTTGACTACTACACGGCGTGTACTAATGGTACATGGCGTGTGGCCGAAGATTTTCTACCACGCCATGTTTTTGTTCACACAGATAACAACACGGTTTAAAAACTACACAGTGTGTGTGAATAAAGTACACGTTGTATAACAAGCAGCTATGTGCCAAATTCCGATAAGTAGCTCTGAATTTGCTCTGAACGCCAGAAACACTGAAAAACAACCAGCTATGTGCCAAATTCCGATCTGTGGGGGCCCATACTCCCTGCGAATCAAAGCATGGCCTCATAAAAATGCATACAACTAGTAAACAGCATAACAAGCAATGATCCTTCAAATTCCGATCCTCAAGGGCCCATAACACCTCCTAGAACAGAACTTGGCACCCATGCTAAACAGGTTGTAAAAGAAGTAACACTCTATCAGTGCGACAAGTATTTCTATCACAGCAACTACTACAAAAGCATACATAATCTATCACGAAATCTATCACAACAGCATGAAATTCTAATGCACCCTAGATGACATGGTAAAATGCATGACAAGTGATTTCCTACCCAGTGCATATATGATGCATGAGATGGCACACCCTCATCTCATCGGGTTGCAACCAAATAGAACCATAATCATATAAACTGTAACAACACAAAACATGTTCATCACCCAACAATGAAATATAATAAACTGTAACACGTGCAAAAACTGAAAATTGCAATTACAAGGTAATATAAATTTTCCCTGTACACGGGTTAATTACTCCCGGGCACAGTTATGTACTAACTACCCATTTCTTCCTATCCTTGGAAATTGTCGAAAAACCATAATAAGTATTAACGAATGAAAACTCCTATGATATCACTTTGTAATGACCCGAGTCTGGAGCTGCATAACTGGTGCCCCGTACCCGGTTCACCACATGACCTCAAGCACGTTTCCCCAAACAGCAGAGGTTGCCGACTAGCAGCGAGGGCCTTGGTGAGTCAGTGGGGAAACTATTCCCTCATTTGGTAAAGAATTCAGTGGAATAATAATCATAAACAATAGCAGAAGCTGTAAATAGCATGAAACAACTGAACTGAAAGTAAAAGCAATGTCTAATATAATAATGATGCAGAATGGCACATGTATCTATGAAAAGCAGTAAGAAAAACAACATGCTGAAATACAACTGAAACCAATGTACTAAATGTAAACAGCAACTCCAGCAGCATCGCGGGCCAAGGCCCTGTTCCATGCTCTCCAGCTCCGACCAGCAATCAAGTACCTGAGGTAGAAGGGCCACAATCCCTACCTATACCTGCAACCATATAATCTGTTTGGCCCGAAAGCAGGACCCAAACTGGGTGTGTGACTAATCCCAGTAGGCAACCACCACAAGATTTGTGCCATATTGTCAGTGAGTGATATAGAAAAAGTAAAGGTAAATAAATGCAATAAACAATCCTACCAATTACTATTCACATTAATTTAATTACACAACCATGGAAAACCAGCAATGTTTTCTATTCCATGATAAGCACGTAACACAGCAGGTATCTTAAAGATTACATAAACACAAGCAGTACAAAACCCAAGCTTGTTCTTTGGCTTGGTGGACTCATCACAACCAACCATCAAAATTCACACTGACTCTCAGGGTGGCTTAAAAAATTAGACCCCTATAGTCCAGAAATCAAACAAGGCACAAACACTCTGGGAAGCTCTCACGTCAATTCCCATATGGTCTTGCAACGATAGCTATAGACTCTCTGAGGAAGCACTTACGTCTAATTCCTCCTATGGTCTCGATGTGTGGGTAACTAAGAACACTCTTGGGAAGCACAAATTCATATTCTCGTAGGTCCTACGTACAAATCTAAAACCAACAGACCCTCTAGGGAAGCACTTAATCGTCTATTCCCTCTTTGGTCTCCCGCACTAGGTTCTCACAGACCTGAGCAGTCCAGTCATTCGTAATCAACAGTTAGAAGCCCTAAGTAAGTTAAAAAACTACTTTTCTTAAAGCTACCATGCATCAAAATCATTTAAACAGCAGGAAAAACATGCAATCAGTGATAAAAAAGAAACTAACAACTGCAATAGGGTTTGCCTCATAGGAAAACGGTGCCAAAGAGCGATAAACAGCCAAACATAGGGAGAAACACCCATGGGGTGATCCTAAATCATGCAACCAAGCATATATTAGCAGCAATTCATCATAAGCTAACATGAAAACTAGGGAAGATAAACAATAGGATCAAAATCCTAAACCCAAGATACCCAATACATGGGTATCCGGCACTTTTGCAACCAAAACTCAAAGAACATCAACGTAGGGAAAAAAACCACCTACCTTGATCCTCAAAGATCGATATACATGAACCTCGGCCCGTGAATCGGCCTAGAATAGAGTAGATCTGCAAAAAAGTCTAAAACATTCAACTTCAGATGACTTACACAAGAGGAAGAATCATGAAATGAGGCTAAAGAAGAACCAAGAACTCACTACTGCGATTCTTCTGCAACCAACGGTGTTTGATTCAGACAACTGGTGACGGATCGGTGGCTCAGAGAAGAATCGGCCTTCTTGGACACTTTGGATAGGATTAGGTGGAGAAGAAGATGTTTACGGTCATTAGGCGCGACCCTAGGTCAATTAATGAAATAAAAAAATTAAACGACGTGTACTCCTAAAGTACACGGCGTGTACTCTGAAAATTTCCAGATTCTCTATTTTTCCTTAAAAATCCTGTAAAAAATATCCTTACCTGAAACCGAAGCTCCAGGTTCTTACACACAACATCGCATGAAACACCCCTTCACATAATTAAACACCAACAAGTACCCACAAATTCATTCTTTCATTTAGTTTAACTGGGGTGATCATAAAATGGTTCTAGGTATTCATTTAATCAGACAACTTTACATGATTAACAAATTCCCACATTCTATGAAATTCCATCCACAAAACAATCCATAAAAACATGGAAATATTTAATTGTGCAAGTAAAGGCCCCCAATAACCGTGATTTTCATTAGGCATAAGCCTATTAAATTCAAAGCAGAATCAAAGGATAAGAATTGATGGAAAGAGAAAAACAATATCAATAAAATCTCCCCAAACCCGTACTTTAACCAGTTATTATATTTATTTACTAGTTTAACCATATCTCACGAAAACAAGAGGATACCCACCCCGCATGATGCACAAAAGAGAGTGAGATGAAGGTAAGATCCCTACCTGAACAGGTCTTGATGTCCTTCTACTTGAACAACCACCACGAGGATTTTGATCACTCCTACCGACGGCTACATCCTCCCGTGGATGTTGCATCACAACCACACTAATAACCAAGAGAGTCTCCATTAAGGTTTAAGGTGTCACTTGTCATAGCATGCCAAGGAGGAACAGAAAGACGAGATCGAGGAAGGAATAAGAACGGGGTAGAACGTACCATTAAGATGACTTTCGTCGAAGAGCGTCGCTCCTGTCAAATATCAGCAATCTCCTAGGTAAGAAATTGTGGAGAGTAAGTCGAAGAAGAGGGAAAGGTATGAGGTTCACGATGTTCACCTCGTTGACATGATCCCATAGTCACCGACAGATCGACGATCGGAGTCCGGATAAAGAAGATAGGATGAAGGCTTCTGGGTCATCCGAGAGTGTCGCTGTGCAGAGAAGAAGAGAGGTCCGTAAATAACACTTGACCCCCTCTTATATAGGCAACAAATAGGTAAAATGGTATGCAACATGTATTAATGAATACACGATGTGACCATACAACTATTACATAGTTTGACTGGTCAACACACTACACTTCAGTAGGTTTCAATGTGTTTAATGATAATAATAACTTCAATTAATAATATGTGTTTTATTAACTCGAGACATGAGTGAAAATTTAATATCTGACATTAGACATGAATTGATTGTATTAATGACAGGATCACATAGCCAACGATGAGAAGTCAATCGGACATCGCATGCGGGAGTTATGGCGGGTCGAAGATTTAATAATATTAAATCTATTAATTCAAGAGTGTTTTGGGTACTTGTTCAAAAAATATGAAAAGTACCTCCGATATTGGACTCATAATTTCCGTCTCGAAATCATGGTGACACTGCTGCTGACGGTTCGTAAAACTGAGGTCACACGAAGAAGATACCGAAGAAAAGGTGTTTTGACAACCAAAAATAATAATGTTATTATTATATTATTATCATTTGTTTTGTAATTGATTTATCTAAAATCTCATAGCCAAGAAATCCCACGCACAAATCAAAAAGGAGCGCATCTCTCTCTAATCACACTCTACCATTATCATTATTATTTTATTTAAAAAGGTTTGCAGGGTTTATTTCCATTTTTTTCCCACGCTACACATGATCCAAGAGACCCACACACCTTCTCTCGCCTCCAACTAAATCAATTTAATTTCATTTTTAATGTCTCTAATCAATTTATTTCAAAAACTATGTCACTGAAAAATAGATTCCCACAATTTTGTTTGCATGCATCACCATTTAATTCTGATTTTATTTATATTTTGTTTTATTTACATTATTGCCTTTCAAATTTCTTATCGCTCCAATCAAATTCTTCCATGATTCCCTCACACTCTAACAAAAAAAATGGTGCCTCCCATTTATTGACTCCCCTTTTACCTTATTTATTTTTTTAACATAATTATCATAAAAAATAACATCTCTCGTCTATCCTCACATCTCAAATCTCATTGCATTGAATTCAAAATTTAAATTTCATTAAATTTTTATTAATGGATATTTCAAAATTTAATCCAAAATTATTATTATAATTATTTAGTATAATAATAATAACAAATCCCCAATTAAAAATTCTTAACTCGTTACCAATTATTAATAATAAAAATTATTATTATTGATGTTCGCCACATTGACCATGTCCGACCACCATTACACCAACCCCGAGCAGCCTCCCATTACACACATAATTTATTATTTATTAAAATTTAAATAAATCAAAATGAAACCATGAACCTCCCCTCATTGAATTAAATGCATTCAATTTTATTTCCTTTATTTCGCAATGATTAAATTAAAACCATTTAATCTAATTAACACCAAATATTTTCACATCACCATTATAAATTATTAATATAAAAAATTATTACTATAACACGCACCATGTTTGACCACATCAAATTTTTACAATGTAATGGACCGGAGAGGACCGGCCTATTACATCCAGTGAAAGAGTACGCCTACTAGGCTGGAAATGAGAGGAGATAGATGTTGACACCCAAGTCCCTCCTTCAGTAGGCCCCGTCATGGTGACTAGCATTGAGGGTATAGTAAACACACAAATGGGAGGCAATGCCATCTAAGAAAACACATGTGTAAGAGAGAGATATACACCAAACAACTAATCCTTAGAATACAATATAAAAGAAATACCAAGTAAATTTATGTAATGTCATGAATGAACAACTAAAACTGAAAGGGAAAACTGTAAGTTCCAAAATAAAGTAAAACTGTAGTGACTAGGAAGCCCGAGCAACTCCTACAACCTTAAACTATTAGTAACTAGCCTGATCTCCAACTAGCTCCAAGTGACCTGAAAAAAAATTTATATAGTGCAGGGTGAGTATAATAGTATACTCAGTATGATCCTCCCCAGATCCTCTCATGTAAAAGTAAAGAAATCATGCTAAAGCACAGGGAACAACAAGTGAAACTATCTTTTTACCCATACAGGTATTCTATGTTCCCATCCTCACCATGGATACTCTCACTAAGTATCACATACAAGAGTATATAATATAATAAGTAATATCAAGGGTACCTCACTACCACTTCCCCATTGGTTTTCCACTTTCCCCAACATCGAATGTTCAAAGATTCTCTCTCCCAAAAGGTTTTCCCACATACACTTGGGAGAAGCACCAAAACATGCACCTCCTGCGACACAACCACCATGTCCACATAACCCAAGTAACCATGTAGTTTCTAATAGCCACCAAAACTCTCATAACATTTACCATACATTAGAAATTATACCTCAAGCCACTACAACCCATACACTGAGTAAGGATCCTCAATCCATCACAACCTATACACATTACACCAATAGTATTCCATATAAAACTATATCAAGAATATATGTGTGTGAATAACCACAAGCCATTATATCCCTCTACACACAAATATGGGGAAAACTATCCTCCATGCCTAAAAACACATGTAACTACCAAGAGAAGAGAATGAGAGAAAATGGGGTAGTCATCCATCCATCCTCCCATCAGGATGTTGGGGAAAACACCCCCAAGGCTTAGAATCCCTGGTGTGTCAGTTTCCCTGACCCACATGGTGGAGTAGCATATAGAAACACAAAAATTACAAGTTACAATATATCTCACAACAACACTATGGTCATAACCCAGTCTTAGACTCAACTGCAACTAATTTCTCTCAGACTCATGGCTACCATTACTAGGACTAGGTATCCTATAAGCACACGATCAATTAAAGTGCTATATATCATTTCTTTTTATCTGTTCCACTTTACGTTAGTTAATTATTTTTCCTTTAATTAACCATTATCATTTACCAAATTACATCCCATTACCATTCCAACCAAGATTCATGCACCCCAGTAATAACCAAACTGAGTCCATGACTTCTTAAAAATATGAACTTAGTATTTCATCCCAGCAAGCTCCAACCCCATGGGTTAAACATTATTTATTCAATAATTTATTAATATTATTATCAACTATCCATAATTCCAAGTTTTCTAGAAAGTAATTCTAAGATTCCAAGCACAAGGGGCTCAACATGGTGAGAAGATGAACTACATGTCTAGTCATTTCCACCTATAGCTAGAGCATAGTCCCATCCATCCCTGAGAAGCTAAATAAGGAAATCATGGGGCATACCCTATGAATCATAACCTATTTTGGAAGGAAGGTAAGAAAGAACATATTCCTCAAGCAATTATGAATGTAAAGAATATATACAAACAACAATGTTCAATAAGAATCCAACATTCACATCCAACCTATTCCATGATCTGTGATGTCCTCCCCAACACCCACATGCATAAATCGATGAATCTTGACACTCTAGGCATCAAATGCTACCACCACCACTAGGAATATCTTCCCCCACATACAAAAAACATCCCTTTAGGCTCAACCATCCTAATCTCACACCATAACACAAGTAGCAGGAAACAGACAGCATAGCAACTGGGCTCTTTTCCCAAAAGAGGGCATTCATCCTTCACACACAATAAACACTCACAACTCCAGATAATTAGGTTATTGGCCTTTAAAATAAGGAGGGTAACTCATAAAACCTTAAAGGAATTATATTTATCACAAAACCAGTCCTTTATTCCATATTGAATTAACCTATTCAATTTAACATGCATAACTACATCCATTTGATTTATCACCAATCACAACAACAAAAATTAGACTAATAAAAAATGCCTCTTTGTCTTTATCCAAGTAGTTTATAATAAATCACAGATTTATGTTATTTACCAATTTCCATCACTAATGACATGATAAACAAGAAAGGTATAGATATCCCACTATCTGAAAAATCCTGAGGCAATAACATCCCTAAGCAATTGATACCGATTATTTAATCTAGTTAAAGTATTTATTCTGTCAATTTCATTGTAATCTAGTGGCTAAAACAAGATAACTCAAAAAATGAACACAAAATAAATATTGAAGCCACTAATCCCCTTCCTTAAAAGCTTTCTGATGTTATTTTCATGAGAATGGTCCAACACAATAGATCACGATCACCTATCCCATAATGACTGCATCCATCCGAGGAAGCCGCAACACAAACACATCAACCAGCACCCAAGGAAGATCCATTAGAAAGATGGATAACATGTACCATAACATGGAAAGGAGAAATGGGAGGAAACTGATTGAAGAACCCACAATAATAGATATATAACATACATTTTATCAAATATGGACCAACACTTACTGCTTCCACCAAAATAGGGGGTGCACATACAGTAGGAAAAACTCCAAGGGAAATAAGCCAAGGATCATAGTTTGATCACACGAATCCTATGAGAGAATGAAATAATGGTGTCTGATACCAGGGAAGAACAAGGTGGAAGAACAATGAGGAAGCTGTCTCAGCCTTATGAAAATCTAAATAGGTCAGACACTTCAGATACAATTTAGATTTTCCTTTAAAATAGATCTCCTCAAGACTACACATTTAGACCATGTAATGCTACTGAGACCCTTAGGAAATCGTAGATAGAAGTTATTTGATTTGAATCAGAAATAAATCAAATAAAACAAGGCTTTGAACATGTTTTATGTTATGATAACATCAAAGGGGTGAAACTGTAGGAAGCTGGAAACACTGCAAAGCTACCGACCTAGAAACATTGTATGCCTACACATAGCTGGAAACACTATAAACCTACTAATAGATGACTCAACAAAATCCAGAAACACTATACACCAACTAATAGCTATAAAAATTGTATACCTACTGATAAATGACCTACTAACAGCTAGAAACACCATACACCTATCGATTTCTAGAAACACTATACACCTACTGATAGTTTGAAACATTGTACACCTATCTATAAATGACTCACCAATAGTTGGAAACACTGTACACCTATCGACAGCTGGAATCAATATACACCAACTGATATAAAACTCACAAATAGCTGGAAACACTATAAACCTACCGACATCTAGAAACACTGTTCATAAAATTGAAAATTTGGAAAAGTGTTGAGGATATGTCATCTTGACCTCCCAAAACACCTCAAAAACCATATTTCCACATAGGAATGGACCAGTGAGGTTTGATCCATTACATATGATATGACTTCAAACATTATCATCCTCAAGAATCCAAAACCAACCTAGAGAGGAAATAGAAAAGGGGTTGTTAGAACATTCCCCCCATGAGATACCTCTCATGGCGTTTCCCCCCACAGAAGATCAACCTCTTCAAAAAGGGAACATGTGAAACCACAAGGAAACTAAAACTAGATCCTAAACCCTCTCCTAGGGGGGATACCTATAAAAAGAGGCAAAGGAACAACAATCAATAAGATAAAGGAATCTCATAAATAGGAAAGGTAGAAAACCAAAAAAAATGAACAACATTACAAGAAAATATAAACATGAAACAACATGAGGTACTGAGTGCGTATATATGACTCCTATTCCAAAGTACTCTCCTCTATGCCAGTGTGCTGCCAAAAGACATGAGCCCTGGGAACAACACACCCCCACAAAACCTTCTCTTTGGGGTCTTGGATCTCTACAGGCTACTTCTTGAAGGGCGTATCATCATCAGCATCGATATATCCCCAATCTATGACATGAGATTCATTATTATGATAGAAATGGAGTCATAATACTTGACAAACATTTTGTATCTTTCTCATCTATGGGGGAAATTCTACCTAATATGATACTACTCAAACACAAGCTGATACCTATAAAGGCCCAACAAACCAGGGATAGAGCTCACTCCCATGACCAAACCTTCACTTCCCATGATGGGGTGTCACATTCAGAAACACATGATCCCCAATGTGAAACTGTAGAGGTCAGCTCCTATGATCTGTATAGAACTTCTGATGATCCTATGATTCCTTCATCCTCTTAGGAATCACTAGATTCACACACTGCATCGCTGCATGACTTCATGCATAGTGCATCAGCTACAACATTCCCCTTACCAGTTTTATATGAGATCTCGAAGTTGTAATCCTGTAAGAACTCCATCCATTGATGCTATCACAAGTTTAAGTCATGCTAGGTGAAAATGTACCTCATGATTTTATGATCATCGAAGACCAAAAATCACTCTCCTATGAGGTAATGCATTTATAACTTTAGAGAAAACACCACATAGTCAAGGCCACGTGCCAAGTCTAAAAATAATATTTTGAAAAGGCCTTATGCCAAGACACTAGTTTTTCTCAATAGACCTATTGAATCATCCAGGAGCTCTAGAGGGTTCCACTTGTCACTTACTAAATCCAATTCATTCCCCATATTAAAATTTTGGAATATAATCTAAACATTCGTATTAAAACTAGCATAAGAAATGCCGATATTTTAACTACAAACCATGAATGGTATAAAAATAGCACATCCACAGTCAAACATAACTCATTAAATAAAATATAGAAGATTTTATTATAATAAATAAAACTCAATCAGTAATAATGATGGATATTGACACAGATGAAAATAATTGGTTAAACTATTTGAGAGAAATATCCTTTTTTTCTTGATGGCATTTAAAAGTATCACTATTTATCAAGAAGCCATTTAAAAGAGATTTTTCAATCAAAGTGTCCCATAGCACTTTGAAACTTTTAAAAGAAATTTTAATTTTAAAACATTAATGTCCATATAAATAAATCCTTAAAACCATTTTTTAAAACATGGACATTAATGATAAGGATTTAGAATAATAAATCTTCAATACATTTAAAATTTTATTTTAGTTAGAATTCATAACCAAATGATATATGATTGAATAAAAATAATTGAGGTAATAAAAACCTTATAATATCATGAGAATAAAGGGATTCATGATATAATATGTCAAAGTACAGTATATACACCATATAAAAAAATGAATTGGCGCATAAAAAAAAATAAGTCTCAAAGGAATGTTAATTGAGATGAAATCCCTTGTGAAGACCAAATCATTAGGATAAGGATAAATCATTGTCATAATTATTTGTGACAAATATAAATTCACTAAATATGATTGGATACTTAATTTTAATCAATCAGAGTACATTCACACATATTCTTGTAAAAACAACACCAATGACTTGGATGTTTAACTCAATGAATGGAAATTGAGTTAAGAATACTCTTATAAAGTTCATATCGATGACTTGAGAATTTATCAATGGATTTATTATGCTGATAAAAAGTATATTCAAATAAAGGGGAGTGTAAATTACTAAATAACTAAATAAATAGCGATTTAACACATAATCATGGAGTAAAATAGTCATTGATGTTTGCGTAAAACCCAATGAGTGGAAATTGAAATTAGAAATTCTCTTACTGATTTGGTAACTTACAAAAAATACACCCAATTGAAGAAGTATCAAACAATGAAGTTGTAAATACCCATAAATTAAAGTATATTACACAAATAATACAATAATGGGAAGTATATACATCACCGAAAAGGAAATTCTGGCAATATAGCATTAATCTTAGTGGAATAAAAAGTGATATGAAAACCCCTTACCTTTTACTTCTTCTTAGTATAGGGTAGGTTAACCACCTTTATAATGGTTAAATAATTATTATTATATTATACAATAACCACATACATAAATATGATATCATATATGATCTTCTAATATTTCTTTGTTAATGATATTTCAGTAGTATCATTGTTTCGGGTGTTAACTGATTCGTTTTACTTTATATATTTTGTTATGTAAGACATGTTTTTTATGGATAGGATGTATTTGATTCATATACATAATTATATAAAGTTATTAAAAATTAATTTTAATCATCAAATAAAATTTTTTCTTGAATGGTTATGATGGGGAACAAAATCTCATTGCGTCATGGAGATAGTAAGTCATACGTACACATAAGCAACAATATCATTATATTAGTAGTGGAATCATTGTAACTGGATGATATATTATATATAAATAATCATTAAAATGTTATATTTATTATTTAAATCATTTATACTCATTACTATACCCATATAAATAATGAAGTGTTGAATAACAAAATACACCGTAATGTGGAGATGATAAGTCGTACATACGCACATATGGTGACTTTGTCATTAATTTGATGGATAGAAAAATGAATATTTTTGTACCATATTTTTAATAACATAATAGTATTTATATGTTATTGGATTTATTATTTTGGTATGGAAACAACAAGGAAATAGGAAGTGGAAGAAGAAAAGAACTTTAAAATAGGTGATGAAATTATTACCTCTTCTTCAGGTGCTTTCTTTTGATTTGATCAAAAGGGATCCTTAGGTTGGCTTTCTGATTAAATTAAGGCCTCTAGGTTCAAGTGAGGGTACTTGGGAGGATATTAGAGTAGGGGTTGGCCAAGAAAAATGTCTTTGGAGCTGTGATTTTTGGATAATGTGAAATACCATTTTATACGAGAGGTGAGGGTCACTTTTGGAAAAGCTTGAAATATTATTTTATTATAAAATAATTTTCAGTTTATAATTCCAAAAAATGGATTTATTTCGAGTATAAGGTGGGTTTGGGTCCAAATAGTCTCAACCAATAGGTTTTAGACAAGTTTAGGTCACAAAATTAACTTTATCTTTTAGATTTAATTCTTTGTTAAATAGTTTATCTTTTACCATGTCTTCTTGTATTTTTATATTAAATGGTTAATAAACTTACTATAAAATTCCAATAGAACCTCAAGTGGTTCATTAAAAACATATATACCATTATATTAGTCGTTTGGCTGCAAATTATATTTTTTGGAATATTATATCATTTAATAATATAGTATTTTTTTAAATACTCATTTATGTCAATTTTCACACTATTTAGTATTTGGTTTTTGTGAAAGTCAGAAAAACTTGATTACTTAGAAACCAATACATTAAATAAACCTAAAAATCTCATATTAACCTATAAAATTAGTGTAATGCATCAAAACTCTCAATTTACATTTATTTTGATATTTATAATATCAATTATTTTAATATTTCATTAATATGGTAATTACTGCATCATCATTGTGTCACACGTAAATATAATTATTTAATATCTAAAAATTATAATTAAAATACCATGATGTAGGAATTATTTTTATATTTCTAACGAATATTTATAGTCAAATTTATCTTATTTATAACCATATATTAAAAATGGGTTAGTTATTAAACTTTGAATTTAACACTTTTAACTCTTCTTTAAATAAAATAATAATAAATGTCCTAATAAAATAAAAGTGGATCAGAAGGATGAAATTTTATTCCTAAGATTTATTTTGGTTGAAATAAACTTATCCAATAGAATTATGACATGTGTTAGGATAATTATTATATCTTTTTTACATTTAATTAACATACTTACTTTTAACCGTGGTAAATAAAAATCAAAAGTTACTATTAACCAAAAATTATTTCATCATATTGATCCAATATTTACTTACTGATGTAAACTGTGTTTCTCTGATTTTTAAAATTCAATTCACAAAAGTTGTAAAATTATATTTTATTCAAATTTGCAAATGTGCCTAGAAGGTGAGTAAATGACGGTAAAAAGATCAATAAAATTTTATATATCTATTCTAATTATAAAATGAATTCAATGAATTATATTGTACTAATATAGGTATTATGTGTCTATTATGACTTTAAAATAAATTTAAATTAAAAATAATTATTTAAATAAAAAGTCCACTTTAAACAATAACGTAGTGTTTTTCACCATTCATCAAAAATTGAATGTTTTTAGAAAAATACCAAAAATTCATCCAAAGATAATTTTGATATTAAAAATTCAAAAATTATGTCTATTTTATCAAATTCAAAACACATAAGTAGTATTAATTATTTTTAAAAAATATTCTCGTTGTCAAAACCAAAAATCCATTTTTTAGAAGTAAAAACTATCAAAAGATTAATATGTGTTAATGTCCAATTTAAATGTAAATAAACATCCAATAACCAAAATTTAATTAAATAATAAAAATATAATCTAATTATACTTCAAAACTAACCAAATTTATAATTTAACACAGTAAATTATTTTGATTAAAAAATGTTTTTCAATTAAAATTTAGTATTTTTCACTATTCTTCAAAATATTAAAGTTATCAAAAAAGCACTGAAAATTTATCCACACTAAATTTTTATGTCTCACTTATAAAGAAGAAATTTATTTTGTCAAAATGAATATATAAAAGTGTCAAATATATGATTTAAAAAAGTGTGCGCCATTAAAAGGCTATAAAATTTCATTTTTTTTAAAAAATACTTATTTTGTCTCAAAAATTGAATTTGTTCTTATATTATATCTATGAAACACATAATATAGATTTTAAAATGGTATGGAGTATATAAAATTCCAATTTCATGTAGCGACTTGGGTTTTGGTACTAACAGACATTGGAATATTCCTAAAAATATTTCCGGGGCTTGGCGCAAAGACGGCGTGCGATTCCGAGTCCTGGTGTTCCCGGAATTAATTTTATAAAAATATTAAGTATTTTTATACCATTCATGAGGTGGGAACTAATTATCTCTTAAAATATAGCTCGGATTAGAAATTCGAGGGTACAGTTGCGTTTGGAGCATGCCGTTTACCCTAGGTAGAGTATAAATTTTACGGGCGCGAGCCTGCTGCGGAAAAAGCCACCCGTGGCATTTTTGTAAATAAATAGAAAAGATTATTTATGATTGTTGGTTTGAATAAATCTTGAACAGAGTCTTGGATCAAAATTTTGGGCCCGCCATTGCGTTTAGAATGCCGCGTTTACCCGAAGGGCAACCTAACCTTTTATGCGTTGGGAAATTTTTTTTGGGGCATAGATTGTTGGTTAATTAATTAATTAAAAAGTAAATATATAGAAAACAATAAATCCCCCACCCCAATTTCACATTGGTACATATCAGGAAGAAACACAGAAACCCCCTCTATTCTTTGCCGACAAATGCCCGAATCGAGCTAACAAAGCACTGTCGATCTCAGATCTTGAAGGGGGATGCTCTTGGATCGTGCAGTAGCAGTAGCGGAGTGTGAAAAGAGTCGGTGATATGCCAAAATGTAGGCGGTTGAGTTTTAAAATCAAGGATCCCATTTATGTGTTGTTTTACTCAAATCATCATTAGGGTTATGTAGTTCGGGTCCTGGACTTTTTGAAACATGTTTCAGATTTAATTTGGGAGCACCGGGGTGTTCCTAGTGGCTCCCGGATGTCTTCCTGTAGAAAACCTAATTTTCGGTGGTGGGATTGGCGGATTATGGAAAGGGTGGTGGCGGCACAGTGGTTTCCAGTGGCAGCATGGCGGTTTCCGGCGGCGGCATGGTGGTTTCTAGCGTGACAGGTGGTGGTCCGACCAGGATTTTCTGGGTGTTCTTTAAACCCCCGTATCTCGCAAACTGTAACTCCAATTTGTGAGCCATTTGTGGCGATGCATTCCTTTCATAGATAAAGAACTTTTGAGACCATATAGGGAATATTATGAGTCGTGTTTGTGGCTCGGGGCTATGAAACGTTGAAAATAATAATAATATTTTATTATTTTCAACTTCGACCTATTGTAACTTATACACAGAGCATCCAACTGACAGACCGTTAGTGGAATTGCGATCCAAAAGTTAAGGCACTATTTTCAAGATAGTTTTTAGGTTATTGGACTTAGAATGGGGTTTGGAACCTAGGAGACTGGTTTTGGGTGTTTACAGAGAAACGTGACTTTTTCGTCTGATGTCCGTTTTAGACAGACAGATAGTCGATCACATGTGTTTTCCTATGGGGATCGAAATGGCGTGATCTTCTTGATGAGTTTTGGGATCGAGGTGTGGTCCCCCCATATACTTTCAATGGTGAATAGTACCTTTTTCATTGGTTGTTCATTTCGGGAGAATAATTATCCCATCCTGTGTATTTTTTCACGTAGATTGTGATGGTGGCCTCAGTATAGGCCTAGGAGGTGCCCTATAACACCCTGACCCCAGTTACCCAGAGTTGGTGCATTATTACATAACATTGGAATTCTCACAAAAGTTGAAGTCTCGAATGACCAATTATTTTTGTAGTCTTGGAAACACTAGATATATTCATAAGTCTTACATTACATCATAAAGTAAAAAAACTACAACAAAATCTTGTCTTCATATCCCCTCATACTATCCTTGCAGTTCATTCATAAATTAATTCTTCACATCCTAGGAAAAATAAAAAATTGAAAGGGGTGAGCTAAGATGCTCAGTAAGGATAATAATATAGCGGAAACATACATAAATAAGAATAAACATTTAAGGCAATGTACAACTAAAACAAAATCATTTTAAACTTGGACTTCAGCATAATATTGCAAAGATAAAATGAAATAATTCCATTTACTTATTCACATGGATATTCTACTAGTTGAATAATCACACACAATATCAATAACCACTTTCATAATAATGGAACGCATAATGCCAGACTATCATAACCACATAGTCAAGGCCTTGAGCCAAGACTAAAAATAAGATTTTGTCAAGTTCTTGTGTCAAGACACTAATTTGTCTTATGAGACCTACCGATGCATCGAGGAGCTATAGTGGTCTCCACCCGTCACTTACTAAGTCCAATGCATTACTCATATGAAAATTTTGAAACATAACATAAACATTCGTATTAGAACTACCATACGAAATGTCAATACATTATCCACATACCACGAATGGTATAAAAATAGCACATCCAGAGTCAAACATAACACATTATATATAACATGGAAGATTATATTGTATCAGATTAACCTCAATCAATAATTATGAAGTATATTGACATAGATGAAAATAATCATCAAAACTATTAGAGATAAATATCCCCCTTTTTCTTGAAATCATTTAAAAGTCACACTATTTGTCAATAAGCCATTTAAAAATATATTTTTGAATCATAGTGTCCCATACCACTTTGAAACATTTAAAAGTAATTTTAATTTTAAAACCTTAATGTCCATATAAATAAATCCTTAAAAACAATTTTTAAAACATGGACATTAATGAGAAGTATTTAGAAGAATAAATCTTCAAAAGATTTAAAAATGATATTTTAGTTAGAGTTTCTATCCAAAGGAGAGAAAATTGAATACAAAAAATTGTGGTAATAAAAACTTTGTAATATCATGAGAATAAAGGGATTCATGATATACTATGTCAAATTACATTATATACACCATATAAAAGTGATTTGTTGTATAACAACAAAGGAGTCTTAATATAATTTGAGATGAAACTTCTTATAAAGATCGTATACTTAGGTTAAGGGTGAATAAATGGCATAAATATGTGTGAAAAATATAAATAAACTCAATATGATTGGATATTCAGTGTAAATCAATCATAGGACATTCACACATTTTCTTGTAAAGACAACACCAATGAATTGGATATTTAACACAACAAATGGAGATTGAGTAAAAATTACTCTTATCAAGTTCATATAGATGACTTGAGAAATTATAAATGGAGTGATTATGTGTATCAGAAGTATATCCACATAAAGGGGAGTGGAAATTATGACATAATAAAATGAATAGTGATTTCACACATAATCTTGGAGTAAAATAATCAATGAAGTATACGTAAAGCCGAATGAATGGAAATTGAAATTTCAAATTCCCTTATCGATTTGGTAACATAAAAAACATACACCCATGGAAGAAGGATAATACAATGATTATGTAGATATCTACATATTAAATTATATTACACAATGAATACAATCATGGGAAGTACACACACCATGTGCAATAAATAAGTGGTGAACAAATAAAATCTCACGGAATTAAAAGTGAGATAAGAAACCCCTTACTTTTTACTTTTCCCTTGGTCAAGGGTAGCTTAGCCTCCTGTATAATGTCGAAATAATTTTATTTTAAGTATCCAAGAATAATATACATTAATATGATACCATATATTATCTTTTAACATTTCTTTGTTAATAATATCTTTGTATTATCATCGTTTTGGGTGTTAACTTACACATTTTGTTTTATATGTTTTGTTACATAAGTCATTTTTGTTATGGATATGTAGTATCTTATTCATATAAAGAATTATATTAAGTCTTTAAACATTATTTTTAAACTTAAAATGAGATTTAGACTTGTATGGATACAATGGGGAATGAATCTCATCGCGTTCGTGGAGACGGTAGTCCGTACGTACGCACAAGAAATAATATCATTCTTTTGATATTTAAATCATATATAATTGCATGTAATATCATATATACAGAATCATTATCATGTTAAATTTATTATTTACATGAATTACACATCATTATTATACCATCTAAATAATAATGTTTTGAATAACAATTACACCATGATGTGGAGACAGTAAGCTGTACATACGCACGTATGATGACAGGTCATTCAAAGGATGGATAGAATTCTGAATATTGTTGTACCATATTTATAATAACATCACAGTTTATAGAAGATACTAGAGTTATTATTTTATAATGGAAATAACAAAGAAAGAAGAAGTTGAAGAATAAAGGAACTTGAAAGAGGGTGGTGAAAACGTTACCTCTTCTTCGGTTTCTTCCTTTTGATTTGATCAAAAGGGCTCCATAGGTTGGCTTTATGATCAAACTAAGGCCTCTAGGTTGAATTGAGAGAATTTGGAAGGATATTTGGGAAGATTTTGGCCGAGCCAAAAGGCTTCATAAGTGTGAGGAGTTGGTTAGAAGTGGTGTCCTTTTAAAAGGGAGAGGAGGGGCTCTTTAGAAAAAACTTAAAGTATTAATTTATAATAAATTCATATTAGGTTTATAATGGATCCAAAGTGGATTATTAAATTTCTAAGGTGGTTATGGGTCAAAAACCACCCAACCAATATATTTTATACAGGTTTTGGTCATATAGTAACCTTATATTTTAGATTTAACTCTTAGTTAAATAGTTTGACATTTATCACGTCTCTTTGTATTTTTATATTATATAGTTAATAAACTTACTATATACTTCCAATTGACGCCCAAGTGGTCCATTAATGATACACCTATCATTATATAATTCCTTTTTCTGAACATTAGATTTTTAGGAATATAATATCAATTAATAAGATAATATTTGTTTTGAAAAACACTTTTATGTCAATTTTTACCCTATTGGATATTTTGTTTTTGATAAATTCATAACAACATTATTACTTAAAATAAAATTCATATAACCAATAATAATATGTCATATTAACCTAGAAAATTATTTTAATTCATAAAAAGTCTCAAATTACATTTATTTGGATATTTATAATATCAATCATTTTAATATTTCATTAACTTAATAATTACTGCATCAAAATTGCATCATAAATAAATTAAATTATTTAATGTATAAAAATTATAAATAAAATAAAATTATGTAGGAAATATTTGTAACTTTCTTATGAATATTTACAATCGAATTTATCTTATGTATAACCCTATATTGAAAATGTTTTAGTAATTAAACATTGATTTTAACTCTTTTAACTCTTCTTTAAATTAAATAATAATAAATGTCCTAATCTAATCCAAGTGGACCTAAATGATAATATTTTATTCCTAAGGTTGTTTTTGGTCGAGATACACTTGTCCAATAGAATTAGTACATGTTTTAGGGTAATATTAAAATCATTTTTAGCCTTAATTACCCTATTTACTTTTAACCGTGGTAAATTAAAGTAAAAAAGTTACTAATCACCAAAAATTATTTTCATCTCATTGAACCACATTTTACTCGTTGATATTAACTGTGTCTCTTGGATTTTTGAAATTTCACTCACAGAAGCCATAAAATTATGTTTTATGTGAATTTCCAAATTCTCCTAGGAGGTGGGTAAAAGACGGTGAAAATTTCCATAAAATTTTTATATATCTAAAATTATTCTAAACTAACTCCAATGAATTAAATTGAACTTATATAGGTATTATGTATCTATTTTTACCTTAATCAAATTTAAATTAAAAATTAATTATTTAAATAAAAATTTGTTTTTAAACTATAACTCAGTGTTTTTTCACTATTCATCAAAACTTGAAAGTTTTCATAAAAATACCAAAAATTCACCCTAAGCTAATTTCGATATTATGAATAAAAAAATGAAGTCCATTTTGAAAGATAAAATTTATAAAATTTCAAAAAGTAGGTATTACTATTCATAATGGCTAGTTTGATTGGTTGTGGTGTGTGTTAGAACTTGAAGTTGCATACAACACATGCTATTGAATTATTCAAAGGGAAACGTACGATGGAAGCTTGGGGTGTTACATGCCTAGTGTGGCAATGTTGAGGGTCACTCGGGTCAACAACATTTGGACCAGCTGTGGTTGACTATACTCCCTTTGTTCATTCTTATGAGGGTTTATGTGGCATTACAACCTTAGTATAGATTTTTGATTACCTCGATAGAATGAATTTTTGATAGAGTTGTGGCATCCCTCCGGTGGGTTCAGAGCGGGAACCTCTATCTTCGCTTCCCTAGATCCGGTTCTTGGTATCGCTATGACTGCTTATCCACTGGTGGCGATCCCCTATCTACCAGGTTAATCCCGTAGGGTTTGAGGCATCATCAGGAATATGATCCCCTACATAGTGGGCCGTGCATAGTAGGATTGTGGCATAATCAGTTATATGATCCCATACTCAACATGTGGTTATAGTTGGGTTGTGGCATCGTTGTTTATTTGATACACTACCCAACGCGTGGTTTTGGTTGGGTTGGTGCATCATCGGTTTGATCCCCTACACCATGAGTTAAACCAAATAATGTTTTTGATATCACCATGACCACCTTTACACAGGTCATGATCCTCTATCTGAGTGGTGTTATCTTAAGAGCACCAAATCGGGTTGTGGTATCCCCCAGTGGTTCTTGGGAGTGATCCCCTCTATGTGAGATCTTTGAGATTCTAGAGTGGGTTCTTGTATCCCTTAGAGGACCCTAGGAGTGACCCCCTATCTAAAGAGATTGGTGTTTCCGTGCCTTCAACATTGTGTTCTTTGTGATGATGTCTAATGCGCGGGTTCTCTCGGATGGGCCATCTAGGATGGTGGTGTGAGGCCCGATAGAGTGTATCTCTCGAACGCGTGTCATCTTGGTTGACTGAGCTCGTGGACTGTGTTCTCATGGATTGCCTAAGCCTTAGAGAGTTGAGTAGAACCTATCGCTGGTAATGAGTTTGGAACCTCGTGAGGCTTGGTGCGTGAAATGAGCATATCTGGTTTTTCATGGTATATGTATGGGAATATATCTGAGAGGGTGTTCATGGTGTATGTATGCGAATAAACCTGAGATGAGCTGACTAGTCATGTTTAGCTGAGGATGGTTTTGAGGTGGAGTTTCTCTCTCATTTGGGTTCCCTCTGGCTGGGATGAGCAGACTGTTTCCTTTCAGTTGATCCCTTTTATTTTGGGGTATTGGGGTACCTACTGAGTATTTTATACTCACCCCTGCATGGGCTTTTCCCGCACATGTTTGTATCTTGTGCATACTACAGGCCTCTCGACGGAGTCCCATGAGGACCCAGAGTAGTCAGAGCTTTGTGAGCGACAATGTATGGGGTGTTTACCAGTGCTTTCCCAAGGAGATTACCGGCAGGTTCTTTTGACAGCGATCCCCTCATTATGAGGAGGTTGGATTGTTTTGTAGTTTTCTTTTTGTGGTCCATGTATTTTCCCTTTTTTTACTTCTATTTCACTCTGGTTTGGGATATATGTATGCATGCATTTTCTTTTTAGTTTTATATATCTATACACTATTTCATGGAGGTGTATATGGGTGTGTGTGTGTACAGGTGCCTTAGGCTAATGCCTCCCACCAGTGTGATAGACAACTCAGCACTAGTTTCCAACCCCTGGCCTATTGGAGGCATGCTAGGGGAGTTACGGATCGAGTCCCATTGGGTCAGGTCATGATAGAGTGGTATCAAAGGAGGTTCCACCTTTGGGATCTTTGAGTGTAGGTGGTCGAGCTGTGAGATTTGTTTGGGTTGCATAGTAGAAGTGTTAGAATGTTTTGAGTTTGTCTTTCAGACTAGGGACTTCAGTGTTGGTGTAGTGGCTGACATAGCTATTCACCAGGACTCTGATAACCTTTCTTTCAACTCGATACATTATGACATTAGTCGCAACGACATAAAGGTACATGCATCATATAAGACTGGGTTTTGGGTTTCCCTTGTTCTTCTCAAGTCATCTCCCTAGATATACACTTTGATCATTGTGCGTCTTGATTGTATAGAAGGATGCCTCCACAATGACAACCAGAGAGGGTTTTGAAGTAGGATTGTGGTGACGATCCGCTCTGTGTAGAGGTTTTGGACCCGGGTGCAGGTTCTGAGGCTGGACTTTCAGGTGGTCTGGCAGTTGAGCTAGCACCTGTTGAGCAGCTAGTTGTGTTGGTAGTGTAGGATGAGGTTGCGCACAGGCTATGTGTGATGCACAAGTTCCAGAGGCAGCGACCTATGAGGTTCTGTGGTGATCCAGACCCTCAGGCATCTGGTGACTAGCTTGAAGTTGTCACCCATGTTTTCCTCCTAGTGAGGACTCCTCTAGATCATATGGTTGTCCTAGAGGAGAGAATTCTTCCTGGTCCGGCCGGGAAATTATGGAGTTTGGTGTCACAGTCCCACGATTATGAGATGCTCACATGGATTGAGTTTGAGCATCTCTTCAAAGAATTGTTCTATCCGGTGACACTATGGTCAGTGAGGATCCAGGAACTTCTACAGCTTTGGTAGGAGAGCATGACTCTGTCAAAGTAATTAGAGAGGTTTATAAACCTATCACGCAACTCCCTGGATATGGTTCAAAACTAGTTTTTTAGGACTCAAACCATTGAGCAAGACCTATGCATAGTCATCTGGGAATGTGTGGTTTCCTTGTGCTTGCCCAGCTATGCTGGAGTGCTAGAGCGAGCCTTACTGGTAGAGAGATTTCTGGCTAAGCAGATTCAGCCCGTCAGTGCTGGGCATGTAGCAGTTGAGACCTTGGAAACTGGTAGCCAATGGTTGGTATAGGGGTATGGACATGCCCGACATTTCAGGAGGAGACTCAGGACGGTGGATCTGATGCTTAGGGCTCTCAGGATGATTTTGGTCTGTCGTAGGAGAGGTGATGTTACACTTTTGACAGTTAGGGACATCTTGATAGAGATTGATGGACCTTTCATGATACTGAGATGGATTCGGTAGATAAGATGACTTGGCAGAGGCAACGTCTTGATTTTTGAGGTCCTAAGGGCGACATACATGGAGATAGAGCTCGTGCAGCAGTGGGAAGTGGTAGGCGGTATCAGATGCCACCACCACCCCCCCCAGGTGGTCCATGGAGAGCTCAAGGAGCTGGGGGTGATGGTGGGGATAACTATGTTCCTTCGAGGTTATTGAACTAGTGGATCCATGGGTGGATGGAGGTATGATTTGTGTCCTTCCTACTTCTATAGTATTTTTGATAGACACTTTTTAGCAGTACTCTTTCCTTTCAGTTTCTTTCTCGAGTTCTGTTCAGGGAATTGGTAAGACCTTGTGTGGGATTTGTTCGATGTGTTTTGAATGCATGAGGAAGAGGTATCCTTCCCCCACTAAGACGCATTTTCATGATGCGATTAAAACAGTGCAGGTTAGTCAGTACCGCCCAAAGCGGATAGTGTCGAGGTGTGGTGGACAAGTCCCTTTGACTTATGCATTTGGGCAAGGTTTTGTGTTGGAAAACTCACTGGTGCGAGAGACCCAGTTGATAGTTCAGTTTCATCCCTTGTTCTTATAGATTTTCATAGAAAAAAATTATAAGGTGGGGAGGATTTAGTGACTTGGGAATTGTCCCGGACAGACTTTGAAATATCCCTACAAATATTTCCAGATCTAGGAGTGAAGACGACGTACGATTCTGAGTCTCGTTGTGCCCGAAATTAATTTTATAAAAATATTAAGTATTTTAATAATATACACGTAGTGGGAATGAGTTATCGCTTAAATCGTAGCTTGGATAGGAAATCTGAGCACACGGTTGCGTCCAGAGTGTGCCGTTTACCATAGGCAAGGTGTAAAATTTGTGGGCATGAGCCTGCTTTGGAAAAAACCACCGGTGACATTTTGATAAATAATTGGAAAAGTTTATTTCTGAGCATTGGCTCTAATAACTCCTAAACAAAGTCTCAGATCAAAATTATGGGCCCTCTGTTGTATTCAGAACTCCGTTTTTACCCTAGGGGTGACCTAAACTTTTCTGCTTTGGGAGGTTTTCTCGAGGGGCATAAATTGTTGGTGAATTAATTAATTAAAAAGTAAATAAATAGAAAACAATCAATACCCCCCCCCAATTTCACAGTAGTGTGCTTCAGGAGGAAACACAAAAACGTCCCCCATTCTTCACCGATGAACGACCGAATTGAGCAAACAAAGCAACATCGATCACAGATCTTGACGGCGGACCCTCTTCGATCATGCAGCAGCATCAGCAGAGTGTGCAAAGCGTCGATGATCTGCCAAATGGTAGGCGGTTGAGTTTTAAAATCTTAGATCTTGTTTATACATTTGTCCCATAAAATATTCATAAGGGTGGTGTAGTTCGTGTCCTGAAATTTCCAAAACATGTTTTGGATTTAATTTTGGAGCACCGGGGTGTTCCCAATGGCTCCTGGAAGTTTTCCGTTGGAAAACTCGGTTTCATGTAGAGGCCATGAAGGATTCCAATGAGGGTGGAAGCAATGTGGTGGGCAGTTTTTGGCAGTGGCGCGACTATTTCCAACTGTGGCACAGCGGTTTATGGTGATGGCAGTGTTGTTTCCGACGAGACATGCGGTGGTCCGGCCACGATTTTCCAGGGGTTTTTTAAACCCCCATAACTCAAAAACCGTAACTCTGATTTTCAAGCTGTTTGGGGTGACGAAATCCTTACATCGATACAGAACTTTTGAGAACATTTAGGGAATTTTATGATTCATTTTCAGGATTCGGGGCTATGGAAAGTTGAAAATAATAATAATATTTTATTATTTTCAACTTCGACCCGCTGTAACTTTTACACAGAGCATTCGATTGATACGGCAACAGTGGCATTGTGATCATGAAGGTAAGGCAGAATTTACAAGATAGTTTTCAGGTACTGGGACTGAGAATGGGTTGTGGGACCCATGAGGCTAGATTTGGGTGTTTACGGAGAAAGGTGGCTTTTTTGTCTGACATCCCTTTTAGATGAAAAAATAGAAAATCCCGTGTGTTTTTCTGTGGGGATCACAACTATGTGATCGTCTTGATGATTTTTGGGATTGAGGTGTGGTCCCCACATAGGCTTGCTATGATGAATAGTAAATTTTTCATCGACTGTCCTTTTCTAAAAAAAAAGTTGCATATCCTATGTGTTTTTCCGCTTAGATCATGATGGTGGCCACGATATAAGCCTAGGAGGTGCATAGTGTGGCGATGTTGCAGGTTGCTCAGTTTAGCAATGTTTGGACCAGCATTGGTTAAGTTTACTCCCTTGTTTTGTTCCCATGAAGTTTTCTTGGCATTACAACCTTATTATAGGTTTGTGATCCCATTAATAGGATGAATTTTTGATATAGTTGCTACATCCCTCCGGTGGGTTTGGAGTAGGATCCTCTAGCTTCGCTTCCCTAGTTTAGGATATTGGTATCGCTATGACCGCTTATCCACGGGCGTTGATCCCCTATCTAGCAGGTTAATACCACAGGGTTTGAGGAATCATCGGGAATATGATCCCCTATGTAGTTGGCCGTGCATAATAGGGTTGTTGCATCATCAGGTATATGATCCCCTACTCAACATGTGGTTATAGTAGGGTTGTGTAATTGTTGGTTATACGATCCCCTACTCATCGCATGGCTTCGGTAGGGTTGGTGCATCGTTCGTTTGATACCCTACATCACTAGTTATACCAGATAGGGTTCCGATATCAATGAGACCACCTTTACTTGGGTGATGATCCTCTATCTGAGTGGTGTGATCTAGGGGGAACCAAATTGGGTTGTGGTATCCCCCAGCAGTTCATAGGAGTGATCCCCTATCTGTGAGATCTTTAAGTTACCGGAGTGGGTTCTTTAATCTCCTAGAGGAACCTAGGAGTGATCCCCTATCCGTGGAGTTTGGTGTTTCCTCTATTTCAGCGTGGTGTTCTTAGTGATGATGTCCTATGAGATTGTACTCTCAGATGGTCCATCTAGGATAGTGGTGTGAGGCCCGATAGAGTGTATCTCTCAGACGCATGTCATCTAGGATGATAGAGCTCCTGGAGTGTGTTATCCTGGTTTGTGTAATCCTCAGTGCTTTGAGTAAAACCTGTTGCTGTTTTTGAGGTCAGAACCTCATGAGGCTTTGTACGTGAAATGAGTATATCCGTTTGTGCATGGTAGATGTATGGGAATATACCTGAACATATGTTCATGGTGTATGTATGGGAATACACTTGAGTTGAGCAGACTAGTCATGTTTAGCTGAGGATGGTCTTGAGATGGAGTTTCTCTCTCATTTGGGTTCCGTCTAGCTGGGAGGAGCTAACTATTTCCTTTCAGTTTCTCCCTTTCAATTTGGGGGTTTTGGGTTCCCTAATGATTATTTTATACTCAGCCCTACATGGGCTTTACCTGCACATGTTTGTGTCTTATGCATAACAAATTCATTTCGATAGAGTCCCAGGAGGACCCGGAGCAGGCAGAGCTTTATGAGCAAGACTGTCTGGGGTGTTTACCAGAGCTGTGCCGAGGAGCTTACCGGTGGGTGCTTTTGACATTGATCCCCTCATTCTGAGAAGGTTGGAGGCATTTTTAGTTTTCTTTTAGTGGGCCCTGTATTTTCCCTTTTGTACTTATATTGCAATGTTGGTTATGATAGATGCATTCATGAATTTTGTTTTCATTTTTATATATCTTTACACTATTTCATGGAGGTGTATGTGGGTGTATTTGTATAGGTACATTAGGCTAATGCCTCCCATCAGTATGACAGCCTACTCAGCGCTGGTCACCAGCCTCTGTCCTATTGGAGGCGGGCTGAGGGAGTCGTGGATCGAGTCCCGTTGGGCTCGGTCATGAAAATTCAATTAATACTATTCATAACCATTTTTTGAACAGCTATTTTGGTAAGTTGTGGTGCGCGCAGACTCGGTGTTGTGTGTATCACAAGCTATTGAATTACTTTAAAGAAAATAACTTAATATGAAATATAGGGGTGCTACGTTATTTCCCCATTTTGGAAATTGTGTCCTCGCAATTTTAAAATTAGTCTTGGGAACTTAATTGAAAGTCCCACATTAGAAGAAGATTTAATAAAAATATCACTTTAAAAGAAAGAAATAGAAGAAAAAAGGTCACCCGAGATAACCCATATTAGGATTCAATGTAGGAAAACATGGATATGGAAGATAAACTAAGTGTCAAGTTCTAATGGAGAGTGATATAAAACATGATTAGTAGAAGGTTAACAACAAGAAAACCATAAACTTGTGATGGATTAAATAGTCATTAGTTTCCTAGTAGGAAATGTAAATGGACAATGCTATTTTTTGTTTTACGTTACATTTCATAATGTTGAGGAATTTATTTATGATATTGACTAAGAACCTAAAAAGATATACTTACTTTTTAAGTAGATTTTCATCCTTTAATAAATTTCTACCACTAAATCATCTTTTCTCCAAACAATGAGTATTCAAAATGACTTGGTCACACCTAAAGTTCTAGAATCAACTTCTAGAGAAAAACATAATCCACAAAGGTTGAACTATATATTTCCCTTGACTTTATAGATTAATCAAAACTAAATGGATAATACAAGGTCGAATAATCCACAAAATTAATAATTCTTTATAGAAAGAAATACTAACCATAATTTGCAAAATTAAACAAATAATACCCAATGTTCAATAAATACCATTCAATAAACAATTGTCCTTAAAATCCTTCAATACAATCCAAACTAATATTGAAACCCAAATCTTGGAAGAATTTAATCACATAGACTTTCATAATAAACCTTAACATTTATCTCTAAATAACATCAACTACTCTTTAAGTATCATACAAAAGTAAAATTTACCATATAACATATTCTCTATTATAGGTTAATAATTTCTATTAATAACATGAATCTCTATAAAAAACATAGGCTCTCCCAAAATAAAAAAAAACCACCATTACTCCTCAAATGAAATCCCATAGTATTCTATTTTTCGTAGGCATACAGTGTTCCCAAAAACGTGAATGTCTTCCAAAATAAAATTTATCATTTAATCACCAAATCATTTTCCTATGCTAAGTATATACATTTGATAAAACATAAGATCCAAAATGAACATATTATTGATCAATAAAATCATTTAACTAAAAAGAATTAGTCGCACTAACCCGGGACTTCACATAGTCTAGTGGTAGGTGATAAATCTCAGTCTCACCTTGGTTGCGGGTTTGATTCCTACAGATTTTTCTGTCATGACGGGTTGTCACATGGTCCGTGTGTTGTCCTTTTTCAAAAATAAAATTTTATAACATTACCAAAATGAGATAAATTTATCAAAATAACCAAAACATAATTTATCCACAAATGTTATCTCATACCTCACATTTTCATCCCAAAATTTAACAACCTATAATTCCCTCAAATTCAAGGATCATATAAACCCGAATGGTTCTATATAACTATATCCAAAAAAGAAAACAAAATTCTTCCTCAAATAGTGTTTTCACATAACAAATTTTATGGTTACACATACAAGAGAAATGTCTTCCAAAGTAACCCCATCAACAACGAGCATTAGAATTTTTTAAAAAATTTCCATCCATTTATTTCCACATATGTTCTTCCTTAAACTAGTGGTTATCCTATGAAATAGGTAATTGACTCAGGTAATGCCTAGGTCCCCTATATTTATAGAAAATGACTGTAAATAGATTCTCAAGATCATTTTTATTTTCTTCATTATTACTCTTTATTTTTCTTCAGAAATTCTTTACATTATGTCCTTCTTTCCCACACAAAAATCATTTATTTGTTCCATTGAGACAATTTCTTTGGTGTCTCCTTCCACATTTCCATCATGATAGAAATTGAGAATTATTTTCCCCATAGTTTCCACTATTAGAGCTCTTATCATTCTTCGCCTTTCTCTTCTTTGTTGAGTTTGGGAGTTGGTTAATGTATATATTGTCGAACATATTTTTGGAAACCTAATTAGGCATTAAAACTATATCTTTTACCCATATCAACATTCCATTTAGTTTTTCAATTCCACTATCATGACCACTTTGTACATCATGTTCAATGTTACTATGACTTCCTTGGAATCAATCAATTGACTAAAACCATAAAACATAGTGTGAGTAACAATAGTCATAAAATAATTTACAGAATTTCATGACACATTATTTTCAATCTAAAGAACCTTAGTATTAACAAAAGTTATTTATTCTCATATAATATTAAAATCCTTCAAATCAGTTTGTAATGAAAATGTGAATTATCTTAATCATATCCCCTGGGAGTGTCGTAAGCAAGAGTGCAACAATACCCATTATCGTGCACCAATTCCCATTCGAGTCTAACATAAAGTGGTGGTTTCAGGTTTTACCCCTAGGTACATATGTGCTAGAGCCACCTCTACATACTTGTATCCCGAATGGGATGTATTGTTTGGAAAAACCATAAATATTTACATTTCCAAAATATTTGGATGTTCTTCTATAATAATTCTCAAATTCTATCTGAGGGTAGTGTTCTCTAATAAGAGTTTTTTTAAATCTTGCTTCCAAGGTTTGTAATAAACTTTCTTTGATACCAACTATAACACCCCTACCATAGTTACCCAGATTCAGTACATTATTCCATAACATTGGCATGATCATAGTAGATCAATTATGAAAATACTGATTAGTTTAGTAGTCTTGGAAATACTAGATACATACATATATTTTACATTACATCCTAAAATAATGAAAAACAACATCGTGTCCCATTTGAGGACACTCATATCCTTTGTCCTATCCTTTCAGGTTAATAATAATTTACTTATTCACATACTGGGAAAAAGAAAACATCAGAAAGGGGTGAGGTCAAATGCTCAGTAGGGATAACAATATAGCGGAGACCATTATAAATAAGCATAAACATTTAAGGCAATATATAAGACTAAAAAACAAGCGTTTTAAACTTAAACTTCAGTATAATATGGAAAAAATAAATCAAATAAATCAATTTAATTATTCACATGGATATTAAACTATTCGAATAATCACATGTGATATCAATAGCTAATTTAATAATGATAGAATGCATAATGTTGGACATCATAACCATATTGTCAAGGCCTCATGCCAAGACTACAAATAATATTTTGTCAAGGACTTGTGGAAAGATACTAGTTTTCTCATGAGACCTACCGATGCATCGAGGATATATATAGGTCTCCACCAATTAGTTTCTAAATCTAATACATTCCTCATACGAAAAGGTCAGAACATAATCTAAACATTTGTATTAAAACAGGACGATGCAATGTAAATATTATAACCACAAACCATGAATGGTATAAAAATAGAACATCCACCATCAAGAATAACTCATTATATACAATATGAAAGATTTTTTTATAATAAATTGACCTCAATAAATAATAATTATGGATATTGACATAGATAAAAATAATCAGTAAAACTATATGAGAGAAATACCCCTTTTTTCTCGAAAACATTTAAAAGTATCACAATTTATCAAGATTCCGTTTAAAAGAGATTTTTGAATAAAAGTGTCCCATAAAACATTGAAACTTTTAAAATAAATTTTAATTTTAAAACATTCATGTCCATATAACTAAATCCTTAAAACAATTTTTTATAACATGGACATTAATGAGAAATATTTTAAAGAATAAATCTTTAAAACATTTAACATATTATTTTAGTTAGAGTTCCTAACCAAATGAGAGACACATGAATAAAACTAATTTAGGTAATAAAATCCTTATAATATCATGATAGTAAAGGGATTCGTGATATACTATGTCAATGGATAGTATATAGACCATATAAAAGTGAATTGGTGCATAAGAACAAAGAAGTTCCAATGGAATGTAAATTGAGATGAAATCCATTATAAAGAATGTATCCTTAGGTTAAGGATAAAAAAATGACATAATTATGTGTTAAAAACATAAATACACACAATATGATTGGATATTTAGTGTAAATAAATCATAGTAAATTCACACATATTTTTGTAAAAACAACACCAATGACTTGGATGTTTATCTCAATGAATGGAAATTGAGTTAAGATTACTCTAATCAAGTTAATACAGGTGAATTGAGAATCTATCAATGGGGGTTATTATGTGTATAAAAAGTATATCCACACAAAGGGGAGTGTAAATTACTACATAAATAAATAAATAGTAATTTCATACATTATCATAGAGTAAAATAATCAATGAAGTTTGTAAAACCCAATGAGTTGAAATTGAAATTATAAATTCTCTTATCGATTTGGTAACATAAAAACATACACCCCCTGAAAGAAGGATAATAAAATTAAATTTTAAATACCCATAAATTAAATTATATTACACAAATAATACAATCTTGGGCATTACATACACTACACAAAAGGGAATAGTGGCAAATATAGCATGAATCTCACTGGAATAAAAATTGAGATGATAACACCTTACCTTGTACTTTTACTTAGTAGAAGGCAGGTTAAAATATTTTATAATGGTGAAATAATTGTTATTATATTATAAAATAACCACATTAATAAATATGATATCATATATGATCGTTTAATATTTCTTTGTTAATGATATTTCAGTAGTATCATTGTTTTGGGTGTTAACTGATTCATTATCCTTTATATGTTTTGTTACGTAATTCATGTTTATTGTGGATAGGATGTATTTTATTTATATCTAGAATGATATTAAGTTTTTAAAAATTATTTTTAATCATCAAATGAAAATTACTCTTTAATGGTTATGATGGGGAATGAAATCTCATCACGTCGTGGAGATGGTAAATTGTGCGTATGCATGAGCGACAATGTCATTCTATTAGTGGTGAAATCATTAGTAATTGGATGGTATATTATATATAATGAATCATTAACATGTTATATTTATTATTTACATCATTTATACTCATTATTATACCCATCCAAATAATGAAGTGTTGAATAACAAACTACACCACGACTTGGAGACGGTAAGCCATACATACACACGTATGGTGACTTTTTCATTCATATGTTGGATAGAATAATGAATATGGTTGTACCATATTTATAATAACATAATATTATTTATAAGGTACTGGATTTATTATTTTTGTACGGAAACAACAATGAAAGAGGATGTGGAAGAATAAAATAATTTTGAAAGAGCTCATGAAGTTATTATCTTTTCTTCGGGTGCTTCCTTTTTATTTGATCAATAGAGCCCCTTAGGTTGGCTTTATGATCAAAGTAAGGACACTAGGTTCAGGTGAGTGTAGTTTTGAGGATATTTGAGTAGGTTTTGGCCAAGGAAAATGGCTTTGGAGGTGTGGTTTTGAGAGAAGGGTAAGTACCGTTTTATAAGAGAGGTGTGGGTCACTTCAGAAAAAACATGAAATGTTATTTTATTTTAAAACCATTTTCAGTTTATAACAGGTCCAAATGGATTTATTTCCAGAATAAGGTGGGTATGTGTCTAAATACTCTCATCCAATTGGTTTTATACAAGTTTAGGTCACCATATTAACCTTATCTTGTAGATTTAATTCTTAGTTAAATAGTTTAACTTTTACCATGTCTTCTTGTCTTTTAATATTACATGGTTAATAAACATACAATAAAATGGAATGAGAACCTCAATTGGTTCATTAATGACATATATATAATTATATAAGTCCATTTTCGGAACCTTATAATTTTATAAATCTTATATCACTTAATAATATAGTATATGTATTAAATACTCATTTAGATCAATTTTGACACTATTTTGTATATGGGTTTTGTGAAAGTCGAAAAACTTTATTACTTTGAAAAAAATACATGAAATCAACCCTATCATGTCATATTAAACTATAAAATTCTAGGAATACATCAAAAGTCTCAATTTACATTTATCTTGATATTTATAATATAAATTATTTTAATCTTTCATTAATAAGGTAATTACTATATTATCATTGTGTCATAAATAAATTTAATTATTTAATGTATAAAAATTATAAATAAAATACCATAATGTAGTAAATAATTTTATCTTTATAATGAATATTTATAGTCGAATTTATATTATATATAACCCTATATTAAAAATTATTTAATTATTAAACATTGAATTTAACACTTTTAACTCTTCTTTAAATGAAATAATAAAAAATGTCCTAATCTAATACAAGTGGATAAAATAGATCATATTTTATTAATAAGGTTGATTTTGGTCGAAATAAACTGATCCAATAGAATTAGTATTTGTGTTAGGGTAATTATAATGTTATTTTTACATTTAATTACCTTATTTACTTTTAACCGTGGTAAATAAAATTCAAAAGTTACTATTCACCAAATATTATATTCATCCTATTGAAGAAAATTTTAAAAACTGATTTCAACCATTTTTCTGGGATTTTTTACAATCTATTCACAGAAGTCAAAAAATTATGTTTTATTCAAATTTGCAAATGCGCCTAGAAGGTGATTAAAAGACGGTAAAAAGTTCAATAAAATTTTATATATCTAATATTATTATAAAATGGATTCAATTAATTAAAATAGAATAATATAGGTATTATGTATCTATTTTGACATTAAAATAAATTTTAATTAAAAATAATTATTTAAATAAAAAGTTGGATTTAAACAATAATGTATTGTTTTTCACTATTCATCAAAAATTTATAGTTTTTAGAAAAATACCAAAAATTAACCCAAAGATAATTTTGATAATCCAAATTCAAAAATGATGTCTATTTTTTCATATTTAAATCATTGAATTTGTAATAATCAATTTTAAAAAATATTCTCGTTGTCAAAAACAGAAAGTGGGTTTTTGAGAAGTAAAAACTATCAATAGATTTATATGTGTTTAGGTCTAATTTAAATGTAAAATTACTTCCAATGACCAAAATTAGATTAAATGATAAAAATAAAATCTCATTATACTTCAAAACCATTAACATTTATAATTTAACATTACGAATTATTTTTATTAAAAAGGTTGCTTTCTATTAAAATTTAGTATTTTTCACTAATCATAAAAATAAGAAATTTATCAGAAAAGCATGGAAAATTTATTCAAACTAAATTATTATGTCCTGATTCTAAATAAAAAGTTTATTTTGTCCAATTTAATATATAAATGTGTGAAATATTAGATTTAATAAAGGGTTTCCCATTAAAAGGCAGTAAAATTGCATTTTTTTTAAAATACGTCTTTTGTCTAAAAAATGAATTTGTTCTTATATTATGTCTAAGAAAAACATAATATGTATGTTAAAATTATATAGATTATATAAAATTCAAAATGTAGTTAACACTATTCATAACATTTTTTTAAACTTCTGTTTTGGTAAGTCGTGGTGTTCCCGAACTTGGTGTTGCGTCTAGCGCATGCTATTGAATTACTTTAAGGAAAATAACTTACTATGAAATATTGGGGTGTTACATCAAGGATACAACATTACCCATGAAAAAGACTTATCTATCCCAAAACTCACACTTGGACAACTTCCCAAACCACTGTTGTCGATGAAGAACTCCCAAAATAGCATGCAGATGCTCTGTATTCTCCTCCTCAGATATGAAGTACATAATGATTTTGTCAATGAAGACCACCAAGAACATATCAAAAAACTCACAGAACATAATGTTAATCAACCCCATGAACAAAAATCGAGAATTATTCACACTGAATGGCATCACAATGAACTCGTAATTCCCATGAAAGAAACAAAAAAAAATCTTCGGAGTAACCTCAACCTTCACACGCATATGATGATATCCTAAATGAAAATTGATCTTCAAGAACCAAATTGAACCCTCCAATTTATGAAAAAAATCATCAATACCTGGAAGAGGATAGCAGTTTTTCACTATCACTTGGTTCAATCAATGATAATTGACACACAACCACAAACTACCATCAGCCTTCTTTACAAAAAAACTGGCACATCCCATAGTGACACACTCAACCGAAAAAAACCCTGCTATAAAATGCCATCGAGCAGTATATGAAGATCTCACAACTTAGAAGGCGTCATCCTATATGGATACATCGAGATAGTAGATGCACCTGGCTGTATCTCGATCTCGAAGTCATTTTCTGATCGCGAGGGAAATGATATAACCTATTATGTAAAAACACCAACGTACTCTTCAATGACCTAGGGAAACATTGAATGTTGAACCTCTAATGAACTTTGAATCAGATCAGCCATTATGGATGACAAAGAAGAAACTTTCCTCTGAACCATCATAGGGTATCTCTCTCTCCAACAAACACCGCTGGCTCTCTATCCGCATCGAAGAGAACCACCTTCCTTATGAAGAAATCCACAGTAGCCTGAACCGAATATAACCAATCCATGTTAAGGAAAACATCTTATGGTTTATAAGAAAATATATGAAATCTCCCCCAGAGCATTTCTACCCCAACACTAACTCATAGTCTCTAAATACTTCATGTAAGTCATATCAAACTCCAACTGACGTTGTCAATGCTAAGTGAACAGGAAGCCTCTCTACCTCAAGCCCCAATTCATGGACAAGGCTAGCTGATATAAAGGAGTGTGTCACTCCTGATTCAAGAAAGGGCTACACCCAACTAGAAAACAAGAATAGGTTACCTCAAACAATGTCTAGATCGCATGGTACAAGCAATTATAAAGCATTATGTCGACCATGACCTGCTCCTTTCCCTCTCTAACCCTATTTTCAACCACCAACATGACCGTACTCTTCAATCTTTGAATGGGGAGTATCCCGGAGCTATCCTCTTCCTACCCCATATCTCTCTTCTAATCTAAAGTTGGTGAAACCTACTACTACTACCTCAGATGAAACTACATCAATGGAGGAACTTGATGTAGAACACCTGGCATACACAGATGTTCAGAAATACTGGTCACTATCCCTACTCATGACCTCAAACTCCATAAGATAAACAAGTCAATGATCCCTTAGCATAGGTCTAAGATCCACTGCCCCCATAGAAATGAGATACTAAGGTATGGGAACAACCCCTGACCAAAAGAAAACTCTTCGGTCCTAGAAACCGGGAAACTCGGACCACATCTCTACTTGATTAGTAATCCTGAAGAATCCCCTCTTCTGATGATATGGTTTGGGATAATGTAATCTTGATGAGAACTTCCATCTCCAGCACCTTGAGATATGTCTTCAGTATAAATTCAGTGACATGGCACTGGATCTCTGGATGCAAAGCCTCCTCAAAATTCCTCGACATGGACTCCTCATCTAGAAACTGGTACGAAGAATATCATAAAAGGATCTTGAAATTGATTTCAACTATCACACACTAGATATCCCTTGTTGAGGGGTCAGTAGCTCCTAGTGACTAGCCTCTTTCACAGTTGAAGAAATAAAATTGAATCTAAACTTGTCTCAGAACTCCTCCCATGAGACTTCCTACTACTCACGATCCCCGAGGAACAACAACCTCCAATTCCTCACTACCCCATGCAGCATTGTCACAACCAATGACACCCAGTGATCATACCAATCATGGATTGAGTTGTAATCTGTCTCAACATCGTCCAACCAGTATTTTGTGACCGCATATAAATTGGGGCCCTCGTACTTCTATAGACACTGGTGCTGAAACTCTTGGAGAGTCCTTCCCTATGTTTCATCATCACCAACCTCTATTATGCAGCGATCAGCTGGCATAGCCTGCTGAACATCTTTTTTGCGAACATGATGAGGATGTAGACCTATAGCCATACCTAAAAAATAAAAAAATAGTTACAGCTCTTAAATCTATTATATGAAAGAATCAACATTAATTAATGATTTTTTTTCTTTTGTTCTTTATATGTTAACCTATACCAAGGTTTATCCATTCAAACATAGTCACAAAAAAGAATGGTGCATGATCATTTCCTATGACTCTACCCTACAAAAATTATCACCACGTTTGGTAGACACTATAAGTTTAACAGTCCGTGCATCAAATATCAGGGGGCCTAAATGCCCATGTCTCATCCAATATCCTATGTTTATAGTGCTTTATAAAATTAGGTGACACTATTTCCCTACCAACCCATGCAACCTCATCTGTTCCTAACTCCAAACTCCAACATGTCCCTCAACCAGTGCTTTGATACCAATCTTTCTTGACCCCTCCCCTAAATGTGTACCACTCTTGTTCCGACAATGATAGGAGAGAGATAGTGACACCAGAGTCCCATCTCCAGTAGGCCCCGGTTTGGTGACTAACACTGAGGGTATTATAGACACATAAATGGGAGGCATTTCCCTCTAAGAGAACACATGTGAAAGATAGAGATAAGATAGATACCAACCAAATCTTAATCAGATTAAAATATAAAATAAATCCTAAGTACACATATGTAATGTCATGTAAGAACTACAACAACTGAAATGAAAGACTACAAGTACCAATAGAAAGTAAAACTATAGTGACCACGAAGCTCGAACAGCTCGTGAAACCCCAAGCTAGTAGTGACTAGCCTGATATCCATCCTGCTCGAAGTGACATGAAAAAAAATATAATGTAGGGAGAGTATCACAATATACTCAATAGGATCCTCCCTGAAGCCTCTCATGAAAAAGTAATGAAATAATGATAAACCACAGTGAACAACAAGTGAAACTAACTCATCACCTAAACATGTATACTATGTTCCCATACTCACCATGGCTATAATCATAAATTATTACATACAATAGTATATAATATAATAAAAAATATTGAGGGTACCTCGCTACCACTTCCCCTCTAGTTTCCCACATTTCCCTAATGTCGCACGTCCAAAGAATCTCTCTCCAAAAAGCCTTACCCGCAAACACGTGGGTGAAGCACCACAACATGCACCTCATGCAACACAACCACCACATCTAAGTAACCAAAGTAACCAGGTAGTTTCTGTGAGCCAAAAAATCCCACATAATGTGTACCATATATATTAGGTAGTATACCTCAAGCCATTGAATCCCAAACACCGAATAAGGATCCTCAAGCCATAACAGCCTATACGTTTTACACCAATAGATGTCCATAAGAATCTATATAAAGAATATATGTGTGTGAATATCCATGAGCCATTATATCCCTTTACACACATATATGGGTAAAACTAACCGCCATAAATACCATCAAAAATATCTTCTAATAGAAGAGAGTGGGGATAAAGGGGGTAGTCCTCCATCCATCCTCCTATCGGGATGTTGGGGAAAACACCCCTCAGGGAATAGAATCCATAGTGTTTTAGTTGATCTAACTGATAGGATGTAGTACCATATATAAGTAAAAAAAGTATAGAATATAATATATCTAAAAACCACATTATGGTTATAACATACTCTTAGACTCAACTATAGCTAATGTTTATCAGACTTATAGCTTCCACCGCTAAAACTCGATATCCTATAAGCACACAACCATTTAAAGAGACACATTAGATTACATCATCCCTTTTTATCAGTTCCACTTTATGTTAATTAATTCTTTATCCATTAATTGACCATTAATATTTACCACATTAAATCCCATTAACATTATAACCAATATCCATGCCCTCCTGGAATAACCAAACTAAGTCCATGACTCCTTAGGAATACAACCTCCACATTGTATCCCAACAAGCTCCAACCCCAAGGGTTAAACATCATTTATTCAATAATTTATTAAAATAATTATCACTTTTATATAATTACAGGTATTCTATAAAATCATTATAATCTTCCAAACACAAGGGGATCAACATGATGACTAAATGAACTACCTGTCGAGTCTTTTCCACCTATAGTTAGAGCATTGGCACATCCATCATTGAGAAACTAAACCTAGAAAGAACGTGGTATACCCCATGAGTCTTCACCTATTTTAGATGGAGGGTGAGCAAGACTATCTGTCTCAAGTAGTGGGTAAAGTGATGAATATATACAAAAAACAATTTTCAATAGACATCAAACATTCACATCTAACCCGTTTAATCATATACGATGTCCCGCCCGTCACCCACATCCATAAAACAAATGTATCCCACTACTCTAGGTGTCAACAAATTCCAGTACCATTGCACCTCCCTTCCTGCACTTACCATAATATCCCTCATGGCTCATCCATCTCCGGATCATTCCACACCACAAGCAACATGAAACAAACAACATAGTAACTTAGCTCTTATCCCTGAAAAAGGAATTCAATGTTCACACACAACAAGCACTCAAAAGTTCAAAGAATAAGAAAATCGGCCTTGAAAAGAAATATTTTAACACAAAAACCTTCAAGGAATAGTATTTATTTCACAACTAGTCCTTTATTCAATATTTAATTTGTCAATTCAATTAAATGTGCATAACTAAATCCATTTTATTTATCACCAACCACAAAAACAAAAACCAAATTCATTAAACATGTCTCTTTTTCTTTATCCAATTAATTTATAATTAATCCCGAATTTATGTTCTTTACCAATTTCCATCAAGAAAGACATTATATATAATAAATTCATAGATATCACACTATTTAGAAAAATCAAGATGTAATAACATCACTAAGAAATTGACACTAATTCTTTAATCTAGTTAAATAATTTATTATATCAATTTCATTATGATCCAATAGATGAAACATGATAACTCAATGACCGAACCTAAAATAAATAGAGAATCCATGAATCCCCTACCTCAATATCTTTGAGATGTTCTTTGCACGAGAATGGGCCAACACAACAAATCATAGTCACCTCTCCCGCAATGACAACATCCACCCGGGGAAGCATCGACACAGCCGCATCAACCAACACGTAAGAAAGTTTGATTAGAAATATGGATAACATGTGACATAACATAGAAAGGTGAAATTGGAGGAAAAATATCAAATAACCCCAAATAATAGAGATATAAAATACCTTCTATCAGAGAAAATAGACACTTCCTACTTTCACCAATATAGGGGGTGGGAATACAGTAGGGAAAAATCAAAGGGAAACGATCCAAGGATAATATTTCGATCACACGAATCATACAGTAGAATGAAATTTGGGAATATTGAACTAGGGAAAAACAAAGAGGAAGAAAAATGAATAAGGTTTCTTATCCTTTTAAAATATAAATAGAGAAACTGTTTGGATACAATTTAAATTTTCTATTATAAGAAGATCTCATCAAGACTATGTGTTTAGACCATGTGATGGAAATGGGACACATTTGAACGTTTATATAGGACTTACGGGCTATGAATCAGTCATAAATTCCATAAATCCTAGCTTTGATTGAGTCTTTTGTCCAAAAATAACAACAAAGTGGAAAATTGTAGGAAAATGGAAACACTATACACTTAACGACCTGGAAACACTATACACCTACCGATAGCTGGAAATACTATATAACTACTGATATCTAGAAACATTTTAACATACTGATTGATGATTCACTATCTTGGACATACTATTCACCTACTAATAGCTAGAAACACTCTTCACCTACTGAGAGATGGAAACACTATACACCTACCGATAGATGACTCAGTGATATCTAAAAACACTACACACCTACCGATAGCTGAAAACACTATACAACTACCAATATTTGACCTACCAATAGATGGAAACACTATACACCTACCGATAGCTAGAAAAAATATACGTGTATCGACAGTTGGAAACACCGTACACCTACCCATAGATGACTTACTGACAGTTGGAAACACTATACACCTAAAAATAATCGAAAACACTATAAACCTACCGATAGATGACTCACAGATAAATAGAAACACTATACACCTATTGAGAGTTAGAAAAAATATTCATATAACTTGAAATTTAGAAAATTCTTGGGGATACGTCACTTTGACCTCCCAAAACACCTCAAACACCATATTTCTACAATGGAATGGACTAGAGAGGTCTGGGCCACTACATCTAGTGCAAGGGGTTTGGTAAATAAATCAGATAATTGAATATTGGTGCTATTGAACACAAGAAATATATCACATTTCTAGAAGTGATCAATAAAAAAGTGGTTTATAAGGTCAATATGCTTTGTTTGATAGTGTTGAATTGGATATCTATAAATACTAATGGAAATAGTGTTGTCACACTTAATAGGGACATTATAGTGACCCAACATTCTCATACATAGATATTACATCTTTTTAGATGAGTATTCATTATATTACACAAAAACAAAACTGAAGATCATAATGGTTTAGTGCCTTTGGAGACTAGGAACACAATATTCTTGTTTAGTGAAATATATTCAATGTTTCTCATAAATATCTTATCATTGAGAAATCTTGATATTCATACCATACTTTAAACCATTATTCATAACCTATAGAAAGGAAACATAAGATATTTTGAGAATAGATGCTTAGTAAGGGTAAATAGGGGAAAATACATAAACATAACATGAGTATAAGGGTATGAGATCATGATAATAACATATGGAAATATTTCCCTGCATATAAAAGATAAAAATATTGGATCATGGAATTAATATTAGTAGTTTATAAGACATGAATAATATTGATATCAAATAACATGATCCATGAGAGCATAACATTGATCATGTCATAACCCATATAATGAAATGGGTTTCATAAACTTTTTTATCATATAATAACCATTAGAAAAGTGATATGTTTCATAATCATTTAATTATTCCATCATGGAATAACCCATGAAAGGAATTTGGTTTTATATGAATTTATTCTCAGTATAACCCATTGAATAGAAACATGTTTCATAAATATGATTTCATCATAAATAAAAACCATTAATAGAGAGAATAATAATGGTATCCTTAGATTATATCCCCAGTAAGGCATAGGTAACATCAATGGATGCCATCTTAAAAGGAAAATAATTTTGAAAATATAGTCAGAATATTTATTTAGGAAAATATATTTCCTTTAAAAATCACTTTTCAAAACAAAAAAACCATTTTTTTTAAATCTCTTTCTTTGAAAATATACATTAAAAATAATAAAGGAATCTTTAAAAAAATCTAAAACATTTCTTGAGGAAAATATCATCTATTATTTGAGAAACACTTTTTGAAATAAAAAATTCATAAAATATTTTGGGAAAAAATCTATTAGAAAATAAAATTTGAGAATTATAAAAGAACATATAAAAAATGAGTTTCCAGAAAATATCATTAGTGTTCTCCAGATTAAAAAAATATACCTTTCATATTTTTTGTAAAGGACAAATGGGTATTGTTTGGAAAATGACATGAATATTTCTTTAAAAAATTTCTATAAAAATTTAAAAAGGAATAAAATTGTATTTAAAAAATAATTTGGATTATTTTATAAAAATTCATTATTTTTTTAGAAATAAATGTTTTATTAAAAAAACTAGTTTCCAAACGAAGTGAGAAGAAGACTATTTGTATTAAAAAAATGTTTTGAAAACATGAGTATTTAGAGAGATTAAAATCAAGGAAAAAATCTATTATCATTTAATAACTAAAGGATAATAAAATTAAAAAGTTTCTTGATATATTGGTCATAATATTTCGTCATTGGAAAAAAAATCATAAACAATCCTAATAAACAATGAGATTGTATCATAAAACCTTTACCACTTTGGTAACATTGAATCGTAATGAATTTGAAATAATAACATTAAATGAAAGTTAAAATATCATGATAATAAATAAATTAATAATATTACTTGTCATTGGGGTGGTATATACACCTCATAAAATAATATAAGTGCATAACATTACATATGTATCAAAGAAAGAAAATTGAGACAAAAAGACTTTTTTCCACTTTGGCAATTTTTGAACCGTAAAACCCATGAAAAGGAGATATTAAAATAGATGTGAAAATCCCTATTTGTTAGGTAAATAATAGTATAATACATTCTTGGGATGTATATAAACCACATAAAATAATTTGGTGGATAATATGGCACGTATCTCTTAGAAGTTAAATGCAAGACATGAATCCCTTAAATTAAGTCTTGAATTATTTCATTTAAATTTGAATATTTTATAATAAATATATCTTTAATATAAATCTATTTAAGAACTATAATTTTATATATCATCCCATATATGAATTACCTATGTCCTTTTACAACATTTTTTATTAACAATCCCTTATCAAAATCACGTTTCAGATACAAACCGCTTTGTTTTTTTGCACATGTTTGGATTTGTACTTTTTAGATCCTCATACACTGATCATTGTTAAATAATATTTATAATTTTAAAAATTATATAAGTATAATATATATTATTTATATATGTCTTTATATCAATCTATAAGATTTATAGATAAAAAATGAAAGACATCGTTCATGGAGACGGTAGGCAGTATATTTGCATGAACGATATTTCCATTTTCTCAACGGATGAAAGAAAGATAAAAAATATACAAAATTTAAAAAAAATAATTTTTTATTTCATATAATTAATTTATTTTTATTTAAAACTTTCTTTATTACCTTCCATGTAAAACATACTTGAAAAAAAATCACATTGCCTCATGTGGCAGTAGTCCACTATACACACAAACGACGTTATCGCATCCCCCTTGAAATGGATTTTAAGAGGGTATATTTGATATCATAATTCAACAAGTATAATTAATAATACAAATATCATATATATTCATTTAATAAGTCATTATTTCCAGCTAAGTAAATCATAAAAGAAAACCACATTACATTGTTATGTAAGGTGGTAGTCCACCATACACCCGAGAAACATTACTATTTTCCCAATAGGTTTGGAGGTTAGTAGGTATATGTTTTATTATGGATACGTTATATAAAAATTAAATCCACCAACCACCAAAATTTATTTTTTTAATTTATTAACAAAAAACTCATTTTAGTGCATAAAAATAGTATTTTAGAAAATAATTTCCCTTATTTTTAAATGGATTTTATTTCCATTTATAAATAATTAATCACCAAATAATTCATAATTCATTTTAATTATTAAGTTAATTATATCAATAAATAACATTACAATTTATAGATGATAAATATCATGTTAAATAATAATATGTTTATAGTAAGTCATGTTTTTTAAGTTCAGTGTTGCATGTAACTCAAGCTATACTCAGTGTTGTGTGTATTGCAAGCTAAAATTGGTGTTACGTGTAACACCAGACGAAATAAAAGATTCATGTAACACATGATAAAATTAGTGTTTTAGATAACACAAGTTAAAATATGTGTTGCGTTTAAGGAAAAATATTGAAAAGATTAAATTTATTTGAAATAAAACATTTCACAAAATCTGAGGGTGCTATATTTTCCCCCTTAAATAAACTTCATCCTTATAATTTGATATTATGTTTGGTAAATAAGGGATTAAAATTTTAAAATCCATTTTTGGGAAACCCACATCATTAAATGGGTTATTAAATCTCCCTCCTAAAAATAGAGATAGGGATGTGTGATTGTCATTTGACAAAACACATTCTATGATTCTAAATAGGATAACATAAGTTGGATGAGAAAACAAGTATATAGTAGAGAAAAATATTACCCAAATACTGATAGAGAGTTATAGAGAACATATTTAGGAGAAATTTGAGGACAAAAAATCCATAAATCTATGATATGTGAAAAGAAGATTCGTTTATTAGAAATAAAGGAATTTTTTTGGCATTTTATTTCAAGATGATTTTCTTAAAGTTGATGTATTTTTATAAGAATGTATACTTACATAATTTCATTCCATTTCATAAGAATAATTTCATTCTTTTGTTATAACTATATAAATTCCCACTTCACCTCCTACTCTAAGAGTTGATTTTTTTATTCCTCAAGCACTAGTGGATCATAAGATCCATAAAAAATAGTAAGTCATTCATTTTTTCTAATTTCATTATCAAAAAAACAAATGTTATCATAGTTTTTATGATAATATCCAAAGTTAAACTTAATACATTTCATCAATAGTAAACATTTATTAAATTATAGGCTATACCAATGGTTCAAAACTATTGGTATAGGCTGGAGAACCATTGGTGTAGCCGATACCAATGGTTATCCAAACCGTTGTTTATATGCCTACTGGTAAAGGCCATTAAAAATGATTTTTAGTGAACCAATGGTATTTTGTATTAATAATATTGGTTTAACTAATGACTTATATTTAACCATAGGAATAGACCTATCTCAATCATTCAAAACCATTGGAATAGACCTAAATGAACAGTCTGAACTATTGGTACAGACATATACCAATGGTTTAGAACCGTTGGGATAGGTGTCTACTAATGGTTCCCTACGAACTATTAGTTTAAGGATATACAAAGGGTTTTAAATCATTTTTATAGAACACCCCCAATTCCTAGGCCTGTATCACCCCCACCCTACCCACAAAACCTGCAAATTGTGAAAAAAAAATCCCGTAATAAACAAATAGAACATATCAAACCTCCAAACATTTAGAAGAACCTACAAAAATAGATACATGAAGCCATATAATCACCCCAACTTATTAAAATACCATAAAAAGACATTACAAACCAATATAAAAATAATTATAACAGAATAAACCAATTAATACATTCAACCGATGATAACACAAATGAAAAACATCACATATATTCCTTCATAAGAAATAATCACACATCAAATTTCATAGATATAAATAAATAATTAAAAGGATAAATATATTCCTCATCACCATAACAATCATCAATATCATCCTCAACCTCATCCTTAACCTCATACTCGGCCTTTTCATTGTCCTCATCCTCTCCCTCTTCCTCGCAAGCATCCTCTCCCTATTCCTCACTGTCATCATTTCCATCTCCATCACTAGTAATGTCATCCTCTCAAACACCACTAGGACTAATTCCTGATATAGTATATAATGTATTCATATTTTACATATATTCATCATAAGACACAATATTATATATTGGATGATATGGACATAAAACTTCTATAAGTTTCATAAATTCATCATTCACCCATTGATTATTTTCATGCTCCCGTATGATCATTTTTTGGCCTTTCATACCTTGAATTGATCTTAAGTTGCCAATGCATCATATTTTTCGAACTCTATGATACCAAAACTGGAACATGAGGTGGGAGAATACCTCATTGGTATAATATTTTTCCCTGGTGAATAATGTACTTTTCCATGGTTCTCATCTCCTAAAACCTGATGTAAGTGATCATTTAGCCAAAATTTGTCAGCTTAATATTCATTAAGGTAATCCAAAGAAAAATATTTAAAATACAAATGAACTATTTAGCTGTAAGATAGATATTTAAATTTGAAATCAATAAAGTAAAACTTTTAATCTTCTCATGTGTCAGTTCATTTACATGCTTCCATCTTTGTTATTTCTACTCGAGAAAAATAGTTTTGGTCGAGGAACATGTACTTCAATATTAAAACCACCATAGGAAGTGAAATTGAATTTATAAAACCATATTTAAAAATAGGTTATTCATAATTAATTTCATAACGAAAATAAAATGGATATTATTTCTAAATGAAGTTGGAAAAACATATGGTAGATTAATTATAGTGACAAAAAAGATCATATTTAATGGATCTATCTTATACCACCTTATATTTATAATATCATGCACCTGAATTTTGTATACCATGGATGGATAAAATAGTTTTATGAATAAAAAATAATAGAATATGAATAATTGTAACTTCAAGAGTTAAGAGATTAGAAACATAATGAGATATCAACGAACTGTAAGTGATATGGTCAACTATGTAGTGTATATTTAAAAATATCATTTCATTAAAAAAATATTTTATAAGATTTTAAATAAAGTAAATTATAGTTAATGTGTAAACTTTGAAATGAAAAAATATTAAATATAACTTCATTTTTTATGATAATATATTAATATATTACTTTTAAAATAATGTTAAATTTAGTTCAAGTGATATTTTTATAAAATTAATTAATCCCACACACTATTATTAATGTAAAATAATTATTCACTCCATTTTTATGATTTTTATATAGAAAATATTTTAATTTAATAAAATAACCATCAAGTTAAAACATTTCATAGTATGTTTAAGGTGACAAACAAGACATTAACATAACCTTTATTTAAAAAAACAATGTAACTCAAGGTGTGATAATGAAAGAATTCCATGCTATTTTAGAGTCATAATACATGTTTCATTATTTATGTGACATTTAGATGGAAGTATTCAAGATCCTCCTATTGTAGTGGATTCTTATGTTGTGGAATAATGCTCACTGGTGTAGATAAAAGTGGTAATAGAGAGTATGGGTTTTTTGAAATATTATCTATTTCGATTGTGAGTCAGGAATCATGTTCAATTCATTGAGTTTAAATTCATAACATAGGGAAGAGAATACTTCTACATCTAGTCTATATCTCTATGCTCTTCATATTTCATGGGTGTTCTATGTCCAGAGGAAAACGTTTCCGATGTAAGGTTCAGTTTGATGATTCAATGATGGATGCTATATATCATAGAGGATGATGTTGTTTCTACTCATGTACGATCTATAAGTTATTTTGGATGGAGAGTCCTCTAGAAGTGAGGTGTTTAACAGAATTAAAGTCCATTAAAATAAGAACAAATAATTTTTAGGGTGGTTTTATACAGGTGATGCGAGATATGTTCCTTGAAGAAGGCATTAATGGTACGTTAATCAGGTATGATCAAAATAAAAAATATCTCATCCTTATATTTTCTCATAATCAATTTAGATTGAATTATTGTTATTTAATAATAAGTTTTAATAACATATTAAATATTCCTTAGTCAAAGAAAAAAAATGATATTCTTGGTTTTACGAACATATGGTGGATCCGCTGACCTTTTATAAAGGAACAAGTCCAGAGGTCTTAATTAAATATCATAAAATCATGGTCAAGCCACCAAAGGTATTATAAATATACATTGAATTTAATTTCATAAATTAATAATTTATTCCAATAATATCTAACTCCAATTATACTGAATTTATAGGATTGGATGAGCAGTAATTATCCTAAGCAAGCTATCTTAGAATTGGGGTAGCTACCATTGATGAGTTGATAGGTATGGTAATTGGAAATGGGGCTTCCCAGTTTGGATATGATGTTTCACCAGTGTATAGAAATATGAAACTAATTTATATACTTTTTATTTTAATGAAAACAATATACTACCGGATCAAGAATTTAAACACAAGACCACTAAATAAGTGGATGGAGAATAAAGTGTAGCTCTTGGATATTTAGTAAATCATATTATCCCTTATCACTGAACTAACTACCATATTGTTGGAAGGAACTCATCAAATACAGATGCCCCTTATATTTTACTCCCACCCAAATTTCATTATTTGTTTTATTTTGTTGGATAGGGATTGGAACACCATATTTTAAAGTCTTTACAAGATTGACATATAAAAATTGAAATTGGAACGAATAATTTGTGTTGTGTTCTATCATAGAAACTAGGACCACATTATAATTGTGGTTAATGAGTAAAAATCCTAATTAGGGGTTGGCGACACCTTGTACACTCTTGGGGGTAAAAAAATAATTCATGTAGATTTTTTTCATTACTGTTTAAATAAAGTATCTTATTAATAATATTATCTTGTTGGTCTATATTTTGGAAATATATCTATCTATTTGGAAATCATTCCATCATATTTTAATATATAAAATTTATAAAACACATTTATCTTAAATAATATTCCATTTACCAATTAGTTTTTTTCTAGGTGGTAGAACAATTCAAATTGTCATACATAGGTAACAAAACCATAATCTCATCTGTCAATAATGAATATTGTTTAAAAATAAAATTTTCTTATAATATTAAATGAGTGTCGTAATTACTTCCTCTCATGGTTCAACATCATAGTCTACACCAAAGTTTAGAAGAATTTCATAACATCGTTTTTTTCTTATTTTTTATGAAACCTTCTATTTTTTTAATAATAAACAATAATTTATTAATGAAAATCTTATTAATTTTCATTCAAAAACCACAAATTTGATTAACACCTTGAACTCGGTACTCATCCAATGAGTAATAATTTCATAAAAATATTCTACAGAACATTCATTCATGATAATATTGGGATTTAATTCCATACCAAATCTAGAACACAAATATCTATAGAACTCATGCTTTTATGCTCTCAATAGTTTACCTATTTCCATGAGCTATGATGTCTCCATAGCTTTAGCAGCAGAAAAATTAAAACTAATTTGGCACCAAAATATTAATTCATAAAAATAAAATAAAAATATAACATTAAATCCAATGAATTTTTTTACACATATATGAACCCAGAAATTATCATTTACTTCCTATTAATTGTGTCACTATGAGTCTGGCCTAATTATAATGATGTTAGAGTATTTGGAGGGTGTCTCCATAAAATCCTACAGTCCAAACATATTTTTCCAATCATTTTTTCCCTCATTGTACTCCACCATCAGCTATGTGTGGTCGTAAAAACCAGACACATGCGTTTATGCCCTTTTATCCTACTATAAAATATAGTTTCTAAAGAAAACAATTATATAAATACAACTTATAATGAAATTAAATTATTTTAGAAAAAATTACTAGGTTTTTAAAAATATACCTGAGGTAGTCTGATCAGTGGGTCCCAATAGATCCCCATTCTTTGATGGAACATCAACCTGTATAGATGGAGTGGGTCCAAATGTATGGTTTGGAAACTCATAATGTATCCGAGTAGAAGTCAAAGAATTAGGAATGTGAAATATTGGTGAGAATGAAGTAGAAGAAGAAGTAGATAACCTATTTTCAATGGAAATGTATAATATTGATGAGGAGAAGGAAACATCATCTTATAAGGGAAGTATTAGTGGGGAGGCTCAGATAAAAATAGCTGTGATAAAATAGAATGACTAAATATCCTTGGTGTATCTAATGATACTACGAGATCAGAAGGTTTGGTAGATGGTATATCAGGGGGAGGGATGGGTTACGACCATGTGTGATGAGTGGAGTACGTAGCTATAGTACCACCCCCATAACATCAGCCTAAGCACTAGATCCACTATACTGGTTGGAGAATAACTGTATCCTATGTTGTGGATCTTGATTAAAAGTCAAATACAAAATTAATCACATGAAATTATATGTTATTGATATATATTTTAAATAAAATACTCACAATAGGCACTAAAGGTGGGATTCCCATCTCTCTAATTTAGATATTATTTTTGGTCAACCTTTTTCTTTATACCCCTTTGAGATTTTTCATTTCATGCATTTGATAACTAATACAAAATAAATCAGAAATCCATAACTAATTTATAATCCAAAAAATAAATAAAATTAGACCTGACTTAATTAAGGAATATAAATAGTGAAACCAAATACATGAAATGTAGTGATATAAAAACATTTTATATTTAGTTGGAATAATATAAATCATAATACACATCATAGAATAATTAATATGTTCAAAAAATCATAGCATTTGTATGATATAAATTATTCTTTTTTGAATTCGATCCAATTAGATTTTTGTTAGAAAATTTGGTTCATTTTAGTCAATTGATTAGGTCGTTTGTCCATTTTTAATTGTCTTAGGTCATTTGGTTCCATTTTTTCAATTGATTATATATTTTTTTAAATTTAATTTGTCTTATCTCATTTGATTCATTTTTGGGATAAGTTATTTTTCCATTTTTTGGTTAGGTCATTATTTTCAGTGGTTTTTATTTTCATATTAATTAGTTTAATATGTCCAATTTAATTCAACTTTTTTTGTTCCAATTTAATTATTTCATTTTTTGGTTTGGAAGGTTCAAATATAGTTAAATTCAATATTATAAAATGATACTTATGAAAAAATAAACCTGTAAATATTGAAAATAAACATGAAGGTCTTGTTGGACACAAAATATTTATAATAAATATTAAAGAAACTTTAATAGTACCAACCTTAAAACAAATGTTTAGATTTTCCAAAAAAATAGATAACAAAAATAGATGATTAAATATATTTCTCATCACAAAATTAGGTTCAAAATCAACTCTGAAAATTCAAATTTTAGAGTAATCATAAGTAATAAATGGAATGGGTTAAATGGGAGTATGGATGGTGTCAATTACATCATCAAAAATTGGTCTGTCATTACTTCAGTAATGACACAAAATCTTAGTTGATGAGATCTTTCACATAAAAACAGGTTTCTCCATTTATTCAAATACATATGGTTCATTAGTGCAAATAGTGTGATTCATGTTAGTAACTTGAAATCCAAAATCAACAATATAAGTTACATTCCTCATCATTGAATTAAAACACTTTTATTTCATCACAATGACTCGACCATGTGAGTAATACTCCAATATTAGTATATTATCAATGAATTCATAATAAGATACATTTTCAAATTGAGGTATACTATATGACGAAATGGCATGATAGTCTGTTGTGGAACTTACTATGACAACATCATACTATGTCCTCTTGTTCATTGATCATTCAGTGATTATAAATCTTTACCCATTGATCTCAATTTTTTTTCGTTCACAAACCACAGAATGAAGAAAAAAATAAAAGCTCTTATTTCCTCAGATATATAGGCTGCATGAAATCTCAATACCTAAAATATAAATGAATATTACACTTAATTATGTATTTATTTTATTAATTTATTTCCTAATATTTATTCCTTCAATTTCAACCAAGAAGAAAGATATTTGTGAAATGTCTAAATCCTTTTCAAAGACAAAGAACGATGCTTTGTCTTTATCATTTGTTTATGTTCCCTTCCAAAAAAATAGAAATAGTTTAATATATATATAAAATTACATGATATGAGATAAGATATACATGTTCAATTTTATTACAATATGTATTCATAAAAAAAATCACAGTTGGACAAAACTATGTGTTGTGAAATCTCCCACTCTTCAAGGATTAATGTGGTCAATTTATATGATATATGAATTCCCCATGTTTGGGGAAGTTATGAAAAAATGGGTTTAATCTACTTATAATTTTCTTCTTCATTTATCAATGGTCTGTTCCATCTCATAGTCAGATCACACAAATACATTGAGAAAAAATACATACATTCTTGAGCCAAGTAACCTTTCACAATAGATATTTTTGAAGGATTCCTATTCCGGGCATAAGACTTTAATGTGTACCCATTTCATTCAATTGGATACATCCAATGAAATGAAAAATGTACTGTAAAAATTATTTTTTTTGTAAGATGGATAATTAGATGCAACATGCATGGGAATAATGATGGAGGAAATATTTTCTCTAAACCACACATAATTAATGGTTCCTCTGCCAAATATTTTTTTTATAAAAGACTTTGACAACTTCTTAGAAAAAATATCTCTAAAAAAATGACATAACCAAATAACTAAAACCCTTACATTATTGGATAGAATATGACATATTACTATTGGAATCAAATCATGTAGAAGGGTGTGAGAATAATGTTTCATCAATTATTTCATCTTCAACTATCTTCTATTATCCCATTTTTATTTATTCTTTTAATAGATATTAGGAACTTTAATAGTCTCTAATAATTCCATAAATTGATTTTTTTCTGTAGTTGTCATCATATAATAATCACACATAACATTCCATTTATTTTCATTGAAATCCAATTATGGGGTGATATCCCGATCCACCAAGTCACGCCGAGATCATAAATCCTATTTTTATCTCTCTTTATGTTTAGAATAATTTATATAATAATTTAACATATATTATTTTCATTATAAATTACATCTAAGAAATGGAATAACAAATTGGTTGACCAATAAAGAAACTGAAATAAGATTATCCACTTCTTCCAATTGTAACTGGTTTCATTGGAATCATTTTTACTATTTTCTAGATTTTATGTGACCTTTACTAAATAAAAAAATTAAATCTTTGAATTAATTAATCACACTAGTTCAAGAAATATACTGAGGTGGATTTTCAGTCTCTATGGTAAAATGAAATCTTCAACAATTATTATTTTATGGATGGTCTGTTGGAAAAAAATGTTGATGTACTATAAAAATGAAACTATGTTGAAATTTAAGTCTTCTTCATCGTTTATTTTTCATATAAATAGGACATGATAGTTTTCCATTTACTATTCTTCTAGATATCATTGGATAATCAGGAAAATCATTGATTGTGTAAATAAGTTAAAAAACATCTAAAATATGTCTTTAGAACATGCATTTTATTTGAAAACCCCCACATTCAAAAAATGATTCAACTCCTTTATTAATGGTTTAAGGTATACATATATATCATTGATAGGATTATATGGTCTAGGTTTGAGTATACTCATAAAATTGAATGGATTTTTCATAAAAATCCATGGAGTAAGGTTATAAATGTGTAGTAAAACCATTCATGTGTAGTGAAAAATAAGAATCTTCCCAAATAGATTAAAACCATAACATGAAAGATCTAACCTCACATTACACACATCAGTTGTGAAATTAGAATACTAAACATCAAATGTATTATATTTAAATTTGTCTCTAGGTTGAACTAACTCATCATTATTACTAGTTCTCTTCATATCAAGAAATCAAATTTTTATCGATATTTCATCATACATTAAAAGATCATGGAGTGTAGTGGTCAATGGAAAGTGCCACAATAATTTCTATGGCACATAGTGTAGAATACCATGTTTTGGACCAGATGGTTTTCTAGTGAGTTTTAAAATTGTGGTAATTATTGGATGGGACGTTTTAAAAACTAGGAATTAAAATGTAACTATTAGAGTTGGAACACTTAAATGTTTTTTTTACTTTGGTAAAGACCCATGAATTTTCCCAGGTGTCTTTGTGAGTTTCAGAATCACCAGGGCCAAGAATTCTATGTTTTGAAATTCTGTATAGGGTGCACATTTTGTGTGAAACTGTGTGTCCCCCAAGTATTAACCACATGGCTACATATAGGTGGGGAAGTGGTAGTATGTAGGGGTTGTGTATAGTTTTCCAATCCTTTTCCTCATCCCTCATATTTTTCTATTGGAGGCAGTAACCTCACACTATTCACCGCACGGTTTGGAAATTCATATGAGACAAATCACGGGGAATGTTCTATTTTAAGAAATTAGTTAATTTAAAAATTAAAATGAAATTTTAACTTAATGTATCCTTTTCTCTACCTCTACTCACTCAAAAAGCACCCCCTTGGGGTTCCCCTTGGTCATGTGATGCGACCCCCACCTCCATCTCCTTATGCGATCAATGTTTCTTCCACCATTTCCTCTGATTTTTCTTATATTCTTAAAATTTTAGTCATATACCCTCTATTCACTCCTATTTGGGCTGAGTTTTCCTCTCTCTATCACCCGATGAGGTTCGGATGAACCCTAAGCAAAATGTTAATCCAATTTTTGTTGTTTCTTCTGATGTTAGGGTGTGAAGTGCCTCTCTCGGGATCTCTTAGTGAGAGTTTTGATGTTCGACATGGAATCCAATGTGTTTCAAGTGGATTCAGTTCACCTCTACTGTTCTATGTAAGGTTTTATACCACTTTCATGGATTCACTAAAATTATTTTTGGCCATTTAGGTGATTTTGAGTCATTTGTATAATCTATAGAGTGATTGGTGACTCTGTGGAGACTTGTGATCATATACATATATATGTGTATATATAAAAATATATATCTTCTATGTACATATTACCTCATAGATAGGGAAATACCTTAATTAGGTTAAGGGATATATATATATATATATATATGAATTTATGTGCGTGCAAGTGTGGAGCAGTTTCGAGTAGTCGCTAGTAAAACATTAATGTTCCCAAGTGTTTGGATTGGCTTTGTATACTTCCTGAGGTTTGATCACTGTCATTTCCCTTTAATTTAAGAGTGCATTAGTTTTAATCTTATTATTCTTTGGTAAATTGAATTTAAATTCTGTAATGAACTATATAAATGTGATAAATGATATGTTTGAGAAACTAAGTCATGATTTTATAATAAAGCCCCTTTAATTTAGGTGTGTTATCTTCGGAGCTAAAAATAATTGGTTATTTTTTTAATAATTGTTTGGATTAATGATTATGGTTCAACCTATTCTATATAACATTGTGTAAAATAAGTCATGTTTAGGACACATCCTAAAATGGATTTAGGAAATGTATTTTTCCCTTATGAACAATTATGAAACCAGTGCACCTTATAAGTTCCATCTTGTTCCTTTTAATTTGAATTTTTATGTATGGTTTGAACCACCTAGTGGGTGTGTTATAGTGCTTATCTAGATAAAAAAAGCCTAATTTAATTTTAATGTAATTGGATTGAGAGTTGGGAGATGTTTACCTACCTTGGAATGTGATGCCCTTGAATTAATGGCTTATATGAACTTGAATGGCTTAAATGGATATTTAGAAAATGTGAATTGTGATGAATGGGTGGGTGTAGAATCTTGAACCTTCATCATTGTCTTGAGAAGATGATGATAAGATTATTGGGCTTAGGAAATGATCCCATGGTTCTAAAGGTTAGAAATAAATGCGGAGGGCTTCAAGAATAATTTGGGTGAAATTTTACCTTAGAATAAAACCAACTAATAAAACAAGGCACAAAAAACCACAACTACATGATGCATGTAAACAAAGTAAACCATGATAATACATTACCAAGAGACAACCAAAAAACCAACCTCTTCTATAACAATTCCCTAAAACTAATACAACTAAAATAAAAAAAATACCAAAATCAGAGTACCTAGCGGAATACTCAATAAAAGACCCAAAGGAAACCATATCCTGCTCCACTTCTCCACCCCAAACTCAATGCTCCGAGTATCAGAAAACCACCTTAGTATTATTATGATACACTATAAAAATGAGATGATTTACCTTTTCTTGTGTCCTGAAATACCACATCTACAAGAGAACCCAAGTTCCAAAGCAGGGGGTGGGTAATAATAATCAGTAGGTTTTATCCAAATTAATTCCCTACACATGACACTAGGAGTGAATCATTAGCACATTTATATAAAATAAATTAGTGAAATAATTTCTAGCAATCCAAACACACCCTTAAAAATCCATTTTCACCAAAATCCACACAATACTAGAGAAATACTACAACTATGAAATAATCCATTTTACAATCACATATTAGAACAAAAATTTCTATCTTGAATAACCACACACAAAAAAAACATAACCATAGAGTTTCACACTACCAAACCGGTAAACAGTCACGGTGGAACTTCTCGTCCTAGCTCGTTTACTACTTTCCCAAACTAGTGGTACTTCCCACCCACCTATACTTGATGGTGTAACTTCTATCCACTATCCATACCCTTTTTATAGTGGTACTCCCTTCCCACTTCTCATAATTTTATCAAAATCATAAAATGATCAATCCAATAAACAAGTACATACACCCACTAAAGCCACAATAATATGCAAACAAATATTTCACAACAAAAAACACCCATAAAACATCACTCATTCCACATTATATTTCAATAAAGAAACCCATTTTTTGAAAAAAAAATTCAAAACCCATTTTCATAAATCTACCCAATCTACTGATTTTAAAATCAACATTTTAAAATCCTAAAATAAAGAACACTTCACCACAATAACCCATTTCCCCCAAATCCAGAAATCATCAAAAAACGAATTTCCAAAAAGATCCAACCATCATAGTCGCAACCAAATCCAAGAAAAAAAAATAACTGAAAATAAGGCTTCTATTCCTAAAAAAATGGAGTCAAGAGAGTAGCCACCTACCGTAGAGTTTTAGTGAAATCGACCAACTCACAACCACACCAAAAATCTGGGTGATCAGTCCACCAAAATTGCCTTAGATATCTTTTCCTAACATCAAAATTCCCAAATATCAACATTTTAGGAAAGAAAATCTTTATAACTACATGCTTTGGTTATAGATCTATAAAACTGAGGGAGTGATGGAGAACTAGATCTAAGGAAAACCAACAAAGATCCAAGAGAGGAGACTTACAAGAGAAGAAACGCCTACCTCAAAACTTGAAAACTTTTATAATATCCTACAAAATAAGTGAGAGAGGTTACCTAACCCTATAGGAGATGAAATACCATGTGATTCTTGAGTGGGTGATATTTTGGGGTGTCTTAGGTTAAATCCCAGGTGACCCATAAAGACCCATTTTTAAAGTCGCACACGGTTAGACAAATCAGGTGCTAACCTTGATCCTACTACTGTCCAAAGGGTGCCTTGCATGGCTAGATAAACTGTTCGCAATCCTTATGAATCCCACTTCCTCATGTAGCATGGTTACCTGGGGGTTCTACATGGTTTCACCTAACTGTGTTCAAACTGTGCGCCCTTAGAAAAGACCCAAAACCATTCCAAAATCATCCCAAACCCTCCCAAATATTTTGAAAACACTTTAAACCCTTATAAAGAAATAAAAAAGGGTTACATCCCTCAAAATGGGTGTACTAAATTCTCCCCACAATTGGAATTTTCATCCATAGAAAGTAAAGAAGTATAAATTTACCAAAAAAGCTTGGTCCATTTTTCGACTGTCTCTTTCTCTCGCTCCCAAGTCTCAAACTGAATCTTACCATGCTCCAACAAAACCTGAATTAGACCAATGCTTTTACCACACATGACTTTCCCTTTCCTATCCACATTCTGCACTGGAAGGTGAACTAATAAAGTATCTGGCTCTAGCTCAACATGACGCCACCAAATCACATGGTCCGGATTTGGCTAATACTTCTTCAACTGAGAAACATAGAAAATATTGTGCACTATACTAAACTGTGGTGGAAAAGGAAAATGATAAGCCACCTCTCCAACCCACTCATGTATCATAAAAGGCTCAATATACCATGAATATAGCATGCCATGCTGTCCAAACTAATGATGTTAAATCCTAGGATAAACCCTCAAGAACACATTATTTCCCACCTCAAACGATGACGACTATCGAAGATGGTCCACACATGATTTCTGATGATTCTATGTTGTCTCCATCCTCTTCATGATCAACATAATCTTCTTCATTTTCTCCTAGACATTTCTTGTACCAACCAAAAAATTTATCCTATTTCCACCCAACAAATTTGAGAATGACATTGAGGACCATACAATGATTCAAACATATCCATATGTATCAAGTCCTAATAACTATTATTATATGATAATTCCACTAACCACAAGTACTCCTCCCATGATCCACCAAAATCCATGACCCAAGCCCAAAAAATATCTTTTAACATTTGAATCACTCTTTCATATTTTCCATCTGTCTTATGATGAAATGCCATACACAATGTCAACTGAGTCCTAAGGGATTTCTGTAAGGATTTCAAAAAATGAGTTGTGAAACTCAGATATTTATCTGATACAATAGAAATTGGAACACCATTCCTTTTTAACAATTAATGAATCTAAAATTTTGATAGATCCTACAACATATGAGATTAACAAATAGGGATGAAATGGGTTGACTTTGTAAACCGATCCACTATCACCCATATAGAATCATGATTTATAACATCTCTTGGGAGGCCTCTAAAAAAATCCATCGCTATCTATTTCCATTTCCAGACAGGGATAGGTAAATATTGATACATAAATGTCGGCCAATGATGCTCTTCCTTGGCTTGATAACATGTCATACATCTCAAAATAAACTCCACCACTTTCTTTTTAATACCAGCCGAACAAAACAACGATTCCAACACTTTATACATTTTCAGAATTCTAGGATGAACAACCCATCTTGAATGATGATAATCCTTGAGAAGTTCTCCTTAAAAGCCAATGGTAAAATCATATGATTCTAAAAACTCAAAACTGAATGGCCATTTAGTTCTCAACCCTCAATGGTATCTCCATCTTTAAGTTTTGACCTCATCACCATACAATTAGAATCAAAAATTTGTTCCTCTTAAACCAAGAAAACCATTTCAGGAACCAATGAGATCAGAAATAAAATCTCTCTATCACCCCATTCCTCACATTCCAACCGCATGCCGACTATAACCAAAATCAACTACCACTGATCTGAGGCATGTTTCACCACCTGAAAATATGACTACCTACTTAATGCATCCACTACTGAATTTCCCTTACCCTGTGTGTACATTATGTTAAATTAAAACATCTGAAGATACTGCATCCATCTCATTTTCCACATTCTCAAATATCGTTATGAGAAATTATGCTTTAAACTCTTATGATCAGTAAACACTGTGAATTTCTCACCAAAGAGATAATGACACCATAATTTCAAGGGATGAACCACTACCTCCAACTCCAAATCATGTGTTGGGTAGTTATTCTCATGAAACTAAAACTATCATGATACATATTCAACCACACGATCCCCTTGGTTGATAACACACCCCAAAATTGATCCTGATGTGTCACAATACACCAAATACCCTTTTCATGGTTCTAGAAAAACAAATATTGGAGGTGATGTAAGGTGAATCTTATGATCTTAAATTAATTTCTAACACTGCTCATTCCACTAAAATGTAACATTATTCCATGTCAAAGCTATCATTGGTGGGTCAAATCATGATAAATAATGAATAAAATATCTATAATATTCATCTATCCTAAGAAAAATCTGTATATTGAAAACATTATTTGGAAGTTTCCATGAAATAACAACATCTATCTTTTTTGAATCAATAGAACCACCTTTCTCAGAAATAACTTGGCCAAGGAAAAAAACCACCTATTTCCAAAAAAACAAACTTTTATAATTTGTAATAAAATCAATGATATCTCAAGGTCCCAACACTATTTCTATGTATTGTTCATGATCCACCATTTTCATAGAATACACCAATATGTAATAATAAAATACCACTACAAAAGAATCCAGATATTTCGAAAAAATACGATTCATCAATTCTATAAGAAAACTAGTGCATTTGTCAGACCAGAGGGCATAACCACATACTCATAATGGCCATATCTACTTCCAAAGGTTGTTTTTTGAATATCCACCTACTATACCCTCAATTGATGATATCCTGAATTCAAGTCAATACACTAGAACGGATGAGCTTCACTCAAATAATCAAAAAAATAATAAATGCATGGAAGTGGATATCCATTCATTATTGTATCCTGGTTAGTCTTATGATAACCAACAAAAAATCACAATTTAATATATGAATTTTTAACAAATGAAATTGGCACTATCCACATAGAAGTGCTAGGATGAATGGACTCTTTATTTTCTAACTCCTATAAATGCACTTTCAATTTGCTTAATTATGTTACTGGAATTTTTTAATATGGAATTGATATAGGATTGGTCACTGAAAGGATATCAATCTAAAACTCCATTTATCTCACAGATGAAAAACCTGAGAATTATTTGGGAAATACATCCAAGAAATGATAAACAATCACTGAAAAATGATCTATTCAACTCCTTCCATTAATTCCAACGACAACATCACTAACTAATATGAAATAATGCCAACAAATTGTGCTAAAAAACCCATTGAACCCAAATTTTCATTATTTACTCATCTATAGAGATGTTTGACACCATCATATATTGTGAAACTAACTGTTCATGCATAATAGTTGAAGTAGTCCTTAAAATTTTCATACCAATCCATTCGTAGGATTATATCTTAAGAATCAATCTCAATCACTGAGAATCCCCACATCAACGCAACCTCATCCACAACTACACAAAATTATTTACATGGGATGTCTCGACTGTCTCTTTGAACTAGATGAGTTTGAAGTTTTAAAACTGAAGTTATCATTTACACACTTAGACCCATCAAAATAAAAACATGTGAAGAAATTAATGAATTCGAATCACCCGTATAAAACAAATTTTGCAACAAGGTTGAATTTAAAATAACTATACCTTGAACCATTGATGGTCCTGACTAATATTCCATCCAAACCTACTCAGCTACAACAACAAATTGATTGCCACACTTTGCTCTTTATTTCCTTTTTGAGGAGTCTTGGTGATCCTAGACTCACCATGACTATCTTTTCTCTGTTGATGAGGGGTATGATGTTTCCCTCTCCTGTCGAGGCACAAGACACCAGTAACCACTTATGTGTGTTACGAACACCCGACCACAGAGCATTACAACAATAATGCCAAAGATTCCCCATATTATTATAATTATGACATGATCAAGGTTGTTCCATAAAATCCCACTTGATGTGGTCTAGAGAAACACACTAAAAAAATACCGACTTACTTTGGGGATTCAGAGGAAGATTCCCTGATCCTTCTATTAGATTCTGAGCCATAATCTCACCCTGGAAATAAGTTTCCATCTTTTTCTTGATCCTAGCATTAGAGTTCCCACCATTTCTCATGGGTACCAACATGCTTCCCCTTCCTATAGACCAAAAAATATCATGTTCATCCACTCTTTCTCTATTCAACATTTTCTTATAATCATTTTTACATAACACCGATATTTTACAATGAATTTCCTTCCTCAACCTAGCTTAAAAAATATATGCTTTCAATGATGCACTACACTCAACCTCAAGTAAAAACTTCTCATAGTTCATAAAATTAGTCTCATATTCTATTACTAATAGCTTCTTTTTCTTTAAATGAAATAAATCCATTATTCGCTGAATTGAGAACGTATGTTGGTAGAATTTTTTGTTAAAAAAATTCTCAAAAGCCTCCCATATCATACCTTGGTCCGTTCCAGCTTGGACTACAAAATCCCACCACTTAAGGGAATATCTTTTAACATTTACATTTCTAACATCACATTCAGCTCTACCAGTGTTCTGAGGAATTCAAATATCCTATTTATTCTGTTTAACCAAGCCTATTACTTTTCTGTTTCTGAATCACCCCTAAATATTGGTGAATTATGCATTTGAAACAGAACCACATAATCCACATGATTTTGATTATCCACTTTATTCCTAATTTCCACATCCTAGAAATCTTTCACTAAACTTTGCACTAGCTGCTGGTCCACCTAGGTCTTAGGTTCAACCACATTTTCAGTAACCTCATTCTGTTTGTCTCTTCGATGCCTACATAGTTCCATTTAAATCAACACAAAAAAACCATAAGTCTCACTCACTTAGTAAGAAAATTAAAACAATTTCAAGTTAAATTACATTACAATAATGAAAACTAGGATTTCTACAAATTTTCATTTCCCAGGTTGCACCATTTTTAGAAAATACACCATGTTTTGAAAATTGAAACTTTATAAAAATACCACAACTATCCACATTTAAAATCCTCACATTTGAAACTAATTTCTGGGGTTTTCACCAGTCCATATATCTGTACCACAACATAAATCAATCTTCAAATGAAATATTTATCCTAGTTGGAAGAAATTTCTACCATGCATGCCAAGCTCATATCTTTGGGTGCACCCAAAACAATGATATTTCCAATGATTATAAATGTATCCAAAACACTTATGTACCCAACTTCATGGTAACTTGAAGTTCCACATAAAAGGGTTTGCAATTCCCTTTTATGTTATACATTTTAGTTCCAAAAACCTACTCCTTTCTCCCATACCAACTCAAGTAATGACCCAAAAATGAATGACAACTCAAAGACCAAGATTGAGAACCAATTACAAAGGACCAAAAAACTGATACCACATGTTACATATCGACCCTTACTCAGTTTCTTGAGAATCTGGTGAGATGCTACTTGGCCTTAGGAGACATTCCCAAGCTACTGATTTTAAAGTACGATATCAAAGAAAATTTCACCACAATAACCCATTTTCCAAAAAATCCACAAATCATCGCAAAATAAATTTCCAACAAGCTTCACACATCATAATCACATCCAAATCCAATAGAAAACAACTTATTGAAAACAATTATTCTAGTTCTATAAATATGTATTTGAGAGAGAATATACCTACCATAAGGTTTCAGTAAAATTGATCAACTCACTACTGAACAAAAAATCTAGATGAAATCTCTACCAAAACCAGCTTAGATATCTTTATAAAACATAAAAAACCAAAATCTCAACATTTTTGGAAAAAATAACCCTATATCTACATGTTATAATTGTAGAATTATAAAATCAAGAGAGGGGGAGAACTAGATCTAAGGAAAACAGGAAAGATCGAAGAGGGTATAATTACAATAGAATAACTGCCTTCACCACACCTTGAAAACCCTTAGAATTGTCTCCAATACGAGTTATAGGTGTTACCTAAACCTTGAGGGGAAGAAATATTGAGTGAGGCTTGAGTTAGAGAATGTATGGGGTGTTTTACATTAAATATTGTGTGGCCTGTTTAAAAAAACCCATTTTATAGTCCCACATAGTTATCTCACATGGTTAGACAAAGCGTGTGCTAACCATGATCTTGATACTGTCCAAATGGTTCCCCACAAGGTTTCCATGCACAGCTAGAAAAATCATGTACAAACCATGAAAATCCCACCGCCACATGTGGTATGATTTCTTGGGGGGTTCTGTATGGTTTCACCTAATCGTGCTAAAATTGTATGCCTTTACAAAGTCCCAAAACTATTCCAAAAAACTTCCCAAACACTCCCTAACATTACCCAACCACTTTAACCACATAAAAATGCATAAAAAAGTGTTACATTCTTCAACCCAGGTGTAAAACAATGGGTATACCCATGTGATATAAAAAAATTGTAAATGGTAACAAATGGATGGGTATAACCATGTGACATGTTTGAATGTAAATTATTAATAATTATGAAAAATGAGTGGTTATACTAATTAAATTCCTTGAATAGAAAATTGAAAAATGAGAAGGTATACTCATTTTTTTTCCTTGGTCATGAAATGTGATGATTGAGTGGGTATAATCCTTTTATGATTTAAATTTAATTGGTTATATTTGAGTGGGTAGACTCATATGGTGTTGAATGTTAAATGAAATGAAATGATTGAATGATTTTATTGATTCCATGGATGGATCTCCAAGGATATAGATCATGGTAGTGGATGCCTTGGGCTGAGTATGCCCCTTGGGTCTTAATTTCATGGGATGACTTGGGACTTTCTACCCCTTGTATCCTACTTGCTTGGTATCACATAGGAAATTTCTATTACAACATGATCCTAGGACTCCAAACAGTTCCTTTACTGAGTTTTCATCGAGATTCTCATGGGACTCGACAATGATGCCTTGGTCTTCGATACCTTGAATATGGCCCTTCATGGTCTAATTTTTTGACATATGACATGAGCATGAGGAATACAGTAATTGGGATTATAAAAAATGACCATGAATTTTTTGAATCTTATGGTTTTACAACAAGTTTGTGATTGATATGGTACTTGGAATATAATTCAAGGCTTTGGTGGTGTGACATTTTTGGATAAAATGAAAGGCCATATTGATTATTTTTGTATTATTTGTAGTTTCTTGATTATAAGATATTGACTATCTTGTGCTGGGAGCCTTGAGGGGATAGTTTAGTATCACTTTTAAAAGTTTACATTCCATGGGTATCTTTACACACCTTTCTTGATTACCTATTTACCTGCACAATTCCTTGATTCTATATTAGAAAAATTGGATTGGTCTAGACATTGTGGGTGTCATCCTTTTGAGATGTTATCTCACACCCTACTTGGGTACCATTAATGCTTAAGTATACCATCTTATTTGCAGGTATATAGACCTTTGGTTGTGTTTTTATGCTTGTGCCTGGGAATTCGGAGCACCGGACTGAGCTAGAGCTCAGTATTCTTGTGGAGATCACCTTTGGGGTTTTTTATTTATTTTCATCACTAGAGGCCTATGTTGTATGTCCTTCCATATGTTTACTATTTTATATTATGCATCATCATCTATCTTGAATTCTTTATTTAAAGTTTTTTTTCCTATACCTAATATTCAATTTATATTTCCACTATCTTCCCCTAATTTTTCATTTACTTTATACTTCCTCTACCTTTATCTAAATTTAGTTATCTAATAAACTGTTATGCTACTCTAAAATGTGGTTATACTCTCCCCACTAAGCTACCATGTCTCAAGTTGAGTGGTCTTGGTTAAGCACTGCTTCATTACTTTCGTTGGAAATTGAGATTTGGATTATGTTTTGAAGGATTAAATTACTTAAGATTGTGAAACACTATAAGGTGTGTTCTATGTTTGGAAAAACAATGTGAGCATTTGGAAGAAACTTAATGAACCTTATAGGTTGGGTGATGTTTTTATTATTATCGAAGGATTTTTAGGGATACAAAGTTATAAGGTGTAGATATTGTAAAATCCTTTGTTTTAGACCAGGTTGTTTTCTGATGGATTTTGAATTTTTGGAAATTAGTGGACGGGCCATTTTACACCCCAGGCTTCAAAATGAAATTTTGAGAGTTGGAACACTTCAATGTGTTTTTTTGGATTTGGGAAAAGACCCGATAAGTTTCTTGGGTGTATCAATGAGTTTCAAAAGTAAATGGGTCTGGGAATTATATGTTATGGAAGTATATAGATGGTGCACAATATTTATGATACTTTGTTAGCCTAGCATTAAATTTGGGACCACTTATAGCTGGTTCAACGGAAATATTCATAGTATATGCATGATTTTATAATCCATGCACCTAGCCTGAAAAATTTACTTTTAGAGGTAGTAACCTCACCCTGTTCACCACAAAATTTGTGAATGTTTTGGAAAACTGTGTGGGAAAAATCATGTGTTATGTTCTCTTTTATGAAATTAATTAAATTAAAATTAATAATGAAATTAAACCCTAATATAACCCTTTATCCCCCTCTCCTCACTCACAATGCATCCAATGGGGTTCCCCTTAGCCATGTTACACAACCCCCACCTCATACTCCTCCTTTGATATATGTTTCATCCACTATTTCTTCCAATTTCTTTTTCAAATATTCATGCTATGGTCATATTCCCACTATTCTCCCCTATTTTGGTAAATTGCCCCTGTCTCCATAACCTTAGGAGGTTTGGCCAAACCCTAAGAAAAAGGTAATCTGATTTTTGTTGTTTATTCCAGTGTTAAGGAATGCAGTTCCTCTCTAAGGCCCCCTTCATGTGAGTTTTGATGATCACTGCTGAAGGGGATGTGTTTCGGGTCGATTCGGTTCACTTCCACCATCCGAGGTAAGTTTTTCCTCCAACTTCATGGGTTTGTTCAGTTAATTTATGATTTTGTGTCACTTGTACAATCTGTAGAGTGTTTGGGGACTCTATGGGGACCTATTCTCATACATATAGGTATGTATATATATAAATATATATTTATTCCATGAAAATATTACCTTATGGTTATGTAAATAAATGCATTGAGTTAAGGGATATATATATATATATATATATATATGAATGTATGTGCGTGAAAGTGTTGAGAGGATTCAAGTGTCCACCAATAAAACAGTCAAATTCCAAAGTGTTTGTCTTGGATTTGGTACACTTTATGAGGTATGATCCCAATCCTTACCCATTAATTTAAGAATGAAATAGTTTCCAACTTATGCTTTTTTGTAATTCAATTAAAATTATGTAATGAACTTTTTAACTTTGATAAATGATTTATTTGGGAAAAATTGTCAGGATTTTATAATAAAACCCCTCCAATAGAGTTGTGTCGTCTTCTAAGATAAAATGTATTGGTTAGTTATTTAATAAATTTTTGGATTAATGCCTGTGGTTTACCCTATTCAAGATGACATAGTGTGAAATAATGCATGTTTGGAAAATGACCTCAAATGGAAGTAGTAAATGGAGGTTTTCTCTTATCAATGATTATTAAACAATTGCACCTTCTATGTGCCATACTGTTCCTTTCCATTTGAATTGTTATTTCTGGTCTAAACCACCCTTGGGACTTGATTCCATGGGATTCCTTGGTAATTTCTACCCCTTGAATCCGGATTGCATAGACTCATGTAGGATATGTCTAGTATGAAATCCTCCTAGGACTCCAATGAGTTCCTTTATGGAGTTTACATTGAGATGACCATGTAAATTGATAAGGATGCCTTGGTCTCAAACACCTTGGATTTGGCCATTCATGGTATTATAAAATTAAGAATGACACAACCATGAGGAATACGATACATGGGATTATAAGGCTTGATAATTGATGTTTTTTTCTCTTTTGGTTGTACAGAAAGGCCGTGATTGATATGGTACATGGAATATATAGCATGGATGTAAGAACCCGGATCTTCGTTCTGGTACGTTTTCCTTTTTCTGGAGTTTTTAAGAAAAATGAATTTTCTCGAAATTTTCAAAGTACATGCCGTGTACTTTCTGAGTACACACCTTGTACTCTGATCTGGCTTGGAGCCGTGTGCTAGTCATGCCCGGGCCACCCACACGGTGTGTAGGGGTGACGTGGAGGCCGATTTTGGCAGAGTACGGAATTGACCAAGTACATGCCGTGTACTTTTTTTTCGTTAAACGGACTGGGGTCGCATATAACCCCCATTTTCATCTTCTTTTCCAATTTATGTCCGTCCGAAGTGACCCGTACGACTGAATCTTCCCCGAGATCCTGCCTCGACATTCGTTCTCTGATTTGAGCGTGGTCGATTTCATTGGAAGCACAGCGGTGAGCTCTTCCTTCTTCTTGAGCCTTGTTTCTTTATTCCTCATGGTTTCCATGTTATCGTATGTTGAGAATTTTGTGTGTTTTCTCAGATCTACGTCGTTATAAGGGGAATCTATCGTTGTGGATCACATATATCAATCTCCTAGGATCGAGTTAGGTGATTTGTGCCTTTCCGTATAAAGTTGATGAATAATTTTGTGCAAATTCCACCAATTACCTTGAATGAGGTATTGCGTGTTCCTGTTTTTCCCTTATTGTATTGCCTGCTTTTATTGATTGCTAGAGTAGATGGTTTGCCTTTGATTATGGTATCTTTACCATACCTTGAATGGTTTCTATGCTTGTTCTTCCTGTTTGACGTTTTTCCAATTGCTATGCCTAGTTGTAGGATTGTGGACTACTTCCTTGTTTTGCTGCTGAACCTTAGTTGATAGCCATGTAGTTTTTGAGGTTACTTGGATGATGTACACCCGTGATGAGTATGGTTAGTTTCACTCAGCACTGTGAGAACCTATAGTAGTAGACTAAAGGAAGAATTGATGGAAGGGCTTCTCCAGAGTGTCTTTTAATTACGATATGAGACCACACGGGGAATTGATGTTGAGTGCTTCCTCAAAGAGTTTTTAGTTCCTCGATGCGGGCCATAGGGGGAATAGATGTTGATTGCTTCCCTAGAGAGCCTTTAGAACGATACGAGACTATAGGGGGAATTGACGGTGAGTGCTTCCCTAGAGAGTCTATTATTTTCAGAGCTGAACCAGACGGGTGAGACTGAGTGTGCCTCCTAGAGGGTTGCTGGTACTTATAGGTTGAACCATAGGGGTTAGGCTATGAGAGCTATCCAGAGGGTTACCTATTTTCTTCTTGTTGCTGGCTGCTTACTTGTGTACTTTATTTGTTAGAACTATGGATTTTAGCTACTTGTGCTTTCCTATTTACTACTTCTTGTTTTATTACATGACTTGTATTCATTGACTGTTAGGCACAAATCTTTGAGTGATTGCCTACTGGGATTGTATCTCACACCCTGTTTGGGCCATGCTTTTGGTCCCAAGCAGACTATGTTATTGTAGGTATAAATAAGGGAAAGCGCCCTTCTACTTCAGGTTCTTGATTGCGCTGGAGCTGGAGAGCATGGGACCGAGCCGGGACTCACGATGCTGAGGAGTTTATTTTGTTCTTCTTTTACACTTGTTTTCAGTTGTATTCCAGCAAGTTGTTTTGTTTGCTGCTTTCCATAGATATTTGTACCTGCTGCATCATTTTCATCATTGCTATATATTCACTACTTCCACTCTTTGGTTTCTGTTGTTATGCATGTTGTTACTACTTCCATTGTTGACTGTTTTTTTTTCGATTTATACCTTACCGAATGATGGCATAGTTTCCCCAACGACTCAACAAGGTCCTCGCTGCTAGTCGACAGCCTCTGGCTTTTGGAGAAACGCGCTTGAGGTCATATGGAGAACTGGGTATGGGGCACCAATGGAGGGGCTCAAGATTCTTGTCATTACATAGTGTTATAAGAGGAGTTCTTTTCTCTTGCTTTACTGTTTGGAGACTTTATCCAGGGATAGGATGGATTTGGTACTTGGTATTAAGTTGTTCTTGTGAGTAGCTAACCCGTGTACATGGAAAGGCCATACTACCTCGTTAATTGCAGTTTGCTGGTTTTGAGTTTTTATGGTTAATATGTTTTCCCCTAGAGTGATTCGCATGACTTGTGCGGTTATTGTTTTGATATTTTAGTTCTATTTCTATCGAAACCCGATGAGATGAGTGTATTCCATCTCATGCATCATAAATACACTTTTAGAAATCACATGCCATGCATTCTTGTTATGCCATCTAGGGTGAATTAGTGATTGCATGCTATTTTGATAGGCCTTGTGTAGATTATTCATGCTGTTGTGATTGATGCTTGATAGAATATCTGCTATTATGTTAGAGAACTGTTGTTTTTCCTTGTATTTGATTACAGGAGATGCCATGATTTGATTCGCGGGGGAATGGTCCCTTACGAATAAAAAATTGGCACCTATATCCCTTATTTTAGTGGTTTTGGGAGTTTGAGCTGTTTCTAAGCTACTGCCCAGAAAAACCCAGAATACACGACGTGTACTTTTTGGATACACGCCGGGTAGTTTTCAGGCCGTGTCATTGACCGTGTGAGCAGAACATGGTGTCGTGGGAGTAACTTTGGGAACACGCCATGTATGATTGGTACACACCATGTATGTTCGGAGGAGTGCACCCGGCCGTGTCACAAACAACACGGGCCATGGAATCTCGGGTAGAACATGCCGTGTCCTTAGGGAACACGTCGTGTAGTTTTGTCCAGGTACTCGGATGTGTCATGAACAACACGTGACGGGGTCACCTTGCCTATGCATACCGTGTTTGTTTAGAGAACACCTTGTAAGGTTCAGCCATGTTGACGACCGTGTGTTTCACAAACACGTGCCACTGAAGCCTTGTCCAGTACATGTCGTGTGTGTTAAGAACACGCGAAGTAGTCTCGGGTTAAGTCGGACCGTGTGGGTTAGCCGTGTAAGAAAACTTGCGCAGGGGAATAGTTTTCAAGTACACGCCGTGTGTGGGTGTAACACGCCGTGTAGTTTGAAGTGTACACGACTTGTAGGGAAGGAGGACACACCCATGTCAGTGGATTAAGAAGACACGTCGTGTAGTTTTATACACGCAGTGTAGTCAAGTTTTGTAAACTTGTGTGTTTTTCTTCCCCTGTTTCCGTTTTGTACTCTTGTGTTCTCTGTCCTTATTTTCCTGATCTAAGGTGTGCTTTTGATATTTCAGAGCTATGCCTCTGAGATGTCCTTCGGTCATACGTATGTCGTCGGGCAGTGATCAGACGCTAGATAGGGCTGATCAGGGACTTCCTGCCGATCCTCCAGTCAGTCCAGCCTTGGCACCGGCTATTATACCGGTTGCAGGTGCTGATGTGCAGTTCAGGGAAGGTTTAATGAGGATGATGCAGGCCTTCCAGGGAGCGCCGCCTCGTGCCACGTCTTTGGAAGATTTGATGTGGGTTTTTCAGCAGTAGCATCCTCCCACGTTCTCGGGGTAAGGAGGACCTCAGGCTGCAGAGTCATGGCTGGAAGCCATTCTGACTATATTCGAGCATCTGGATATGCCTCCAGAGAGGTGGGTCAAGCTCGTAACCTACATGCTCCGAGACTCCACCAAGAAGTGGTGGGACATGATCTCATAGGTAGGTCAGCAGAAGGCTATGGGTTGAGGGGAGTTCCAGTGCGTGTTCTATGACTACTTCTACCCGGAGACCCTGAGGGCCGACCGAGCCCGGGAGTTCATGAGCTTAGAGCAGGGTACTCTTTCTATCAGGGGGTATTCCTCTCGTTTCATCAAGCTGCAGCACTTCACACCCTTCCGGGATAGGAGTGGGGTGTTACTAGAAAGGAAGTTCGAGGATGGTCTCAGGAAGGAGATCCGCTCATAGGTGAACATCTTCCAACTGACTTCTATTACTTTCATCGTCAACCAGGCACTGATTGCGGAGCACAATCTGAGAGACTCTGGAGCTGCGAGCCAGGGTGGTTCTAATTCCAGAGATATTCTTCCTCTAGATTACAGCAAGAAGAGTCGTACAGAGCCTACACGCAGTGATCTGAGGAAACGAGATGTGTCGATAGGCAGCCAGGTGACATGCTACCATTGTGGCTGGTCAGGGCACACGAGGCCACAATGCTAGAGGGACCCCATGGAGTGCCGATCTTGTGTCAAGATGGGTCACCTCTAGCGTTTCTATCAGGTTTTCTCACCATCATCTGGTGACTGGGGTTCTTCCATGACTCCTCGTTCAGGAGCAGCACCGCCAGTTTCTCACCAGTCGTGGAACTGGAGTTCTTCCGGCCGTTCGGGCTGAGGTGGAGGTCGAGGTCGTGGTAGTCAGCCACCAGTTCCTCATCACCAGCAAGAAGGTTCAGCCAAGGGTGTTCAGCCAGGGGTGCAGGGGAACAGTATAGGCTAGTCTTTTTCCGTGGATCAGACTTATCATGAACAGGATCCGGACCCCTCTACTGTTCGAGGTACGATTTTAGTATCCTCAGTTTTATCTTCAGCCCTTTTTGATACTGGTGCTACACATAGCTTTATCTCTGTTGCTGTTGTGGAGATCCTTGGACTCTGTGTCTTTTCTTTTGCTGACTCATTGACACTAGACACACCTTTGTGGATGAAGAAATCTAGTGTACACCAGTGTAGAGAGTGCCCTCTCGAGGTTGCAGGGTATCGCTTCTTATGGTATCTATATTTCCTAGAGATGACATGATATGATGTCATCCTTGGAATGGACTGCTTGATTCCATTCCAGGAAGTCATCTACTTCTATCATCGTAGGGTGAGTTTCATATCACCAGAGGGTGAATCTTTTCTACATAGAGGAGAATGGGACGTTCGGGCGAGTCGGGTGGAACTCGAGAATCTTGTGCTAGGAGGGGTGACAGTCCAGATCGCTAGTCTTTATCTGGATAACCAGGGGAATCCACAGTTGGACTTTCCTCCAGTGGTGGATCACTTCAGGGATGTCTTTCCAGAGGGCTTTTCAGGTTTTCCTCCATAGTGTGAGGTAGACTTCTCTATTGATCTCGTGCGAGGAGCGGCACCGGTGTCCATTACTCCCTATAGGATGACCACACATGAGTTTCAGGAGCTCAAGAAGCAGTTGGAGGAGCTACAGGATAAGGTTTTCATCCAACCCAGTACTTCTCCTTGGGGTTCGCCTGTCCTGTTTGCAAATAAGGAAGACGATAACCTTCAGCTTTGTGTGGATTTTCAGAAGCTGAACCAGTTGATGGTTAAGAACCGATATCCTTTTCTGAGAATCAATGACCTTTTTGATCATCTTCGAGGAGCCCGGGTGTTCTCGAAGATCGACTTGAGGTCTGGTTATCATCCGTTGCACGTTAGACCATCAGATATACCTCTGACAACCTTCAGAAGGAGGTATGGTCTATACGAGTATACAGTCATGTTGTTCGGTCTCACGAACGCACCTTCAGTTTTTATGGCACTGATGAATCGAGTTTTCCATCCTTACTTGGAATCCTTTATCGTGGTCTTTGTGGATTATATCTTGGTGTACTATCACACTCGACACGACCATGCCACACATCTTGAGATCATTGTGAGTACACTGAGAGATCATCGGATTTATGCTAAACTCTCGAAGTGCCACTTCTGGATGGATCAGATTCACTTATTGGGTCATGTCATCTCAGAGGCAGGAGTATCAGTGGACCCAGAGAAAGTGAGATTTGTAGTTTCTTGGGAGCAGCCAAAGAACGTCTTTGAGGTACGAAGTTTCCTAGGGTTGGTTGGATACTACAGACGCTTCATTCAAGACTTTTCTCGTCTAGCAGCACCTTTGAATGGTCTGACCAAGAAGGGGGTGATGTTCTTATGGTCAGATTCTTGTGAGTCAGCCTTCCAGAAGCTGAAAGGGAGGTTGACGTCAACACCGATACTAGTATTTCCATAGCCAGGCAAGTACTACACTATTTATTGTGATGCATCAGCTATCGGGTTGGGAGCTATGCCTATGCCGGGGGGTGGAGTCGTTGCGTACGGGTCTCGGCAATTTAGGCCACATGAGAATAAATAACCTACGAACGATCTGGAGTTGGCAGTTGTTGTTCATGCCTTACGCTGTTGGAGACACTATCTGCTGGGAGAGCACTTTGTGGTCTTCACCGACCACAAGAGTCTCAAGTATATCTTCACTCAGCGTGATCTGAATCTGAGGCAGCGTAGGTGGGTCGAGTATCTTTAGTCTTTTGATTTCGAGCTTGCCTATACGTTGAGGAAAGGAAACGCAGTGGCAGATGCGTTGAGCAGGAGAACTCAGATTCAGGCAGTTCAGGAGGCCAGTAGTGAGTGGAAGCTGATGGATCTGTTCTCTGAGATGCATCTGGAGGTTCATGACAGACAGGGATATACTTTCCTTTCTTCTATAGCTGTTACCTCTACACTTCTTGAACGGGTATGGATGAGGTAGCTATCAGACTCTGAAGGACTAGTCCTATGGGACAGTGTGTTAGGAGAGGACCCTCTTCCCAGATAGTTAGTGGTCAAGGATGATATATTGAGTTTCTAGGGACGTGTATGAGTGCCAGCAGAAATACACGAGGAGTTGATGTGGGATTTTCATTCCTCAGTTTGGGAAGTTCATCCTGGCATCACCAAGATGTATCGGGATCTTCATCGCCCGTACTGGTGTCCGGGTATGAAGAAGGTTGTTGTTGGTTTCGTCATGAGATGTTCTACTTGTCAGCAGGTGAAGGCAGAGCATCAACGACCACCAGGCCTTTTACAATAGTTACCCATTCCGGAGTGGAAGTGGAACAATGTCGTGATGGAATTCGTGACTGGGTTGCCGAGTTCGCCTCAAGGGAATGATGCTGTTTGGGTTTTCATCGATAGTCTTACGAAGGTTGCACACTTCTTATCGATTAAAGAGGCCTTCAGTGTTGAGGATCTGGCATGACTTTACATCCGGGAGATCGTTCGTCTTCATGGAGTTTCACACTCCATTATTTCAGACAGGGATTCTCACTTTACCTCTCGGTTCTTTTAGTGACTTCAGAAGGCCTTGGGTACACAGGTACTTTGGAGTATAGCATACCATCCCTAGACTGATGGCCAGTCCGAGCACACGATCCAGGTGCTTCAGGATATGCTCCAAGCTTGCATCGTAGACTTTGGCGGTTCTTCGGAGAAGCATATCCCTCTGGTAGAGTTCGCCTACAACAATAGTTTCCAGCCGACCATTCAGATGGCACCGTATAAGGATTTGTAAGATAGGCCATGCTGATCACCCTTATGGTGGCTAGAGGCTGGAGATGCAGCTCTGCTGGGACCTCGTCTCATTCAGGAGACCTCAGAGCTAATAGAGTTGATTTGAAAGTGTATGGCTATGGCACATTCTCGATAGAAGTCTTATGCTGATCAGCGGAGACGACCTCTAGAGTTTGAGGTCGGAGATCTGGTGTTCCTGCGTGTCACACCAAGGTTGGGACACAAGAGTATTCAGAGACAGGGTAAGCTTTCACCATGGTACGTCGGGCCGTTTGAGGTCTTGGAGAGAGTTGGGCCGGTTGCCTATCGGTTGTAGCTACCTCAGAGGTATCGGGCTATGCATGACGTCTTCCACGTCTCTCAGCTCCGACGCTAATTTTTAGACTCGTGTCATGTCTTTCAACTTGTGGAGGCTGAACTTGAAGCGGATGCATCGTTCGAGGAGCATCCTATCCAGATTGTCGATCGCATTTTGAAGGTTCTCCGTGGACAGTCAGTTCCTCTGGTATGAGTGCTATGACAACACAGGCGAGTATAGAATGAGGCCTGGGAGAGGGAGGCCGATGTATGATCGTAGTGGCCGGAACTATTCAGGGATTCTTCGTCTACGCCCCGTTAGGGAAATTCAGGGACGAATTTCTTTAAGGGGGGAAGTTTGTAAGAACCCAAAACTTCATTCAGGTATGTTTTCCTTTTTTGTAGTTTTTAAGAAAAATGAATTTTCTGGAAATTTTCAAAGTACACCCCTTGTACTTTCTGAGCACACACCGTGTACTTTGATCTGGACTGAAGCCGTGTGTTGGCCATGCCCGGGCCACCCACACAGTGTGTAGGGGTTACATGGAGGCCAATTTTGGCGGAGTATGGAAAGGACCTAGTACACGCCGTGTACTCTAAAAGTACACGCTGTGTACTTTTTTTTTTTTCATTAAACGGACCGGGGTCGCATCTAACCCCCGTTTTCATTTTCTTCTCTAGGTTCCGTCCATCTGAAGTGACCCATACCGCCGAATCTTTCCTGAGCTCTCGCCTCGTCGTTCGTTATCCGATTCGAGCACGGTCGATTTCTTTGGAAGCACAGTGGTGAGTTCTTCCTTCTTCTTGAGCGTTGTTTCTTGATTCCTCCTGGTTTCCAAGTTATCGTAGGTTGAGAATTTTGTGCGTTTTCTCATATCTACATTGTTATAAGGGGATTCTGTCATATTGGTTCACATATATCGATCTCCTAGGATCAAGGTAGGTGGTTTGTTCCTTTCCGTAGAATGTTGATGAATAATTTTGTGCAAATTCCACCAATACCCTTGAACGGGGTATTGTGTGTTCCTGTTTTGCCCTTGTTGTATTTCCTGCATGGCTTGATTGCTAGAGTAGATGTTTTGCCTTTGATTATGGTAGCTTTACTTTACCTTGAATGGTTTCTATTCTTGTTCTGCATGTTTGGAATTTTTCCAGTTTCCATGCCTAGTTGTAGAATTGTGGACTGTTGCCTTATTTTGCTGCTGAACCTTAGTTGATATCCAAGTAGTTTTTGAGGTTACATGGAAGATGTACACGCGCGTTGAGCATGTTTAGTTTCACTCAGGACTGTGAAAACCTAGAGTAGTAGACCAAAGGGAGAATTGATTGAAGGGCTTCTCCAGAGTGTCTTTTAATTACGATAAGAGACCACAAGGGGAATTGATGTTGAGTGCTTCCTCAGAGAGTATGTAGTTCCTCGACGCGGGCCATATGGGGAATAGACGTTGAGTGCTTCCCCAGAGAGCCTTTAGCATGATATGAGACTATAGAGGGAATTGACGATGAGTGCTTCCCCAGTGAGTCTATTATTTTCAGTGCTGAACCAAAGGGGTGAGACTGCATGTGCCTCCTATAGGTTTTCTTGTAATTATAGGTTTAACCATAGGGGTTAGGCTATGAGAGCTACCCAGAGGGTTACCTATTTTCTTCTTGTTGCTGGCTGCTTACTTGTGTACTTTTTTTATAAATATAGATTTTAGCTTCTTGTGATTTCCTGTTTACTGTTTCTTGTTTTATTATTTTCCTTCTATTCATTGACTGTTAGGCACAAATATTTGGATGATTACCTACTGGGATTATATATCACACCCTATTTGGGCCATGATTTTGGGCCCAAGCAGACTATGTTGTTGCAGGTATAGATAAGGGCAAGCGCCCTTCTACATCAGGTTCTTGATTGCGCTGGAGCTGGATAGTATGGGATCGAGCCGGGGCTCACAATGCTGAGGAGTTTATTTTGTTCTTCTTTTGCACTTGTTTTCAGTTGTATTCCAGCACATTTTTGTGTTTGAGGATTTCCATAGATATTTGTACCTACTGCATCATTGTCATCATTGCTATATAATTCATGCTTCTACTGTTTGGTTTCTGCTGTCATGCAAGTTGTTACTGTTTCCTCTGTTGACTGTTGTTTTTCACTATATACCTTACCGAATGAGGGAATAGTTTCCCCACCAACTCACCAAGGCCCTCGCTACTAGTCGGCAGCCTCTGGCATTCAGGTAAATGCTCTTGAGGTCATGTGGCGAACCGGGTACAGGGCACCAGTGGAGGGGCTCCAGATTCGGGTCGTTACAAAGGTCGTGGTGGTGTAACATGCTTGGATAAACGGTAAGGTCATGTTTTTTATTTTTGCATTATTTGAAGAGTTATTATTATAGGATCTTGACTATATTGTTCTGGGAACCTTGATGTGCTATTTTAGTACCACTTCATAGATGTTTACATGACATGGGAATATTTACTTGCATTTACATCTTACCTGCACATTTCCTTGATTTGATATTGCACAAATTGAATTATGTTTAATACTACGGGTTCTACAATACTGAGATGTTATCTCACACCCTGATGGGGAAACATTGGTGCTCGATTATACCTTCTTATTTATAGGGCTATGGAACTTTCTTTGTGCTGTTTTTTATGCCTGGTAGTTAGGAGCCCAATAATTATTTGGGGATCTGGATGCTCATGGATATCACCTTTTGAATTTTTAGTTATTTTCTTCACTTGAGTCCTATATTGTAAATAATTCCATATGTTTACTTCTTTATATTATGTATTATCATCGGTCATGCAAGCTTTTTATAAACCAGCAATGGATATATTTAATATTTTGTTGATATTTTCTTTATCTTCCAATGGGTTGACATTTATTTATAATTCTTCCTCTATTATCGGAATTGGGTAATCTGATAAACTATTATTCTACCTTGAAATTAGGGTATATTCTCCCCACCGAGATAACTTTTCACCCTCACTACTAGTCAGTAAACTCTAATATATAAGGGGACACACATGAGGTCAAGTGTTGACTAGTCCATCTACTAGTTTAGTGTTATGTAGGGCTGAGATGTTTCACATAGAATATTGTTCCATCATATTTGGCCTTCCATTGGGATGTTCCACATTTTATATAATCATTTTTTAGTAATTTCCACCAAAATAAGCTGCAATCTTTTGGGAAATCTTGGATTTTTATTTTCTTGAAAATCCATGTTCTTCAACAAACTTCTATGCCATTTAATGTTTTTAGGGAATATATAAATTATATAGAAGTAATTACATAAAAAATTTAAGAATGTCATTGATGAAAATATTATAAATCCCATATATTGTATTCACATGAAAGAGTCAAATTGAAAATTCCAAATTGTTCATTTTACCACATTGTCGATATACTAGAGTCGTGGCAACATTATTAAATTTTTTCTCACTAACAACATCATCATTTTCATTACATTCACTATGTGTTCTTGTATCAAAGCCTTCCTGGTTCAACATCCATTCCTTCTCATGATGAAAAATTAATAGAAACTCATATTCTAATAAATTATCTAAAATAATTATCTCATTTGGATCACAACCATCTTGAGATTTCATTTTCTACCCACTATGATACCAGACATAGTAGTTTGTTTGAAAACCATATTTGGTTATATGGTAGATAAATTATTCATTACTCAAAAAAGGTCTTACCACACAATTATAACATTGGAATTTTATGTGACCACTATCTAAAACATTGACTAATTAAAAATATTAAAATAGCTTCAACTTATTTTGAAAATATCACAAGATACAATCAATTTATTACATCCAACTTCTATGCATTCCATAAAAATTGTTATTTGTTATGTTGTAAATGAAATTAAATAATAATGAAGTTTAATAAAAATATATTTAAGGAAATGAAAATTGTTCAAATTATATGAAACCATAACTCACACACTAGGATAAATGAGAATCATATTATTAATGAAAAAATAACATATATATAACAAAATACTATAAATTTAAAACTATGATACTGAATTCAGTTATATTAGTGTGTAATATTGTGAAAAATCCATCAATGGTCAATGATTTAATTATGACACTGTGTCTTTTGGAATATAAATTCCTAGTAGTGTTAATTAAATGAGATGAAATTGAGTGAATAAACCTATGAGGCTTAAGGTCCCTAAAGATAAGTCCCTTAGTGACTATACCCATTAATTTTCTCCCATTCTGGTTCATTTGATTTTGTTTAGATTTTTTTAATTAAATTAAATTATGTTCATTTAAATTTTATTTTAGTCAGGTTTGGTTATGTCAGTTTTTATTGATTTGGACTAGTTTTATTCAGTTGCGGTTGTGTATCTTTAGTATATGTTCAAAAGGATTGGTTAAATTTCATTTGTTTAAATTTGGTATATTTTTATTCCAAGTAAGTTATTTTGGTACAAATATGTTTTATTTACTTTGGTTCAAATCAATTCTATTTGTTTGTTTTTTTGTATTCGGTTAGGATAAATAAATAAATTTATTCTATTTGGTTTTATGTTTTCTTTTTGATTCCAATAGGTTTAGGTCATTTCTATTTGTTTATAATTAGTTTAGTTATGGATAATTTAGTTTGGTTAGGTTTGGTATTCTATTTTCATTGGGTCGATGCATGCCTATTAGTGTTTTATTTAATATTGTTCAAATAAATCCATTTTTTATCATTATTATATAATTTATTTTAGTTAGTTTCATTTTAATTTAGTTTTTTTAATTTTTGTTTTGTTTGATGCAGTTTTTTGGAGTTCAGGTATACTCAAGTATACTTGGGTCAGATCAAGCCATTTCAATTTAATTCAGTTGGTTCGGATGAGTTGATTTGGTTATGTTGTAGGAAAGATTTTTTATTTTGGTTAGGTTTCAGTGTGTAAAGGTTTACAATTTTAGTTCTTTTATTTTGAAACCTAGTTAGATGGGGTTGGAATAATTCAATTTTCGTATGGTCCGATCAATTAATTTAAAATTATTTTATTTAGTGTTTAATAAGTTCTTCAGGGTATATTTAATTTTAGTTTAGTTTGGTTTGGTTCTGTTTTTTTGTTTATGTCAGGTCATTTAAGTAAATTTGGATCAATATATTTAAGAGTTAATTTTGATCCATTTCATCCAATTTGAGTTAGTTTTAATATAGTAATGTCAAATCAATTTAGTTTGGATTGAGTAGGTCTAATTAATTTCCATTTAAGTAGGTTTTGTTCTCATTTGTTTGGTTTTTCTTAGTTGAATATAGTTTTCATCGAGTCTGGTCAGTGCAATTTTATATTAAAATTTGAGTGATAAGTTATGTAATGAGAAACTTTTTCAAATAAGGAGTGGTGGTAGTACAATTTACTTTGAATGGATATATTATATCATTCTTTCTATTTTATTTATAAATTAATGTTTGGGTTTAGTAGGGAATGTAATTTATTATTAACATTTTTTAACTATTCTCAAAATTTGATCTAGATGGGTGATGGATTATATTATGGAACATATCTTCATCTAGACTAATTCATAGAATATTCTACTTGTTAGTGATATAAATAACATCGAGATTCATTTTAAGGGGTGTCATGGAATAATATGCATTATATGGAGGATTCATTGGTTATGGAGTTATGAGAAGTGATTTAGATCTATTAGAAGAAAATATTTGTGAAAATGTGGCTGATATTTATACTCAAATTATTCATGAGGGTTGATACCACATTTTTATTAAGTGTAATAGATGAATTAATGTTTACATGAGAGAACCTAGGGGAACAAGTGATTCCCATCAATCACATCTACCATAGGGTTATGTTATCATTCAATAACTGATTCAATTATATATCTTGATATAATACTCACCAGAAACTATATTTTTCATTCAATAAACCATGATCACATTGACAAATCTAAGATAATAAATTAAATCATTACAATATTTAAATGATCTCATGTTAAATCATATATACGTAATTCAAAAGGTTATACCATTATCTATTCTCCTATCATAACTGATGCTACGATTAATGATTCATAAAAATAATTTTACTCAACTAGCCATGAAAACAGAACAACCTAGAATTAAAAGGGATGATCTATACATATAAAAGAATTTATAATAAATCAAATTTTATGTAATACATACATTATCTAAATCAAGAAACAACTTTGTTAAAAATAATATGAGATCTCATATCGACGTTAAGAAACTCCTCCCATAAGTATAGAGAATAATTTTATAGAACATAAAATTAACCTATGAAATTACATAATTGTAGAAAAACAATCATTAGAAAGTAACATATCACATCCATAATCCAACTACTCACCAAAATCAAGTCTCAATATATTATTGGGAATCACTATCCTAACAAGAATATCAAATCGGTTCATCAAGGTTGGATTAAGAATGAAAATAAAACATTAACTACAATAATGACTTAAATTAGCCATTAATGAAGACCAAGAAATCAAACAATGAAAAAATGAAATCCCTAAACCAAATCAGAAAATGGGAAGTCAAAGAAGACCCAACATTTAAACAAAAAAAATGACTGCCACTTATCCCTCTCTTAAAGATTAATTATATAATAATTTTATATATAATTTGATGATATAAAGGGATATCCCATACCTAATAATGTTGCATATATATGAATTTAAAATTGAAACATATAGATTGGACTAAAATAACTAGAACTAAACTGATCCAAAATGAAACAGATCAAAAAAAATGAATGAATCCAAAATTGAATAGAATGAACCCAAATCGAATGAAACTAGTTTGAACTAACCCAAACATACGTGAGATGAATATATGAAATCCTAAATCAAGCCACATGATCAAAATAAATTAAATTATCACAAAAATAAGATTATTTTATGGTGTTTTAGATAAAAAATAAAAAATAAATGGATGGTTTATAGAATACCTGAATTATTTGGTACCCACAAATTTAATAATGAAAAATAATGAAATGAAATCAAGAAGATATGAGAGAGGGTTGCATGGCCAGTTGTGAAGATAGTGGAACACCACAATTTTTAGGGTTTGGGATTAGATATATATGAGAGGAGGGGTGGGTAACCCATGCTATGAACTAGAGGAAGAGCTAGGAAAATAATTTTTAAAATCTATTGGAATAGATATCAGCTATCCCAATGGTTTTTGAAAACTACTCGGATAAGCTTCATCTAAACAACTAATCCCAATGGATAGGCTAAACTATTTGTATATGGTATTCTATACTAATGGGATTTTCAAACCATTGATATATCCCTATGGGTATAACCCACTTTTCTATTACTGTAACCTTAAGTCTCCTCCATGTTTGAAAAATATTAAAATCAAAAAGTGAGAAATAAGGTTACTAAATTTATAAAATAAACTTATCATTTATCTCCCAAACAACATGAAGTTTATCTTAATTATCACATACCACACATGTGAATAACACCATCCTGTATTCTATTAAATCATGTTAATAACCTACATTATCATAAAACCATATTAAAAACATAGTTTGTTCCTTATTAATTAAATATAAAAAATATAATTGGATGTATTCTTTAAATCCAATTTTTTGTAAAATATATCAATGATAGTATAAGAAACTTTGTCTACAAATTATTTATAAGTTCCAAGGTATTACATGTTATCCAATTTAATTTATTCATATCCAAAATATCTTTATCCCAAAATTATTATCTCAATATTAGGAACATATTAAAGGCCATCTTCCAATAATCCTGTGTTATTCCAAAAAATATCACCTTTCCATTAAATAACTTTTCTAGGCCAATAGTATAATTTAGAATATTCGTGAAAATACTTAATGAAAAAATTATAATGAAAACCTTTATATATTTTCTGATTCATATAACATAATTCTTGAATTCCAGCACTTAAAAACTCTTATCATTCCACTTCATTCTTAAACCATTAACCAAGATTCTATATCTTATTACTTAACACATTGTTTCACTTCATATATCAGTTGTAGTATTTATACCATCAACAATATAACCATTACTCATACAACCTTTTTGATGATCTTAATGATCTTTCCCCTTAGGACATCGATTTTCATAATTCCCATATTTTTCATATTTGAAACATTCAACCAACAATGATATCTTAGGGAGGCCATTATTCACATCCATTGAGTTAACCAAAATTTTCAATTTTTTTCTATAATTATTTGTTTTTATACTTCTTTTACAGACTCAAAACAACTTAACATTCCCCAAATACATTCACATGTGTGCTTCTTCACACATTATTGACATATAGAAAACAAAATCTTGTTTCCTCCATGGTCTACACCACCAAGACTCTCAACAAAAACTATCCTTATATTCTCCAGTGAGTCCAAGGGTTGGTTAAGGTGAAATTTGTTAATCATGTATCCTGATAATTGATTAGGAATAATCAAAATATCTTTAAATCCATTCATTATCCAACTTGGTTGACCATAAATAGATTTTATATCACATTCTATGTTAGTCGAGTTTATTATGTTTCCCAGCATTAACTAAAACCAAAATGCAATGTGTGAGTAACAATATTCATAATGGGAAACCACATAATTATAAAAAACTACCTGTAGGTTGTCTAAATCATGACTCCATATTTTTAATCTATAATAATTTAGGTTTATACTAGGTTACTCATAGTAATCATCTATTTAAATTCTGCATGATGGTTAATGAAGAGATTAAAATTTTCCAAAGCATGTCCCCTAGGAGTTCCAAACTAGGTGTGCAACAAGGCCAATTTTGATGCATCGGGTGATGATCAATTCCAGATCAATGCACCCTTTTTGGAGTTATTAAACCTAGTTAACACTATTCCAGTTCCACATACACTTTTAGAATTCATATTAGGATGTAATTTCTTGTAAACCACTCAATCTGACCTTTACCAAAATTCCATGACATTTTCCTATACTATTACTCAACCATATATTTTCCCTTATAAATATCACAAGAAATATATATCCCAAGGGATATCCTTAAATATTTATCATATTGGTTTCCTATGTTTTAATAAACCAATCATATGATACTAACTTTACTAACCCATGCTTCTCATACATAGGAATTACATCTTTTTAGATGAATATTCATTACATTAGACAAACACACGTGAGAAGATCATAATGGTTTAATTCCTTTGGAGACTAGGAACATGATATTATTATTTAGTGAAATATTTAAAATGTTTCCCAAAAATATCTTCCCATTTATATATATTGATGTACATACCCTACTAAAAACCTTTCTTCATAACTTGTGTAAAGTAAACATAAGAAAGGGTGATCTCATATTCTTAGTAAGGATAAAATGGGGAAAATACATACCCTGTATACTAAAGATAAACATATAGAGTCCTGGAATAAAATTTTATGTTCATAAGAGATGAATCATATGGAAATCAAAGAAAATGGGCCATTAGTGCATAACATTGAGAGAAGACATGGAATTATGGAATACACATAAGAATAAAAAATAATTTCCATAGTGGCCAATGATCACAATCAAGACAATAATAGTGGAATTATTTAACTCCCCAAACCATTATAGTACTAATGGTTCACTCCCAAGACCTTTATAGAAGAAAAATTCCCTGACTAAACCAAGTTCACTCCCCATTCTAGTGCTGTTTGTCTCATAAGATATTAATATTTAATCATTGCATTGGAGGGAGATTGTAACACCCATTATCACACAATGATATAAAATATTTTATCAATATTATAATTTTGTATTAAATATTTTATGGGTTTATAAATCCCATTTTTAAAACCTTTTTCACTTAATAGTTTTTTGAATTCATTTTTTGGAAACATGCTTAAAAGATGAAATTTCATAATGTCCAAATTTGAAATAATTTATGATTTTCTATCATATCATTAACTAAAATAATAATATTGTTAAAGATAATTTTTAGGATTATTTTGTCATTGGGATTCAATTCATCTAACTTTGACAAAGGCTGAATATGAGCAGAAGGGGCCCAACTATGGCCTACAAGTGAAGACATTCTGGGCAGGATAGAATGGACCACCCTTATGTATTTGGGCCGTAACTTGGGCCTAATAACTCAAATAAGGATGATTCCACCTCCAAAGGACATAAAACTATAATTAAATCATGCCCAATGAATTTCATGACATTTTCACATGTTTTGTCAGTCAACCATCTATGTAAAGTAGTAGAAAGTGTTCCATAAATAACCACCTAGAATTTTAGACACTTAACTACTTTTTGGTAATTTCTTTGATTTATTTGTCTATAAAATCACTATTCACCCTCATTATCATATTTTTGAAGTCCAGGGTTAAGGGTGAGTTGTAGTTGAGAGCTCTCTTAACCAATTTTAGTCATATTCTTCTTTATTTACTTCTAAATTTTTTAGTAATCAATTTAGGGGGTGGGTGGGTGTTCTATGTTGTAATATCAAGCTCCATGCTTGTAATCTTCATAAGGTAATATAATTAACAGGTTTTATGGGTATTTTTATACATTTATACATTTGTATTTTGTTTTTATTCTTTTATTAAATAATAAAAATCAAAGGAACAAGAATCCTAATGCTTCCATGAAGAAATTGGATCTTGCGATGATTTGAGTACAGTTGATTCTTCTCTCACTTATTCTCTTTCATGAGTGTTCTTATGAATTGTATTTTTATAATAAATCTATAAGGTATAACCCATTATTATTAAAAAAAAATTATGATATAAATTTTGTTATTGAACCCAATATAGACATATCATCGTGTTGTTGATGTGATGCCTTGATTGAGTTTGGTTCTTATATCAACATAATTTTATTTATTGTTAGTCGTAGCCGACAATCAATATCATTGATCGATCATATATTAGGTAAAAACCTACTAAGAAATATAATAACAAAATTTTTTAGTATGTATAAATAAATTAATCAATTATATTTCCCATTAACATTAGAGAAATGACGGATTGAGCATCAATGGACTCTCACCCGGGTTGATCGAAATTTCTCCAATCAGTTTCTATCATTTAGTAATATAGTTTCAATTTATGAATTAAAATAAAAAACAACCATGTTTTCCAAAATACCATTACCCTTTTATTTTCATGATCAAAACCACCTTTTGGAATTAATTATATAAGGCTTCATGTAGATATTTCCAAGCATTCCTTCTATACTGTATAAATTCTACTAAAAATTAAACAACTAATTTGATGCACTCAATGATGCAATAAACCCATAGATTCTGTGAAATTTATTTTTAAATAAATTTGATCATTTAAATATTTTTCATTACATAAAACACCGAGTTTAATTTTCATTATATTCAACACTAATTATAGTTTGTGTTACATGTAACAATGATTTTAATCAAAATGTGACATATTATTAATATATTATTATTTAAAAAGATAATTGTCACATAACCATCGTAATGGTGGGTATGAATAGGACAAAATAAAATATTTAAATATACATTTTAAAAATTTACTTAAAATTAATTATTTTGTGACCAAATTTGATATGAAAATAAAAACACTTTGAAAATAAAGGATGTCTTTTTCAGAAAACCTATTATTATGAAAAAACGTTCTTTATTAATAGTTAAACAAAAAAAAATTTGTGATTAATCTTAATGAAATTTATATATTATATATTCAATAAAATTATTAACATTTATATTATGTGTTTTATACACAAGATATTACAATAAATCCAATTTTTCTCAGAGAAACTCTGTTTTTCTAAAAAATTGTTTCATTGCATTTTTTGAACTTATTTGAAATTTTAATTTTGACACTTTTAGAAAAAATATTTGAAAAAATATAGTTAATTTTTGAAATAATCATATCAAAATTATATTAGGGTGAATTTTTAATAAATTTTTGAGAAGATAAACTTTTTGATGAATAATAAAATACTTTTTTTATTAATAATTATCATTTCTTTTAAAACGTTTAAAAACAAAAACATTATTTTAAGATGATTATAAAATAAAATTTATTTAAATTATATATATATAAATATAATATAGTTCATTTTAATTATTTCCATATTGAATTTTGATTTAATGTTCTCAAAACGTCTGAACATTTTCTATTTGAAGACCAGCTTTCTCGTCACGTCTTCGAGATTAATTTTAAATTAGATTTTGACACTTAGGTGAATTTATTTTTGAATAATAGATTCAATATTTAGAATCATAAAAATTGATATTATATAATAAGTTTATATTATCTTTTAACCATAATGAATATTAAAAAATGTAAAAAATATTTATCATGGTTAAGGTAAAAACAGGTTTATCCTCTCATGGATTATTCTCTTTGATTCATTTAGGATTATAGTCTTATGAACTGCCAATTTTGATGAAATGACTCATGTTTAAGATTTATAATATGCATGTTATGATTTTGATATGTAATTCTCATGTTGTTATACCCAAATTCTCTTCCAATATTGATATGTCCCTTGTTTAACCTTACTGAGCATCTTAGATCACCCTTTATTTAGTCTTCATTCCCTTGTTATAAATAATGGTTTTATGTATGATATGTATAAGAAGGTTTCTATTTATGGAGAAAAAAATGGGAGATTTTTTGACCCACTTATGGAACAATAAATTATGTATCTATGTTTCTAAAGGCACCAAAGTATTATATTCCCCAGGCATATACTTTTTTAATTTAATGAATATTAATAAAAAATGAAATATTTATGTATTAAAATATTGAGCCCATTTTTTTGGTATTATATTATAGGTTTATTTAACCTTTGGAAAATAGGATAATAAAACTTTATTTATAACTCTAATTATATGTTTTTGGATAAGTCCATGGATGAATCAATGTATCGAAAAACATCCTACAATTTTGGTAAAGGATAGGGTGAGTGGTTTCCAAGAAATTATATCCCCATCTGGAAACTAAAAGTGGATCTGTTTTGGCACAAAGGTTCCTAGCGGTAATAACTATGAAAAGTGTGCAATAAATTGGATTATATTATAACCCAGTGTATGAAGAAGAGCCTTGATTTACACATAGTTTGAAACCTTTGGGGGATATGCTTTAGAAATTAATTAACTCTTTATAGGAATTCCTGAAGGTTTTAAATAGGTTATGACTATGAATGAACTAGGATATACCAAAGGTGTCATATATTAAAAATAAGGCGTCATGATTTAGAAATCGTATTAGTGATTTTTCATGACTATGTGTTTCCCCAATATGAGTAGTGTTACTCAAACTATGATTTGGGTTTTAGTTAGTGGATTGAACCTAGATAAATAGTGTCAATTTTTAATATAATGGAAAATGAAATGATTTTACTCCCGAGAAACCAATTTTTATGGTAGTTTGAATGAAAAATATCATTTTTATGCTCAAAGTACTTTCTTAATCTACGAATATTACTGGATATACAAATGATCAAAGGATGGAACAACATTATATTGACTCCTTTATGAAGAAAATTATACCTTATTTAAGTGGGCCTTATGAACCACTAGTTTCTAATAAATGAATTAGTACCATTGAAAAGATATTGTTGGATGTTCTATAATGCTTGAAATGGAGGATAGAGTTACAAAACAGAACAATGTTGATAGAAAGGTTATTTTGATAATTTTCGACATGATCTAGAATTTAAAGTTAGTGAGAAGGTGTCTTTAAAAATTTCTCCACAAAAGAAAGAAGGGAAAACTACCCCCTAGGTAGATCATTCCTTTGAAATACTTGATCATATCCTGATATAATATTATTATTTGGAGCTACCACTATACCTATCATAGGTTTACAATTTTTTCCATGTACCACACCCGATTATGTACATACCTGATCTATCATATGTCTTGAACTAAGATATTGTACTATTGTGGCATGATATTTTTGATGTGGAAGAACTAGTAGATATTCCAGATCATACCTATAATGTACTACGAAACAAGACCACACACTTGGTAAATTATTTTGGGTGAAACCACTGGCTGGATTATGTTACATGGGAACTTTAGTAAGTAATGAGGTAAAATATCATCAGTTTTTTGGCATTGATGTGATGAAATTTAAGGGTGAAATTAATTTTAAAGGTGTATAGTATAACATATCATGATTTTGAGATTAATTTAAAATAAATTTAATCATTTTGATATTTTTCATTACATAAAACACTGGGTTTAGTATATGTTATATGATACAATGAGTTCATATTGTGTTATATACAACAACATGTTTATTCGAAATATGAAATACTGTTAAAATTTTGGTATTTAATGTGATAGTTATCACCTAGTTGTTATAATGGTGGGTATGAAAAGGATTAACTGAAATTTTAAAATATATGGTTCACACATGTATATAAAATTTATTATTGAGTGAATAATTAATTATAAAATAAAATAAAATCTATTTGAAATTAATAGAAATCTTTTTCTAAAAAACCGTTTTTATGAAAAAATCTTATTATACCTTAATAATTAAAAAAACATTGTGTATTATTTTAATTAAATTTATATATTATACACTATATCAAATATTTTACATTCATTATATGTGTTTTCTAGATAAAAGATAAGAATAAATCCAATTTTAAGCTTAAAAACTATATTTTTCTAAATACTGTTTTGTCACCTTTTACAAAAATATTTTAATATTTTTTATAATTTTATGAAATTTATTTTACAAAATAAAGTTTATTTTTTAAATCATCTTGTTAAAATTATCTTATGGGGAATTGTTTATAATTATTTGAGAAAATAAATTTTTTGATGAATAGTAAAAAATACTAGGTTTTATTAATAATTGTTATTTCTTTTTAAACTTTTCAAAAAATAAAAAATAGTTTTAATGTTGTTTAAAATAAAAATTAGTTCAATTATATATATATTAATCCCATTTAGTAAATTTTAATAATTTTATGTTTTAATTTTTATATAAAAACTTTTTAAACTTTTGAACATTTTCTTTTTGAAAACCTACTTTCTCATCATGTATAGGGGATTAATTTTAAAATAGAATTTTCCAATTATGTGTATGAAATTTTGAAAAATGGATTAAATATTTTAAAAAGCATATTATACTTTTGGAATCATAATAATATATGTCACCTAATAAGTGAAACAAAATCTTTTATCATAACCAATAGTAATAAAATAAAAAAGTATATACCATGGTAAAGGTAAAAATTAGTATACATAGGGGTTAAACTAAAAGGATAAGGGTTTTAAATGACTCAAAACTTGTCTAAACACATTGTATATATAGATATATAACCAATATCTTTTATGTTTTATAATGGTCAATTTTAAATCCCTCTTTCACATGAAAATGTTAGTACACCTTTTTCTTTTGAAAAATTACATGTGTGGAACTCATCTCAATTATAAAAATCCAACCACTCTTCTATCCCACTCATACTTTAAAAACACATTGGTTCATAAAATACATGAAAAAATAAATTCCTTATTTATTCATTATAATACTGGAATCCTTAATGTGGCTAGAAATCGAACAAAGGAAGGATTTTAGTAAAAACCAAAGGAGTTTACTTGGGGAAGAGGTAACATTCTTCTATGAGAGTTTTTATTTAATTTATTAAAAAAGATTATTAAATTATTATTAAATAATTATGATATAAGAAATCATTATATTAAATATAATTAGATTTTTTATGTTAAGGTAGTTACCAAAAAGCATATCCTCCCCCCTCAAACAGGTTATGAAATCATCATTCGGGTATACGGTAGATTACAATCTTGTGAACGAATTCTATTGGTGTTCTATCACCACCTCTCACATATATATATGATGATGTATTTTTTGTTCATATTTTATATTTGTGATAGTATTTTTATTCTTAAATTATGATATCACATGTTAATTTTTAATTTCCATTATGTGGGAATATGATAATATTGTTCATGTATACGACATGTTACTACCTCACAAAGCGATGTGATCTGTTCAAGATTTACATAAATGGTAACAAGGATGAGTTGAATAAAAATATTATATATATATGTAATAGAAATGATTCAATAATTTTAATAAATTATTTAAATTTCTTTATTTCTTTCTATTGGGGAAATTAGAATGAAGTTCATGTATAGGTACGACCTACCATCTCCATGAATGTAGTATTTAATTTTCTATATATAAATTTAATAGATTTATATAAATAAATATATACTTAATATATATGATATTTATATCATGGTTAATTTTTTTTACATTGTGGAACCATTATAATGATAAAAGGAAAAAATAAAAAAAAAATACTATTGAAAAACAACGTAATTATTGCCCAAAACATGACTTTACCATGTAATTATTAATAAAAGGAAAATATAAGGTCATAAGTAAATTATATATGTCATAATATGCATAATTTTGTTCTTTAATTTATTTATACTAAACTTATATTTATTATATAGAATGTTCAAACATGTACTGAAGATATCGAGACTTACGATATGGTATTTCTAGTCTCTTATGTTCAGAGACGTATGCCAATTCACCCCTTGTTTGATTAGTGTGGTGTATATACAAAGCCTTTGACATTTTATATAATAAATATAATTATTTTAATTTTCATTAATTTTTATTTTTATGTTATTATTTAATTGTGATTATTATTCAAAATATTACTAATGTGGTACGAGATTTCTATCTCACTTTTTACTTCTATGAGACACATGTCATATTCAACATCTATTTTTTATGTGGTGTACATAATGACAATGAATTTGATTCAATTTATCGTTAAAATTATGTTATTTTACCTATTTATTTTAGGATATCACTTTCATGGGGTTTAGTGTTCAAAAGTTACCATTGTGGTAAGGAATTCTTGTCTCAAATTTCCCTTTTGGAGACCAAAGTTATGTTACAAACCTATATTATTCAAATAGGTGTATATTTCCCATTGTTTTGTTATATTAATAATAAAATTATTTTTAAGATATTATATGATTAATTTAATGTTATTATTTCATGTGGACTATGATTCAAAGTTACCAAAGTTGTAAGTGTTTTATGTTACAATATCATCGTTTATCAAGATTGTTTATGATATGCTTCTAATGATGAAATAATATGATCAAAATCTCAAGAAACTCATTAATTATATTCTCACATGGTAATTTATGTAATAATTATTTTAAATTAATACACCTCTCTTTATGTACTGAAGAGTTTAAAATTATGTTTTTAAGAAAAAACATCATTATTTATCTCTTTAGTAGAAAATCCGTTTTCATCAAAAACCATATTTTATAAAACTGTTTTGAAAAATATTTTCAGAATAAAAAAAATGATTTATAAATTTCATTTTTATCCATTTTTTAATTTGTACAAAATTTTATAATGGGATCTTCATGTATTTTTTCATTCAATTCTCGTCTGTATTTTATTGAAAACAAGGAAGGAATCTTTGTTTTAACATGTACAACATAACTGGAATTTTCATCCATCATGACCATTATTTTATCTAAATTTTAATCTGTAATATTTAATTTTTTTTTAAAATATAATGATTTCCAAAATATCTTACAAATTTTTATTTTTTAAAATTTTTATTTTCAAAGAAAGGATATTTTCATTAAGAAATTTTTGAAGAAAATTTTCTTTCAAAAACTTTTTCCATATAAGAGGACATACTTTAATTTTACATATGATTTCATAGGGATAAAAAGTAAGGATAATATTATTAAACTTACTCTCTATGGGTTATGTTTATGATAATTATGTTTATGAAAATAATTTCTCTTCCGTGGGTTATACCAAGATAAAATAAATATGAAACCACTTTTTTATAGGTTATTTTTTAAGGAGATGATGTAATGATTATAAAACACATTTATTTTAATGGGTTCTGATTTTAAGAAATTTTTATTATGTTTTTGAACACATATATATGATTTTAATCATGTATTGTGTGGGGCCTATATCTCCCTCTAATGATTTAGGTGATGATTAATGTTATATGACATCAATGATTAAACATAAGGTTATTCAAATCCTGAAAGAGGGTATAAAAGAGGTTATAACATTCCTAAAAGAGGGTACATGGGTGGTTGTCCAAGGCTTTAAGCATGTACATGGTTTGTTATCCCAATCCAAAAATGTAATGAATATCTTGATGGGTATCCTTGAAATAAGATTTCTTATGATTATGTATAAAGAAAAAATATATGTCTTATGCCATTGTTATATGCTCATGGATCAAATTCTTTGATTACATTAAGATTTATTTCTTGTGATATTCCAAAAATTAGGGAATGAATCATACTTATGATCTATGATAAGTATGGTATGTGTTCCATATGTTATTCTCATAATTATCAGACCCATATGATCATGATACATTGATACCTCCTTTTTTTACCCTTAATGAGTATATTATATCTCCATTTATTATGTTTCCTTTCCCCAAGATATGAAGAAAGGTATTATGTATCACATATATAATAATGGTTATTATTATGAATAACATAGTGGGATATGATGTATCTCAATAATGGAACAGTTTTTAATGTGTCCATGTTTCTAAATACACAAAACTATTATGGTCCTCCGGTGTCTACTTTTGTAATGTAATGAATATTCATCTAAAAAATTCAATATTTATGTATGAATGTCTTGGGTTTCTATATAGATATTTTTCCCTAACATAAAATAATGAAAATCATATATATTTTTTCCATAAGATTATAAAACATTCATCATATCTTAACCTATGAAATGAAGTGGGTTTCATAAACATTTTATCATACCATAACCTGTAGAAAAGTGGAACGGTTCATAATCATTTCAGAATTTTATCATAGAATAAACTATGAAACGAAAAAGGTTTTATAATAATTCCCTCATTGTATAACAAATGGAAAAGATATAGGTTTTATATACATAATTCCATCATAGACATAAACCATTTAGAGAACCAATAAGAATGGTATCCTTGGATCACACCCCCAATAAAGCATAAGTAACTTCAAGAGATGTCCTGTTATATGGAACAATATTTAGATAAGACAATAGGGACATTTCTAGAGGAAAATATATTTTATTTTAAAATAAATTTTGAAAACTAAAAATTCAGAAAACAATTTGTAAATTATTTTCTTTGAAAATAAAATTTGAATCATATAACTAAATATTAGAAAATAATATAAATAATTTCTTGAGTTAAATATCCTTTCCACTTTAAAAAGAACTTTTTAAAAATAAAAATTCATAAATTTTTTAGAAATCCTATTCTTTGAAAATAAAATTTAAAAATTATAAATTAATCTTTAAAATAATGAATGGTTAGTTTTGCAGAAAATACCATGTATTCCGTACCCTTGAAAACAAATATTCCTTTCAAATTTTTGGTAAAATACAAATGAGCATTGTTTGGAAAACTATTTGAATATTCAATTAAATTTTTTAAAAAAAAAATTAAAACATTGTGAAAATTTTCTTTCATAATTAATTTGGATAATTTTACAAACATTTTTGAATTCTTTTTTTAAACATGTTTTTGTAATAAAAACAGATTTCTGACTGAAGACAGAAATAAAGATGGGTTTTTCTTAAAAATATTATTTTGAAATCTTGAGTATATAAATAGAGGAAAATAATGGGAAAACCTATATTATAATGAAATATCAATATTATAATAAAAACCATGAGTCTCTTGATATGTAGTTCATAATATTTCATCAATAAAAAGATAATCTTAAATGTTTCCGATAAATGATGAGATTGTATCATAAGACTATTAACACTTTTGTGACATTAAATCATAAGATCCAGGAAATAATGACATTAAATTATGTTTAAAATATCATTATAATAAATAAATTCCTGATATTATATTTCAAGAGGTATCTATATACAACTTGTAAAGACCCAAATTTTCCTTGTTATTTTTTAAATTATATGGAACTATTCCAAGTATGTGAAAATTAACAACACTTGATTCTAAGGCCCAGTGTGCATGATATTTAATTTTGAAATTTTTTAAGGCACGTTCAGTAAACTTGAAAGTAATAATTTCTATATTTTGAACCAGTGATTGGAATTAAAATCCTAGGGCATCGTTAAACTCACAACACTGTGATTTGCTTAAGGGATGCATAAATTCAACCATAGTAGGTTGGGAGAAAAAGATAGTTTTATATAACTCTTTAAGAATAATAAAATTAAATAACGATGTAATTTTATTTTTCTACAAACTATTGAGTGGTGTTGGTAGGACTGCTAGGTTTTCATGCCATTTAATGGCTCGACTCTTCAGTTTTGTAACCAAACCATTGAGAATTAATAGGTTCATTAATTAAAACTAATTAATGAACCTTATTAATCATTCAATGAATTAATCTCCCCTCTCCTCTATTTAAATGAAGATGTAGCTTGGGTTTTTGACATGGAAGAGAGGAACCTTTAATGAAGTGTTGCACAGTCTTCCACCAATGAAAAATAGAGGCTTGGATGACAAATTTGAAAGAATCAATCTGGAAACGACAAAACGCCTACAGCTTCATCTTATGGATTCTTCTTCAACAACCGTGATGTCTCCTCTGAATCCAAGGTAGGGGGTTTTAATGATTAAATTCAAGAGAATTTGTTTATTTTCCTCATTCTTGAAAAGCATGATGAATGTAGAACAACCAAAATGAGTTGATTTAAGATTATTATGAAATTTCAGGTAGATATTGTGGGAGTATTGAATGAGTTTTACTTTTTCTTTGATGATTTAATTACAACCCATTTGATATGACTCTAACATTGATGGTGAGAGGAAAACAAACAAGGCCGGGACCCTCCGCTGCTTTGGTTTTTGTCGTGATCTATGGGGGTTGATTTTCAACACGACAGAATGCAGAATCTGGAAGGCACACAATGACAGTAGCAACCTGAGAGGCCCGTAGGTGCGTTTGGAAGGGAAAACGGACCACAGAAGCTCAGATAGTGGCCCGTGAAATCCCTTCCTTTGGAAAAGAGGTGGTTCCTGTAGGCACTGCGATGGACAGTTGGCGTCGGCCAGCTGTAGTGGCAGCAGGGTGGCACGCCGCGGAAGGAAGTCTCGACATTGAGGCATGATGGAAGGGGACCCTCACCCCACAAGTCCCGCTGATAGATATGTGGCGCCACATGGCATTGCCGTTTCAAAAACCAAATGGACCTTTTTATATTTGGTAGGGGGAATGACCCCTGCACGGGCCACCCAATTGGGGGATATGCCAACCAGCAGGCTTGGCCATGCCCAGTGAAGGCAGGTCAGGTGGATCCCTGGCCCAGGAGGCTGAGCCTGGTGCTGCCCAACCCTCATGGGCCAGCCCAGCTGGTTCAGGCTGAGCTGGTTCAGTCTGACCGGGTCGGACCAGACCTGAACCCTATTCAGACCAAATACGCTTAAAAGGTTGTATCTTACAATATATATGTCCATTTGATGAATTGTCTACAGTTCTATAATCCTTGGAAAGAGTAGGTCCTTTTGGGATACTCCACATGAGTATCAGAGAAATTTGGAGTAGGGGTGGGTTGGATCGAACCTGAATCCAACCAGGTCCTTGGTACTAAAACACTTATAACTCACTGTTCGAGCATCTGATTGATGAATCATCTATCGCATTGTATCCATTATGACATGGCGATCCTTTGGGTTTATCCATTGTTGAACTTCGGGGTAGTTGAGGCATGGATGATATCTTGAGGATCAAATACTACAGAACTCAAGTGCACTGAGTGCGGAGAATTCTAGGGCTGGCTGTCTATTGAATAGTGATCCTATGTGGATCAGCATAATAGAGACCCTCTGTGGATCAGCATGATAGATTCCCTGTGTGGATCAGCATCATGGAGACCCTATATGGATCACCATTATACATACTTGGTGTGGATCAGCATTATAGCGACCCTATATGGATCAACATCATAGTGACCCTATGTGGATCAGCAGTGCACAACCCGACAAGGACAATCCTTAGAGAGGCCGATCATGGATCAGCCACATACGACCCTATGTGGATCGAAAATGGAAACAAATACATTGTGGTTTAGTTGTGGAAACTTCCTAACGCAATAAAATGATGTAGCTTAAGACTAATCATCTTTATTCCTAATCTCTGAGTTGTATACCTGGTTTGAGCTGAGTGTTTTTCTTTGTGTTTTCTGATTGCGATCATACTTTGTGGTTTTCCTTTGGGGAATTATGAGAGACCTTCGGGGGTCTCGGGGTACCTACTGGTTATTGTTATACTCACCTCTGAATGAGGTTATCCAGCACCTTGTTGTGTCTTATGAAGACAATGACCAGTTTGGCTAAGATTTAGGAGCCCGGACTAAGCGGTACACATAGGTGACTGGATGATGTGAAGAGTTGTGGAGACGTGTTGTACCTACCCTTCAGGTTAGATACTTGTTGGAAAATATCAGGAGTTATTTTCTATTGTAGTTGTATCTTTCATTTGGGTTTGTATTTGATCCCCTTTACATTCAGTACACACTTTTACTACTACAGTTTTACTACATAGTTTGAATGTTATAGTGTTCTTGATTTGGGTGTTTGTAGGTTTAAAGGAAATTCCTACCCACTTTCAAGGATGTGCCTTTCCCATTCTAGTCTCCAACCCATGGTCTATTAAAGGCAGGCTTGGGGTAGTCACGATAAAGGCCCTGGGGGACGGGTCAAGACAAAGTGGTATTATAGGATTCAGTTATGCAGAAGAACCCGGACTATGACATTTTCAATGGAGCAATAGTTTTATGTGTTTGAGTATGGATTTTAGTTCATGGATTCCAGTGTTGGTGTGGTGGCCGATGTATCCATACACCAAGACCCTGGATTATGATTTTTGACTTGTTGCCAAAAAACACTGATTGCATGTGATTTGGAAATGTTTTACTTTTGATCTTTTTTGAGCCAGCACACCAAGTATAACTTATTAACTATGGTGAACCTATTCATTTTTAGGATGCATTTATATAGATATCCATCCAGTATTCAAGAGAGAGTTTACAATGACGGCCCACTAAGCGATGTGGATTTGGTTCAGGTCCCTCTTACAATGATAGCACCTTCGGGTGGTGTTCCAACAGAACCACTACCCGTTGGGAAGCATTTTCCAGGAGCCCCACTAGAGGATGGTGCATTCCGATTGTGTGTGTTGCATGAGTTTCCTGGAAAAGGCCTAGGAGGTTTCAAGGTGAGATAGATCCCCAAGCAGGTGAGGACAAGATGGAGGTTTTAGCTAGAGTCTTCCACCAAGTTGGGACACCAGCAGATCAGATGGAGATCCTAGCTGCAAGCCTATTCCAGGGTACAATAGGGAAATGGTGGATCCTGATGCTCCAATTACATGACAAGGAAACCCTCACCTAGATAGACATTGATAACCTCTTTAGGGAGGAGTTTGTTCTAGTGAGACTATGATCTGTGTGGATTTAGGATCTCCTGCACTTACAGTAGGGAAACCTAACAGTATCCCAGTACTCAGCGAGATTCACTGAACTCTCACACTACTCCATTGATATGGTACGTGGTCCTTTCTTCAGGGCCCAGACCTTTGAGTAGGTTATCCTGCAAGAGATCAGAGTTTCAATGATATGAATCAATATACTGACGTGGGATAGAGTACTCGAGTGAGTATTATTGGTGGAGAGGTCCTTAGTTGATCAGGCACCGATGGTGAGAACCACCACCGGACGATAGGTAGCCGAGTCATCTGAAGCAGTCAATAGGCAGATGAGGCAGAGGTCCAAGCAGTCCATACCTTTTGGAGGATGACCATAGGAAGTAGGGTCAAAGGTGTAGATATCACAAGGGAGAAAATTCTAGCCGAGGAGCAGACTGTGCTTCACATGCGGCGGGCATGGTCACATGGATCGCGACTGCTTGACCCTCAGTACTGACAATCAACATATTTTTGAGGTACCATTGAGACATGTGAAGAGATTTGAGTGAGGAGGTTTGTGGGGTGGCAGATGTTGTAGAGGAGCAGGCTGTGTAGTAGGCGGTGGGTGGAAATTTGAAGTTTTACTTGCACCACCACCTGTTTGTCCACCCCGACCTCAGGGAGTAGGAAGACATGGACGAGCTCAGCATCAGACAGCTGAGGCCTACGACCACGGTGCTCCAAAGATGATTCGAGTTACGATCGATGTATACTCCACTCTAGATGTAGTATTTATAGACATAGGTTCCAGTCACTCTTTTAGTTCCACGACTCTCGTTCAGATCTTGGAGATTTCAGTAGAGCCATTGGGTCGATCCTTACTATTAGAAACTCTTATAGGAGAGGATTAAATGATTACACACTGGTTCCAATAGATTGAGATTACTCTTGAAGGAGAGATCTTTGGATGGGATCTCCTAGTAGTAGCATTGAGGCCTCACGATTTCATCTTGGGTATAGAATGGTTATCCATAGTCCATGCTCAGATTGAATGTTTTAGACACAAAATGTGGTGTTTACATGAGGATGGGATTAGGTTTTTCTTTCACCAGTGAGAAGGGAACCTTTGCAGCATAGGATAGACTTTCTCGGAGGAGGGTAAAACCGATCACTCATCAGTAGCCTAGCCTTACCATCGGAGTAGTTGATGTGAAGAGTCCAAGTTATCCTGTAGTGGTGGAAAAATATGATGATGTCATCCCTGATGGTGTTCTGGGACAACCTCATTGTAGATAGGTAGAGTTATACATTGACTTGTACCCTTGGATGACACCGCTATCTACAACAGCATATCATATGGCTCCTGCAGAGCTTCATGAGTTGCGGGTACAGTTGGAGGAACTGTAGAGGGAGGTGTTCATAAAGCTCAGTGTTTCACCATGGGAAGCCTCGATTTTTTTGCTAAGAAGGAAGACGAGAGATTGAGACATTTCGTGGACTATCAGAACCTGAACTAGGTGACCATGAAGAACAAGTATCAACTCATGAGGATTGATGATCTCTTCAACCAGATGAAGAGAGATTGATGGTTTACGAAGATAGACCTCAGATCAGGCTATCATCAGCTCAGGGTACGACATGAGGATGTACCGAAGACAACCTTCAAATGTTAGTATAGAAATTATGAGCTCTTAGTGATCCATTTTTGCGTGACTAATTATCTGTAAGTGTTCATGGGGCTCATGAACATGATATTCCATCCTTACATTGATCACTTCATGGTGGTCTTCATTGACAACAACTTAGTGTATTCAGTATCAGAGGAGGAGCACACCACGCACCTGCAGATAGTTCTGGATGCACTCTGAGAGAACCAAATTTATGGAAAGATCTCAAGGTGCTGGTTCTGGATAAGGGAAGTCCACTTCCTAGGGCACGTTATCTCGAAGGTTGGAGTTTCGGTGGATCCGACGAAGATAGAGGCAATTCTTTCTTTGGATCCACCCAATTGTGTGACTGAGGTGTGGAGTTTCTTAGGATTGGCTGGACACCATTAAAGATTCTTACCTGACTTCTCTAGAGTTGTGACACCCTTTTCAGCCTTGAAAAAGAAGTTAAAACCCTTCTTGTGGATGGAGGAGGTGCCAAAATATTTTTCAGGAGCTAACGCAAGGACTAATGAGTACCCCTATCTTGAGGCTACCAGAGTAGGGAATTGTGTATGCAGTGTTCTACGACACATAAAGGACTATACTAGTATGTGTCCTGTTGTATGAGTGAGTAGTGATCGCCTACGTCTCACATCAGATGAGACAGCAAGATCAGAACTATGCTACCCATGACCTAGAGTTAGAAGGAGTGGTCTTCGCCTTTAAGATGTGACGACACTACTTATTGGGAGAACATTTTACAGTCCATTATGATCAAAAGAGTATCAAGTATATCTTCTCACAGAAGGACCTGAACCTGAGACAATGAATATGGATAGAGTTCCTCCAGGACTATAACATGAGATAGTCTACACTTCTACGAAGGGGAACATGGTGGCAAATGCACTCAGCAGGAGGTTTTGTCTTCAGTTGTTGAGTGAGGAGATAAAGAAACTAGCTGCGTTATAGTTATCCTTCGTGGATAGTAATGGAGAAACATACCTCTAGTCTATGACAGTCATTCCCCCACTCCTTTAGTGAGTTCGGGAGGCACAACTTGGGGGTGCAGACTGCGAGGCCTGACGTGCTCAGATATCCTAAGGACTGGATCCTGATGGATTTTATAAATGTGGGGAGCACGTCATCCTCTTCAAAGGATGAACTATTATTCCAATGAAGCTACGGGAGTAGGTGTTGATATAATTCCACACATCCCATTTTTATGTACATCCTATAGTGGAGAAGATATACTAGGACCTCTAACATCCGTACTGGTGTCCAGGAATGAATAAAGTAGTGGTAGAGTTCCTTTCATGTTGCCTCACTTGTCAGAAAGTGAAGGCTGAACATCAAGTTCGAGTAGGCTTAGTACAACCACTTGACTTACTGAAGTAGAAGTGGGATGGTATCTTTAAGGACTTCATGATAGGGCTACCATGTATATTCAGGGGCCACGATTCCATCTGGGTGATCATTGAACGACTCACCAATTTAGACAACTTCTTACTCATTCGAGAGCAGGGATCGGTATAGGGAATGAGATGCCTCTATGTACATGAGATAGTATGACTTCATGGGGTTCCATTGACGAATATCTCATATCATAACACTATTTTTATATCCCGGTTGTGGAAGGGATTTCAAGAGTTATTCTATACTCAGAAATGTTTGAGCACTGCCTTTCATCCTCAGACATATTTTCAGATGGAGCGGACCATACAGACACTTGAGGAAAAGAATTGTGCTTATGTCCAAGATTTTGGCTACAGTTGGGAGGATCAATTTCTCTTGGTGGAGTTCACATACAATAACAGTTATCACTCCACCATCATCATGGAATCATTTGATGCCATGTATGGGCGAACATGGAGATCACCACTATATTTGAGAGACCTAGGGGAGTCAGTACTTATGGGTCCAAAGTGGGTACTGGCTACCATAGAGAAGGTGCAGATTATCTATGAGTGGATGAAGACTGCACAGAGATGGAATATGCCTTATGCCGACAGGAGACAAAGACCATTGAAGTATGAGGAGTGGGACTATTTCTTCCTACAGGTCTTACCCCGTCGACGATTATGGAGGTTTGGCTGGGGTGGAAAGCTATCTCTAAGGTTCATCGTACCTTTCAAGATGAATTTCCACAATGTCTTCCACTGAAAAATAACAGAGGCTTGGATGACAACATTAGAGGAAGCAATCCAGAAATGAAAAAGGCCGATGGCTTCATCACGAGGATTCCTCTTCTACAACCGCGACGTCTCCTCCGAATTTGAGGTAAGGGTTGTTTATGTTTAAATTCAAGAGAATTTGTTTCTTTTTCCCATTCTTGAAAATAATGACAAATTTTGATAAACCAAAATGAGTTGATCTGTGATTTGTACGAAATTGCTGGTTGATGTTGTAGGAGTATTGAACTAGTTTTAGTATATCTTTGATGATTTAATTACTACCTCCTTTATATGATGCTAACGCAGAGGGCATGGGCCAAACAAACAAGACCCGGACCCTCTGCTTCTTCAGTTTTTCTCACCTTCTTTGGGGGTGGATTTTCAACTCAACGAAATCCTGAATTGGGCAGCCGAGCTCTGACAACAAAAACCCAGGGGGCCTATAGGTGCGTTCAATGGGGAAAACGGACCACCAGAGCTCACCCGGTGGCCCGTGGAAACCCCAATGATGCGACACGAGTGACTGGCACTGGAAGGTGATGACAACGACCAACTATTGCCAGCCACAGAGGTGAGGTAGCTCCCAGATGTGCTGAGATAGAGAGATGGGGTGGCCAATGTCGGACGACCACTGTGGGAGTAGGGCAGCGCGTCGTCTAGCGTCATGGAAGGAAACCACGACATCGAGCAATGATAGAGGGGAACTGAACCTTGTGGGTCCCTCTGATAGAGATGCGGCGCCATATGGAACAGTTGTCACAAAAAATGAATGGATCATTGTCTGTTTGGGAGGGGAAAGACCACCACATGGGCCACCCAGCTGGCCAGGCCACCTGGTAGGCCGGTCCGGTCCATGACCTAGTGGGCTGAGCCCGCCGTGGCCTAGCCCACTCGGGATGACCCTGCCGGTTTGGGCTAGGATGCATCAGACTCGGGTTGGACCCAAACCAGTTCTGGTTGAACAGAATTAGGTCGGATCAGCCATGGTTGGGACTGTCCGGGTCGGACTTGACCCTATTCGTCCAAGATACACTTAAAAGGCCATATCTCACAATCGAGACATCCATTTGATGAACCATATACAGCACTAGAATCCTTGGAACGAGGCGGTCCATTCTGAATACCCCACTTTATTTTTAGGTAAGGTTGGAGTATGGCTGGGTTGGATCGATCCCGAAGCCAACCAGGTTCTTGGCACTAAAACGCTTATAACTCATAGACCGAGCGTCCGATTGATGCATCGTCTGGTGTATTATAACACTTACGACATAGCGGTCCTTTGTGTTATTACCTTATATAACTTTGTGGAAGTTGAGGCATGACTGATATCTTAAGGATAAAATACTACGAAAGTCAAGTGCACCAAGTGTATAGAATCATTTGGTTGACTATCAATTGAATAACAACCCTATGTGGATCAGCATCATAGCAATCTTGCGTTGATCAGAATTATTGAGAATCTATGTGAATCAACATCCTTGAGACCCCGTGTGGATAAGGATCATAGTGACATTCTGTGGATCAGAATCATAGAGACCCTATGTGGATCAACATCAAAGAGACCCTGTGTGGATCAACATTATAGCAGATTTGTGTGGATCAGTAGTGCACGACCCGATAAGGACTAGCCATTGAGAGGCCTGTCGTGGATCAGCGATATACGACCCTGTGTGGATCGAAAATGGAACAACTCCTTCATGGTTCAATTATGGAAACTTCATCATGGAATAAAATGATGTATCTTAAGACTATTCATCATTATTCTTAATCATTAAGTTGTATATCTAGTTTGAGTTGAGTCTTTTCCTTTGTGTTTTGTGATTGAGATCATGACTTTTGGTTTTTCTTTGTGTAATTTTGATAGACCTTTGGGGGTTTTAGGGTCCCCAATGGGTATTATTATACTCAACCCTACACATGATTCACCTACACCATGTTGTGCCTTTTTCAGATGATGAGAAGCTTGGATGAGACTTAAGAGCTTGGACAAAGTGGAATATTGAGGTGACTGTTAACTTGGAGAGCTGTGGAGATGAGATGTACCTACCCTTCGGGTTGGATCCTTATTGGGTGATCTCAGGATATGTTTCCTATTGTAGTTTTATCTTTAATTTGGGATTTTATTATGGACCCTTTACTTTCAGTACACACTTTTACTACTACAGTTTTACTATGTGCTTTTCATCTTGTTGTGTTCTTGGTTTGTGTGTTTGCAGGTTTAAAGGCAATACCTTCCCACTTTCTAGGATATGACATTCTGATTCTAGCATCCAACCCCTGGCCTATATAAGGCGGTCTTTGGGTATTCATGACATGATCCCTGAGGGACGAGTCAGGACAAAACTCATAAAATATGATAAATGTATAATATAACATATGTCTCAAAGAAGGAAAATTGAGAAAAAACAATCCCTCTCCACTTTGGTAACTTTTGGATCATTTACCCCATGAAAGAGAGATACCCAAATAGATATGTAAATCAAAATACGTTTTAGGTGAATTAATAGAAAATAAATTCATTGGTAGTATATACACCACATGAAAGAAATAGTTGGTGAATATGACATGTGTCTCATGAAAGTAAAAAGTGAGATGCGAATCCCTTACCTTAGGTATCAAATTCATTAGTACACATTAAAAATTTCCTATATAATAAATATAAGTTTATTATAAATATTTTAAATAACTATAACTATATATTGTAGGTTCCAGGCGCAGCGGAAGCGCGTTGGTGGGTTTTCCCAACTTTAATTTTAAAGATAATCAACATTTTATACGAGATCCGTCATGATGTAAAATGCTGAATCTTCAAAATAGAACGAGGAAAAAAACACTTAATAGAGAATCCTGGAACGATAGAGATAGGATCATCATATGTTGGTTATAATTAATTTAATTAATTCACAATAATTACCTTGGTGGAATTATTTCTTTATTGATGTGTCTGATCACGATTTGGTGATATGTCGTTGCATCGTAGAATCCAAGTGTAGGATTCCTCTAGCGGTGATACACATGTGTGCCACATAACTCCAGACATCACTGAAGGGATCTCTGGGTGCTAGAGTGGAAGAACCTTCACTTGCGATGTCCGTCTTCGATCGCCTTGATCTCTCAGTCTTGAGAGTGTTATTGGAGGAATGAGTTATTTTGGGCTTGAAAGAATTCTTCAGAATTGCTGTGCACAATGATTCTCTTGTGGAAAAGTGTTGGGGTCGTGAGGATATTTATAATTGGGTTTGAGGTTATAGAGTTATGAAAATAAATTAACGTGTTACACATTTTATTTAATTCATTAACTTTTATTGAAAACCCCCATGTTGAATTATTAATTCCTTGACAAGCTCCCACGCTGATTATAATAAATATCACAATAAAGATACTATGTCCTCAAAATCCCGACTTGAAAAACTACATGTCGGGTAATCATTAATACACAACATGTACTTGTTTTCCAAAAAACTACATGGCATGTTTATTAAATATGCACGATGTGTACTTTTATTTTCTACTTTTCTTTATTTCCTCAACCACATTTATTAGACCTTGAGTAATGACTATTTATTTCTTAAATAAATATAACTACATCACTCGCTAATAAATATTATTTCATCCACAATATATTCTCTCGAATAACTAGTCTCGAAATAAATGTGATCTGGCATCCTTAAATAATTATTAAAACGCAGTCCGGAATAATCTTTATTTAACTTATTAAATTAATATTTAACTGAGATAAATGGACACACTTAGTGTGTGACCCTCTAGGCCCCTTTCTTAGTGGCATTAGGTGGATCCTACCTAAAGTCCAAGGTTAGCATCTAGAAATACGCCAAGGCACCCATAGAGAAAAAAGTTAATTCCACAAGGAAATTTCACCTCATTCAAATGCTTACCGTGTAATATAATCCCTTTGTCATGATATTTCGAATCAAGCGGGTTGCATGCTAGTGTCATCAACCTATGTGCTCGGTTATTCCTTCTTTGACTTTCCAGAATTGAACTATCCCATACCTTACCATGGACATGGATTTATTTAGGCTATATCAATTCCATCAAAGGGCCTGAGATATCTACTTCCGTTATAGAACAAAAGGGTCAAATCCTTTCTCGCATTATCTATTAATGCAGTATTACTCATGACACATTCAACGTATCCTACCTCACTGTGAATAGTGTTTCATCGCAGTTTTCTTCAATAAATCTAAGCGGGTGAGTTGTAATACCCATTAATAATAATCTTAAAGTCTAAGGATCAATACACATGTCCACAGATAGAAACATCCAATGACACTATGAAATGTGGATTTCCTACTGGCAGATCTCGTTCTCATAATATCCTACGGGATATTACCAAGGGCACACACCATGAGATGGTGCCTCAAAGTTTTTTGAGTAATCACCCCTAATGGCCTGTATTATTTATGTCCCTCAAATAATATCATCCAGCCATAGAACATATATTCAAGAATAGTGTTATGGAACTTCCGGGTTCTCATCATAGCAGGGATCCGCTATGACACTTTAATGAAATAGCTATCCCTGAGACATTATCACATGAATTGTCATGCAGAAGAACAATCAAGATTTGATAAGGTTTTATTAATGAATAAAGTTAAAGTAGTTGGTTCTAGGCCACCAACTCCAACAGACTCCATCTTGGACTAGAGCCAACTAATAACAACCTTTAACTCACTAGCTCTCAAATGATATTCATGCTTCCGCTGAGATAGGCCTTTAGTCATGGGGTCCACCACATTCTCTTATGTGGACACTTTGCTCACTGAAACTTCACCACTTTGATAGAAATCCCTCAAGAGGTGGTACTTTTGGAGTATATTCTTTGTCCGTTGATGTGACCTTGGTTATTTCGCAAGAGCCACCGCTGCAGTATTATTACAATACAATGTAATGGGATCTTTACTGCTAGGCACCACATCAAGCTCTTGGACAAAGTTCTGAATCCAGATAACTTCCTTGGTTGCATCAGAAGCTGCTGTATATTAGGACTCTGCTATAAAATTGGTGACAAATGGATGCTTTGAACTCTTCCAGCTCACAGCTCCTCCATTGAGATAGAAAACATATCCAGATTGCAAATTCAGATCATTCTGATCTATCTAAAAACCAGCATCAGCATATCCTCTGATGACAAGCTCTTCATCTCCTCCATACACCATTACCATATCCTTAGTTCTTCCCAGATACTTAAATATTGTCTTAAGATCAGTCTAATGCTGTTCTCCTGGATCTTCTTGATATCTGCCTACCATGCTCAGTGCATAGGCAACATCATGCCTGGTACATAACATGGGATACATGATGGATCCTATAGCCGAAGCATATGGGATCTTACTCATTCTATCTTTCTCTTGTTGTGTCTGAGGACAAATTTTCATAGAAATATGTAGGCCATGTGACACTGGAACCAATCCTCTCTTGGATTGTTCCATACTAAATCTCTTTAGTATCTGGTCAATGTATGTACTCTGACATAGTCCAAGAAGCCTCTTGGATCTATCACGAATGATTTTGAACCCTAGAATATAGGTTGCTTCACCCAAGTCCTTCATGGAGAAACACTTGTTCAACCAGTCCTTAACTGACTATAAGACTGGTACATCATTTCCAATAAGAAATATGTCGTCAACATATACTACTAGGATAACAATCGCATTCCCATTAAACAGTTTATAAACACATGACTCACATTCATTCTTAATAAACCCAAATTACTTTATGGATTCATCAAATCGAATGTTCCATGACTTGGATGCTTTCTTTAATCCATAAATGGATTTCTGCATCTTAAAATCCCGTTTGGCTTCACCTGGTGTCACAAACCCATCTAGTTGTGTCATATAGACATCTTCTGGATGGTTCCAATTAAAGAATGTTGTTTTGACATCCATCTGCCAAACCTCATAGTCATGGCAAACTAATATGGAAAGTATGATTCTTATGGATTTAAACATGGAAAATGGAAAGAAGGTTTCATCATATTCAGTTCCATGACGTTGTCTGAACCCTTTAGACACTAGCCTTGCTTTATAGGTGTTATCTTGACCTTCCATATCCATATTTCTCTTGAATACCCATTTGCATCTAACAGGATTTACATCAACTAGCACATTTCCCAGAACCCAGACTTGGTTTTGATACATGGCATCCATATCAGAATTCATAGCTTCTAGCCATCTTGCAGCTTCTGAGCTTTCTAATTATTCCTTGTGGGAGAGAGGTTCATCATTGACCAACAATAATGATTCACCATCCTTAGTGACTAGGAATCCAAATCTCTCTGGTTCCCTTACCTCTCTTGAGCTCCTACGCAGTACTTGTGTTTCTGGAACCTCTTCCATGGAGACCTATGGAACTTGTTCCTTTACCAACTCCTGTGTATCTTGAGCATCAACTTCATCAAAGTCAATCTTGCTCCCACTGTCTTTCTTGAGGATGTGCTCCCTCTCAAGAAAGATGGCTTGTCTGGTGATAGTCACATTCTTGTCTAAAGGGTTATATAGGTAATATCCTTTCGTTTCCTTGGGATATCCTATAAAGATACACCTTGTTCCATGAGGTGATAGTTTGTTTCCTGATGAGGCCATAACAAATGCCTCACATCCCCATACACATGTGTGCGAAAAAATGGGTTTCTTTCCATTCTATAGCTCAGAGGGAATTCCATTTTCCGCCTTAGTTGGTACTCGGTTTAATGTGTATGCTGTTGTTTGTAATGCATTTCCCCAAAAGGATAATGGAAGATCCACGTGACTCATCATCAACCTCACCATGTCTAATAAGGTGCGGTTCCTCCTTTCACTAACATCGTTCCACTATGGTGTATAAGGAGGAGTGAGCTGAGATAGAATCCCCGACTCCCATAGAAGATCAATGAACTCTTGGTTCAGATATTCTCCACCTCGATCCGATCAATGTTTCTTTATCTTCTTACCAATATGATTCTCTACTTCATTCTCAAATTCTTTAAATTTCTCTAAGGCCTCTGAATTATACCTCATTAAGTAGACATAGCCATTTCTACTCAAATCATCAGTAAAAGTAATGAAGTAAGAATATCCACCTCTAGCTTCTACTTGAAATGGTCCACACACATCCATGTGTACCAATCGTAGAAGCTATGTGCCCCTTTCTCCCTGTCCTCCAAAAGGCAGATTGGTCATTTTTTCTTGTAAACAAGTGTGACATCTATCAAGTGGTTTCAGCTCAGTAGAGTCTAAATACCCATCTTGGGAAAGCTTTGTCATGTCCTTCTCATTTACATAACCGAGATGGTGATTCCACAACTGGGTGATGTATGTGTCAAGTGAGTTTGTTTCTTTATCGATTTCCAACACTTGGTATTTGTAATTTAATACATACAAACCATTATTTAAGTGTTCCATACCATAACATACATTGTTCTTATAAAAGATACAACCCTTATTTCCAAATTTGAAAACAAATCCATCCATATACTAACAAGATAGATAAATTATGTTCATGGTAACACTAGGCACATAATAATAGTTATGTAAAACCAGAATCATCCCAGTTAGTAGTGAGAGGTGGTAATACCCAATAGCCAATGCAACCAGCCTTGCACCATTGGCTGCTCGAAGATCCACCTCTCCTCTGGAAATGTTTCTAAATATACTTGGTTCCTTCATCTGAATACTGATGTGAGCCCCACAACCTGTATCTAATACCCAATATGTATAAATAGAAATATTACACTCGATAACGAATGCACCTTTAGCGTCCGCACACTTCTGGGTGCAGTTCCTCTTCTAGTGGCCCTGCTTGCCACATGCAAAACAGACCGCCTCCCATTCCTTGCCCTGCCTCTGGATCTTCCCCTTCTTGGAGGGATGGTGCTCAGGGGCTTCAGACCGTTTATAAGCCTTTGGCCCCTTTTCCTTGTCCTTCCTCTTCTTATACACCATAAGGGCTACGAGTTTTTCATGCCCCATGTCCTGGTCTACCTAGTGAATCAAGGTCAGAAGCTCTGATAGACTCTTCTCATTGCTGCTCATGTTTTAATTGACAATGAAGCTAGAGAAGGTCTTGGGCAGTGATGATAGGATGAGATATATACGCAACTCATCCGGGAATTTAATCCCTAAGATGTCCAGGCATTCAATGTAGCTAAAAGCTTGACTACATGAGGCCCATCTGGCACAGAATCTCCAAGCTTAGTTGTAAACAAAGAATTTCAAATCTCATACCTCTCATGTCTTGCCTTCTCTTGGTAGAGATCCTTAAGGTGAGATATAATTCTATATGCGTCCATGTTTTCATGTTGCATTAAGAGCTCATTGGACATGGCCTATAGCATGAATCACTGGACATCTATGGCATCATTCATGTGTTTTATATAGAGAGATAATTCTTCATCACTGGCCTCTTTCCCAGGTGAAATTGGAATAGGATCTTCCAGCACATAAAAGTTTTTTTCGTGGCAAAGGATAACGCGTAAATGCCTCTACCAGTCTTGGAAATTGGTGTCGGTGAGAAGGTTTTCCTTCTCGAGTATGGGTTGCAATGATATGTTTGAAGAAATTTTCTTCTCGTTTCTACAAATTAATATGAGTAAAGGTTGAGTATTTTATTACAAAATTGAGAAAAATAAATTAATTAATACTTACTAGTCTCCCACAATTTTATCGAAATCCAATATCCCTCACCATTGACTTCAGAATATTCTGTTACCTGAATATTCTAGTGGCAAGGATCCATATTTCCCTTCTCATTACCCCAAATAGGGTTGGTCAAGAAACTTGAGGGGTTTTAGGTAGTCATTCCAAATTCCAACTGCATTAACTCGTATCTCCTTGATCCGCTGAGTGGACTCCCCAATCCTGAAATCCTTTTATTTTGGATTTCCTCAACCTTTGCCTCCTGGCGACACCAAGTCATGCTGTGGCAGTCAACCCTTGATGCGAACCAAGTTAAGTCAGCCCAAAACCTTGAATTAGAATTCCCCGATAATTGAAAGCACCCCAAATAGGGTTGGTCAAGCACTTTGAACTATGGTTCTATTCTAACCAAGATTATGGAAGGCTATAACGACTTAATATTTCTATGAGGGATTTTATCCATATACATAAATTTCCAATTTATTATCTTTAATTACATTATTGTTAATATTATATGGGATATAATTAAGTGATTAACCATGTCTAAGATAATATTTATGCATAATCCGGTTTTATTTTAGTTCCATCTTGCATTCTTGTTTAATTCACTAATTGTGTGATCGTGACAACACATCCATAATAAATAAACCATGAAACTGACATAAATAAAATAAATGGTATGATCATGAGATTGTTTTATTGGTTAGTTTATCTAGAGGTTGATAAAATAACCCAAAACCTAGGGGAGAAACACCTTGACCCTTTTGGGTTCATGTTTGCATCTTTCCACCTTTCTACCTTTGTATCTCCTTGGATTGGTTTCACCTTGGCTCCTAACTTGAGCTGCCTCCACTAGCTTGGGAGCTCCATCCATTACATATGCATTTATCTCACACGTAGGTGAGGGGTAAAAAGGGGGTATTACATAAAATAATCCATGGGTGTGCAAGCCCTACATATTAATGAGGAGATGGCTCGCAGGCCAAAAATTTTAATTTGAATAAATAAATTAAAAGAAACCATTCACATACAAAGGTCTCGGTCTAGCTCATGATCATCCATACATGCAATGATACTTACGAATAAATAAAAATAGCATTCAATTCTTTAATCGTTATTATTTAAGATAAATCATGCTCAAATCAATTAATTATCTTTAATTAATCAATCATTTTATCTTAAACCTTTTCTGAACTTCCTTGAGATTCTCATCCATCATAATTTTAAAAAAATAAATTCATTGAAAATTATCCTTGTGAATTACTTATACCTTGGAGGCAACCCGGTCAATTCTCATTCATTACGCAGATGTCAAATTAAACACATATATTTAAAACACCTATCACGTGTTTTCCCTTAGATTTATGCCTGCACCATGGTATACGTATCAAGGGTTTGTATAATATAATAATAAATTTTAATAAATCTGTGTAATTTGGGTGAGTACACAGTGTGTAGTTCCCACTACACGACATGTACTTTTCTTCATCATCCATCCGAAGTACACGCCCGGGGACAGAGTGTGTTAATGTACTTCAAAAATTTTAGATGTACATGGCGTGTTCTGTGGGAAACACACCATGTAGTATCCGCATTACATGGTTTCCAGCCAGGCAAGTATGTACGGGGTATACGGTCTAACCCGAACCTGAAGGGACTACACGCTATGTTCAGTTGGACCACACGACGTGTAATCCAGAAACTGTGTGCCACCTGTTCCTGGTCAACACACGGTGTAATAAATGACATAGGTATACTCCAATACACGGCCTGATTTGGCGGATCAGTCAATGTATTGAACCTAGACTACACAGAGTGTACTTACGAATACACGCTGTGTATTCTGGTGTTGTACGACCAGAAACATTTGGCTTCTCCAGATGAGTTCCTCTATTTTATTTTAATCAAAATTAAAATAAAATTTCGTTTTGGTGAGGTGAACGAGAAATGAGGGAGGAGGAACAGGTCTCGAGATTCATATTTCTAGAACTATTAAACTTTAATTGAAACAACTAAATTATTAAATGCGTAAAACATCAAAAAAAAACTAAATAATTATAATCAATGATATGACCCCTCTGATACCACTTGTTGGTTCCGGGCATAGCATAAGCACATTGGTGGGTTTTCCTAACTTTAATTTTAAAGTGAAACAATGTTCAATCCGAGATCCATCACGATGGAAAATGCCGAATCTTCAGAATAGAACGAGGGAAAAAAACTTAATAGGGAATCCAGGAACCATAGAGATAGGATCATCATATGTTGGTTATAATTAATCTAATTAATTCACAAGAATTACCTTGGTGGAATTCTTTCTTCATTGATGTGTCTGGTCATGATTCGGTGATCCATCGTTGCGTCGTAGAATCCAAGTGTAGGATTCCTCTAGCACTGATCCACACATCTGCCACGTATCTTCGGACGTCGCCGAAGGGATCTCCGGGTTCTAGAACAGAAGAAACTTTTTTTGCGATGTCCGCATTCGATCTCCTTGATCTCTCGGTCTTCAGAGAATTCTTGGAGGAAGGATTTCCATTGGGCGTGAAATAATTCTTTAGAATTCTCACCCATAATGGCATGTATTATTTGTGTCCCTCAAATAATATCATCCAGCCATAGAATAGATATTCAAGAACAGTGTTATGGGACTTCTGGGTTCTCATCATAGCAGGGATCCGCTATGACCCTTTAATGCAACAGCTATCCTTAGGACATTATCACATGCATTGTCACACCGAAGAACAATCAAGATGTGATAAGGCTTTTATTAATAAATAAAGTAAAAAGTAGTTGGTTCATGGGCACCAAATCCAACATATATATCATACCATATATGGTTTACTTGTGACATTTTATTTCTTTATTGACAATTCCTTGTTAAAATCACCTTTTGAATAATATCTTCTTTGTTTTTTTGTATGTTATAATTTATTATTTTTTAGTAATATTAATTTCATAATTGTTACATCATATAATTTGTTTATACATGATATAAATATCATATATATTATGTATATATTTATTGAGTGTAATCCATAATAGTTATATATGAAAAATAAAAAACACCATTCACAAAGATGGTTGGTCGTACGTTGCTTGAATGCTATTTCAATTTTTTAGAAGGATGCCACAAAATCAAGATAAATAAAATATTATATTTCCATAATATTATTTATTTATTTTTTTGAAATATTTTTATTTAAACATATACTTATTACCTTCCATGTAAAACATAAATTAATAATGAATCACATCATTTGGTGAGGGGGTAGTCCACCATACACACAAACGACATTATCGTATCACCAACAGAATGGAAAGTAAAAAGTTATTTGTGAAATAATAATTAAATAAGTGTAATTTTGATTGAAATTAATTATATATTAATTATATATATCCTTATTACCACTTATGTAAATCATAAATGAAAAATACATCCCATCGGTTTGCGAGGCAGTAATCCGTTATACACACGAACAATGTTATTATTTTCCCAATGAGTTTGGAGTTAAGTAGGTAGTTGTGGTATAATGATTAAATTTGTATAATTATATCATAAATATTATATATAAACCTTAAATACATGATTATATCTATCACTGATAGTCGGTAGTAGAAATAGAATAACATCAGTTTGTGAGGCGATAGTCCACTGTACACATGGATGATGATTTCTTATAACATTTATTTTAGAGGATATGAATATAGGTAATTACATTAACATGAAAAGACCAAATAATGTGGAATATAATGGGGTTATTATATCATTTTGTTTTAACAAAATTCTATATAGGTGGAGGAATGAACAAAATAAAATGCTCAGTATGGGATACTACCTCTTCTTCGAACAACTTCTTTTGGTTTACACAAAATGCCTTCCTAGGTTGGATTTATGAAAAAAAACAAAGGACTATAGGTTTTGTAGGATTTAAATAATGATTTATAGGCTCAATGTACAAGAGGGGGGGGGGGGGGGGTGAATTTTACATATTAAAAATTTCCTTAAATAAGGAAATATCTATGTTTAACAAAGTTAAACTAAGAAAATTCACAACACCTCTAACACCAATTATAGGATTGGTAAAAAGTATAAAGTTACAAACTTCTAGTTCTATACAATTGCTTAAATCTGGAATGTGATTCTGAAAAACTGGTTCCAGAAATATGGATCTAGAAAAAGAAACTTAACCAAAGTTTACAAAATGAGATTCTACCTTAGAGCATATAGAATCTAACTAAGTCAGAGTACAAATGTAAGGAAATATAAGAAGGTTATACTTTCCTTACAATACAAAATGCAGCGGAAAAAATTGTAACAAAAACAAGTAACAAGATATAAATCTTTTAACCCAAAGAGAAGGGTATCCAACAATATTGGATAAAGGTCCATTGATTTATACTTTCAAGAAAGTCTGTCTTACCCACACCAGGGTAAGCCCTCGATATGAAGATCGGAGTCACTATCTTGCTACCCACACAAGCCCTCAAATTCAAGGTAGTTGGAACCTCTGTCTTCCTCAGCAAGGAAGCCCTCGAACTTCAAGGTAGTAAGCACCACTATCTTCCTATCCCCGGAAGCCCTCGAATGTAATCACCAACATTCGGAGTTGTAGGAAGAAATATTCAAATGGAAAAGTTTGAACAAGTCATTCAAACATTCTGTGCAAAGATTGAGAGTTAATAAGAGCCTCTCTCTCTAGAAATCATTTCAGGAAATTCTGATCAACAAAATTCCAAAAGTTGTCGCTTCTTTTCAAATGAGCTCTTATTTATAGGTGAAGTTGGAACGATCATCTCCCTCCTCCAACGGACATATTTTCCTTAAGATTCGGAGGGACCTGTACACATGTCACTCAACCAATGGTTAGTTAGAAACAAAATGGATGACATCGTTTCATAACAAAACATGTGTAATTGAAATCACGACATCGTTTTATATTGAAACAAGTATTAGAAAAACTGAAGTTCGGAATGTAACCAAATAAAAGTTTATAGTCTAACCAAAATGGAATTCAGAGTCTATAATAAAGAGATATTCAGATTCTGTTTTATAGGTATTCGGAACCTGATGTCTGTAGAAATTAGGAGTCTGAATTTCTAAGGAAATTCGGAGTTTGGTTTCACTAGAATTCAGAATCTGAACTAATAAAGTTTGGAGTCGAAATTAGAGAAGTTCTGAGTCGAACTTAGTAAAAGTTTAGAGTTGAACTAGTAAAATTTTAGAGTCGAACTTAGTAAAAGTTTGGAGTCGAACTTAGTAAAAGTTTGGAGTCGAACTAGTAAATGTTTGGAGTTGAACTTAGTAAAATTTTGGAGTCGAACTCATAGAAGTTCAAAGTCAAACTTATAGAAGCTCAGAGTTGAACTAGTAAGAGTTCAGAGTCCATAATTCAGAGTAGAACTATATGAGAGTTTGTATCCAGAATTTGGAGTCAAACTATATGAAAATTCATATCCAGAATTCAGAATGGAACTTCATTAGAGTTCGTATACAGAATTCAGAATTGAACTTCATTACAGTTCATATCAAGAATTCGGATTCTAAAACAGAATTCTTCATATTTAAGTATTATATGATTCCGAGGTTTTAGGTATGAATCCGATTTTTAAACTTCAGAAAAATATTTATATGTATAAGGAAATCTAGGTAACAATAAATTTCCTTAAGGAAGGAAACTTTCCTTAGAGAAGTAAAATTTCTATTTTCTTAAGTATAAGGTGTTTGTGATTTTCAAAACAAGATGGAATGGAAAAGTCATAAGGAAAACCTTATTGACTCAAAAATCTCCCCCTTTTTAGAAAGCAAAAACATCCTTCCAAAAAATAAATATAAGGTATTTGAAAAAATTTCATTAGACTTTGAAAATAAAACTTATCTCCCTTTGTTCATAGATGATAGTGAATATAACTAACTCCCCCTTAGGCACTGAAACTCTAAAGATTGTATTCTGGATTTCTGAAATGGAATTTTCATTAGACTGAAGTAATCGTAATGAGAACTCCCCCTTACTTAAGGATAGTTCTTCACATAGAAATTTTTCCTTCTCCCCCTTAAGAGTATCTCTTTTTCCTTTTCCCCATTTGTGATTTTCAAAAAGAACTGTGGGAATGGAAAAAAATAAAGTACATGAAACATTAGTACAAAAACAAGACAAAATAAAACCAACCAAATATTTCATTATAGTTGAAATAATTTTCACAAGGAAAAATAAATGAATCAATAGATCGGATTTATCTATTTATCCTCATTTTCTTTCGGAATCATCTTCTTTAAGAGGGTACTCATCTTCTTAAAATCTTTTTGATCCTCCTCAACTTCATTCTCCAAAGCTGTGATCCTTTCTTGTTGAGCTTTCAACACCTCTGTCTGAGCCTTCATGGCCTATTCCCGCATCTTCACTAACTCATCTTTCTTTACATGTTTTTCTTGTAGCTCAATCCATAGATCTCTATCCCTTTCAAAATTCTGAGCAAAAGAGTTAATATTATCATTCATTCCCTTCACTTCTTGATTCTGAGAATTTTTCTCAAGGTTTAGCTTCTCTGGAAGATCCTTTAATTTAGCATCCTCGGTGTCAAAGGAATCTTTAACATCATTTAAAGAATGATCAAAATCAGCCAAGTCATCATCCACCTTCTTAGATCACAAAGTGATTTTTCTGTAAGATTTCCTGTGGACATCATAACTGATGACAATATTTCTATGGTCAGCTTTAATTTTCACACACTTATCCATCAGCAAGGATAAGGATTCCAATTTCGGATTTAGACTATGTTGCATCATCTGGAACCTTGATTCCATGGTGGGAAAAATCGGAATGGTGTCCAATAATTTCTTCAGATATTCAATAACAAAGTCATGATCCTGTGCTGATGATTCTGATTCTGATAACTTGCTTGGAGATTGTTCTTCTTGAGTTACAACCAGCTTCCTTCTAGAAGAACCACCAACCTCCTTCTTCCAGATGATAGCTTTTGTGGGTGTATTCATGAGAACTTTCTTACCTTTATCAACCTTAGAAATGGGTTCCTCATTAGGAGTAACTTCCTCAGATTCAGAAAGTTGAACAATATTATCTTCATCTAGTTTCTCCTTTTCTGCTCTTTCAAGGAAATGATTCTCATAGCTTTCTTCCTCATCAGATAATTCATTATATTCTTACTCAACATCATCTGCCTTAGGTTCATCACCAACTCCCTTTCCGAGAGTGACTAAATTTGAATATTCATCCTTTTCTGGATAATATTCTACTTGTTTAATTAAGGCATCTAGATCCTCACTTCATTCTTCCACTTCTTCATCTTCTTCAAATTCTTCTACACCAGCTTCTTTCTCTAATTCTTCTTCAACAACCTCTTTCTATTTGGACTTTTCTTGAGAGAATTACTTCTTCCCTGGTTTTTCTAGTAATGGCCAGACATCAAAAGATTCTGGAATATGAATCTGCTCAGAATCCATATCTGTTGCTATCAAAAGATATTGAACGATTTCTTCTTCTAAAATCATCTTCTTCAACTTCTTCTCTTTTTCTTATTTTTCGAACTCATCCACATCTTTCTCTTTTAAGGCCTTAGCCTCAGCAGGGTCCAATCCAAACTTTGGATCCCCTTATTTCCCCTTCTCCTTGTCTTCTCTCCACTTAGCATCCACCTCATCTTGATATGCTTTCTGTTTTTTCAGCTTGGGTGGTACTGACTGGGTTTCCTTAGCTTTGGAAGTCTTGTCTTTAGAAACCACTTCCTTTTGCTTTCCCTTATTAGATACCATCTTTACTTGCTTAATCTTCTCAACATTTTTGGGAGCGACATCTGTCTCCCCTTCTGGAAAATCGTAAAACTCATCCGAAAGTTTTGAAAAACCATCTTTCATCCTCTTTAAAGTATCATCACTTATCATCATTACCTTACAAATTTTCGGCTTGGAGGTGAAAGCAACGTTGAATGAATCAAGACAAAGTATAATAAACTTAGATAAAAGTGCAGGATATATAATGATTTGAGCCCTCAAATTTCCATTCTTGATATTCTGAACTATAATCAAAACATGCCTAATCAAATTTATTTTCCTTATATTTACCAAAAAATATAAGATGTAGATATCAATTATCTTAATGTTATCATTATCTACTCTTCTCAGAATAAAAAACCCTTGAACCCACAACTGGAGAATCCATTTGTTGGTGGAAAGATGAGAAATCTTCGTTGTTTTATCATCTTTTATCCCTAGGCATTTCATTGCCTTCACCTTTCTGAATCCTCCTTGCACATCTGGTAGCTTATGTGAATAAAATTGTGCATCAACATCATTTGATAAGCCTAACAAGTTTGTATACTTGGTGTAAGATAACTTGTAAGTATTCCCAAAAGACTTGAAAGAAAATTTGTCTCTGCCATCGTCCTCATAGAAGGAAACAGACTAATAGAATTCTACAAGCAAATCTCTATAAACCACATCCTGACCCCTTGTTTTGGATATGCAAAAATATTCCCAACCATTGAGTATAATATTCTTGGATATTATAGAATCATACTCACTGAAGAAATCCGGATGGAATAACCTCTCCCTGTAGACTAACCGTTTTGAGATTGTCTTTGAGGTAGGCATATCTTGGGAAGTAGCTTCTACAGACATTCGGAATGGAGAAACACTGAAGATTCAGAATGGGCTTAACAAAGATCGGAATGGCCTTAAGAATAGAGGCAGAGCTTCGATATGTGAGATCTTTGAAAAATCGATGTGGGATGACCCTCAGGGGTGCCCTTTATATAGGCAATGGAGTTGACCTTTGAACTTCAAAAAACCATCTAACGGTTAAAAAAAACTGTGATCTAGTCTGACGGTTGAAAAAATACCTGCAAGGAAATCATGAATCTGATCTTTTGATGTATTAAGGAAAAAAATCGGATTTAAGAAAACTAGAATCAGAGAAATTTTAAAACTTATAGGAAATTACTAGTAAGAAAAATATGATTGCGAAAACTTAAGTAAGGAAATCATACCTTTCGGATTGGCCAGGAAGTTTATTCGTAATAGGTAATATTCATCTTGAAGAGAAATTTTACTACAAAAAAATAACAATGAAAAACTCACTACGAAAAATATGAGTATGAAAATTCCCATTACGAAAATTCTCATTACAAAAATTCGCATTACTAAAATTTTCACTATGAAAATTTTCATTACGAAAATTATCAGTATGAAGATTTGCAGTACGAAAATTTTCACTATGGAAAAATAACTCATTAAGAAAAGTCCAATTCCGAAAATTTCCATTAGGAAAATTTTAGTTTCGAAAAACTTCATTACAAAAAAATAAGTTACACAAATTTGAAAAACTAATTACTAAAAGTTTGGATATAAGAGATTGAACAAAAAAAATTTGGTTATGCTAACAAACAAATGTACTCCCCCTATGAAAAGGAGTTTATTACTGTAAGGAGAATTGTTCAACAAGAAGTTAATGAGAAAGGATTACCTCACAGTTATCATTCCTAACTTTTGTTTAATGTATTCAAATCTATCGGAGGGTAAAGATTTTTTAAAAATATCAGAAAGTTGATCTTGCATTCTCATAAACTGAATAATGATATCTTTTTTTAGTGTGTTATCCCTAATAAAGTGATGCCTAATATCTATGTTCTTTGCACGAGAGTGATGTGCATGGTTTTTACTAAGGGCAATGGAACTTGTGTTACCACACAAAAATTGAGTCTTTGTAAAACTAAATTCATAGTCTGTGAGTGTGTGTTACATCCACAACACTTGAGCACAACAACTTCCAGTTGCAACATATTAATCATAAGGAGTGGAGAGTGCTACTGAGTGTTACTTCTTGTAGGACCAAGAAACTAATGAATCTCTTAAAAAATGACAAGTTCTGGATGTACTTTTTCTATCCATTCTACATGCACCAAAGTCAGCATATGAAAAGCATTTTAAAACAAAATCATTTCCATAAGTATAAAATAATCCTAGATTCATGGTTCCCTTTAAGTATCAAAAAATTATTTTCACTTCCTCTAAATGAAATTCCTTACGATTGGATTGATATCTTGCACATAAGCATACTGAAAACATCAAGTCTAGTCGACTAGTTGTCAAGTAAATTAGACTTCCTATCATACCTCTAAAATATGTTTGATCTAATGGTTTACCAGCTTCATCATGATCAAGTGTGTTTGAGGTACCAATAGGAGTACATATACTCTTAGTTTTGTCATACCCATACTTTTTAAGAAGACCTTTAATATACTTATATTGAGATATATAGGTTCCTTCTGGTTTTTTAGAAATTTGAAAACCAAGGAAAAAAGTTAACTCACCCATCATACTCATTTCATACTCAGAGTTCCTTAGATATACAAAGGAATCTGTTAAAGATTTCTGAGATGAACAAAATATAATGTCATAAACATATATTTGAACAATAATAACATTTTTCTTATATTTATTTATAAAAAGGGTTGGATCTGCATTTCCATTAACATAGTTATTTTGAAGAAAAAATCATGTAAGTCTATCATACCAGGATCTTGGGGCTTGTTTAAGGACATACAAAGCTTTGGTAAGTTTAAAAACATTATTAGGATGTTTGGTGTCTTCAAATACAGAAGGTTGTTCAACAAAAACTTCCTCTTGAACATAACCATTAAGGAAATCACATTTCACATCCATTTGAAAAAGTTTAAAATTAAAGAATGCTGCAAAGGGGAGTAAGATACAAATAGATTCCAGACTAGCTACTGGAGCATAGGTTTCATCATAGTCTATTCCCTCTTGTTGATTATAGACTTTAGCAACTAGTCTATATTTATTTCTAACTATGACTCCATTTTCATCACACTAATTTCTGAAGACCTACATTAATCCAATAACAGAAGTTTCCTTAGGTCTTTCATCCAAGGTCCAGACTTTATTCCTTTCGAATTCATTTAGTCCATATTGCATTGATTTAATCCAATCATCATCACATAAAGCTTCATTAGTTCTTTTTGGTTATAATTGGGAATGAAATTCTAGATGTTATACTTCATTTCTCAAGTAACTTATAGTCCTTACAGGTTTATTTACATCACCAATGAGACTATCACTAGGATGATTCTAAAGAAACACCTGATTTGGGTTTTGTAAAACATGTTCATCGGCATAGGGTAGGAAATATTTGAGGGTAAATGTTTCAGAAGCATATTCTTGTACATTTTCTTGATCAGAAGGATCATCTATCAAAGGTAGATAATCAATTTTTGAAAACACATCCGAGGATGTAGGTTGGGGTTTTTTAAAAACTAAAGGACCAGTTTCATCAAATTTGACATGTACTGTTTCCTCAACAGTACAAGTTTTTTTTATTGAAAACCTTATAAGCCTTAGAAGTTGTCGAGTAGCCTAAGAAAATTCATTCAACAGATTTTGGTGGAAATTTGTGTAGATTATATTTAGTATTCAGGATGAATACCTTGTAACCAAAAACCTTGAAGTAGGAAAGTCTTGGTTTTCTACCATTCCATAACTCATAAGGAGTTTTATTAAGAAAAGGTCTAATCAAAACTCGATTTATAGTATAACAACCAGTACTTACAGCTTCAGCCCAAAATTTTTTGGCAATAGAATATTCACTCATCATGGTTCTAGTTATCTCTTGAAGAATTATATTTCTTCTTTAAACTACACCATTTTGTTGAGGTGTTCTAGGTGCTGAAAAGTTGTGAGTAAAACCTTTTCTACTACAAAAAGTTTCAAAATCAGAATTTTGATATTCTCCTCCATGATCACTATGTATGGTTTTCAGTGGAAGGGTTTTCTCATTTTTAACTTGGGATCTAAAACTTTTGAACTAAGAAAAATCTTCAGACTTCTTTTCTAGAAAATAGACCCATGTAAATCTAGTGTAATCATCAACTAAGAAAAATACAAAATACTTTCCCCCAATACTACCAGTTTGCGTTGGACCGAAAAGATCCATGTGCACTAAATGTAATGCATCAGTTTTTGAGACTTCACCAATTTATTTAAAACTAGATTTATGTTTCTTTACATATTTATAAGGATCAAAAACTTTAGAAGAATCAAATATAAGCTCCGGTAGATCCTTAAATAGTTTCTTCTTAGAGAGTTTACATAAGTTTCTAATGTTATAGTGACATAGTCTTCTATTACATAACCAACAATGATCTTCCATTTCACTTAGGTAAGGTAAGTCTTGGCTCCTAAGGTCTTCTAAGTTCAATGTGTAAACATTCTCTTGCCTATGGGTCGAAAGAATAAACTATTCCTTGGAATTGTGTACTAAGCACTTATCATTCCTAAAATTCACAAGATATCATTCATCACATAATTGACTTATGCCAATGAGGATGTGATTAAGACCCTTAACAAACAAAACATTTGAAATCAAAGTATTACCAAGAAGAACAATATTACCTATACCAACAATTTCTCCCTGAGCATTATCTCCAGAAGTTACTTTTCCTCCTCTCATCTTGATAATCTTTTCCAAATAGATTTTGTTACCAGTAATATGCCAGGAACATCCACAATCCATGTAATAAGTATTGTTTTTGGTAATTCTTATATCTTCCTGAAAATAAGAAAAGAATTAGACTTTCGGAATCCAAATTTGTTTGGATCTGGGATTTTCAGATAACAAAATTTTGGGTACCCACATCTTCTTAGAAAAATAATCCTTAAGAAAACCTAAGGATTGGGTTTTGTTTAAGAAAAATTCTTTGCCCAGTGACCACCAAATTGACACTTGTTACAAAATGGGGCACTTTTAGGAACAAAATAATTGTTACTAAAAGTTGGTTTTCCATGGGTATAACCAAATCCAGATTTGTTTCTTAAAGGTCATATTTATGAATACATATTATCAAAATTTTCTTTACCTAAGGTAAAGTTCGACAAACACTTCTTTAATGAAAATATTTCGGACTTTAGTTTTATAAAAAAGTTTTTATCTTCAAAATCATTAGATTTGGAACTAGATCTAGGCTCAAAAACACATTTCTTAGAAATTACTTTTTCTAGATATTTAGAAATTTTATTCTTCAAAAAATTTATTTCCTCATGATTTGTTGAAATACTTTTAGAATAAGCATTTTTCTTATCAAGATCTTTAGAACGATCTGATTTCTCTTTAGTAAGAATAGAATTCCTAGAGTTCTCCTTATCATGTTTTTTATTTAGTTTATAATTCTCAATCTCAAGAAGTTCAAAAAACCTAGAAACATCTTCATATGTCGGTAGAGTATTTTTCTTCATCAGAAGAGGATTCTTCATCTGAAGATTTATAATATATACTATCATTAGAATTTAAAGAAACATTGGTCAATGATTCAGCATTATGTACCTTAGCCATAAATTAATGATTATCAATAGGTAGCTTGGTTATAAGACCAAGATTCTTCTGTCCAAAAGATTCATAATTAGAAGATTCATATGAAGAGTCACCACCACTTGCACTCCAAGTATCATTAGCTTTCAGAACTTTCTTAGATTTGGACTTGTAATACTTCTTTCTATTCCTTTTAGAAGGCCTCTCTTTTCTTTCTTTTCATTTGGGCATTATGCAGTCAGGTCTTATGTGTCCACTTCTCTTGCATTCATAGCATGTGACTTATCCATCTTTCTTATCTTTCCTTTCCTTCTTCTTATACTTGGATTGGAAATTTCTTTGTCTAGCTATCTTGTTCATCCTTTGAGAAAGAGTTGCTAACTCCTCCTATGAGACTTAACTCTCACTAGATTCGGATTGGATAACAATCTTCTTAGACTTGGATCTAGTAACTCTCTCAGGAGTCTTTGCTTTCATGTGATTTGATGTTGTAGTAAAAGAAACAGTACCATTCCCATTCATCCTTTTGATGTTGGCAACATCTCTCTTCGTCCTTATTTCATGTTGAAGAAGAGTTTCAAAAAGTTCATCAAGATAAATTTGAGTTACCTTTCTGTTCTCATCAATAGCTGTTCTCTTTTATTCCCACTCATTGGGAATAATATCAATAATCTTATCCACAAGAGCTTCATCATCCAAGCCTTTCTCTCACTTAGATTGTAAGCTATTCAAGATAGTCATAAACCTTTGTTTTACCTTACAAATGGGTTATCCATAAGGAATGTTAAAACCATGATACTTAGCTCTCAAATTGGATATTCTTATCTCAATCACTTTAGATGTACCAAAACGAGTAACTTCAAGTTTCTTCCCTATATAGTTAGCTGTTTCACAAGAAGAAATTTGGCTATATATGTTCCTAGGAATTGAACATAGTAGTGTATTGCGTACCTTATAATTGAGTTAGTATTCATGCTTCTCTTGATTTGTAAAAGCACTTACCTATTTATAAGGAATTTTATAACCTCCAGTAAGAATAAAAAATTTATCTACTCCAGTATTGATAACTAATGTCTTAATTCAATCTCTCCTATACTCATAATAATTACCATAAAAAATTGGTGGTCTTGAAGGATTTAAGTTTTCGATGGAACTAACATTGATTCCTTCCATCTTAAAATCTTTCTACAAAAAATCTTGTTAATAACAAAAGTTCAGATTCAAGGAACTAAGCAAGAAAACCATAGAACAATGAAAAATTGACAAAGAAATACATATAGGTGAGTATAAGTATTTCAGAGAACCCGCTCTGATACCAATTTTAGGATCGAAATAATGATGTAGATGCTCAATATACAAGAGGGGGGGGGGGTGAATATTAAACTTTAAAAATTTCCTTAAACCAGGAAATATCTAAGCCTAACAAAGTTAAACTAAGAAAATTCACAACACCTCTAACACCAATTATAGGATTGGTACAATGTATGAAGTTAGAAACTTTTAGTTCTATACACTTGCTTAAATCTGGAAAGTGATTCCGAAAAACTGGTTCCGGAAATATGGATCCAGAAAAAGAAACTGAAACATAGTTTACAATATGAGATGATACCTAAGAGCATATATAATCTAACTAAGTTAGAGTAAAAGTGTAAGGAAATATAAGAAAGTTATACATTCCTTACAATAAAAAATGCAGTGGAAAAACATGTAACAAAAAACAATTAACAAGATATAAATCTTTTAACCCAAAGAGAAGGGTATCCAACAACCTTGGATAAAGGTTCCTTGATTTATACTTTCAAGAAAGTCTGTCTTACCCACACTAGGGTAAGCCCTCGATATGAAGATCAGAGTCTCTATCGTGCTATCCCTGCAAGCCCTCAACATCAAGGTAGTTGGAACCTCTGTCTTCCTCAGCAAGGAAGCCCCCAAACTTCAAGGTAGCTGGCACCTTGGTCTTCCTATCCCCAGAATCCCTTGAATGTTATCACCCGCATTCGGAGTCACACGAAGCAATCTGGACATGGAAAAGTTTGAACAAGTCGTTCAAACTTTCTGCACGAATCTTGAGAGTTAATAAGAGCCTCCCTCTCTAGAAATCACTTCAGGAAATTCTGATCACTAAAATTCCAAAAGTTGTCGCTTCTTTTCAAATGAGCTTCTATTTATAGGCAAAGTTGGAATGGTAAGCTCCCTCCCCAATGGTCAATTTTCCTTAAAATTCGGAGGGACCTGTACACGTATCACTCAACCAACGGTTAGTTAAAAACCTAATGGATGACATCATTTTATAACAAAACATGGGTCACTGAAAGCATGACATATTTTTATAATGAAACAAGTATAAGCAAAACTGAAGTTTGAAATGTAACCAAATAAAATTTTGGAGTCTAACCAAAATGGAATTCAGAGTCTATAATAAAGAGATATTCAGATTCTATTTTATTGGAATTCAAAACCTGAATTCTATAGAAATCTGGAGTCTAAATTTCTAAGGAAATTAGAAGTCTGGTTTCACTAGAATTCAGAATCATAACTAAAAAAGTTCAGAGTCGAACTTATAGAAGTTCAGAGTCAAACATAGTAAAAGTTCAGAGTCAAACTAGTAAATGTTCGGAGTCGAACTTATTAAAAGTTCGGAGTTGAACTTAGTAAAAGTTTAGAGTCGAACTAGTAAAAACTCAGAGATGAACTTATTAAAAGTTTAGAGTCGAACTCAAAGAAGTTCGGAGTCAAACTTATGGAAGTTCGGAGTTGAACTAGTAAGAGTTCAGACTCCAGAATTCGGAGTGGAACTATATGAGAGTTCGTATCTAGAATTTGGAGTCGAACTATATGAGAGTTCGTCTCCAGAATTCAGAATGTAACTTCATTAGAGTTTGTATCCAGAATTCGGAATGTATCTTTATTACAGTTCATATCCAGAATTCGGATCCTAAAACAAAATGCATTATATCTAAGTATTATATGATTCTGAGGTTTTAGGTATGAATCCGACTTTTACACTTAAGAAAAATATTTATATGTAAAAGTAAATCTAGGTTAGGGTAAATTTCCTTAAGGAAATTTTCCTTAGAGAAGTAAAATATTGATTTTCTTAAGTATATGGTGTTTGTGATTTTCAAAATAAGATGGAAGGGGAAAGTCATAAGGAAAACCTTATTGACTCAACAGGTTTATATTATAGAATTATTTTGGGTATTTATTTAGATATTTTCCCAAAAAATGGATTTGATTTTGTTAATAAGAGAGGATAGGGGTTGACCTTTTGTAATTGATTCGAGTGACACAGATGTAAATTCTTTAATAGAATTAGAGGTACTAATTTTTTCTATATTATAAAAGGATAAAAATGGGAAATTATTTAGGAAAGAAGATATAATGTATTAATATATACATCCAATTATTTTTGATAAATTATTAGTTATTTTTAAACATTATCTTTTTAGTTTCAGCCCAAGGTAAACTTACTTTTACCTTAATTGTAGAAAATTATTTTTATTGTTTTTAATATTAATTATGGAAAAAAATTAGGTTGACTATATTAGATAATATAAATTAAAATAATTATAAATATTTAATAAATTTATCTGAATTCAATTCGTAAAAGTGTAAAATTTTAATTTCAAATTATTCATGTTGTTGTGGTGAGTAATCAATTTTCTAAAAAGATAAATACTCAATAGTTTAAAACATTATTTTATTAATATTATTTATAAAATTAATTACAATGATCTAAATTTGATTAATAGATAAATATATTTACTAATTTTACTTTTTAAACCATCATAAAATAGTTTTTAAGTAGTTATATTATTTAAAAGAAATGAAAGTTTTTAATAAAAATCAGTATTCTTCACTATTCATTGAAAAAATTTTCTCCTAAAAAAATTATATAAATTTAACCATAATAAAATTTTTACATTATGATTTTAATTTTTTTTATTATTTTTAACAAATTTTCAAAATTTTATAACAATTTATTTTAAAATAACCATTAAAATTGCAGCCAAAAATCATTATAGATAAATACTATTTTTAAGTGAAAAATTAGATTTATTAATATATATTTTTTTAGAAAAAACATATGATTAATTATAAAAATTTTAGTGAATATATAATATATAAATTTAATTAAAATAATTCAACAAATGTTATGTGTTTAATTTTTTTACATAAAACACATTTGTATGAACAAAAATAGTTTTTTTTCACAAAAAGTATTTCCTTTATTTTCAAATGATTTTTATTTTCATTTCTAATTAGTTGGTCATGAAAAAATTAATCATATACTTTAATATTTTAGTTGGTCCTACTAATACCATATATTCCAATGTCTAAGTAATAATTATCTTGTAAAATAAAAAAATTTCAATTGCATGTATTGTTTTTTAAAGCTCGGGGTTACGTGTAACACAAGCTAAAATTTGTGTTGAATGTAACTCAAGATGAACTTTGTGTTGCATATAAAGAAATATAATATAAGTGTTTAATGTAACAATATGTATACTTGATGTAGAGTTTAATTCAAGATATTTGAAATATTAAATTTTTATAAAAAAGAATTCAGAAAATCTCAGGGTATTATTGACATATTGGTAATTTAGTCCATAATATAAGTGAATGTGTTTCATCAAAGTAGTTTTGTTAAAAAAACTCCCTATGAGAGTATCACCCAGTTTAATAAAAGAAATAGAAATAAAAATTTTCCTTTTAACTAATCCAAGAGACACAATATTTTCACTATTGAGGACAAGTCTCACTTATACATTTCCAATCTAGTTGATATCCTCCCAAACTGGCATAAAAAAACTTGTATATTTAAAAGAAGTGTATTTTGAATAAAAAACGAATTTTTTAGAAGATTATAAATAACTAATTCCTTAAGAAATTTTAAATGACATTTTATTGGATTTTATTTAAAGGGATTCTAATGGAAAACACTAAATATGACAATCATCTGGGAGACGGTAAGGTAATAATGGCTCTCAATATTACCTAGATAATTTTTATTGTCAATCATCTTACCATATTCATCCAATGTTATCTTTGAAGAATAACTAATAGTATTACTTATTTCATTTACTTGATCCATTCCAAAATTATTTAAAATTTCATCAGTGTATTTTCCTTGACTTAGAGATATTATGTCTTTTATTTTTAGAAGTTTTAAAACAATATAAGAATTTTAACTCAACCATAAAACTAATTTCAAATAATTTTCTCACTGAATTATAAAATTAATTGTATAGAGATTATTTAGTAAATAAAAAAATTCCATCATCAGAATTTAATTGAAAAATAATAAATTATAAGTAATAGATTTAGAAAATAAATATTAATGATAATTTCACATTTTTAAAAAAAATCCAGAGAAGAAAATTTTTCAACTATTTTTATCATGCCAGCGGGGCATGCTTCAAACCATAATGATCATTGTTTAACGTAAAGATAAGATTTTGAAATTTTAAATATTCAAAACCGAGAGGTTGTTTAACAAATATTTTTTCTGAAATTAATCCATTCAAAACGGTTGTTTATGTATCCATTTGAAAAAGCAGGCAATTTAAATATTAAATGAATACCATTAATATTATAGTAGAATATAGCCTAGGTATGGTTGAAAAGGTTTCACCATAATCAATTAATTTTTCTTGATTAAAATATTTATCTAAAAGTCTAACTTTTTTATGAGTGATATTACCTTGATAGTGTAATTTATTTCTAAAAACTCATTAATTCCATTAATGGAATGATCATTGGGTCATTCAACAAGAGGCCAAAATTTATTCCTATGAGTTTGGTTTAACTACCTTTGTATATAATGTACCTGATTTTAAATTTTAATTAAATCATCAATATGTAAAGGTTTGAGGATTGAAACAGTATAATGGGGTACATTCTCATTTAAAACCATCCACATTATATGAGTACTGGCTTAATAATCACCTTTACCATTTATCTATGGGATGGTCTTTAGATTTCAACCATACCTGGGGTAAAGGGATATATGGTGGTTTATCTAAAAAATCAATTTTTTTTGAAGTTGGTGGATTATTTATGGTCAAATTTTCTAGGTCAACCTTAATGTCATTAATTTTAGGATGTGATTTTTGAAAATTATCATCAAATTTGTTATGAATTGATTCTTCTAAGATCTTGACTTTTTTATTAAATAAAAAATATGATTTAATTGAGTTATAATTCCTACTAAGAACTAGTTCATTGAATTTTTTGTCAAACTTTCCAAGGTTTTATTTGGTGTTAAGAAAATAGAATTTACGTCTAAAAAACATTAAAATAGTCAATGATATGATTTTTTTCATTATTAATTTCATAGGGGGTTTTAAAAGGAATATTATTATGAGAATATGGTTCATGTTATATCACGATACATTAACTATATCCACCAAAAATATTGAGGGAGTTTTAATTTATATAAAAGAGTTATTACAATATCTTGAAGAGTTAGATTCCATCAATTAACATCCCCATTTTTATTATAGTCCTTAGAATGAAAATGAATGATTATAACCTTGTGAAGTACAAATTATATCATAAAAATTATTATCATAATATAACACATGATTTATTTTAATGGATATGATCTTATATCCTTTTTCATTTTGAACATTCTTGGAAAGTTTCCTAAATACTTTATAAGATTAATTTTTAGGATAAACAAAATAAAACCCGATAAATAATACATAATCATCAATAATTTAAAGAGTGTAAGATTTACCTCGTATACATTTATATTTGGTTGGTCTAAAATGATTTAAATTAATATAATCAAGGGAATAATAGGTGGATACTTACTTTCTAGATTTAAAGAGTGTTTTGTGTTTCTTATCAAGTTATCAAGGGAAAAACGATGTTATTTTTGAAATGAAATTTAAGTAAATGAAATAGTAGGTGATTTTAGTTGATATTTAATAGTTTGTTTGTAATATAATCAAAAAGGAGCCTATACCAAATCTATGATTCACTATCTTGTGCACTTAAACATTTAACATTTTGATTTGAAAGAGATTTTAAATCAATAACATATTTTTTTAAATAAGAATATTAAAATAAAAATTTTCATTTTGAATAAAAAACCTAATAAATATAATATTTAAAAGAAACATTAAAACCATTATTAAATAATAAACTAATACCTAAAAAATTATGTCTTAAACCTTTATATAAAATATTTAATAATATAATAATTTGGAAAACCAATAATACTTATACCAATGATCATACTCATTGAGTTATCACTAAAAGTTATGTGTCCTCCTTTTATATTTTCAAAATGATTGAATATGAGTATTCACCAAACCTATAACTTGAGAACAAAAATCCAAGTATCATGTAACTACTTGGGTATTTATCTTGAGACATTTCCTATAATTCTATTAATAAACTATGGATTTTGGGGCCCAAAATTTGGATATACTAATGTTATCAAAAATATATTTTAAAATCCATACGTTTTGTCATTTTTTTACCAAAAGAACTAATGAAAAACTATTATAATTGGGATGAATTGACTTAGGCTTAACATATTGAGAATTTTTACAATCACATTCATAAATAAAATGTGTATTTTTCAATAATAACTGATAAATTTATTTTATGAGCACCCCTTTTCCATACATGGTTGTATTTTTTAAGGTAATTTATTTATTTTTGAAAAAAAAACAATTTTTTTACGTATCATTGAGAAACAAGAATTTTATTTCAAGAATTACCACCTTTGGATAACTTTTCAATAGAATGATTAAGATCTTTAATTGCTGATTAAAATGTTCAACATTGGTTTTTTTCTTTTGATTTATAATATAAAACTTAATTTTCTTTAGAAATTTTGTTGTTTTTAATTTTTTAGGATGTGTCTTTTTGAGATCTTCTAAAAGAGTGGAATGTTCAAAAAACCATCTAAGATCTAATATCCTGTGTTTTTGGATTGGTTATAATTTCCTAGGTATTTAAATTTTTTTCTGCTACTGGATGAGATGAGTTATGAACTAAGTTTTATAATGAAAATATAAGATTTGGAACACATAAAAGTGTTGTTTTATATGAGTTTTAAGTACTGAGAGGTTTCTTGGGGGTTTGTATGAGTTTCAGGAGTGTTGAGATATGAAGACTTGGTTTCGAGAGAAGCAACCCAAGGAACATTGTTGGAATATGGTCAGAACCAACCTTATGGTTCAAACATGCAACATATTTTTGTTAAGGGTTATGGATTTTTAAATTGTGAATCAATATTAGGGAAACATTACAACATGATGTAAGATCATGGAGGGTTTCACACAATTTTTCAAACTATGCACCCGAGGTCGTTGATCCGTGTGAGGGTTTAAAAAAAGTTGTAAAGGTGGATACATAGGCTACACATGGTATGTCTAACCATAAAATATACATGTGAGGTGGATTCCACCTTGGATAGTAGAACCACATATTTAGAACACAATTATCCAAATAATTTGACCAAACCATGTGTTTTATTTAACGTAAAAAAATATTCATTTTCCCCTTCTCCTTTGGGTTTTACCCCATTTCCACCCTTGTTTTACCCAGTATCCCTTCGCTTGCACCTTACTACTCTTCCACTACTCATGTTTGGATATCCTCTATTATTGTTCTAATTTCATTAACGCAATATGCATCTTAATCCTTTCTATATGTCTAAGAATCCTCTTTCTTCCTTTCTCAGTTTATCTTTTCATATTTAACACTATTCTCATACGCAATCTTTTACCCTATTTTCAAGGTGTTTGTATAATATTATGATTTATCTCATTTTTTTCTTGAATCAATGATCTATATTGGATGAGAGAAGCATCCTAGGTATAAGGTAGTTGGTCTCATGTTTTTCCCTTAAATCCTATCATTCTTATATACTATGTTATTATGCTTCATGTCAGAATTTCCATGTGCATCCATTCAAATTTCAAACTAATAATGTTAAATTTAATGCCAAAAGTTAGATAGTAATTTTACATTATGTGTCACCAATATAGGTTGATATCTTATCTTGAACCAACCCCATGGGTTGTGTTGTTTTAAACACTATAGTGTTTATGGCTTATATACGAAAATTAAGCCACCCTATCGAGCTATTTTATTAAATGATTATAATTATAATATCTATTGATATTGAATAACCTATTAAGGTTTGTGAGGTTTTAGACCTGATGTAAGGGATGATATAACTAAATTAAATGAATGGGAATGACACCCTTGCCCCATTTTGTTATAAAAAAAATAAGTGGCACCATGTTTTCTCTAATAAAAATGGACATTTAAATGGTGATATTTGAATGGTAGGTGACGTGATTAAGTGAATGGATCCACTTATTTATACATTATTTGACGTAAATGGAATGATTAAGAAAATTTAATTCTTTATTAAATTACGTTTGACTTATATTTTCTAATTTAAATTATAAATAATGGAATAAAATTATTATATACATGAAATTGGAATGGATGAAGCCCATGGACTATGAATGAATACTAAAAAGATATATTTAAAAGGAGTTGCACTGTTCCTTGAGAGATACTCACGCTCCTTCTTATGGAACACCTAGGAGGGGCTGATAGGTAGTTTTAGATTATATATACAAAGAGTGATAGCATTTTCCTCATGATAGAATACTATGGATGGGATCATAGGTTACATGAATTGTATTATAACTTTAGAGATACTTGGGATTCATTTTTATAGAAATCCTTCATTGGTATCATAAGATATATGATTTTCCTTCTTATCTAATAAATACTTGGGCTTCCATTTTACAGACAACCTTAGATGGTCTCATCAAAAATAGAAAGTTATGGGAGATATTTAGTATTCCTCATTAAGGAATTATAATAATTGTATTATAGAATAAAAATAACCATGCTACTCCTCATTAGGAGATACCTTGGTTATACTTTACAGAACACCTTGGATGGGCTCATAGGAAAAAACTATATAATTTCTTGGTAGTTTAGAGACACTCATTCATGGATGTACATGCTTATAGTCATGGATGGTAGGACTAATTTATTACCGTCACCCTTTTATTTCATGGATGTCCTTGTCTTATTCCATGGATCCTTTCTAATTCATGTATATCTATTAATATATATATTTTAATATATAAATAAATATATATATATATAGGCATGTTCATTGATTTTACCTCTTATGTCAAATAAGGCACGGTCAGACAAGTTTCCTTGAGTAGCCGAAGTATGAATTGTTTACATATATTAATTTATTATATTATTGATATACCTAGGCATAGTTGTATTTTATAATCATATACTGAAAAAAATTACACATTTTTGGTGGTGTCCAACCAAGTTTATCTCACACCTTGTTCTGGACACCATTGCGTCGGAGGTACCCGAGCAGATCTCATGTTTATAGGATCGTGTGTTGGATTATGATTATATTATAATTCATGTACATGGGAACTTTGGAGCACAAGACTGAGCCAGGGAATAGGACTCTCAGGTAGATATACTTTGGGCTCTATACCTTTTTTGTATTGTTTTTGTATTAATTTTTAATGTCTTTAGATTATTCATTGTATCATCATATTGAAATGCATAGTTTTATTTTAGTGGTTTACATTATTATCCATTTTTATTACCATCCATAAATTGATTTATCTATTTATTTTTGATAACTTTGATTCAAATGCATAGGGTATTGTCTCCCCATTATACCCCCATTACACCCACTCTTCTAGTCGGTATCCTCTAGTGTGTGGGGAGATACAATTGAGGCCATGTATCGACAGGTCTAGAAACTATTTATATATTGATCTAGGTTGGGATGTTACAAAGTTGTACCTAATATATTATCCTTTGTCTTACTATTTAGTACTAGATGACTAGAGACTAGTAATACATTGGTGAATAGTAAAAATCCATCTCTTAGCTTGATAAACCCATGCACGAGGTAAAAACTATGTGTCGCTGGATGATATTTTTATTCGTGCATTATAGTTGATTATTATTTACCCTTGAGTGATTAATATAATTTATGATGATTCATGATTTATTATTATTTTTGGTATTTTACCCTTAGCCCAACATGGGAAGGAAGTGTGATTAAATTCATCATTATTGGAAAATAAAGAGTCACATGTTATGCATATTCCATGCCATGTAGGTTGCATTTCTTGATTTCCTAATACATGTTCGATGTTACTTTTGTGATTTAGTAGAATTATATTATGTATACCATGTTTATATGATAATTTAGAATGATTTTCCTATATACCATGCTTCAAGATAAATTTATATGTTCACCTATATTTAATAATTTGTGATAACATTTTATATTAATATCATGATACAAATAATTGGTTATTATAGTTTCTGCATCAACCTAAATGGCGTTTTCCCATATAGATTTATGGTGGCACCTTAACTAACCAATAAATTAATGTTTGAGAAATGGAAAATTTGTCTCATGGGATTAAAATTTTATTGTTGAGATTAAGTGGGTTCTAATAATAGTTTATAATAGGTATGAGCCCTTATATATTGTGAAGGGTAACCCATATAATCAAAACATTACATATAAACATGTTATATTCTAAAAATAGGGTAAAAACATGTTTTCAACAACATGTATGCTAATTTAACTTACAATGGAAAGTACCTTTATAAATTGGGAATGGTAATTAACAAACTAAATCATGGTATGTGATAAATTTAAACCCTTATAAGAAATAGTCACCTTTATAAAGAATTCTATCTCTCTAAATTTTCCCTAAATACCCATATGAATATATACTTGAGTCCACAACTGGACCCAAGTAAGTCAGTTGGGGCATGTGGTTTCAGATAAAACCACTAAGGGGGTTTTAAAATTTTAGGAAAAATTATGGGACCCTGGTATGTCACCTTTATTTTGATATGACTTTGTACTTAATCTCATGGGGGTATAATCATGCTAATTGATTAGTTATCTATGTGTCTACCCTCACTTATATTTGTTTTACATATAAACATATGATGGAATCTTACCCGACCAACCCCCTTAAAATTTTAAAATCCACTTGATTTCTTTTGAGATTTAGTATTATGAGGATTTAGTTAATTAAAATTCTAATCACTACCTAAAGGGTCTTTTTATATATAGCTTGAGATTGGAATTTTATTAACTAAGACTAATTTTGAGAATACTTTGGGATAAATAAAACTCATAAAATGAATTTATAAGATAAAATTTCTAATTATGACAGGATTCTAGCTATATAAATAAATGCTAAAATGGAGTTTGATATTACTTTCCCCTATTAGCTTATGGCATTAGGTAAATAAGTTACAAAGTACTTTTTAATTTTATAACTAGAACTTGAAGTTATTTAGATAGATCAACATTAGATTTCTAAAATTTAAATTTGAATTGATGTTTTCCCCAAAAAATAAACCATTATGTGGTGTCATTAATTTTGAACCCTGTGTAAGGGTATTTTAAAACCCTAATTAAGATTCCTTAAATGGGAATGTGGGCATAATCTGTGGGACTATTTTACCTTTTGTTTTGTTGATCTAAAGTTTGTATTGATAAAACTAGTCACCTTTTTATCATGTCCTAGTTGTTGGGACAATGATTTGTGACTTATTATTGGGATATCATGGTGAAGGTAGTGCCCTTAGAACTTAAAATAATTGAAAAATTCTTATGAAATGATTTAAATGTGAGCTTTTTTGGATTCTATTTGTCCCGAGTACGTATCCTAGTAATGAGGAAAACCCCCCTTAGACAGATAGGTGGGAGTCAAGTAATTTGAGCTTTATTAAGGGAATTAGTATCCTACAATTATTTGATTTACTTTGTTAGAAATGACCAGGGAATGGTCTGCCACCTATTAGGTCATGTGACATTTATTATTCTTTAGTGATGGATAAATCTAGAGTTTTTCAGCTTGATTAACAATTATAAGGGATAGTATGGCTCTGGGATAAATTTTTTTACAGGCCATCGGATACTAGGATGAATAGGTCCGATAGGTCTATGGAATGTATCAAATGATATATAAATGTGTTGATGAAATCTAAGTGTATTATGCATTGATATATATAGTACTTTGTGAGTTGGTAAAATGGTATATTGAGAAAAATGAATTCAGTTGAATTATTATGTTGTGAGAAATGATATTACCTTCATGGGCTATCATCAGAGTAGAATCTTTTAGAATTATAGAGTATTTTGAGTTATCTCGATGCTGAGGGATAACATTGAAAAATGATCAAGTGTGTAATACTATCGATATGTTTAGTTTTGTGTTAAAATTATGATTTGAATGATGTGTGTGAGTGCGGATCGTGAGAGAGACATGCGTACATCTAGGGTAGATTTTATCTAGAGTCCTTTTAAGTAGTTGGTTTACATTATTTTTGACTTAACTCTTTTTAAGGCATGTTGGAAATATCTAATACCCATGGTTTGTGGTGGATGGAGAATGATCCATGGGATCAATTCCCCTTCTTGGTAAGTGATTAATAGGATACTCTTAAGTTGGGGAGAGTCACATTGAACATATTTTAGCATATCCTTACAAGAAGAGGGATAAAAACTATAAAATTTCATTTGGTAGTGGTCAGATTTTATTATAAATCCCATGGGGCTAGTAGGATGAGTATCCAGTCCATGAGATGATATTAAAAATGAACCCTAGTAATGTGTTTTAGTAGAGTTGAGATTCTAGATTCATACTCAAGGATTGTATGTGGCCCAGTAATGTAATGCTTCTCATGGGTGATGCTTCTTGGTGGGGGTTCTTGAATCAATATTTCAATTCCTCAGTTGTGAGGAAATCATAGTCGATTAATGAAAATGAATTAGTAGGTGATCCAAACACTTTAAAGTTAGTCTTATATAGGTGTTTTGACTGTTCTTTTATATACATAGTTCTATATAGTTGGTCAGAAACCATGATGGGCTCTTTATCCTGAATATAATGGGTGTGACCTGTGTAATATTAGTAATCATTAATCACCAATTAGTGTACTATTAGTTATAAGATGATAATTTCCCCCTATCTTGACATCATCTTGGGTACACCGAGAAATCATCAGTAATACACCGAGCTAATGAATGAAATTAAATGCCTTGATAGATTGATAAATAGTCTCTTTCAGAGATACACTATGGGAGAATAGTTATTTATAAAGTCTTTTTTGTAATGTGTGATACTGGGATTCCCATATCAGAAGTCCTAGGATGGATTCATGGATGCTAGATGGACCTAGGACTCAATTTCTAGGAGAGTTTTAACTTTTGGGCTTAGTTAGTGTTTCAATATGAGGATTTTTTGTCTATGTTACAATGACTCACATGTAAAATTCTAAGAGTTGAAAATATTGGATAAGACCCTTGGAATCTAATAATTGATTCAAACGATCCTCGAACATAATGTAAGGCTCATTTGATATGTTTTGAGTGTGGAGATCATAGGGTGACGGATTAGGTATACACCTAAATTCTTGATAATGTATAATACCAAGAATGATATGTTGGGATAGAGATTCTACTAGAAGTTGGATTATGGTTTTTTTGACTGTGATCAAAATAATCTTGAGTTGACATGGATAAAAGTGTCCCAAAATAATTTTTCGGATGTGGAAGCTATTAGAATCAATCATTTTCATAAATATTCAACTAAAATTGGATCAATTTTATTTTATTCTTTTAGTTAAATTTGGTTTATGAAAAACCACTTTAGGAATGTTGTTGGGATCTGATGATTGAAGTGAAAAAGGCTAATAAAGGATTTAAATTGAAAATAATTATGAGAAATAAATAATTTTTATGAATGTGAATCAATTTTTTGATTAGTTGATAACCATACCAAAGTGCATCATTATAATTCTTCAAGAATGGTTAAATTAAAAATTTCAACAGTGGGTTGTATTGTGGATAATAATTTTTCATTCAAGTTAGAACCTATGGTCGGGAGCACCATAGGCTGGTTGATGAATGAGATGAAAATCAGATTGTGTTTCAAATTATATAGGCTTGGGAAAGTATATTATTTATTTTTTAATTTTGGATATGAGAATTGGCTCAAATTTTATAGCTTAGGTACTGTGTAATAGAAGTAATTCTTGTAGGTGCATTGGGAATATAAAACACAATTCTTCCATTTTGAGGGGAATTACTCAACTAGAGTAGGTCGAGTGATCATTTTTCCCCAAGTCTTATCAAGGATGATAAGTTCTAAGGTGTTTAGATTGTAATTTCCTGGGTTTTTGGTATGGTTAAAATTTTATAGGAATTTGAAATTGGTTTCTTTGGTTGATGGACTGAGTTTTAAACTACGTTTCCAAATGAAAATATGAGAATTATAATGCTTAAAAGAGTTTTTAGATGATGGATATGTTCTGAGAGTTTTATAGAGTTTTTGGATGATTTTTGGGACCATTAGTATCCAATGAATTATTTTATTAGAGAAGCATCCCCAAGCACACAATTGGCGCATAGTTAGAACTAATCATGCATGTGAATTGTATAACCCCTTTTTTGTTACTGTTAATAGTCTGTTAAAATTGTGTGGACCTCTAGGGGAAACCATGTGGCGATGATAAGGTCTATGAAGGGTGTCACATGGTATTTCAAACCATACACCTGAGTTCGAATGACCATGAAAGGGGTCAATAGAAAGTCGTAGAGGTTGATGGATAGGTTGTGCATGGTTTTTCTAACCATGTACTAGCTGTTCCAGGTGGGTTACAATTTTGATAGTATGACTACATAGTTTTCACATTATTATTCAAAACATGTTCCCAAATCATGTGGCCCATTTAAAATAGATATAATTACCATATAGACCCTCCATTAGATGGGTTTCACCGCATTTTCTACTTTTGTTTCACCCAGTAGCCCTCTATGCTTATCTTACTCATTATCCTCTTCCCATGGTGGGATATCCTCTATTTTAGGTCTAATTTCATCACCATAAGATTGGATGGAGGGATCTTGGTAAGTCTAAAACTCATCTTTCTTCATTTTCTAGTTTATATTGTTGTATTGAATGTTATTCCCATTCAATCACATTTACCATATTTTTAGTTTGTTTTTTGATCTTATAATTTCTATCATTTATACTTGAATCAAAGATCTATTTTATATTAGTGAAGCATCCTAGGAATAAGGTAAGTGATCTCATGATTTTCCATTAAATTATAGAATATTTATAAACTACGTCATTGTTCTACATGATATAATTTCCCTGTTCAATCATTTAAATGTGTGAATAATAATGTTGAATCTAATTAATTAAGTTAGATAATTGTTGTAAATTATTTTTCACCAATGAATTTGATTCATCTGAACTTGAACCATCCCCTTAGGCTGTATGATTTTAAACTATATTACTTTTATGACTTTTCTTGGATAATTAATCCACCCTATTGTCTTGTTGTGTTAAATTCTCATAATTATAATGAATCTTGATCATAAATCACTTTTTTAAGGTGTGTTGGGTTTTTGGAATCATTTAAGAGATGAATAAAATGAATTGAAATGACAACTTTGTCCCTTTTTAGTAACAAAATCACATAAGAGGTTCAAACTGTTCTCTAGTAAAAAGAGGGATTCAGATAGTGATATTTGAATGGTTGGTGACATGATAATGATCATGGAACTATGGATTTATAAATGATTTGTGATAAACATAATTCTTATTTTCATGGACTTATTTATTAAATTATATTTGACTTATATTTTCAAAATGAAACAATAAAACAAGGAATAAAATGAGTTGTAACTTGAAGTTATAAAAGATAGAGCCTATAAAAAATGATTAAATACCAATATTCAATAGGTATATTTAATTATAGTGAAACTTGAGTGATATTTAGGATCCTTCTTATGGAATTCTCGGAAAAGGATTATAGTTTGTTTGAGAATATATGTTCCAAGAGTTATACTAGTTTCCTCATTATGGAATACCATGGATGATCTCATAGGAAAATTGAATTATATTATGCCTTGAGTTATACTTGGTTTTACTTTTAATAGAATTTATTAGATGGATTCATAGGCTAGATGATTTTCCTTATGATCTATGTAATGTATGGGTTTTTTATTTATGGAATGCATTGGAAGGGATCATTGGAAAATTGGAAGTTATGAGTGAGACTTGGGATTCCTCATTATGGAATTCCAGGGTTAGGATCATTGAATAAATATAATTACATTAATCCTTGGGAGATAGCTGGGTTCCCCATTAGGTAACACCTTGTCAAAGCTTACAGGATAAAAAAATTATATATTGATTTTTTATGAATACATATGATTAGTGATATATCCTTATGTTATTAGTTTACTAGGAAACACTACATATGTTACTTGGGTCTTTGAATATCTAATGGTATTATGTTATGATGCCTGTGACTAATTATAATTTCTCTGTGGTTAAGTGAAACTAATTCATGGATTCCCATGCTTTTATCTATGGGTCCTATGATTACTTTATTACACTGACACTTACTATTATGTGGATATCCTAGTATTATTCATTGGATCCTCTTTAGGGTGTATATATTTCTTCAGATATATTTTTTTCATATAATCTTATATAAATGTGGGTATATTAAGAGAAATTCAATCTTAGTCTAAAACATATGTGGTCAGGCAGGTTTCCTTGAGGAACTGATGCCCGAAGTTTTCCATTTATGTATCTTCTAACTTATTGATATTCCAATGAACTACTATATTTTATACTGATAGATTGGATTCAATTAGACACAATTTTTGGTGTCTTGATAAGTTTATATCACACCTTATTCGGGTTTCCACTACACTGGGGTACCTAAATAGATCTCATAGTTTCATGATGATGTTTTGGATTATGCTTCATTAGTTACACATGTACATTGGATATTTGGAGCACATGATTTATTACGGGATCAGGATTCTTGTGGATATTTCCTTTGGTATTTGTAATTTTCATATTTTTATGTATTATTTGATGTATTTCTTTGGCTTATACAATATAGTATAATATAGACATGCATGGCTGTATTTTAGTGTTTTAATTCATTGGTTATTGTTATTACTTTATGCTTAATTGTTTATTTATTTGTTTTTGATGTGTTTGACACTGATCCTGATGGTATAGTGAAACCATTGTACCCATATTAAACCCTTACTAATTTTCGAAAGCCTCTGGCATGTAGGGAGGTGTACTTGGGGACATGTGATGACTGGTCCGACAACGATTTACAAAGTGATCCTGGTTGGTATGTTACATAATATTTGATCTATGGGATATTTAAGATCTTCATAGTCTAGGTGTACTGAATTATTAGGAGTGGTGGACGAATTATAATTGGAAGAAGTAGTAGAATTAACTTCATAACATACCTCAATTTGAAATATGAGTTGTTTGGTGTTTTTGTTACTTGATTCAGAATAATTTTGGGAGTCATCACATGCAATCCAAATAGAAACATGGAGTGATTTCATAATTTTATTATTTTCATTTTTGAGTAAGGGTAAATATCTCTTGATTTTCCATTTTTTCAATAAAAACAAGTTACCTTCGCTTTTTTCTATTGATTCTCCCTTTTATCATGGTGAAATTATCTCTTCTTATTATTTAGGAATCAATTTAATTTCTTTGTAAAGTGTGAGAAATCAACATCAATTCAGAAGGATTTATCAGAGAAACATAAAGTTAATGATAATGAACAACATTTTATATTATAATTTATATGGTCTAAATATTGAAGTACTTGAAGAAGTATAATTTTCATAAATTGGTATTCTAGAAGATAGTGAAAAATAAAAATGTTTTTGATCCTACATAAGGTTCGAATGTCGAATATCTTAATGAAGTGAGACCATATTGATTTAAATTTTTGTGTAGGATTAGAGTATGATCATCATTTATTATGGAAGTAGCGGAAGTGTGAATGAATCCAAAAGGCAATGGTTCTTACTCATTTCATCTTAGTTACCATTTTAAACTGAATGTGCTAGGGTCAAAGTGGAATCTGGTGGGATGATTATTTTAAAAATTTTAATTGTTAGGATGATGAGAATTATCGTCCACGATGATCTGAGCACCAGTATGGTATATGGTTCTTATGTAAATTTAAAAAAATGTGAAAAATAAAACTGAAAATCATATATTTTCTATATCTAAAGGTGGGATCGACATCTGGTTCTTGTAAGGGATCATTTCTTGAAGGATCCAAAGTATAATCCCTCTAGATTTTACACATTTTCTTCAAAACTCCATGGGAACATCGATCATTGAATACCAGGTTCTAGAAAAGTGATCCGATGATTTATTTGATGTCCTGACGATCACCACAATCTTATTCCATCAATTAATGAAGGAGTTCTTAGATTGTCACTCAGAGAGAGATACCCTCTCTCTTGAAAGAAGGAGGAGAGAGATTCTATAATTCAAAAATGAATGAATAGTCCTCATTGTTATAGATCCTATCTCTATATATAGCGGATATTCAGGATAACCTGTAGGGTTCCCCATCCCCTAGAAATATAATATCCACTAAATAATAATTATAATGTATAAAAAATAACTATAAATATTATTTGTAATTTATCAAATGATTTTAATATGTATTATATATATTCTGTGATAAAACTGAGTTATTTAACAAAAATCTTCGTTCTCAATAATATTTAATGATCATGAAATATTAAAATAATATTCATTCGATTATTATTATTTCTCGTATTTACATAACTTGTAAAATATTTTAATAAATAAATTTAACCCTATTATTATTTACAAGAATAATAATGAATTTATTTATTTATTAATGATTTAAAACTTGGAAAACACTCAGGCCCCAATTGTGGGGCCCAATAGGTCCAATATACCTACTCAACTGAAAAGGGAAGATTCTTGAATACACTATTTTGGGTGACCCTCTAGGCCCTTATCTCAATAGAAGTGAATAAAATCCAAAAACTATGGGCAGATTCAAGAAACCCATTTAGGCCCCTAAGTAGATATAGATAGTCATAATAGTGACAACTAAACTATGAACAAAAACTATGTAATATAATTTCTTTGTATTTGTATATTTCATAAAGATGGGCACTCCCTTGTGCCATCACCCCTTTCTTGGTTTATTATAATTTTATTTAAACTAATGGATTTAGCTTCTGACTATATTGGCCCAATACTTATAAAGGCAGTACCATCTTGATCAACTAAGGCTAAGATATATTACTTTATTAACATGGAAGTGAATAATCCTTTCGTGACCATTCAACCAATGCCATACCACCAATCACACAACTAACACAAGCTACTTAGCCTTGAATTCATTATCATGATTTTTTCATTGCAACAAAGAACATGATAAAATGGCACACAATAGTAATGATCTCAATTTAGGAGACCATTACACATGTCTGTAGATAAGAACAACCAATGACACACAAAACATGCGGTGTTCCAATTGTCAATTCTTTACTCATTATCTTTCTAATAGAGATCACTAAGTGTGAACTTCATGATAAGAATTATGAATTCTTATGAGCCCCCGACATTTGATATTCAAACATCAACTATGTGTAGTCAGTATAATGCATCTAAACCATAGGAAATGTTTTAAGACTAATGTCACAGTATCATGAGGTTCTCATTATAGTTTAGGATCCTCTATACACTTTTGAGACAAAAATTAATATATGTACATTACCATTAAATAGTGGAAACAAAAATGTATACACAATAATGGTTTGTGAACATCATGTATACTTAACTATATACAGAATATGAAAATCAAATTTTTTTTCAAGTTGGGTATGGGGAGCCCACTATTAAAACAGTCCAACTTGCACTAGAGACAAACTCATAACCAAACTTGTTAGACATCACATGATTAATATCATGTTTCTACTAAGTCTTAGATTTAGTTTCCAGGTCTACATCATTTCCACCATGTTATTATTATACTATTTGTAACCTCATATCCATGAGTAAAACTTCTGAAGAGATGGTATCCCCGAGTATATATCTTTTTTAATTTCATAACCTATCACATTTACTAAATAGAATATGATAATTTACATTTTAATAATACTTTTCTTACTTGGTACGATTCGATGAATTGGAAACAAATTGCATATAATTACTTCTTAGTGACCCCAGATTCTAAAATATACTTGATTTTTAAAGATATGGATAACACTAGAATTTATGAACATATGTCTATCAAAACCTTATATTAACTGAAATATCAGATCACATTGATCTAATGAAGACTATTCTGCATCCTACCATAACTAGTATCTATTATTCTCCCTATACCAGGCATATATATTTTGTACCTTCCCAAGTACAATCCGATAGTATTGATTTATTTACTTGAGATTCTCCTAGAAATAACTAATATTTTCCTACCATAATGTATATGTTGTTAATATAATGAATTTTATATATCATGGAATATGTTTTTGATTCACCCTAGAAGAATATGGAACTCATCCCACCACTTAATATCCTTCAATACCATTTCATGTCAACTTGGGGATATTTATGCCATGTGACACTTTCAAAAATTCTACTTTTAATTTTTACAACATGTATTTTTTAATACCATATCACTATATGTACAATTGACTAGGATCAGGAAACCATGATATCTACCACAGTGTATCCTGTTTTCTAGAACATTGGTTTCCACATTAAGTTAATCACTATAAAATTTCTTTCAACCAGGTCTTAACTAATAGTAAGACTAAAATATGTTTTCCATATGTTTTCATACATATTTTAATTGGATATATATATGTATTTACCACTAACATCTAGTAGAAACATGAAAAATAATAATTCCAAAATAATATATTTGATCTTTTTCATAAATTCAATCCTAAATTGAATCAAAATATCTCTCAACCTTTGTTATCCGTCTATAACATGGCCATCCCTTCTTGGTTGCATTATATAGACAACTTCCATGAATGGTGTTCATGATAATGATCAATTATATGATCATATATATTAGCTATGAAAAATAGAATTCCAATTGATTTAGGCATTATGACTTGGTGTATTCAATGGTGCCTTATTGGTACTTATCTTGTACCATTCATGTATTAATAGACTTCAATACCCACCAAAGTATTCAAATTAATAAGCCCCTTTTTACTTTGATACATGAAATCCATTATTGAATTTTAATTGAACTTTTAAATCTTAGGTTATTTTCATATAATGCTTACTTGTGGGAATTATTATTATCACTGAATAATTCATCATCAGTCATGGTGAAAATTAAACCATATCTTTGGTTTTAACCTCATTACGTAGTATGTGTCTTTGGAAAATTCATCTTCCAAATTCACTTTTGGAACTTATTACTATGACAACTACATGTGCATATCTTGCATTGACTAAATCTAAGTCAATCTAGTTCCCATTATCTCAAATAGTGATGCGATCCCTTATATAGGAATATAGTATATCACTTGACTACCAATTTTCCATATTAGGGATTTTTTTAATATCATATGAAACTGTTAGGATAATTAATTAGATGCACAATGTGTTTAGCTTGATGAATGTTTGTTTATATCATAACAAAATCTTTACATTTAAACACATGAATTATGAAATAGTGGATTTCTATAATACTAAAACTATTATGATATCCATTTTTAATGATAATTGGCATATGTTTATGAGATATCAGTTTTTTTATCAAAGAACATAATTAAATATACTGAAAGTTTCTACAAGTTGTAACATTGATTCTTCATACATCATGACTCTGATGTATAAAATGTGCATTTAGGAATTTCACTAAGCTAGATTTTTTTATCAATGTTAATCAGTAATGCTAATCATCAATCCTATTTAAAAATATCATTGTCGTGATGTGTATAAGGAAATATGCATTTAGGAATTACTCCATGCTGTATTATGTTGATCAATGTATGATTGGTCAGGATATTTTTTGGAATGAAATCCTGAAGTAGCTCATATATTCTAACCATACAAATACTTAAAAGGTAATGAAGCATTTAATCCATCCTAACAATTTTGTACCCTATAGAAAAACTTGAGTAATTGGCTAAAATAGATGTAATAATTGGATGACTTAAAATATCATGATCCATATTTCATATTTAGACAAACCCAGTGTAATTATCACCCTTTCATATCTTACTTCACTTTCTCTTCGCTAGCTTCTCAAAGATGACCCAACATGTGTAATAATCTATGCCAGGATGTTGTAAGCAAAAAAACATTACACAGTGTTGATAACATTATTACATAACCATAATTTTTTTTAAATGTGTATTCTCAAATAAATTTTTGCACCCTTGCTTCATGAGGCATCTTAATAGTTAAAGAGACAACAACACCATCAGTTTAAGATATAATAGTATTGTGTGGAAGAAACTATATTACACTTAGAAATTTGTGCTAGTTTAGACATTAACCTTTTCCATGATTTATCAACAATTTTATTGTGGTTTTAATTATCATTTTTTCTAAAAAATAAAATTATAGAAGATAACTACTTTTTTCTTGATTATCATATTCAAACTTATTGATTAATTATATCATTAAATGTCTCCCTCTATTTTATCAAATTAAAGAGCCCTCTATATTAGCATTAGAATAATATGTCTCGTGAGTATTTTTTTTGAAAGGATCATTGATCATCCCCTAGTTTTCTATAAACTATGGTTACACAACTATCTAGAGAGTTCAAGGTAGGATTTTGACTATCCATCTACATAACTCAGAGCTCCTTGATCTTTTTAGTGTAGTCCCAACTTCTAAATTCATAACCTAGTTTTCATAATGCTTGACTCGAAAGTGATATCAATATAGAAATAGATAATCCTTACTACCAATTTATTAAATTTAACCCATATTTCTCATAATAACTCCCTAGTAGTGAGAGGAATAGTTAGCAATGGCTGACTGAGCACCACAAACACTTGGTCTTTTTCAAATTCAAACTATGGAAGGCATTTGAGATTTAATATTTCTTTGAGGGATTTTGTGTTTTTATTGAATAATGTAATCCATTTCTAGTAATCTCATTCATTTATGTTGTCACACTCCCAATTACTCAAAATTGATCATTAATAGAAAAAAATCATTTCTTTTTTATGCACCTTATTAATAGTTATTTTATGTATTTTCCCATTGTTATAGAATGCATAAATAAATAAATAAATGTATAAATGAAGTCTACTACCCAAAAGTCTTGATAATATATTATTTTTTGATCCATTTAAATTCAATAGACCAACCATGAACTAGGGGAATCATACCCGAGACATCCCTCGACTCGTGATGTTTCTCTCCCTATCCAGTATGTCCACAACTCTCCTAGAGTATCACCTCAACTTGGTATTCTCAAAATCTTACAACGTACTTGTCTTGGTATACTTCCTCATCATGGAGTGGTCCACCCTGTTCAAAATCTCCATAAATTGTACAAAAATACTCACATATAGGTGAGGGGGACTAGGGGTGAAATATACATCCCATAAATTGGACATGCAAGCCCTTATATATTTTGACAGAAAAAATGATACACATAGTGTCTTAATTAATTGATTACAATCATTACACATAGTTGAAAATAATTAATTAAAAAAATTATACATACACTAGTGGGTTCATTTCTCTAGACCGCTTGTATAAAATTAAGCATGATAAAAAATGTCAATAAATTAAATATGAGGGTATCAAATTAAATTAAATGTATTAGTCATAATTAAAATAATATAATTATCTTTGGTCCCTTAATTAATTTAATTTTAATACCCAAATTAAATTATTTTTATACCCTGGTATTAAAATAATATATATTTTTAAACCAAAATTAATTTTTTAATTTATTTTATTTAATTACGAATTAAATTAACTAATTAAACTAATTTTGGTTAGGTGGGTCATGTTAACATCGCGTAGGCCCAAAGACGGTCGTGCCAAGCCTACAAAGACCTGTTATGGGCCATGAAAAGCTAGTTCTGGGCTAAACTAGGTCAGGATGGTCTTCCCCGCCCCATTCTAGGCTGGGGAGTCCTGCTCGGGTCACTATCAGAGCAAACCGAATACACCAGAAGCTAGTAGGGTACCACTCACTCATGCATGTATGGTACAATTTGGAAGGGGTTCACCATGTAGAAGGGGAGCCAAGACCATCTGAAGGTGGAAAACCCAACATCAGGTGGAGAGGGGCAGTCATCCGTGGTGTCACGTCTGTGGGACGTGGTCTAGAAGAGTTGTGTTTTAGATGTGTTCGGAAAGCCTTATTAATGGAGGGAGACACCTAAAGTGGGTCGCCCAAGGAAGAGATCTGCAGATTCGGCGAAGGAGACCAGCTGGCTCTTGGATGGGTGACCCCAGAACTCATTCCGACGAGTAGGAAACTCATAGAGGAGAGGGGAAGTACGGTCTAGCCTTTGGCTCGGGGCAGTGCTGGTGTCTAGGTAAAAGGCAGCAGTGATGCTCGCCAACAGAAGTAGGTAGAAGCACACTTAACAACAAGCCTTTCGGGGAGAGGAGGTGGTTTGTAGGTGATCTCCAGGTGGTTCCACACGAATAAACCTTTTTTTCAAAGGATAATACACTACCTTTAACTATAATAATAATAATTATAATTATAATAAAATAATAATAATTATTATTATATTAGATAAATTATTATTTTCATCGAAAAACACTATTCGGGTGACGATTTCCGGTCAAAATAGTTTCAGATAATCAGAATCAAAAATATATATTTATAAAAACCAATACCTATAAATTTCATATAAATCCATATTAAAAAATTAAAATAGACATAATATTTTGTTCTAAATCAGATTGACGTGTGGTCTATTCCTTTGGGTCCAGTTTAATACCCTATATTTAAATTTAATGCAATTTAAATTTTCTTAGCTCATAAAATTTACAAGATTTCTTTAATTCCAATTGAAGGTGCTGAGGTCACAGAGGAAGCTAGTGGGATATTTATTTTAAAAATTTTCATTGTCGATACCCAGATACTTTCCATATTTGATGATCCTAGACCCAGTATAGTTCGAGGATCTTGCTTAAATTAAACATAATACAAAATAAAACCCAAAAGAACACATTTTTCCAATCGAATGGTGTGCACATAATCATCTTTTCATTAGAGATAATTTCTCAAAGGATCCAAATTACAATCCCTCTACATCGCAAACAAACCCTATAAAAATCCTAGGGATCATCGATTATCGAATACCGGGTGATAGCGTGGCAATTCGATCACGTCTTCGATGTCTCGATGATCACTGAGATCCTCTTCCATCGATGCTTGAAATAATTTTATCACTCAAAGTGAGAGAATATCTAAATAGAAAGGTGGAGTGACATGCTCTCATTCAAAAATTAATGAATAGTCCTCATTGTGTCAGATCCTCTCACTATTTATTGTGGATATTCAAGATACTCGGTAGGGTTTCCCAACCCCCGAAAATATAACATCCACTAAATAATAATTATGAAGAACTAAACTGTGGAATAAATATTATTTTTAATTTATCACAAACTTGTAATATGTATTAAATATATTAGAGGATAAAACTGATTCATTTCTCTCAACTCATCATTCCCACTAATATGAAAGGAACATGGAATGTTAAAATAATATTTATTCGATTAGTATTATTTCTAAAATTTAATTATCCTGTAAATACTTTTAATAAATAAATTCCACCAAATTATTATTTACATAAATAATAATTAATTTATTTATTTACCGGTTATCTATATCTTGGACAACACTCTGACCCTATGGTGGCGCGTACTAATTCAAATATACCCATTCTATTGAATATGAAAGATTATTGAATACACTATTGTGTGTGACCCACTCGGACCTAATCAAAATAGTAGAGAATAATATTCAAAGATCAAGAGAAGATTCAATCAACCCAAAAAGGCCCCAAAAAAGATAAGAATAATCATATCGATGAAAACCAACCTACAAACATGTACTATGTAATATAATCTATTTGCCTTTAGATATCATATAAATTAGGACACACACTTCTGTTATCTCCCTTTTACCACTTTATTATTTGTTGATCTAACCGGGTTGATTTACCTTTATAATATTTTGTATAAATACTTATGAAGGTAGTAACATCATTATCATCTAGGACAAGGATATATTACTTCCTCCACATGAAAGTGAAAAATAATTTTTGAACATTTATCCAGTGCCATACCACTAATGACATTCCCAACACAAACTACCTCACCATGATTTCATTATCATAGTTTTTTCCTTGTAAAAAAGTACACAATAAAATGTCACACACTAGTAATGATCTCATTCCAAGGGACCAATACACATGTTCGTATATTGGAATAACCAATGACACCCCAAACATGTTGTGTTCCTATTGGTTGGCCTGACGTCATGAGGTCACTACTAGAGATCACCAATTCAAAACTTCATGAGAATAAGTGCCAATTATTATGATCCCTATAAAACCTAATAGTCAAATATAAACTATGTCCATTAAGTATGATGTATCTAGATGATATGACCTTTGTTTAAGATTAATGTCATTGTATCTCCAGGTTCTCATTATAGCCCATGATCTTCTATATCCTTTTGATACGAAAATTAATCTACAGAAATTATCATTAAATAGCGGACACACAAATTTTTACGCTATAATAGTAAGTATACATCATGTATACATAACTTTAATCATGATATGGTAATCAAAAGTACAGTTAAATTTGGGTCTAGGACACCCACTATTACAACATAAACAGGTGAGATCTAATATAAAGAGTCAGGCAAGAGATGTAAAAATGGTAGGATTTAGTATAAAGAATATGTTGGGAGAATGTCACTACTTATAAGTATTGTTGATAATAGTGAAAAATGTCTGTCTTGAGCAGGACTCAAAGATAGAAGGTTGTTGGAACCCACATTGGGATCAAACCCTATAAAAATATTCCATACATTGATCTATTCACTTTCTATCATTAATGTGGAATGAATGTTTTTGTGAACATATCCATTCCTCATAATATTTATAGAGGTACGAATACTAATAATTGTGTAAACATTTATGTTGAAAGAATTTAGTAAAACTTATATACACTAATTCACCCCTCCTCTTAGTGTGACTGCACAATCCACTAGGCACTTAAAATTCCAACTTACATTTTTCATTACTGTTGATGAGGATATGTTGGAACCAATATAATTGGTTAAAAAGTTAGAATAGTAGAAAAACCACCAAATTATTGATCATTTAACTATATAAATAGTACCTCCCGAATCTATGGTGGATTTGTGTGCTTTACCAACCCTCCTTAACCCACGGTCATGCTGATCTCTTAGATCTTTCTCCACATAACCTTCTCTTTATTGAAGAAGATCCACACCCCTATGAGTACTTACCCATATCATGATCAAATGTTCCTTTCAAACATAAACTATAGTAATACTTATAAATAAATAAAAATAGATTAAAACCAATAGGAATAACTTTAATAAAACCCATGACCTCTGTTTTCAATCACATTTTGTCTCCAAAAACATCTCAGTGTTGGATGTAACTATCTCTTTACTAGATATCTTTGTATTACCTATTAATTATCTAATACCATCCATACTTATATATCACCGATTAGTAGAAACATATTTAGATGACCCACCCCTTACCCTATATCTATATTTTATAAACCAATCAACCACTTATGAATAGTTTGTCAATGAACTTGATTAATCATATAAATGATCCACCCCACCCAACTAAAAACCCTTCACAAAACTCCCTAATTTATAAACCATTTTTTCCAGGATCCTACCTTATCCAATTACCAAATAACTTATAAATCTTGAAATCTAGGATAGTAAGCATATTGTAACCCTTTATGTAGTCCATTTATGACTGAGTGAGTTTTTTTACATGAGAAGTAGAAATAAAAGAGATGCTCATATCAAAAGGAAACTCTAACATTCTCTTAACATCCTATTTAGAGCCAAAAAACAATGTAAATAGGTTCATCCACATTCATATCTAATTTTATACTAAGGTTATAAAAAAATAAAAAGGATCATCCTATCAAAAATACCTCTGCAAAAGCAATGGAATTTTTTTATAAATAACCTCCACATTAGGTTTATAAAATGAATGCAGGTGACAACCCAGAAATATGAACCCAAAACCAGGAAGATTAGATATCGATATCCTTTAATATCATATGGGAAACCCATTTGTTTAGAACTATTTGTCTTCACAACATTGAAAAAGATTCCGGAGATAACATATACTACTGTAACCATTCCTTACTAAATTGAAAATATAAAGATGACCGATTTCTGTTGAAGTATTCACATGAATTTCAAGAATCCAAACTATTTGAAATATATATATTTATTATAGAATCATTGACAATCTTATCCCAATTTTTTTTAAAGTAGTGAATTCCTCTTAAAACACTGATTCACTACTTCATATTTCACGATATGTAGAGGTTTGTCTTTGCATGAAAGCTCTAATGATTTCCATTTGACCTATTTAATTTCTTAAGGCACAAAATCCAACCAATAAGCCTAAAATACTACTGTACACGAGAAATAAAACCCATGAATCCCAAAATAAAGAAACCCATGAGATATGGTAGATGAGAGTAGAGGGATTAGAATGAGTACCCATTAACTAGGTATATGACCCTATATGGATTGATAAAACCATGTTTGTGTTTTAAAGTTACCATCCAATTAATAATTATAAAAGGTTTGGGTACCTCTAAAAAGATACTCAAAACTCGAATTTATATAAATTATTTTTATTATTATTATTATTTTATAAAAATATGATATTTTTCTTTGGGATCAGATTTTAAATAAGTTTTATATAAAATAATAATATAAAAATTAAATAATATAAATGGTTATTTAAACAAGTTAAGGTTTTTAATAGATACAGAAGTTAAATTTTTATTTTAGGTATAGTTAAATAGGTAAAAAATTGATCTAGTTTTAGTTATTTTTATATAGTGTCATGGTCTGGTACATATATTTTCATGGGAACCTGACTTTCTTTAATCCCAACTTTGAGAAATCAATTTAGATAATGCTTAGTATTTTTTGTCACTTTATCTCTCTTCCTTCTGACTATTAATATTTTTTTTTCTCACAATCTCCCTCTATATTTTTCCACTTTCTAAAATCACACTTCCAGTGAATTCATATAGGTCAAAATTTTAGTAATAATAATGTATCTTTCTTTGTAAAAATGTGAATTAATCATTTTTTTCATCATTTATGATTCATAATATAAATATCTAAAACATTCTAGAGAAATAGTGATATTGGATCATTTATTTATTTTATTTTTGTGTAAAATTATAATATCAATTTTAAAAATTAATGATTATCAAAAAATGAGAAAAATAAACTTTACACCAAAAAAAGGAATAAGATTTATAAATTATAAACTATCATTAAGAGATTTATATCTTATTACTTTGAGGTTAATGTTGATAAAGAGTACTCATTATCAATTTTCATTTTTAATAATTTTAAAGACTATTAAAAAACAACAAACAAATCACTAAAACAAAAATGAAAATGACAATGATATAATTTAAAATCACAATTGTTTCAAATAAAAATAATAATTCATTATAGTATTACATAAAATAGGAACAATGAAAACAAATTAATTACAAAATTATGCCAATTTGAAAAAAATCCAATGAAAAACAAAGCATATCTCAATTATATGAAAACCAGAAAAATAACATGATAAAAGAATATTGAATGAAAGGAATAAGGGATCATTTTATAAATAATAATAAACCATGAATTGATTTTTTTAATCAAATATGTGTATAATTAAAAAAAATAATCATATAACTTTCATCATAAGTGATCTAATTCAAGGTACCCAACAAATAAATAATAATAAATCATACTTATTTAATATTTTTAAAAATAATTACCACTAAAATAATGAAAAAATATTTATATTATAATGTTAAATTCAATGAATCTTATTAATTCATATTTACATAACGTTTATAAAATATTAAAACCACTTGAAAAATGATTTTTATTTCAATGATTGTTTAAAAAACACATAAATAAGCAATACATATGAATTTTTTAAAATAAAAAAAATGATTATGGTTAGCATAAAATAAATGAATGAGAAAACCAATTTGGATAAGTGATGCATGTTTTAAATTTACAAAATATTATAATAATATAAATTCTAAAATAAAACCAATTAGATTCATTTTTTAAATAATAAATATTGAAATATTTTGAAAAAAGAATTCATCATATGTTATAGTTGTTAAATTTTTATTCAATGGGTTGTACAAAAAATAAGAGATTGTTGAAAAATAATTTATATATTGTTTTTTATCCCAAAAAACACTTGAAAAGTATTTTCTTAAAGAAATATAATTAAATAAATTATATAAAAAACTTTTCCATTAAGTATAAAAATATTTTTTTTATCTCGTAATGTGATCCAAATTCCCTTAATAAAACTATTTCATCTTCTAAATATGATTTAAAATAAGCATATAAAAAGAAAAAAGTATTTCATTATAGAAATATTTAATTAATATTTTAAATAAAAATATTAAAAATATCCACATTATAGATATCATTCAGGGATAGTAAATTTTCGATGGATGATGAAAAATTTCATAAATATCATGACTTAATAGTCACACTAAATGTCATTTGTTTTCCTTTTATATTTTTAAATCATTGAAAATTATATAAATTTTGATCTAGTATATGCTCAAATAATTTAAGGTGATTATATATACTCTTACACACTAAAATAACAATAAGAGTTAGTTATGTTTTTTACACTATTTATAAAAACCAATATAAACTATTAAATTTATATAATAATATAATTTGTATTCAAATTTTAGAAATGATCCATCATAACCAGATCTAAACATAATAATTAGTGGCTAATATTAAAAAATAACTACTAATTAATTAAATTATGTATAATTTTAATTCTGATCTCATCCCAAACATTTCGTATGTGTGTTCCTCACCTCCATTATCTTATTCTTCGAAACTCATATTTCTTATTATCCTATGAATAGTTGGATAAAATACCTCAATCATACTCCTCATAAAAATATTCACTCCCATAGTTTGATCCAGCCTTATATTAGGTTAACTATATTGTTTTCCTTCATTCTTCATAAACATATTATGTTTGAGTTCCAATTTAATCCTATATATTAATGAAAGAGAATTTTGGTCTTGTGTGGAGGAGTATTGAAATATCATATAAAATATCTTTACTAGATATTAATCATAATATATTTATATGTCATATTAAAGGGTTATAAGGAATTATATTGGTACATAATTGCAAAGATAAATTTTGTTGTTAAAGGAAAATGTAAAAGACCACAAGTTTTAATGGAAAACATAGTATGAATGCTGATTAATAATGAAATAATGTCAGATTTATTATATTTCAAAGGATGATAGACACAATGGTTGATAAAATTGAATGTACGATATCTTATCATATATATGTAAATTTAAAACATTTAATGCACTAGAATTATGTTGTTTATACTTTTTATGGAAATATTATACAATGTAGGTAAAATTTTATTATATTATTTATAAAATATAATAAATTTATAATATAGACTACAAAACATTTCATTTATAATACCAAGACTGTAAATATTCAGAAAATAATTTTACATATCATATAAAAATTATTTTTAAATAACAAAAAACCTACATAAAATTTTAAAATATTAGAGAAAATTTATAATACCGATATAAACACACAACAACACAAAACATTTACAATATATATGTATACATATATTCTAAAAAACACATATAATAGTTAAAAACTTGTTATAAATAAAACATTTATTATAATCATAACATTTTTTTCACACATAACATGTATAATATATAAATTAAAATAAATTTTCAAAAAAAATCAAGGAGAATTCTAGGAATTTCATTCTTGGTTTCTTTTTCTCAGATTAAGGCACTTGTGAGGATAATGGTAGCCAATTCAGTTTTAAATGTGATGTCAACATCCCATATTATTTTTCTATGGTTCCCCTTTATCATTATTCTTTATTAGCTATCATATATCTCCTCAACATATCTCCTCCACATAGGATTATTTTATAATTCCATGCCATCTTTCATTGTCTTTCCTATTTTATTATTACTCAGATCTATATTGATTAATATCTTTTGATGCTGTTTTTGGGTTCTTTAAAAGATTTCACAAGTTTAGGTGAATGACCTCATATTATTTATAACACCATGAGATCATAGTACCTATTTAAATATATATATATATATATATATATATTCTATATTGAATATATTTAATCATAAATAACACCGATCTAAAATGAACCATTATATATTTTCCAATCTAAGATAAACATTAATACATCAAGAGAATAAAATTTCAAAAATCAATAAGAAAATTATAAAATGTGTAAAAACTCATGTAAATAAAAAGATAATTGGAAGGAATTATTTTAATTACCAAAATATTATTATTATTATTCTAAGAATATGACCTTGTGTTACAATAATAATTAATTGAATAAATTTAATGGATAAATGTGATTAAATTAATTTAGTATTAAAACACATATTTTTTGAAAACTTGTATTTTTATATATGTTTTGTATTTTTATCTTAATTTATTAAAATTAAATTCTTTAGAGAAAAATTATAATTGATTTTCTCATGGGGAATTAGTGATTTATATTATGTATGATCTAGAACATTTAAAATTATTAAGTTATTTTTTTTATAAAAATAATCTTTCTTATTTTATATGTTTTTATATAAATATATAAATTCCATAATATTATAATTTTTGATTTATGAATAAGAATAATTTTTTAGTCATCACATTAAAATTATCTTATAGTGAATTTTAGGTATTTTTCTCAATAAATTCATTTTAGGATGAATAGTAAAAAATACTATTTTTACGAATACCATAAATTTTATGAAATCAACATGATATAATTATTAATTTAAAATTTGGGAAAGAATTTTTTCAACAAAAAAATATTCATGGATTAAAATAATTAATTTAAAAATAATTAATTTAATTTAGAATCTTACATTTTACATTTTGGAATGTAAATTTAATTTTATCATATTAAAAAATATTTTTTATTTTTTAATTAAATGGATTGGTTTGGTTTAGTTTTTGATTGATTTAAATTCCAAATAAACATAATTTTACTAATAATAGTCCAACTAATTTCATGGGAATCAATGGTATAAAAACATAGTTGGATTAAAGAACAAAATAATGGTGATTTTAAAGCAAAATAGCCCATACTCAAGTATAAATACCCACCCATTCCCTCAATCCACTCCACCAAAATTGTAGTGATAATTAATTAAATCTCATTGAATATCTCATTATTATCTAAAAGTATTATATAAGGTTCTATGATATTCCAACCAAAATTTTAGAAGCAAAATTTCATTGTAATGGTTTCTAACCACTTCTCTCTATTTTTGTAATCCTTCCATTTAATTTTATTTTCAGGTAGAAATTGAATGATGATTCATTGTTATAAATTATTTATTATATTACTAAATATATATATATATACATTTACTCTCATTATAATACCTTAATAGGTTATTATAATGCTCAAAATCTCCGATTTCCATAAAACATCCTAAATATTTTGTAATGAGTGTGTGCCTTCCTAACAATGAAATCCATGTATGGATAAAAAAATGTGGATTTAGGATCTACATATTATGAAACTAGGGGTAATAACCTAGAAAACAGTTGGTTGTGTATTAAATATATATTTACTCAGTGTTAAAAATGAGAGCCCAATTGCACACTTGGCTTGACACTCCTGACATATATACTTTGGATAATTCATGAACTCTTTACTACCCATAATGAATGATTATTTATTATTAATACCACCTACATGGATGGTTATTGAATATTAACTAATATATATTTATTATAATTTATTATAATCTTTTTGAACTAATTTTACAAAATGATAAAATTACAAATGATCAAAATCAAAAAATTGAGACAAAATGGGATAATTTAAATGAAAACATGCATTCAAGGCATTACCTATTGAAAAAATAATAATAAATAAATTGATATTATATGACCAAAAAATAATGAAAAATTAATAGAATTCACTTATATATAAATTATTTAGAAATCAATAGTTTGTTATATAGGAGGAGAAAATGTGATGAAATAAAACATGACCTAATGTAAGGTTTATTTGTATAAATTTTAATTCCTCTATGCATACATATTATTATAAACCAATTTAATTTAATTTTATTTAAATAATTACCTTTTTACATCTTATATATTTTAAAAAAATAGTATTGGGATTTTCACTTTAATTTAATCTGTCACTTTTCTTTACCCTTTTATTTATATAACATAAAAGTCATAATGATGGTTATTGTTAACTTGAATTTAATTTCATTAATTTATAAAATTTATTATTTAACTTCATCCTTATAATTTTGGTATATTACACCCCATTATTTTGTTATAATGTATTCCACATTTCTTTTCTAGGATTTACAAGTGTTCTTGACATTTCACCTCCCTATAGTTTGAAATTCAGTAAAACGGTTCCAGGTATATAGAAACAAACTTATCACTTCTTTATAGTTGGAAATATTTTTACTCTATGAATATATAATTTATATTGTATCCTGAATATTATTATAGATACTTTAAATATTTATTAAGGTAATTTTCTACTATCTTTAAATTTGGTTTAAGAAGTTTTAAAATGAAACTTTTTAATGTTTTATGCATGGGTCATTTCTAACTTTCATTGATAAAATGTGAAAATTATATTTTATTAAATGTATTCCAGGTGAATGAATTTTCACAACATATAGAATTTTAATGATAATTACTATTCTATTCCATATTTACATTGATTTTTAAATAAATTCATATTCCCATTAACTTATGATTTTTCTAAAAGTGATGGTTAATATCTTAGAAGAATACATAAAAGGATTTAATTACACATACATATAATTTTTCTTATAATCCTAATTTATTATTTTTAACTTCATTTATTTTCAAGTCATCAAAATTTTTAACACTTATAAAATTAATTTTTTCAATTCTCACTTTTCAACTACTAGATGATGGATTTTTAACGTGACTTATATGTTTGTTTTTACAAACATTTTAAAAAGATTTATAATTATTTAATAATTTTTCTCCCATTTTCCACATAAAATCTAAAAGTTATATATATTATTTGTAGTAATTTGTTATAAATTAAGCTCTAAATGATCTTTTGAATTTATAGTTCACACCTCACCTTGTTCATAAGGGTTATTGTCCCTATCACACTTCATTTCTCTATAAACATCATTTTCATCCTTTTGTTCAATATTCTTTAATTTAATTGACATATTCTAAATAAATTACTCTATTCCTATATTTTTATATATAATATTTACATAAATATATAAGAATTACTCTATACTATGTCAATTTTAAGGGTTCTTATAGAGAAAGATATTCCATTTATTGATTAGGGAAATATTTATAATCCATATACTTTTTACTTTAATATGGATGTTTTTTGATTACTAAGGAATGTTGGTTATGTGACATATTGTTAATTCATTCATTAATAGGATTAATTTATTAGAATTAATGAGTTATAGTTGCGAAATAAATTATTTATCACCTTGAGGATCAGAATGACTCATGATACAAACCAAATTTGGTATTTCATGTATGCCTACCTATTTATTAATAATGTCATGGAACAAGGTCTTAAAGGTAAGATTAAAAAGTATGATATTATAAACTACATCACTTATAAATCAATTATTATCATCCAAGTAATTATTCACATTGTTATGATATCCATGGATATATTATATGGTCTATTTATAATTTATATGACATTATTTAAATATTATTTATTCCTATCATATTTTTTATCCCATTTTTATTCCATGAATGATTCGGTTATACGCTACCCATTATTGAGCATTTGAGATCACCCTTCTTATTTTTTCATTTTAAATAGGTTGTTAAGAAGTATATTAATTGTGATGTTTCTATAAGTTTATCTTGTTTGGATAATATTTGTGGGATATGTTCAAGACTTATTGTAAAATAAAAAATTCATGGTAAAATGGAAAACGTTCCCATTGGATGAAATATATATCGGTTCTGTTAGTTATTTTTTTTCTTAAATCTTTAATTCACTAAAACTAAAAAGTTCTCAGTGTGAATGTGACTCCATAATTTATTTCTCTATTGAAATCATGGATAGATAAGTTTAGTTCACTTCAACCATTTTCAACACTAGTCTTAAAAGATTGTGTTTATTCTCATTGGATTCAGAAGTGCAGGACCACTATGTAATAATTGTTATTAGATATAGGTTTATATAACTTTATAACTTTGTATTTTATCTTGTTTGGATATTATAAGAGTTTTATATACTATCATGGGATAATAAGTTCAAGGTTGAACATAATTTCAATGGCATTGATACTCATTTAAGGTTTTGTTTGATTTGATTTTAAGGTGAATGTCTGTGGGAGTTTAATAATAATACATGATTTTCGTATATATTGTACTTAAGGAAGTTATATAATTTAATATCAAGTAATTTTTTTGTTATTTTAAGTACATATTAATATTAGTTTGTGAGAAATAATGTTTTTGGGGACATAATGTATTTTAGGGGTATAATGTAAAACTGAGAAATTATAGTACCTATTTTTCATTAAATAAATACAAATTTTAACAACACATATCATGAAAAACACAGATCTAAAATTATCCATGATATATTTTACAATTTATTATAAACATTAACACATCATGAGAATAAAATTTTAAATATTAATAAGAAAATTATAGTTAGAGTAAAACCTCAAGCAATGAAATAAATTGGTAAAATACGTTATTTTAATTATTTATATATAATTAGTATTTTTTAAGAATAGTAATATTTTTTTTAATTCCAATTCATTGAATATGTTTAGTTATTAGATATGATTAAAATACTTTAGTGTTAAAAGGACTATTTTTCAAAGAATTGTATTTTTCTGTATATTATATACTTTTATTTTAATAAATTAAAATGAACTATTTAAAAAGATTATTATACTTAAAATTTTCAATGTAGAAACAAATATATTAAGACTCATATAATTAGTAATTGATTTAAAATTTTATTGAGAACACTTAATGTGAAATGGTTATTTCAGAAAAAATGTTTTTTTTCATTATTTTATATACCTTCTTTTAAAATACATGTTTCTAAATATTATAATTTCAATTTGATAAAATGGATCTGTTTTTTAATAATAATATTAAAATTATATTTTGATTATTTTTTAGTATTTTTCTAGAAGAAGTTAAATTTTGGCTTAATAGTAAATAATACAATTTTTAGGAACATCATAACATTTTTTGAATCATCGTGATATAATTATAAATTAAAAAACTAGGAAACAAAAAAAAATAAGGAGTTAAATAATTAACTTAAAAATATTTATTTAAATTTGAATACTGAAATTAGATATTGGGGATTAAATTTTATCCCAGTAAAAACTATTTTTGATAATTTGAATTTAATAGAGTGGTTTTGGGATAATTTTTTTGATTTATTTTAATATCAATGAAACCTCATTTTTTTAATAATAATCCAATTAATTTTTTGGGAATAAATTCCTCCTAAATTTTTGTGTCTCAAATAATAAAATAATTAATATTTTAACCAAAAAAATGTTGTACCTTTTGAAGTATAAATACATAATCATTCTCCCATTCCTCTCCACTATAAATCCATTGATGATGAATTTGTTCTCATTTAATCTCTCAAGAGTCTCTCCATGTATTATATAAAGTTTTGAAATGTTTATATCAAGATTTAAGATGCTACTTTGTGAGGTAAGGTCTCCCAACCACATCTCTCCTTTATTTTTAAAATCCCTCAATTTTATTTTCCTTTTAAGGATAAATGTCATTATGATTAATTATTATAAATTATTTATTATATTACCAATGATATATCACAACTAACCCTCATTACAATAACTTCATTAGTAGTTATAATGCTTAAACACTGTCGTATCCACAAAATAACCTAAAATTTTGATAAATAAAAGAGTTTATGACATCTACGAAATGAAATCTATGTCTATATATAGATAGGTGGATATAATATTTGTATCTAATTAATCTTGTGGTAATAATACTGAAAAGGTCAGTTGAGTATTGACATAGTATCCATTAAATGCATGACAAGAGAGCCTAATTGTACCCCTAGATTAAATTAAATGAAGACATGTTTGATAGTAGTGACATTTAGTGTAATTTTTACATTGGGACATTACATTTTTTTACTTTTTTGGATTTATATGAGTGAGGTTGAACCTATGGAAACTTTGCTGTCTCGTACATGTTTTAGTTTCCATTTGAATTGTAAAATGGGAAAGAGAGAGAAGACAGTTTTCTCTAGAAACCAAATAATATATGAAGAGATATTTATTTTAATCTACCATAAAAATTCACCCTCGGTCAGGGTATTTAACCTAGTTGGTTAACATTATTTCTTCTAGATTTTATAACAGTCTCACTAGAAAATGCTCTATCTTCAATTTTCTAATATTTAGATTTATTTTATTTTATGGTATAAGAAACTTTATTCAAAATAATTGTCAAAAAATATTTAACAAAGTGATCATGTTGGTCACACCTTACTTAAAATTACTATAATTAATAAAATTAGTTTTCTCTAGGAAACTATTAACGTCCGACACCTTTTCTTTTGTTTCATTTTGGAACATTAGATAGTTTATATATATTCCTCCACTTGTGGTCCCTCTCAGTTTATGACTATTCCTATGGAGATACATGTTGTTATAATAAATTTATTCCTCATCCTCATATACACCAAAACACCAAGAAAACCATTAAATCTTGATCTTCTATAGAAAAATTACATTTCACCGTGATGAGTTTGTTTAGGCTCAACAAAAAATTCTATATTCGATTACCCAATGGTGTGGTAAAACATTATTATAATTGTTATTTTTAACTTTAATTGACTTGATATGTTTCTCACATCCTTTCATAACCCACGCTTTCAAATTATTAATTCTTATACCCAAAATGTTAGTAAAATCAAATGAACTTTTATGTTTAGAGAATTTATATATCACCTAATTCGTGGGATGAATACTTCTTGTAGTTTGAGAGGTTTATGAATTTACCTATCTGTTTTTTTTGAAATTAAATCCCATCTTATTTATGGAACTGTTATCCTCAAGATATATTTATTCTATTTTACAAAGCTCATATTCCTTAGGAGAAATCACTTCGTCAAGATCTTTCACCATCATACCTTTTTTATATAACATTGAACGTCAGGTTTTCAATATCATAAATGTATAAATATTCCTTTTTAAGAAACTCTTATTTAATTTCATTCATATTTTTTCTTTACTTTTTAAAAATTATAGCTTCATTATCTAGTTTAGTATTTTTCTTAAGACTTGAAACAATTTCTAATCTTTGATGTCATTACCTGTAGGGTTTTAACCTTATTCTTCATTGTTTGAAGTAACTTCTTTTATTTTAACATGAGAGATAATGTTCCTGATTTTTATGGTTCTTTGATTTCTAATGAACTGATCTTGGAAGAATTAAACTCAATCTTGTTAATTAACATGATTTTTTTGTTAAAATTTTCCTATTTATAGTGGACCACTTATATTAAATGAATGTTTTTCTCTTCTTATTCCACTAAGTATTTTCTTCAAAATCACCATCATATTCTCCAAATTTATTCATTCCCATGATTCTTAGAAAAATATCAAATTCCTCCACACTCATTGAATTTAAGTGGGATTTATCCTATATATATGGCTATATCTTTCAAATAATTTTTTTAGATAAGTGATTTAATGATATCATTCACATCAAAAAAATCTTCCTTATCTTCCAATTCCCCAAGAAAAACTATTTCATATTTAGGTTCATGTAGTTTTATCTTCCTCATAGATTAAATATATATTTTTTCCTTAATATTATTTATTAATGTCTTGGATTTCCTTATCCCATATGAAACACGAATGATACGACACTCATTAAGGGAAAAATGATCAATATATTCTAAAGTAGAGATTGTTAGGTCAAAACTATTTGGAAAGTCCCTCATCAACTTTTTATCAATAGTTGAATCTTCTAGTATATCCCTACATCCTCTTATATTTACAATATTTTCATTAACTATAGTAATGTATTCATCAATATTTTTATCTTCCATTGTTATGATATATTTAATCTTACTTCTCCAAATTTGATTCATTTCTTCCTTCACTATAATAATTCCCAAAAATCTTCTTTCCACATTTTCCAAACTTTATTTTTTATCTTTAGACACATTAATTTCATATAAAAATTTTATGAAAGGGATATAATAAGAAAATTATAATCTTTTCCATGAACATCAAGATTCCTTTAGTAAGTTAATATCATAGGAGCATCATTCTCAATGCGTGTAAACCCAACTATAGCTGCATCGATCTCTTATAGGATAAGAGATAGAATATAATGTACCGCTCTGTTTTTCCATCCATGAATCTTTTTTCCATCAAAGGTAGGAAACCCTATACTATTAATTATGTTGATATTATACATGATGAGGATCTTAAAAAGGAACCTTCACTCTGATACCATATTAAGTACACATAAATGTGAGGACTATTAAGAAAGTGTATAAATTAATGGTAATATTTTATAATTTATTTTTTGTTGATGTTAACCCCTACAAATTGTTTGAGTTTCTGTCCTTTTTATATTTCAATCTTACCCATATTTAAATATAGGAATGAAAATCAAGGCACACAAGATTGACAAGGTTCTCCCCTACTATTGGTGATTATGCCCTTATCATAGAAACTCCCACCAATCCATGGATATTCACAATGATATGAAGTGAATAGAAATGATACAAATCCAATTAGGCGCCTTCTATCTCCCTATAGGTAATTATAGTAAATCAATTTGATAATAATGTTTTCTTACAATCTCAATCCAAAAAAAGATATAAAACGTTTCAAAATATTTGATTGGATTATTGTCAGGAAATTCTCTATTTGATACAATTTCAATTCTGTATGAATCCATATAGGGAAACATTTTCCTCATATCGTATGAAATCATTTCATGTACCTTTAATATTATGCCACGAATTTATTCTAATTTTTATGAAACTCTATCTATTTCACCTATATACATCACACCTTTATCAGGTACTTGTTCCTCAACCATGTATTTACATGGTTAAAACTCAAATTGTTGTTGTAAAGAAATATTAAAAACATTGGATCTATCTCATGTATTAAAAATTTAGTTTTTATGTCACTTTCACACCATTATATAGGCACACATTCAGGATAAAGTGTGTGCTCCTAAAATTATAATTTCAAATTTCCCAATCAACTCAACTTCACTGGAATGACACTAAAAACTTCTAGAACATTCTTGATATTTCCTCAAAAATAGGAATCAAATAATTTTTTTGAAATTACATAAAAAATTTATAGATTAATAAACAATAAAAAATCAAAAAATCATCATTAATAAGGAATTTTTAAAGTTTAATAAACGATTCCAAAAGCGTCGTTAGATGAATTTTTTTCTGGAGGCCTAAAAAATAAATTTTCCTTCTGGAGAACTATTCTTCAGTCTAATATTTAATACTTTTCTTTATAGTGATGAATGTAAGAACCAATTTAATTGATAATCTTCACAAAAGTTTTTCTAATGAGAATAAAGGTTTTATTATATCTGGTATATATTTTTAAATATTTGACCAATTGATCATTCACATCTTTAACCCCAGAAACTTTATTAATCACCATTTCTCTCTATCTAGAAGAAAAAATACATCTATATCAGGAATGAATCAATTTCAAGTCACACTTCATAGGTTGAAAGTTTTTACAGTCACATATTGACTTTTATATCTTCAAATATTGTTCATAATTCAACTTCAACATTTTTCTTAAAACATTATACATGTATATGCTCTAAAATTTAAGAAAATTCCATCAGATGGATCTCTATGAATTTTTTAATCTCAATGGAAATAATTTTTCAAAACATTACTCAAATCAGTATGCTTCTTATCTCTCTATTTAATATAATTTTTTTCTTTTCTCTCTGATGGTCTTTTTAATGTATATACAATGGATTGATTAACTATACATCAGTTATTGAACATGGATTCTATATTATAAAACTAAGTCCGATGGAACTATCTCTAATAGACTCAATCTGGTGGCCTCCATAAAACAAAAAACTTAATGAATTCATATCATTGAACTTTTTAATGATTATAACATAATATTTTTAACTTCAATATCATATAAACTGACTATAAGACAACATTAGCTATTTTGAAACTTTATATAACACTTCATGATAGACTCAAAAAATTAGCATTCATATGTATCTATCTGATTGTTCTTTATTTTAACATGTTATCATTAGATATAAAACATCATATGACCATAAATTCATACTTTTACAGCTAAATATACAAACATATACATTTCCCCTTTTATAAGAAATCATAAAACCCAGATGAATCATGAGTATATTCATAATTTTAGGAACTTGAAAATCCACATAACATCATCAATTTTTTTTGAATCTTTCTTGACTCTAAAAGAAAACATTCTTAAACACCTCCATCATAAACATATAATGGAAGCTTCTTAATCATCATTAAAACCCCATTTTATCCTAAAAAATATAAAACATTCACATACACAATGTTTACAAAAAATTAAAAAATCTTAAAAAATCCATATAAACGACATTTAATTTTTAAATAGGGATTCATGGTTTTACTTAAAAACTTGTGTTTTCATTAGATTACTGCAAACCATTTGTTTCATTTTGTTTAAAAATCTAAAATTTTTTGTTAAAAAATTAATAATAATAAATGTTCATAGTACATAAATGAATAGAAAAAATTTATAAACAATGTTAACAAAGAATTTATAATATATATAAATATTATCACAAAATATATACTATAATATGATATTTTCTAATATAATATATAATAACATTTTTTTTATATATAGAACACTTAATATATTATTTAATAAAATGTATTATATAATACAATATAATATTTTAATTATTCAATATTTTATATGAATTAAAAATAAATATATTTTTATTAAGAATTGATTTTTTGTTATAATGAGTTAAATTATTTTTATGTTATCTATGTGATTTTTGTTCAATGTTTTATACCAAAATATATATTTATTTGTTTTCAACCTATATTTATATATATTTCATGTCACAAGAAAAATGTTATGGGTTTTTTTTATTTTTTATGTTGTAATAATAATATTTTGTGTTTGATATTATAATGGTGTTTTATGGTATATTCATTATCACTATGATTTCTATTTTTTTATATTTTTTGAAACTTTTTTATTTAAGAGAAAAAAATCTTCTATGTCAATTTTTTTTCTTCTATTTTGAATAGGTTCTTATATATTTATGTACTAAATGTGTTTTGTGTGAAAAGGAATAAAATATTCTATGTCTAATATTTATATTTTTATGTTATGTGGTACTAATAAGTTTTATATTGAATATATTTAATTTTCCTCTTGAGCCCAAAGTTTTCATGATTTATCTTTCTATATTATGTGATTATGGTTTATGCTATATATTTTATGTATCATCATATATTTTTTGTTTTGTTCCCTATATCTCAATATCCTCCATGCCACATGCTGGATGATCTATACTTATTTATATCCCGTGAAACAACCTTATAGCTTTATGTTAAGTCAGAAAACATATTATTGAGTTAATATATACACCTATATGGGTTTTATATTAGGTTGTATGGGAAATATATATTATTTGGATTATATAATTGTTTTTTGTTTTATGAATCATGTTAAAAATGCATATAAAATGTAAAACATTAATTTTATATCATAAATAAAGAAAATATGTACTATTAAATCAACCCCAGATAAAATGTAAATGTTTTGTTGATAAATGCAAAAAAATAGTCACACATGTAAATATTTTTGTGTGTGTGTAAATGTTCTATTAACAAACACATATTGATATATGAAAATATTTTGGAAACCCACAAACAAAACAAGTTTTGTTAACATGAAAACACACAGACAAGTAAACATAAATATTCATTTAACACATGTAGAACATTATATCTAACTACCTAACATAAAAATATTATGTTATATACATATATATGTATATATGCATGAATGTATATATATATATACACATGTTTTGTGTGTCATATATGTTTTGTGGGATATATAGATATATATCATGTTATACGGTTTATATATATTTCCTGGGAAACCTTTTTTTCTTATTTTTTTATATAAATAAATTTGTATTTTAATACATGAAAATTCTATAGAAAAGTTTCTTTATAATTTTTCCTATTGTGAACATGTTGGTCCAACATGTAGGATTCTATTTTAGGCCAATTTTATTTACAACATGTTATTCAATGCCACTTTTTTGGGATATAATTAGGCCATAAACTAAGATTATTTTCATTATCCTATTTACTTTAGTCCACTCACCTATGATCTTGTTACTTCTTTTACTCTTCAATAAGTTGTTGATTATTTATGACCATATGGATAAATGTTTTCATTAATGCGTTTCATTATTTTTATTTTTACTAAGATAATTTACTATTTCCCCTCCACCCCACTACTTCCCAATCCTATACTCGTGTGTGTCCTATAGTATCCTAACACTTTATATGTTATGGCTATGTTTGATAGTTTAAAAGACATGCAACACGAAGCTTAAACAAAAAATAAAATATTATTATGTTACCATTATAATCTCGCTTTTAAGTTGGAAAGTATGAATATGAATTATATATTTATAAAATAAATATGAAGATCATACTCATTATAAATTTAGTGCTAAATGATTATAAAATAATCACATAATTTTTAGTAAAGTCATTTTAGTCATTAAAAATTAAAAAATTTCTTCAAAATGGGATTTCTTTTTTTATGAGCAACTATTATAATTAATTTCTATATTTTTTTAAAAAATTATATGTTAAAATAAAATTCATTTTTGAAATCATCATATAATTTTTTTTTCCTATGGTGAAATTTTGATTCTTTTTTGGAAGAGTTTGATTTTCAAGGAATAGTTAAAATACTGATTTTTATTAAAAAGAGTATTTTTATATTATTTTCAATGTCAAATTATGCTTTGGATTAGTTTTAAATTTTAATTAGTTGATTTTTTTCAAATATTCTAGTGATTGTTTCTAAATGGGATTATACTTGAATTTTTTATAAAAATATTTTATATTTTGATAATGGCATTTTTCTGAAAAACTGTTTTTCATTTCATTTTTTCGTTTTAATTTTAAATTAAATTATGAAAACTCTATATTTAAAATTTTGAAAAACTAATTTCATATTTGAATCATAGAATCCAAATTTATTAAGTATGATAATTTAATTTTTATTTAATTTTAATAGTAACTTTGGAAAATTTTGTTACAATAGTAATGGGAAAATCAGTTAATTAAGGGTAATTATTTTTAATAAGGACTAATAAATGACCCTTAATCTTGAAAAACCATTTATTTTATGAATAATTTTCATCCATAATTGTCACATAGTTGACATATTTTAAAGGTATTTTTCATTTATTTTCCATTCATGTTTTTTGGGGGTTTCCCAAGCTTTTATGGATGAATGAGTGAGTTTTCAAAAATTGGGCCAAACCGTGATCCCAATTCTAGATTTAAAAATAATTTTTTCTTCTTTTATAACTCATTAATTATTTATCTTTTTTCATCCATTACAATTAATACTTGGCCTCCCTTGAACTATTAACACCACCATGTCAATTGGGTGCCTTTATATATCCATAACCAAGGTGTATTTGGGTTTATTGTTTAAGGGATCGAGCCCGCCCGGAAGCACATTTCTAGTTTTAAAAAGAATTTTTGTTTATTTAATAACTTATTCAATTTTAAGGATTTTCTGTGATTCCAAGTCTCACCCAAGCCCATTGAACCCAAAAATGGGCCCGGACTCTTACCCCCCCTCTTTGGAACTCTTGTTCATCGCGAATTAGTGCAGAACATTATAGGGTTTCTCAAATCGTCCAGAATTGAAGAGGTAAATTCATTCCTTCTTAACTCTCTCAATTATTACTCTTTTTTCTCGAATCCAGTTCCTACTTAACCTCCGAATACTTCTTCGAACCTCCCTTGGTGTTTCATTGTTTTAAATTTCAGATACTACTGTAGTTGGGGTGATTATTCAAGATCCCTCAAGTAGGTGAGTATCTTTCACTCCTCTTTCAATTTTCTTAGGGTTTCATTCATTGTTATTTGGGTATTTTCCATTAACATTGAGGTTCCTAATGTCCAAAACTAGGTTTTAAAACTATAGGTTTAAACCTGGGTTTTATTGGCCAAATCTTGTGGTTTTAGGTTTGATCTAGGTCTCTCTTGGTAAGCCGGTGGTGAGATTTGATTCTCACACAGAGAATCAAGGGTTTTCATTAAATTGGTAGGTGATTCCATGTTTATGCAATTTTTGTTAATTATATTGCTGTGTTTTTTATATTTTAATTCTTATTTCATTTTATTATGGCTACCAAAATTATTTTTAGTGGCGTTTGTATTGCAAATGAGTTTGAAGTGCCATTTTTAGGTGAAATTGGGGGCTATTCCTAGAAATATTTTAAGGGTTAAATTGGGGATGCCCTATAAATAATTAATTGATTTTATGGAACTGTAATAGGGCTGAAAAAAATGTTTTGAACGTTTATCCCCTTTGGTTGTTTCTGCGAAAATGGGTTTCAATGGTGTTTGTGGAAAATGTGAGTTTTAAGTTCTATGTTTGTGTGAAAATAGAGGTTTTACAAAGTTATCTTTTCTCGATTCACTTGGAGCTAACCAAAAATTGATTTTTTGGTTTCATTGAAATATTTTGGCCTGAATTTTCTATTTTGGTAATTTAAAAGTTTGTACACAGTGTAAAAAGTGTGGGTATTAAAACGTTTTTCATGCAAAACAATGTGGGATTTTGAGAAGAAGTTTTATTGAAAATCAAAGTGTTTTGTGTGTGTTTTAAGTGGTGTAAAATGTGTGTATATACTATACTGATTATATGTGACCAGTAGTGGTGTTTTACATAAAAATGGATATGTTTTTGATGCAGAAATTGTTTGATCACAAAGGGGGAAAGCCATGGTACCTAGGTGGGGCAGATGTGTACTAGTACGGCTAGTGTACCAGATGGGTTTTGTCCCTGTTTCACCAAGAATTTGGATAGATACAACACTAAATACACTATGTGGATGATTACTAAGGACCAATAGGTTATGGGTATGTTCCATACTAGTGTCTCGTGCACAAGAACAAATTTTACTATGTTTACTTAACACTGAGGTATGAGGTACATGGGGCCCGAGACTACCTTGTGCCTAGGGGTGTTCCGTATTTCGTTTCTCATTGTATTTGTTGTATTTGACCTTGTCTTGGGGTTTTTATAGAAGTAATTTATAGTATCTAATATTTATATTTAAATGTGTGAACTTTCGGGAAATTTTTTCTTGAAAATTGTTTTCAATTGAGAGTTTCATTTCTTGGAATTTATCACTGCTTTTTTTTTCGTATTAAAACTGCTTGATTTTTCGCATTGTATTGCATGATATTTGTAATCATTTGGTGGTATCCTATTGGGATTAGGCTCACACCATACTTAAACCCCTTGGGTGTAAGAAGACCTTATTATTCTTGACTCAGGTAAAGGAAATGATTTTGGTGACGACGGTCCGGGGTGTTGGTCCCCTTCCTTGGGGTGGAGTTGTGGAGACGATTTGTGGGTGATGACCCCTTGTCATGTAAAGTCATTGGTGCTGTTTTTCTGCTATTTATTTTTTTCTTTGGACCTTTTGTATTTCATTTGAACTTATGTATTTAGTTCTGTATTTTTGTATAAACCTTGTTGGTATGAATTTTTCAGATTCATTTTATCAAATATTTTTGATGTTTTATGTATACATATTCGGGTAAATTGTTCCCAAACAAAGATAAATGATACCCGAGCACTTGTGCCAGCCTGTGGGGATAGGGAACACCCTTTAGTACTTATCACAGGCCGGGTTTGGTGCTGGTATTGGTGGTGACCAGATTCAGTTCGTGACAAAATGGTATCAGAGGAGGTTAATGTTTTTGGGTTATATTACAATTTTGGGATGAGTCGGGATAGACGTGGGATTGATTGTCAGGGATTAAGGTTTTGGTTGTGATTAGGGTGCCTGGATCGCACCTCTCATGGTATGACTTCATTCAGCAGGGGATGTTGGAATTTATGGATTGACTTCACTTCTTGGAGTGACGTGTCAGCTGTAGACCACACATGGATATCAGGAGGAGTTGGAGTATTTGTTTCTTTAATTACTGGAATGTGTTTAGAATATTTATATTTGATGTATTTGATTAAAATTTTCAGAATTGTGGTATTGATTATTGTTTTGTGACTATTTCATTTTGTAGCAACATGCCTCCCCGAAAAGCTCCTACACACCCACAAGAGGAATCCAGAGAGAGTTCTCCCACATCGATTGATCAGAGGCTAGTTGAGGCTGTGGTCCAGGCTATCCAAGCTCTGGGGAAGGGACTGAATCCTACAACTATTTCTTCTCGGGAATAAGAGATGGGTCCTAGAGAAGATAAAGCACAATATTTTCTGAAAAACAAGCCTCCTACCTTCCGAGGCATCTCAGAACTCCATGAAGTAGAGGAATGGATCAAGAAGATCGAGTGTATGTTTGAGTTCCTGGAAACACCCGAGGAGATCTGGGTGAAGTGTGACTCCTTTATATTGAAGGTTCCCAGCCGTAAGTGGTGGGATTATATGCTGTAGACTGGGAAGGATGAGCATTTGTACTAGGGATATTTCAATGACGTCTTCAATGAACAGTAATGCCCTGAGGTCTTGGATTATGCTAGGTCTATAGAGTTCATGGACCTTGTTCAGGGGAATTTATCTATGAAGGAGTATGCCAACCGATTCAATGAGTTGGTTCTTTATTCTCCAGAAATCGTCTCCAATGAGCAGGTGAAGGCCCAAAGGTTTGAGAAAGGCTTGGGACTAGAGATATACTCCCAGATGTTTTTTTATTAAGTTGAGGACCTATGTTGAGGTCATTGATTGGGCGTGCATGGTAGAGGTTGATAGGAAAGGCAGGGCTTGTTTCTCTAGTTCAGTATTAGTAGTGGGAAGTGACAGATCATTAGAGAAGAAAAGGAAGTAGGAGGATCATATGAAGAAAGGGGGTGGAAGTTTGTTCCACTCTTCCATGATGTTTTCTTCTGTGGCTTCTGATGTGAGATCAGTCATCTGCCACCAGTGTGAGAAGCCTAGGTACATCTGAACAGCATGTACACTTCATGTGAATCTTTGTTACCAGTGTTGAGGTATGGGGCATTTGCAGTGATTTTTCAGTGTGGCACGTCAACTCCCGAGTGTGGCACGGTCAGTGGCTTCAAGAGGAGTTCCAACACAGTCTGAGCTGTCGAGGAATAGGGTATCTTTATTTGGTAGACATGGTGGTAGGGATGGGTTATATTCTGGGAAGATCCAGTTTAGGGCACATCCAAAGACTAGCGGTTGTCCTCAGGAAGAGACCGAACATCTCCATGCAGTGGATTAGGCACCAGTAGGATCAGAGGCGGGATGTTGATAGTTTGAGGTACCGTTATGATCGAATCTTCTATAGATGTTTCTCTTTTTGATACTTTAACCTCTATTTCATTTATATATTCTTGTTTTTTGGACATTCTGTATTTTACAACAGAGTTTAAGTCTTTCGTGATGGAGTTTGTGAGGCCACTGGGAAAGAAGAAGGAGTTGGTCCTTAGGTGCCCCTCGTGTGCGCTTTCCGTGCTTGGGGTTGAGAAGGAGAGAGGCCTCCTCGTTCTAGATATGGAAATAATTGACATAATACATAGCATATATTTCCTAGTACACTTCCAAGCACACATTAATTTCTACAGGCGGTGAGTGAGTTTTACGGCACCTGATGGAATTCATCAGGTTTTCGGGGAGAATGGGTTCCTCGGTCGGGTCGTGCAAGACCTCCACTACCAGAGTTAGGAAATCTTAACTTCCAGTTATCTTAAATCATGTTATAGGATGATGTTGTTTCCTCCAGAGGTGCACTACCTCATATAGTGAATGAGTTTCCAGGGGTATTCCTAGATGATTTCTCAGGTTTTCCCCTAGAGCGGGATGTGGAGTTTTCGATTTATCTGGTGTCGGGAACACATCTGATACCTCTTCACTCTTATCGCATGGACCCCACAAAGCTGAAGTAATTAATGATATAGTTGGACGACATAGAATCTAAAGGATTCATTCACCCAAGAATCTATCTTTCGGCCTCTCATGTGTTGTTTGTGAAAAAGGCTAACAGATCCCTTCATATGTGTATTGACTACTAGAAGCTGAATAAGGTAACAATTAAGAAAAAATAACCTTTGCCCAGAAATGATGATTTGATCGATCAGTTGAAGGGGAAAAAGTGGTTCTCAAAAATAGACTTGAATCCGGGCTATCACCAGGTTAGGGTGAAGGAGTCAAATATCCCTAAGACAACCTTCTGAAGTAGGTACGACCACTTTGAGTATTTGGTCATGCCATTCGGATTGACCAGTGCTCTAGTGGTCTTTATGGCACTAATGAATAGTTTATTCCATCAGTATCTAAATTATTTTATTGTGGTGTTTTTGTAAGACATTCTAGTATAATCTGGCTCTGAGGAGGAACACGAACATCACTTGAGGATTTTCTTGGGCACCTTGCAAGATCACCGCCTCTATGAAAAGTTGTCAAAGTGAACTTTTTGGATCAAGGATGTGAGATTTCTGTGGCATGTGATCTCTGAGAAGGGGGTTTCAGTGGACCCCAAGAAGATTAGTGCAATTATGTTATGGGAGAAGCTGAAGAATGTGTTCAAGATCAAGAGTTTCCTTGGACTGGCTGGTTATTACAGGTTATTCGTTCGTGATTTCTCTTAGATTGCTTCATCTATGACTGTGCTCACCTGGAAAGGGGTCAATTTTGTATGAGGTCCATAATGGAAGAGATCGTTTGAGAATCTGAAGAGGTGGTTTAATACTGCCCCCGTGATGATTTTTACAGAGGTTGGAAAGAGATATGTGGTCTATTGTGATGCTTCAGGTATGGGTCTTGGGTGCGTGCTTATGCTGGATGATTACGTGGTGGCGTATGGCTCTCACCAACTCCGACCTCACGAAAACAACTACCTGAACGACGACTTGGAGTGGGCAGTGGTGATTCATGCTTTGAAGACTTGGCGTCACTACCTCTTTGGGGAGAAGGTTGTCTTATACTCTGATCACACAAGATTGGCCTATATCTTCTCATAGAAGGATCTCATCTTGAGGTAGCATCGTTGGATCAAGTACTTGTAGGGGTTCAACTTTGACATTATCTATATCCTAGGAAAGGTTAATGTGGTGGCCGATGCTTTGAGAAGAAGAGTTCCAATGTAGGCTTTGATGAAGTCCAACGATGAGTAGACATTGATGGGGCACTTTTCTTAGATACATGTGGAGACCAGGGAACACAGTGGAGGTGTATTCTTGGTGAGCGTCCAATTGACTCCTTTGTCGGAGTTGATTCAGCGATAACAACCTAGTGATGAGCTTTTTCAGTGGTCGAAGCAGTTTCTTCAAGGTGGGGAGACATCCTCTGATTGGTCATCATCTATTGAGGAAATCTTGTGCTTCAAGGGCCGTTCAATAGTACCGTTCTCTCTACAGATGGTGGTGATGGAGGGAAACCACTAGTCACAGTGGACTATCCATCCGTGTTCCACCAAGATGTATTATAATGTCTGTCAGTAGTTTTGGTGGCAATTTATGAGACAAGACATAGTGGAATTTGTGTCAAGACGCTACACCTACCAGAAGGTGAAAGAAGAGCATCAAAGGCCCTCGGGTCTACTCCGGCCAATTACTCATTCCTACCTAGAAGTGGTACGAGTTCTCCATGGACTTCATTGTTGTCTTACCTTGTACACCTTGGGGTAAGAATGCCATTTGGGTGGTAATTTATCATCTTATCAAATCATCAAACTTCAATCCAATCATAGATACAAATAAAGTGGATGAGTTGGGCCATTTGTATCTTCAAGAGGTGATGATAATCCATAGTGTTCTATCAGGATTTGTCTCAGATAGAGACCCTCGTTTTACTTCTCAGTTTTGGGAAGGCCTTTAGAAGGCATTGGGGTCTCAGATTAAGATGATCACGTCATAACATCCTCAGATGGATGGTCAGACAGAGTGCGTGAATCTGATTTTAGAGGACATGCTCCGTGCATTTTTCTAGGATGTTGGAGGTTCTTTGGATAAACACTAGGGGCTGGTTGAGTTTTATTATAATAATGGTTATCAATCCTCTATTTGAATGGATCCTTTTGAGGGTATATCTAGTCGGCCCTGTCAGTCCTCCCTATGTTGGACTGAGGTCGGTGAGACCTCACTGTTGGGGCTAAGTCTGGTGTAGGAGACATCTGAGAAGGTCAAGTTGATCAGACAATGTTTATTGACAGATCAAAGTCACCATAAATCTTATGATAACCGAAGGCGTTGAGACCTAGAGTTTTCTGTGGGTGATAGGATATTCTTGAATGTGGCCCCTCATCTGGGCCATCCTCAATTGTGGAAACAAGGGAAGCTGACACCGTGATATATCAGCCCTTTTGAGATCACTGAGCATATTGGAAAGGTGGAATACAGGTTGGCCCTAACTTCTTAGTTCACATCCATCCATGTCGTCTTCCATGTCTCATAGTTCAAAAAATAAAACCCAGATCCATCCCATGTGCTGAGTTGGGAAGAACTAGAGATAGAGCCTCACTTATCAATTTTTAAGCGGACATTGTAAATAGTGGACTCCCATGAGAAGGTGGATAGAGGGAATTATATTACGCTGGTATGGGTTCGTTAGCAGCTTGGTAATGATACACATGTGACATGGGAGCGGAAGTCATGGGATGAGGAAGAGTATCTGTTCCTGTTTTTTGATCAAGATTCAGGTTGAATTTCCGGGATGGAAAATATTCATAGTGGGGATAATGGTCACATACATGACATATTTTAAAGATATTTTTCATTAACTTTCTATTCATGCTTTTTTTGGGGTTTTTCCAAGATTATATGGAGGAATGAGCGAGTTTTCCTGAATTGGGCCAAACCGTGAGACCAATTCCAGATTTAAAAATAATATTTGTTTCTTTTATAACTCGTTTATTTTTAAACTCTTTTCATCTATTCAAATTCATACTTTGCCTCCACTGACATATTAACATGAAAATGTCAATTTGGAGCCTTTATAAATCCATCACCAAGGAGTATTTTTTTTATTTAAGGGATTGGTCTCGCTCGGAAGCTCATTTCCAATTTTAAAAATGATTTTTGTTTATTTAATAACTTATTAAATGTTATGGATTCTTTCGTGATTCCAAGTCTCCCCCAATACCATTGAACCTAGCGGCACGACCATCCTCTTTCTCGCCATTTTGGATCTCTTTTCCCTTACAAATTAATGAATAACATTATAGGGTTTCACAAATCAACTCAAATTGAATAGGTAAATTCATTCCTTCTTAAATCTCTCAATTATTACTATTTTCCTCCATTACAAATCCTACATAAAATCCCAATCCTTCATAGAACCTCCCTCAATATTTTTATTGTTTTAAATTTCAGATACTGAGGTATTTAGGGTGATTATTCAAGATACCTCAGGTAAGTGAATATCTTTCTCTCTTCATTCAATTTTATTAGGGTTTCATTCATTGTCCATTGGGTTTCTTCCCTTAAACTTGAGGATTCAAATGTCTAGAAACTAGGGTTTCTATCCTAAGCTTTAACTATGGATTTTCTTGGCCAATTCTTGTGGGTTTAGGTTTTTTCTAGGTCTCTCTTGGTACGGCAGTAGTGCGATTTGATTCTCACACGGAGATTCAAGGGTTTTCATTAAATTAGTTGGTGATTCCATGTTTATATAATTTGTGTGAATAATATTGTTGTGTTTTTGATATTTTAATGATTATTTAATTTTATTATGTCTTCCAAAATAAATTTTATTGGAGTTTGTATTTCAAAGGTGTTTGATGATATATTTTTAGGTGAAATTGGTGGTTATTCCTAGAAATATTTTAAGGTTTTAATTGAGGATTACATATAAATAATTAGTTGATTTTATAGAACTATAATTGGTATGGAAAACATTTTTTTAATGTTTATCCCCTTTGTTTGTTTCTGGGAAAATGGGTTTTAATGGTCTTTGTGGAACATGTGATTTTTAAGTGCCATGTTTGTGTAAAAATAGTGGTTTTACAAAGTTATCTTTTCTAGGTTCACCTGGAGCTGCCGAAAAATTGATTTGGTTGTTTCATTGAAATATTTTGTTTCTGCCTTTTATGTTATGTTAATTTTAAAGTGGGCACATAGTGTAAAGAGTGTGTTTTTAAAACGTTTTGTGTTCAAAACAATGTGGGGTATTGAGAAGAAGTTTTATTGAAAATCAAAGTGTTTTGTAGTGTGTTTTAAGTGGAGTAAATTTGTGTAGGTACTGTACTGATAGTATGTTACCATTAGTGATTTTTTACCTTAAAATGGATATGTTTTGCATGCTGAAATTGTTTGAGCACAAATAGAGAATCTCGAGTACATAGGTGGGCCGGATGTGTACTTGTACGACTAGTGGACCAGATGAGTTTTGTCCCTATTTCACCTAGCATTTTGATAAAGTAAAATATAAATAAATCATGTGGATGATTATTTAGGACCACTAGGTTATGTGTATGTTCCCTACTAGTGGATCGTGCACGAGAATGGATTTTACTGCGGTTACTTTACACCGAGGTATGAGGTACATGGGGCCCGAGACTATCTAGTGCCTAGGGGAATTCCCCATTTTGTGTCTCATTGTATTTGTGTTATTTACCATTGTCTTTATTTGTTTTTGGAAGTAATTTAAAGTATACAACATGTCTATTTAAATGTGTGAACGTTATGAAAATTTTAGCATGAAAACTGTTTTCAATTGAAAGTTTCATTTCTTAGAATTTATCACTGCTTTTATTTGCATATTAAAACTTCTTTATTTTTCACATTGTATTGCATGATATCTGGAATCATTGGGTGGTATCCTATTGGGAATAGGCTCACAACCTAATTACACCCCTTGGGTGAAGTACACCTTATTATTCATGACTCAGGTAAAGGAAAGGCTTTGGGTGATGGAGGTCCGAGGTGTTTGTCCCTATCCTTGGAATGGAGTTGTGGAGACGGCTTGGGGGTGATGACTCGTTGTCATGTGGAGTCCATGGGGCTGTTTTTCTACTGTTTCTTTGTGTCTTTGTACCTTTTGAATTTCATTTAAACTTATGTATTCAGTTCTGTATTTTTTTTATAAACCTTGTCGGTATGAATTTTTCAAATACATTTTATCAAATATTTTTGAAGTTTTAGGTATACATATTCAGGTAAATCATTCCCAAACCAAGATAAATGATACCTAAGAACTTGTGCCAGCCTGTGGGGATAGGGAACACCCTTCGGGCCTTGTCATAGTCTAGGATTGGTGCTGGTATTGGTGGAAACTAGATTCATTTTGTGACAATAATCAATAAAGATTTAGGTTTATAGAATTTGTTTCCATTTTTAAGTGATTATGATGTTTATAATATTTTATTTAAAGAAAAGTCATAGATTCGACCCTTATATTTATAATAACTATAATATTTTTAATATGAGGATATCTAGAAAATATATTTGGCTATAAATAGTCAGTTGATATCTAAAAGAGTAATATTCATCATTGTAATTTAATATTAATTTTTAGTTAAGAAATAATTATATTAAATTCCTTCACAATTCTAATCTAGTAATTATTTTATTAGTGGAAATATCAAATTATTGTTATTAAAATTTTTAAATAAATATAATTTGAGATAATTATTGTTATAAATGATTTTTATTTAAGAATATGACATATTAGGAATATTATAAAATATATCCTTTAAATAATATGGGTTATATTGATATTATTAATTTCTATGTAATGAATAGTCCTTAAAAGTGTCATTTTTGTTATCTTATAGTAAAAAATATTTTATTAAATGATATAAATTCCTAAAACACTTCAATACAACCAAATTATTTGGGTAATATTGAATATTTCATCCATGATCCATTTATTTGTTTTTTTCATCTAATAGTAACTATATTAACCCTCAATGTATAAAAATTTACATTGTTATGGCAAGAGTTAAAGGGGCTTAATAAGGGTAAAAACCAAAGATAAGGGTATAAATGTCATCCAAACTTATGTAAATTTTATTATTTTATGGTATTAAAACTATATTACACATTATATATTAATTTAGTTCCATTTTGACTTATTTATATTGAGATTTAATTTATTATAATTTAGTATTTTGAGAAATTATAAAATTACCATTCTCATAAGTTATAAAAGGACTACTAATCGCTCAATTAATTACACCACTTGAAGCCTTATATCATGTCCAAAACATCAAAAATTATCTTTTAAGATTACCTATACATATTTTATTGGTTATAGTCTTGTCATAAGTTCAACTGTAGAGCCCTTTAAGTCATATCTAATAGAGTCATTTCAAAGAAGAGGTAATCGATCTATCCAATCACTTTATTTTGATACTCTTGTTTACCACATCTAAATATATTATATATAACATAAAAAAAAATACTCAATGTTATGAAATTTTATATTTATTATGTAAACACCATTGCACACCATCTTTCCCATAAAAAAAGAAGTGTAAGTATTTCTGGTGCATATATATGGATTACCGTCTCCACATAGTGTATAATGTTTATAAGTGATATTTATTAGATAATTATACTTATTGAATGATAATATTATATATACCTTATTATCATCCAATCTTTTAGGAAACGGTAATGTCTCTCGTGAGGACATATGTACTACCATATCCAAAACGAGATACGATTATTTTTTAAATTATATTTAAAATACGTGGTAATATGTATGATTTATGTGAACATATTATATATATATATATAAAATAATAAATATTCTTTAACAATTTATTATTATTTATATTTCTTTTATTCCATTACATGAAAAATGGAAACAAAGTTCATGCGTATGTACAACATACGTTTTCCATGAATGATGTAATTAAATTTTTATCACTAATTTTTATGATTGATTATAAATATGAATATAATTAATATATAAGTTTTCTATACCTTTATTAAAATTTGAGAAATTAAGAGATCATTATCAATGTATAAGGACCAGAAATACTAACCCAAAATAGGCTTTCAAAATGAAGCATTTATTACCCAGAACCGTTATTTGAAGAACAAAGTTTTAAAAAATGGGTGATAAGATGATATAAGAGGATCATATAAGAAATTATAAATATCAATAATTTTCTATTATAAATTAATAACATGATTTCAACTATTATACATGAAATTTTATAATTTTACATGGAATGAAAGCGTAAGGTAATGTGATTCTTAACTCAATTTCTATTCATTATGTTAAACAAAAACTTTATTGATTATTTCATGCTAATATTAGGTGTGAAATTATTTTTTATTATATTATGTTTTAATACCAATTTTTTATGTTTAATTATATTAATACAGATAATATATACTCTTGATCAATAATTACATCAATGATATTATCCTTTTAAGGGGTTTCATCTCACTTTTATTTCTATAGGATATATGCCTTATACACTATATGTTTAATATTTGTAGGGTATATAATTCCTATGGATGTATTTTTTGATCATTATCATGAATATTATTAAAAATACATATCCATAAAATGTTCTTTCATTCACGGGGATTATGATTTAAATGGTACAAATCTAGAAAGCATATTTCACAATCTCATCATTATTCAGGATTATTTTAATTTAAGTATTCACCAGGGAATATTTGTGTTAAATGTCCGAGTTTTCTGAAAAACATTTTAAAAAAGGTTTTTTCGATTTTTTATAATCATTTTTTATCTATGTTTAAATTTTTAGAAAACATTTTGAAAGGAATATTTTTACCATCTTCAAAATAGGGTACGTTGTCACTTTTCTGACAAAAATCAGGAAGGAATGTTTTTTAACCTATAAGTCATGATAGTATTCTTCCACCATCATGTCACCTAAATTATTTGAAGCTTAATTTATATGTATATAAAATTATTTTTTAAAAAAATATTTCATTTTTATATGTGTGGATTTTTAAAAATAGAATTCATCTTAAAATAGAGAAGTTATTTTCCTCAAGAATTAATCTAAGTGATATTTCAAATTCATTTTACAACTATGATGTCATTATTTGATGTTACTTATTATTTAATGGTTATATTACCCAATGATAAAAACATTATTCTTTCATTGTATGATTGATGTTTATGAGTAAATGATGAAGTATTTATGAAACCCATTTCTTTTACATGGGTTATGTTATGATGAAATGTTTGTAAACCCATTTATTTTTGTGGGTTATAAAATAATGAATGCTATATGTTCTTGTGGAACAAATATGTATGGATCTAATTATGTGATGGATGATACCTATCTCTCCACCAACTCATTAGAAAATTCATTATATCTCATGATATTAGTACAAGAAATAGGTTGATGGTCTTCATCCATAATGGGGAACCTGTGCATCCTAATCCACTATAGAATGTTTTATGCCTTGACTCATGTTAATGATCTATGATTGGATGAGTATGAAATTATTAAGTTATGTTCATGATCAAATACCCATATGTTTATATTACAATTTCATATGACCATGTATTGACAGCTATTATGTTTACCCTTACTGATATTCCGAGATCACCCTTTTTTATATTTCCATCCCTTGGTTATGATTGAAGGTTTTAAGTAGTATATGTCTAAAAAGGGTGCTAGAAGTGAAGGAATTTTAAAACAAGATATACATTATTATGGTGTAGTTTTTTTATTTTTGTAAGATATGTATGATTTTGTACAAATTATCTAAAAACTCTAAACCTAAAAGGTTATTTTATATGTAATTGATCCAATATTTCCTTTCAACACAAATTTTTAATGGAAAAATTGGGTGACATTAATTAGAAATAAAGCTAATAATTTTATATTTATTTTTTATTACTAAATCGAGAAGTGCGAGTCTCGAGTTATAACATTTGGTACTAGGGAAGAGTTTGGATAAATTTGGATATTAGGATGTTTTTAGGTGAATTGATCTTTAGAGTTATAAATACCATCATGGGTATATAACACAATAAGTTCAGTGTATTAGACACCCCTTTGAGGTTTTAAGTTATGAAATTTTAAGGTGACTAATGTCTTTTTTGGAGAAATTTATTCATGTGGTTATTATGGGTTATTAAATTTTGGGATTAAAAATAAAAGTTATGAGATAACATTAAAGGTTAAAAATATTAAATTATTATTAAACATTTTTAGGTAATATTTAGAATGTTTCTCATGATTTATAAAAAGGAAAACCTGTGGGATGGGTGCCAAACTGTTTCATCCAATAGGGCCACATGGATTGAACCCAAAATAGAAGGTCATAAAGTGTTCATCTTCTAAGAATGTCCTATATGATGTCACATTTAGTAAGAAATTTTATATTTAGTTAAATAATTTTATGGATGAAGAATATGTTGATTTTAGGAAATATATATTTTATATTATAGATAACAATGGGTTTAGATATTAAGTTGAGGGTTAAATGATTAATGTTATTTTAGAAAAAGATCACTATTTTGGGAAACTTATATGATATTACCGGATATTATTGGAAAAATAAAGTATGAATTTTCTTTAGAAAGACCATATTATTTTATAGTATATTTATTATGGATAAAGTTATATATGGAAATGATTAATGTATCTTAGAGATTATATTATTAGGGAAATTACATTTTTTGTATGATACTTTAAGAGTGGTCAATTTACCTGAATATGAGTATTAAAATTATTCATATAAGACTATGTGATAATAAAAACTTAGAATTTTTGTGATAAAATAATTTTCAGTAGTTTTTTGAGTAATTTTATGTATATTTATTTATTTAATGATCTATGTTAATCTTTTTATACTGCTGTTGAATTTTGGAAAATAAAGTAAGATTCATCATATAAAGGTTCATTATTTTTTTGTAATAAAATTATATTGTGCTAACTATTTTTGTTGTGGTTAATGTTTGATGATAGGAGAAATAACTTATTATCTTTTTGGGGAATTCATGATCCCTGTTTTTTTAATTTAGTGCTTCATTCAAAAAAAATTCATACTCATCCTTTTAATCAAAATACGAATTTGTGGTTGAAAATTTCAAAAGGATAAAATTATAATTTTAAAGTAACTATATGTTTTTATTCTATTACTCTAGGCAGTAAACAAATTCCCCAACATTAGGAACATTATTTTGAATAAATAAGGTTATATTTTCACTTTTCCTAATGAGAAATCAATTACCCTTTATCCTACTAAAGACTTATGATTTTGTAGTAGATAACATTCTCAATAACATGATCTATATCAATATTCATTAGTCATTGTGAGTTAATTTTCCCTTCTAGTTCCATGTTTCCCAACATGGAAACCTAGTATGTGTTATTTAAGATGACATTCATAGTCATTTGTTTTTCCTTTTATGTGGATTTTTAATTGACCTTTTTCCAATATACGATTTCAAAAAAGGTATTCTGAAAATTCAAACCTCACTTTTTGAGAATAAGTTAAAATTGTGATGGTGAAATTTATTTTAGGAGGGGGATGTAATATCCTAATATTTTTAAAGGAAATTCTTTATTCAAATGTGTTCAAGATACAAAACACCAAGCTTAAATGAACAATGAAATATAAATATGTGAACACTACAAGATATTCATTAAATTAGTGGGTATGAATATGAAAAAATGTTTTTTGAAGTAAATATAGAGATCATATTCTATATAAATTAAAATTCTAATGATAATAAAATAATAAAATATTTTTTAGTAAAGTCATTTTTTTCTTTAAAAAATATGGCCTCTTCAAAAATGGATTGTATTTCCTTTTATGCGTAAATATTATAATTAATTTCTTAATGTTTTAGAAACTTTATTTGATGAAATTAACATAATTTTTTAAATATTATTATCAAAATTTTCTGATGGTGATTTTTTTTGTAATTTTTTGAAAAGTTTTATTTTTCATTGAATAGGGAAAATACCGCTTTTATTAAAAATTATGTTCTTCTAGTATTTACAAGGTAAAATTTTGTTTTGAATTTTTTTAAATGTTAATAAAATAAATTTGATTTAAACTATTCCAATTACAGTTTTTTAAATGGATTTTATAATTGAATTTTTTATAAAGACATTTTATATTTTAAAAAGGGAATTTTATGAAAAATTGTTTTTTATTGTGTTTTTCCAGTTTAATTTTAAATTAAATTCTACAACTTTTTTATTTTGAATTTTTAAAAATTAATATCATATTTGGAATCATGGGGTCCCAATTAATTAAATAGTTCCATTTAATTTTTTGGATAATATAAATAGTATCCTTGGTAATTATTTTTACCACAATAAAGGGTAAATCTGGTAATTAAGGGTAACAATAATATAATAGGTACTGAACAATTGACACTTAAATATGCCCCAATTTTATTGGATGTATAGTTTTCGTCTGTAATAACTCATGGTTTGAATATATGGAATTTGGTTTCCATTTGTAAGTGATTATGAAATTTTTAATATTTTATTTAATGAAATGTGAGTGATGTCACACTTATATTTTTAATAAATATAACATTTTTAATATGGGGTAATCTAGAGAGTATATTTGACTATAAATTTTCATTTGAAAGATATATATTTTTATATTAACCATGGTAATTTATTTTAAATTTTTAGTGAATAAATAATTACCTTAGATGATTACACAACACTATGCAATAATTATTTTATGAATAGAAATTTCAAATAAAAGTTATTGAAAATATTAAAATAAATAAAATTTGAGAAAATTAATGTGTTAAAAGAATTTTTTACCTGACCTCGAAATTTTAGGTACATATTTAATTTTTTTTTCTAATTATAATAGCTATCTTAATATTATTAAATTCAAATTAATGAATAATCCATCAAATTGATATTCTGGCTACTTTATAGTAAATAATATTTTTTAAATGATTTAAATTCATAATAATATTAAATTATTCAAAATGAATTGTATAATAGTGAAACCAAATGATAGGGGTATAAATATAATAAAAATTTATTTTAATTTTATTTTTTAGGGATTAAAACTACATACCACCCTATCTTTTAATCCCTTACCGGTTTTATTTATTTTTATTGGGATAAAATTTATTTTAAATTAATCTTTTGAGAAATTCTAAAAGTTCCCCTCACCTCAATAATAAAAGGACACCTCTTCCATCTATTAAATACACCACTTGAAGCCTTATACATAAACCATACAATAAAAATATTATCTTGTGAACTTAATTTTACACATTCTATAGGTTCTGGTTTTCCCAAAAAACCAACTTTAGACACCTTTATGGGATATCTAAAGGAGTGATTTCAAATAAGTGGTAATCTCTCTAACTAATCAATTTTTCCACTATTCATTACATCCTCTATATCCATGATATATATAATTAAATAATAAATTCAGTATCCTAAATATACCTAAATTTTATTATTTTCATGAAATCACTACACCCTATTTTCCATCAAATAAGAAGTTAAAGTGTCTCCCCTGTGTATATACGACTTCCCATCACCATGTAGTAATACAATTTATTTTCTATTCCTGTACTTTATAGATTATAATTATATTGGGTTTAATGTTTATATATGATATTTATAAAATAATTATACTTTTGGAATTTTAATGTTACATATACCTTATTATCATCCAATCTTTTAAGAAATGATAATGTCACTCATTTGTACGTATGGAATACCATCTCCACAGTGGAGTGTGATTTTTTCCACGTTTATTTCACATAAATGTTAATAAGAATACATTTTATGAATATAAATGATATATATAACATAATAATTATTCTTAAAATTAATATTATTATTTTCTTTATTTCATTCCATTAGATGAAAAATTTAAACAACGTTCTTATGTACGTACGACTTAAGGTCTCTATGAACAATGTAATTGTTTTTTTATATATAATTTTTATGAATTATTATATATAGTTATATGATGAATATATATTATTTTTATATAATTATTAAAATTACAAAAATTACTGTACCACGATAAAATTATAAGTTACACGACTACTAAACCAAAACATGCTTGGAAAATGATGTAGTTATTAACCAGATTGGTGATTTGAATAACATGTTATTAATAAAGGGATGATAAGATGATATAATTGGATCATATATGATATTTTAAATATAAATATTGTTACTTTATAACTTAATGAAATTATTTAAGCCATTATATAGGATTTTTAAGCATGTTCAACTAAAGTAAAGTAAGGTAGGAGAATTTTTAACTCAATTTCAATTATTTGGGATAAACCTCAACTTCATTGATTATTTCATGATGAGATTACGTGTGAAATTAATTTTTACAATATTATTCTTTAATTTCAATTGTTTTATGTAGATTTATTGCTGATATACATAATCAATTATTTTATAAATGTTCACTTCAGTGATATGTTCTTTGTATGGGATTTTGATCTCACTTGTATTTCTATGGGACATATAAATTATGCACTAAAAGATTCTTTGGTGTGTTTTATATTTCACCCATGAATGTATTTTATGATTATTCTCATAACAATTAAGTGAAATTCTCATTTGTATAGAAATGTTTTCTTTCATGGGGATTATTATTCAAAAGATACAAAGTGGAAATGGTTTATTTTACAATATCATAATTATTTGGGATTGTATACATTTAGTTCTTAATTGGGGAATATTTATTTTGATTGTATATATTTTATAAAAATATTTTCAAAGATACTATTACTGTTGTTTGAAATAATAATTACCTTTGTTGTAATTTTTACCAAATATATTTAAGGAATCTTTTTAACATTTCCCAAACAACATTATTTGTGGATTTTAAAAAAAATACCAAAGGAAATTTTTTTTCTAACCCATACGACATGATATGATTTTTCTACCTTTATGTCACCTCAATTATTTTAAACTTCCTTTAAAATTTTATAAGTTTATATTCACATAAAATGTTTTCATTTATAATTGAATATATTTCTAAAAGGATAAGTGATTTTAAAATGGTAAAGTTATATTCCTAAAGAATTATTCTAAGAGATATTTCTAATTTATTTTCAATATAAGGTGAAATTATTTGATATTAATTATGATTTACTTGGTATATAACATAATGAAAACATATTATTTCATTACCTATATGGTTTATGTTTATGATGAAATTATGAAATGTTTATCAAACCCATTTCTTTTCCATGGGTTATGTTATGATGAAATGTTTATGGAACCCATTTATTTTTATAGGTTCTAAAATAATGAATGTTTTATGTTATTCTGTAACACATGTGTATAGTTTTCATTATGTGATGGGTGGGACCTATAGATCACTCCACTATATTGGGTAAATATTTATATCTCATGAGATATATTTGGGAAACATGTCAATGGTCTTGATCCACTTTGGGAACGAGTTTCATCCTACTCCACTATGGGAAATTGGTTTGTCACGATCCTCTATATTGACGGTCTTAGTAGTTAACATTGAAATTTGAAATGGTTCTCTATATTTTTGATGATTCCAAACTTTTATTACATGAGTTTATGGTTCTTAATTTATTTAGGATTATTTCTTACTCTTATTGACCAATTTTTCTGAAATTATAATTTTTTATCACATAACTCATGTTTATGATCTATGGAAGGATGGGTATGAACTTATTAAGTTATATTCCTGATTACATACCCATATTTTTATCTTATACTTTCATTGGATCATAGATTTATTTATAAAGTGTTTACCCTTACTAATAATCTTATCTCACACTTTCTTATGTTTCCTTCCCTAGGTTATGATGAATGGTTTTTAGTGGGAAATGTATAATAAGGGTGATAAATGTCACAAAATTTTGAGAGATAATATAGAATCATTAGTTCCAGTTTTTTATATTTCTATGATATATATGTTTTTGTCCCAATTCAAAAAAAAAACTATAATTCTAAAATTTATTTAGGTATGTAAGTGATATAATATTCCCTTTTTATGTCATAAATTTTGATTAAAAATATTCTATCACATTTATTAGTAATAAAAGATGCAGTCTGTATATTTTTAGCATAGATTCTGAAAGGGTGGGTCTCAAGATATTACTATCCCATCGAAGATGATTTGTTGGCTATATTAATTATCCTTCCCTTTGATCTTCACTATTTGATAATTCTTAAATAATTTTTCTAGAATAGGGGCTATTATTTTAGTCATTCCATTATTTTTATGATTGAAATTCAATTATTATACCTATGATTTCAATTTTCAAATATTTGAATTTTATTATTCATATGTGTTATCTTTTTGGTTATTTTCTATTTAATTAGGTATCTCTCAGCATTTTTGTGACACTATAGATGGAAAATATAGAGAAGAGAAAAATAAGTTATACCTTGGATCGATTATTCATCATCCATTATGTTGATTAGATCATAGTTGACTACTTTTGGTAGAGATTACCTTATAGAACTTGTGAGATAGAGTTCCTGGTGTCATGCTAAAAGATCCAATTTTTCAAGATGTATTATTTTATTACTTATCAAGAGTACTTCTAGGTTTTGGTTTGATTATTTATGTGTATTATGAATTATCTCTATTATGATTCTTCTGGGTGACACTAGTATAATGATTCATTTATAATCTATGTGTGTTATGTGACCCCTCCTGTTTGATTGCATATTCCATTTCATTGGGTATATCTTGACTCTAAGTTCATGGAGTAACACGAACACTATTCCTAAAAAAATTAGCAAATATTCTTCAATTATTTTCATAATTATATGTTATATGTATTTTTTACATAATAAAGAAAGATTTACCATGGGTTTCTTACCTATATGTATGTCTAACTCAAATATAATACTTTTAAATAAACATTTAATATTATTTTTATTCTATGAAAAGTTTATTTATATTATCCCATTTCCTTATTTTATTTTTCTTCATTCAATATGATTTTTGAAATTTTTTTATTCCAAATTTACCAACCATCTCCATAAATAATGTTCTTAGAAACTATTAATTGTGGAATTAATATAGTGAAAAGTATAAAACCCAATAATAATTTGAATCAGAGCAGGTCAATATAAAGTAGTGGAATACCCTCAATTTGAAATCATGAAATTTAATAGATACAACGACTTTAATATAAAGTGTCTTAATATGCATGATATATTAATCAAACAAGGATTCATTGATGCGCTCTATAACCCTACAAAATAGTTCACTAGTCTTCCTAATAATAGATAATCCACCATTTATTACATTTATAACCCTACTATTATGTTATAAAAGGAATATTTTCTTATTCCCTTTTGGTGATGATGTAATGCATGGTGTTTATTATGAATATTTTGTTTCCACTATTTTTTAAAGACTAATAAATATGTATATGACTAATTGTGTACCATAATTAATTTATCCTAATAAATTGAGGAGTTTAATAAATATTTTCTTGATATATCTAATATTTCTGTAAAACATGAATAAGATGACTAACCTATCATTATTTTAAATTAGTTTAAAATTTTGTTTAAAGATTTAGTGATTAATGGTTTAAAGTATTGGTTATATGTTCTATTTCACTTGAACCATATTACAATACAATTATAAATTTTTATGATGTGGAGTGGGTACCCAAAAATCAAAATACATCATTTAATTGGGAGTGATTGCTTGATTATTTTTTCATTTTTATCAAACTATTGTTTCTATAAGTTAATAAAAGGATATTTCAATTAATATGTTATATATTATGGACATAAAAACCCAAAAAAATTGTTAGGAATCATTTATGTCACTAATAATTATAAAAATATTCCGTGGGTTCATAAATAAGGCCCTGTAAGTGATGAAGGGGTCAAACGTTTAAATAAATAGGGTTTCATTAATTATATTACACTGAGTAATATTATTTTCTATGATGATTATAACTTAAATAAATAAAAAATTATTGGTTTTAAAAAATCTATCTTTAAGGAATTCCTTGACTATAGTATGTAAAATTAAATTTATACGGTCCTTTATGGACTGCATTTCATTATGTAGGATCACACTTTGACATGTTTTTTAATAAATTATCAAGGAAATATGGGATCTATAATTTTAAATAAATATGATACTTTTGGAGTTTTTGAAAACTATAAATATACTATTGAATATTAGACCAGTAATAACCTTAGGTCTTTGAGGAAACATAATGGGTTGGAGTATTTATCCCCTAGATTTATAAAATTTTATAACATTGTGGGTGTAATTAAGAATCAAATAGTTAAGTAACCCCCCAATAAATATATTGGATGAGTTTATTAATTTGGATATCATGGAGTGAGTATAAATTATGTTTCCATACACCAAATTACCAAAGTCATTTTAGTCTAAATATTCCCCTATTAGATTCAATCTAATTAATTGATTCCCATACACTTTTATTTATTTTGAAATCCTTTAAGAGTTATGGAATAAAATGACTCTATTATAATCATCTAATATTTTTTGGCTTCCCAATTTATTATTTAAAAAACGATATACTAGAAACAATAAAACATAAATTCATATTATTTAGTGATCCCATGGGAGTGAATGTCTACAAATTATGGGTAGATGATCCATTTTATCAAAATTTCATTATGATGGAGTCATTCCATAAATCCTTATGTGTATATAATGAAATTTTTCCTATATCATATTGAAATATATGTGGATATTGTATGGTACATTATCTATTTATACAAGTAATATTATAGGCCTTATATAGGCATATCATAAGGAATGATATAGAGATATTTTATTACCTCTTCCATAGTCAATCACAATGTTCGATATGGATGTATTATAAAGAATTTATCTAATTTAATAATAATATATGATTTACATGGTATTTTTTATTGATAAATAATAGTATAACATTAAGTATTATCATTATGTAATATTCCATCCATAATTATCATTGATGAGAGAAATTTTACATGGTGAAAAATTTAGGCGATGTATGAATGCATTTAAATGTTAAATTTAGGAACATATGGAAGATAGGATACAAAGTTCTTGTAACCATTTAATCGCTCCTAATTTATGTTACATTCATGTAAATTCATGGTGAATCAAGGAGTAAGACAAATGCCTATATATATAGGAACAATATCAATTCTATCAAAGCTCTATTCTCTTTCTTCCTTTGCATGAGATGACCCTGACCCAAACTTCTGAATGTAATTCTAAAAACACATACTTTAGAACAGATTTGATTCCAAGTGATATAACCCCAGATAAACACACACAGACAGAGATAGAGATATATATATATATATATTTATATCAATAATTTATACATTAAATATTATAATAATCACACTATCCAAAAACTCAACGGTTTAATGTGTTTGGAGATTTGATACATACAATTTTTATTATGAAAATTTATCTATAATTAAACCATACTAGATACCCTACTAGACATAAACTTTTTTATACTAATCTTTATAATCTATGAAATGGAAACATAACAAAAGTGTGAGATAAGATTCCCATTTTGGGTAAATATAAGTGATAACAATTGATGATCATAAAAAGGCATAAGATAAGAACATGGGTATGAGATAGTAGTCAAGGTACATGAACATAAAATTAGATAATCATACCAAAATAAACATGGATCATTAACAATAAAAACATCAATAATGATTTGATCATATCATGAGAAATTAACCATCATATGATGTGTAAAATGAAAAAATTATAGTATCACACAAACCTAAGTGTAGAAATCATAACATAGTTGTTCAAAAATTCACATCCCTATCAACCATAAAAGAGTGGGTCATGTTTTTACATCCATACCTCCCATAACATATTGGATCAGTAATTTACAGGCCTATCTACTATACCGTAGTGGGATTGGATATCTTTTCCTTATCCCTTATAATATATAGGGTTAGAAAATTATATCCATGTATCCCATAATCTAGCGAATCAGAAATTAATTTCTTTATCTCCCATAACCCAATGGGTAAAGAATTAAAATTCTTATGTCTCATAACATCGTGGTCTAGGAATTAAGGTCTATTTCACCCATAATAATATCATGAGATATCAAAAATTTCCAATGTATTGGATGGGTTTAAGAGACCCAACACCTTATATAATAATAAACCGTTCATATATATTCCACAAGAACATAAATCATAAATCATTTCATTATAGATTCTTTATCCTTTGGGAAAGAAACATGCTTCATAAAGACTTTATAAAAAATACACATCATAAGACATCCAAATAAAGAATAAGGATTATATCATATGAACATCTCCTTATTGTAACAAAAAAACAACAAGAAATTCTCAAATTGATGAAAAATTCCCTTTTAATAATATTTGATAAATCACCTCACAAAAAAAGGAATAAATATCCCCTTTTAAAATTCTTGGAATCCTTAAAAGTGTTTTATTTAATATGAAATACTTTGATCATGATAAATCTTTTAAAATATTATTATTTGAAACCAAAATGCATTTTTAGAAAATAAATTTTATAAAATAATAATTCTTTAAAAAAAATCTTTAATAAGACATAAAAACACATAATATTTATTTCTTAAATAGAAAAGCCTTTAAATACATTTTATAATACATATTTATTATATATATATTTTAATTTTACCTTTTGAAAATATACAAAATTTTAATTTTCAATTTAAAACCACTTTGAATTAAAAATTATTTATAGAGAAATTTTAAATCATGAAAATGAATATTTGTAAAGAATGATTTTCATAAAGGAATGTGTTCACATGATATTGATAAAAAGAGGTCCTTTTCACACATAGAAAAACCATAAAAAAGGAGTTCATGAAAAATAAATTTAAATCCCAATAATCATGAGATGATGTATAATATAATTAAATAATAGGGTTGGTTATACCAGAATTATAAAAACATTGTTCAAGAAGATATATTGTAAATCAATGAATGGGAATTGAGTCAACGAAAAACCTTAGGGATTTAGTAGAATTTTAAACAAAATAATTTTAAGGATACAAATTTATAAGAATTTTTGAATCCATTAAATTTCATGATAATTATATTAAAAATACATCAATGGGTAGTATATACACCATAAAATATAAAACATGTGGTGAATATAGCATAAAAACAAGGAAAGAAAATTGGGAAGAAAAATATTTTTGGATTTAATAAAATATGATTCAAAATATATTTAACGATCAGACTCAACATGAAATTTTAACTATCTCGAATAAATAAATTATAATGATATAAAATGTAAAATATGTAGTATATACACTATATAAACTGAAACAGTTGCATAATAGAAATCTTGTATCAAATAAGGAAATTTGAGATGAATCCCTTAGCTTAATATTAATCTTCCATGAAAGTGATTTGACCTCCTATATAATGTACATAGGTACGTTAATAACTCATTTTAGAGACTTATTTATATTTATAACCCTTTTAACTTGTTTTTTATATGTTTCTTAATAGAAATGAATAACCCCATTAGTTGATATAATGTTTATCATTATCATAGTATACAATATATGAAAATAATAGTGTTTTAAGGATTTAAACATATCCTAGTTCATTTGATGGGATCTATTGGTAAGGTTTGAGAGAATGAGATCCACGACATTCTTGTTTTTGGGAATTATTGATAACAACATTTTACTTCATAATAATCATCAATTTTTTTCATAACCGAGGAACCATATTCATTATATATATGAATAATTTATGCCATATATATTCATAAAATATGTTTTAGAACTATATATGAAGGGTATTGATGAAAATAAGAACATTATGCTCACGGAGGAAGTAGTCCGCACGTACATATGAATGATGTTTTCATTTACCATAAAATGGAAGGAGGATATAAATTGGTTTATCATTTCAGAATATTTTTTATTTTATAAATATCATATTTATTAATTAATTACCACCTTTGAACTATCCTTGTGAGGCACATATGTAAAAAACATGATTCTCATAGGGGAGTTATTCTAAAAGTATGAGTGGAGAATTTTTTTATTTCTCTATTAGATGACAAAGAACAAAATGGATTTATAATTTTTTTATGATATTTTAAGATCCAATTAGAATTGGTGAGTTTATGTTTTTGTATTTTTTTGAAAAAAATCTCTTCCGGTGCTCACTAATTTTAAAGATTCTTGATCCAGTTCCTATAGATTATATATCAATAATGTGAATTTTCTGATTCTAGCAAGTGTTTTCGATGTTTTATAGAAGTTTTATAAAGAATATTTGAGTTCATTTAAGTGATGTATAGAAATTTCTAGGTTTATGTATCGAAATATATGAAGTCCATAATCATGTATTTGAATCATATTAGTGAAATCACTACATTGGAATTTTGGGAAGATCCATGTAACCGATATAACACATCTCAAATTATGTTAATTTTAGATTCATGTAGTTGAATCACATAGGAAAATCTAATATATAGGTATTTTGTACAGATTCACATTGCTATACTTCCAATATAGCCAATTTCAAAGTAGCCAATGTAATTTCTATAGCTGATTTATATAACATGGGAAACCTAATGTATCCTATTAAACATCATATGTAAATGGGGAATCAATTAGATGATTTATACCACATTATTGTTTTTTAGATTCATGTATCCATATACTATATAGGTAGATTCAACATTAAAAATGATATTTTATATATGTTTTAAGTAAAAATCTATAGATTTTATAGATTTTTATATTTGATATGATGATTTCGTAAGATGATGATGCTAATAAAATATTATTGGAACTAAAAATATATTTGATAATGTGATCAAAATTCAAAATAATAATAAGGGAGAAGTACACACAAAAAGATGGCATCCCTCGTGGTGATATTTGGTGCTTACATGCACAAGTGAATTTTGAGTGGTATTGAATCAATCATTTTTAGGATACTGAGAGTTTGTGAGTTTTTAATATCAAATCAGAAAAGAAGGCCCAAGTGTATTGAGAATATGATTAAAGAGGTAAGTACATAGATTTTAAATACATCACACATAAACTGAAACCTAAGCCTTTTGGAGTTTTAAAAATTATGAGTTTATTTTGATTTGATAGTGAATAATTGAGGAATTATGTGTGAATAACCATGTAGGTATTATGTAGAATCTATTATTTTATCTAGATAAGGAATAATAATACTCTGAATATGAGTTTAGATATTCAATGTTCAATATGTAATGAATATTATGGTTTTAGTTGATTCATTTGAGTCTGAATTTTTTTTATTTGTACAATTGAAGTTTGCATTATGATAGATTCTTTCTTGATTACTTTTTAGGAACATAGAAGCACATATATATATTTTTTTACTGAAGAAACCTAGTTTATTTGGTGATATTAATCATATTATATTAATATTATTAATCTATAATAAGAATTTGTGATATTGGGTGTGACACCTAACATGTGTGGTGTGGTTCCATAAAAATGATTATAATTGAAACTCACTTGTGATTATAGTGAAGAAAATACATGGTTACAAAGGCCAACCGTCCATGATAAGGATTACTATTTCAAATTAGGTCTGAACACTGTAATAATTTTGTGTTACATTTTTCTTTTATTCCTTGGATGATCATATGATTCAGTGGTATTCTGGTTTTGAGAGGATTGTGTGATAATAAGTAATGGAGGTTTATATCTATTGAAAATAAATTATTAAAACCTTCCTACACTAATTCACCCCCCTTCTTAGTGGGGTAAACCAATATTTACATGCATCTTAATTTTTATTAGAGGGAATTTACCTCTATATGAACAACTAAGATCACTTTCACAATAGGATAATATTAATGTAGTCAATAGATGGGGTGTACCAATATTTGCTGGAAAAAGGTATCACATTTGGAATAATTGAATGTTTTCATATCTTATATTCCTATGATTGAAATTTCATGATTTTGCTACAGTGGGCATGACACCCATCGTAATTAATGATTAAATTATATTTGATGATAAGTGGAATATGAAAGTTGTTGTAAAATCATTAAATTTGATTATCAATTCTTTATTAGAATAAGTATTCCGTAAATTTATGGGACTAAAAAACAACAAATAACTATTGGATGAGATAGAGAGTAGTTAATAATGTAATTTGAAGGTCAATGAGTAAATTCTACATTTCCATATAATAATATTTGATGACCTTAAAATGGAATATGATGAATGTTTTTATGATTACACTAGTTGATAAATGAAACTATCAGTAATATTCTAGGATTTGGTGAGTAATGTAATGATTCCAAAATTTTATAGAAATGGATTAGAAACATTATAGATCGATTTGATCTTCAAATTTCATCTATTTAAGATAGGTAATTTATTTCACATGATGAGTTACATAATATTCTAATTTATTGAAAAATGATAAATTTTAAAACATTTAAAAATAAAGTGGAAAATGAAATAGATTTTTTAACCTTGAGGAATATGAAAAATTGTAATGGTAAATGTGGTGGAAAATCAGGTTATTCTAAGAATGAAGAAGAATATCAAATAATTATTGCATTAATTTTTTAAAGTTTTTGTAAGGGAAAATGTATGAAAAATATTACATTCATGGGTATATGTAATAAATTTAATGGTCTAAGATACTATGAATTTAATTTTTCAAAGAAGAAAAGAGTATAATATTAATCCAAAAATGATGAGAAGTTTCATATAAATAAATATAGAAACATATAAACAGGCTTCAAAGAAAAGTTGTAGCGAGAATATTTTTTAAGTAACTAAATGAAAAACTTTGATGAGAAAAGAAGAATAATATCCAATCTAGTGTAGTGATTCAGATAAAGAAACATAAGATAAATTTATAAATTATATAGATCTTGTTTAGAAATCCATTAATTCATCAACCGATGATGAAGATAATCCAAAACCAATAAATTATGAATACATGATCAAATATAAACTATATAAATTTATTTATAAAATGATGGTGCTCAATATAGATTAGAAGAAGATGGTAAAGTGGAAAAATAATATGAAATATGAAAAAGTGAGTAAGTTAAATGGACCACATGTCTTGAAAACAAATATAAAAAACTCAAGTTGAAATATAGAAAATATGAGAAGATGATAAAAGATTTCAAAGAAAAAATCTTGTAAGGATAAAGAACATTCATTAACATAATCATAATTTATTGATTCTATAATATAAAAAAATATGAATAAGGAATTAAAAAACTAAATTTATGTTAGGGGAGAATCCTTGAGATATTTTTTTATAAAATTGTAAAATATTTATCTAAATATTTTTTTAAAAAAATATTGTAAATTGAAATTTATGAAAAAATATTAATTTTTTTAAAATATAAACCATGAAAAATATGGAATTATCCTGAAATATTGGATTAAGAATAGATAATTTTAAATGAAGATTCTAATCAAAATTAGAGATAACATCTAATGTGAAGAGTTAAATTAATTCCAAAATTTAGAAATAAAGTTTATGGATAAAACTATAGTTTTATGAGAAAATTTATATTTTAGTGTTATTAATGCTTTTGTGGAATGTTAGAATATAAATAGTATAAATATTGGAAGAATATTACGTGGTATAATTCAATAATCCAAGGGGAGAAGCTCCAGTAATAATTAAACGCATTCTAGAAGATGGAAGACATATATTGAAACTAAAGACAATTTTCAAACAAAAAACAAGTTTTGTTATCTTAAATAGATATGTAGTAGGTTTTTTCATAAGGTGTATCAAAAATTTGAATCCATGACAATATTACTTAGTTAGTTACTTATAAATTATATAAGGAATATATTTAAAGTGTATAATGAAGGAAATTATTTCTTAACAGAAGTTTATTTTTTATGCTTATAAGAATAAAAATGTATGGATACTTGATAGTGGGTGTTCCTCCTACATGGATTGGGATACTTAAATTCTAGTAAATATGGAGAAAAATGAAGGAGGTTTAATTAAATTTGGTAATGAAACGTCCTTGATAACTAAGGGTATTGGTACAACTCAAATTTATAATGATAATTTAAAATGTTATGATGTTCTTTACGTTGAAGGGATAAAATATAACTTGTTGACTGTTGTCCAACATTGTGAAAATGGAAATGAATTAATATGCAAGAAAAAACAAATGAATCATTAAAAGAACAAGTGATCGAAAAAATGATTCTCAATGCAAAAAATATGAAAATTTATTTCTTATTAGCGATCCCTACAATAATTATTGCATTAGCATAAAAGGAGATAAAATGTTGTGGTATAAAAGACATGATAATATGAACGAAATAATCCTTTGAGAAATAGTGAAACATAATGTTATAAGAGATATAACCAAGATGAGGAGAGATAATGATGGATTATGAGTAATATTACAAAAGGTAAATATGACTCATAAGACTCAAATGAAGGTGTCTAATACCTTCAAAAGAATATAGGAATTAGTCCACATAGATCTTTGTGGGACCATGAGATAGAGATAAAAATGATTTTGTATTTATTTCATTACTTTCAAAGCTATATTTAAGGATATTAACAATTCTATTATCATCAAAAAAATTATAATTCTATAAGTATTTCGAAAATGAATAGAAGGCATATCAAAAAAGATCTTTTCTTGGGAATCAAGAAACTGATATCGAGTAAGGAAATTGAATAATCATGTTATCTGTGTTAAATATATCATCGAAAACATGGAATAAATTATCATTATATCACACCTTATCAAACACAATATAATATTGTTATATAGTGGAAGTATAGGATCGTTCTGAAAATGGGAAGAGAATAACTTGCTGAATATAAAGTTTCAAAATACTTCTGGAGATAAGAAGTGAGTACATCAATGCTTATTCCAAATATATGTATATAGAGACCCGAGACACATTATATACCTTATGAGGTGTATATAAAGAGTTAATTCTTTATTTACATGAAGATTAAATTACTTTTGTAGAAAACATAATACATGACACAAATAGACAGCCAAATATCAGATTAGTTTGGTGTATTTGGAAACTGGGAACACATTTTTCAAAATTGTTGAATGATCATTAATATTTTCTATAAAGACATTTCCCTTTACTTGTCCTAACTAAAACATTTGTTTATATCTTGGGGAAAAGAAAACATGTGAAAAGGGTGTGCTCCAATGCTCTGTAAGGGTAAATATGGAAAATAAAAAAAAACAGAAGAATGTAAAAAAAACATGGACATAAGTTTTTAAAATCATAAAATGTATCACAAATACAGAAATCTTGAGTCAATAAATAATTTTTGGTACTTCATAAGCCATAAATAATAATGGAAAAAGATTCATGAGAAAATAAAATTGGCATAAACATGGAATTGTGGAAAAGAAAAAAGCAAAGAAAATGTTTTTCTTATTATTCAACCTCATTTCCAAGACCTTCATAGTGGAAAAAGTCTATTACTGAACCATTCTTACTTACTGTTCTAGCCTGGTATTAGTGAACTAGATTTATTTATCATTCCATCCCTACATTACTAAACTAGATTTACTTTCCAATCTAGTTATTTCTATATCATGAGATATAATCCATTTCCTAATGCATTGGAGAGAGATATAAGTCCCACAATTTCATAATGAAATCATTATTATGTTCACCAAAATAACATTAATAGTTAATCAAAACTTAACCCAAGTAATAAAAAGGGTTTCTTAAACATAATTCTATCATAATTTAATCGATTTAAAAAAATGTAATTTTTAAAAAGTATTCCATCATAAACATAATCAACCATAAAAATAATAGGGATATTATACTGGAAAAATATTCATAATCTTAGAAGGAAAATAATTTTTAATAAAACACTTGAAATTAATTCTTGTGGAAAACATATTCTCTTTTTCAAAAAGGTTTTCTTATATTAAAAAACTATGTAATTTTAAAAGAAAATAATGTCTTTGAAAATAAACTTGAAAACTTGTAAGATAAAATTCATGGAAATAAGGTATTTTTAAGGTGTATAAAACAATTTATTTTTTATAAGTTAAAAATATATTCTTTTCACACTTTTATCAGAAAAGTAAAAAAGTAACTCGAATGGAAAATAAAATAAACACTCCTTCCAAAACATGTAGTAAGTGTAAAAAATGGATAAAAATGACAAGAAAAATCCATAGGATAATTTTAAACATTTTATGAACACATTTTTAGAAGGCATGAATGATAAATATATCCCTGTAAATAATTTCATATAATCAATCTCAGATAATAATGAGATTGTGAAATTATCCCTTAACAATTTATTATCAGTTGAATCCTATGTCTCATAAAATAAAGTATATTATATGCATATAAAAATACCATAACAAACATAGTAATAATAATAACAACATCCATGGGTAGCATAAACACCACCCAAAATAAATAGGTGGTGTATATGGCATATGTCCCAAATAAATAAGAGTGAGACAAAATAATCCTTTAACATAGGTCTGATTTACTTTGTACGTGTACAAAACACCTGTGTATTGGTTTAAATAATATCAATAACTTATTATAGAACCATATATATATTTATTATATCATATGTGGTCATATTAATAACTATTTTATAATATTTCATTATATCTCATCCTTTGGTGTTAACGGATTTATTTTCTCCTGCATGTTTTGTCATATAAGTCCTAATTATTGTAGATAAGATATAGTTCTATAATTTACAAAATTATATTAAGATAATATATACTGTATTTATTCATTATATATATTTATATAATCATTCATGAATGGTGGAAAAGGATATGAGTCACATCACGATATGGCTACGGTAGGCCATATATACGCATGAGCAATGATATCGTTCCCATAATTATGAAATGGTATGGAAGTGAATGATATATAATTTGTTCTAAAATAAATATAATGTTCTAATAATAAAAAATAGTTATTATTTCCATCATTATATCAATCAAAGTAAAATTTTAGTGAAAAACATATTACACCACGATGTGGAGATGGTAAGCCGTACATACACACACGTGGTGATTTCATTTTTCATAAATTGGTAAAAGGTGAAAAATGTTGTTACATAACAATAATAAAATATTAGTATATATTTTATTTTGGAAGTATTACTTAATAATTTAAATAAAAAAGTAAGAGTAAGTAGATGATGAAATAATTTGAAAGAATCAGTAGAGGAGATTACCTCTTCTTCGAAATAATCCCTCTAAATATCATCTTAAAGGCACTCGAGATGGTCTTTTGAGAGAACTAGAACATATAAAATGTAACTAGGGAATTTTATAAGGGAAATGGTCAGGGTATGTATGATATTGAAGTCTCAAACTGAAGTGATGATTTTAGGGATGAGGTGCCCTTTTATAATTAAGGTGAGGGGAACTTTTGGAAACCAAAAAAATATTATTTAATAATAAAATAAAAAACATAAAAAACCCCCAAAATGTTATATTTTAGAATATTAGACGATATAATTCTATAATATCATCAAAAAATAAATTTTAGAAAAGTTTTACTATCAATTTAAACCATATCATTTAAATTAACCCTTATTTATTCTATTTTAATTTTAACTAAGGTAAATAAAATTTCAATATTAAAACACTATATTTTTTACTTATTTGATGAATTAGACCATAAACGAACAATTTAGAAAATTTATAAAAAACAATAATTATTTAATATTTTTAATAATTTATTATGATTTTTTAATAAATTAATAAAATATTATTTTGACAAAATATCAAATGTGTCAATTTTGATACTATTCATTTCTTAGATTTTTATAAATATCAAGATAAGATTTAATCCTAAAATAAAATATATATTTTATATATCTAAGGGGTAAAGGTTATCTATAAAATTTATTGGATATATTAATTATCAATAATAATATTTATTTTAATATTGTAAATCACATGAATTTGAAATTTCAATTAATAAAACAATTACTAAATCAGTTTTGTGTAATTATTTAATATACTTGTTTTTTGAATATAAAAAGATATAAAAAAATATGATGAATATAAATATTCTATATTCAATAGGAATACTTATATTCAAATATATATTCAGTAGAATCCTACATTTAAAATGATTTTTTGAAACATGAACGTGACAACTTTAACATCACTTTCAATAAAATATTATTTTGTCATAATATTTTCAAAGTAGCTCAAAATGATCAATAGCTCAACTTATGGATGATTATGGTCGATATATACTCTTCTAATAATATTTATCCAAGTTTTTGTTTTTTTATTTTAATGGTTATTATCATTTTATTTATCATTGTTTGATTGATTTTTCATCAATTAAATAATTTATGCATCATAGATGTATAATAATTTAAGGGGATTATTTAAATTCTAAATATAAAAAATAAATTACCATGATTTTTTAATTCTATTATATTTTTTGAGACTATTTATTTTCTGAATTTATCTCATATTTATAACTATATTAAAATTATTCTACTTGTAAGAGATAAGTTGGTGGCATGTTGTCACTTTGTTTTATTTTAAGAATATATATTTCATTTTCAGAAAAAAGAGTCCCTTAAATGAATAAATGTCGACAATTAAATGTTAAGGGTCAAATTTTATACATCAAATAGTATTTTGTAAGGTTTTAGGGTAATATTTTGTCCTTATCATGTTATTTGTTTCCCTAATTTCCCCGATTTTACTTTGACCATGGTAAATAAAAATTACCAATGTTACTATTCATTGAATCCTAAAAAAGGATCCAATTTATATAACTTAGACCCACTGATTCTAAATATCAAATTCATTTTTAAAAATTTTAAACAAATAAGTCGAAGTAATTAAATTAAAATTATTCTCATTGTCAGAATGAAAAATCTGTTTTAAAATTTAAAACATTTTAAAATATTAAAATTTTTTACATCAAAATTCAATGTAAATTTAATACTAATGACATAAATTATATTTAATGAAAAAAATATATTATTATTATACTTAAAAACAATTAACTAATATAATTTTACCTTATAAATTATATTTATGATAAAATTTGTTTTCAATTAAAATTTAGTGTATTTTTACTATTTATGAAAACATGAAAGTCATCAGAAAAATAATAAAAATTTCTCAAAAGAAAAATTTTATATCCCACTTCAAAATAATTTTTTTGTCAAATATAATATATATTAAAGTGTACAAAACTATATTTAAAATGGGTACGCCATCAAAAGGCTGAAATACTGGATTGTTTGAAAAACACGTCTTTTATCCAAAAAAAATTTAATTTGTTTGTATATCATGTCTAGAAAAGAATATAAGTTGAATTTTTAAAATTATATTGAATATATTATTTACAAAATTAATTAAAAAAATCCATAAAGAGTGATTTTATTACTTTATAAACACACTTAAACTCAGTCTTTCATGAAATGAATTTTATCAAAATAACTAGAAATTGTTTGTAACACAAGCCACGCATAGTGTTGTGAATACCATAAGATAAACCAGTATTTCATATGTCATAATATTATCTTGGTGTATCATAAAAGACAATAAATCAAATTAATTAGAAAATCTATCTCATAAAAATATTGGGCTATTATATTCTACCCCCATTAAAATGAGTTTCACCCTCGAAATCCATCTTGGTTAAAAATGGATTAATATAAGGGACTTTATTTCATAGAAAACTACATCCTAAAAATGAAGACTAAAACTTCCTTTTAAAAAGAAATACTTGTAAAATAATAGTCACCCAATGTAAATCATAATTAGGTCTCTAAATAAGAGAATATAAGTGAAGATTTGGGCATTGAGGAAAAAAGTAAATAATCATAGAGATTGATGAAGATCACTGATCACAAGGAAGTGAGTGATCTAGAGAAGGTTAACAAACAGAAAAATATAATATGAAGAATCATGAAAGAGGCCATTTATATAATGAAAAATGAGGATAATATGACACCCTTTTACACCACGATTAACTTTCCTAATGTTGAACAATTTCCATGTAAAGATATACATAATTGATTTCTGTACAATCTCACCGTTGGTCATGCCTTTAAAAATTTCCACTTCATCTCTTATTCATGGAAATGAAGATGAATTTTTCATTACTGAAGTGTATGGAGATCATGTGATCCATAAATATAATTATAGGTGATTTCATCTATCATTATCATAACAAAAACTTTTTCATAAGCAATCAAATATTCATAAGTCCACCTATGGTGAGATAATACTTTATTCTATCAAACTTCATCTAAATTTTAACTTAAAATTTCCATAAATTTATGTCCTTATAATCCTTTTGAAATATGAAAATCCAAAACATTAGAAATTGGTTTACTAATATCGTCTTATCATTTATCCACCATATATCATAAGGTATCTCTTGTTGGTCACATTAAGAACATGTGAACACCTTCATCATGTAAACTCTTAGTTTAGGGAAATAACCCAAATTTCAATATATCCTTATTGAAAACATGCATGTTTCTTTATTCTAAATATTATTGGATATATTCCTTAAGTCTGAAAATTTTTTTATACCTTTTCCATGATAGAATAACCCATTTGAAAAAAAAATCATAATTTGTTACCAAGAATTATCATCCAATTTACTTATTCATTTCTAATATATCTTTATCCAAACATCATTATCTTAACTTAAGGGATATATTAAGGATTCCATTTAGCTTAATAATATGTTCTCAAAATATATCATCTTAACCTTAAATCACATTTTCAGGTATTATTCACTATTATACATATCCTTTCTTACCCGTAATGAAAAAAATATACTGAAAATAATTATATGTATCATGATTCGTATAATAATTGAATTCTGAAACCTATACACCTCAATCATCCAAATTTATTATTAAACCATCACTTAAGATCCATCATCTTTGTATTTACTAAAATGTGAATCATGTCTTAAGGTTCCTTAACCTTAATATAATGAATATTCTTAGGTTTAATGTAATCAATAATGCTAGAACATCCCATACATTTCACATGTCATTTATAATCTCTTTATCCTCACAAGTATAACCAATACTCATTCCGCCTTAATGATTCTACTTATGAGATTTCTACTTAGTAAATCATTATTGTCAATTCTTATACTTTCCACATCTGAATCATTCAATGTTAACTTCATTTTATATAGTTATGGATATTTACTAAGACTAGAAAGATAAGTGTCGGAAATACATATCTATGATTAAAAACACATAATTAAGTTAAATTAATTATAATGTTTCAATCTATGATAACTTCGGTTTAATCCTAGATTATTCATTATTATCAAAAAAATCTAGCACTATAAAATATACTTAGACTTTTCCTTAGGGACATCCCTCGACATACCTTATAACCATATATAATGATATCACTAAAGTTTTCTAATCCTAGATTCCAGTTATGAATTAATCTTCTCTCTGATACCAACTGTAAAGACCTAATGCTTGATGTACAGGTATATTACATTAATTTTAAGAAATAATTAATACATGACACAGATAGATGCCCAAGGACCATATAATTTTACTATATTTGGAAACTGGGAACAAATTTTGCTAACTTTGTGAAATATCTTCAACATCTCCCATAATGATCTTCCCCATTAGTTGTCCTACCTAAAACCATTATTTATGTATAGGGAAATGAAATCATATGAAAAGGGTTAGATCGAATACTCAGTAAGGGTAAATATGAAAAATATAAAACAAAGCCTAAATATAATAATGTAGAAAACATGAACATAACCATTAAAAATCATACAATGTATAAAAAATATCAAAATCCTGGGTCAAGAAATAAATATTGGTTGTAAATAATGCATAAATCATAAAGGAACAAGATCCATGGGAAAATTACATTGGCATAAAACATGGAATTGTACATAACACATAAGCATATAAAATCATTTCTATATTAGCCAAGGATCATTACCAAGATAATCATAGTGGAAAAAGTCAATTAGTGAACTATGTTTACTTTTCATTCTATCCCCATATTACTGAACTATATTTACTTCTTTGTCTTAGGCCTATATTAATAAACAATATTTACTTATCTTTCCAACCCAATATTAAAAAACCATATTTAATTACCATTCCATTCATTTAAATATCATGGGATATAAATCTTTACCCAATTTATTGGATGAAGATATAGGTCCCACCCTTCTCATAATGAAATCATTCTAACATTTTCCATAATAATATAAACAATTCATCATAATATAACAAAATGAATAAAATTGGTTTCCTAGAAATCATTCCTTTATAACATAATCCATGTAAAATAGATTTAATAAATATAATTTTATAATAAACATAATAAAAAATAATAATAATACATATATTACACTTGAAAAAACTCCTTAATCTAAGATGGAAAATAAATTTGATAAAACAAATGAAATTAATTCTTGAGGAAAATGTCCTCTCTTATTCAAAAATGTTTTCTTTTTTGAAAACAGCAAAAACTTTTAAGGGAAAATAATATCTTTGAAAATAACCTTGATTTTCATAATATAGTGTTCATATAAATAAGGTTTTATGAAATTGTAAAAACTCATTCATGTCAGATAAGTAAAAAAATATTCTTTTTATAATTTTTATAGAAATGTCAAAAGTACCTCATATGGAAAATGAAATAATGATTCCTTCAAAACCATACTGTAAAAGTAAAAAATGGGTAAAAATAACTATAAAAATCTATTGTATGATAACAAACATTTTATGAAAACATTTTTAGATAACATGGACATAGATTATAAATATACCACTATAAATAATTATGTATAATTAATCTCTGATAATGATGATATTTTGAAATTATCCCTTAACAATTTATAATCAGTAAAATTTACATGCCACATAAAATAAAGATAATTACATTCATTTTAAAATATCATAAATTTTATAATAAGAATCAATAAAACATCCATGGGAAGAATAATCACCACAAAAAAAATTGGTGGTGTATAAGACATATATCCTAAATAAATAAAAGTGAGACAAAATAGTCCCTTTCCTTAGGTATGATTTTATTTGTACGTATCAAAAAATCCTATACAATTGTTTAAATAATTACATTAACTTATTAAAAAAACATATTTATATTCATGATATCATATGTGATCATATTAACACCTATTTCATAATATTTCATTATTACCTTCTTTTGGTGTTAACTTCTTTATTTTCTCTTCCATGTTTTTTCATATAAGTACCAATTCTTGTAAATAATATATATTTAAATTATTTAAATTATTATATTGAGGTAATATATATCATATTTATTCATTATATACATTTATATAATAATGCATGAATGGTGGACATGGATATGAATCACATCACGTCATAGTGACGGTGGGTTGTACGTACTCGCAAGAAACAATATCATTCCAATAATTGTGAAATGGTGTGGATGTGAATGGTATATAATTTGTTTTAGAACCAATATCATGTTAAAATAATTGTATAAGGTTATTATTTCCATCATTATATCAATCTATGTAATATGGTGGTGAAAAACAGATTACACCATGGTGTGGAGAAAGTAAGTCGTACATACGAACATGTGGTGATTTCATTTTTCATACGATGGGTAGAAGTTTATATAAGGTTGTTATATAAACATAATAAAATCTCAGTATATAAGTGATTCTGGAGTTATTACTTAATAATATAAACAACAAAGTAATAGGATGTAGAAGAATAAATGATTTGAAATAATCGGTAGAGGAGATTACCTCTTCTTCGACGAGATCCTTCTAAATCTCTTCTTAAAGGCACTAAAGATTGTCTTTTAAGAAGTCCAGTTCCTATAGAGTTTAAATAGTGAAGTGGATAAGAAAATGGGTAGGGTATGGATGAAATTTAAGGCTCAAAATGATGTAAAGTGGTCAGGGAGGAGGTGCCTTTTTAAAATTAAGGTGAGGGGATCTTTTGGAAACTCAAACATATTAATTTATAATAAAATAAAAAATGAATATAAAAACATAAAAATGTAATATTTTAGATTTTAGATGATTTAACGACATAATATCAGAAACAAATAAATTTTAGACAAGTTTTCATCTCAATTTGAACTTTATCCTTTAAATTAACCCCTAGTTATTATATATTAATTTTAATGAAGGTAACAAATGTTTCAATATAAAAATAGTGTAATTTTTACTTATTTATTGCCAATAAGAACATAAATGAAAAATGGAGAATATTTTAGGGCATGCAGTAATTATTTTACATTTTTAATTATTTATAATGATTTGTTAATAATTTATTTAAAAATTATTTTGACAAAAAACAAATAGTGTCAATTTTGACACTATTCATTTCTAGATTTTTAAACATATCAAGTTGAGATGTTATTCTAGAATAAAATATTTTATTATATCTCTATGGGGTCAAGGTCATCAAAAGAATTCATTTAATATATTAATTATCCATTATAAAATTTATTTTAATATCTTTAATCTCATTAATTTGATATATCCAATAATAAAAAAATCACTACATTAGTTTTGTGTAATTATTTAATATACTTATTTTTCAATAAAAATAAAAATTAAAATTCAATGATGAATATAAATTTTTTATATTTCTTAGGAATAAATATAGTTGAAAATAAATTCTATAAAATCAAACATTAAAAATATTATATTTTTTAAAACATGAAGGTGGCAACTTTAACATCACATTAAATAAAATATTATAACTATCATAATATTTTCCATATGTCTCAAAATTATCTATAACTCAACCCTTAGATTATTATGGTTGGTATATAATCTTAAAATTATATTTTTTCTTGTTTCATTGTCTTTTAATCATTATTATCATTTTAATTAATTTTTTGATTGATTTTTCAACAATTAAATAATTTATGCATCTCCATTGTATAAGAATTTAAGGTAATTATTTAATTTAGAATAATTATAAATATATTACCATGATGTGTATATTTCATTTGATTTATTAAGACTATATATTATTTAATTTATCTCATATTTATCACAATAGTAAAATTATTCTACTTATAAGAGATAAGAGGTTGACATGTTGTCACTGTCATTTATTTTAATAATATAAATATAATTTTCATGAACCCGAGTCCATAAAATGATTAAATTATGATACTTATGTTTTAAGGGTAAATTTTTTATTTTTTATGGTTTTCGTTTAATTTTATTGTCCTTATCATTTTATTTGTTACTAAAATTTACCTGATTGAACTTTTACCATGATAAATAAAAATTAACAAAACTACAAATCATAAAATCCATAAAAAACAAAAGGTAACAATTTAAATAATTTATACCCAATTATTAATTATATTTAATCCTTTTTTAAAATTTTGATACACAGTAGTTATATTAATTAAGATAAAATTATTCCTATTATCGGAATGAAAAACAGGGTTTAAAAGTTAAAAAATTGCAAGAAATTGATATGTTTTTACACCAAAATTCTATTTAAAATTAATTTCAATGAAATAAATTAAACTTAATGATAAAAATTAATTCCATTTATACATAAAAATTATTATATAATATAACTTAACCATATAAATTTTATAAATGTATAAATTTGTTTTCAATTGAAATTTATTGTATTTTTACTATTTATCCAAACTTGAAAGTTATCAAAAAAAAATATAAAAAGTTAATAAAAAGTATAATATTATATCCCAATTATAAATAAAAATTTTATTTTGATAAATATAATATCAAAATGTGTGAAAAAATATATTTAATATGGGTGCACCATCAAATGGAAGAAAAACTACATTTTTTGAAATTTTTTTTTAATATCTAAAAATTGATATATTCTTATATCATGTCTAGAAAACATATAAGATTAATTTAAAAGATTATATTGAATATATTACACATATATTTCATTAATAAAATCCATGAATAGTGATTTGATTATTTTGTAGACTCGCTTAAGCATAGTCTTGCGTGAAATGAATTTTATAAAAATAACTAGAAATTGTTTATGACACAAGATAAAAGTAGTTATCATATACTGTAAGCTAAACCAATGTTGGTATAACATATGATTATCTTTGTGTATCATAGAACACAATACATCAAAGAAATTAAAAAATTTATCTCATAAAAATATAAAGACGTTACAATACTGTACCAAAAATAAGATACAATGAAATATTTCACAGTCTTTAGAAGTCTATTTTTTTAAATCGAGGGAAGCAAACTTGGATATTTTGATGAAAATTTGAAAATAGAGCCTTTATGGTATATTTATCTAATTAAAATGGATATAGATTCTTGAAGATGAGGTTGTATAATTGTTTTGAGTGTTTGGAGGTAAAAAATGATAAAAATATTCGAAAAAATGTAATTAGATTCAAGAAGACTGCGATTTTACTAAAAAAAATGCATATATTTCTTGAATAATGGTAAATAGGATGCTTAAAATTGAAAATAATGAGTTTATGCAAATTTATACTATTACAGTGAGGATTAAAAAAGTTATAGTAGATATATAAATTTATTTCAAAGTTTAAAGAAACATGTTGATGCCAGAAGAAATGGGTTTTCCTGTGATGCTCCATTATATAGGTATTGTAAACATGATTATTTTTTGAGAAAAAAAGGGGTTTATAGAAGGCATTTTTGATAGAAACTTATACTTTATGAATCATGACTCTGACATAGTAATAGTTATTTCATATGTGGATTTCATAATTTTTGACATTAATAATAAATTTTTCTATGGGGAATTCAAAAAATATATATAGAAGAGATTTTAAATGTCTTTGAGGGAAAAAATAAACCATTTTATAGGAATATAAGTTGAGAAAAACTCAAAATATATATTTAAATCATAAGAAAAAAAATATGTGAGACAATTATTGAGAAATTTAGGATGTAATATTTTTAAGAGGTATCTACACCAGTATAACTTGGAAAAAAGTTGAGAAAAGGTGAATAAGTAAACAATGATGATCGTAAGAAATTTAGAAGTATTATTGGTGGCCTTTTTATCTTAAAATATATATACTAGTCATTGAATATGTGATGACTCTTTATCCATGGTACTAAAGAGTAAAAATGGAGTCACACATTATCTTAATTAAAATAATTATGAGATATATAAAATGAAAAATGTTTTATATTTATCTTTATATATGTATTGAAAATCTTTAATTTCTTGGTTATATTGATGAAAATTGGGATGGTTACTATACATATCATTGAAACTCATCACAGGGTGTGTTATTTATTGGTGATGGTTTTGATAGATAATAAAGTTATAAGAAGATCTCATTGACCCTGGGAACATATGGATTTGAGTATGTTATGGTCACTCATGTAGTTACATAGGATTTATGGATATTGGATCAACTTGTTGATTAATGGGTTTATGTTTAGAAATCATTAAATATTATTTATTATAGTTACTGTATTATTTATCTCTCGAAAAATATTATTCAACACACTTATTCTAAAGAAATTTACATTCGATACCTCTTTATTAAAGATAAGGATGATTCATATGAAATTAATATTTTATTTATTTTTTAAAAGATAAATATTGATGATATATTTACTAAAGTTATTCTACATGAGATGTTTTTTGTTGTTAAGGATTAAATTATAAGTTCACTATTCTCAGAACACTTGAGATTTTATTTCTTTGACACCCCTATACTCTTTGGATTATGTTATAAGGGGGGATTAGTCGATGATAGAGGGGAGTGTAAGTGAAAGGGGTATGAGTTTGAGAAGTAGAGTAATTTGAATCACTTGACCTAAACATTCTTGTCACTAAGGGATTAAAATATTTTAAAACACTATATTATCCTATAATATGGTGTCCAATTACATATCAATGAGATTATTTGTGTTTTGATGATTCATTTGTTGAGGCATGATTATTTATGGGGCTTTATATTATTATTAATAAATACAATGGTGTATATTGAATAACCCTCATGATTTATGGATTTATTTCAGTATGGTTGAATATACCATGGATATTGGTTATTATTTTGTAGTTGTATTTATTTAAAACCATCTATTTAGGTGATCACTAATCCAGATTGTGGTTGATTTTTTTGTATAGATTATATGTCATTTAAGTTGATTTCATGATTCTAACAAGGGTTTTTGAGGTTGTAATTATGTCGACTTCAAAGTCTCTAGGTTCATTTGATATAAATCTTGAAATTTCTTTGTTTATATAGTTGAAGATCTGAAGTCTAGAATCACATAGTCAAATAATGTAGGTGAATTCACACTATAATATTTTTGGATAGACCCATATACCTTAGTGTACCACATAGAATAATATGTAAAGTGTATATTCATGTAGTAAAATCATGTATGTAGGAATTTTTGATATATTACCGTAGCTGAACTTCCCATGTAGGCAATTGAAATTTATCTGAATTTACTCATTTAGGCCACTTTTGTTACATTGGTAACTCCACATATCCAATCAAACATCATATGTTAATAGGGAATCAAATATATGACATTTTCCCTTTAATACATTTTTATATTCTCATATCCACATATTAAATTTATAGTTTCACATATCTAAATGATATTCCACATACATGCTTGGTTAAATTATTTTGAATTTTATGATTTTGATATCTGATGTGAATATTAAATCAAATTTTTTTTACTATAATATTCATAAAACTAATTTTATGATTGATAATGTGATCATGAAGTAATATATTATTGAAGTAGAGATACACATAGCAAGAAGGCGGCCGATGTGGTAATATTGAGCATTTATAAAACATCTGAGAATTTCAAATTGTTTTTAGAAGAAGATTTTATGTATGCTTAGATTATGTGATATTTTTATTATCTTTGTAGGAATGAAGACCGAAGTCTATAAAGAATTTAAAAAAGTAGGTGAGTATGTAGATATTTATATATATCTTGTAAAAATTGAATCTCGTGTCTTCAAGAGTTTGAAAAAGAAATATTTGATCAGGATTTTATAGTGAAAAAATGAGGAATTATGTGTGAAACACCATTTGGATATTATGTAGAGAATTTTAAGTTGGGTATATAAGTAAGAAGAAGAATTTTAAGATGAAGTAAGATATTTAGGAGTAAAAAAATAATGAATCTTGTGATTTTAGGGGATTATTTTGAGTCTAATGATGTTTTTGGAATACAATTCAAGTTTGAACTGTGGGAGATTCCTTCTTTCTTATTTAATAGGTTTTTATTAGCTTATAAAAATATATTGTTTCTAAATAAACCTTGTTTATCTGGTGATATTATTAATATTTTATTCATATTATTTTATTATAGAGAAAAGATCTGATGTTGGGACTCCTGAAAATTATGTTGTGGTGATACTTGAATTATTTTAATTGAAATTCACTTGTGTTTATAATGATGATTATTCATGTTCGGGGAGGTACTAGTAATATAAAGGACCAGGATTCAACACTAGATTTGTACATTTTAATGATTATGTGTTCCTTCTTCTTTTATTCTATCCATGATCATGTTAGGCTGATATATTTATGTTTTTAATGGATCATAATATAAAAAGTCACATCAATTTATTTATATTTATAAGGAAATTGTTAAAACTATCCTCCACTAATTTAACCCCCTTTTCAGTGCAAGTTATACATCCTTAAATAAACATCAGATGGAAGGGTAATTGAAATATCATACTATTAAAATATTAACATTTCAAAATACTAGTGATAATACTTTCATTATATTTATATATTTAGATTAAGTTTGGGGAGGTTGGGTGAAAAGGATATAGAAAATAAATTCAGGGAGTCGATAATACTCATGTTGGAATTATGATCTCTCTTTTGAAAAATCTATTGTTAATATTTGACGTCGGATAACTTCTTATATTAAGAGGCCTGTGAACATGGAAAAGGCTTCTAGGAGAAGTAAAAGGGGACGAGTTTCAAGAAGAATTAAAATTTTATTGTATATGAAAAAAGGGTTGGAGGAAACATCCTTTTATTCGTGATTATATTGGAATTTTCAACACCCCATGATTTTATGAAATATTTTTTTTCAAATCCATTTAATTTATTTGATCACTTGCATTACCGGAAGCCCTGATTTTAAAGAACATTGATATACTATTTAAATTATTATTTAAACATGATCATTATAATCTAGAAAATATAATTGGAGGTATGAATTTGAATTAAAAAAATATGAAAATTAATTTTAATGGTTATAGATAAATAATATATATTTATAAATAAATACTTAATTTTTTTTGTAAACTCTTTATTTTTTCAAATCGACTTATTCTCAAAAAATGATTTTTATTGATTTTTGTGAACCAAAAATAAAAAAAAATATTTTCAATTTTAGTTTTTTCAAATAAATACTATCATAATTTTTTGAATCAACTTTTCAAAATTATATTAGGGTAATTTGTTTTACGAAAATATTAATTTTTCGATGAATAGTGAAAAATATTGCAGTTTTTGAAAACAATATTTTATTTTAAAGAAATAATGAGGATAAATTTTGTTTAAAAATGGTGTTAATAGTTAAATTATCTCAGTTATATTATAATTAATCCATTTTAGGTCATTTTAATCAATTCTATGTGAATCTTTTTTATAAAAGCAATTTAAATTCTTTAATATTTTCTCTTTGTAAAACCGTTTTTCCATGGTGTCTCTGGGGTTTATATTAAATTAAATTGTTCCACTTCTAAAGATTGAATTTTTAAAAAATTATTCCATATTTACCCTCATAATAACTAATATTAGATAATAATTTCAGCTTATACTTTTTTTACATAATGAATAGTAAAAATGGTAAAAATTAATTACCTTTGTCAAGGTTAAACGTGTTTATGAGGGTTTAAACTAAACATTTAATGGTTTAAATAACTATAAAATTATCCAATTACTATTTTATAGACATATTTAGAGGTTATATCTTACATTTTTGTATAATTACATGTTTATTATGATTTTGGAATGTGAAAAACCTGTGTATTTCTTTTTCTTCTAAAAAATTCCCATCGCGTCCTCTCCTGTACTTATAAAAGGACACCCCTTAGATTTCCAATTCACTATCCAAAAGCCATTTGTTTTTTAAAATACCTACCCTAATTCATTCATTAATTCAATTATCACTTCTTAGAGGCCTTAGTTTTTCATGAAACCCTCCTAATATGGAATTATGTGTAAACCTAAAGAGGTTATCCAAAGAAGAGGTTTGATTCTTGAACCCACACTTTTTCTTTTATTTCTTATTTAAACACAATAAAATATCAATAATATATGATTATATTATTGTAAAATTATACAAAATATATTTATATGTTATTATTTTAATTTAATAACCAATATACATTATCAATTCCATAAAATGGGAAATAAATCAATCATTCCTTTATACGATGGACTGCAGCCTAGAGAATTGATCTTTTTCATTTTACATCATAGGATCTCATGATTGGATATGATTATGAATTTAATATATTCATAGGAAATTTATGAAATTAATTTAATTATGGAATTATTTCAATACATATATTTTCTTACTTTTCATTTCATGGGAATATGATAACGTCACCTGTGTGTATGGTGGACTACCACTTAGAAAAGTGATGTGATTCATTTATCACTAACACTTTAAATGGAAAGTAATAAGGATGAATTGAATGAATATATGTTAAATATATAAAATAACAATTAATCTATAAAGTAGATACATTATTTAACATCCTTTAAATCAACCGATTAAGAGAATATAAATAACATTCATGCGTATGTATGACCCACCGTCTATATAGATAATGTAATTCATTTATATATATCCAAATTTCATAGAACACTATAAATAAATTTATAATGAATATATATTATAATTTTTTTCCATTTTTAACATTATGGATATGATGGTACCATAATAAAAGTAAATCAACAGAAATTAATGAGCCAAAACAAACATGGAAAAATAAAGCGATTACCATACGAAAAGAGTGATCTTAACAAAGAATTATTGATAAATAGGTCGTAAAAGTATATAAGTAATTGTATGTGGAATTATATATACATTAATAATAATTTATTATTTTCATAATAAACATATATTTGTTATAAAAGAGGTTCAAAGAGGTATGAATGACATCAGACTTGGGGTTAGGGTTTGTCATCTCACCTTTACTTTTGTAAGACATATACCATATCCACCACTTATTTAAATAATGTGGTGTATAAAATTACCATAATAAATGATATATAATAAAACCATTTATATTTTTGTTATCTAAAGATTTATTTTATTTCTCTCATGGGGGTTATGATTCAAATGTTATCAAAATGGTAGGGGATTATGTGTTTTAAGGAAAATTAGTTTTATTTCCCTCTTCAGTCGAAAACCCATTTTCTTCTACATCATTGATTTAAGAAAATATTTAAAAAAACGTTATTAAAATTTAATAAATGATTTTATTAAAGTAAATTTTACATATTTATTAATGTTTAAAAAGTTATTTTAAATCAACCATCTTATCATTTTCCAAATGAGGTACATTTTTTCTTTTGTAAAAAATGTGAAAATAATATTTGTTTTCACATGTATAGAATGAATTATATTTTCAATCATAAGGACCATAAATTTTTTGATGATTTATTTATAATTTTACATGTTTGTTTTTAAATAAATTAATTTTCATCATATTCTATATACCATTTTGTTTTATATAGCAGTTTTCAATACAAAAATGTTATTTTTCTCAATTTCATGAAGGACTTTTTCATGAAATTTTTATTCATCAATAAAAAAATTATAGTTTAGATATGATACAATAGGGATATGGTGTAATTTCACCATACCATTTTTTGGGATGGTTTAAAATTAGTTTTAATGTGGATGTATAATTTTGATAATATTTTCCATATTATTCATCAGTTTTTATAATTATGTTTTTTGATTGTGGAAAGTATTAAATATTTTTATTCTTGTTAGAAAATATAAATTTTTCTATTAATTATGTCTATTCATTTTCATATCAGGATGGAATTAGACTTATTAAGTGATGGTTGTGTCCCTATTATCAAATTTCCCCTTGATGCATTGGTAGCTCTCATGAGATAAATTATCTTGGGTATTTGGCTGAGGCCTTACTCATTTATGTAATACATCTTTACATGAGTTTTTGATAGTAATAATTCCTAAAAAAATTCCTTGATTGATTTTTTATGTTGTTTGTAATTATGCATACCCTTATTATGGGATTAGTTATTGATGTACATGTGATTACATGATTTTTTATAATAACCATGGAAAAGTTCCAAGGTCATGTGATTATGTTTATGGTTTTATTTGATCATCATTTATTCCTTCCATATTATGATCAATTTATTGTTTAAATGGATTTTTTTCATCAATTTACTATTATATATTAATTATTACATTTTAATTAATGATAGAATTATAGAATTAAATGTCTCTTCTTTTACTTTTACATTCCTTTTGTTTTAGAAATAACAGACTCATTCTTAAATATAAAATATCAAACACTTTTGTGTCTAAAGTATATTTAAAATGTTTTTTGTAGAAAACATATATCTTTACCGTATGTTAAAATAGTTTTAATGTATTCAAAAATTTACATCAGAATTAACGAAATGAGAATGAATCAGATTATGTTCAGATTCACCTTATCAAACCGGTTTAATGTTTTTGTCATATATTCATACTAACAAATGTTTTATTAGATTAAACAATAGAAATAATACCATCAGATTCAAACTCATAATGAAAATATTAATGGTATTATATAAATAAAACCATCATATTGAATTCTGGTTGAATGATGAATATAAAAACCATTTTATCATAATGGAACATTTTACTTTTAACACTGTATTGCGAAAATTATTTCATGTATTATGTTATATGTGTTAATAAAAAAGATGTCATGGTTTTATTTAGAATAAAACCATTCAACTTCTAGGTGTCCAGGTTCTCATAGAAATATTGGAAGAAATATGACTATTGGAGATCAAGATAATAGCTGGGAGGTATGTCTATAAATACCTAATCAATCAGTGTATGATAGACATCACTTTTTTCATGTGTGTGTGTGATGTGATTTTTCTCTCATTTTTCTAATGTATAATATCATGAATAGTATGTTCCTAGTCATTTTTGTTTTCTCTATGGATAGTATCTTTATTAATGAAAAAATTTCAGGTTTTCTCTTTAATAATGTTTTGTATTTCTTTGTGCGACTTTGGTTTTTGTGAGTATGATTGAGGACTTCTGAGTATTGGAAGACAAAATCCAACCAGCTTAATCATGTTCTTGGGGAGATAACAAGAATGAATTTGATCCATTAGATCTAGGAATTCTATTAATATGAATATAGGGAAGTCGATAACCATCATGATTAAGGTATTTTCATGATATCAAGAAGGAAACTGATCATTGTATCATGGGATTTCCCAGGTGTAGGTGATACATACATTCTTGAAAGTATGAATCAAGGGAACTTTATCTAAATTTATTGTATACCCATCTATTTAGGTTAAAACAATTCTATTTTATTTCTTGTTTCTTTACAAGTAATTTATATTCTGCTTCATATAAATAGAAATTGATATTTTATATTTATATTTGTATTTGTATTTAGTTTATTTCCATAAAAATAATTGTGAATCATTTGTTTTACTCTAAATATGATTCTATAAAATTTAATATATAATTACCATTTACTGTATTACTATGAAAAATCATAACAGTTGTGATTATGATTCTTTACACCACATATTGAAGACAATTCAATTTAGTAGAATCAAACCTATGGAATATGTTCCTAAATAAACATTATTATGATATTCATTTCATCAGAACATATGGCCTAGTATGATTACAATTTTAATACACAAGAGATTTTTCAAATAGGATTTGTTTTATTCTATTTAACAATATTTCTCTAATTTTTAAAAAAGATGTTTTAAAACTTATGGTTCACCCCTCTTGTATTTATCCATCAACATATACATTTTGATCATACAATTTGTATCAGAGCCAAGTATCTTCAATATTGATACATACATTTGGAATCAGAAGTGGAATTCAATTCTAATTCTTACTACCTTTTACTTATTTTATTTTTCATGCTAATAATAAAGTTTTTGTTTGTAATACATGTTAAACTAGTGTGTTTGTGTGAAAGTAATTTTAATATTTTGTTAAATATGAAAGGGTAAAATGTTTGTTCTATAGATAATATCAATCCCTACAGAATACTAGTTTTCAATGGTAATGATTATGAATATAGGAGGGATAGAATGCAGACCTTTTTGATCAACATAGGAGTTGAATGTTTTGTTATGATGAATAGTGGTTATAAAATTCCTGATAAAGAAGTCAAAACTTTTATCAATCAAGAAAAGAAAGAATAGCAATTGAATTATAAGGTAAGGAATACCTTGTAATGTTCTATGAAAATAAATTTATATAATCAAATTTATCTTTATGAAGCAGCTAATAGTATTTAGAAGAAGTTAGATATTACTAATTTTGGAACATCAAAAGTTATTAAAACCAGAAGAGCTACACTGAGAGCTAATTTACAAGGATTTGAATTTCCTTATGGTAAAGCGATTGTTAAGGTAAAACATAGGTTTATAGAAATATTTAATAGCTTTGAAGCTAAGGTTGAAAAAGGATTAGGGGATGAAATCCTTATTGAAAATATTATTGACATCATTCTTAATGAGTGGGAGTTGAAGAGAACTACTGTTGATGAATCTAGAAAGATTAAAAATGTTACTCTTGATGATTTATTTGGAACTCTTTTACAATATGATAATAAATTGATAAGAGATGTTGAGAAAGGTAAAAATAATAATGGTAGAGTTTCTTTTACTTCTACTTCAAATATGATAAACTATTATCCTCTTGAGAAGGTTGTTAATTTATTAATGAAAATGGTTGTTGTTCAATATGATTCAAGTGATTCTAAACATTATTCAAATGAGCAAGCTAATGTTTCTTGAAGAATGAATGATATTTTTGGATAAAAGGATTCTCGAAATCATTACAATTATATTAATAAGGACATAAATTATAAGGATGATTCCAATGTCACATGTTATGAATGAAAAGACTTGGACATATCCATCCTAACTATCAAAAGATGATAAGAAAAGACTAGAAAAAATGTAATTCTGATAGGAACAAAATAATGTTTTAAAAGTTTAACAAGAATGAATTTTTTAAATCTAATGGCTCAAAGAGAGATAATGGAAGAGACTCTTCATTATATTCTTATAATAATGAAAATACTAGACATAAGAATATTATCCCCTTTGCTGGGATACCTTTTGAAAGTCAATGACTTATGGATAAGATACACACATATGATTCCTCAAAAAACATTTCTTTTAATGAAAACTATACTTATGATAAAAATTATACTTCTTCTGATGAAGAAACTTCCTTATCCAGTGGTTTTAAAACTTTTTCTTTATATTATTAAGTATCTAGATTTTATAAATTTCTTGAAAATGGAAATTTTAAATTACCTAAGAAACATGATTAAGAAAATGCTAGAATAAATATTTTTTATAAATAAAGTATCATATCCATGAAAATTTCTTGATAAAAAATATTTTCAAATTGATTATATTTCTAAAAACAATGAAAACTCAATTCTCAAAAATAAAATATTTATAATGATTTTTAAAATTTATTTCTAATAATTATTTTTGTGAAAAAAAACTCTCTTTTGAAATTAGAAATTTTAAGGATAAGAATTTATTTATAAAACTAAAGTCTGAAATTTTTTCACTAAAGAAACTTTTATAAAACATTAATAATGGTAAATAAAGTTTTGATAAAATGTTTAAATAAATCTATTCACATGGTACTCATACATGAATGGGAAATACTCATAGAAAGCATATTTTTATTGAAAATTTCTTTATTCTTGAAAATGCCCCATTTTTCAAAAATTGTCAAATTAGAAGACATTAGAAAATGAATTGTGCACTTAATAAAAATAAATCTATAGGTTTCCAAAAATTATATGTTTATAAAAAATATGGATTCTTAAAATCTTATTAACAAACATTTACAAACCCCAAAAAATTTGTTCTTTTAAAACCAAGTTGTTTTTTTCCAGAAAACAGATGAAGTAACCAAAATAAGAATACCTAGTGCATGGATATTGGTTGCTCCCAGCATATGAGTAGTTCAAAAATATTTCATTGAATGTATTATCAAAATGAAAGGTGGAAGAGTTAATTTCAGAGATAATTCTCATGGAAATATTGTTGGTATATGTAATGTGGTTCTTCTTCGAAAATATTTAATTTCAAATGTTTTATTTGTAAAATATTTTTATGAACAACCTTATAATAACATGTTAATTATGTGATGAAGGTTAACTTGATAATTTTAGGAATTATTAATTTATTTTACACAATTCTAAAGATGAATAAATTATTTCCTTCCATAAACATGATAATTATTATACAATAAACATAGAAGACCTTAGAAGAAATGACTTACCCTGTGTTAGTGAAATGGGAGATGAATCATTGTTATGGAATTAAAGGTTCGGACACTATAACCTTAGAACTTTTGTAAATAGACTAATAAAATACTTGTTAACTACATATGAGGGCTTAGATTTGATTCTTCAATAGTCTATGACCCTTGAAATTATGGTATAGAAACATAAGTCTAGATTCAAATCTGATGTTGAAGACTTAACTTCTAATGCTTTATAGTTTGTACACATGGGTCATTTTAGTTTTACACAAATTGGATGTATTGGTGTAAATTACTCTTTATTTTTTTAGATGATGGTTAAACAAGATATACATAGGTATATTTTCTATAAAATAAATATGAAGCCTTTTTTATTTTTAAAACTTTTGTTGCCAATGTTAAAAAAGAGAAAAACCTTTCCTTGATATCTATTCAGAGTGATCATGGTGGAGAATATGTAAATTCTAATTTTGAAACATTTTTTAGTAACAAAAGAATTAATCATAACTTTTCATCTGATAGAAATCCCCAGAAAAATGGTTTTTTAAAATGAGAAATCATATTCTTCAAGAAATAATAAGAACCATGTTGAGTAAATAATTAAATATTAAACATTTTTGGGCTGAAGATGTTAATACTACTTTCTATACTATAAATCAAGTTTTAATTTTACCCTATATTAATAAAACCCCTTATGAATTATGGAAATTATGAAAACCAAAATATTCATACTTCAATATTTTTGCATCAAAAGTATTCATCTTGAATACAAAAGAAAAATTACATAAATTCTCAACCAAATATGATGAAGGTTTATTCTTAGGCTGTTTCCCAATATCTAAGGATTATAAATTGTTTTATAAAAACTCTTCTACTATTTAGGATATAGTAAATTTCAAATTTGATGAAATTTATCCTTTTATTTTTTGATAAACCAATAATACATCTTCCGTTTTTTACAAAACTGAATTTCAACCGTTGATAGAAGATTATTCTAATAAGGAAGACACTCAATAAATTTATTTCAAAGTATTTACCCAATAATAACTTGTACATTATGTAGTTTAATAGGTTTTCCAATACATAGGTCAGTTTTTTCTTAGGAGTCATCCTAGTTATAGTATCATTGCTAATGTGAATCTAATAGTAAGTAGTAAAAGATTCTTAAGAAATGAAGTTGAGCATTTATCATTTCATTCAAAATCAGAACCTAAAAATAATGATGAAGCTTTAGGTGATGAATATTGGACTAAGGAAATTAAATATGATCAAAATTAATTCAAAATTAATAAATTCTAGACCTTAGTTGAAAGTCATAAAAAAACCTCCATAATTGGTGTGAATTTTTTTTAAAAAAAATGTGATGAAAATGGAATAATCATTAGAAATAAATAAATACTTGTTACTGAAGGTTATAATCAACAAGAAGGAATATAATATGAATAAACATAACATCAGTATCTAAAATTGAATATATTCATATTCTATTAGCCGTTTCAGCATTATTTAATTTAAATATTTTTCAAATGGATGTGAAGTGTGATTTTCTTAATGGTTATGTAAAAGAGAAAGTTTATTTTCTACAACCATATAGTTTTAAAGATAGAAATGATCTCGAATAAATTTATAAACATTCCAAAGCTGTATATGGACATAAAAAATCCTTTATAACTTGGTATGATAGATGAATATGATTTTTGTTACAAAAAAATTATATTAATGGAACTGCTGATCTAAATTATTTTATAAATAAAGAAAATAGAAATAATATGAATGTTCAAAATTATGTTGTTAAAATTATATTCAGATAAACTAAAAAATATTTATTAGATTATTTTGTGAATATTATGAAATATAAGTTTGGAATGATTATGATGGGTGAGTAATAAATTTCTCTTGGTTTTCAAATTTTTAAAATACTAGAAGGTACTAATATATCTCAACATAAGTATATCAAATATCTTTTTAAAATGTATGGATATGACAACACTAAAAGTATTAGTACTCCCACCAGTTCCTCAAATACAAGTTATCATGATGGAACTTGTAAACCTGTTGATCAAACAACTTTTAGAGGTATGATTATGAGTATAATATACTTGATAGGTAGTCACACAGATTAAATGTATCTAGTATACTTATGTGTAAGGTATCAAGAAAATTAATATAAATATCATTTAAAAGTAGTAAAATGATTTTATTTTATTTGAAGTAAACTATAGATTAAGGAATTTTCTATTATTTGAAATGATATTGAACTAAAAAGATTATTGGATGGTGAATTTGGAGGTTGTATACTGGATAAGAAATGTATATCTGGAACATGTTATTTCTTAGAAGATTCATCAGTTTCTTTGTCTTGTAAGAAATAACAATCAGTATCACTTTCCACTATTGAAGCTGAATATGTGGAAGATGGAAATTATTGCAGTCAATTATAGTGGATAAAACAAACAATCAATAACTATGGAATTAGTTTTACTAAAACTCAAGTACTATGTGATAACAGTAGAGACATTTATTTAAGTAATATATCTTCAAACCACTCTCATGAATAACACATAGATATTAGGCATCATGTTCTTAATGATCAAACACAACAAGGAGATCATTTTACAAATAATCAAAACACAATAAAAACATCTTGATAGCTTTACAAAAAAATTACATTCCAATATATTTGAATACATTAAACAAAAGTTAGGAATGCTCACTATAATGAAATCATTCATATCTACTTATTTTTTAAAACATCTCCCTATATTAAGATACTCATTTTCATAGGGGGAGTAAATATATTTTCTTTCTATAAATTTTTGTAGTCTTTTAAAATTTCAGTTTTTTAATTTTTTTCTTCAAGAATTATTCTTTATGTTTTCAGGGGTTGAATTTATTTTGTAATAGGATTTAAAAATTTATATTTTGAAATTTATCGAATTCAGAAAACTAATTTTATTCAAATTTTTAGTCTAATTTTGAATATAAATCAGATTTTAAATATTAATCAGCTATATGTTTTTTAACTGGAATTGAAAATTTTTCATATTTGAAAATTAAATTGGTTTTTGAAAGTTTTAAAACTAATTTTTTAATAGAATTTAGATAATTCATTGTTTTCTAATTACCTATTGAAAATTTATTATAATAATTTTTTTGTAATATATTTTGTTATAAAACAAAAAATTGAAGATTATCATATCTACATTTTCATTCTAAAAGGTATATATTTTTCTTTTATAATTTAAACACCTTTCCATAATAGTTAGTGTTTTTCTTGTTTGTTTTTATTCTAAATATTTTGTTTACAATTATTAATATTTTCAAAATAATATTCACCAAATATGATAACAATTTTTATAAAACCTCAAGAGTTTATATTTTTAAGAAAAATTTACGTCAGATATAATATCAACCATCACTTCTAAGATATTTAATGTTGGTCATTAGATCTAATTAAAATTTGAATTGTTAGTTAAATGTTCTTATAAAAAGGGTACCCCCTCTCTAATCCCATATCGCTATTCCCAAATTTTATCAACAAAGTTTAGCTTCCTGTAAATTTACAAATATGTTTTTTCCATGACCAAAACCTCAGTCTCAAGCCTAAATATAATCGATACAACAAAAATTACAAATTAGTGGGTTGTCTTCTATTAAAGGTTAGTGTATAGATCAGTATTGTATAGGCTCGGACCTCTCTGGCCCAATCCTTTGTAAAAAAGAAGGTGATGAAGTGTTTTGGAGGGTAAAATGGACTTTTCCCACACTTTCCAGAATTTTGTAAGTACAGGCCGTGTTGTCTGAGTATGCGCCATGTACCCCCTCGCTGGGTATACCCCAAGTTGAAGGCCGTGTCATTGTCATGTGAGAAAAATGTGTACATGCCGTGTAGCCCATACTACATGCCGTGTAGTCCCTCCCCACGTACGCGTTACCCTCAAACCATGTGTTGACCAGTCAACGGCCATGTGCCATGTTGGAGCCGTTTCCTTTCCGTGTGAAATAAATGGGTACACACCATGTATCCCATACTATATGTCGTGTAGTCCTTCCCTGCGTATGCGTTACCCTCAAACTATGTGTTGACTAGTCAACAACCGTGTGCCGCGTTGAAGGCCGAGTTGGAAGCCGCGTGGAGACCATGTGAAATGGACGAGTACACGCCATGTAATATAAAGTACACACTGTGTACTTTAGTTTTTCATGCCTATAAAAGGAGGGGTCCTCTCATCCTTTTCAAATCACTCCTCTCATCCCCTCTCCTTCAAGAAGATCTCTACCAAGAGACTCCAATGCTCATTTCCTTTATAACTTCTTCATTTGAGCTCCGATTTACGGTCCTTTAGCGGCCACAAGATCGTAACGATGAGGCGGAACTTATAAGCTTGGATCTGTTTCTTTTCCTTCGACCTTTCCTTCCCAGCTTCCACCAGAGGAGGTTTTTCCGGGTTTTGATAGAAGCGACTGACGCCGACGGATGTCTTCTAAAGTTGATCCAGGGGAGCATTGGGATCAAAACCTTTTGAGGTAGGGATCTTACCTTCGTCTCACTAAATTGTGCATCATGTGGGGTGGGTGTCCTCTTGTTTACATGAAACACATTTGAACCGGTTTAATAAAGATAATAACTGGCTTATATAACATGGATATGAAGTTTGTGAATGCAGTTAAATTATTTATATACTATGATGTTGTGTTGTGAATTGAATAGGCTTATGCCTACTAAAAATCACGGTCGTTGGGGTCCTTTGCTTGCGCAATTAAATGCTGCCCTATCTTTCTAGACTGTTTATGGATGGAAACCTTGTTGAATGTGGAAATTGGTTAATCACGTAATGTTGGCTAATTAAATAACCGAAACCCTTGTGTGATCACCCCAGATGAACAAAACTGAAATAATAAACATGTGGGATTGGTTTGGGTTTATTTACTTTTCATTCCATTATTTTTATTTTGGTGTTTGACTCATCCTATTTCCTGATCATAAATAAATAAAAAGGGTAATTACTCCCATATTTTGAAAAAAAAACTCATACCCTTGGTGCTAGTCGCCACCCCGGGGCCTACTGGAGGTGGAACTCGCGAGTCATTATCTCCCTTTCACCATTGCAAGCTCAGGAGGGGCATCTTTGTTGGGAGGGGGTCGTGACAGAATAGAATCAGAGATGATGGTTGGGAGATATGATTGAGTTTGGAGTTAGCCACAGTGAGGATTGCATGGGATGGTAGGGAAATAGTGTTGGCTGATCTTGGTGCGTGACATAGGCCAGGGAAGACCATCTAGGACACAGTATTTTAGGGGCCCTCATGATTCGATGCAAGGACTATGAGCCTACCAAACGACCAAGTGAGACTACATTGATTGCAGGGTAGGGACCCTAGGGAAGGTATATACATCATAAGGATTGTTTTTTACTTGATTTGGGTGGTTTTTGAAAGAAATTGAAATAAAGTGATAAAATGAAACCTTGAGAAATTTATTTACTAGTTGGGATTAGGTGATCTTTGTTTTTTCAGCACTCTCGTTTCTGCCTTGTTCGATTCGGGAGCTTTACACTCCTTTATTTCACATAGTCTTGCCCATGCTTTGGGAATATTCATAGAGAGAATTTCCGTACCACTGGTGCTGAGTACACCAGTCGGAGGCTAGACTAGTGTATCTTGTATTTGCTGGGGATGTGGGCTGACGTTGGGACCGAATCGATCTAGTGGGGAACTTATTTTTCTACAGATGCATCCAAACGATGTCATAATAGGCATTGACTGGTTATTTTCTGTTAGTGCCATTATCGACTGCTTCTGAAGAAGAGTCGGGCTCTCCAACGTGGATGGGCAGCGTGTATCTTTTGTTGGCGAGAGGAGCTATCAGGTGGGAAGCTGGCACGTGAAGCCTCTCCTTTCCTTGTTAGGTAGGTTATCAGTGGTTTCAGCTGATACAGAGATGATGGATGTCCCAGAGGTTTTTTGGGAGTTCCTCGATGTTTTTTCCAAGGAGGTTGTGACTCTACCACCCGATGGGACGTTGAGTTCGGGATAGACTTAAATCCTGGTGGCTGTCAGATTTTGATGGCCCCGTATCGGATGGCACATTCGGAGTTGCTGATTCAGATTGACGATCTGATGGAGAAGGGTTTTGTTTGACCCAGCGTGTTGCCATGGGGTGCTCTTGTTTTGTTCGTAAAGAAGGCATATGGTGGTCTTACATTATGCATAGACTATCGAAGGTTGAATCAGGTAACAGTCAAGAACCATTATTCCCTTCCAAGGATATATGATCTCTTCGACCAGCTGAGAGGAGTAGGTTGGTTTTCTAAGAATGATCTACGATCTGGATATCATCAACTGAGGGAAAAGGACAGCCACATCTCTAAAATGACTTTCAGGTGCAGGTATGTGCACTTCGAGTTGGTAGTGATGCCGTTTGGAGTTACGAATGCACCAGTTGTGTTCATGGGACTTATGAACTTTGTCTTCTGAGAGTCTCTGGACCGGTTCATTGTTGTGTTTATCGATGAAATCCTGATCTACTCAAGACTAGAGGAAGAGCATGGTGAGCATCTCAGGGCAGTCTCGGAAGTCCTTCGACACCACCAGCTTTATGGGAAATTATCGAATTGTAAGTTCGTGACATAAGAAGTACACTTCCCTGGGCACGTAGTGTCTCAACACAGAGTGTCAGTAGACCCGTCGAAGGTAGAGGCAGTTGTTTCTTGGGAAGAACCCAAGAGCGTGGCAGAATTTCGTAGTTTCCTGGGGTTGGTAGGTTATTATTGGTGGTTCGTTTCAGACTTTTCTCAAGTTGGTGCCCCTTTTACAACTTTAACTAGGAAGAACCAGGTCTTCCTTTGGAGCGAGCAGTGCCCAAATGCTTTCGACTACCTAAAATAGAAGTTGGTCAGTGCTCCCGTACTCAGGTTTCCAGAGGAAGGGTTTTTGTATGAGGTGTTTTGTGATTCTTCTGGCCTTGGGTTGGGAAGCGTACTGATGCAAAATAAGGGCGTGATCTATTATGGATCTAGGCATTTTCACCCTCACGAGCGTAACTATACCACCCATGACCAAGAGCTTGCAGTAGTATAGTTTTCACTGAAGTTGTGGCAACATTAACTTTTTGGGGATCACTTTTTAGTCTTCTCAGATCAAAAGAGCTTACGTTATATCTTCTCTCAGCGTGACCTGAACTTACGAAAGCAGAGATGAGTCGAGTATCTCCAAGACTATGACTTCGAGATCTCTTCCACTGAAGGTAAGGGCAACATTGTGGATGATTCCCTGAGTAGGAAGTCGCATAAAGAAGTGGTTCAGGAATCCGCTGATGCTTGGAGGGCGATGGGAGAGTTGGATGACTTGGACTTGGATGCAAGGGTAGAGGGTGTTAAAGGATGTTTGTTTCAGATGACGGTGCATTCCTCCTTGTTGTAGCAGGTTGAAGAGTCTTAGTGGGGAGACTCTGAGGCGGAAGTAATTCAGGATCGTTTCGATCCAGGAAATGCTCCAGAATGATGGTAAGAGGACAACCGACATCAGATTCTTTTTCTTGGAAGGATGTTTTTTTCAGAGGCAATGCGTGATGGAGTTCTTTGTGAGTTCCATAACTCAGCCTTGTCGGTACATCCAGGAGTTTCAAAAATGTACCGAGGCCTGAGGGAATAGTTTTGGTGGCCTGGGGTGAAATGGGTAGTGGAGGAGTTTATGGCTAAGTGCCTAGTGTGTCAACAAGTGAAGGCTGAACACTGTGTCACCAGTGGTTTGTTGCATCCTTTAAATTCCCCCTAGTGGAAGTGGGATGACATCTCAATGGACTTCATCACAGAACTACCCAGAGATCAGGGTGGTTATGATGCTATCTGGGCAGTGGTGGATCGACTGACAAAATCAGTTCACTTCTTATCAATTAAGTAGTCGGGCCTGGTGAGTACCATAGCACAGAGGTATGTAGATGTGGTGGTGAAGTTTCATGGACTTCCAAAGACTATCATCTCAGATCAGGATACTAAGTTTACCTCATGAGTCTGGAGGGGGTTACAACATACTTTTGGCACCAAGCTACACCTTAGCACTGCTTTCCACCCCCAGACTGATGGGCAGACAGAGCGGACTATCCAGACGTTGGAAAAGATTCTATGAGCCTACATTCTGGATTTCAGAGGGTCATGGGTGCGACAATTGACTTTAGTAGAGTTTACCTACAACAACAGATTCCACTTTACTATTGGCATGGCACCGTTTGATGCTTTGTATGTAATACCATGTCGTTCACCCATTTTTCGGGCAGAGGATGGTGAGACAGGTGCTCTTGGGCCAGAATTAGTACAGAGCACCACAAAGAATGTTCAGCTTGTGCGTGAGAGGATGAAAGTGGCTCAGGACTGACAGAAGTCTTATGCTGATCGTCGGAGGAGGCCCTTGGAGTTCGAGGTGGGAGATCATTTGTTCTTGAAGGTTTCCCCTCGATGGGGGCAGCGGAGGTTTGGGAAGGGGAGTAAGCTCTCTCCTATGTTTATTGGACCTTTTGAGGTGCTGAGGCGAGTCGGTGAGGTGTAATATCAGCTAGCCCTACCACCTCAGTTGGAGAAGGTTCAATACGTCTTCCATGTCTCCCAGATTCGTTGGTACATACATGATGACTCTCACGTTATCTATTGGGGAGACTTAGATATGGGAGACGACACGACCTTTGAGGAACAACCAGTCAGAATTGAGGATCGTAAAGAAGAAGGTACTCCGTGGACGAACCATCACCTTGGTTTGTGTGTAGTGGAGGCATGGCGGCCTCGAGGAGAGCACTTGGGAGCGGGAGGTTCAGATGCATGCTCAGTACCTGGTGTTGTTTTTACTTTTGTTTTTCTTTGTTCTTCTAAGCTTTATTTTGATGTTGTACTCTTTACCTTTTGAGATATGGAATGCTGGGTTTTTCGGTGGTGAGACCTTTTGTTTTCTTGTTCTTTGGAAGTGTGTAGCATGTCCGGATGTGTGGGTAAAGGGAAAAACCTGATCCTTAATCGAGACGCATTAATGCTGATGTGATTGAACCCATACAGGCGAGTCAGTTCTGCCTAAAGCGGATAATATCTCGACATAGGAGAAGGAATTTCCCCAAACCACATGTTCGGGCAGTGTGTTGGTTGTACGGTGTTGGGGGGCAGTGCAAGCTGAAAAATACTAATGTATGGAAGTGGGAAGACCCAATTCTTGATAAATATGCATTAATGAGGATGCGATTAAACCTGTGCAGGTGAGTCAGTGTCGCTTAAAGAGGATAATATCTCGACATATGAGAAAGAATTCCTAACACAAATGATTAGCGTTGTTGGATGGGTTCTTGTTATAACGAGATCCTTAAGAGTTATCTTGTCGGGTTCCTCTGGGTTCGTTTTTGAATTCTTATGGACGAGAATGTTTTAAGAGGTATCTGATGTAATGGAACGGACCTCTCCGGCCCATTCCTTTGTCAAAAAGTAGTTCATGAAGTGTTCTGGAAGGTAAAATGGACTTTTCCCACACTTTCCAGACTTTTCCCACACTTTCCAAAATTTTGTAAGTACACGCCGTCTAGTGTGAGTACATGCTATGTACCCCTTCACTGGGTATACCTCATGTTAAAGGCCGTGTCCTTGACATGTTAGATAAATGAGTACACACTGTGTAGCCCATACTACACACTGTGTAGTCCCTCCCCGCGTACGCGTTACCCTCAAACTGTATGTTGACTAGTCAACGGTCTTGTGCCATGTTGGAGCTGTGTCCTTGCCATGTGAAATAAATGAGTATATGCTCTGTATCCCATAATACACATCATGTAGTCCCTCCCCGCGTACGCGTTACCCTCAAACCATGTATTGACTAGTCAATGACTGTGTTTCGCGTTGAAGGCCATGTTGGAAGCAGTGTGGAGACCGAGTGAAATGGTCGAGTACATGTTGTGTACTATAAGGTACACGTCGTGTACTTTAGTTTTTCTCGCCTATAAAAGGAGGGATCCTCTCCTCCTTTTCAAATCACTCCTCTCCTCCCCTCTCTTTTGAGCAGAGCTCTCCCAAGTGACTCAAAAGCTCCTTTCCTCCATAAATTTTCGTCCGAGATCTGATTTATGATCCGTCACTGGCCACGGGATCGTAACGACGAGGTGGAACTTCTAAGATTTGATCTGTTGCTTTCCCTTTGGCCTTTCCTTCCTATCTTCCACCCAAGGAGATTTTTCTGGGTTTTGACAGAAGTGATAGAGGCCGACGGAAGTCTTCTAAAGTTGATCCAGGGGAGCGTTGTGATCAGAACCTATTGAGGTAGGGATCTTACCTTCATCTCTCTAAATTGTGCATCATACGAGGTGGGTTTTATCTTGTTTACATGAAACACATTTGAACCGGTTTAATAAAGATAATAACTGGATTATGTAATGGGGATGGGATGTTTGTGAATGCAGTTACATTATTTATATCATGTGATGTTATGTTGTGAATTGAATATTCTTATGCCTACTGAAAATCATGGTCGTTGGGGGCCTTTACTTGCAGAATTAAATACTGACCTATATTTCTAGACTGTTTATGGATGGAAACCTTGTTGAATGTGGAAATTGGTTAATCACGTATAGTTGGCTGATTATATAACCAGAACCCTTGAGTGATCACCCCGATTGAGCAAAACTGAAATAATAAACTTGTGGGATTGTTTTGGCTTTATTTACTTGTATTTCCTTTCTTTTTTCTTTTGGTGTTTGACTCATCCCATTTCCCGATCTTAAATAAATAAAAAGGGTAATGCCTCCCATATTGTGAAAAAAACTCATACCCTTGGTGCTAGTTTCCACCCTGGGGCCTACTGGAGGCAGGACTCGGGGGACATTATCTCCCTTTCACAATTTCCAGCTCAGGAGGGGCATCTTTGGTGGGAGGGGGTCGTGACAAGTATATGAAAAGTATGCTTCATCATTAAAAATAATGATTAAATTTGAAGGATAAGAATAATTTTGTATAGAAAAGATAGATCTAAACTTTGATTTATTCTTTTTGGATATAGTTGAAGATTTATATGAGTCTATTATATTTTTCATTGAAAATGGAAAAGATATGTTTTCCCTTCAAGTTTAGGGTAAAACTTATGAGATGTCTGTGAAATATGGTGTTAATTTTCTTATTGTTTTTGATGAAGGATATACATTTCTTCCATCTCACAAATTACCATATTAAAAGGGTTCATTTGTAAAAGAGAGATCTGTAAAATCTATGCTCAAAATATATGAAGATCGAAGAAAATTCCCTCATATTTTCCCAGATCATAAAGTGTCTACTTAGATGCAAGGTTTTATTATTATGAGAATATGTAATAGAGATACTCTCAAAGTATCTGATATTTTTTTATATTTTCTTGTGAATATAAGGAAGATAAATATTTATTGATTTATCTTTTAGACTACTATGAATACCAAGAAAAAATCCATCTAGTTTGAGATCAAATTCTTTGCTATATTGATTATAAAAATGTCTGAAAATAGCTTGAGACATTTCAACATTATAATCAAATTTGATTCTGTCAGATAAAACTGATGGTTTTTCAGTGATGATACGATTAGAAGGATGATATTTTTTTAATCCAAAATCAATGTTATTTGTGAAAAATAATCAGGTGTATACACCAAATTTAAAACATTATATGGTAATGAAATCTGATAAAAAAGAGATGAAAACAAAAGCTTACTCCTTTTTGGTAAAATAAATGAAATCTATGAAATACCTAAAATAAGTAATTGATGAATAAAGAAAAATAAAGAAGAAATAAAATAAGGAGAACTAAAATTCAATCTTGAACCAACTAAATAATTCATACTAATACTTTTTAGTAAGGATGTTTTGAAAAAAAAGTCAAAGAAAAGAAGTATAATAAAATTATTCCAGAAGCATAGTTACGTGATAGGTTGCTGAATGGTGTAGAATCAGATTTAGAAAAAATTGTTTTACATGATCCATATGCTAGTATAGTATTAAAGGAAACATATTTTGTTCATGCTAATAACCCCTTTATGAAAAAATAAAAAGAAGTTTTTGTTGTTAAAGAATCATATTCAGTTGGAAAATATTATTTGAGAATATAGTTTAAAATCAAAGATGTTTTTACTAAATACATGGATAAATGTGCAGAAGGAATTGAAGAAGAAGACAATGAATTGAAGAAAATAGAAGAATATAAAGGAAATTAAGAATAAGAATAAGAGGATGAATAAGAACATGAGAAATAATAAGAAAAAGAGTAATAAGAAGAGGAATAGAAAGAAGAATAAAAACAACAAGGAGACGAAGAAGAAGATGAACAAGAACAAGAAAAGGAAGAGAAACATCTATCATACAATATTTATTTAAGGACTTATTAGGCCTCATCAAAGATATTATCTTCCTCATTAAGTAGTAATGAGAATTTAGTCATTAATGAGAAACAGAAGTCTCATTTAATTCAAGAAATCATATCTTCATCCAAAAGGGATGATCAAAATAAGAATAGAAAGGATAAAAGTAGTAAAAAAAGTTTTTATTAAACCAATTCAAATTTCTGATGAAAGGAATGGTGAATAAATATTGCATAAATCAGATTAGATGAAAAATAAATAAAATTTAATGGGATAAGAAATTATAACAATTGAATGAGAGATTCAATCTGAATTATAATATTTGAATACAATCACGACTCAAGGTATTGGTTTTATTTATCATAAATTAAGAATATTAGAGAAGACTATTTCATTCATTCCAATGTTAGACAAAAAAGTTGATTTGGTCATGGGAATCAATACAAAGATTTTTATTCAATGAAACCTTTGATAGAAAGGTTGATACATATAGAGGTAGACTTCAAAGTGATAAAAAAATGAAGAATCCCATATGAAGAGTTGAATTAAAATTGTCAAATGGTATCAAAGTGTTGATGAAGATATTAATATTCATGATGAATATCTAGGAATATTCAAGAATTATCTGGTTGAAATTGATATTTCTTTTAATAGTATTACAATAGAGATGTACAACAGGGTTAAGTATTTTGATACTTTTGGAAGAACATATATAAAGAAGAATCAGGATATCTTAGACTTATGTGAAGTCATGAAGTGTCTCCTCAGTGAGATTTATAGATTCAAATTATACAAGGATAGCATTAATGCTTTGATGAATCACTGTGAGGTTTTCTCAGAATAAATCACTAGATGACTGGATTATACTTTTCCATGAAGATTTTTTGGATAAAGAAGAATAAAAAATAATAGACCGAAAGAATTAAGACTTAGGAGGAAAGGATCCAAGATCTAAAAAACGTATTGGGAGTAATTGTTAGTAAATGTTGAAAAAAATAGAAAGGAATTCAAGAAGATGAATTTTTTTTCAGATCCTTAATGTTACCGAAAAAAGACTTACCTTCTTAAGAAATATTTTTTCATTGTTATTGTTTTTGAAACTTAATTTTAAGAGTTATCCGTCTATAATCTATTCGATTGAATGTATTCAAATTATTTTGGTTTAATTATCTTTAATATATTTTTATTTTATCATGTTATTTATTACCATTGATTTATATAGAGTGTTTTCTATCCCTTTTAAGGTGGTTCAATGATATAACCTATTGCATTTTGAAAATCACAAAAGGGTATAATGTTATATAAAGTGGGATGTTTCTAATAAAAGATAAATGATTTAATTAAGTGGGAGGAAAACTTTTAAAGAATAAAATACAATCCTCAAGGAAATTCTTATCATAAAGGGGTGTTAGTCATATTAAATATTGCATTTTGATGAGTTAATAAACACTGCAGAGATAAGTACAATTTTTATGTTCTAAAAATGATGTATCTAAAAATTAATGGACTTATGTTTTTTAGAGTTATTTTTTATCTATGTGTTATTGTTTTTTCCCAAAAGGGGGAGGTTTTTATTCAAATGTCTCCTTTCGTCTTTCCCATTCTTTTTTTTGTACATCAAAAAATATTCTTAAATATAAAATATCTAATAATTTTATGTCCAAAGTTTTTTTACAATGTTTTTATTAAAAGGTTATTTTTTTACTATACATTAAAATAGATTTAATATATTCACTAGTATTTATTAAAATTATCCAAATGAGCATGAATCCAATAATGAATATATTCACCCTATGAAACTGATTTAAATTCATTATGTCATGTATTAATATTGATAACAGTATTAATCACACTTGACATTAGAATCGATATCATCAGAATCAAAAACATAAAAAAAATTGTAATGAGACTCTATAAGTAAAACAAAATGATTAACTTCTGTTTTAATCTTGAATAATGAAAAGAATTTTATTATATTGAAACATTTTACTCTGAACACTTTATTGTAAAAATGACGTCATTTATTCTATTATAAGTGTTAATAAAAATGATGTTGTGGTTTCAGTTTGAATATGAACATTCGAGTGATCAGTGTATAGGTCCTTACAGAAATATAAGAGGAAATATGGACATTTGAGATCAAGATGACCATTGGGAGGAATACCTATAATTACATGGTTATTCAGTGTGTGATAGAATTCATTTTTTTCATCTATGTGTGAAATGTAATTTTCCCGCCGTTTTTCTAAATTGTAAAAGTGTGAAAAAATTGTTATTAGCCTTTTATATTTTCATTAGAGAGAGTCTTTTTCTTAAAGAAACCTTATCAGATTGTCTCCATAAGAATATTTTATATTTCTTTGTGAGACTCTAATTTTTGTGAGTACAATCTAGGAATTCCAAGAATAAGAGGACAAAAATAATTATCTTTATTGTGGGATTTAAGGGATAGCACGAGTGAATATAATCCATAAGATTAAGGACTTCCGAGGATAGGAAAACAAATGATCTGATCAACTTCACTATCGAGGTCATACATGTATAGAAATACTGAAGACGATCATCATATCGAGGGATTACTCTAGTGTGTGTAAGAATAAATTTATTTAATGTATAAATTACGGAAAATTCATCCAAGGTTATTGGGTACCATTCTCTTTGGGTTAAAATAATTCTATTGCATTTCTTTTTTCTTTTCATGTGTTTTATATTCTGGTAAAAATAAATATGATGTGATATTTTGTTTTCTTCTTTCTATTTTTAATTCATTTATGATAATATATTTACTTATGATTCATTTTTTTCTCAGAATATGATTCTATATGATTAAGATAGAACTACCATTTCTTGTATTACTATGATAAATTGTAATATTTGTGATTACAATTCTTTTCACCGCTTACATAATAAGATTCTATTAACTATAATCAAACAAATTGAATACATATTGAAATATACTTGACTATGATATTCTTTTCATCTAAACCTAGGGCCTAGTCTGATTATATTTTGAATACATAAGAGGTTTTGTGAATATGTTTTTTAACTATGTTCCAAAAAGAATCTATAAATGTTAAAAAGGATTTTTTTAAACTTACATTTCACTCCCTCTTATAATTATCAATCTACATAAAAAATTTGGTCCTACAAGATTTTTTATATACATACCCTTATTGAGAATTTGAGATCACCACTTTATTATGTTTTATTTTTCCCCAATATTTACAGAAGTGTTTTATAATTGATATAAAAGGATGTTCTATGGGTAATAATACCATTATCAAAGAATGCACTACATTTTATTTCAGGTTTTTTAATGTAATGTGAATTTCAAGTATGTATCGAGTATAATAAGACTGGTAAATTATTCAGTCTTTTAAGATGTGATTTATTATATCTAGTTCCAATGTAATAAAATGACCACCATATTTGGTCTATTTGGATTAGGGTCTTTATAGTTTGTATTATATAAAGTATATTAGAATCCTTGTGAAATAGATTTAGGAAAACATTGATTAGGTAATATCTCCCTATGAATGAACATAAGGATAAGTCTATGTATAGGATAACATCATAATGTTTTTTAAAGTAGAGATTATGTGGTTTATCAAGTAATATATCCCTGTCTAGATCCTACTAGTCGATGTGGTTTTGGAAAGGATATAACATGGTATAATAACTCTGAGAAGGCATGTTGTTCTTAACTCGAGTGTTACCAGATATACAACAACATGCCTTATTGTACTCTAGTTTGACACTCATCGAGGATATTCATGGCATAATTAAGATATTCATTAAAACCAATTAAGTAGGATTTACAAATATTAATATTATTTTAATCATTTACCAAAGAAACTATTTTTATGATTATTAGATTAGTCATGTAATCATTTTTTTGTTTATAATATTTCTTTAACTAGTTTTGAGATTATAAATTTTGTTTCATGACATTATGATCAAATATATTATATGAAATTGTTTATAGATGGAACATTGTGTAATGAATGGGAACCATATCAATTCACCTAATCCATGTAGGGATCTCCCTCCTGGGAAAGATAATGAATCTAGATATGGATCTGCAAGTGGAATTGAAAAAATTATGACCATATTGGGGTTGATGTCTCGGCTTATGACCAATAATATTTACCTTATGTTATAGCCAACTGATTCACCATGAGGTGTAAAAATGTTATACCACTTCCTGAATAAACAAAATCAATCATTAAATGAGACTAAAAAACCATTTTTAGTCAAGGCATGGGTATGTTCCTTAGAGAATAATTTTATCACTCTAGGAAGTATAGAATGAGAGCAGGATGTCATGTCAGTTTATCATATCACAAGAGATGTAGATCAATGGTGTTAATTGATGGAAACAACTAAGGATGTGGAGGAAATAATAGGCATATAATTGTATTATTTAAAGTTAATTTTCATAGAAAAATATTTCCATTATGTGAAATGAGTGGATATGGAGTAACAATTCATTAGTTTGAGAAAAAACTAAGATGAAAATGTCACTAAGAATAAATACAAATTTAAAAGGTTAACATGGAATTATATATACTATATATATAATACAAATAACAAGACTGGAAATTTATTTGATTATCCTATTCAAATATTTTAAAATGCACTATTCTACAAAAAACATCTCATAATATGAGGATATAGTATCATGTGCCATCCAGATATAGAAATATATGTAAGTCATATGACTTCGAAGGAATAAAATAGAAGAAGAGGATGACATATCAGAAAATAGATAAAGGAAAAAAAGAAAGGGGAGGTGTCCAACATGTGATTCTTATTGTAGTAAACAACTTGGTACATTACTAAAAGGAAAATGAGTTTTATTCATGTTTAGAGAATAATTTCATCATTCTCATGAATGAAAGGTTAAGGGAGATAACCTAAATGTAATGTTATTTAATTATAAAGAGATGGGTAATTATTCCAACCAATTACCCAAAGAACAGGAGGTATTATCACAAAATAATCAAAGGAGAGAAGGTCAAAAATATTTAATTACTACAACTGATGTGTAAGTTCCTAACAATGTTATGAAATATTTACTTATCAGACAGTACAGGATTGAAGATGTTTTATTTGATTCTAGTTCTTACCAATATTATATATATATATATATAGTTTTCTATGAGTTTTTATTCACTACCATATTTTTTAGATAATATGTTAGTAGTGAAAACCAAAATTGGTATGATTATCTCATGATAACTATATGCTTAATCACCAATTTTTTTTGGGAATGTGGTTCCTAAAAATAATTTTGTCTCCCTATAGATGAATTTTATTTTTCTCATGGATTGAATTCTATTATTCTATAGAAATACCTCATAAATTTATAAGGAAGGTATATAACATTTGAAATTATTAACCTTTCTATGATCATCATTCAATGTGATAGTAAAAATGAACTACAACACCACGATATTTAGTAATTTTTTTTAAAATAAATTTAATCTTTTCCATATTTTACCTTACATGACACATTGAGTTTAGATTTCACTTAATGAAACACCAATTTGAGCTTAGGTTACATGAAAGAACATGTTTGGCTTACTTTACACACAAAACTATGTTTAGCTTATATTACATCCAACACTTAGTAACTGGGACAACCTTTTTACATGCAATATTGAGTTCAGATTGTGTTACACACAACACAGAGATTAAATAAAATGTGATATACTGTAAAATTTTTTATTTAACATGATAGGTATCACCTAGTGTAACACCACAATATATTACGGACATTAATTAAATGTGTATAACACTATTTGACATAAGATAAGGGATTCTCTTCAAACATCTATTTTTTCCTCAGAGTTTCTCTTTCTCCCTATTTTTCCTAATGTAAATTTTAATTATTCTTCATGAATCCTCCTAAATTCTTTGTGTATGTTCCAAAAATATGTAACTAGATAAATTATCCTTTATTTGATAGGGAAATACATGTTTTATAAGGTTTTATTTTCAATTAATACTTTTATTAAATCCTGATTTAATTGATTTTTTAAATTTCTTCCCCATTGTAATGGACACTCCATAATCTATTTTAAGAAAATAATATTTACTTTAAAAAATAACTCTTATTTTCATGAAAATATAAAATTTTTCATTTCTATTTTTATGAAAATAATTCTACCTTTTCTTGCATTAAAGTATCCTTTTTATTTTTCATTTAATCCCTCTAAATTGGATATTTTCTAATGTTTCTCAAAAACTATTTTTACTTGTTTTATCTTCAGTTGGACAATATTTATCAAAATCTATGGATATTCTCCCTTATAAATTTCTAATTATGATTTAAATACATTATTTCATGGAAACCATTATGACATTCAATTTGACCATTTTTTATTGTTTGTGGTGTATGTTTACTACCCTTTTATTTATAATCAACATTCATTAATGATTGCATTAAATATTTATATTTATTGTACTACGTATATGATTGTTATCATAACCACATACTATTTTTACATACAGTGTTTTCATTTAATTTTTTAATTGAATTGAATCTATGTGTGAATGATGACTTAGAATTATAGTGATTAGTGGGGAACAATTATAGATAACCCCTCAATTCATCGATAGGTCCCATGAGACAGAAAAGTTGGTGAAAAATCCTTTGTGTTTGTTTCCATGTAGAACAATATAGTGTTTTTACACATAGTCTTGAACCTTATTGATGGTGTAATGTTTCATGTTCCCAATACATTATGTCCTCTAAATAATAAGTTTATTCATTCATTATTCAGTGATTAAATTAAATGAGGTTTTTATTATGAAAAAATGTACAGATACATTTTTATTCAATGTGTAATGGCGGAATTTGTTTTTTATGATTATTTACCATGCCATATTTTTTTTTGAATTTTATTCATTTATTATTGTATCAAATAAGAATTACGTAGAATTTGATCAGACACATTTATTTGGATTACATTGCTAAGTTGTGAAGATGAAATAGTTTACTAAGTGATAAGAAGAGGTTTATTTTCTTTTGTTGTGTTCTATGTTTAATTATGAATTTAATAAGGGAACCATGTATGTATATGGTTTTTCAAGACTAGTAAAATGACCGATCCTTGGTGATGTGAGCTCTTGTATCTATTCCATTGTAATAAAACAACCACTGAATCTAGGTTACTGGTTTTAGGTTTGTAACCATTGATATCTTAGAAAGTTCAATAGAAAAATTGGGAACTAGATATTAAATAAACATGAGAATTATAATATTTCCATGTAGTGAATTTCTATACCAATATAAATTATTAGTATTCACTAACTTAGTGTGTGACATTATTTAATGATGAAACATAATATAAAAAATTAAATAAAAAAATCAGATATTTTAGTTATTTCCCCACTAATTAATTAAACATAGTTAGTCTTGGAGATGAGATGATTATTCCTATATTTGGAAAAATTACTCATGTTATAATCAATAACCACACTAAAACTATATTGGATCATTTATTTGGAATAATACCTCATATTTTAGTGGTACTACTAATCTAGTGGTATCTAATAAGTGGATTATATCTCTTGAAAAGATATTTATAGCATTGGGATGAAATGAAAATGGATAGGTAGTACTGAAAGTATATCATCTCAAGGAAGATGCAGATCCATGGTTGCCATTGATCTAAAAACCAAATAAGAAGATGTAATACAATCCATGGAATTGAGATATTTTAAAGAAACATTATTCAAAAGATTATTCCCTCGCTAGGAATGAATTGAAATGAAGAAATAATTCCTTATCTTGATGAAATTGGATGAAGAGATTATTTTAGAGTATGGGGCGACCTTCAAAATACATTCCATGTATTCTATATATTATATACATGATTTAGAAGGCAATATTTATCATTTATTTTAAGGTATTAAGAAAAGTCTCTAAAGAGCATTGACATATTAAAAATTTTCATCATATGATGAAATACTACTAATTTACATCAATAGAGATATAGAATTTTCTAGATATTATATGTTCAGTGGAAATGAACAGAAGGTTCATTAAGAAAATTAATTCAAGGTTCATCAAGAAAATTGATGCTTGGGGAAGAGATAGATCAATAGAATTCAATACTTCAAATATAAAGATATGTGTAATTATTCAAATGAATGTACCATGTATCAAAAGAATCTACCCCAAAAGTCTAAAGGTATATGGATAAACTTATATGATCACCAGAACTAATTTAGAAGTTATCAATGATGTCTTGTTTAGTACAATAACACTATATTCAAATTTATAAAATGATTAATTTGATTTTGGATCATCAAACACTTTTCTATCTACCCAATTTTAATATAAAATTAGATATTTAACTTTTTATTTAATAATGGAGTTGTCTATCAAAACCTGTAAGGAATGTGGTATTAGAACAAAAATGTTTTAGGAAATTCCCATTAATACATATTAAATTCCATTATATTCCGACCATATCATCATACCTATAGCTTAATTTTATATAACCCTCATTATGGAATGGATTTAAAAATATAATGTGAAAATTTATTACATTAAGAAGTAAATTAGAATTTGTGAGGAAGATATAGAATCCCTTATCCTTAGAGTATAAAATTCATTATTTAATTCTTATCTAGATCCACCCCCAATAGCTCTACTAAATGAAATTCTTTAGGAGGAAGAGATCACATCGTCTAAGGATGAATAAATTAATCCTCAAATTGAGGATGTACCAATTTTAAAAGAACACATTGTTTTTATTCTCGAGGAATTACATGGACACCCCCATAGTGTGAAGTTGAGTTTACCATTGATTTAATGCATGATGTGAAACCAATATAAAATAATCAATATAGAATAGAAACTATTTAATTAATGGATCGTAAGATACAATAAGATGAGTTGATTAATAAGGAATTTATTATCCTTAGTGTTTCCCCATGGGGATGCCTTTTTCCTGTTGTTAAGAAGAAATATGGATCCTTGAGGATCTTCGTTGACTATAGATAAATCAATAGTATTATAATAAAGAACAAGTATCCTTTACCATGGATTAATGATTTATTTGATAAAATTCATGGAGAAAAATATTTTTAAAGATTGAACTTCATGCTGGGTTTTGTCAATTGTGAGAAAAGAAGGAAGCTACTCTAAAGAAATCTTTTTGAATAAGGTATGAACTTTATGAGTTTACAACAATGAAATTTCGATGGACTAATACACCCTCTGATTTTATGGATATGATGAACATAATATTCAAGGAATATCTTGATGATTTTTTATAGTATTAATTGATGATATTCTAGTGTATTTAAATAACAATGACTTATATAGTAATCACTTGCTAATTATTATTGGGACTCTCTGATAGAACGAGTTATATGGTAAATTTTAAAGTGTGAATTCAGGCATTTGGAAATTTATTTCCTTGGGCATATTGTCTCTATAGATTGAATCGTAGTTGATCCTATGAATAAAAGGGAAATCCAAGAAGGGATTATTCCAGTGAACATAACCAAGGTATGTTATTTCACTGTTTTGGATGGGTACTATCATCATTTTGTTAAAAAAAATTCCAAATTGGATTACCCATTAACCAAACTCACATGTAAATGGGTAATGTTCATATGGGAAAATGAATGTGAATAATGTTTTGAATTATTGAAGGAAAGATTAGTTAATTCTCTGATTTTGACTCTACCATTAAGAAATAATGGGGTTGTGATATACAATGATGTATTTAATAAAGTGCTAGGTTGTTTCCTTATGTAAAATGATAATGTCATTTCATATTCATCAATGAAGTTGATGGATCATGAACAAAATTTCCAACTTCTGATCCTGAGTTAGTAGCCGTAATATTTTCTCAGAGGAAATAGATACACTCTATATGGTGAAATATGTCTGATATAGACATATCATAAGAGTTTTGAATACATATTTACACCAAAATAACTCAATATTATGGAAACACGATGGACCGAGTTACTCAAAGATTATGATTTCTCAATACACTACCATCTAGGAAAGTAAAATACAGTAGAATATGCATTAAGAAGGAAATATAATGGACTTCTAACCCAAATTAATATTGAGAGAGATCCTATTTTCATTGGACAAGTAAATATGGATATGATAATTTTTAATTAATAGGTAACATCACCTATTTTTCAAATGATTACTTATACATATTTAATAGATAAGATACAAGTCTCTCAATGTGATGATGAGAATTTTGAAAAGAAAATTAAATCCATTAAAAATGGAAGATTGGTAGACTTTATGTATTAGGATAGAATCATGAAATTTTGAAAGAGATTGTGTGTTTTATCAATTCTTAATCTAAAAAGTGATTTTTTTGATGATTTTATTTTCTCAAACCTCTCTATAAACCTCAGTAGTGTAAAGATTTATAGATATTTGAATGAAATTTTTTGGTGGGATAACATGATGATAAAAATTTGTGACTATGTGTCAAGATTCCTAGACTATCCATAAGTGAAGTATGAGAGAAAAAATCCTAGACGAGTCATGAAATATCTATATATCCCAATATTCAAGTGGGATGACATTACTATAGACATTGTCACTTGATTACTAAAGGCTCTAATAAAGAATGAAGAAATATGAGTAATTGTTGATCAGATTACCAAATCTACACATTTTCATGCTATAAGAGAATATCTACCTATCAATCACATAATAAGACTCTATAATAATGATTCTTTAATGCTTTATGCTGTTCTTTAATCGATTGTGTATGATCAGGATCCCCATTTTCCATTAAAATTAATGAGGGGTCATCCGAGGGCATTGGATACAGAGCTCATTTGAGTACTATTATCACCCTCAAATATAATGAGATTCTAGAAGGACTATGAAAACATTTTAAGAAAATCTATGATCATGATCACTTGACTTTCAAGGTAATTGGGATCAATTTTTTACCTTAGGATGAATTTTCTTGGAATTATAGTTTCAATTATATTATGAAAGTAGAGCCATATTAAGTATTATATGGAAAGATATGTCAAAATACAACTTGCTGGGATGGATTTAGTAAGAAGAAACATATATTCCCCAAACATATTGAAGATAAAATGATAAAGGTAAAGACTATTAAGGATAATATTAAAGCATAAAAAATAAGAAAAAAAGTTGTGATGACAATCTGTGAAAGCATTTGTAATTTCATGTAATAGATAATATATTTTTAAAATTATATCCATTTAAGGGTGTCATACAATTATATTAAGAAAGGTAAAACAATCCCTAGGTGGGTTGGACCATTTGAAATTATGGAATGAATTAGAGATGTAGCTTACTGATTATCAATGAAGCCAGGACTCTCTAAAGATCATGATGTGTTCCACATATGATTGTTAAATAAGTACCTTTGAATCCCTATGCATGTACTCACATATGAAAAAATATAATTGAATGTTGAATTGTATGTATTAAAAGATCATATCAGGATTCTTTACACATGATAGAAAGTATTGAGATATCGGACAACTCGATTGGTAAGGAATTTTTTTGGAGAAACCATAAAATGGAAGAATCAATATGGGCACTAGAGGATGGTATGAAGAAGAAAATCCAAATATTTTTCGAGGAAATAGTCATGAAAAAAATTTTGATGACAAATTTTATAAAGGAGGGAAAAATATAACACCCTAATATTTTATATCCATTAAGTGAAATTAAAGTAAATTTTCAGACATATGGTAATGGATTCTATCCCAACATCCTTTTTTTATTTTGGGTTACTCTTCCTCTCTCATTAACCTAGTGTAATTTTTAATTCTTCGTATGTACTCCTCCTAAATTCAGATTTTATGATCACAAAATATGTACCAATATCAATTATTCTTTCTTTTATTGGTTGATACATGTTTTATAATATAATAACCAAAATGATAAAGGGTTAAATAAGTAAATGATATGAATCATTTCAATAAGGTGAACATTCCATTTCGAGAACCCACCAGATTAAAACTCTAAAATTAAGCATGCTTGGTCTAGATTAGTGATATAGATGTGTGACCTTATATGAAGTTTCCCAGGGTGTGTGTGAGTGAGGAAAAATCACACTAAAAATGTAATGTGTTGGCCTATGGGGATATTCATTAGTCATATGACCTGTTCGGGCACATGGGTGGGCCCTAGGGTGGGGACCACGTGTCTGAGGGGAAACTGGGGTACCTGGCAGGCCGGGACCCGAAGACTATGTTAAGGCATGGTGTCTGTGCTATCAATGTTGGTGCAGACGATGGACAATGATGATTGGGGATGAGAGTACTAGGAATGGAGGTAGCTCAGAGGTGGAAATTAGACGAGTCGTATTGTAGAGACGGCCATTCGGGAGAAGTACCTACCCTTCTGGTAGAGTCCACGATGGGTGTTTGTAGGAGCTGTTCAGTTTACTTGTATTTCCTAGTTTACATGTACTTTTCAGTTTTCATGTACTTTCCAGTTCGGTTTGTATTCTTTCCCCATTTTCTTACTATACACACTCTTTTAATATACTATTTAATTTTGATTGTATCTTGTTGTGTTCTTGGTTGTGTGTGTTTATAGGTTATAAAGGCAATGCCTTCCGAATTTTAGGGATTACGACTTTCGGGACTAGTCACCAACCCCTGGCTTATGGAAGGCAGGTTTGGGGTAGTCACTGCATGGGCCCTAGGGGACGAGTCATAAAAAGTTCTCTCTTGGAGGTTCTCATGCTGCCAGCGTATGTGAACCAGAGGTATCGAGTGCCCACAAAGGACATGCTCCTATCGATCCTCGATCTCCACTGGAACCTCCGTAAGCGTTTCCCCATCGTCGAAGTCTAGCTCGACGTGGTCGATGATGTGAGATGTGTCATGCACGTATCTCCTCAGTTGGGATACGTAGAAGACATCATGCACACTCACCAACTATAGTGGAAGATCCAAGAGGTTTTCTACCTCGCATATCCTCCGAAGTATCAGAGAAATACCGATAAACTTCCATCATAACTTGCCACCTCTTCAAAATCTTTGTAGTCCCTGTCGAGGAGAGAATTGAAAGAATACATGGTTCCCCACCAAGAACTCCATTGGAATTTTTTCGACCACACAAAGGGTTTCTGTAGAGACCCGAAGCCTGGAGTAAATTGACCTTACATTACTTTTGCGGAATACTTAGTACATAACAAAAACACACACACAAGGATCGTAATAGTTTAGTGTCTTTGGAAACTCGGAACGTAATCTTCTAATCGTGGTGAAAGATCTTCAATATCTCCCATAAAGATCTTCCCTTTTTTTTACCTAAAACATTTCTTTATATCCTGGGGAAAAGAAAACATAAAAGGGTGAGCTCAAATCCTCAGTAAGGGTAAACAAAAGAAAAATCAATCACATCATATTCATAAGAACATAACTTTTGGAAATCTTAACCTGCAAAAGAGAGCATAATTTCATAACATGGGATAAATCATAGTAGTGAAATGAAATCACAATAATCATAACGTAAAACCTGAAACTTTGTGTCATTCACACATAATCATAGAGAATCATTTCTTGTTAGTCAAGACTCATTGCCAAGACTATCTTAGTGGACAAATTCCCTTTCTGAATCGAGTAACCCTCGTTTCAGTCCTGTTTCACTGAACCGGTATAACCTACCATTCCAGCCATGTCTATCTCATGAGATATAAAATCTTTACCCAATACATTGGATGGAGATATAGGTCCCACCCATCTTATAATGAATCATTTCTTATGTGTGCCACATAATCATAAAACATACATCATCGCATAACACATGTAACAAAAATGGGATTCTTGAAACATCATGACACCATAAATCAATTCATATAAGATAAAGGAATTCATAAAAATAATTCCATCACAACATGATCAAATAAATGTAATAATAGGGGTAAAAACAAAACCCTTTGTTATCTTAGATGGAAAATAATTTTGATAAAACACTTGCACTCCATTCTTTAGGAAAATATCCTTTCTTCTTCAAAAACATTTTTACTTTCATAATATGTCATACAACTTTAAAATAAAAGAAGTTGATTAAAAATAAAATTGAAAACTTGTAAAGGAAGCTTCTTGAAAATTAGGCGTTATGAAACCGTAAAAATCCGTTCACGCCGTATAAGTTAAAAATAACATTCTTCTCGGACTTTTGTCGGAAAAGTCAAAAAGTACCTCGTACAAAAAAAACAACAAAAGATTCCTTTAATATTCTTTACTAAAAACTCACCGAAGGGTAAAATTGGATTTAAACTATTTTAAGTGGATGGAAACAATATTAAATATTTATGGAACATGGATGTGGATGATAAAATACACCCCAGTAAATACTTACGAATAAACAATCTCGGATAAAAATGAGATTGTGATATTTCCCTTACCTTAGGTCCGACTTGCTTTGTAAGTGTCCGAACCTCCTGTATAATGATTTAAATCATGTTATTGACTTATTCCAGAATCATATTCATTGTTATTATATCATATATGGTCCACTTATGACTTTATATTACCCGTTCTTTTGTAAATTCATGTTAAAGTAGCGTTTTGGGTAAAATCGTCTCATTTGTCATTTGTGTTTTTAACTTGTAATTATTAATATGATTACTTGGATCATGATTAATTATATCCAGAATGTAAAACATGATTTATATATAATATATATTCATAATATATATATATATATATATAATATCGATAAATGGAATGAAATACACCGTTCATGGAGACGGTAGTCCGTACGTACGCATGAACGCTGTTTTTGTTTCCTTATTGAAGTGAATGGAATTAAGTAGATGACATATATATAAATATAAATAAATCCAGTATCATTATTATGTCATATATTTCATTATTACTTATTATATATACTTTATAATCATTCATGAATGGTTAATCATTGAGAATGAATCTCATCGCGTCGCGGAGACGGTAGTCCGTACGTACGCACGAGCGATGATATCGTTCCCATGGTCGTGGAATTGTGTTGAAGTGTTTGTATACTATTTCAGTATCAATATCACTTTATAATAATCATATATAGTTACTCATTAAACCATTATACCCATCCAATTAATGTGGTGGCGGAAAATAGATTACACCACGGCGTGGAGACGGTATTCCGTACGTACGCACGCGCGGTGATTTCCTTTTTCCGTAGGATGGATAGAAGGTTAATTAGAGTTGTTTCATATTTATAATAACATATCAGTATGTAAGTAATAATGATGTTATTACTTTATCATGAAACAACTAAAGAAGAAGAAGTTGAAGAAGAAAGAAATTGAAAAGATCGGTAATGGATATTACCTCTTCTTTGAAACGCCTCTTTGAATCCTCCACTTAGGGAACAAAGATTGGTCTTTGAAGAAGACCAGGACCTCTATGATTATTCTAGGGAAGTGGAGAAGGGATTTTGGCAGGGGTTGGCCGATCTTGAGTGCTCAAAATGGTGTGAGGAGGAGGGGGAGGAGGTTCCCTTTTATAAGGGAGGAGAGGGGCACCTTAGGAATATCTCAAAATATTATTTTATATTAAAGTAAAATCGATTTATAATGGTTCCAAAGGGTCTTATTTCTAAGCTAAAGTGGGTATGGGGTCGAAATCCTATCATCCAATAGGATTTAGACAAGTTTAGGGTATCATTTTAACCTTATCAATTAGATTCAACTCTAAGTTAAATAATTTAACTTTTACCGTGTCTTTTTGTTTTCTCTCACTATATGGTTAATACACTTACTATAACTTGCCAAACGAACCCCAAATTGTTTATTATTAATATATATATCCTTATCTAAGTCATTTGGCCGAACCTTAGATTTTTAGGAATAAAATAACAATTAATAATATAATATTTGATTTAAAAACTCTTTAGTGTCAATTTTGACACTATTTGATATATGATTTTTGTGAAAGTCATAAAAGAATTATATGTTCGAACCAAGTTGATTAAATCAACACTAATATATCATAGGAACCTAGAAAATTAGTGGAATTCATAAAAAGTCTCAAATTAAATTTATTTTATTATTTATAACTTCAATTATGTCAATATTTCATTAATAAGATAATTACTGCATCATCATTGTGTCATAAATATATTAATTTATTTAATATCTAAAAAATTACAAATAAAATACCATTATGTAGGAAATCCTTTTATCTTTCTAATGAATATTTATAGTCGAATTTATCTTATGTATAACCCCATATTAAAATTTTTTGGTAAATAAACTTTGATTTTAACTCTTTTAACACTTCTTTAAATAAATTAATAATAAATGTCCTAATCTAATCCAAGTGGGCCTAAATGGTCATATTTTATTCCTAAGTTTGTTTTTGGTCGAATTACACATGTCCAATAGAATTAGGACATGTGTTAGGGTAATAATAATATCATTTCTACCCTTAATTACCCTATTTACTTTTAACCTTGGTAAAAAAATGTAAAAAGTTACTATTCACCAAAAATTATTTTCATCTCATTGAACCACATTTTAGTCCTTGATATTAACCGTGTCTCTCGGATTTTCGAAATTCCACTCACAGAAGCGGTAAAATTAAGTTTTATGAAAAATTCAGTTTTTTTAACTACCACTTAGTGGTTTCACTATTCATCAAAAATTGAAAGTTTTCAGAAAAATACCAAAAATTAGGCCTAAGCTATATTTGATATTATGAACTCAAAAATGATTTCTATTTTACCAAATTCAAAACATATCAGTTGCATTAATTAATTGAAAAATTAATTCCCGTCGTCAAAACAAAAGGCGTGTTTTTAAGAGATAATAACTATCAAAAGATTGACACTTGTTTATAACTAGTTTAAATGTGAAATTACATCCAATGACAAACATTGTATTAAATTGTAAAAATATATTCTAAATATACTTTAAAACCACTCAAATTAATAATTTATCACTATTAATTATTTCTATTAAAAAAGCTGTTTTTAATTAAAATTTAGTAGTTTTCACTATTCATCAGAATATGAAAGTTATCCGAAAAGTACCAAAATTTCACCCTAAGCTAATTTCGATATTCCGAATCCAAAAATGAAGTCCATTTTGAGAGCTAAAATATCTAAAATTTTAAAAGGTGGTTATTACTATTCATAACGGCTAGTTATAATAATATTTTAATAGCATATCGTTGTTTAGTGAAACTCGGTATTGCGTACTACACACGCTATCAAGGAAGGTCGTGATTGCATGTAATGAAAGGCAAGTCAAGGATGCGTATTGTGCAAGCTCCTTTTGGTGTAGCGTACAAAACAAGACATTAATAATATTAAAAAGAATATTTTTCTTAAAATCTCGGGCTGTTACATTCTACCCCCCTTAAAATGAATTTCGCCCTCGAAATTCGTCGGGGTTGTAAATGGTTTACTATTCGAAATTTTATTTAATAGAAACCCACATCGTAAAAAAGAATACCAAAACTTGGCTTTAAAAACTAAAGTATGAAATGTTACGATTACCCAAATAAACTAATCACTGGGTTTCCACATAGGTGAAAATATGGATATGGAAGAGAAATCTAACCATCATGTTCTGATGGAGAGTGGTAGAGAACATGGCTATGGAAAATCCAGTAATCAAAAATCCATAGATTTGTGATGATATAAGGTACCAACTGATTCATCAGGTATAAGATCACCAGGACAACATTTTTGTTTTTCAAGATCATTTCCCTAAAGTTGAAAAATTTGAATTGGAAAAATACTTACTTTATTTTTGTACAATCTCATTGTTGTTCGTGCCTTGAACAATTTCCACTTCATCTCTTAAATAAATGAAGTTGAATTTGTTATTCGTGAAGTGTTAGCAGATCATGTGATAGAATGACGGTTCATTCCATCTTTCTCAAACAAAATGTTAGCAAAAATTATATACATAAGTCGATCTATAGTGAGATTAATCATATATGGTTCCTAAAATGGACTTATACTTCATATATCATACTAATTAATATAATAAAACTAGTTTCTACTAAATAGGGACTTCCTGTAGGTCAGTGGTAGGCGATAAAGGCCAGTCGCACTTCGGTTGTGGGTTCGATTCCCACAGCCTTGTCCGAAGCGATGGGCTGTCGGCCGTCCTGCAGGTTGTCCTTTTTCTAAAACTATATTACTATAACATCCCATCAATAATATCTAAAAAAACTTCTATCCTTAAACAATACTCACTTATGTCCAACATAATCCATTCCAATCTTTAGGCTTATCCATAATACTGCAGTCCACTCTCATAACATAGTGAAAACGATTACCGGAGATTTAATACCATCGTTGATCCCCATATATCATATGATATGTTTTGTTGGTCACATTCCAATCATGTGAATACCTTAATGATGTATTCTCTTGAAAAAAAATGAATACCCATTAAACCTTAGTGAAAACATGAATGCTGTCAAAAGTTAACTCTTTCCACATACCAAAATCCAAAAATTTTATATACTCAAACCATGATATAACCTTCTCCTTATATCAGTCATGAGCTCAAGAATACTATCAAACATTTAATTTTCTCTTTATCCCTTCATTATGCGCATATCATCTACATTCCAAAAATATCTGAATAACCTTTCATGGATACTGGTAACATTAATCAGACAACAGTGTAACAATCCTTACATGTCTCTTTATTCCATAGTACCATGAGATTACTTATACAACATTACACATGATAAACATGTAATCATTCCACTACATTCTTAAACCATTGACCGAGCTTCAACAATTATTTCATCTCACATATCATTTGTAGTATCTTCATCATCATCCACATAAATACTTCCCATACGACCATACTGATTATCTTCATGAGACTTTCCCTTAGGGCATTGGTTTGCATAATTCCCGCACATTCCACATTTAAAACAGTTAACCATTTTTGATGTCGTAGAAATACCATTATCCTCATCTGTGTTGTTAACTAAACCTTTTCCTTTTCATTTACTTGATTTGTGTCCTTCTTTTCCACACCCAAAGCATCTTCCAGTTCCTTTGAAACATTCTCCTTGATGCCTCTTCCCACATGATTTACATAGGGGAAATTGAACTTTCTTTCTTCTATGATCATCATGAAACTTCATCTTTCTCTTATTAGCCGAGTCAGGAAACTTACCAAATTTTACTTTATTGATCATATTATGAGATTGCTGATTCGGAATAATAATGATGTTTGGACTTCCAAATCCCATTTCATTATGAATAATATCATTCCATTGTCCATCATATCCTCCATTATCATGAGTCATCTTGTTTCCAGCCATTTTCTAAAACCCAAAAAAGAATAGTGTGAGAGGCAAAAATCATGCTAGGGAAAAGAACATAATAAAGGGGGAGTACCCTCAATATCTAACATCTTATGTTAAATTCTATGATATTTACCGTAGTTCTAGGACTGTATCCTATACGTATACTTATCCTTAGGGACATCCCTAGACATACCTTATAAATATCTCTAGGGATCTCACTAAAGTTCTCGCATCCTAGTTTCCAAAGGTTGACTAAACCATTCCTCTGATACCAACTGTAGAGACCCGAAGCCTGGCATACATTGACCTTACATTACTTTTGCGGAATACTTAGTACATAACAAAAACACACACACAAGGATCGTAATAGTTAGTGTCTTTGGAAACTCGGAACGTAATCTTCTAATCGTGGTGAAAGATCTTCAATATCTCCCATAAAGATCTTCCCTTTTTTTTACCTAAAACCTTTCTTTATATCCTGGGGAAAAGAAAACATAAAAGGGTGAGCTCAAATTCTCAGTAAGGGTAATCAAAAGAAAAATCAATCACATCATATTCATAAGAACATAACTTTTTGAAATCTTAACCTGCAAAAGAGAGCATAATTTCATAACATGGGATAAATCATAGTAGTGAAATGAAATCACAATAATCATAAAGTAAAACCTGAAACTTTGTGGCATTCACACATAATCATAGAGAATCATTTCTTGTTAGTCAAGACTCATTTCCAAGACTATCTTAGTGGACAAAGTCCCTTTCTGAATCGAGTAACCCTCGTTTCAGTCCTGTTTCACTGAACCGGTATAACCTACCATTCCAGCCATGTCTATCTCATGAGATATAAAATCTTTAACCAATGCATTGGAGGGAGATATAGGTCCCACCCATCTTATAATGAATCCTTTCTTATGTGTTCCACATAATCATAAAACATACATCATCGCATAACACATGTAACAAAAATAAGATTCTTGAAACATCATGACATCATAAATCAATTCATATAAGATAAAGGAATTCATAAACATAATTCCATCACAACATGATCAAATAAATGTAATAATAGGGATAAAAACAGAACCCTTTATTATCTTATATGGAAAATAATTTTGATAAAACACTTGCACTCCATTCTTGAGGAAAATATCCTTTCTTCTTCAAAAACATTTTTCCTTTCATTACAGGTCATACAACTTTAAATTAAAAGAAGTTGATTAAAAATAAACTTGAAAAATTGTAAAGGAAGCTTCTTGAAAATGAGGTGTTATGAAACCGTAAAAATCCGTTCACGCCGTATAAGTTAAAAATAACATTCTCCTCATACTTTTGTCGGAAAAGTCAAAAAGTACCTCGTATAAAAAAACAACAAAAGATTCCTTTAATATTCTTTACTAAAAACTCACCGAAGGGTAAAATTGGATTTAAACTATTTTAAGTGGATGGAAACAATATTAAATATTGAAGGAACATGGATGTGGATGATAAAATACACCCCAGTAAATACTTACGAATAAACAATCTCGGATAAAAATGAGATTGTGATATTTCCCTTACCTTAGGTCCGACTTGCTTTGTAAGTGTTCGAACCTCCTGTGTAATGATTTAAATCATGTTATTGACTTATTCCAGAATCATATTCATTGTTATTATATCATATATGGTCCACTTATGACTTTATATTACCCGTTCTTTTGTAAATTCATGTTAAAGTAGCGTTTTGGGTAAAATCGTCTCATTTGTCATTTGTGTTTTTAACTTGTAATTATTAATATGATTACTTGGATCATGATTACTTATATACAGAATGTAAAACATGATTTATATATAATATATATTCATAATATATATATATTTATATAATATATCATTAAATGGAATGAAATACACCGTTCATGGAGACGGTAGTCCGTACGTACGCATGAACGCTATTTTCGTTTCCTTATTGAAGTGAATGGAATTAAGTAGATGACATACATATAAAAATAAATAAATCCAGTATCATTATTATGTAATATATTTCATTAGTACTTATTATATATACTTTATAATCATTCAGGAATGGTTAATCATTGAGAATGAATCTCATCGCCTCGTGGAGACGGTAGTCCGTACGTACGCACGAGTGATGATATCGTTCCCATGGTCGTGGAATTGTGTTGAAGTGTTTGTATACTATTTCAGTATCAATATCAATTTATAATAATCATATATAGTTACTCATTAAACCATTATACCCATCCAATTAATGTGGTGGCGTAAAATAGATTACAGCACGGCGTGGAGACATTATTCCATATGTACGCACGCGCGGTGATTTCCTTTTTATGTAGGATGGATAGAAGGTTAATTAGAGTTGTTTCATGTTTATAATAACATATCAGTATGTAAGTAATAATTATGTTATTACTTTATCATGAAACAACTAAAGAAGAAGAAGTTGAAGAAGAAAGAAATTGAAAAGATCGGTAATGGATATTACCTCTTCTTTGAAACGCCTCTTTGAATCCTCCACTTAGGGAACTAAGATTGGTCTTTGAAGAAGACCAGGACCTCTATGATTATTATAGGGAAGTGGAGAAGGGATTTTGGCAGGGTTTGGCCGAGCTTGAGTGCTCAAATTGGTGTGAGGAGGAGGGGGAGGAGGTGCCCTTTTATAAGGGAGGAGAGGGGCACCTTAGGAATATCTCAAAATATTATTTTATATTAAAGTAAAAATCGGTTTATATTGGTTCCAAAGGGTCTTATTTCTAAGCTAAAGTGGGGATGGGTCGAAATCCTATCATCCAATAGGATTTAGACAAGTTTAGGGTATTATTTTAACCTTATCAATTAGATTTAACTCTAAGTTAAATAATTTAACTTTTACCGTGTCTTTTTGTTTTCTTTCACTATATGGTTAATACACTTACTATAACTTGCCAAACGAACCCCAAATTGTTTATTATTAATATATATATCCTTATCTATGTCATTTGGCCGAACCTTAGATTTTTAGGAATAAAATAACAATTAATAATATAATATTTTATTTAAAAACTATTTAGTGTCAATTTTGACACTATTTGATATATGATTTTTGTGAAAGTCATAACAGAATTATATGTTCGAACCAAGTTGATTAAATCAACACTAATATATCATAGTAACCTAGAAAATTAGTGGAATTCATAAAAAGTCTCAAATTAAATTTATTTTGGTATTTATAACATCAATTATGTCAATATTTCATTAATATGATAATTACTGCATCATCATTGTGTCATAAATATATTAATTTATTTAATTTCTAAAAAATTACAAATAAAATACCATTATGTAGGAAATCGTTTTATATTTCTAATGAATATTTATAGTCGAATTTATCTAATGTATAACCCCATATTAAAAATTGTTTAGTAAATAAACTTTCATTTTAACTCTTTTAACCCTTCTTTAACTAAATTAATAATAAATGTCCTAATCTAATCCAGGTGGGCCTAAATGGTCATATGTTATTCCTAAGTTTGTTTTTGGTCGAATTACACATGTCCAATAGAATTAGGACATGTGTTAGGGTAATAATAATATCATTTCTACCCTCAATTACCCTATTTACTTTTAACCTTGGTAAAAAAAAGTAAAAAGTTACTATTCACCAAAAATTATTTTCATCTAATTGAACCAAATTTTAGTCCTTGATATTAACCGTGTCTCTCGGATTTTCGAAATTCCACTCACAGATGCGGTAAAATTATGTTTTATGAAAAATTCAGTTTTTTTTAACTACCACTTAGTGGTTTCACTATTCATCAAAAATTGAAAGTTTTCAGAAAAATACCAAAAATTAGGCCTAAGCTATATTTGATATTATGAACTCAAAAATGATTTCTATTTTACCAAATTCAAAACATATCAGTTGCATTAATTAATTGAAAAATTAATTCCCGTCGTCAAAACAAAAGGCGTGTTTTTAAGAGATAATAACTATCAAAAGATTGACACTTGTTTATAACTGGTTTAAATGTGAAATTACACCCAATGACCAACATTGTATTAAATTGTAAAAATATATTCTAAATATACTTTAAAACCACTCAAATTAATAATTTATCACTATTAATTATTTCTATTAAAAAAGTTGTTTTTAATTAAAATTTAGTAATTTTCACTATTCATCAGAATATGAAAGTTATACGAAAAGTACCAAAATTTCACCCTAAGCTAATTTCGATTTTCCGAATCCAAAAATGAAGTCCATTTTGAGAGCTAAAATATCTAAAATTTTAAAAGGTGGTTATTACTATTCATAACGGATAGTTATAATAATATTTTAATAACATATTGTTGTTTAGTGAAACTCGGTATTGCGTACTACACACGCTATCAAGGAAGGTCGTGATTGCGTGTAATGAAAGGAAAGTCAAGGATGCGTATTGTGCAAGCTCCTTTTGTTGTAGCGTACAACACAAGACATTAATAATATTAAAAAGAATATTTTTCATAAAATCTCGGGCTGTTACAGTTTCCCCTTATTTGTCAATGATGATAAAGGTGTTGCAACTCTAGAGAAATCTTGTACAAACCTATGGTAGTTCCTAGCCAAAGCAGATGTCACTCTCTCTATGGGGAGGTAATCCAGGAAACGTCTTTCTAAATGATGTCTCCATGCTCTACCACTCCCGTTTGGAACTAAAAACTCGAAAATCCTGCTGCCACAAGGGTAAGTATGGCCGACTCATGAGTGATCAACTGCACCCTCCTATGAATGAGTCCATCCTATGCTACCTGGGTTTCCTTTTTTGCTGACCAAGGGAAACCCCATTCCAATGTTGTGGATAAACCACGACCAATTTTCCTAATATAGTCAATATGAGTATGAACTGTGGTTGTGCAGTCTATAATCAAACTAACATCATAAGGCCTAGATGCTTCCACTAAGAGGTTCTAATCGAAACACTCACCTCAAGGGTCACATCACACCGTCGGTGTAAGTGTGATTATCGAGTATCCTCCCAAAGGTATATCCAGACGTGAGGGTCAAGTCAACGATTTAATCGGAAACTCTATTTATTGGAACAGATTCATAAAAGGAAGGAATTATTGTTACTTATGTATATTGGCACAACAGATGGTAGTAGACACAGACCATAACTCGAATCATTGCTAGAGCCCTTGGGTCGCACTCCATGACTGCATGCTGCTACTCCCTCTGTCCTCCAGTTCCCTGAGCCTCGTGGGAACCACATTGGGGTGGTGGTTGTAACATGTACAAATGTAAAACACCTCATACTACTCTATTAGCTCTACTTCAACATCTACAGCCCTGCAGATCCATCTGTTCTTAACAATTCTTCTTCTCGAAACATTTTACACACCCAAGTCTCTAAGACTTGCACTAGATTCCTGTTTTCCCACTGCTAACATTCACTAGCCCTATCCACTCAACCAAGGAACTTTGAGCCAAAAAGGTTCTTTTTGAGAACCATATCATAAGTTGGAATGCACAAAGGAACGATGCTAGCTCAGATGTCCATAAAGGGACATCACACAGAGGTTAGAGCGCTGAAGAACTGATTGTATTGTATACATCGAGTACTAAGAATGATCGGTACGCCTCGATTAATACTTAGCTACCGACATATCATCCTACCGAAGCTATAGAAGCTCTAGAGAACTCTCTGCCACCTCCTCAAGATAGTCCACAACCTCCTGTGACTCGGGCTCACCTCAGAACCTGAGGGGTATCTGATGTTGAATCACGCATAAGGCACTAAGCCTATATGTGTCTATTACCGGTACTGCCGGTTGTAACTATTGACGAACGGGTAGTGATATAGCTGACACACTACCTGAAAGAACCATCTCAGGCAATGATCTACATACTAAAGCCTCATCATAATGGAAACCATCCTCATGGTCACTCAATGATAATTACTAGTATCTAAGATCCCCATCTCCTATATTGGTGTCTCAAATAGGAGGAAAACTCTAGAAATCCCCTCATTCCAGCCCTCAGCTACGTGGGAATCTATCTTGCCTCGAAACCTCTAAGGCCTCTACCGCTGGAACTGGTGCAACACTCTCAATCAGCATTCATCCTCTACTAGTGGAGCTGGTGGTAACGTCTTCCCAACAGGTAGTGGTGCTTCTGGAATACCATATGATGGTGCTAACACCTTAGGAGGGCCCTGCACCGAGGCCTCATTGCTTGGTGGGCCATCATCAAGTACTATCTCATGGAACCTACATGGCTATCTATGTGGTGGAATCCATATAAGGAAGAGGTGCTCCATGGTAATTAAGTTATACCTGGTGAGATGACTCAAGAAAATACAAAAAATACCTTTAAAAACACATGAAATCAGTGTTTCGTACAATGAGTTAGAAATCAAAACTCAGGGTCCTAGTCTATGGATACATCGACCGTCGCACCAACATTGGATTCCCTAAATTGATAACCACACTAACTAAACAGAACACTATTATTGTTAAAAATATTAGAGTTAATTTTTATGGTAGAATTGACTCCTCTGATTCCAATTTGTCATGACCCGTCCCCTGGGGCCCCTTCCATGACTACCCCAAGCCCATCATCCATAGGCCAGGGGCTGGTGACTAGCACCTAAGGTGTATTCCCTAAAACTGGGAAGGCATTTCCTTTATAACCTATAAACAGATGAAACCAAGCACACATCAAGATATGAACACAAGTAAATGGTATAGAAAAAAGAGTGTTGAAAGTAAAAGGGCCAGAATACAAGCCCAACAGTAAAGGTACAAGTACAACTAAAAATAAAATACAACTGAAGGAAACTAAAGAAAATTACTGGGCCGTCCTCCGAGGTTCCTACCTGAAGTGTAGGTACAGATCGCCTCCTCATAACTCCATGTCCTCCTGTCTACTCTGCGAACCGCCACACCGTATGGTCCATCTCCAGGCCATGTCTAGTCCTGGTACCCTCATCCTCGATCAGCGCTATTTGTAGTCTGCACCAAACACAGCACGGTGCAGGTAGAGACCATGTATGGGTGATTATAATGATACTTAATAGGGACACTGAGACCCCAAAGGTCTCACAAAATCCCCAAAGGATAAACCACAAAGCATGAATTCATCTGACAACCCTACCTAGGTATATGGCCATACATATACCTTTGTTATCAAGTATACCCATCTCAATCAGGAGAAAAAACTGTGTCCAACCAAAAAGCACAAAGCTCAACTATTCCACGAAGGAAAAACACAAAGGTAAGTAACAGATATGTATTCCACATAGAATAATACCACCACGGTATTACCATGAAGGAAAGTACTTCACAGGTACAAACTCAACTCACACCAGGTAAAACATAGGTAAAAAAGTACAAATGATTAGCCATAAAGTTAGATCACATTATTCTGTTAAGAGGATATATTTCTAACCCACACAGGATTGTTGGGTGCTGACCCACATAGGATCGCTAGGTGCTGACCCACATAGGATCCCTAGGTGATGACCCACATAGGATCGATATTCATTCTTCATGTCACATCTAGCTACTGGGTTACCGTACTAGGCATGCTCGTCTACGAGAGGGTATTCTCCTGAAGCCACTGGTTGATTCTGCAACATCCACTTATTCCCAAGAAAAATTATTCCAAAGTTCTGTTACGTCATAAGGAACCCAACACAACAGACGACGTGTCAATCGGACGCCCGGTCTGTATGTTATTAGCATTTCCGCTACGAGGGCATGATTGGATTAGGGGTTCGATCCTGTGTGGCTATACTCAATCATTATACAAACCTCAAGTGGAGTATACTAAAATTACCGTCTCGATCCAAAGATTCTGGTGCCACTGACGGTTTTTCAAATGGGCACCCGGTCTGTAAGCTATAAGCATTTTATGGCCGGGGTTCCGGTTGGATTCTTGTTCAATCCAACCCGGTCATACTCCAAACGACACCAGATAACTAAATGGGACACATCGTTGTGATTCACATAAAGAAACACACTATATAGACTACCCATTTGTTCAAAATAGATACCTAGTGAAAACGTTTCATTTCACCACAGCACGCGCGAACCGGGCCTCATGAGCCCCACACCTCGACCTCAACTTAAATGTCCAAAATTGGTCTTGAAACATCCATCTTAATCTCAGGTTCACAACAACGGTTCATCATTCCAACACTGTATGAGGAAGATATGTCGGATACAATATCCTGTAATAATAATAATAATGATAATATGAGGTGTTTCGTGGACCCGAGCCATGAACCAGAATTTTGTATCCAACATTAGACTTTAATCGATCTTATTAATGAAAGAATCACATTGCTACTGAAGACAAGTCAATCGGATGTTGCACGCAAGAGTTATGGAGGGTCAAAGATATAATAATAATAATATATTATTATTATTTGAGCATTTCAGGTACCCAATCCAAAAACCTAAAAAAGACATCCAATATTGGTCTCATAATTTCCGTCTCGAAGTCAGGGTCATAATACCACTAATAGTTCCTGAAACCGAGGTAGTAAAGATAACTTACACATGAAAAATGGTTTTACAACCAAAAAATAATAATAAATTTTTTTATATTTTATTTTTATTTTCCTCTATATGAAATCTCAATAGAGATTCACACATGTTTTGCCACCTCTTGCTTCACGCGGGTTCCATAGGTCCCTCTTTAATTTTCTTATTTATTTATCTTATACATTTTTTTTCATTTCAAAACATTTCTATCTACAATGTAATTACACCTTTCTTTATTTTTCATTATTTCCACATGACGAGACCACCGCCACCACGTCCGGATACCCGAGCCACGACACCTCAAGACTACCGCACCACCTGGATGCTGCCTTCCGGATGACCTCCGCTGCTGCCTTCTACATCACCTACTACCTCACGCTATTTATCCCCACGGCCTGAACCTGCGGCCTCCGCCTTCTTCCGCACCTATGGGAACCGCACCTACTATTCGCCTGGCCACCACGCTTCTTGGGAGCTACACCCCTTGAGCCTACCATTCTCCTGGCCTCCCCCTTGTACCACAGCCAGCCACCTTGGGCTACCCTTTATCCAATCCTCCTTGCTAGATGTCTGCCGAAACCACGACAGACAGCCACCGCATTTCCCCTTTTGCAGGACACTGCACCTTCATTCTAACCCTGAAAAATTATATGAGCACATATTCACGATCCTTGTGTGGAGGGCTTCACATCCATATATCGTGCCCATCAATACTATATATTTCCAGTGCCAGTAAATATTAGGCACTAAAGAACACACAAAGAACACACAAAGAATAAAAAGAAAGGGGAGCACGGTTTATGTGCCAACGATGACCATGATCATTTAGCCATTGCTGTCGTGAATTTAGGATATGAAGAATCAATAAAACAAATTCAAACATATATAAAAAAACCCTATCTCAATTGTCCGTTAGAGGTGGCGTGAGGAAGAAGACGATGTCGATGAGATGGTGACGTCGACATTCATTTCTCCCGCAATATGTTTCCGATCCGGGCTCAAGCGTCATTCTCGTTCTCTAATTCTAGAGGATGCTCTTTGTTGTAGTGTATGTTCTTCATTGAAGAATCTCCTTCCATGTTCTCCAGATCTCTCCCTTTTTCGAACAATCCTCCAACCAGATGGTGAAGTGCCAAATAAGTTTATTAAATAAACTAATTAAGTTGGCACATCAATGGGAGGAAAACCAAGAGTTATCTCCCATTAAAGGGGGATTTCAAGGTTCGGGTGGTCCCCACCATTGAATTTAAAATGGGGGTTTTTAGTTTGGGTGGTCCCCACCACTAAACATAAAATGTGAGGTTTTAAAAATAAAATAAAAGTGGTTCTTTATTTTATTTTTATTCTTTTAACTCTCCCATGAAAGTCACAAAAACTAACTTTCACCCTTGACTTACTACGGTCAAGGAGAAGGTCTCCTTAAGTGAATATCAGCACTGCAAGTTCAACAGTTCCCTCGAATTTCAATTCCGAGAACCTGTTAAAAAGTTATATAACACCGCTCACGCATTTACTGAATGTACCTGAAAAAAAGTTTGGAAAAATTTTAACAGTCACCTTTGACCCATATCGGTCGAGGTTAGGCTCTGCCTAAGTGAAACACGCCCCAATGAACCCAAAAGTACTCTTAGATTTCAAATCCATGTTACCGATTAAAAGTTATGGATTTTAAAATAAAATAATTGTCATTTAATTATTTCATTTATGGCCAAAAACTAACTTTCAATAGTGGCTCGCGCTGGCCAAAGTTAGTATCTGTATAAATAAAGCATGCCCTCACATGTATTGTGGTGGTCTTATATTTTTAATCTGAGTTGCCGTTTGTGAGTTATAATCATTTGAAAAATAAAATAATTTATTTAATTATTTTATTTTGGATTATGCCTATTTTGGGATTTTGGTTTGGGTACATGAATCGCTCAAATAATAATAATATATTATTATTATTAAATATTCGACCCTGTGTAACTCCTGCGTGTGACATCCGATTGACTTGCCGCCAGTGGTGATGTGATCCTGCCATTAATATGTTTGATTCAAGTCTAATGTTGGATACTAAATTTTTGTTCATGGATCGGGCCCACAAAACACCAAATAATAATAATAATAATAATATTATGAGATCTTGTATCCGACATATTTTCTTCATACGATGTCGGAATGAAAAACTATCTGTGAAGTTGTGACCCTCAAATTAAGATAGATGTTTCAAGACCAATTTAGGGTATTTAGGTTTAGGTCAAGGTGTGGGCCCCACGAAGCCCGGTTCGTGCGTGTTGCGATGAAATGCAAATTTTTCACCAATTATCCATTTTGAAAAATGGATAGTTCATCTCGTGTGATTTTATATGTGAATATAACAATGTGATCCATTTGGTTATCTGGTTCCATTTGGAGTATGAATGGGTTGGATCGAACATGAATCCAACAAGGCCCTTGACACAAACATGCCTATAGTTTATCGATCGAGTTCCTATTTGACGAATCGTTAGAAGAACCAAAATATTTGGATCAAGACGGTCCTTTTAGTATACTCCACTTGAGTTTTGGATAATGTTTGTGTATAGCTGGGTTGGATCAAAACCCGAATCCAACAGGGCCCTCGAAGTGGAAACACTAATAACTTGCATACCGAGCGTTCTATTGACACACTGTCTGTTGAGTTTGGTTTCTTATGATGTGACAAAACTTTAGAATACTTCTTTTTGGGACTAAATGGAAGTTGTAATATTGACCAGTGGCTTCAGGAGAAGACCCACCTAGAGACGAGCAAGCTTTGTGCTGAAACCCAATAGTTGGTTGTGATGTGAAGAATGAATAGCGATCCTGTGCGCGATAGCACTTAGAGATCCATTGTGGGTCAACACCAAGAGATCATGTGTGGGTCAGCACTGAGCAATCAAGTGTGGGTCAACACCAAGCAATCCTGTGTGGGTCTATACTAAGTGATCCTATGTGTGTCAGCACCTTGCGATCCTATGTGGGTCAGCACCGAGTGATCCTGTGTGGGTCAGCAACAATGCCTCTTAATAGAATAAGATGATATAATATTACGGATAATCATTTTTTACTTCTATACTTATGTTAAACCAGGTGTGAGATGAGTTCGTACCTATGAGTTACTATCCTTCGTGGTAATACCTTGGTGGTATACTTCTGTGTGGTGTACCTGTGTGGTACTTACCTTTGTGGTGTTCCTTCCTTTGTGGGATAGTTGCGCTTTGGGATTTTGGGATGGAACCTATGTTTCCTCTTGATTTAAAAGTGTATACCTGATAACTTAGCTATATGTATGGGCATATACCTAAGAAGGGTTGTTAGTTGACTTCATGATTTGTAGTTTATCCTTTGTGGATTTTGTGAGACCTTGAGGGTCTCGGGGTCCCTACTGAGTGTCATTATACTCACCCATGCACAGGCTATTCCCACAACTTGTTGTGTTTGGTGCAGACCACGATCAATGATGATCGAGGATAAGGGTACTAGGACTAGACAGGGACCGGAGGTGGACCATATGGCGTGTCAGTTTGTAGAGGAGACAAGTGGATGTGGAGTGCTGAGGAGGCGATCTATACCTACCCTCCAGGTAGGAAACTCTGAGGATGACCAAGTAGCTGTCTTTCCTTTTCTTCAGTTGTATTTTTTTAGTTGTACTTGTACCTTTACTGTTGATCTTGTATTCTAGCCCTTTTACTTCCTACAAAAAATTTTCTATACAGTTTACTTGTGTTTGTATCTTGTTGTGTTCTTGGCTGCATGTGTTTACTAATTATAAAGGCAATGACTTCCCAATAATAGGGAATACACCTTTGGTTCTAGTTTCCAGCCCCTATCATATGGAAGGTGGGCTTGGGGTAGTCACAGCACAGGCCTCGGTAGTTAGGTTGTGACATATAATGTTATCTTTTCAATTCCTCCCGATAAGCAAGCAAGATTTAATTAAACTTTCAAATATATTACCCATTTTCATGTATACTCTATAATTTATTTTAAGCCACCAATATACTTTTTATAAAATAATTCTTGTAACCATGAAAAAAATACATTTTTTTATTTTTTTTATGTAAACAATTATACATTTTCAATATTTAAAGATGCTTTTATATTTTTCCTTCAATCACAATAAAGTGGATCTTTTCTAAAGTTTGTTAAAAACTATTTCTATATGTTTTAACATCAACTATAAATAATTTATCATTATATATTACTATTTACCCTTATTAATTTATAACTATGATTTTAATCTATTCTTTCCAGGAAACCATTATGATATTTTCTTTGACCACATATTCATTTTGTGTGATGTATGTGTACATCCCTTTTATTTATTACCACCATTCATTGAATATTTCCTTGAATATCCATATTTATAGTATCGTGTATATGGTTTTTATCTAATTAATATACCATTTTTACATACGATTTATTCTCTGATTTTTTTATTAACATTAATCTATATATGAAGAATTTATTGGACTTACAATGATGGGTGCGGCCCAATTATAGATAGCCCCTCGATGCATCGATAGGTCTCATGAAACAAAATAGTTGTAGAAAAACTATTTGTGTTTGTTTCGAAGAAGAGTTAGATAGGTTTTTACCCACAAGTTAAACCCTCTTGATTCTAGAATGGGTTATCTTCCAGATACATAACGTCCAATAAATAAGAACTTTCTGTATTCATTATTCAGTTATTATATTTAATGAGGATCTAACTATGAAAAAAAAATATGGATACATTTTAATTCTTAGTATCCTGATGGCGCTTTGTTTTAATATTATTTACCTTTCTATAATTTCTATCCCTTATTAACTTTGTTTAATTTATTATCAAATCATAAAACCATTACTAACAATTTGAGCTTACAATTTTATTTTTCCCCTTCCAAGGCTTTTGAAGATAAAATCATTGGATAGGTGACAAGTTGTAGTTAATTTTCTTTTTTATGTTCTATGTTTAGCTTTGAGTGTAATAAGGGAAACATTCATGTGTATATTTCTTCAATACTACTAAATTGATTGATCTTTTTTTATGTGATCTATTGTATCTATATCATTGTAATAAGAAAATCACAGACTCTAGGTTACAGGGGTTGGGGTTGTTAAAAATGGTCATTAGAATGGAGGGTATGAATAAGTTTTACCAAATTCTAAATATATCTGATGATTTCTTTTGTGGAAAATTAATTAGAACATCAAATAGAAACCATTTAAAACAAAATAAATCTTTTTTCCAAAAACTATTTTTACACTTGAAAACACTTTTCATCTTAATTAATTGAAGAAATAAATTTTTTGAATCATTTTAATTAAATTTATATATTACATATTCACTAAAACATTTAAATTTCATATTATCTGATTTATATACAATATAAAAGAATGAATATAATATTTTTTTAAAAAAATGTATTTTTCAAAAATGTTGTTTTGTCTCCTTTTACATACTTGTATTAAAGATAATTTCTTACACTTTATGAAAATTCAATTGAAAAAATTGAATAATTTTTTTAATTAATAATTTAACAATTATATTAGGTTGATTTTTTATAATTTTATAAGGAGATGAATATTTAAATGAATTACGAAAAATACTAGTTTTAAATTATAATTTTTATTTCTTTTAAACCATTTATTAACATAAAAATTATTTTAAGATGGTGTTAAAATTTGAATTACTAATATTATATATATATATATTTATATTAATTAAATTTATTTCATTTCAATCAATTTTTTTTGTAATTTTTATATAAAAACTTTTTAAATATCTGAACATTTTTTTCTTAGGAAAATAAATTTATCGTTATGTTTGTTGGATTAGTTTTAAAATAAAATTTACCACTTCTGTGAAGGAAATTTATAAAAATGGAATACATATTTGAAATAAGTATAATTTATATTATCTGATAAGTTCAAAATATTGTTTTATCATAATGATGATTAAAAACTATAAAAATTATTTACAGTGGTTGAGGTAAAAATAGGTTTACTTGAGGATTAATCTAAAAAGAAAATGGTAAAAAATGACGCAAAACATTTACAATAACCATTTTAGCTCCATATTTAGAAATTATATGTTTTTCTTTGGATAATTGAAAATTTATGATCATTTTTTCATAAGGTAAACATGGGTACACCTTTATCTTTTCAATACCTATATCCATCCCCTCTTTAATCAAATGGGTTACGAAATCATCGTTTTTGTATAAGGTGGACTACAAACTCATGAACCAATGTTATTTTTTTCCATCAACACATTTAATAGCTTGATATAATGGTGTATATATTTTTTATGTATTATATTTGTAATATTTTTAATATATTGGAATAATAATTATACATCTTCATACTTAACAAAAAACGCATTGGGAAAACAATAAGGCCACTCATATGTACGGTGGACTACCGCCTCGTGAGCCAATGTGATGTTTTTTTCATTTATAATTTACTTGGATGATAATAACTAGATATTATAAGGATATATATGATATTTTTAACCTAATTTTACATATTTAATCATGATATCACATATAGCATCTTACATTCAGTTTCATGTGGGATATGATATTTTTGTTCATGATGAACTACTGTCTTGTAGAGCGATGTGATTCATTCTTCACATATGTTAAAGATAGAAACTTATAAATATAGGTTAAAATAAAAATATATGATATATAATACATTTAAATAATAATTTAAATGTATTATATTATTTATTTTTCTTTCATTTCATCCATCAAGAAAATGGAAATAGAGTTCATGCGTACACATGACTTACTATCTACATGAACAGTTTATATTATTTCCAATATATAAATTTTATGGATTACTATAAATGAATTTGTACTAAAAATATTTGATATTTTTATTTTTTTAATTATTATATTAAGGTAATATATTATTTATCTTTCATTAATTTCATCTGTTGATAAAATGGAAATACGGTTCATTAGTACATACGACCTACCATCTCCATGAATGATGTATTTCATTTTCTATGTATAAATTATATGAATTATTTAAATATATATATAATGAATTCATATGATATTTATATGATGGTAAATTTTTATATATTATTAATCATGATCAAATTAAGAGGACCCAAAAATAAATAATGAGAACATTCACAAAAAATAAAGGGGTTATTCTCCAAAACATGATTTTAGCATGGAATTATTAATAAATGGTTAAAAAAAGCTTATAAATAAATCATATATGTTGTGATATATATAACTATGGTTCTTTAATTTATATATATATATTAAACATATGTTTATTAAAAATTATGTTTGAACATGTATGAAGGAATACAAGACATAAGGTAAGGGATTCTTGTCTCATTTTTTACTTATATGAGACACATGACATATTCATCACATATTTAGTTTATGTGGTGTATATAATACCCATGAATATAATTTATTATTCTTACAAAAAATTTATTTGTATTTATATATCAATTTTAGAATCTCCCTGTCATGTGGTTTATAGTTCATATGTTACGAAAGTGGAAAGGATTTTCTTTGTTTTAATTTTCCTAATTTAAGACATATGTTATGTTATAAAACTATATTATTTTTTATGAGGTGTATATAAAAACCAATTTGAAATTTAATATCATGAATTTATTTTTAATCCTGATCATTTATGTCTCATTTAATCTTATTCTAGCATGGGACTTATAATTCAATGTCGCCAAAGTGGTAAGGATTTTATGATATAATATTTTCACTTATCAGGATCGTTTTATATTATGTTTTTGATGATGAAGTCACATGGTCCATATATAAGGAAACTCTTAACACATATTATTATTCTATTTCTGTTATTAGAGTACTTGTTTTACCTTCATTTTCCTCTGATTATGTACTCAATAGTACAAAATAATGTTTTTAAGAAAAATATTATTTTTTTCCTTGAACTAGAAACCTATTTTTCGTTCAAAACCATGTTTTCTAGTTTGTTTTTCAATTTTTGTTAAAAAAGTTATCCAAATGATTTATTAAAGTATTTTTTACCCATGGTTTAATTTTTAACTATTTTTATAAAAGAATATTCATGATGTTTATCAAACAATGCCCCATTTAATTTTACCAAAAATATGATATGAATATTTTTCATTAATGTGTACAACATGAATTATATTTTCTAATTTCATGACCATTCATTTTTTAAAAAATCCATTAAAATTTAAAAAATTTATTTTCAAATAAAAGAATTTCAAAATTATTTTTTGAATATTTAGTTAAAAAAATTTAAATAGGAAATAACATTTTATTTATAAAATTTTTTAAATGATTTATAATGATTCTATAATAATTTTTAATTTTAGATTCATAGAAAAAGATTCAATTTTTGTTATGATTTTATAGTTTTAAATGTTATTTTAAATGAAAAGTTATTTTTTGTAATTATTCTACTATGTGTACTTTAAATATCATTTTCAATCTAATATGACATATGTTGATGTTACCTATTCTTTACTAGGGATATAATCCAGGTATAACATTATTATTCTTTCTCTTAATGGTTTATTATTATGATGACATGATATTAATGATGCTTTTTCTGATTATATAGGTTTTACCGTGAAGAAAACATTATTAAACACTCTTTGTTCCTCAAGTTATTCCATGAGGAACTAATGAAATGTTTTTGTAACCTATATATTTTCCATAAGATATAAAATGATGAAATGATTATGTAACCCATTTCAATTCATTGGTTATGATATTATTAATGTTTTAAGACCTTGTGGCACAACTATGTATGATTTTCATTATGTGATGTTTGAGACCTACATATCCTTCCAATGGACTGAGTAATGATTTATATCTCATGAGATATATTGAAATTGAATAAGGATAACTAGGTTTAGTAAGAGGCTTCATTTGGTCAAATGGTATTTTGAGTGAACCATGACTACGGTGATGGTTCGAGGTGTGAATACTTTCCACAATGATTACATTAGCAGAGAGCGTTGAGAGCTATGGAAAATATTTTTTATGTTTATGTGTATTCCAAAATTCCAGGGCTTATGTCAATTTCATCCTCTAAAGTATCATGTTATTCGATTTCCTTATGATTTATTTCTTATAAACTACCAATATTTATCCCGTGACTCAAGAATTTGATCATTGATATGAAGGATATGGTTTTTATATGTTATTATCAGGTTCAATTAATATTATTCTCATGTCATGTTTATGAATTTTCCCATGTTTACCCTTATGATGAATTTGAGCTATCACTTTATTATGTTTTCTTTACCCTAGTTATGATGATTTTTTTGTAGGGTATTTCGAAGAAGAATACTAAATGGTATGATCGTTTTGGGAAACATTGAAGACCTTTGACTAAATAAGAATATTTTTTTTGTATTATCTAGAGGCATAATAACAATATGATCCTTAAGCCTGTGTTTTCATATTTTAAGAAATATTCTTCTAAAAGTATTTATTATCTATGTATAAGAAGGATGGGTCAGTTCATGAATCTCTAATGGAAATTACATTTACTATATAGGTCATGATTCATATTCAAATAGGGGTTTTGTTTAATATTATTGGAGAATAAAACATCAAATATTTGTATATTGTGAGGGAGTATGTTGATGAATTTTGAAAATAGTTTCTTAGTATCCTGCCAAATCATGAAGTTGAGTTTTCAATATAACTCATACAAGTTTCTAAGCCAAATTCAAAAACTGAATATATAATGGCTATCATTGAGTTGTTTTTATTGAAGAAAAAACTCTAGGGGAATCTTGAAAAAGGATTCATTTTGGAAAGTGGTTAACCTTGAAGTGTGATTGTTATTTTTTTAAGAAGAATGAAGGATCAATACAACTTTTAATTTATTTTAGAACATAAAAAATAACAATCAAGATCATGTATAATCCACCCCATATCAATTATTTGTTTGATCAATTATAAGGGGCTTAGTAATTTTTCAAATTTTTCTTTGATATAAATACTTTCAATTTGGGGTAAAAATGAAGACATACCCAATAAAGCCTTCTCTATAAGTTATGAAAACAATGAATTTATAGTTATTACATTTTTTCTTACAAATTTCCCAACTATCTTCATGGATTTAATTAGTAGAGACTTTTGAGATTTACCTTTTCATTTTTTGAAAATCTGTATAAATAAAAATATTATAAATTCATGGAGGGTAGAAGAGTTAGAAGATTAATTGAGAAATGTGCTGAAGACCATGAGTAATGAGAATTTGTATGAAATATTTACAATGTGTGACTTTTGGTTTTTAAATGCTTCATTATTTTATCTTATGATCTTAGGTAATGTTATTTCTTTGGATACTTCAAATAGATAAGTTATTGAGAAATGGACCAAGAAAACCATAGCTATTGAGATCCATGGCTTTCTTAGTTTGACTGGATATTATCAATACGTTATGGAGAATTTATTATTGATTTATAATCCTCTCACAATATTTACTTATAAGGTAGATAAGATCCTTTTTTGGATGAATGTGAGAAAAATTTCAAGGAATCCAAGACAAGGTTATTTAGCACACCTATTATTTCATTACCTTACACTAGTGAAGGGTTTTTAATCTAAGATGATGCATTGAAAAAGGGACTTGGATGTATCCTCGTAAAGAACAATATGGTTAAAGTTAATTCCTCTTTAAAATTAAATATTAATGAGTATAATTAACCAACCCATTATTTGGAGTTATCTGTGGAAATTTTTATCATTAAATATTTGGATGAATTATACTTATTGAGAAAATTGAGAAATATATTCTGATCACAAATGTTTAATGTATATATTCACATAGACAAATTTCAAAATGTACCAATGCATATTATTGGATTTGATCAAATATTATGATTTTCTGATACATTATTACCCTAGGAATGCAAAAAAGGTTTGTAATTCTCTAATTTGGAAATAAAATGATTTATTTTCTATGACAAGGTTCACAAAATATCTAGTATATATATATTTAAAAAGGAATGATATTGAAATGTTGAAGGAAGAGGAGGAACCATATCTTGATCAAATGAATTCCCAACCATCAGTCCATGTGGGTATTAAATTGGTATAGATATAATAAGTGGAGATGTAGAATAAAGAATGAAATGTTCCTATATTTTACCATGATTTTGTTGGAATGATAATATTTAAGAACTATGTATGTGTTCCATATATACAATATCTGAACAAGGATCTAATAGATGATTCCCATAGTTAATCATTATTTTTCATTCTGGATGTATAAATATGTATAGAGATTTGAAAGTGTATTAATGGTGGGAATACATGAAGAGATATAATGAAAAGTTTGTATCTTGTTGCATGGTATGGTAGAAAGTTAAGAATGATATAAAAAGTTAAAATAGGTTATTACATCCATTACCCATTCTAGAATGGAAGTAGGAAAACATCACCATATATGTTTTCTTAGGAATCCCCAAAATGACAGAATTCTATAATGCTATATGGGTTTTAGTCGATCAACATACAATGTCCACAAAAATTATTTTGACTTAAAAAAGAATTCATTATTAATCATATTACTAGAATATAAGTTAACATGTAATGTTTCATGGAATAATAAATTCTATTGTTTTTGATCTGGAATCAAGTTTAACATAATATTTCTATAAAAGTATTCAATAATAAATTGATACAACATTTATTTTTAGCACTATGTTTAGTCTGAATGAACAATAGAAACACTAGAGGATATGTTGAGATCTTTTTCTATGGATTTAAAAGGTGGTTGGGTTCTATAAAATTCTTTAGCTGAGTTTCTTTTTCATAATAATATCTCTCAAATGTGAATTAAGATGGATCCTTATTAATCCATCTATGGAATAAAGTGTAGCACACAAACATGATGGGATAAAGTTGGAGAAATAAAGATATTGGGACTTGATATAGCTGTGGAAATGGTCTATAAAGTCTAAAACATTTAGTAACATATCATGACTGGTCAATGTTGAAAGAAAAGTTATGTTAATAATTTTCAACAAAATATGATGTTTGAAGTTGGTGAGAATGTGTTTCTATGATATTATCTTTGGTAGATCGTTATGAGATTCAGTTAGTAAGGAAAGTTAAGGGCTAGGTATGTTGTCCCGAAGAGATTCCCGAACAATCTGGGATGATTTATTATCATTTTTTTTCCATTAATCCAATCTCAATTTCACGATGGGTTTCATGTATCTCTTTTTAGAAAGTACATATATAACCCCTCACATGTACCGAACTCATAGGATGCACCACTAGAACATGAGTTTTCTTATAAAGAATAACTCCTGGAGATTCTATATTACCTAGATAAAATTTTACATAATAAGACCACTCAACTGGTTGATGTTTTGTGGAGAAACCACTAATTTAGGGAATCTATGTTAGAACATGATAACGTAATGAAGAAAAGGTATCCTCAGTTTTTTACAAAAATCTGTTAAAATTTAGAGGGGTAAATTAATTTTAAGGGGGGTAGAATTTAACACCCCAAGATTTTATGAAATATATTTTTTCACATTCTTAATTTCTTTGATAGCTTGTATTACACATAACACTAAGTTTTAATGAACCACAACAATATATTAATATTATTATGTAAACAAAACCTTTATGTCCTATGCACTCAACATGGAGGTATGATTATGAATAATATGTTTTAAAAATTAATTATAAATATTTGATACAAATAAAATATATTGATTAATTAGTACTTAATTATTTGGTGATGTCTTTATTTTATTCGAAAACACTTTTTTCTCAAAAAATGTTTTTATACATTTTTAAGAAAAATTAATATTTTTTATAAAAAAATTAGAAAACTTATTTTTAATAATTAAATTAAATTTATTTGTAAAAATTTACAAATTATCTCTGGATATTTTTTCATTTTTATTAAAATATTAATTTTTATATGAATAGGGAAAAATTCTAGGTTTTATTAAAAACTAAATTTTTGTTTAATGAATTTATAAGGATCAATTTTGTTTAAAAATGGTTATAAAAATTAAATTTTGTCAATTTTATTTTAATTAATTGAATTTAGTTCAATTTAATAAATATAACATTAATTTTTATATAATATGTTTTAAATATTTTGAAATTTTCTCTATGGAAAACTATTTTTCATCACTTTTGCATGATTAATTTTAAATTAAATTACATAACTTATATGAATTAAAATTTGAAAAATTTATTTCATATTAAGAATCATATTTTCATATTATATCATAATTTCATGTTATTTTTTTATAATTAATATTAAAAATAGTAAAAATTAATTTGTACGATTAATGATAAAATTGGTTTATAGGAGGGTTAGACTAAATAGATAAGTGTTAAAATATCCTATAAGCATGTCAAATTATTATTTATAGACATTTATAAACCTTAAATATTCAATGGTTTGAGAATTACATATTTTTGTGCCTTGTGTCCTGAGAAAAATTTCGGTATCACTTTTTCTTTTCTAAAATACCATTGGTGTCCTCTCCCCCCTTATAAAAGGCCACCCCTCTCCTCACCTCTTCACACAATAAAAAATAGTTGGTTTATAAAATAAAAAACCAATTAATTTTTTAATTCCCTATCAACTTCTTGGATTTTATAGATTTTTTTGGAAACCCTTCTATGAAGGATTATAGTGTAATCCTTAGGAGGTTCTCTAAAGAAGAGGTGAAATTATTAACCATGGATTTTCATTTTATTTCATCTTTCACCTCATTAAGATAACATTAAGCTATAATGATATAATAACACCAGTATATATCATATAAATATGTTTTATATTTTTTAATTTTATATCCTATATGCATCCCCACTTCTATCAAATCAGAAACCAAACCATCAATAGTGTGTACGACAGACTACAGCTTGACGAACTGATGTAATTATTTTTCCATAACCATCGGGAAAGGTCATATATAATTATTTATTTAATATATCTATATTTTATTCATGAAATTAATATAATTATTTAATTTAAATATGATATACACTATCTTACATTCCATTCTTTTGGAATACAATCGTGACACTAATGTATAAGATAGATTATCGCCTTACGAAGCGATGTGATTTATTTTTCACATAGAAGGTAATATCGTTTAACTTAATTAATATATGTGATATATATTATATTATTATGTCAATTAAAAGGTTATATATAATTTACCTTACTTTTGTTACATCCTTTGAGAAAATGGAAACAACATTCATGCGTACATACAACCTATCGTCTCGAAGGGTGGAGTAATTTATTTTTCTATCCCTAAATTTTATATAATACTATAAATTCATATATAATGGATTTATATGATTATTATACCACTTTAATAATTATGGATATAATGGAACAACAACTAATGTAAATGGACGGAAATTACTTAACTAAAACATACATTAAAAAAGAAGTAGTTACCACCCTCTATAGTGAAATTAAAAAAGAATTGTCAATAAATGGGTGATAAAAGATTATAAGTAATGAATATATGGTTTTATATATATTTTTATGGATAAATAATATAATTATAATAAACCTATATTTACTATACAGTAGGCTTTAATGTGTATGAATGAAATTAGACCTAATGTAAGGGTTACTTATTTCACTTTTACATCTATGAGACATATTCCATATTCAACACTTATTTCCTTTATATGTTCTATATACTACCCCTAATATATTTTATATAATTAATCTATTCATATTAATGTTAGGTAAATTTTTGTTTTGATTTATTTAAATCATGGAGTTTAGGATTCACAAGTTACCAAAATTGTAAGGGTTCATTTTTTTATGGAAAATATATTTAACTTATCTCTTCCACCAAAATCCCATTTTCTTACATATCCATGTTTAAAATAATTTTTTCCTAGTGTTTAAATATGAATTATAGTGTGGATAATTCTTCCCCCCATTCATTAAAGGAATTCATTGCTCTTATTAATTGAGGGGTTGGACCTAGAATTACATTCCCTCTTAATGTATTTGTAGGTCTCATGAGAAAAACTAGCTTGGGTATTTGGCCAAGGTTTTACCCTTTTATATTAGATGTATTGGCATGAGTAGTTTCTTGAAATAAGTCTTTACACAAGGCCTTGTTAATATGTTTATGATTTTGAGAATTATATATTAACTAATTGTAAGATTAGTTATTTATGTCTATGTAATTACTAGATTAGTTATGATATCCATGGATATGATGCAATCTCATGTGATTATGTTTATGGATTTTTTGATCATTATTTATCCATTTCATATTATGCCCCTATTATTGTTTAAATGGAATGAGTTTCAGTTATTGACCTTTAGAAATTGAGTATGCCTTATTTATTCATGATAGTTTCCAATATACATATACCTTCACTGATCATCTGAGATCACCAATTTCTTATGTTTTATTTTCCCTTGGATTATAGGAACTGTTTTATGATTGATATATAGAGATATTCCATGGGGAATAATGATGTTCTCAAATAAAAAACATGTCAATGTTTTATGTGTTACAATTTAATGTGAATTTGATGTATAATTTTTGTTTACCAAGACTACTAAAATATTCAACCCTTTTAAAAGTGATTGCTTATATCTAATGCTAATGTAACAAAATTACCACCTCCTTGGGTTTACTATGGCAAAATTATTTATAATATTTATGTAAAAAATAAAATTAAAATCCCAAATTCAAGGAAAGTGTCTCAAATACTAGGAAATATTGGAGAGGGAAATATTGATGTTATAAAATGTAAGAACCTCGGTTTTCATATGAGGTACATATCCCTTTTATTTTCAGTTTAACTATTCTTTTGTGGCCTAAAGTGGAAACCTAACTTGACCGAGGGAGTTAAAGAGGTGTCTAGGGCTTGTTCGGAGCCCGGGACCAAGTTTTGGGATGGAAATGGTCTGGAACACGGTTTACACATGGCATGCGCACAACCTGGTTAACCTGTGCCCCTTGGTGCATGCTTGGCAAAGGCCGGAGCAAGACCTAAGCACGGTTTGGGGAAACCGTGCGGGGTGGCCGTGTGGTTGCCCCTTTCCTTCTAGTAAGGTCTGCACGGTCTCCGCATGGTTTATCCAGGTCGTGTGGGTAAACCGTGTGGCTTGCTGTATTTTGATATTTAATTATTATTTAATTAAATTGATTAAATTTTATAAAAACCTAAATATAACCCTCTTATTCTACCAGACAACAAGAGGCTATGGAGGATTTTGATCCTGATTCTTTGTCCGATATCTGTTTCAAATGTCGTTCATCTTGTCAGATCTGCAACGGTAACTCCTCAATTCCTTTTTAATCATTCTAGATACTTATGGTTATAAAGAACGCAGATTGGTTTAAGGCTCATATGACCTAATTTCTCATTCATCGTCTGTTCTTCAGATTTCTTCCAAATCAGGACGAATCAGAGCCTGATACTGGACGAGCAATCTAGTACAAGCCTAAGGTATGTGGTCTCGTGATTTTTGCTGATTGTCAAGCTATTTATATATGTCGGAGTGCCACACACCCACTTTTAGGGTGTCGCTTGAACCTAGAATTTTACCATGTTATTACCTAGCACGTTTTTGGTAGTCTGAATAGGATGGTATGTGCTTGAGTAAGGTTGTACACCTTGGACAGGAACCACCCCTTGGTTGCATTTCCTTTAATGGCTCTTTTAAGGTTTCTGACCCAGGTTTCCTATGATGCAAGGATTTCTTTCCCTTGTGGGTTGTTAAAAATGGAAATTGAATATGAATGGAAGTGAAATAAGATGAAATTTTAATTTAAATGGTTTCATGTTTGGGATGGAGTTTTCACCCTTGACCCTTGTATGCTAATTCTTTAATTGCTAGCCCACATGAGTTAAATGCTTTTGAACTACATAAAATGTGAAACAAAGTTATGGATGAACTATGGAACCAATATGAGTTTCAATGGACGAACTCATATGAGACTTGTTACTGAAATTCTGAGTGAATCATGGATCTAGTGTGAGATTCCATGGACGGACTCAACAGGGCATGAAATGTCATGGGAAATACCCGGATCCTATTTATAGGATCCCGAGGATGGGCTCAGATGACGGACTATTCTGTACCTAGAGCGGGGCTGGGTACCTAGGAGGTTCACTGGAACGGGCTTGTAGGGTGTTGGTGGATTTTCTCCCAGAGCGATGCCTAGTTTCTGAATTGAGTATTCCAGGAATGGGCTCAAGGAATGGCTTGAAAACATGAATGATGTGATTAATGAATGGATTGGATACTTTAAGTGATGCCAATCTGAAGCACAATCTTGGGTCGGTCTTGCTAGTTTCCTTATTTAATGCTTTCCATATTACACTGCCTATTTTATATATATTCACTGACAGATTAGCACGGATAATTGGTTGTTTCCTACTAGGATTTAGTCTCACACCCTGTTTGGGTCATGTTTTTGGACCCAAGCAGATTATATGATATCAGTTAATGAGAAGGGAAAATTCCCTAGTACAGGTACTTGACTTACTGCTCAGAGTAGGAGTGCACGGGACCAAGATGAGGCTTACGATGTGACAGGGTATACATTTTCGTTTCTTTTTGGTATCTTGTATACTTGTACTATATTGTATAGACGTACACCATCCTATATATATCATATCCTTCTATTGGTTATCTATTTCTGCTATCTCTATGTTGTCTACTAGTTACCTTCTTCCACTATTGTATGTTTGTAATTCTGCTGTGATACTTTGGTAATGAGAGAATTGTCTCCCCATGGACTCACCTTGGCCATCGCTGCTAGTCAGAAGCCTCTGGCATTTAGGGAGATGCGCTTGAGGCCATGTGGTGACCGGTCCGGCTACCGGGATGAATGGTACGTCAGTTCGGGACGTTACAAAGTGGTATCAGAGGGAATTATTTTTCTGATATGACTTACTACTTGGAAACTATAGAAAAAATTAGGAAGGGAAGGGACTTTGGTAAGAAACAGTTCCCGTGAGTTACAAACCCGCGTACAGGGAAAAGCGAAGTTACCTTGTATGGAATTGTGTTTTTTGTTTTAATTATTAAAGCTTTCCTAATTTCACCATTGGGTGACAAACATGGTTTTTTCTTATACTATTGATATTATTGTGGGTTCTATTTCATTGAAAACTGATGAGACGAGGGTTTTCCATCTCATGCATCATATAAGAACCTTGTTAGGAACCTCATGTCATGCATTTTTCCACGCTATCTAGGATGCATTAGATATTGCATGCTGCTGTAATAGGTGTTGTGATAGATATTGCATGTTGTTTTGATAGTTGATTGATAGGTGTGCCTAGTGTTGTGTTATATTGGGTGCATTTAATGAAGAGTGACGTCATATTTCAATTCGTAAGGTGTATGGGCCCTTGTGGATTGGGAAATGATGCACCAATAGGATGTATATGCTAAATGAAATTGAATTGCATGGTTATATGGGCATAAAATTTAGATTCATGAGGTGTTATGGGCCATTATAGATCGGAACATGGTGGACCATTGGAAAAAGATTTTGAACAAAGGTATGTTAAAAGAATGAATGTTGAAAATAGAGCCTGACTTAGAACCGACTTCTGAGTGGGCAAGAGGTAGTGACTATAGTGGTTTTTGGTGACTGTTCATTTTTCAGTCCTGGATTTAGAAGAAGGATGTGGGTGGACATGGTTTTTAAGAAGGTATTGACCTATCTTGTCCTGGTTCTTGTGCTTGTGAGTTTCAAATCTCATTAAAAATCTTGAAATGAGGCGTGTGTTTGGCAATGCAGAGTCATGCCACCACAACAGTGTAACGACACAAAATTTTGAATAAATCTTGTTTCCTAATTTGATGTGTTATTTTACTTTTATACTCAACAAAAATGTTTTATTTGATAAACATGATTATAATTAAAATGAGACCAGTGGGTTTTGACTGTTATATGACCATCGATCAATATGACCGCTGTGAACAAAATGTTTTGATTATTGTCTCTAAATATAAGTAATCTTGGTTAATTATTATAGAAAGAAGATTCGATGGCCTCACCTAGTAGTCTTGGACCGATCAAATCCCATCTAACAGAGCTTGGAAATGAGGTAGCACCATTGGGCTTTGCTCTGGACCAAATCCAGGCCGAACTTCATCATGTGAAGCTAGAACGGAATCGCCTTCGCGAGAAGTTCAAACTGATAGAAATTACTACTCGGGCAATGTTGACTGAGTTGCCCCAAGATTCTATCACCCTATCACACCTTACTCTTAGGTCCTATGCTGGTATTATAAGGGGATATGTAACAAGACTGTAACTTCCTTGTGTAATCCTTTGTTTTAAATAAATATTGGGATTTCTTCTTATGATGAAGTTTATGAATTTTTAAATGACCGGATAAATATAGTATGCATATTTTTGATAAATTTTAGAAAAAGGATATTTTAAAAATGTTTATGTAAACCTTAAATAATTAAAAATGTGTAATGATTTTCAAAAAATGGTCTTCTACAATTATATTCAGTACAAAATTTAGAGTCTAATAAGATCAACTTGATTTTTTATGAATAATAAATTATGAATAGTGATTTTATGATTAGGATTAGTAATGTGTCTAAATGGATTAGTAATCTCACTTAAAAAAAGTATTAATATAATCTAGGCACCTTGATTACGTAATGTGATTCAATAAAATGGTTAAATAACGCTTTCATAAATTATTATTCAAGTATTAGTTTTTTCGGATGAATAGTGTTTTTTAATTAAAAATTTAATTAAAAATATTTAGAAAATTATTTTTATTAAATGGATTTCATTTTTGAACTCAGAGCGTCGATATTATGTTATTGTAATTTTTGGGGTTTTTTCTGAGAAAAAGGAAATTTCGGCGAATAGTGTATTTATTTAAAAATAAATTTGAAAATATTTAGAAAATTATTTTTATAAAATGGAGTTAATTTTTGATATCAGATCATTGATATTTGGTTAGTGTGAAATTTTGGGATTTTTCTGAGAAAGTTGAATTTTCAGTGAATAGTAAAAATGCAGTTTTGGGGTTTCGGTATGTTTAATGAAATCATAGCTGTGTCATGATGATGTCATGAGATATTTTAAGGGTTGGCCGGCCAAGGGTGATGAATTATTGTTTTGGGGGCCCCATGTCGCCTAACTCCATGGTAAATGCCAAGGGAGAGCACATGGGTTTGAGAAAAGCACATGTGAGGTGTCCCTTGGCCATTAATGCCTTGTCCGCTCACTTTCCCTATAAATACCAAGCCCTCCTCTCATCCATTCGACTCCCCAATCTTCCTCAATGATGTTCTGGTCTCATTACCTCCCAAGGAGTCCTTCCAAGGTGCCCCCAAGCCCTCAAGGTCCCAACCATTGAGTTTTAAGAGTTACGTTTTAAGGTAAAGGATCCAACCCCTCTCTTTCTTTTCAAGTGATCTTTTTTATGTCATTCCTTTTATTCTCCATGTTCTTATGTTGGAGGATGTTCTTTTATACTCCTCTTACTTCCCTTTTTATGTTAATATAATGAGAGATCCCCTTTTACTCTAATTATTTCGTTTTATGATGTTTTATGTGGCGCCGTTAGGCTGCTGAAATTTTTGTAACGGATTCTTTCTCCCCTCTCATTTTTCAAGATATATTTTCATGTAAAGTATTTCATGTTCCTTTTTATTATGTTGGGGTATGATCTCTAAATTTATTATACTGATCTTTTATGATCATATGATGAGATAACCCATTTGATCTCTTCAATTCAGTATTTTGAAGTTTTAAGTGGCGCCGTTAGGCTGCCGAATTTTTAAGTGGTTTTTCACCATTCTCGTTTTTAAGTTCTACTTTCATGTCAATTCTTTCAAATTCCTTTTTGTTATGTTGGGGTATGATCTCTATATATATCATACTGATCGTTTATGACAATATTATGAGAGACCACATTTTATCTCTTCAATTCAGTATTTTGATGTTTTAAGTGGCGCCGTTAGGCTGCCGAATTTTTAAGTGGTTCTTCACCCTTCTCGTTTTGAAGTTCTACTTTCATGTCAATTCTTTCAAGTTCCTTTCTATTATTTTGGGGTATGATCTCTATATCTATCATACTGGACTCTTATTTTCATATGATGAGAGACCCTATTTGACCTTTTCAATTCAATTTTGTTGAAGTTTAAGTGACGTCGTTAGGCTGCCGAATTCTCACAAGAGAAATCTTATTTTTTTTCTTCCTTTCATGTTCTTCATTTCATATGGTATATTTTCAAATTTCATTACCATTTTCTTAAATCCCTTATATTTTGTCCCTCTACTATTTGATGGGTCATTTATGAATGTTTGACCCATGTCCCCTCTCTTCTCAATGTTTTCTAAAACCCCGAAACATAGCCGTTATGCTGCAGAATTTTCGTCTCAAAGTTCCTCTCTCTCTTTTCTCAAAATTATTTTATGTTATAAAGTGAACACTCAAAGCTCTTATTTCTACAGGGGTATTCACATATATATCAAAATGTTATATTTTAAATTCTGGGATTTACATACATGAAACCCTCTTTCCCTTTCCGTGGGTTTAAAGTGACGTAAAGATCATGTCTTTAAAGCGGTTTTTAAAACGTTATGATTATGAAAGGAAACCCATTTATTTTATTCTATATGGGTTATTTATGAAAGTTTTGATGATGATATATGTGGCTCACATGATAATAAATTCATAGTTAAGGGTGCGCCCTGATAGCTTTCCAATGCATTGGGTAATGATGTAACCACTAGAGATTACAATTTTCACGATACCTTGGTGAATAACCATGGTAATATTCAAATGAAAACTTGGGGAAGGACCTTGGTGATATGTTCATGATTGTCTATGTTAAATTATGTAGCCACATCTTAAACTTATGAAAAATTTTATTTTTATTATGATATGCCACATGATTTTTTTTATCATTCCATAAAGTTCTTATTCATGACATAGTTGATGTATCTCAAGTTCACATGTTAAATGTTTCCCTTGTTTCCCTTACTGGGCCTTCTGCTCACCCTTTCATTTGATGTATGTCCCCAGGTTATGAGATGCAGTAATGAACCTAGGATGAACATGAGGAGAATCCTTTCAAGTGTTTAAGAAGAATGTTTTATGTTTTCATGTTTTAAGTTCCTAGTTTCCAAGACACTAAACCTTAAAGATCCTCAGTTTTGTATAATGTAATGAAATTTTATGTGATTAAAAGGAGGGATGTTATAGTTGGTATCAAAGGATGGTTTAGTTATTTGTGGAGATTAGGATATGAAAAATTTAGGAAGAAGCCTATAGAAAAGTTTATATATAGGAAATCTTCCTGGTATTTTGGTGAGTATTGAGTAATGGGTTGCCAAGCAAATACATCCCAGTCCGATACGAGCAGTTAGAGGTGGCTCTTGCACAGATGTACATAGGGGTAAAACCCGAAAACACCACTTTGAGCTAGACTCAAATGGGAACTAGTACACGGCAACGGGCCTTTCTGCACTCTTGGTTACGACACTCCCGGGGGATATGCTTTGGTAAATTCATAAGCTTAGTATAATCCATTGTTAAAGGAACAAAGATAAAATAAAATAAAGATTCACATAAGAATATATGATCATGGATATCCTAGATGAGAACCTAGAGGATCACAAGTTAGGGTATAATTTTCTTCTACAAGTTATCCTTAAATGCTTTAAGTTCCTTTTCATGATTATTAGCTAAGTATTTAAGCCCCTAATTATACTTTCTATTCATAGTTAATTGTGGGAAATGGAAGAACATGTCCCAACAACCAATGTGATAGGAAATGCGACGATTGCCATATTAATATGAAAGAGATGATTAGGGGATTAAAAGATGATTATTATTTTGGAAGACGTTCACTATTTTGGGGACCCTATATGATCGAGGTAAATATATTACTACGGTATTTTCATTGAGGAGTAAGGTTGACTTATATTTTGAAGAATCGATTAATTTAAGGTGGACTTATAGTAATTTAGGTTACTTATGGGAATGATGAACCTATCTTGGGTTAAATATGTTTAGGTAAGATACTTTTGTTATAAGATGTTAGGAGTGGTTGATGTTGTTTGGATATGAACAATGAAGTTTATTTTGGAAGACTATGTTATCAAATCCTTCTTGTATTTGGGTTTCAATCTTAGTTTGGTTTATTTTGAGGAATTTTAAGGACCGTTATTTATGGAATGGAATGTGATGAACTTTGGGTAGTACCATGGAACTTTGAAGATTTAAAAGTAGTTTCCATTCCTATGGGATTCTTTCTTTTTGAAGAGTTGTTTTACCTTACCCTTTCGGTTTTTAGGATAATGTTTAAAGATAAAAGAAATAGATAGTTAATATTTTGTGGATTATGTGATTCTCTAGAAGGTGATTCTTGTGTTTTGATGAGACCAAGTGGTTTTGAATGCCCATCGTTTAGAGAAAATATTAGTTTTGGTAGAAACTTATTAAAGTATGAAACTATACATGAAGATAGATATATTTCCTTATGTTTTTGATCTATGTTGTAAATGAATTCCTCAATGTTATGAAATGGAACGTAAAACAAAAACGTTTTTGGTTTACGTTTCCTACTAGGTAATCAAAGACCGCTTGCATACATCATAATTTTGGGATTTTCTAGTGGTTAACTTCCTCCTAATCATGTTTTCTATCACTCTCCTTTAGGACGTGACCCTTTGTTTTCTCCTCCATGTCCATGTTTCCTACATGGAATCCTAGTATGAGTAAACTCGGGTGGCCTTTGTACTCCCTTTTCATTCTTTTAAAGTAATGGTGTCACTGACTCTTTTTCCGATGTGGGACTTTCAATTTCAAAACCCAATTTTTAAAAATTGCGAGGACGCAATTTCTTAAGGGGGGAAGATTGTAACATCCCAAAATTTTGAATAAATCTTGTTTCCTAATTTCATGTGTTATTTTATTTTTATACTCAACAAAAATTTTTTATTTGATAAACATGATTATAATTAAAATGAGACCAGTGGGTTTTGACTAATATATGACCATCGATCAATATGACCGCCATGAACAAAATGTTTTGATTATTGTCTCTAAATATAAGTAATCTTGGTTAATTATTATAGAAAGAAGATTCGATGGCCTCACCTAGTAGTCTTGGACCGATCGAAGCCCATCTAACAGAGCTTGGAAAGGAGGTAGCACCATTGGGCTTTGCTCTGGACCAAATCCACGCCGAACTTCATCATGTGAAGCTAGAACGGAATCGCCTTCGCGAGAAGTTCAAACTGATAGAAATTACTACTCGGGCAATGTTGACTGAGCCGCCCCAATATTCTATTACCCTATCACACCTTACTCTTAGGTCCTATGCTGGTTTTATAAGGGGATATGTAACAAGACCGTAACTGCCTTCTGTAATCCTTTGTTTTAAATAAAAATTGGGATTTCTTCTTATGATGAAGTTTATGAATTTTTAAATGACCGGATAAATATAATATGCATATTTTTGATAAATTTTAGAAAAAGGATATTTTAAAAATGTTTATGTAAACCTTAAATAATTAGAAATGTGTAATGATTTTCAAAAAATAGTCTTCTACAATTATATTCAGTACGAAATTTAGAGTCTAATAAGATCAACATGATTTTTGATGAATAGTAAATTATGAATAGTGATTTTATGATTAGGATTAGTAATGTGTCCAAATGGATTAGTAATCTCACTTAAAAAAAGTATTAATATAATCTAGGCACCTTGATTAAGTAATATGATTCAATAAAATGGTTAAATAACGGTTTCATAAATTATTATTCAAGTATTAGTTTTTTCGGTTGAATAGTGATTTTAATTAAAAATTTAATTAAAAATATTTAGAAAATTATTTTTATAAAATGGATTTCATTTTTGAACTCAGAGCGTCGATATTATGTTATGGTAATTTTTGAGGGTTTTTTATGAAAAAAATGAATTTTCGGTGAATAGTGTATTTATTTAAAAATAAATTTAAAAATATTTAGAAAATTATTTTTATAAAATGGAGTTCATTTTTGAAATCAGAGCATTGATATTTGGTTAGTGTGAAATTTTGGGATTTTTATGAGAAAGTTGAATTTTCAGTGAATAGTAAAAATGCAGTTTTAGGGTTTCGGTATGTTTAATGACATCATAGCTGTGTCATGACGATGTCATGGGATATTTTAAGGGTTGTCCGGCCAAGGGTGATGAATTATTGTTTTGGGGGCCCCATGTGGCCTAACTCCATGGTAAATGCCAAGGGAGAGCACATGGGTTTGAGAAAAGCACATGTGAGGTGTCCCTTGGCCATTAATGCCTTGTACCCTCACTTTCCCTATAAATACCAAGCCCTCCTCTCATCCATTAGACTCCCCACTCTTCCCCAACTATGTTTTGGTCTCATTACCTCCCAAGGAGTCCTACCAAGGTGCCCCCAAGCCCTCAAGGTCCCAACCTTTGAGTTTTAAGAGTTACGTTTTAAGGTAAAGGATCTGACCCCTCTCTTTCTTTTCAAGTGATCGCTTTTATGTCATTCCTTTTATTCTCCATGTTATTATGTTGGAGGATGTTCTTTTATACTCCTATTACTGACCTTTTTATGTTCATATAATGGGAGGTCCCCTTTTACTCTCATTATTTCGTTTTATGATGTTTTATGTGGCGCCGTTAGGCTGCCGAAATTTTTGTAACGGATTATTTCTCCCCTCTCATTTTTCAAGATCTATTTTCATGTAAAGTATTTCATGTTCCTTTTTATTATGTTGGGGTAGGATCTCTAAATTTATTATACTGATCTTTTATGATCATATTATGAGAGACCCCATTTGATCTCTTCAATTCAGTATTTTGAAGTTTTAAGTGGCACCGTTAGGCTGCCGAATTTTTAAGTGGTTCTTCACCATTCTCGTTTTGAAGTTCTACTTTAATGTCAATTCTTGCAAGTTCCTTTTTGTTATGTTGGGGTGTGATATATATATATATCATACTGATCTTCTATGAAAATATGATGAGAGAGCCCATTTTATCTCTTCAATTCAGTATTTTGATGTTTTAAGTGGCACCGTTAGGCTGCCGAATTTTTAAGTGGTTCTTCACCCTTCTCGTTTTGAAGTTCTACGTTCATGTCAATTCTTTCAAGTTCCTTTCTATTATGTTGGGGTATTATCTCTATATCTATCATAATGGACTCTTATTTTCATATTATGAGAGACCCTATTTGACCTTGTCAATTCAATTTTGTTGAAGTTTAAGTGACGTCGTTAGGCTGCCGAATTCTCACAAGAGAAATCTTATTTTTATCTTCCTTTCATGTTCTTCATTTCATATGATATATTTTCAAATTTCATTACGATGTTCTTAAATCCCTGATATTTTGTCCCTCTACTGTTTTATGGGTCATTTATGAATGTTTGACCCATGTCCCCTCTCTTCTCAATGTTTTCTAAAACCCCGAAACATAGTCGTTATGCTGCAGAATTTTCGTCTCAAAGTGCCTCTCTCTCTTTTCTCAAAATTATTTTATGTTATAAAGTGAATACTCAAAGCTCTTATTTCTACAGGGGTATTCACATATATATCAAAATGTTCTATTTTAAATTCTGGGATTTACATACATGAAACCCTCTTTCCCTTTCCGTGGGTTTAAAGTGACGTAAAGATCATGTCTTTAAAGCAGTTTTTAAAACGTTATGATTATGAAATGAAACCCATTTATTTTATGCTATATGGGTTATTTATGAAAGTTTTGATGATGATATATGTGGCTCACGTGATAATAAATGCAAAGTTAAAGGTGCGCCCTGATAGCGCTCCAATGCATTGGGTAATGATGTAACCACTAGAGATTACAATTTTCACGATACCTTGGTGAATGACCTTGGTAATTTTCAAATGACACCTTGGGGATGGACCTTGGTGATCTGTTCATGATTGTCTATGTTAATTGATGTAGCCACATCTTAAAGTTATGAAAAATGTTATTTTTATTATGATATGCCACATGATTTTTTTTATCATGCCTTAAAGTTCTTGTTCATGACATAGTTGATGTATCTCAAGTTCACATGTTAAATGTTTCCCTTGTTTCCCTTACTAGGCCTTCTGCTCACCCTTTCATTTGATGTATGTCCCCAGGTTATGAGACGCAGTAATGAACCTAGGATGAATATGAGGAGAAGCCTTTCAAGTGTTTAAGAAGAATGTTTTATGTTTTCATGTTTTAAGTTCCTAGTTTCCGAGACACTAAACCTTAAAGATCCTCAGTTTTGTATAATGTAATGAAAGTTTATGTGATAAAAGGTGGGATGTTATAAACAAACTCTAGTCGTACATCGAGAGAGCGGTGAAGACCACATTTCGGAGATGGTAGGCAATGGGCTACTTGAGGAAACACTAGTTGTGCCAGCTACGACACCAGCTGTTATACCAGACACAGGTGCTGAGGCATAGTTCCGTGAGAGCTTGTTGCGTTTTATGAAGACCGTTCAGGGAGCACCGCGACCTACCCTGAATATGGTAGAGTTGACAAATGAGTTTCAACAGCAGCATCTACCAACATTTTCAGGGGATGGTGGACCACAAGCCACAGAGTCCTGGTTAGAGGTGATATTATTTATCCTTGAGCATTTGGAGACACCTCCGGAGAGGAGGGTCAAGCTTGCTATGTACATGCTGTGTGATTCTTCCAAGAGGTGGTGGGACATGATAACACAGTTGGATCGTCATCAGGAGGTGGCTTGGATAGAGTTTCATACGACCTTATATGATTTTTTTTATCCCGAGACTTTGAGGGCCAATCAATCCCGGGAGTTCTTGTGTTTGGAATAGGGCACATTACCAGTTATGGAATACTCAGCCCATTTTATTGAGCTTCAGCGCTTCACACTTATCCTGATGGGCGATGAGCTGTCGAGGGCCAGACATTTTGAGAACAGTATGAGATATGACATCCAATATCAGGTAAATATATTCAGGTTGACTACCATTTCTGGAATTGTGAACCAGGCAGTAATCACAGAACGTAACCTAAGAGAGGCTAGAGGTGCGATCTAGAGCGGTTCGACATCGACATTAGGTACTGATGTGACTACTTGTAGGAAGTGTCGTCAGGAGATTCCACACAGTGATTCTAGAAATCAGAACCTATCTTCAGTTATCAATCTGAGGTGCTACCAGTGCGGTAGCCTAGGACACGCAAATCTGCAGTGTCCGAGGGACGAAGTCGAGTGCTGATCATTTGGAATGATTGGTCATATTCAACGTTTCTTCAAAAAAATTTCACCAAAAGACAATGATATAGGGTGCACACCAACTCCATATGCTGGAGCATGGTCGAAAGCTTCTCATTAGATAGGAAGTTGGGGTGCGACTGGCCGATCAGGCCGAGGTAGTGGTCATGGTAGAGGTAGACAGACATAGGGTACACCGAGATGACAGAGTGGGCCAGTTCGAGGTAGTGAGGTTGTATCACAGGGCCATGGTTCAGGCCAGATGTATTCAGCGTAGCCTAGTTCTGAGGATAATGGAGCAGGACTATCTACGGTGAGAGGTACGATCTTAGTAGCATCTTCTATTTCATCTGCCTTCTTTGATACAGGTCAATCACACAGTTTTACATCTGTGCCTATAGTGAAAATCATTGGGCTAGTTGTGCTATATTTTGATTGCATCATGACATTAGACACACCACATGGAGTTAGGGAAGAGGGTTTATGCTAGTGCAAAGGGTTCCCCTTGAGGTTGGAGGGTGTCACTTCGTCTGGGATATTTATGTTCTCGAAATGACAGGTTTTGATGTCATTCTCAGTATGGACTAGCCAATAGCTTAACGAGGCTATGTTGATTGTTACCACTAGAGGGTGATTTTCACATCACCAGAGGGTGTAGTGTATACTCTTAAGGGAGAGTGGGATCTCCAGGCAAGCTGAGCTGGACCGAAGCATCGTGGGCTAGACGGGATGATAACCCAGATCGCTAGTTTGTTTTTGGATGATTAGGGAGTGAGTCAGACGGACCTTCCTCCTGTATTTGAGCACTTAAGGGATGTTTTTCATGACAACTTTTCAGGTCTACCTCCTGAGAGATAGGTGGCGTTCTTGATTGAGCTAGTTCCAGGAGCTGCAATAGTATCCATTATTCCTTACAAGATGGCTACGATAGAGTTGCAAGAGCTCAAGAAACAACTCAAAGATTTGGAGGCAAATGGGTTTATTCAACCCATTACATCTTCGTGGGGTTCGCTGGTCCTTTTTTCAAAAAAGGTGGACGTGACTTTTAGGCTTTGTATGGACTATCGGAAGCTGAACCAACTGACGGTTAAAACCGATATCCCTTTCCATGAATAGATGACCTATTTTATTAGCTTCGAGGAGCTAGGGTGTTCTCGAAAATTGATTTGTGGTTAGGGTATCACCAGGTGCATGTGGGACTTGCAGACATACCTCGTACATCTTTGTATAGTAGGTATGGTTTATATGAGTTTCTGGTTATGCTGTTCAGTCTCACGAACGCGCCGGTGGTTTTCAGGGCTTTGATGAATTGCATGTTCCATCCTTACTTGGACTCATTCATTGTGGTTTGTGTGTATGATATTTTGGTGTAGTCAATAAATCGAAAAGACCATGCCAACCATCATGAGATATTCCTGAATACACTAAGAGAGAATCAGCTATATGCAATGCTTACTAAGTTACACTTTTGGATGGATTAGATTCACTTCATGGGCCATGTTATCTCTGAGACATGAGTTTCTATAGACCCAAAGAAGGTTAGAGCTGTGGTTTCTTAGGAATATTCCAAGAATGTCATTGGCATACAAAGTTTCTTGGGTATTTTTGGTTATTATCATCATTTCATATAGTATTTCTCATGCTTAGCAGTGCTGTTGATAGGCCTGACTAATAAGGGAGTGAAATTTGTATGGACAGATGCTTGTGAAGAAGCCTTTTAGGAGCGTAAAAGAAGGTTGACATCAGCACCAATCCGGATACTTCCATAAGAGGGAAAGAGTTAAACAGTCTATTGTGATGCATCAGGTATTGGGATGAGTTTTTTGTTGATGCCAGGAGACAGATTCATGGTGTACGGATCTCGGAAGCTAAGGCCACACAAGAGGAATTATCTGATGCACAATCTTGAGCTAGAAGCAGTTGTTCATGCGATGCGTTGTTGGAGACACTATTTATCGGGAGAGTGTTTTGTGGTGTAAACTGAATATAAGAGCCTCAAATATATCTTTACTTAGCGTGATCTGAATCTTGGGTAGCTATGGTGGGTAGAGTGCCTATAGTTCATTGATTTTGAGCTTGCTTATACGCCTGGTAAGGGCAATACAGTGGCCGATGCATTGAGCAGGAGGACCCAAATACAGGCAGTGCAACAGGATCGCAACGAATGGAAGCTTATTCCCTTTTCCTCTGTGATGCTTCTTGATGTGCAAAATATCCAAGGGCAGTCTTTTATAACATCCTTATTTGTCAATTTTACCCTCCTGGATAGAGTAAAGATGAGACAACAATCAGATTCCGAAGTCCTAGTTCTACGGGAAGGTGTGTTTGGTGAGGACCCTCCTCCAGGTTGGACGACAGGTGAGGATGAAGTTCTTCATATCCATGGATGTGTATGGGTTCTAGTGGATATTGGAGAATATCTGATGTGGGAGTATCATGATTTGGTTTGGGCAGTTCATCCCGGAGTTGCTAAGATGTATCGTGACTTGCACCGATAGTACTGGTGGCCGGGTATGAAGAGGGAAGTGGCTATTTTTATCACGAGATGTTCCACCTGTCAGTAGGTGAAGGCAGAACATCAGTGTCCAACTAGAAAATTACAGTAGTTACCTATCCCGGAGTGGAAATGGGATGATATTGTGATGGACTTCATTACTGGTTTGCCAACGTCACCTCATGGTAATGATGCTATGTGGGTTGTGGTTGATAGGCTCATGAAGGTTTCTCATTTCTTACCGATCAAGGAGACCTTCAGTGAGGATGAGATGGGAAGGTTGTATATCCGGGAGATAGTACGACTCCACGGGGTACCACACACCATTGATTCAGAAAAGGATGCTCGTTTTACGTCACGCTTCTGGTAGATTTCTCAGAGGGAGCTCGGTACACAGGTTCTTCTAAGCATAGCATACCTCCCTCAGACTGATGGCCAGTCAGAGCGTACGATACAAGTGCTTGAGGACATGCTGCGAGCATGCATCCTGGATTTTGGGGGCTCATGGGAGAGGCATATCCCCTAGTTACGTTTTTCAATAACAAAAGTTATCAGGTGAATATAAATATGGAACCATATGAGAATTTATACGGTAGGCCATGCCGATCACCCACCCTTGTGCTGGTTAGAGGTAGATGAGGCAGCTTTACTGGGATCGCGTCCTGTTTAGGAGACTTCTGAGCAGGTCTAGTTGATATAGAAGCGAATTCCTACCACACAGTCTCGTCCGAAGTCATATGCTGATCTTCACAGACTACCCCAAGAGTTTGAGATTGGGGAGTAGGTTTTCTTTCATGTTTCACCGAGGTTGGGAAACAGGCGGATTAGAAGATAGTGTTGGTTATCGCTGAGATATGTTGGGCCTTTTGAGATTCTAGAGAGGGTGGGGCCGATAGCCTATCGGTTACAGTTACCTCAGAGGCACCGAGCCATGAATGATGTGTTCAATGTTACTCAGTTATGGAGATACTATTCAGACTCGTCTCATACCTTCTTGCCTGAGGAGGATGAGCTTCAGGTAGATGAATCCTTTTAGGAGCATCTGATTCATGTCGTTGATAGGAGAAAAAAGGTTCTACGAGGTGGGTCAGTTCCTCTAGAAAGGGTGCTATGGAAGCACATCCATTTACAAGATGAGACTTGGGAGCAGGAGGCCGACATACATGATCAGTGGCCAGAGCTGTTCGTAGACGAATCTTGACCACCCTTTAGAGAGCAATTCAAGGATGAATTTCTATAAGTGGGAAGATTGAAATAACCCAGGTATTCATATGTGGTACGGGGTCCCATTTCATTTTTGTTTAATTGTTCCTTTGAGGCCTAATGTGGATGCCTAACTTGACCGAGGGAGTTACAGAGGTGTTCGGGGCTTGTTTGGAGCCTGGTACCATGTTTTGGGCTGGAAATGGCCTGGAACATGGCTTTCACACGGCTTGTGCACAACCTGGTTAAACCATGTGCCTTGGTGTAGGATTGGCAAAGGCAGGAGCACAACCTGTGTATGGTTTGGGGAAACCATGCGTGGTGGCCGTACGGTTTCTCCTTGCCTTCCAGTAAGGTCTGCATGAATTTTTCAGGCCATGTGGGTAAACCGTGTGACCTACTGTATTTTTATATTTAATTAATTTTTAATGATATTTATTAAATGTTATAAAAACCTAAATCTAACCCTCTTCTTCAACCGAACAGCTAGGGGGAGAGCTCTCAAGAGGCTACAGAGGATTTCAATCCTACTTCTTCCCCTGATCTCTCTTTCAAACGTCGTTCATCTTGTTAGATCCTCAACTGTATGTCCTCGATTCCTTTTTAATCTTTCTCGATTCCTTTGGTTATAGTGAACACAGATTGGATTAAGGTTCATGTGCCCAAATTTTTTGTTCTTCGTTAGTTCTTCAGATTTATTCCAAATCAGGATGAATCAGATCTTGATACTGGATGAGCTATCTAGTACGAGCCTAAGGTAGGTGGTCTCGTGCTTTTCACTGATTTTCAAGCTGTTTATATATACCGAAGTGCCGCACTCCCACTTTTGGGGTGTCACATGAACTTGGAATTTAACCCTATTATTACCTAGAATTTTGTAGTTAGTCTGAATAGGATGGTATCAGCTTGAGTTAGGTTGTACACCTTGGACAGGAACCGCCCCTTGGGTGTGTTTCTTTGAATGGATCTTTTAAGGTTTTTGACCCAGGTTTCCTATGAGGTAGGCCTTTTCATTCCCTTGTGGGTTGTTAAAAATGGAAATTGAATATGAATGGAAGTGCAATAGGATTAAATTGTAATTGAAATGGTTTCAGGTATGGGATGGAGTATTGACCCTTGACCCTTGTATGCTAATTCTTGAATTGCTATCCCACTTGAGTTAAATTCTTTTGAACTGCTTAAAATGTGAAACAATGTCATTGGTGAACCATGGAACCAATGTGAGTTGCCATGGACGGACTCATACGAGACCTGTTACTGAAATTCTGAGTGAATCATGGATCCAATGTGAGATTCCATGAAAATAATCAACAGGACATGAAATCTCATGGCCAATACCTGGATCTTATTTATAGGATCCCGGGGACGAGCTCAGATGATGGACTATAATACACCTAGAGCGAGGCTGGGTACCTAGGAGGTTCGTCAGAATAGGCTTGTAGGGTGTTGGTGTATTTTCTCCCTGAGCGATGCCTGGTTTCCGAAATGAGTATTCCAGGAACGGGCTCAAGGAATGGTTTTAACACATGAATGAAGTGATTAATGATTGGAATGGATACTTGAAGCAACGCCCAGCCAAAGTACAAGCTTGGGTCAGTCTTTCTTGTTTCCTTGTTTACTGCTTTCCATATTAAACTGTATGTTTTATATATATTAACTAATACATTAGCACAAATCATTGGTGGTTTCAGACTAGGATTTATTCTCACACCCTGTTTGGGTCATGTTTTTGGACCCAAGAAGATCATATGATTTTAGGTAATGAGAAGGAAAAACTCCCTAGTACTGGTACTTGACTTGCTGTTTGGAGTAGGAGTGCATGGGACCAAGCGGAGGTTTGCTATGCGACAGGGGATACATTTTGGTTTCTTTTTGGTATCTTGTATACTTGTACTGTATTGTGTTGACTTGCACCATCCTATATATATCAGATCCTTTTATTGGTTATCTATTTCTACTATCTATGTGTTGTCTAATGGTTACCTTATTCCACTATTGTATGTTTTTAATTACACTGTGATACTTTGGTAATGAGGGCATAATCTCCCCAGGGACTCACCTAGGTCGTCGCTGCTAGTCGACAGCCTATGGCATTTGGGGAGATGTGCTTGAGGCCATGTGGTGACCAGTCCATCTACCAGGTTGAATGATAATTCGGGTCGAGACGTTACATAGAAAACATCTCATACTCTTTTTTTAGTTATGTTTATGAAATTTTATTCCTTTTCACCTTAGTTTTAAGTTTTGTTAAATTTTCCATTTATAGTGATAACCTATTTTTACCCTCAGTAACTTATTTTTATGACTAAAAATAAAATTACCCAAATTAGATAATTTTTGTATTTTGATTTCAAATATGAAAATAATTTTATAAAGTTTAATTTATATGGGTAATAGAAAATTAATTTCAATATTTGTAAGTAAAATCCATTTTTTAGAAAAAATTACATTTTAAGTATACAAAATATAATTAGTGTAAAATTATATATATTTTTTCGATTTCCATGACTTAAAACTATTTATTATAAGAAAAATAAGGGTTATGTTTAAAGAAAACCAAACAAAAAATGAACTTATCAATAAAAAAATTTAGTTAAATTAAATTTCCAAAATAATTTCTAATTAGAATATATTATTAGTTAACTTCAAAAATGTTAATCATATATTTTTTATAAAATAAACATCATATTTTACATGTTTAATTTTAATTATAAAATATTAATTTGATTAATAAAATTGATTCTTAGATTTTTATGTTGTGTTTATATGCTAATGATATCTAAACATTTCCTATATTTTAAAAATTGGTATTTTATAATATTCACCTAAAAATCAGTATTTTCTAGAAAAATATAAAAAGTGAAATGAAGTTATTATTTTCTTGAAAACCCAAAATTGATGTTTTTTTTCAATTTTAAATCTAAAATTTAAGAATGTAACTTTTAAATGGACATATAAAATATAATTAAAAACACTTTTATAGGAAAGTTAACTTTTCAAATATTAATTGATCTAAATTTTATTTCCCTGCCATTAATAATTAATCTTAATCTATTACTAATATAAGAAATATAACTTTTCTTCATTTAGCTATAATATATTTAGTTTCTTAAAATAAATATGAATAACATATAAAAAACAATTTTAAAAATTATATTTTAGGTTTAAAATGAATTTATACTTATTACTAGCCTAGTAATACCTATATGATAGATGTTAATTTATTTTATTATAATAAATTTCATTAAAATCATTCTTTAGTTAGGATTATTCAAAAATACATACAGTTTAAAAAATATTTCTTTGAGAAAAATTTCATTTTCTTTAAATAATCTTCACCAAATACCATTAAAAATATATATTTATATCCTTAAAATATAATTTTACATATCCATTGATATTAAAATATTTCTTTGAGTTTTATAAATACAGAATTTAATAATATTATGTTACAAATATATATATGTGTGTATATATATATATAATTTATAATAAAATATCTCAATTAAATATTATCCTTTAGTTTTATTATTTCATTCTCATAACATATCAATGTTTATATTATATTTTAATATTTTCTTTTAATAAAGTTTATGAAAGGTTTTTATCTTGATATTTTGTGTCAACCATGATATTAAATATAGTATTTACTTAAAAGAGAATAGATACTAAAATTTTTGGGTGTTACATTGCCACAAAGATATACTAGAATTCCAGGGTTACAGAGTGCATATGACCCAAATGTTGGGTGATTCATCTTCCTATGTATACACCATATAGGGAGGCATAATTACTTATTACGGATCCTCATAAAAAAGTGTGATTAAATACATGAGTTTCAACCATCATTAGTGTAAGGTACACACATGTTTTTCATTTTTTATTACACATGGGTTCAACTTCATAGAATAGACATATTGGGTTGTGGGTTTTTATTGTCTTTTGCTACTAAAATATTATTTATTTATTCCTAAAAATCAAATTAGTGGTGTTAGAGTTATTCCATACATTTTCATTCTCAGAATCATGTTGAAAATATATAACAAATATATATCATATTTTCAATCATAATAAACAAATGATTGTGAACTATTGTTTTTTATAATATATACCAATATAATAAATGATAAAATAACTCAATATGATATATTATATCATATATTATGAATCAATGTAAATCCACTGGTTTTAATATAAAATATTACATGACAGAGTTTAATCATAATTCATAATATTGATTATTTAAACAATTTTTGTATCAGAAAACAAATCATCGTATCACCTTAGTGATATAAATGCCTGTTATAAAATTCTAAATCAGGTAAACAGATCCCAGAATAATGATATGAATATATAATTTATTTTATAGATTGTGCTTCTGTTATCTATCACAGGCTGTGAGATTCTAGTCATTAGACACAACATCAGGTATTAGCTTAATAACATCTTATGATATAATGCATGACGTAAAATATGACATAAATGAAAATTTGGTTTTTTTGAATTCTGAAATTGAATTATATTGTTTATATAATGTTTATAAATTATGGAAAATGATATTATGGGAAATTTATTTAATTTATAAATTATTTATGAATTCATCAATTATAATATGTTTATAATTAATTAATAATTATTTATGAAACATTTATTAAATAGATATTTATAATATTAATTGTTAATATTAAAAATGAAATTAATTTATGTGGACTGGATTATGATTTTGGGAAAAAAATTTATATAGAGATTAGAAGTTAATTTTAAAGTTGTTTGTAAATTAAAAAAATAAGGGAACATATATTAGAGTTTATATTTAATTATGAATTATTCATTAAAAATATTAAAATTAAATCCCTTATTTTTGAAATTACTCTAAACATATCAAAAGGAGTTTTAATAATTACTACAATAATTTTTTTTAAATAAAACTATATATATATATATATATGATATTTTGATATAGAAAATTTCTACATTATAGATATAAAATATAAAATTTTTATATTTTAAATATCTTATATTTATATAAATTCGAGATAGGATGATAATATGAAAGGATTCATTTTAAAAATAAGTAGAATGTGTTTAAATATATTTTATTATATAATTTCACTAATATATGGATAAATTTAAATCTGTTAATAGTTTTCTTATTTATGAATTGTTCATATATTCATATCTCATATCTAAAATTAAGAAATGCTCATTTATTTAATTCATTCTCTATTTTATTCATGAATATAATTTTTCTATTTTTAATAGATATATTCTTTAGTTTAAAGGGTAAAACATCTAAAACAATTATCATAAAAGTATATATGGAGTTATATATAAGGTATTATAATGGATATAATTTTACTTCATTCTTAACCTTGGCTTGTGATGTGCTTTTGAAAATAAATATTAAGGTTGATTATATATTATACATATTTGGTGTCATAATTGTGATGGGTTTTAGGTCTCCTTGAAGTGAAGAACTATGTGTAGAGGGACTTTGGGACAAACTCCAAACTGGCATTAGAGATTAGTTTTTTCCTAGGAATGTGAGAGATGGTTACTTGCCACTCTATGAATAATTTTATGTGGATTATTAGTTTCACATTACTTAAATAATTTAAAGGAAAAGGTTTTTTTTACTTTATTAATTTCCAACATTTTTATATGTGTAAATATTAGTAGGAGTTTAATTTATGTTTGTAAAACAAGATGTGGGTTGTGAAAAGAGTTACACATTAATATAGTTTGAACATATTGATTTGGTGGAACAAATATGATTTAAAACTAAATCATTAAAATAACTAATACATGTAAAGTGAATAAATAAAATAATATGGAGAGGTATTAAAACCACTTTAAAATAAATAGTTTCAAAATCATTACAAAGTGAACACATGTCAAGTCCTTGATATTCCAACCAAGTAGGTTCATAAAAAATATATGTGTATATAGATTATTTTTTTCAAGGCATGGGGGAAATGGATAACCCTAAGAGGATGGTATCTAAGTCCTATTGTAATATTTGTATTACACATATCAAGGAAACCATATAAGACAGGATATTATAGGAATACTTTTGATTGAATCTATATAATGGAATAATATACTGAGTTATTTTATCAACCACATATAAGTCATATATGAAATGATTATCGTAATGGTCTACCTATATAGAAAATTAGTATGAGGAACACGAAATTTGAATCATTACATAGTGAAATATGGTTCTTTTCCCATTAATGGATATGATGTAAAACTAAAAGGGATCATTATTTTAATGGGATAATTTTTATTAAAGTACCTTATTTAATGAATATAAAAAATGAAACCTATGAAATAAAAAAATCGATTATAGATAAAAGAAATCACCATAAATGAACATGGATTTTGGATAAATTCCATATGAGGACAAGATTTACTGAAGGAAAATTGTATATCATTTCTAAAATATTATAATTTTTCTTATGTAAGAAGTTAATTTCTATGTATTAGAGAGAACCCTTATGAGGAAGTAAAATAGGTGAATCTATTAAATAAGACAATATAGATTTTCATGACTAGGAATTGAAGGATTTTTCATGACTCCATTCTCAATATGTTTTATATGAATCATATGGTAAAAGAAACTTGAAAATATAGATGAATTTATGATGATAGATAACATGAAATGGAACTCTCCAAAACATGATATGAGTAAGAGGTATGTGATTTCAAAGGAGTTTATTAGATTAAATATATCTGAAGTAATATTAGTATCTACTCATTTAATAAGTATGATTGGGTATATAAATGTCTTAGAGAGGCTGGAATGAAATTTAAGATGTCAATAACAATAAATTTCTTTCTATAATTACTACCATAATCGTTAAGATTGTTTATTATAAATTTAAATATAAATGGGTTCAATAAAATTTTTCCCAATTTCCATAATATCTTTAGGATTGTTGAGTAGGACCTGGTTTACCTAGGCTCAAGTGTTGTATTAATAGTGTAAAAAGGTAAAAGGTGAAACATAACAAAGAAAAATTCTATTGGAAAGTCCAATATTAGGTTTTATAATATCCAATAAAATCCTTTGAAACTGAAGGGAGGAATTTAAAAGTAGGGGCATTTCTTTGATTATGAAAAGCCTTGTCACTACAAGAGTTGGATGGAGTTTATTAATTTAAATCTAAAATGAATCAAAAATAAAATATTATGTATTATTATATTTTTATGCCATATTATATTAGATTTTATGATAAAATATTTACGTTTCATTAGTAAAGAAGATGAAACTTTAATACACATGGTAATGTCTTATACATCTTTAAAATATGGTTTGAAAAAAAGAGACAAGTATAAAATTATTTCTATCTGGGATAAGAGTTTATTTTTGATATTTATTAAAATATTATGGAATGATATCCTACCACCATGAACTGGATTTTATAATGAATAAATTATTTTTTTATAATAATTATACAAAAACATAGAATACTTTATATGATATAGTTGTTAATAGTTTATTTATTAAATATTCCCACTAGACAAAATAAGGGATATTTCCTAAAATAATGTAGTCTTTGTTTATTATTATTATATTATAGAGAGAATATAATTACTATGAGTCTAGTAGAAGTATGTTTAGACACAGAAAAGTCTATTTATAAAAAATACAAAATTATACTAGTCAAAATTCAAAGTTAATGTAACCAAATATACTAAATGTTTTTAAGCTATGATAGTATAGTAAATAATGTATATAGTTAGATTTTGTTACCATGTTTATCATGAATAAATATTTTAGAAATTTTCTATTATGATGATGAACTTATATGTTTTTATAAGTAAACATAAGAAGTTATTAACATTATAAAACTAGATGTCGTAAAGTAAATATGTTTGAATATTTTTTCAAAAGTAAGAAAATAAGAACCTAATATCTAACCTTACATTTAATTATAATTGTCTCTATTACTCTATCTTACTTATTAAAGTATTATGTGAGTGTTTTATATCTTATGATAACATAATTATGTGATAGAATTTAGATTGTTATTTAACAAATTTAGAAATATCATGAATTGAAAAATGTATTATAGAAGTATTACATATGAGATATGAGACAATAGCTTATGTATAATTTTGTTAGTATACTATGAGATGAGTTTAATAATATTAAAAATTGTATCATGTTATACACAAGGCATATCCACATTATTGTCTTCTCATACTGGATATATATAACACATGAAGTGTGTAATAATTATCCACACAATGTTTGAAATTGTGTTATACATCACTAAATTTCATCATGTTTTATTATATTCTATGATTAAATGTTAATGTTAGTGTGAGTTGGATTCTATATCGAGATATTATATATACCCATGGGAAGAAAATGATGTTGGTATGATTGGAGTCCCTTGTGTATATGAGATGGAGTTTCATACCACATGTATTTGGTATACTACGGGTGCATGTTTCTTATTTGTATTTCCCCATTAAAAAATTATACACAATATACCTAACATGATAAATATCACAAATTGGCTTTCACTTCCATCCATCCTGACACCCAACTTAGCTCGTGGCATGGACCAAGGGACATTCCTGATCCCCATATACTGGAACTAGTTATTGGGTATCATGGAATGCCTATGTGAAAAATTTCACTCAGAATAAGATAATATTAAGTGAATAGAAGATTCACAAAAATTAAGACCAATAAAAATTACATATAATGAAATATTAAACAACTAAAACCATCATTTATGAATTTAACAATTACAACTAGATTCTAAATGAAAAAATGAGAGGAAATCAACTAAATAAAACAAACTCATTGTGACATGTGTATTAACACCGCTGTTACAACACCACCAAAAAATAATCAAAGACGAACCACTAATAAGAGAAACCAATATCACCTCCATGGAAGGCTTATCCATTACACGAGTGAGAAAAAATAAGGTATATATACACCAGAGGATATATGTAGGGTGTGATCTCAATTTTCTTATCAGATAACAAATATATTATCCATGCATATAAATTATATGATAAATAATTTTTTTTAAATAAAGAACAAATTTTTTATTAAAAAAATCATTTGTTGAGAAATGAGAGGAAATCAGTTTATTTTAAAAAATTGGTCTTATAATTATTTAAAATTAAAGGTGCATAAATAGATAAAAAAGGAGAACCATATAATAAGAACCTTGATATATCCATAAAAATATAAGGTTAGTGGGGACCTAGGATCTTATAACTCTAGGTTGTCAAACCTAGACATGAAGGTTTATCTCCTGGTCGATCCAACCTATCCCCACAATTTTCTTTTTAATGTTGTATCATAATACTACTTGGTAGGGCAGGTCATGAATAGAATAAATGTCCTAGTTTTACCATATAGTTACATATTATTCCCATGTTATTTTTCGTTTTTGATCAATGAAAAACCCCATATTTGTTAAGACAAACCATCACTAACCATAAGACACCAATTACAAGGGGTTTAACTATTTAAAAACCTTGGACACACCCTCTCTTTTGAAATCAACCATTTTCCCAGGTAAAAATATATTTAAAATTCATTAAAAAATATGACTATTATATTTAAATTATCATGTAATTGATAATCAAGGAACCAACTACCTTTTACTTGGAATCTCCATAAGTCTATTTGGAAACCACAAGACGCAATATAGAAGACACTAAGGAAGAAATAATACTATAAAACATCATGATTAAAAACAAATAAATTATATTGAACCCATTTTAGGTCAACAATAATTTTTGGAGAAAATAGAGCCCATGAAAGAAGAGTTTAGAGTTCAAGAGAAGTGAAGAAGATGAAGAAGTAAGGATCTTACCGAGAATATTTTGGGGATTCATTCTAAAAAACCAAATAATCAAGTAAATTGAGTGTGGTTTGAGTGGGGGTAATGTGGATAGGGATGGAGATGGTTTAATGGGGTGATATCTATGGTTTATAAGGGTAAAATCTATTATTTTAAATATTGTAATTTCAAAAAAAATTATGAATATGGTAGTCCAAATAGTTTGGTTGTAATGTTTGGACGACCATGTGATAACCATGTGGAACCTCTTTCTAAGAGGAGGGGTAGTTCACTTGGTATACATAGGTGGTTTAAATCCCATGAATCTATAAAAGCTGACTAGAATGTTACACTATAAGTGTTTCATGATGATCAAGGGGCTAGTGTATATTTTCCCATAAATATGTTGCAACTGTGTGCCTCCTTCTATATGCAAACAAAACCATCATTTTAATGTAAATGACCTGATGAAAGATATAGAACCTAATTAATACCATTAATAAAATAAAAATTACCTCAATCAACATCAATAATGATAAAATAACCATCATACTTTGATTCGTTTGTTTTTCTAGTTTGGAGGATGATCTAATGGGGGTAGGTATGTTGTCAAACATATCAATGGTTATGTTTAATCATGATAGGATTCAAAATCTATTATGATTCGTATGATATATGGGGCCCCAATTGAGATGGACTGATACATTGTACCAAATGACCTAAATAACAGATATTTAATGCTTTTATATATAAAGAAGTAGGATATGTTATATGATCATCCAACATAGAGAATGACATGTGAGGAATTAATTTTTCCAGAAAATTTTTACTCAATGAAATAATAATATATGAGTATCTATACAGAATTAATATAGTTCACATTTATTGGTTACACTATTTCCTTGAAAAAAGTATTTTCTGATGGAGCATGGTTATATATGATCTATTTTGTGAACATAAGTTTCAAGATACATGGGCTTGATTATGATCATGCCTAATCCCACAATATCTTGAGTAGCACTGATGCTTTTCTAGGTGCATGCATTTGATTATATTTATTAACTTATGAATTTATAATTTTTTCACTGCTATAATGGCACATTGGTCACACTTTGTGGTTAAATAAATACAAAATTATTTTTATGCAACTTAATGTGTTTCAATTAATGTGTTATAATTTCATTAAAATGAGTTTTTAATGACATTAAAAAAGTATTGCATATGATTTAGTACATTAGAAGGTTGATGATAACTTTACCAGGAGGGTTTCAATAAATTCAAAAATAGTTATGGATTTTATTTTACAAGTTGTTGTGTATGTAACAATATAAGTTGAATTGATATGAATCCTATCATGATTTTTTTCAATTAAAAGATTGATGGATATAAGTACTAAATATTAATGTCTATATGATATTTATTAGTGTATATCATATTGTATTATATAAGTATATTTTATGGTATGATATCCATTCATCTAACACAAATTATATTTCTTGGATTGGAATATCGTAAGGAATGATGCGGTGACATCATATTATCATTGGCATAACCTATCATAGTATACCATATGTTTGTATCATAAATCAGCGGTCTATGTTAATCATAATCTATTAATAACATGATAGTTTTTGATGGATGAATGTAATTTTAATGATAAGTTATAATTTATAAGAATATTTTACAGATAAATATCATTTTTAATAGAAGTTTCATGTGATGATATTTTTGGGAGAATCAAAAAGGAATTTAAATGTTAAATACATGAAAGTATGAATAATATGTTAAAAATCATTTATAACCATTTTATTTTTCTAATAGAATGTAATTTTCAATTAAATTAATGGTTTCTTGGGGAATATCTTTAAGTCCTATATATATTGGTTATAGTTTACATAAAATTGTATCAAATATCCTATTTTATTACAATGGATTCCCCTGATTATATTCTCATTCTTTCTTTCCCACTATACAATACGAGCACATCACAGTCAAAAGAATGATCCCATGAAACATTAGGTGATTATTATCTTGGGGAACACCTAAGAGGAATGATTACTTTTGATTATTTTAAATGTCTACATCAAACTATATGATTGAAGATATGTTCTCCGACCATCATCAGTGTAAGGTACACACATGTTCTTCATTTATTATTACACTTGATTCTGATTTCATAACAAGGAGATCTTGATTGTCATTTATTATTGTCTTAATTTACTTTAATACATGATATTTGATCCTATGAAATAAATTACATTATTATTAAAGATGTTTCTTTTAATAAGTCAAATATATCATTTACTATGCTCTGTAATAATTAAAATAGTCAAATTTTATCTAACATCCCTACCCAAGAGACACTAAACGGTGCCTTGAGTCAACAGATCACATGGCCTCAAGTGTGCCTACCCATATTCCAAATAATAAAAATAGAATTTATGGAATTGTGTGTATCTTTAGGGAGACTATTACCTCTATCGATGGTTTAATAGAGTGTTAGTAATCATATCAGTCAATACCGGATTCTTTAAATCAATAAGAAGGAAGATAAACATCCAAGACAAGAATATATAAAAAATCCCAAAATTAATCTCAATTAAAAATATATGAGTAATTTTATGTATATAAAATTATTGAAAACAAGTATATAGAAATACAATACAATAAATGGATCAAAAGTTCAAAAATTCAAAAATAAATATATCTGGATATCATCACGAGTGATACTCGGTCCTCTATATCCCTGATCCTAAGAAATGAAAATTCAATCATCATACAACATGCTCTTTCTTCAATACTTAACCGCATCAATGTTATTTTTTTGTTACCCAATGAAAACTCAAATAGGGTGTGATATTACACTCAAAAGGACACAACCAATAGTTTCTATAAGAAATACATTCTTTGTATAACATGAAAAATCAGTGTTCAATATATAATATGTATAATAATAGTACCATTAATGAAACCAGGGAAAAGGTAATAAATGTAAGTGTATACTATCAAGCATATCAATAATAATTGGGTTACCAAAAAAGGTCCAACTATATACAATGACACTATATGAATGAGCTAACTATAAATCAAGATAAATAAACCATAACAACCATGCCATGTAATCATGCAACCAAAATAATCCACATCAGCCTATGATCTGTAATATAGGGTATAACATCCCTGAAAACCAAGTTGTATAAAAAAGTGTGTAAAATCAACCATATACACACCATATAAAAAAGTGTGTATCACATCCACAATTTCTATTTCATGTAATCAAATGTGTCACACCACAAAGGATTGAATCCATGTTTTATAAGACCAAGGCATCCAGGTAGAGTCCCAAGAGCATATCAAAGTAAACATAGTAATGAATTTGTTAGAGTCCAAGGAGCATGTTGACAGACCATTTCCGATGTGATTCAAATAAAAATGGATCCCAGGGGTTGTAATTGGCTTGGTATCCTATAGAATTAGGATACATGTAGAGAAAAGGCCTGAGACATCCACAACCATAATCAAGAACCATGGAGTTTAAATGTCCATGGTATCCTATGGATTCAATATCCAAGGTATAATGGCCATGTAATCCACTACCATGAGAAATTCAATTCATATCCATAGATTCCATTAAATCAATAAAATCAATTCACATCATGTTATCACATTGAAAAGGAGGCATCAACTATCTCCTAAAAATATCAACTCAATTCCCATTTACATTAAAAGGATATATCTACAAAGGAGAGCTCACACACGCCCAATGGGGTGGTAAAAAATGGAAAGATACAATTACCCACCATGAGGGTGGTTCAGGTTAGGGGAAACAACCTCTAACCAAACAAAGGAAGTAGTTGTAACACCCTAATATTTTGTGTATTTTTTCAAATTAATTTAATCTTTTTGATATTTTTCATTTCAGGAAATAGTAAATATTTTTTATATCTAAGCACTATGTTCAGAAATAATTATACATAAAACCAAGTTAACTGTGTACTCAATGAAACACTGAGATTATCATGCACTACATGAAAAACTTGGTTTGTCTTGTATTAAAAATAACATCGAGTCCCTTCGATATCTTGTGTTAAATGCACGACTGAGTTTTTACCAAGCTATAATGTACTATTAATAATATTATTGAAATATTATTATAGCTACCACCTATCTATTAAAATTGGAGTTATGAATAATATTAGATAAACTGTGAAAATATAACTTAAATATATATATACAATGAATCATTTGGTTATTAATTACTAGAAGTGAATCTAAGAACTATTTGAATATAATGAAATTATATTTCTAAAAATCTATTTTTATATGTACAAAAACAATTATATATAAATTAATTATGGAAACCTATTTTTATTATTTTCTAAATAAAAATTATATATTATATATGAAATCAATAATTTTGATTCTCATTCGATATATTTTACTGGTATAAGACAATAATAGATCCAATTTCTTGAATAAAATGAGGTATTCTTTTAAATTGTAATTTTACCACATTTTAAGAAGAATCACATTTTAAATATAAATTTTGAAAATTTTATATTTTCTATTTGACAAAATAAATTTTATTTATGAAATCAGAACATAAAAATTAGATTTGGGTGATTTTTTTTATTTTTCAACAAAGTTCTATTTTTTTGATGAAAAGTGCATAATACTAAATTTTAATTCAAAACTATTTTTTCAAATAATTTTTTAATATTGTCAAATTTTTTATTGGGTTTAAAGTTTAACAAGATTAATTATACACAAATTAATCCAATTTAGTCCATTGGAATCAATTTAACTTTGAAATTGGATATAAAATCATACAAAACTTTGAAACATTTTTACTTTAAAAACCAATTGTTCTGTCCCATATGTGGCATTAAATTTGAAAAAATCTCCACCAATAATGTGATTATAATTTGAAAAAAATTGAGTAAGGTTTTGGAATCATAATAATATATAATTTGAAAAAAGGTAAACTACGTTTTTTCAAAAAAAATATCAGTCAAATTAATTAAAATTAATTACAATGATTAAGAGTAGAATTAAAATAACGAAGGAGTAAACCTTACAAATAAGGAATCATATGACCTATTAACGTGTCCAAAATAAAATATATGGCCCCATTTATTCCCCACATTCCCTTTTATATAATTTGGTTCATTGATGGAGCAAATTTGCATTGGAAAATGTGGGTAGAATCCCCTTTTCAAAAATTTATTAGAATGCGACTCCACCTCCATTATAAAAAATAACTCACCCATCCCACCTATTCTCGCCATTAAATATATATTAATCACCCAAAATATTCTCAAATAAGATAAAAAATCAATAAATTCATCTTATAATCCTCCCATTGGCGTGAATTACATCCTCGGAATCTCTTTGGTGGAAACCAAGAGTAGTTACCCAAAAATGAGGTAGCATCCTTCGTCAAGCTCCTTTGTTTTATTTTCATTCTCCATCCCTGGAAAAAATATTCTTCCATACTTATTTAATAACCTAATAATCCTAAATATAATGACATATTTTTATTGTAAGTGTTTTACCTACACTTACATACAATTCCATCTAATGTGTAATGAAATTATCGCTTTCTGTGTACGACTTACTATCACGTCACAAAAAGATGTTATATTTTTTAATTTACCACATATCATGGTTGTGAAATATGTTTGAAAAACTTTTTTATATTTTATATCTGATATTTATGATTTATTTTTTCATTATTAATTATAATATAAAATATACTTCATTCTTTCTATTTTGTGTAAATATGATAAATTCATTTTTGGACATGTGGAGTACCACCTCCTCAAAGTGTTGTGATTAATGAAAACTTTACATGGAATGTATTAAGGATGGATTTATTAAACATATATATCATATATTACACAATAATTCAAATTTAATGGTGTTTTATATAAAAATAAATATCATTTATTTTCATTATTTCAATAAAACAAAATAAAAGAAACAATGTCCATACACAGATACGACTACCTTCTCCATAATTAGTGTATTCCATTTCATATTTATATTTTTATAGATTATTAGTAAAATATATATACAGAAATATAATATATTTATATCATTTTTTAAATTCTATAAATAAGGAAATTGTGATCAATTTTATCATATCAAGCATTACAAGTCAAAACAAGTACAAAAAATAAGGCACATATTATTTGAAACAGAACATTAACATGGAGTTGTTAATAAATGGGTAATATAAGGCCATTAAAAACTATATAAGGAAGTATGACAAATAATATGGTTATTTATTATATTTATAAAAAATTAAATTTATTTTAAAATATGTTTGTATGAGTATTATGAGAGTTAAGAGATAAGAAAAGGGTTTTCCTTTCTCACTTATATTTTCTGTGAAAGACAAGCCATGATATCATCATGTTTCTTATATGTGGTGTGTATAAAACCAATAAATGTATTCTATGATTACATATACTAAACTTTATCAGTATTTTAAAATCCATTTAATGATATTTTTTTAATTTCATTTATGTTTTAAAAGTTAAAAATTAGTAAAGTAATTTTAACTCAAATTTTCTTCATGGAGACAGATGCCATTTTATGCACCTATATTTTTCTATGAGGTGTATATACCAAATTTTACATGTTATATCAGGAATATATTTATTTTAATTTCATTTTAAGCTTCATTTAATTTTATTCTATCAATTTTATTATGAATAAAATTTACCAATGTGGTAACAATTTATTGCTACAATCTCATCATTTGTCAAGATTGTATAAGTTTTAGATTCAATTGATAAAATATTATGATGAATATCTAAATAAAACTCATGGAATTTCATATACTATGGATATTCATGTTATATAAAAGTAAAGGTATCATTTTTTTACTATTTTCTTCATAAAATAGTTAGGAAAATGTTTTTATGGAAATTTGACATTATTTATCCTTTCGTTTGGAAATCTATGTTCTTTCAAAATGGTGTTTTATAATTTTTTTACTATTATCCTATTTTTTGAATGTATTTTTTTCCAATGTATTACCTTTTTATAAAATAGTTCTAAAAGTATTATTCTTTTTTATTTTTTGATCAATGAACTTTTCTAAACTTTTATGGTGAAAAAGGAATGTTCAGCATGTACAGACTTACCAACCATCACGACTGTAATTTCTTGGGTTCTTTGTTTGTATAATTAAAAGGGTAGTTTTTAAAAAAATAATTTTCATAATATTCTAGAGATGTTTTTATTTAAAAAATGTTTTTTGAAAAAATGTGTTTGAAAAAATATTTTTTTTATAAATTGTTTTAAATCATTTTGAGATAATCATTTATATGTTTTAAAAAAGTTATTTTCAAAGAAAATGATTTCAATGATTTTGATCTTTATCTATATGTTATCAATTTCTTTTAAAGGGATTTCAAAATTATTTTAATCATCATTTTTCATTTTTTAGATTATTTTCAAAGGTAATGGTTTTTAAAATGTTTTTAATTTCAATTTATATATTTTAGAAGCTATTTTTATGGGAAGGGTTTGGAAATATTTTCCAGATTATATTATAAAATTTAGAGAATATTTTTAAATATTTTTTTTAAAAATGGGTTTATGTTTTTAAAATAATTCTCTAAATAAGAATGAATACTTTTCTCATGAAATATTTTCAAAATATATTTCTAAATTATTTACCATCAAAGATGAAATTTGTTTGTTTTTTATAAGATTTTTTTTGTGAAATTATTCAATGTTTTCATTCATGTTATATCTACTAATGTTTTATGTTTTGATGGAATGACTATTATGAAACTAATTTCTATTTCACAAATTTTACGTTTATAAAATTTGTTTCTCTTCCAGAAGTTTTATTCTTTGGAAACATGCTTCTTTTCAATGGTTATGCTTTGATGAATTGATTACGAGACCCATCTCTTTTCCAAAAGTAATTACATGATTAAATTTTTATAAAACCCATTTCATTTCATGGGTTATTATATTATTTATTTGAAACCTATCTATTTTAATTAGTCCTGATATAATGCAAGTTATATATATCATCTAAAACATGTATACTTGATTTTATTATGTGATAGGTGGGATCTATATCTCCATCAAATGCATTTGGTAAAGATTTATATCTAATGAGATAATGATGGGAATCAAGTCAACAGATTTGATCCACCAAGGAATATGGAGAAACCCAATCCACTATGGGAAGATGTGGAAACATGATCCACTAGTGGAATGTGGGGAAACCCAATCCACTATTGAAAAATGTGGAAATCCTATCCTTTAGAAGGAATGGAATATGACTAGGGATAGTGGTGTGTCCCGCCCAATAGGTATAGCCCCCCTGAAGTTCCCTGTTATGTGTTGGAAATGCACATTGAATTATAGTGATTGATGTAACATATTTATATTCCTTCCACAATTCAAATACATATTCCTATGTTTTGATTTCATGGATTATTCTCATTATTACATAATGATTAATGTCTTTCAAACTACAAAAAATTATACTATGACTCATTTATATCATCATTGATATGTAGGGTATGATCTTATAGTGTTTTTACCATGTTCTCATACCCTCATGAAAATTATTATTCTTATGTATCTCGCTTTTTTACCCTTACTGAGAATCTGAGTTCACCCTTTGTTATTTCTCCCTTACCCAGGTTATGAAGATAAGTATTAGGTATGATGTGTGTAAGATAGATTCTAGCCTTTAGAACCTAGTGGGAGAGAAAATAACTCACATATGTACTTTTGTTTATGTTTCCATGTTTCCAAAGGAACTAAACTAATACTTTATTTGAGTTTCAATTTATTTATTGAATTAAAATTAAACAAAAATAATGTAATGTTAATGTAATTTATGTTTGGGTTATTATACTAGTGGTTAACCCTAATAGGTTCCAATTCATTCAATTAAAATATCCAATTAGTTTAGGGGAAATGTCATAAAATGTTTGAATTCATCATAATGAATAATATCTATATAAGTCACAAAACATGTGGAAAAAGGTATAGACCACCTACCGTAGGTCTATAGAAGAACACTCATCCAATATCATGATTTGATTCAATAAAAATAGAAAGAAAAACAAAAAAAAGAAAATTTATGAAAAATGGGAATATAATTTTTCATTTAAATAACCTCTTCGATATGATGGAAAATGATGAATGAATCAAGATGCTTAAAGAAACATACATTGTAGAATTAACAATATAAATGATATTCAGATCAGATATCAGACGATGAATCAGAAGAAATGTCTATATCATTCCTCGGTGAAAAAACCAATGCCATTAAAAATGGGACAGCACTACTGAATAATAAAAAAATGGAGGTGGGCTTATACATTTAATCTCAGTAAGGAAAAAAATGATAAATTCTCAATAAACACTAGGTCAGATGGTTTGGCTTCATTGTTGGCCAGACCGAGCTCCTCTCTCTATCCAAGAACCCTCCTTCGTATGGTTAGGGTTCATAGATAGGAAAACCATGTGAAGATTATGAGTTATGCCCCTATAAATAGGATACAACATCCCGTATGAGAATGCACTATATGTGTAATGGTTTCCTCAAATAGTGTGGCCTCTTGTACCCTATATTCAGCAGTACATAACTATTATTAACTATATTACCTCTCCCATATGAATTATACTAACTGTGAAGCCTATATTAAATCCCAAAAATGTTGGGATCTAGGAACTAAATAAGACTCCAACACTCTTTATAAACCTATGATCAAATTAGTCCCTCACATTTGGTAAAAAAGGAGTTAAATTGAAAAAACAAAGATCCATACCTCATAAGAAAAACTGAGATCTTTTAATATTCACCATAATTTTATCCCTGAATTGATATTCCATGGTTGATTAAGAATTACAATAGAATAAATCCATCCTTCGAGTGGTTATGTCTACCTCCCATGCCGAAGTGTATTTATGTGAAATTTCATTTTTCCCTGGAACACATATTAGAGGAACTAACCAGCCTTAGAGAACTTTTGTGCCCCTATCAATGATACAACTAGGATGCTCCTCATAGATGAATCTACCAACACCTCTACCTCATCCTACTTTAGATTGTGAGATGGGTCTAAGTGATTTTGAATCAACTAGAATACATTTAATATGTCATTAATGGATCAATACATATTAGGTAACTATAGTTGATAGGATATATGTCCGACTATATCTAGAATATCTAACTTCCCAACTTTTGATGGTGAAATATTACCCAGTATTCTAATACTTTTCTGTCCCAACCTCTGTGGGATACATAAAAAGACTTTATTTAAGGCCTCAAACTCTAGGGGTTTTTGACGAAGTTCAATGTAATATTTCCTTCTACACTTTCTAGTACCTATCCACTTCTAATTCAACTGGAACTCCTTCAAAGTCTCCTACATGAGATACAGTTTGTGTAATGCTGCATCTCTACACTCTAGCGAACATATACGTGACTAGCATGTCGTCCCATAAAAAGTCACATAATGTGCCATCTATATAGACACCTAATAATTATTTTTTTCATGAGAAATCATGTAAGGGTATATGCCTCTCTCAACATCTCCCAAAATCCTAGATGTGTGATCCTATTAAGTCCTAAATCACCTCAATCAAGCACTGTAGCTGGCCATTAGTCTGAGGGTGGTATGTTATCCTCATAAGAACATATTTACCCAAATAACTCTATAAAATACAGAAACAAGATGTAAATTTAGTGTCCTTATTTGATACAATAGTATGAGGGACCCCATTAAAGCGTACTATCTCACTAATAAAAAGGATACAAAGCTCATGTTCTGCGAAGGTTTTTATGATTAGAAGGAAATGAAAGATATTTATGAGCCTATCTACAAGAACCCACACAATAATACTACCTTTAGGTGTCCTTGAAAATCCTATCATGAAATCCGTTAAAACATTATCCCATTTCCACTGAAGAATATGTCAGTAATGTTAAATCCCATATGTTCACTAACATTATGCCTTATATTGATGATAGGTGGAAGACCTCGTGAAAAAACCAATTACCTCTCACATTATGCCCGACCACCAATATTTGTAATAAAAGTCATGGTACATATTGATAGCATCAGGATGTAAAGACGAAAGTGGGGAATTAAAATTTCACATCATATTCTCGCCTATGTCTACTAGAACCCATAAATGACCATGTATATGAATACTTTCATCCTCACCCAAAGTCCAACCAGTAGGTCGGTCCCCACCTGTCACACTCTACCATAAGACCAGACCCTCATTATAAAAATTATGTATCATCCTCACTCTATTAATAATATTATAGATCAAACATAAAGTATAATGGAAAATTTGGCTATAATTATCCTTCAACTCCAAGTGTATCTATGGGAATAAGTCCATAATAGTCCACTCACTACTTTCTTCCGAAGATGCTTGTATCTGAGTCCTCTTTATTAGTGCATCAACCAATGACATTACATTTATAGGTTTATAGGAAAGAATAAATTCAAAAGACTGTAAGTACTCAAACCACCTTCAATACCTTAGATTTAGATCATACTGTGTAAATATATACATCAGTATTTTTTTGTTTTTGTACACAAAAAAAACATTCTCCATGTAAATAGTCCCTCCAAAAATTTAATTAATCTACAATAATTGGAAACTCAAGACCATTTTTCATGAATTTCCTCTCATGTGGCCTCAAATGATAAGACCCATATTACATGGATCACCCTTCCTACATTAGAACTAATCCTATACTACTACCTGAGGTATCATAATATGCAGTTTATCTTTTTACCAACTGTGGAAGAATCATGACTAGCAATAAATTCAGTTTCCCGTTTAGCTCCGAAAATGATTCATTAGAAGTATATATCCATAAAATATCACAAACATCTTAGTCAAGCCTAGAAGAGGATCTTAGAAGAATGATAAGTCATTTATGAAGTTTTTGTAATATCCTGCTATCCCCATGAAAATCAATATGTCAAATATATTCTATGGACGTTCCTAGGAAACTACAAATATCACATACTATGGGTCAACTGATACTTATATCTCTAAGATAATATGACCCATGATGTGAATATTATCCATCTAGAAGTGGAATTGTAGGATCTTAAAATATAACTGATGCTCTTTATTTTTTTACAAAATTATATCAATATGTTTGGCTTGTTAATTTCTATTGTGATAATACACTAAAATATATTCCATGAATACCACCACCATCAAATCCAGATAGTGATGAAAACTCGATTATTCAACACCATGAATATTGGTGGTGTTTTAATTATATTGAACAATATAAATAAATACTTGGGTATAGAATTCATGTCAGGAAAAGAAATGCATGGTGTATTTGTATGTCGAACATGGACCTGATTATTACTTAACCTCAAATCAAATTTTTACAGCACCAAATATACTTAGATCTAATAAAAAATGACATATATCTGTGGAAAGGGATATCGGTTCAAAACTGTTAACTGGATAAATTTTTGATAATCTCTGCATTGTCTATGGTTACACTCCGCTTTTTTCAAAAAAAAAAGGTTTGGTGAACCACACAAAGTATTACTGGGTTGTATAAACCCCTTTTCTTCCAAGTCATCCAGATAGCCCTTCAACTCATGGAAATCTATATTACCCATCCTTTAATGAGGTAGATAAACTAGTGAAACTCTTGAAAGTAGATCGATAGAGAATTTATCCTCCATTTCAAGAACTAAACCAAAAAATTTGCCTGAGAAAACATCCAAGAACCAAGATACCAATGCAGAAAAATCTTCATGAAACGTTCCCTAATCATCCAGAAATAATCTACCAAAATGGTCTATCATTATAATTTGACAAAAATGATGTGGTCTATCTTATCTCACATTGACATCCCCTTTACCATTTTTCATAAAAAATCCACCCTCTGGTTATAGGATTTAACATGGAATTGATATGAAACTTGATATTCCATCTCGAATATGATTTCAAAACCTATCATCACAAGGAAAATAAGATACCCCATAAATTTACAACAACCAATCTCAAGGGGAAATCATCATACTACTATACTCCCTCTATTATGGTCCCCAACTGAGTTCCCATGGTCATAAAGACATCAAAAAACTAAACAAATAGCTCATGGCTCTTTTCATCAGGTACATATATGATACTATGAGATAAACCTATTTCAAAAAAGAAAATTTAGAAGAACAGAGGATACTATGATTGTATCTATCACTGTAGTCAGAAAAATTATCTATTGCATAGGATTAGGATACAGACAATATATCTGTCACAAACTACAACCCAGCGAAACAACCTCACTACATTGAGTATGATGACTTTTTTATCTACGTACAACTAGTTCCTGGATACATCAACCATGAACTACACCTCAACCTGAATGACCAGCTATAATGAAAAACCAATTTTACTGTGAAGATGTGAATCCCACTCCTAAACCAAGAGATTGATTTGATTCTCTTCCACCAACTACTCAAGGGAAGGTGGTGAAAAAACTCCATAAATGGACCATCCTACTATATGCTCAACACTCGAATGGCTCTCTATCACACTAATTCCTAATATTTTCCCATCTTCCACACTGATGATAGAAAATAGATATACTAGAAATAATATCTTTGATGGTACTTCCTACATGAGAAGCCTGAAAATGTTACTTATTTACATTGGAATCTACACCACAGGGTCGAGAGACTACACTTCCCTACCCTGAACCCATAGATTACCTTATGATCCACTATATAATCAATGTATAATTCACTATTTTAGTAATATTCCTGAACATAAACATATTTACAAGAGATTTAATAGCATGCTTAAGACATTTTAGGAAGTCTCTCTCTATCTCTAAGTGAATCATAAGTTTGATAAATCAATGTAAAACACTTAGGCTTTATAAAGCATCATCAATATTCCATAATAGTCATAATTACCTACTCTTAATGCATCAAACCACTGGCCTACACTAATCTCAGAGTCTCAGGAAAAAATAATTCATTAATGTTGGTTTGTAGATCCCTCCAAACCATATATTCGATCATGTGATTTTGGTTCAAAACATCCAATGAGGTTTTATCTGCTCCACAAAGCATATATGTCGCAAGATTAACTCTTATCTTAGGAGGTGTCTCAATATGATCAAATATTTAAATATAGTGTCAATCCATATCTAAACAACCTATGGACCCCCCAAACATGGGTGGATGCTACTATTGGAACACAAGATTCAAATCTTCCCTAGATGAGACGACTTGAAATTCTCATTTAATGGTCTGTATAACGTGTAAAATACCCTGATGGACCTTTTCATCCACCCCCCATATTTAATAAATTACTAGTTCCACAGCTGAAACTATAGGATGATCCACTATTAGATGAAATTCCATTACTTCCAGATCATTGTCATCACCACCCTCATGGAGAAATACTGGAGGTATTTATAGTGGCATGTCTCTACAAATAAAAACCATTCCTCATAAAATATCTAGATAAAAAGATCACATATAAGTTATCTATTTCACAATTACAATTCTATATTAATTTTAAATTTATATCACTATTATCATCAAATGGTTGAACTAAATGAGTCACAATTTCATATCCACAAGTTCCATTAAACCATATGAACTATAGTGTAGTTTACACTTAATCCATACCATAACATATTCCAATCCATGAATCCAATGGTCCATAATCAAATATGCTATAATTGAACACATAGTGTTGCTACTATTGCCTAATAACGAAAACACTTTTTATGTTTCGACATACACTCTAAATACCAACCATGTTTCTGAAATAACTACAAGATCCATTTATACAAAAAAATATACCACTAATGGAACATAAAATAAATTTCATGCATTCATGAAATGCATACCGGCTCACAATGTGAATTAAATTATGTTGAAATACGATAACATCGTTTGTGTGTTTTGGGGACTACAACCTCACAAAAGATATGACTCACTCACACTATACATGAATGTATTCAAGATGGGTTTAATTAAAATATGTGATATATGTGACATAATAATTATAATTTAATAATTATGTATATATAAATTACATTTATTTCATTTAATATGACAAGAAAATTGAAACAACATTTACGTGTACATATGACCCACAGTTTCCTTGAAAACTGTTTTATATTTCTTATCACCAAATTTTACGTAATAATATCTCAATATAGATAATTAATTTATATTATATTTATGACATATTTTAAATTTTGTAGATTATGAAACCAGGATAGATGTCGGTTGACCAAAAATGAAATGTCAAAACATGTATGAAAAACATAGTAGTTCTTCCCTTAAACACAACTTTTACATGGAATTAATAATAAATAGGTAATAAAAAGTCATAGGAAAATAATATATGATATGATATATGTGAATATAGTTCTATGATATATTTATAAGAAAATTTTATTTATTATAAAAGGATTTTAAATGTGTATAATGAGATTCGATATTATAATTAAGGGATTTTCATCTCACTTTTTACTTTTTGTGACACAAGATATATTCAACAACAAATTAATCTATGAATGTATTTTATGATTATTTTGATTTAATTTATTGGTACTTACATATCCATTTTATGATATCTATTTCACAAGGTTATGGTTTCAAATTTACCAAAGTAGTAAGGGAATTTTTTCTCAGTTTTCTTTTCTTGAGGCACATGTATTTTTATGAGAACACTTTTTTATGAGGAGTATATAATGCCCCTTAAACATGTTTTATCATTAATATTATTATTTTCAGGATATTTTAATCTTTATTTAATTTTATTCTATAATGGATATTATGATTCAAATCTACCAAAGTGGTATGATTTTAGTGCTACAATCTCATAATTTATCAGGATTGTTTATTATTATTCTTATCTTGATGAAATATCATGATCAGTATCCTGAAAATTGCCATGAATTATCTTCTCCTTTTGTTATTCATGATATATTCACTAATGGGTCCATTTTCCCACACTAAGGTTCTTATGATAATTATCATTTTTTTAAAATAATATGATATTATTTATCATCTTAGTCAAAAATCTATTTTATCCTTAAATGATGTTTTTTAAAAATGTATTAAAAATGTTTTAATATTATCCTATAATTTTAAATTTAATTTTTATCAATTTTTTACAATTCTCCAAAATGGTTTTAAAAGGAACATTATTATCATTTTATGATCAAGGCTCTTTTTAATTCTACTAATTGTTTGAATAGAATATTTCTTTTTAGATATAAATCATCCAAAATATTATCCACCTTCATGAAAAATACATTCAATTAATATTAATTTATATTTTAAATAATATTTTCAAAATAAATTGTTTTTTTTAATACTGTGCATTTTTTTATTTTAATTTTTTTTTCTATGAAAGTAAATTTGAAAATTTTTTATGTTTAAAAAGTGTTTTAAATTATTTTAAAAAATTCCTCAATAAATTATCAAGGTTATTTTAAATGAAAATGTTTTTCAACGGGTTTTATGTTATAAAAATAAAATTTTAAGGTATAAAGTATATTTTCCTCAATAAATATCTTAAATATTCTTTCAAAACTATTTTCCATACAATATTAAATTTACTGGTGCTACTCATACATTATTGGGGATATGTTCCAAGTGTTTAATTCATCATATTCATTCTCTAAAAGGTTCATGTTTTGTTGGAATGGTGTTTATGAAACCCATTACACTTCCATGGGTTATGTCCTTATTAAATATTTTTCTATTCTACGGGTTATATACTAATGAAACCTACTTGTTTTCTTGGGTTATGCTATGATGAAATGTTAAAGAAACTCATCTACCTTCCATTGGTTTCGATATGATGAATTTTTTTGGATATCCATTTCATTTCATGGGTTATGATATTATGAATAGTTATGATCTTCTGGCCCATGTAAATATGGTTCTCATTACATGTTTGAGGGGACCAATATTTCCCTCTAATTAATTTTGTATAGATTTATATCTTATTAGATAAACATGGCTAGAATGGGGAGTGGACCCAGTATAGTAAGGGACTTTGACTGTTATGAATGTTTAGGGAGTAAACCCATCTGACGATAAAGAATGTGGTGTGACTGGGGATAGTGTTGTGTCCCACCTAGTAGATGTTTCCCTCATGAATTTTTGTAATAATTTTCTGAAATAAGCCTTGAATTATAGGTTATTAATTTATATTATTATGTATATGCCCCAAATTCCATGTCATATGCCAATGTTTTGGTATCATGGCTCATGTTCATTGATTATCTTATAATTCATGTCTTATAAAATGAAAATATTTATTCCATGAGCCATTTTTATTATCCTTGATAAGTAGGTTTTGGTTTTGAAATGTTATGGTCGTGTTCTTATACATTTTTTTCATGTTATACTTATGTATTTCTTATGTTTACCATTAATGTCAATATCATCCCACCTGGTCTCATATTTCCTTTCCAAAAGTTATGAAGAATTGTTTTATGTTTTGTATGTATATAAAATGTTAAATGGAAGGATCCTTATGGAAAAGGTTGAGGATATTTTACCAAATTAGAAGATCATGTTCTATGATTCCCAAGGTACTAAAGTATTATGGTCCTCTTAATTGTCATTTTTTAATTCTTTGAATATTATTCTGAAACGATATAATATATATGATTGAAAAACCTAGATCACTGTCGTTTGATTCCTAATAATGTATAATTCAAATTTAGTGTATAGTGTGAGAAATTTTTAATGATATTCCTAGGTATATTTCTAATGATATGTCTAGGGACGCATCTATGGATAAGTTTAAGGTTGAGGTAATGTATAAGATAATGTATTGGAAATTTGGTAAAGGATAGAGCAAGTGGTTTACTAGGAATACATATCATTCAAGATGCTACATGTGTATGTGGATCTAGCACAAATTTATCTATAGGTAACAACATCGAAATAGCCATTGTGAGCTTGAATCTATAGGGAACTAGAACCCAAAAACAATACTTTCTACACACCTGGTTTGATACTCTTGAGGGATATTATTTAGAAATTTTCAAACTCTTTGTGAACCACCATAAAGGATCCAAAATTATTATAATAATTGATAAACTAGTAAAAGATAGAGGGTTCATAGATTTCTAATAAGGTTTCATGATTTAGACATCATATTAGTAGATTTTCATGATTATATGGTTTTATTCTATGACATGTGTTTATGAACCAATGTTTTTTATTTTAGTTAATATAATGAGACAAAGCAGTTTGGTTAATATTTAATGTGAAATTTGATTTTATAAGGAGAATCTAAATGTGATTATGAATGTAGTGAAGGACATTATGATTATTCCTAATCATTTTTTATAGAACATGATTAATAATTTGTATGTAAATATAAACTTATAATCATAAAATGAGATATTAAAAGGGTATGCTAAGAGTTTGAGTAGATTAGACCATGGAGGAAGGAAGATTCAATTATGTATGTGCCGAGAATGTTAGAAGAAACACCCAATTTAATTACTTATAGGAACATGAATATGTTTTGAAAATGGAAAGGAAAGACACAACTCATGTAATTGTAAAGGGAAAATTAATATTTCAGTTACCATAATGGATGTAAATATTTTTAACCCTTTGCTATCATCTACTTTTAAATTTTATAATTTGTAATGTATTTGAATTATAAAAATTGATATCCTATAGGGAAATATGGTGAATAGAAATAACAAGGAGGTATGATTAATGGTTATATTTGTAATGACAAAGTGACTACAAATGACAAGTGGAAGGAAATATGTTTTCTATAATAACATGATGAAGTACTAAACAGGCTTACCATTAAAATTTTTAAGTTCACCCAGATGAGAATAAAATGCAAAGGATATTGAACAATAATTTTGGTGGCCAGATATGAAATAATTTGTTGTAGTTTATGTCATAGAATATATTACATATCAACGGGTAATCATGGATCATTAAAAGATAACAAGAATTTATCTAAAATCAGCTATATAATTTTTTAATTAAGATTATATTTTAATTGAATGAGTAGACTATATAGATAATAAATTATATTATCTTGGATTTTGTGATATATTTTGGTGGTTCCTGGGAAGAATATCACCCTTAGTCATCAATTAAAAATTGGTATGGATGATTAAATGATTCCTTATATTATCCCATATAATTCTCTTTTATGATTGGAAAAAGTGGAAGAATCTTATTTGGCATGACCAAGAATGTTCAACGATCCAATATAAAATATACAAATAAATCATAAGTATATGGATATGATTAAGAGTTTGAAAAGGTATTTCTAAAACCATTGGTAATTACCTTTAGAGTTCATCATGGTTGATCATGTGTTTCTCAGATTGACATTGAGAATTGAGAAAATGATTCTTGGGATTTAAAAGAAGTTGGTTCCCAGATATGTGGGACCATTTGAAATTATCTATTTTATCTGGGATGGAAAATATTATCAGGAATTATCTCCCTATAATAGTCTAATACATAATGTGTTTTTTATTTCTTAGTTGTATAATTATATTACAAACCCTTAGCACATTATTAGTTGGGGTCAAGTGGACCTGGAACCAGTTACAATATTTTCAGAAGATCTTAAAAATATTATGGATTTTGAGGAGTAAGTGTTTTATATTTAACAAATTATGTTGGTACACATGATATAAAAACATGAAATGATGCACCAGGATACTTTAGAGTGGGAATAATTGATGTTTCAATAATTACATGAGTCTTTCATAAATGATGAAGCACCATGAATTCATAGGGATTCAATGTGAAATGATGAGGAGTTTTGTAGGGTATTATTTAAGGTATGTAATGTCCATAATTGACATGTTTGGAGATTTTTTTTATGTTTTTGGGTGTAAAGTGTCCTTTTATAGGGTATATTGGAACATAAAAAGTTTGTGGACCATGCCAAATCCCAAGATGTGGGGTCTTTGGTGAGGATTGGAAGAATGAATGGTTATATTCATGGTTTTAATAAGAATGGATATTATAATTGATTACACAATGTTTTTTTCAGGGTTTATAGACACTCTCCTGAATGATCGTGTAGTCAGACTATCCAGTCACTTAAAAGAAGCCCAGAAATTGTTAATTTATCCTATATTGGATATTTTTTGTCACATTTTACTTCTATGTCATAGATCTCTTTTCCTAGGGTGTTTTGGGAGATGATTTTGTGTTGATATATATTTCTAAAACCCTACTCTCTCAAATATTTGTGTGATTAGAGTATTCATAAATTGCAAGTGACATTTGAATCTCTAAAAATGTGTTTGTTATTGATTTACTATAGAAAAAAAACACCAAAAAGATAGGGTTTATATAAAATTGGGTGGCTAAGCCTGGATAAATGTTAAAATATTGATTTTATGGGTTTGATAGGGCTGAGAGGATCTAGGATCATGAGTTCGATGATGTTATTCTTCATCATTTTCAGGTTGAGGTAGTGGGTGGCTTCAGTGGCACTCAAATTAATGATAAATTGTTTAATATTGTATATGGTGTTTTTGTTAAATTAATTTTTAGGTTTAAAATTACTAATGATCGAAATGTTTTTTTGGAATAAATATTATTTTGTGAGTATTTTATGTGTATATGAAAAGGGATAAATTATATGTTCATGGGTGTTTTTAAGAAATTATAGGGAATATTGAATATATTATTTGATATGAAATAATTGTTAAAGGTCTTGATTAAGTTTACTAAATATTAAATCTAATATTAATTTTAACGGCTGATTGAGTGAGGTCACAAAAATTAGTTCAAAATTCATACATGAATTGACATACCATGTATCGGTCTACAAGGATCATACATACCACTAATGTATGGGTACCTCATTGGGTTTGATGAGGATGTTGAAAAATGATTTGGTAATTTATGTACTCTTGATTTAGAGGATTCCCCTACATGTTATTGGTTTTTACCCAATATTTATATGTTTCCCTTATGTTTTTGGTGGAGGATTTTGGAACACATAAATAATTAGTTAGAAAGATGAGACAATTTGACTTGTTTGATGATTGCTGTTAAAGATTAGTTCTTGTTGACATTTAAATGTTTTCTTATGTTTCATAAATTTCCATGGATTGGGGTAAGTTTTATAAAACTAATTTAAATATTTCATTATTTTAACATATATAGGGTTCATGTTGTGTATTGGGGATATAATTATTAGTCATATACTCACCCCTTACTCATAGAAATTATATATATGTATATTTTATACAATGAAACACAAGTAAGGGAATGTATTACCAATTCACTAGTGGTGGATTTTAACCTTATCAGTGGAGCTATGGAGGAAGAGTTCCTAGTGATGGGAACACCCATGGAGTTTTTTGGGATACATGGGTGAATCATTGGGCACTTCATTATATGGATTATTATTTGGTTTCCTTGTCGACTATTATTTTATTTTTGTATACATTTACTAAACTTATTGATTTAGGTTTTACTATTATAATCATTATAACAATAACTTTCCTTGCATCCTATATGATATTATTTATAGTATTTCTCCAACTATTTTTTTTATTTTCTACAAGATGGTAATTTATGACATATATATACCACATTATAATAGAGTATTTTTATGAGGAATGGTTTATGTGAGGAAAAACATATTCTAATGGTATTTTATAATCCCTTATAATTTATTGTCCACCTTTTTGGATCAAGAGGATACACCTATGGAAAAGTAGCATTTCAAATAGAGTGGGGTGAGGTTTTGGGGTGATTATTTGGGTCATATTGTTAAAATACCTAACACCATATGTCTACATATATCCCAACACATGCATAATGATACATGTATATCTATATTTGTGACATTCCATGAATAAATATCTAAGTGGTCATTCACTATAGTTATGTCTATAATATAACTAGGAATCATTGGGAATACAACAACATATAATTTAAGTCATAAAAAAGATATAAATTCTCAAAAAATCAACTCTCATAATTTTTGAACCATGATAATAAGTCTTCTTATTAGATCACCATAATATCCAAGGAAAATACCCCACATATAATTCCATAAGTTATCCAAATGATGAGTATGTGTACTCTTCATCCATATATATGTCTTAAGTGATTACTCCCACTTGGTAATCACCTATTATCAATAATAATGGTCAAAGGAATCATATATAAATTGGAACTATTCCGAATATACTTATATAATCATAGTAAATATAAGATCATTGGATAACTCCCACGCAGTGTAAACCACATTCCAAATCACACTAAAAATATCAATCAATGAATGAGTGTAACTTTGAGTATCATAATAATCAATATCACATCAATTCAAAAACCAAAAAACTAACCATTATATCAAATCACGATTCTTGGTTTCAATGTTTGTAATAATCGTTCATCAATTCATTATAATGAATGAAATATCATAGGCTATTAATCTCACTAATGTTTTAATAACAATTCATCACTAGTGTGTTCTGAATAAAACCCGAGATAAAACTAAAAAACCTATCCAAATGAATTCTCATGGACAAAACCATGATCCTGGGTCCCACTAGGAGCTCCTCATATGTTATAATAATCCCGATAGTCAGTCAATTACCATTATGAAACTCTAAAAGAAAAATATTATTTTAATAAAAAAAGTTTTTATGGGAGCTCTAAATGATATGGATATAGATAATTTTGTATTTTAGTCATGAAAATGAACATAATAGTGCTTTCAAATTTTACTTATGACTAGTAATCATCATATCCGATCTCTAAATATTTAAAATTCTAAAAGAATTATTTCAATGATCTCAAATGGTATTGAAAATATCATTATCATGGCCTATGTGGTAATATAAATATAATTCGTAATTCTTTTGTGTATAGTGAAAAAAATAATATTTATAGAATATAAATATAAATATATATATGAATATTATAATATACTAAATGATATATATATATATAATTATAAATTAATTTATTAGGGATGGGGTGTTCCTGAACATCCCCCTTAAATATTTTATTAATTTATATAAATAATGAATCAGCAAAGGGAGCCACATTTCACCCAACATGCCACTTGGGTATCCCTCGGTGATACTATAGTTCTGCATGCATGTGTGCAATTATATATGTTTTTGACAATTTATATATATACAAATCCTTTGAACATTATAGCTCATCTGTGTAGGCACACAAAAATAGAGATCTTTATGTTTATAAAATTATTGCGAAACAAGATACACATGCCTACTAAAACTATAGATTTTCATGAAACAAGAAACTCGTTATAAAAAATTTCTTAATTAATATGTTGGTAAAAGGGTAAAATGATGGTAAATGATCATAATTGTTCAATAATAATGTGAAGAAATAAAAATTGAGACCTAAAAATAAATAGATCACAATAGAGTCTATGTGTTCCCAATTAATTATTATGATAACACATATATGACCATTATTTAGATCTCATCAATTGTCTAGAAACATATATATTTTCAATTATTGATCCAATTTCTAGGATTGATGACATCAGATAGATTTTGGGAGATGAATTTTCATGAGAATTACTACCCATGGGAATAGATCCCATGAGAGTCACTACCCATGAGATCACATAATTTATCTATTACTTGTGTATATTCTAGAATAAAATTTAAAAATACACATTTTTTTGATATATAAATTATCAAATTTTTTGTAACAATTTATTTATTCATTTTCAATCATGATGGATAAAGATTTTTTATAACTAGTTTAATCACACTTTTAGTGCATAAATAACGATATTAGACTATATATTTTCAACACCTCATAATTGGATTATCCATAAAAGTGCTGTGAGAATATTATAAATTATTATTATAGATAATTTTATATAATCTATATGATGATTAATATTATTTTCATCGCTATGAAAAACATTCAATATTTATCCACCACAAATAAAAAAAATTGTTTCTATTTCTTTGATTCATTATTTCTAAAACATTTATATGTTTTATATATCAGGTGGGTGTAACAATATATATTAAGTAACTAATACTTCAGTTAAATATTGTAAAATTAATCAGTATGTAACTAATTAAAACATGAAATATTTGATAAGATCTTACTCCTGATTACCTAACTATGCCTGATGCAAGCTAAGTGTGCCAACCCAAGCATGAAATCTATTTTCTAGGGGTTGGTGACTAGCACTAAGTAGACATATCACACAAAATGGGAGGCCATAATCTAGTATACGTATACATAGACATCAATCCTTAAAAAAATAGTACAATGAAATACCATATAAATGTCCAACTAGAATATTTATAAAAAAATAAGACATGCTAATTCCAACAAAGGAAAAACAATTGAAAAAATCATAATATAAATGTGAAAAATAAAATTCCAAAAAAATATAAAGGAAATTAAAATAAAGAAAATGGGGAAAATATACCTTTTTAAAAAACTAGAATTTCACATAAACTGCATCTTGTACCATAACCTCCATGTGTCGGTAATCTCTTATTTTACTCACACTATATATTTTGAGATTGCTTCCAAACTATCTATCATCTGTATAATAAATGAAACTTTCATGAGAGAAAACCAAGTAGGGGTGAGTATACAAATACTTAATTTTATTACCCAATACAAGAATGGTTTGATAAGAAGATCGACCATTTAATAAAGGGGTAATAAGAAACTATGATACTCTTATAATTACAAAGTTAGATACATAAAATATAATCCCTCTCTACCGGACCCGACTATATAATATTTAGCCCTAGAAATCGACCCAAGAATCCAAACCACTCAATATAACATCCTAATTCACCTCTAAAAAATATAATTTGTGATATAATCCTCTCCATGTCAAGTATCAGTCATGGGAGTAACCCACCCTGGTATAGGATTCATACCTCATCAAGTAAAACATGTTAGATGAGGGAGTTCAAGACTCCATTGATATAGTACCCATGCCTTGAGTATATAGTGGAGAAGTGAACTCTAATAAAAATGTAAGGGATATAATCCCTATCACTAATATTATACTAGGGATGTTATTATCCATGTTCCCATTGTGATTTTTAGGCCCGATCCCATTAGAGTGATCTACAGAGCTAAGGAAATAAATAATTTGAATCAAATAATATATTAAATTGGATATTGAAGTGAGGTCTACTATCAAGTTCAATGTGAAAAAATGATTAGTATTGAATAATATAAATATTTAATGTGGGTCAAGGTAAAGATAATATGAATTTCTACTAGTATTGGAAATGTACAAATCATGTACTTTGGGGTACATGATATGTAAACAGTTCATATAAAGTTTAGTATTTACTATTGTCGAGATGACATATGTAGAATTATATTCAAAACATGTATATTGGTGTAAATTTGTTATAGGAATAGGGAGGGTACTTTTTATGTGCTATTATAAACAGAATCATCGAGGTGAAACGTGACATGTAGTATGTCGCACATGGTGTGTAATGGAAAACATATAGCTCTGTGTGTAAAAAAATGCACAAGATTTAATCTCATGCATGTAAGAGTGACTCTAAGATATTCTTATACCAACTACATGACATGATACACAAATTAATAAGCATTATGACACTTCATAATCATTAAATTTCATAGAAGGGGAGTACATAGCATGTGATCTAAGATATAAATGTTGTGTTATAATATAAATGTCATCCAAAAACATCATCAACAGAAGAACCATTATACCATCCAATTCTCACCTAATATCACACATGAATCACCACCAAAGGATTCATCTATTATAGTTTCCTTTCTTTGGCCTTTTTTTCATTCATCCTTCACTAAAAAACTACACGAAAAGGGGTAACACATTGCCCAAATTCTTAAAAATCCATTTATCCCTGACAGAATACATAACCAAAACTTTGACAACATTCCATTACCTACCATATTTTCGATCTACCCCATGGTATCCCTATGTTACTCTTTGTGCCACTAATGTGATTTAAATGGATAATCACACATATATTGATCGCCCATTGAACCTTCCAACACGATTTCACTGAATTACTATCCCTATTACTAGATGAAGTTGAGAAAATGAGGTAAGAGGAAAATATTATGGGAGTGAAAATTTGTTTCAATATTAGTGTAATCATAATTTCTGTTCATGGATCCCAATGATGAAGAAATCATGGAGAAGAATTAAATTTCAAAATATTAAATTCAAATTAATTTGTAGGGACATGAAATTGGAAACATAAAATCATGAATAGGATTTATGAATGATAATTCATGAAGAACATAGTAAATTAATAAAATTAATACATCCTTCATCTCTATTTGATCATTCATTGGAAATGATCGAGATCTATGATGAAGAGAAAAATCATCGACTCTATAAACCTCTAGTTTCTCCATTACATTCTTCTATCACTATCCTTATCTCTCTCAAGAAATGGTTTATAATGGATATCCCTAGAGAGAGAATAAAAAATGTTATAAATAAATATTTAGGTCTTGAGAATATAATTAATTAATTCCACAAATGATGGGCCCATCCTGGGTCATAGATGTGAACCAAAATTACATAACAACTAGGGTAAAACCCCTATTTCCGATGCTTCTATTATATCATTTTTTCTATTTGAGGCTCCATTCATGATGGAGTTATACTTTCCCATGATCATGTTCAAGAACTAAAAATAACATATTATATTTTTTATTTTATATTCGGGAACTCATTATGCTAATTTGATGAAAATGGATCCTCTAAACATTCATAAAATAGTATTTAAAATATTCTAAATATTCTAATCCGAAAAACTTATGTTTTTACATCCACATACCCATTTGAAATTTGTATCTTGAAAATGAAAACCTATTATAAAGGTTAGGGTACTAATCCCACATTAGAATCTCACACTCTTATTAGCCATAATAAAGGTTCTCATGCCACCATAACACTTGAAATGAGAATTCCACTAAACCTAAAAGGGTTATCTAATTCCAATTCCCTATAAATTCTAGGTAAACTCATATGGTGCTATAAGTGATACATGTACAACTAATATAGGTAAATAACATGGGAAAATTCATGGATTTATCCCTCCAACTATATGGTAGGAATGATTCCACTAACATGGTACAAGTGTGGTGGTAATTCTAGGTGGTAGGAATCCTCCTCCACCACTCATAAATCCTAGAATGACCCACTAAACCTTAGTGATAACATTATTCCATGAATAAATCATTAAAAACCATATCTTAGATAGAACTTTTGGAACACATGACCACATCCTAAAACACTAAATATTATCTTCATCGGTCTATGTAAGAATTATGATGGATCTGAAATGTTCTCATCCACTCCTATATTACCTGTACCATCTATTTTTTTAAATGCATTAGCTCCGACACCTTTAATAGCTACTATCCAATATCAGCCCATCATAGAGGTTACTTGATGATTCTCCCATATAGGGAACCATAAGGTGACATGTAAGAATTAGAGTGGTAAATAATTATGTATACAAACTTAAATAAAGATATGTGATCCTCCCATCTTTTGGAAAAACCTAGAATATAATCCCACCGTATATCCTCATTAACATAAATTGTGTTCTCTATCTATCCATCAATTAGAGGGTGGGATGATTTACTCATATGTAACAGATTCTTGAATTCCTCCTACAATCTCTTAAAAAATTTATACATAAATCAATATTTTTAGTCAGAAAAAACCAGTAAGTGTATCCCTTGCAATCAAAAAATTTCATCCACGTCCAAGTGTCAAAAACACTCTATTAAACTCTACTCCCAATTAAAATGGAAGATGGGTGACTTAGTTCGTTGGTTAAAGATCACCCAGATAGAGTCTTGAATTATCACTATTCATGGATATCCCATCATGGAATAAATCAATATTCTATCCCACTTCCACTATAGAACCATTATGATTTGGGAAAAAACTATTCAAACCCCATTCTTTGCCCTCATATATTAACATACAAGACACTGTGATAGAAACATGGTGATATTTCACTACATAACATGATTCCAAAATAGAATCCTAAAGACATTGTATATATTAATCCCACTTAGATGTATTTCTAAGGGGATGTTTGTAAATCCCTAAAAACTCGTCATATAGCATGATTGAAATCACTATACCCCCTCTAAAGTGTATGATGTACACCCCACTTTTAGAAAATATATTAGGTACATCACTTTAGGATGTCGGATCACTTAGTATATCACAATTGATTAATCCTATTTGGAAATCCATTATGAACTGATAAAAATGAGGTTTAAGCACCATCGATCGAAGATATGAAATTTCTTGCTCATATACCAAGGAAAACTAAATCATTATTGACTGATCGAACAACCCTATATTAGCAGATACCATGATTTCATTCGAAGGGAATCTACCACCATGTTTCTATTACAAAGATTATAGAAAATAACAAAGTTATAGTTTTGTAAGAAGAAAAAAAAATCTGTTTCATTAGGTTAATACCACTATAAATGATGATATTTCTCAGGATCGTATGTTCTTTTTAAAACAAAACCCATTTATAAAAAATGTATCACCTCTATTATTTTTCGGAAAATAACTCATTAATACCTCTAAATAATAGATCACATAGATTCAATCATGTGGTATCGTCTTTTTTGCAAGCCTATTTACTATCTTCCTACCAATACATCAATACATAACCAAGCCCATATCTAGAAGAATTATGGAAACCAATATACTCATCTCCTTCTAGAAACCTCAAAACATGAAAAATTGTGAATATCTGCTTCAAATAATAGAGATTTTTCTAACATCACTCAGGTTAAATGAAGAGATTCCCCTTTTGGGTAAGGGAAGTCATGGGAACCATAGTTAGATAAGTTTATAATGAATCTCCTATAGTGACCCGCTATCCCAAGGGAAGTACTCACCTAAAACATGCTACTTGGTAGATCTAAAGTAAGAACATTCATGATATATACTGGTTCTTAAATTGATTCTCCCTCTAATATGTAATTCCCTAATATTTTAACATATCAAATAAATAACTAACAAGAGATTACTATAGATCTAGTTCCCTTGAAGTACGTCTTAGAGATTCATGATATTATTAGAATAGTCTTCCCTGTGATCTTGAATAAAAAATGATATCATTGATGAAGTTGAATATAGAATAGGCCATAAAATGCTAAAATACATATTTCATGGGGCTCATGAACACATCCTTGGAGATCTTCATGTTTAAGGGAATTAAGAGAAACTCATAATGTCTATAATAACAATGTAACATCATCGTCTAGATATCCTCCTTATAAACACAAAACTGGCGATTGCATGACCTATAATCAAACCTCAAGAACCACTTTAGTCCCTTAATCTGGTTGAAGAATTAATTGATCCTCAAAAATGGTTTTTTTATCGACTGTCTCTAGTTTTAGGAAGTGACAGATAATAAAAGCATCCAGCTCCCATATGCCTTATTGGTGAAAAATATTTGAGCTACCTAGGGGGGCACATTGGGTTTGATAAAATCTTTATCCATAAGGTCCTTTGATTTCACCTTAATCTTTATGATCTTAATCAAGTCCATTCAATAAACAGTATAAGTTATCATAGAGATACCATGTAACATATCAATGTACAATATATTTTAAATGTTAAGGGAAAATTAAATAATATACTAGGGAATTATTTTCATAAAAATCATCTTTGACTACAGGAAGAAGATCATATAAAGTATCCATTTCAACACAATCCATGATTTATAACTGATGAGTGATCAACTAAAAAATCCAACTTATATGATCCACTCACCTCGATTTAATGTCATATTATCCTATAAAGGAAAATATAGATCCATTATCTTGAAAACACACCACTCTACAATGATAAATGTAATTTTGGGATTACTGTATTGATAGATATCCCATAATAATAATGAGATCATAAAGGACCATGTGATCCATTATGATGTCCTATGAGAATATCACTCCATTAAGCATAAACTCATATCATTAATGGATATTGATGAGAGTTTGATCACTATCGGGGGGGGGGGTCTCTAGACACCTGGGTTGGGAATGTAAATCAACATAGATTTATATCTCTTGAACATGGTTTATAATAAAAATTAATATCTCATTATAGTATCTATGGGTACATGTTTCAATTGAGAAAAGGCGTATATCATACATAAAGTCATATTATGAAATGACTGGTGATTAGCCTTTATTTCCTGAATATATTTTCACCCCTAGGTTCCTTCTCCATGATCTTGGTGTATACTACATGGGGGTATTATTTTTGGTGGAACTGAATCATAGAGACATACACATGTAGATTCTCCTCCTAGTGCCTCATGAGATCCTCTACAGGACGTTCCCAATCGGGACCTCCATGCCTCTTTAAAGGTGGTCCCATATTACATCACTGCCTTTAAAATGGTGGGCCATATACCACTTAACATCCCTCTAATTTACATCCAGCTGGGAAGTGATTATCCATATTTCATCATCCTCTAATCGTGTATGAAATCATATATCATGGCTAACTGGATCCAATCTAGGACTCATGAGTTGTTATTCCTCAAGACTTAGACCACACAAGAATCCACCTCTCATGTATTAATCCCGATGCCTTCCTTTGGTTGACTACAAAAGATGAATCTTCTCTTATGTAACCAATAAAAAGACCTACTATCATCCTTCCCTCTACCAAGAAGTTACCAATCACCAAGGATATCTTAAGAACCCTATAATTGGTGTGGATATAGAGGGGAAAACTCAAGCTCAAATCTCACCATGTAGTCCACTGTCAAACATCCACATAAAAGGAATATATCATAAATCGTGTCAAGATAGTACCTCATCATGTTATTTAACGTTGTTCAAATCTAAAAAATAAACATACCGCCCTATTATAAATCCAAAAAATATTAATTTCACCCAAAACTTGGTGTAAACTGTTAATACTATTTATTTAAAGGGTATTAAAAATTTAACCCCAGAAGATTATCTATAATGATAGTAGATATGATCAAGTAACACTAGTGACTCACCATTTTGTAATGAAAGATTTATACATGCATTGATTTCCATGGGTTTTAAAAAAGTGGATAACATGATTTTCCACCTCTAGTTAGTCATCAAATTCTTGAGGGTTGGGATCAAAATAGAACATGAGTGGCCTATTTTTCTGAAACACATGAAGTGAAATCATCTTACACATGTCCACATTGCACCCCACTAGAATCTTCTCCAAATTTTCAAGTGGGGTAACATCTACCTACACTATGAAAGTTGGGTATAGTATGTGCATAATGGGTGGAGGTTCTTCTACTTTCATTATTACTATGGTCATCAAATGATCTATTCCATGGAGGAAAGCCTCACTACTATATTGTTCAAAAGTGATGTTTTATCACTATCATATAAACATTTCAACCCTAACTTGGGATCCTTAATAGCTGTCTACATGAAAAAATTATATAGTTAACAAGACGGTCTACATTTAATAATTAATATCAGGTCTTATGTTTTGGAAAAATTTGAATTTCTAATGTAATTTGATTTTATAAAGGGACTTATGAGAGATAAAATAATTAAAAGTTTTCTTTTTAAAAGTATTGTAATAGGCAAGATATGTCTTGGGAGTTTGGATGGGTTATATAAGAATCAGAATCTAGAATCCCAGTTTTTGGAAAGATAAGGGAGGTTCACTATTAATACAAAGTTACTCATAACCATGCTCCTCAATGATGGGACCCTATTTGGGGTGTCACACAGTTTATGATACTATTCACCTAAGGGTGCATGCCCATTTGAGTGGTCTACATAACTCTAAAGAGTTGAATGAAATGATTCATTCATAGTTAAATAAATTGTGAAAGAATATGTGTGTGGGGTGACCATTATGAAATTATCATTGCATGGTTTGAACACAGTTAGCTAAACCATGTATCTATTAAGAATGGGAAACATGAAAAATCTCCCCCTACATCCTCTTAAGTGTTTTTAACTCTTTTAATCTGTCGCATTCCTCTGGTATCTCTCCCATGTATAGAACACATGATCCTCTTCCTATGGAGGGTTCTCCTTCATTATAGTATTGAATTTTCTATTGTTCGTCACATTGTAAGTGTAGAGATAACTCTTATACTCCTCTTACATCCCATGTTTTTTTAGTTTCCATATATAATGTTATTTTTGTGTGACCTCATTATCTATAGTTTTACGTTGTTTGATGATTCCCAAATTTCTCTCAGTCCAACTCAAATCAAATATAAATAATGCATGGGTGAAGCATCCTAATAATAAGGTAGGTGGTATATACTATTTCCCATGAATTTTTGGTGTTTATACTTTTTTTATCTATGTTTAAGTCTATTTTCTGAGCATTGATCATTAAATTAATAAATCCTCAAATATACTGTTTAAAAAATGATTGAAACATGATATAAAACCCATATACAAGGTTTAAGGTTGTTGACCTCAACTGGAACCACCCATTGAGGTAGGTTTTTTTTAAAATCCCATCACTATGACACCCTTTTTTGCGTGTGTTGGGATTACCACCCATGAATGAAATTTATAAAATAATTGAGTTTGGTTATAATTTTTGAATACCTATGGGCATATTTTTTATAAATGAAATTGAAATTGTTAATTTCATGGATGATCTCTTGGCTTATAAATTTAATGTAGATGATTGGTAATGTGGAATTAACAATATCATGGACAATTCCTTTTATCACTTATAACTGTATAAAATAATGAAATAAATTTGATGTATTATATTGATAACGGGGCCTATAAACTAACATGTCCCCGCCTTATATCAATTATGAAGGATTGATCAATGATTATAGGGTGATGAATTAAATTGAAAAAAGGGAATAACCATTAAAATGGAACCTTCATTATATAACTTTTATGTGAATTATTAGATCAATGTGATGAGTTAAATTGATAAATGGGGATGAAAACAAACACAACCCATTGACCCCTATATAATTTATTGATTGGAATTGATTAAAGGAATGGATAGTAACATTGACTCTTTTATTGTCACTTCTATGTGAAATGGTGAATGAAATGATTTTGATAAAGTCAGTTGATAATAGCCATGGACACTAACATAGTCCCTTGAATCATTACATAAATTTCATTAATATTGGATGAAAAAATAGACCACTGATGTTAGGTATCATAATATGTAACTGATGAACCAATTTCATATTTTATATTTGATTTCTTGGACTATTACCTTGGGTCTGATTTACTTTGTCTACCTTAGATATGAACCTTAGGATCCACAGAAGTCTATATTGAGTTTTATGTATAAGAGATCTATGGACTCTATGAGGAATCCATGGTTTTTGGAATTAGGTATTGGCCCTTATAATTCTTATTCATGATTAATCAATATATGTTCTGGCTTACTTATACTTGATATACTGGTATGGGCATAGTTGGTGCTTCACTATATTATATAATCTTTCATTATTTATAGAATTATTTTTACCACATGTACTTATAGACTGGATTGAATCAATTTATTAATTTACATATTTATTTATGTTATACCATCATATTGTAATAGGTTTTATGCATGATCTATAATTTTAATAGACATTGTTGGTATTAGCATACAAAGTATATCTCACACCCAGTTCGGGCCACTATTCTTTACCCAAAATTCTTCCATGTTTTCATGTTTAGGATCATAGATTATCCTATATGTTGTCACTCATGTAAAAGGGAGCATAGGATCATAGGACGAAGATGATTTTCAAGGTTCTATTAAAGATAGACTTGAGGATTTTGTTTATTTATTTATTCAAGTTATGAATTACCTATTTTTTTCTTTCTCTTGTGCACTATAACATGTTAATGTGTGGTTGTTTTTAATTTTTTTATTTATTTTTAGTAATTATTTTATATTATTATTTTTTGTTCATGTTCTTTTATTATTATTAAATTATTATTCCACTGTATTTAGTTCTGATATAGAGGATATATTCTCTCAATTGTACCATACATAGACCATATATCGTAGTTGATATACTCTTGTGTATGGGGAGGAACTGTTGACGCCCACGTAGTGCACTGGATTGCGCCACCAATTTAGGTGCTCTTGGGTTGGGACCTAAAAAGGGGCATCATATCCTATTTTTTCCTTATTATTATGATTTTTTGATGGTATATGGGAGACTTAAAATATAACAGCACTTAGTAAAGAGCTCATGTTGGGATCCTTCCAACCCACACAAGGGGGAAAGATCATGTTTCCAAAGACTGAATTATTTTTCAAATATTTTTTTTAGAGTTGATTATTATTTCTACATGGATGATTGCTTTACATCCACTATTCTATAATTTATTGATTGATGTATTTTTTTCATTGGAACAAAATGATAAAGCAGTATTCTTACCAACATCATTACATACATATATAGAGTTTCATTCCATGCCATGTAGGTTTCATTTCATGACTACCTGACATTTGATATATGTGCCTTGTGTGATTTTTATATAATTATCTTTGTATACCATACTTGGGTGATAATAAGAATTATTTTCATTAAGACTTTATTGTGTGATTATTTTGCATGATTTCGTATATAATATGATTCTGTGGTTTATTTCTATATGAATTCATATAATTATTAAGTATGATTGGTTATTAAAGTGTCTGCATCAACTTAAATGGTGTTTTCCCATATATCTTGGTCATAGAACCTTAACTAACCAATTAAGATATGTTTATACATGGAACCGTAGTTTAGTGACATGAAAAATTTATCGTTTTGATTAAATTGGTGCAAATAACTTTGTATAAATTGCATGGGCCTTTTTAAATTGGTAAGGGTGATCCATATATTTATACCATCATATATAAAATTGTTATATTCCCATATAAATAGTGAAAAACTTTTTGTGGTTACTTCAATTCCAATTATAACATAAAAAATCGAGTACATTTATAATTTTAGAATGTTTATACATCAAACCAAACTATGATATATTCTAGAGTTAAATGTTTTCTGGAAATGGTTTCCTTCCTAAAGGCTAATACATATAAAAGTTGGGTATACCATCCCATGAGACTAAATCCATGAATGCATAGCTAGAACAAAGTAGGTCATTTGGGCCACGTTTCTTAATATATAAACCTACTAAGGGTATTTTGAAAACATTTTAGTCTAACTATTAAGGGTTTTACTAATATAGACCCTAGTTGATATGATGGGATCATCATAGGTCACCTTTGTAATTTATGCTCTAGTGATTGAACCCATGGGGGGTAAATTTACACTATGTGGGAGGGTTATTTAAATATTCAAAATATTCTTATAGAGGTTAGAAGAAAATGAATTTTATAATCTCACTAAACCAATCCCCTTTAATATATAAATAAATTTTGACTATTTTTTAGCTTTATTATTATGCCAATTTCATTAACTAAAATTAAAATTACAAACTAAAGTTTGTTTAATCTATTGATTGAATTTTTAATTATATTTAACTAATAGTGGGCATTAGAGTTTATGGATAAATAATGTGGATAAATAATGATTGAAATAATGTTTAATATAACCTGTTTGAGTGCCTTATGGTGAGATTTGAATATAGATCTTAGTACAATATTCTTTTGAACCATGTAATTGAAATACCTTACATATGATATTCCCTAAGTATTTTAATAATTGGGAAATGGTTAAATTACTTAAAATGAAACAATTTATATGTTTTTATATTATGAACCATCATGAAAGGGTAATCTTTAATTTTCCTTGGGACATACCTTGAACTGGAGCATGAGCATTGCTTGAGGAGATTTTTTTCTTATTTTATTGTTTTTCTTGAATATAATGGATAGGTGATAGATCCTCAAGGATTTTGGAATGAATCAAGTTTGTAAGGTTGATACCTTATGTTTACCATGAGTGGTTAGATTTTGAGGTAGAAACCTTGGAAATAGGAGCCGAATAAAATTTTGAGTCATGTTTCTAGACATGAAAAGTATCATCCATTTGAAAACTTGAGTTGCGTAGCCACTTAGTTGATGAAACGAATCCCTTATTAGAAAAGTGATTTTATGGTAAATTTTAACTAAAAGGGTAATACCAAATATGGATAAATAGTTTGTGTTAAATCCATTACCTTTTCTATTGGTTTCATGAACCTTTAGAGAGAAATCCCTTTATAGGATACTCAAAAAGGATCATGTCTAGTTATTCCTATGTTTGGTTGGTGATTCCTTTACAACTAAGTTGAAAGGTTATGGACCTCATTGGTCAGTATTCCTCTTACAAGATGTCAGTTTTTATTCTTTTAAATTTAATTAATAGTGTGTTATATGTTTTCTAATAAAATCACTTAAGTGGGTTATTTTTCTCATGTGAGAGACCTTAGGGATAGGTTGATAGATATAATGGACTCGTTTGAGCTTAGTGGAGAGGGCCAGGGGGAAGAAATGGAGACCCTTAGTTGTGACTCAGACCATATTTGGCTAGCTATGTTTATTTTTTAAGTAAAAAATATGATGTGGTTAGTATAGGTTTATTTTTTACTTAATGGAAATGGTCTTCATATTATGATCTTTTATGGACCAATGTATGAAGGTGATATGGTTTAAAAAAAAATTTATTGTGAATATTTTGGATTTCAAAAAAGAGCATAGAGTGATGGATATCAAAAATAGATTTAATGATAATTACTATTAGATATCTTATCATGGTTGACTATTGTTTTTGTGGTTGATTATTCTATTTTTAAACAACATCGTCATAGAGGATATTGTTTGATAAATAATGGAACATGTACATGCCTAGTTTTGAAAAGGGGTTTCAATGGATCTCTTGGCCTATTAAAACTAACATTCCATATGGCATAAACAACTTTACTAGTAAATATGAAAATCCTGGTAGGGTCAGTTGAGTCTTGAATTGGGGGTGGGGTGTGGGTGGGTATGGGATAATACACCCACTGTGAATGATACTTTTTTTCATGCTAGTTGTGAATAGTTACTGTTTAGAAATTGAACATCAGTGAATGGTCGAGAGAAAGTTAAGGATCGATGGTTTAAAAGAACATATTATTTTGGAAATAGTGACCTAGATATTTCGGGTAAATTAAACGATACACCCTATGAAAAGGAAAAATTTTCTAATAAACTGAGTGATGTGAGATGGTTGATTCATGGGAGGACCATGAAAGACATCATCAGGGGATGTATTGTCAGGTGTTGGTAAAGGAAAATATAGCCATGTAGATATGAGTGTGGATCAAGGAGAGCTATTCATTCTTATCAATAAAGTCTTAGTGAACTCCAATCCTAGAGGGGAGGATGCCACTAATATTGACATCATTATAAGTATGCTAAAAATTTGTTGGCTATATGAATATCTATCCAAACAAATAGATTATATGGGTTAATGGAAGAATACATTGGGAGTTGCACTTGGGAAGCAATTTAAAATAGATCAAACGACATGAAGTAAACGAGGGACCCTTAGAGTGTGGCGACCCTCACTATTTCTTAAAATAATTTAATGTTACAGAAAATATTCTTAGGGTGCAGGAACGGATGGTGGATGAAGTTTAAGCTAGCGACCGTGATGAGATGTTTTTTAGAAATGCAATTGGTTATTTATAGGATGGAAAGGGAATGGTCTATAGGGAGAATTTAATCTTTTGTTAGAAAAATGTCAAGGATAATTCAAATGAGGGGAAAAGGGTTCTATTCATCGATGGGTGACCTCATGTGGGATGGGTCATGAGACCTTGATACAAATCGTTTGATAGTAATTATTTCACTTTTATGCAACTCAATTAATGGAATATTGTACATATTTAATTCTAAGTAAATGTTAGAAAATCTTTTGATTTATTATGTTTGAACATGTTCATTGATATAGATATTTTGGCGGTATTTTTAATCTTGAGTAATATCTGGATTCTTGGGTAGGAATTACATACTCGAGCACTAGAACACCAAATGATTTTTTGAATTGAATTCTTGGTGAGATATCACGTATAGTCTTAGTTGGAGTTTTAATATTTGTATTTCTATGATTTTTACCAATGATCCACCTGTATATCATGAATTATAAAATTCATTGGATGAGATCGTTAGAGTCCAATAGATTGGATTTTGAGGTTATCCCATACTTTCATTCAGGGTCGAGTGATGTGGATAACTTATAATGATCCAAGTGTTGGATTTGGTATATGTCAGTACTAGTGCTATAAAATTATGATGGTTTTATTAGGTGAAGATTTGGTTTGGTTATTTCAATAGAACCAACTCACATACCATGGTGAGTGTTCCTGGAATGATCACAGTATGATTTGGTACAAGTCTTAGGAATCTAGTTTTGGTGATGCTTTAGTTATAGGAGATGAGGGTTTTAAAAATTTTCGATTGGATGTCAATAATTATGAAATCTATCAAATAGTTATTTGTGATTAGTTATGAATCATTTCTAGCACACAATCAGGATGATATGGGTATAGCGTAAAAGGTCAGATGGGGATTTTTAGTGAAAATCTAACATGATGGGTCTAAGTTGGCTTGATTTGAATTATACCGCCTATTGTCATTACTATTTACAAACATGTTTGGTGTGTCACTAAGACACTCTGGGAATGCTTCAATAGGAAATTATGATGGTTTAATCACTGAAACTCATAATTGGATGTGATAGATCTAGATCCTACGGTGGGGATAACCATATGATAGTTTGTAAATGTGATGATTATGTGATCATATATTGGGTTAAGTGGGCTCATGTAAGTTCCTTGTTAGTGTTTCTATGGAAATTACGAGCATTAAATCATGTTTTGTATCTTATATTCCATATTATTAGCATGATTCTTAAAGTTATGTAGGGTATTTATAAATAAAACAAGACCATTTGGATTAATGCCTAAAATTTGAGTCGGTAAGAGTTTTGTTTTTTCCCCAAGGATTCTTTTAGATGATAAGTTCGATAGTGGGGAGGCCGTAAGTTTCATTTTTTTTACCATTTGGATTTTACAAATAATTTTGATATTTGGAAGATAATATTCAGAGTTAGAAGGATTAAACATATAATTTTGGATTGGGTTTAAGTCATGTGATGTGTCTCGAGAGTTTGGATGTGTTCTAGGTGATATTGGATTCAGAATCCCGATTTTTGGAATGACAGGGGAGGATCATAGTTAGTTCATGGTTTGCGTTAACCATGCACCTCAACCATGTGTGCATATAAGGGGTTTCACATGGTTTGTCAAAACTTTTACCAAAAGATGTATAACCATGTCAGCATTCTGTATAAATTTTTAGAGGTTGGTACATTGGCAGTGTATGGTTCAATAAAACACGCTCCTATCCATATGACAGGGTGACCCTTTGAAATGTAGAACGACACAGTTTTCCAAACACATGAGGCTAAACCATAAGACTCTTAAAAATGGGAAAAAACTAATTTACCATACCAAATATAAGTGTTTTTACCCGATTTCCCCCTCACATTCCTCTATTAGCTCCCTCATGAACAAAACTCCTGCTTCACTTCCCATAGTGGGTTCTCCTTCACTTGGGATTGATATCAACCATTGGTCATTGTGTAATATTAATAGTGGTAATTATAATACTCTCCTTACTACCTTGTTCATTTCATTCTCCCTATAGAATGTTATTTTCATGTGATGTCATATTACCAATTTTTTGTTGTTTGAATATTATTATGATTTATCTCATTTCATCTTGAATAAAATCCCAAAAATTGATATGTGAAGCTTCCTAATCATGAGTTTTGTGTTCTATAAATTAACCCTAAATGTTTCTGTGTTTATATGTTGTCATTGTGACACATGGTGAACCATCTAGACATTCCCCCTGAATTTTATAAGTCTTTAATTTGATAGTATAAACCAATATTCAAATTTGATATGAATCCCTTATGAATATTTAAAGGTCACCAATCTCAACCCAAACCACCCTTTAATGTGGGTTCATTTAAACTCCTATGATTATGCCACCAATTTTTTGGTGTTTTGGTCTTTCCACCCTTGAGTGGATGCTATGTAATAATTGAATTGGGTTGTAAAGGTTGAATACATCTTAGACCACGTTGATTAAAAAAATAATAGAGATTATAAATGAGATGTATAACCTCTTGTCTTATAGATTTAATTGAAATGGTTGGAATGTTTTCTTTGACATTTATATGGACCCTTATTTTATAACTTATAAGTGAATTGACTAATGAAATAAATTCATTGAATTATATTGATAAATGGAAATAGACACTAACATCACCCATGTTGATATCACTTATGAGTAAATTCCTCAGGGATTATAAGGTGGTGAACTAAAGTGGTAAAGGTAATGGTGATGACCAGTTCCCATTCCTTATATCACATGTATGTGAAATGACTAATGAAATAAATGCGTTTCATTAAATTGATAAATTGGAATGGAAAATAACATGAACCCTTTGTCCCTTTATTAATTTATTTACTTTAATTTATTAACGTTCAGGAGACTAACATGAACTCCTTCATTATACCATGTATGTGAAATGGTTAATGAAATGATTATAATAAATTCAATTGTTAATGGTCTAAGAAACTAGCATGGTCTATTCAATTATTACATAAATTACATTGATACTAGACTAAATGGTTTTCCACAGATGATATTTTTTAGGGTTTAACACAAAAAATCCCTTACATAATTTATATTTTATTCCTTATATTGTTACCTTGGATCTTTCATACAGGGAATAACTAAATTATCCACTATGGGATCCACTGAAGTTTATACCATGTTTTCTAATGATGAGCTCCTTGGACTCAAAGAGGATGACTTGGTCATTGGCCTTGGGTTTTAACCCTTGATGGTATAATACATCATTATCCATGTAAATACACGTAAAATTCAATGGAAATTTTTTTCTTAAATTTCTTTGGGATTTTACAAGAACGCAGTTTCTGACCACACCTGATTCCGAGGCCCGGTGTGCCTGGAATCATTTTCTGAAGTTTAGCTCGGGTAAGTTCTGTGAATGAACGAGCGGGTTTTTCTAACTTTTGAACCGGTGCTCAGAATAAAATTCCGAGGGCACCGATGGAATCGCAGCACCGGTAATTGTTTAGAAACACCTTTTCTAGAGTTATGTTTTCTCAGGTGTGGTTTTTAATTTTTTGGGGTTAAGTTAAGGAATAAAATAAAAGTGGTGCAACCGATTTTTATTTTATTTTGCTTAACCTATGATAAGTGGATGATGTGGGACCTACAATATCCTACCCACATGGTAGGACATTTGTGAGGTGGGGCCCACACAAGCCCCACCGTTTCTTTTCTTCCTAAACCCCCTCCTTTAATTAAGTAACGCACCTGCACCCCCCTTTTTAATAAAGTCAACCCTTGCATTTATTCTGGATAATAAATGCCTCATTAATTGGGCAGTTTAAACCTCTCAATTAATTCAATTAATTGATTGTTTCTTTTCTTTTATTGTTCAAATCGTTGGTTTGTGCTTTAACAAAATAAGACAACTCTTTTTTTTAAAGATGTTGGGTTGTGAGAGGCTAGTGAGAATTCTCTCAGGTTCTTGATGTTATTCCTCCTCGTGAAGAATACGAAGAACACGAAGAACGCAAAGAACGTGAAGAACGCCGACCTCCGACGAAGGTCCAAAAGAGCGTCGGATCTTCAGAGATTGACGACGCGACGCCGACGAATCCTTTCTCTGGGACACAACGATACTCCTTCCGCGACGCTTCTTCCATGACGCTTCTTCCGTGACATTCCTTCTTCCGCGGCCTGCAATTTTGCAACGGACCCTCGCTTGACGATGCTTGAGGTAGGGGTTTTGGTTTAATTAAATCTGTGTGATTTATATCCTCGGAATGTGTTTAAAAATTGTTGAAAGCCGGTTAAACCGCTAACGCGGTGGGTGCGGACCAACGAACAAGTCTGAACCCATCGTTTCTTCATTCTTGCTGTGCGTATTTGCGGGCGATGATGAAGTAGGCCGCAAGGAAATTTTGAGGTCTTGGCAGTGAAGAACAGGTCCGGGGAGGGCCGTTGGCGAAGACGGCAGGCAAAACTGACCACCGGAGCTCGTCCGGTGGTCCGCGAAAAATACCGCCGGCATGCCGGCATGACGGCGCCGGGGGCCGGAGCCGCGGTGGCTGACCGCTGGTCCAGCAACCGCGCGGGACCGAGGGAGGCAGGATGCGGCGCTTGGCCGCATCCAATGGCAAGGGGTGGCCCCCACGTGTGGCCGTGGTTCCGTTCAGGGGGGCGACGCCCTTTTGCGCGGCCTCTTGGCCAGCGCCAACTCGCCGGGCCGCACCCAGGCCAGGCCAGGCCACACCTGCAGGACCAAGCCACGCCCAAGCAGGCCAGACCCGGACCCGGGTCGGGTCGACCCGGTTCGGGCCGACCCAGGGGGTACCGGGCCGGTCGGACCGGGCCCGAACCCCCTAATACCAGAATTTTTCGGTATGTTTCCCATAACATGGGATAAGGACCTCCGATCGACGCACCTTCAGTTGCATAGCGATCCTTGGATCGAGACGGTCATTTCAGTATATTATACTCAGGTTTTCAGAGTACTTTGGGTTCGGCCGGGTTGGTTCGTACACGAAACCAATCGGGCCCTCAGACTGGAAACACTTATATCTCAAGTTCCAGAAATCCGATTGAAATGCCGTCAACTTTGTTGGATTCCTATTGATGAGATAGAACTTTTGGAATGCTTCAACTGAGTTTTGGATGCAGTTGGATAATGTCCGGGTTGGTTCGTACACGAAACCAACCGGGCCCCTAGAACGAAAAAGTTGATAACTTTCAGACCGGACGTCCGTTTGATGAACCGTCAGCGGCGTTGGTGATCACATTTAGGAACGGTCCTAATGAGTATACCCTATGAGAGTTGAGGGTATATTCGAGATATGTCTGGGTTGGTTCGCACATGAAACTAACCAGGCCCCTGGGACGAAAAGGCTAGTAACTCACAGACCGGGCGTCCGACGGACGTGCCGTCTGTTGCATTGAGACCCCTATGACGAGGCGGTACTTTTAGTTACTTATTCGTGGAAATTTGTGATACTCAGAGTATCGACCACTTGGCTCGTGGAGTGGACCCTCCCGGAACGAGCATGCTGTGTGCGGAAACCCTAGAGCTGGCTGAGACTTGACGAATGCTGATCGATCGACTCGGTGTGTTTCGGATAGCCCAGTGGGGAGCGATTGGTTGTAGCAGCAGACCCATGGAGGAGGAGGGCTTGGTTGTAGTGGCAGACCTGCGGTACTCAACATAAGGAGTACCTCTGGAGGCTTTGAGTGGGAGCGCTTGGTTGTAGCTGCAGAACCACGGCGGAGGAGCGCTTGGTTATAGCGGCATACCCACGGTACTCAACAGAAGGAGTTCCAGTGGAGGCTATGAGGGGGAGCGCTTTGTTGTAGCGGCTGACCCACATCGGAGGAGCGCTTGGTTGTAGCGGCTGACCCACGGTACTCAACAAAAGGAGTATCTCGGGTGCCTATGAGGGGGAGCACTTGGTTGTAGTGGCAGACCCATGGTGGGAAGCGCTTGGTTGTAGCAGCAGGCCCACAGTACTCAACAGGTGGAGTACTATAGCAGTCCAAGGTTAGTGGGGCATGCTTGGTGGGATCTAAAGGTCCACTGTGCTCGACAGAGCAGGAGTTCTCCAGTAGCCGTGGTTTCGACACCATGAATAAAATCCTTGTTGAGTTGAGTCTTTGAACTTGTGTTTCCTGATGATTGAGATGGGTTATTTGATAACTTGGGTAAATGTATGAGCATATGCCTAATTAGAGGTTACCTGTGTGAGTTGAATCTTAACATTCAATAATTATCTTCGATAATATTAACTTGATATCCTGTGTGGATTACGTTATGCTTTCCTGTGTGGATGGGGTTGTGATTTCCGGTGTGGACTGGGTTGTACTTGAGCTCGGACGTTGGAGCCGAACGAGAATTGATGAATTTGGTATATGTATGGGCATATAACTTAGAAGTGTTGGATATTACTTCGTGATTGTATATTTCCTTTTTGAATTATCCTTTGTGGATTCGGGTAGACCTTCGGGGGTCTCGGCGTCCCTAATGAGTAGCTTATACTCACCCTGCACGGGCTATGCCCGCACTACTTATGTTCGTTGAAGACGATGGACAACACTGATCGTGGTTGAGGCTTCTGGTGCCGTCGGTACCTGGAGGTGGACCACTGGGCGAGACGTACAGGAAGCGGACGGCTGGACCCGCGGATCTGAGGAGGATATTTGTACCCACCCTTCAGGTGGGAGTACCAGTGGATGGCTCGCCATTGCGGCTTTACTTTTCAGTTGATATACTCCCTTTTTAGTTTTACTTTACTTTCAGTTTGGTTTTGTATTCTGGCCTCCTTACTTTCCGAACTTACTATTGTAACATGTTTTTACTCAGTGTTTACTTCTGCTTGTTGCTCTGTGGTGTTTGTTTACTTTTATAAAGGCAATGCCTTCCCAGTTATCTGGATTAACGCCTTTGGTGCCAGTCTCCAGCCCCTAGCCTATGGAAGGCGGGCTTTGCGTAGTCACGACACAGGCCCCGAGGACGGGTCGTGATAAATTGGTATCAGAGGAGTTCAGTTCTACCATAGAACTCAAGACACTGATCTTTTTCTATGTGAAGCAATAGTGTTTGGAGTATTGAGTGTGGTTATCTGTCCAGGTAGTCACGACACGAGCCCCGAGCCACCGATGCTGCCAACCCCAGCCGCTGATGGTGCACGCCGCCTTAGTGCACTGCACTAGTTTCAGCATTAGAGACCACCTAGGTTCCATGGGGAGACAGACCCTCAAGTAGCTGAGGATTGGCTGGAGGCAGTTGTACGAGTTTTCAGGTTAGTGATGACACCAACAGACCTTATGGTGATCCTCCCAGCGAGCCTCCTGCATGCGGCAGCAGGAAGATGGTGGAGCCTGATGCTCCAGGTGCACGACGAGGAATCTCTCCTTTGTACGGACTTTGAGAGCCTTTTCCGCTCAGAGTTCGTCCCATCCACCCTCCATGCGGTGTGCATCCATGAGCTACTACAGCTGCGACATGGCAGCATGAAAGTAACCCAGTACGAAGCGAGGTTTACCCATCTCTCGGGCTATTCCATGGACATGGTACGAGACCCATTCTTCAGGTCCCGAACCTTCGAGCAGGGGCTCAGGCAGGAGATCAGAGCTTCAGTTGTTTCTCACAGCATTCTGACACATACAAGGGTGTTGGAGCGAGCACTCTTAGTGGAGAGTTTCCTTGCTGAGCAGTCTCCAGCAGCAGGACCCACCACTAGCTGGGATGCGGAAGAGTCTTCTTTAGCATGTAGTAGACAGATGACGCAGAGGCCCAAGAGGAATAGACCTACTGGTGGTCGACTGCATGAAACATGATCGTTTGTGCGAGGAACCCTGGGTGGAGAACAAATTACCATGCGCGGACAGTGTTACTCCTGTGGCGGGGTTAGTCACATGGCTCATGACTGTCTGACTTTCCATATAGATGACCAGCAGATGAACGAAGGACATCCCAGGTAGAGGCTGAGGTTCGATCGAGGCGGACTGCATGGATCAGGAGACCATGGCAGGGGAGCTGGCCGTGCAGTTGGAGGTGGACAATGATTCGAGGTGTTTCCCCCCCAACCACCAGGAGGTCCACCCTGACCGCAGGGAATAGGTGGACGTGGGAGAGCTCAGCTTCAGGCAGCTGAGGCCTACGATCATGGAGCTCTAGGAGCAAATGGACAGGAGAGGGAATAGCTCCAGACCTGGAGACTTTTGTTCTTTTTTCTTCTATCTTGGTTGATGTTTGTTGCAGATGCTTTGTGTCTTTGTACTTTGAGCTGTAGTGATAAAAGACACCTTTCTTATGGCGTTTACCTTCCTGTCCTCTCTTTTTGTTGTTACTAAGAGGTTCCGGTTTGAAAACTGTTGACTTGACCCTCACATTGAGATACCTACTGGAGGAGACCCAGGGACCACACACTGATGCCAATAGTGTGACTCAACCCTTGGTGGCGAGAGTAACAGTTTGGTACCTTGGTAGTAGCGTCGAGGCATTACGACATCATCCTTAGTATGGATTAGTATTTTCCATGTCGGGATTGAATGTATTAGGAGAAGAACGTGGTTCATTCTAGGGATGAGACCAGATTTCTCTTATCGGAAAAGAAGAAATCTCAGCAGCTTTTGTAGGACCAAAAAGGTCCAAGTCATCCAAGAGCGTATGAGGACAGCTTAGAGCCGGAAAAATTCTTGTGCTGACAAGAGGCGGAGACCAGTTGAATTTGAGGATGGCGATCACGTTTCCCAATGGGTCTCACCTCGAAGTGAGTTATGGAGATGTGGCTGAGACGAAAAGTTATCTCCATGGTTCAACGAACCTTTCTAGGTCCTCAGCAGGGTAGGCGAAGTGGTTTACTACTTGACCCACCCACCTCAGTTGCACTAGGTGCACGAAGACTTCCATGTATCTCAACTGAGGAGATACGAGCTCGACCCATCATATTTCACCAACCATGAGGATTTAGACATGGGCGATGGGGTGACCCTCACGGAGGTTCCAGTGGAAATCGAGGAACGACAGGAGCAGATCCTACGAGGATGGTCGATTTCTCAAGTGCATTTTCTTTGGTAGTATGGGAACCTCTAGGTGAGCACATGGGAGCAGGAGGCTAAGATGCGTGCTCAATACCGCTTTTTTATCCTTAGTTTGTGTTAAGGCTTTACGGGGACGTAAAGCCCTGAGGTGGGAGTAATGTAAAGACCCGTAAAATTCAAGGGGAATTTTTTTCTTACATTTCTTTGAGATTTTACAAGAAAACATTTTCTCATGGAACCTGATTCCGAGGCCCGGTGTGCCCAGAATCATTTTCTGAAGTTTAACACGGGTACGTTCAGTGAACGAACGAGCGGGATTTTCTAAACTTTGAACCGGTGCTCAGAAATGATTTCTGAGGGCACCGATGGAATCGCAGTGCACGTAATTGTTTAGAAGCACCTTTTCCGGAGTTCTGTTTGCTTGGGTGTGGTTTTTAATTTTTTGGGGATAAGTTACGGAATAAAATAAAAGTGGTGAAACCGATTTTTATTTTATTTTTCTTAACCTATGTTAAGTGGATGATGTGGGACCCAAAATAACCTACCCACTTGGTAGGATATTTTTGAGGTGGGGCACACACGAGCCCCACCATTTCTTTTCTTCCTAAACCCCCTCCTTTAATTAAGTAATGCACCCGAACCCCCCTTTTAATAAAGTCAACCCCTGTATTTATTCTGGATAACAAACGCCTCATTAATTGGGCGGTTTAAACTCCTAAATTAATTCAATTAATTGATTGTTTCTTTTCTTTTGAAGTTTATATCATTTTATTTTGTGTTAGTAAAATAAGAAAACTCTTATTTTATTAAAGATGTTGGGTTGTGAGATGCTGGGGAGAATTCTCTCAGGTTCTTCAAGTTCTTCCTCCTCACGAAGAACGCGATGAACGCCGACCTCCGACGAAGGTAGAAAAGAATGCTGAATCCTCGAAGATCGACGATGCGACACCGATGAATCCTTTATCCACGACGTGATGATCCTACTTCTGCGACGCTTCTTCCACGATGCTTATTCCGTGACGTTCCTTCTTCCGCGATGTGAAATTCCACGACAGACCCTCGCTCGATGACGCTTGAGGTATGGGTTTTGGTATAATTAAATCTATGTAATTTATATCCTCGGCATGTGTTTAAAAATTTGTGGAAGGCGTTTAAACCGTTAACGCGGTGGGTAAGGACCAACGAACAAGTCCGAACCCACCGTTTCTTCGTTCTTGGTGTGTGGATCGGCGGGCGACGACGAAGCAGACCGCAAGGGAGTTTTGAGGTCTTCGTAGTGAAGAACTGGTCTAGGGAGGGCCATTGGTGAAGACGACAGGAAAAACTGACCACCAGAGCTCATCCAGTGGTCCGTGGAAAATACCGCTGGTGGCGCCCGATGCACCGTTGGTCCTGTGACCGTGCAGGACCGAGGGAGGAGGGACACGGTGCTCGGTCGCGTCCGTTGACAAGGGGCATCCCCAACGCGAAGCCGCGGTTTCGTTCAGGGGGGGTGCCCCTTTTCGCGGCTACTTGGCCAGCGGGCCGGGCCGCGACCATGTGGGCTGGACCCAGACCCGGGTCGGGCTGACCCGGTTCGGGCCGACCCAGGGGGTACCGGGCCGGGTCGGCCCGGGCCCGAATCCCCTAATACCGGACTTTTTTGGTCTGTATCCCATAACATGCGCTACGGACCTCCGATCGATGCACCGTCAGTTGCGTAGAGATTCTTGGATCGATATGGTCGTTTTGGTATATTATACTCAAGGTTTTGGAGTACTTTGGGTTCGGCCGGGTTGGTTCGTACACGAAACCAACCGGGCCCTCGGAGCAGAAACACTTATATCTCAAGCTCCAGACGTCTGATTGATGTGCCGTTGACTTTGTTGGATTCATCTTGATGAGATGGATCTTCTGGAATGCTTTGCCTGTGTTTTGGATGTAGTTGGATAATGGATGGGTTGGTTCGCACATGAAAACAACCGGGCCCCTGGAACGGAAAAACTGATAATTTTCAGACCGGACGTCCGTTTGACGAACCGTCAGCAGCGTTGGTGATAACATTGCGGAACGATCCTTATAAGTATACCCTATTAGAGTTCGGGGTATAGTCAAGATACGGCCGGGTTGGTTCGCACACGAAACCAACCGGGCCCCTGTGACGAAAAGGCTAGTAACTCACAGACCGGGCGTCCGACTGACGCGCCGTCTATTGCGTTGAGACCCCTATGACGAGGCGGTACTTTGAGTTACTTTTTCGTGGAACATTGTGATACTTGGAGTATCGACCTCTTGGCTTGTGGAGTGGACCCTCCCGGAATGAGCATGCTGTGTGCGGAAACCCTAGAGCTGGCTGAGATTTGACGACTGTTGATCGATCGACTCAGTGTGTTTTGGATAGCCCAATGGGGAGCGCTTGGTTGTAGCAGCAGACCCACGGTGGATGAGCTCTTGGTTGTAGCGTCAGACCCACGGTACTCAACAGAAGAAGTACCTCTGGAGGCTATGAGGGGGAGCGCTTGGTTGTAGCGGCAGACCCACGATGGAAGAGCGCTTGGTTGTAGCGGAAAACCCGCGGTACTCAACAGAAGGAGTACCTCTGGAGGCTATGAGGGGGAGCGCTTGTTTGTAGCGGTAGAACCATGGCGGAGGAGCGCTTGGTTGTAGTGGCAGACCCACGGTACTCAACAGAAAGAGTACCTCTAGAGCCTATGAGGGGGAGCGCATGGTTGTAGCGGCAGACCCATGGTGGGAAGCGCTTGGTTGTAGTAGCAGGCCCACAGTACTCAACAGGTGGAGTACTAAAGCCGTCCAAGGTTAGTGGGGCGCGCTTGGTTGTAGCGGTAGACCCACTGTACTCGACAGAGGAGGAGTTCTCTAGTAGCCGTGGTTTCGAAATCATGAATAAAATCCTGGTTGAGATGAGTCTTTGATCTTGTGTTTCCTCATTATTGAGATGGGTTACTTGATAACTTGGGTATATGTATGGGCATATGCCTAAGTAGAGGTTACCTGTGTGAGTTGAATCTTAACTTTCAATCCTTATCTTCAATAAGATTGACTTGATATCCTATGTGGATTAAGTTATGCTTTCCTGTGTGGATTAGGTTGTGATTTCCTGTGTGGACTAGGTTTTACTTGAGGTCGGACGTTAGAGCCGAACGAAAATTGATGACTTAGGTATATGTATGGGCATATACCTAAGCAATGTCATATGTTAATTCGTGATTGTATATTTCCTTTGTGAATTATCCTTTTTGGATTCTTGGAGACCTTCAGGGGTCTCGGGGTCCCTTCTGAGTAGCTTATACTCACCCCTGCACGGGATATGCCCGCACTACGTTGTGTTGGTTGCAGACGACGGACATCGCTGATCGTGGTTGAGGCTTGCGGAGAAGTCAGTACCTTGAGGTGGACCACTGGGTGGGACATACACGGAGCAGACGGATGGACCCGAGGAGCTAAGGAGGATATCTGTACCCTCCCTTCAGGTGGGAGTACCAGTGGATGGCTCGCCGTAGCGGCTTTAGTTTTCAGTTGTTGTACTCCCTTTTGAGTTGTACTTACTTTCAGTTTGGGTTTGTATTCTGGCCCACTGACTTTCCGCACTTACTATTGTACCCAGTTTTTACTTAGTGTTTACTTTTGGTTATTTCTCTATGGTGTTTGTATACTTTTATAAAGGCAATGCCTTCCTAGTTATCGGGATTTACGCATTAGGTGCTAGTAGCCAGCCCCTGGCCTATGGAAGGCGGGCTTGGGGTAGTATCTGCATGGGCCCCGAGGATGGGTTGTGACAATCCATAATATATCATTGCTTCCATAATATTGGAATATAGGTATAGTAAATAGCTAATAGATGAATTTGTTATATAGTATTTCATTATTTAGAGACTTCTTGTTTCAAAATTTACTAATAGATTAGATTGAGTAACTTTATTCTTTTTCATCTTTCTTCCTGTAATACATGTACACTATTACATATTATCTCAATAGACTATATTTGGTATAAAATCATTTGGAGGTGGATTACAGAGTATATCTCACAACCTGTTTAGGATGCCTTTTGGAACCTGAACAGTCCTCATGGTTATAGGTTCATGATCATGAATTACGAAATTTTTTGTTACTCATGTACAAGGGATCTTAATAGCATAGGACTGAGCTAGTTCTCCAGATAATCATGAAGAGAACCCTGAGGATTTTTTTTATTTTGTGTCCATGTTATGTATCACTTGTTATATGTTTTCTTCTTATGCACTGTGGAAAGTTCATTCAATGTTTTTATTCATTTATTATTGATTTCTAGTCATTACAATATTCCACTACTCTATTGTCCATATGATCATACTACTCATTAGTTATATGTAACATCCCAAGAAAATAAAGAATAAAATATTTTCATATTTATTAATACTTAGGAATTAAATATTGATTTTACTTTAAAGGGGTTGCAATGTTCGATAGCGTACCCGATACACAACAAAGAGTTTCTTTGAAATCTTACGTTGCACACTAGTAAAAAAATAATATTATTTTAAATGGTAGTTAACGCGTAGTCGTTGTATTAGAGAGAATGAATTTAAATAACTAAAATATGATTATATATGTTTGTTAAATGTTTTTACATTTATCCAATAAATGATAAAGGCTTAAAATACGAAAAGAATTCAATTTTAGGCATATATACTCTAATTTTCACTAAAGGTCCACTTATCGCCTTTTGATGGCGAACCATCATTAAGTATATATTTGGTCACTATTATAAGTTCTATTGGACCAAATAAAATTATTCTTTAGAATCTGGACATCAAAATTTACTTTGTGTGAATTTTTGGTATTTTTCCGATAAAGTTCAGTTTTTTAATGAATAGTGAAAAATGTTGTATTTTAATTCAAAACCTCCTTTTAATCTAATTTATTTATATGATCATATTATGTTTTGAATTGGTTTTAAAGTAAAATTAGAATATATTTTTACCATTTAATCCAATAGTGGTCGTTGGAATTAATTTCACTTTGAATTTGGACTAAAACTAGTGTCAATCTTTTAATACTTATTATTTCATAAAAACACGCTATTTGCTCTGACAGTGGGAATTAATTATTAAATTAATTAATGTAACTTATATGTTTTGAATTTTGTAAAATGGAAATAATATTTGAATTTGGAATATCAAATATATATTAGGGTGAAGTTTTGGTATTTTTCTGAAAAACATCAATTTTTGATGAATAGTGAAACCACTAAGTGGTACTTATAAAAACTGCTTTTCCGTTTAAATGAAAATTTACCACCTCTGTGTTTTAAATTTCAAAAATCCTACATACATGTTTTTCATTAAGAAGTGAAATGTGGTTCAATGGGATTAAAATAATTTTTTTGATGAATAGTAACTTTTAAGTTTTTAATCACGATTAGAGGTAATTAGTGTAATTTAAGGTAAAAATAATGTTTTAATAATATGAAATGACCTAGACACATGTCCTACCCTTATTTGATGGGTCATGGCCGACCAAGACAATCCATGGGTCAACTTGGGGACCCCATGGAGCCTCTTTGGTTTGAAAATGACATTAATACCTTTTTTATTTAAAGTTAAAATAAAAATGTCACAAACTTGAGTTGTTTTACTAAAAAAAAATTAAAGGGGATATAGAAATAATATTTTTAACTATAAATATTCATTAAAAAGCTAAAATGATTTCCTACATCATGATACTTTTTTTTATAATTTTTAGACATTAAATAAATTAAATTATTTATGATACCATGATGATGCAGCAATTACCTCATTATTTAACGATTTTAAAAAAAATTAAAGATAATGTAAAATACAAGACCTAAAAATGTAAAAAACCTATTAGATGGGTGTATTTATAACTCCTATCTCCTTATAGTCGTAATATATAATTTTGGGACCTTTTAAATCCGAAAATCATTTTATAATAAAGTAACCTTTTATAACTTTCCAAGAGTGCCCCTCCTCTCCTCTTATAAAAGGCCCCCACCTCTACCTACTTACCAACACATCTCAAGACTTTGGCTCGGAAAAACCCTGGACATTTTGTCTCTAAAAATCCCTCTATTACTCCTTGAAGCCTCACTTTGGGCAGAAGACTTCCCAAGGAAGCCTTTGAGCTCAAATCAAAAGGGTTACCCATTTTAAAGGCAGTGTATTCTCTTGTGTTCTTATGTATTATTTTGATTCTCCAACCCTCTAAACTCTTTTTATTCCTTAATTTTATAACAACACAAGTATCTTTAATATACTAGGATGTTTTTATAGTAAGGATTCGAGCTAAAATTACACACACCTACATCTAATGGTTAAAGAATATACTATTTCTGTGGATGGCGAATTTATGCCTCATGAAACGATGATTGTTCAACACTCATATGTCACCTTCAAAGGTGGCAATTAAGATGTCACTATATTTATATATGATATATAAATTCTGTATGTTTTACTTAAGCTTCTTTATTTTTGATTTATGGCATACCGTTATGGTTTTCATTGTGGGTAAACGTGATATCTTCATTTTAGGAAGTGCGGACTACCGCCCCCTCAAAGTGATTTAATTCGTTAATACCATATGTGGTATGTATAAAGGATAGATTTAATGATATTATATATGATAAAATAATGGAATTATAATACTATTATGTATCATTATGTTTTAATTCCATTAAATATGAAATAGAAATGGAAGTAGCGTTAATGCGTACGTACGGCATACTGTCTCCATGAATGATGCATTTCATTTCTTACCTCTAAATGTTATGTAATATTATAAATGCATGTATATACTGGATATATATGATATATATGATATCTACATCATGAGTATAACTCTGGATATAATGGATACATGAACAACTTGTAATTATAAAGAGCATATTTTTGACTCAAGTACCAATGATCGTTAAAACGAGCGTTATTAACTTAAATAATTACATAGTGTTCATGACATGGTAATAAGTGATATAAAAGGAATAATTAACTTTAAAAAGGTTTCTAATCAAGTATAAATTAACTCAAGTTTGTTATTTTTTACGTTAAAGAACGATCGAGTCAAGTCAGACCTGAGGTATGGGACTTCGTCTCAATCTCCTTTCATTGAGGCATATTATGTTTTATATAAAACATTATTTTATATGGTGTATAAACCCCTCTGACATTTACGTTTATCTGAAAGGAATATTTTTTATACAAAGCATTTTACTAAACGACAAAAGGGAATTTTTTTGTCGTACGTATGCAGCGACAACGACTTCTCCACTGTCGTGACCATTATTTGAGTTTCGACTTCCTCTATAAGCCATAACTTTTTTTAAATGAAAAGTAAATACCATGTTTTAATATTATTTTATTTTGATATTGAAAATGGTTTTCATATTTTTTTATATCAATGTGGTGTATTGATATATTCTGATTGAAAAGTGGAAATGTTATGTGTCCTTTGTGCATGTTTTATGTGATATGATTATGTTATGGTTCTAGGGCATTATTATGAAGATGGGTGGTTCCGTGATAATCTAATGGCGGGTGAGCCCGATATAGCTCTCCAATGCATTGGGTAACATGAAGGGGTTAAACTTTAAGGTTTCTCCAAAGAGATTTAGGGAAGATACTGTGATGGGTATTCCAAACATAACCAAGAGGGTTACCCCTACGTAAAAATGTTATGAATGCCTCAAGTTACATTTATGTCTTATGATTTCTATGTTTTATTCATGTTTTAATGAAGTATGTTAATGTGCTTATGCTTTATGGGTAAAGTATGATTTCATTGATTCTTATGTATACATGTAATAATGTTTTCTCTCTTTATTTTTATATCCCTTACTGAGCTTTTTATTCTCATACTAAGATTTTGAAATGTTTTTCACAGGTCAAGGGAAAGGTACATGATGTGATGATAGTGTCAATGAAGTGTCAAGAAAGAATACCTGTTTTATTTTAAATATGTTTCCTCTGATGGGAAAAATGAGTACTATCTTTTATATAACCTCTTTGTTTAAATGTGGAATGTAATTCATGTTTTATGATCTAATTCTCTAAAACTATAAACCTGAAAAGATCCTCAATTTTTATTATTGAAGTAACTCAATATTAAGTAATGATTAAGGCTGGGGCCTTATAGTTAGTATCATAGGTTGGTTTAGATAACTTTAGGAGTTATAATTCTATTAAATGATTATCCAAAAATACTTTTTTGGGTCAAATTTAAATGATATAGCATTTGAAAATTACCATGTTTCTTCTCCTAAGATATTTTTGTGTCGAGAATGGTTTTTCATAGAGGAAAGATAATAGATTTTCTGGGAAGGAATACAGAGGGAAATGACCTTTCAAATAAGTATCCTGAGATTTTCAGAATCAGAAATAAACAGTTTTTTGCTGTGATGGCTCAATTGACTCAGGTAAAAAATGTTGGTTGTTTTAATTGATGATATTATGGTGTTTTCTAAAAGTAAAGAGGAGCATGAAAGACATTTAAGGGTTATTTTGAAAACCTCAAAAGAAAATAATTGAATGGGAAATTCAGCAAGTGTGATTTTTGGTTGCAATAAATTTCTTTCCTTGGTCACATTGTTTCTAAATATGGGATAACTGTTGATCCTGCAAAGACAAAGGTTGTGGAAGAATGAACAAGACCCACAAATGTAACTGAGAATCGTAGCTTCCTTGGTTTGGCATTCTATTATCAAAGGTTTGTTAGAAATTTATCACGGTTGTCTAGTCCAATGAATAAGCTAACTCGGAAGGGTGTTAAGTTTATCTAGACAAAAGAATGTGATGATTTTTTTCAGGAACTGAAAAGAAGATTGGTGAATTCTCCAGTTTTGGCACTACCTTCCAGGAATGGGGAGTTTGTTATCTACAGTGATGCTTCATTGAAAGGACTTGGTTGTGTATTAATGTAGAATGATCAGGTAATTGCTTATGCTTCACGATAGTTGAAAACTCATGAGGTAAATTACCCTAGAAATGATTTGGAATTAGCTGCTTTTGTGTTTTCTTTAAAATTTTGGAGGCATCATTTGTATGGAGTAAAGTGTGAAATATATACCGATAACAAAAGTTTAAAGTATATATTAACTCCGAAAGAATTGAACATGAGACAGAAGAGATGGCAAGAACTAATCAAGGATTATGATTGTACAATTCATTTCCATCCAGGAAAAGAAAATAAAGTGGCTGATGCTTTGAGTTGAAAAAGTAATGCTTCATTAACATTTTTGCGTTTGGAATGTGATACTTTGGTTAAGGATTTGATGAAATTTTGCATAAAAGTTGTTGGTGCAGGATGTCCTTCTATTTTGTTTCAGGTATCATTGAAATCTTCTCTATTAGACAGAATTAAGCAAGCACATAAGCAAGACAACGAGTTGCAGAAAAAGGTAAAGTAGGTTCAGAGGGGTAAGTTTCCTGAATTTAATATTGATAATGATTTTGTTTTGAGATTTGGGAAGAGATTGTGTGTGCAGTGTGATTCAACATTGAAGGGACATTTGTTATGTGAAGCTCAAAGTTCTCCGTTTTCAGTCCATCTGGGCAGTACTAAGATGTATAGAGATATTTGGGAGTATTCCTAGTGGGACGGAATGAAAAGGGATACTGCTAATTTTACTATTAAGTGTTCAACTTGTCAACAAGTTAAAACAGAGTGGAAGTTACCGAAAGGGATACTCCAGCCTTTACCAGTGCCAGAGTGGAAATTGGAAAATATATACATGGACTTTGTTCTGGGAATACCGAAGACATCTCGAGGTAATAATGTAATTTGGGTTATTGTTGATCGATTGAATAAATCTGCTCATTTCCTTTCCATATGAGATAATTTTTCCCTAGATCAATTTTCTCATTTGTGTCATAAAGAGATAGTCAGGTTACATGGAGTTCCTCTATCCATTGTATCTGATCGTGATCCGAGGTTCACTTCTATCTTTTGTAAAGGCCTTCAAAAGTCGTTGGATACTGAATTAAATTTTAGTACAGCTTTTAATCCTCAATCAGATGGGCAGTCAGAACGAACAATTCAGAACATAGAGGATATGATACATGCTTGTTCGATGCATTATCCGGGAAGTTGGGACCAACATCTTTCCTTGGTTGAGTTTTCTTATAATAACAGTTTTCATTCTAGTATACAGATGGCACCATTTGAGGAATTATATGGGAAGTAGTGTCGAACTCCAGCTTTCTGGGATGAAGTGGGTGAAAGGAAGTTAATGGGACCAGAATTGGTAGAAGAGATGGCTGAAAAAGTTTAGTTGATTTAGAAAGACATGAGAACAGCTCAGAGCAGGCAGAAGAGTTATGCAGATAACCAGAGGAAGGATCTATCTTTCGAGGTAGGTGATCATGTCTCTCAGAGTTTCACCATGGAAATGTGTGATGTGATTTGGTAAGAAATGAAAGCTGGGTCCAAGGTTCATTGGACCATATGACCTTCTGGAGAAAGTTGGATCAGTTGCATACCGAGTGGCTTTACCTCCATGTTTATCTCAGGTACACAATGTTTTTCATGTTTCGATGTTGAGAAAGTACATGCCAGATCCATCTCATGTTTTGAGCCCAGAGGTAGTTCAGTTGGAAGAGAATATCTCTTATGAAGAACAACCAGTCCAGATACTTGATCATAGAGAGCAAGTGTTGTGGAATATGTTAATTCAACTGGTAAAGATTTTATAGAATAACCATATGGTTGAAGAGGCAACATGGGAATCTGAAAATTCTATGAGGGATAAATACCCCCACTTATTTTGATAAGTGAATAAAATTGCGAGGACGCAATTACCAAAAGGGGGGAAGGATATAACATCCCAGGTAAATGAAGAATAAAACATTTTCATATTTATTAATACTTACAAATTAAATATTAATTTACTTTAAAGGGGTTGCTATGTTCGATAGCATACCCGATACGCAACAAAGAGTTTCTTTGAAATCTTACGTTGCACACTAGTAATAAAATAATATCATTTTAAATGGTAGTTAACACGTAGCCGTTGTATTGGCAGGAATGAATAGAAATAAATAAAATATGAATATATATGTTTGTTAAATGTTTCTGCATTTATCTAATAAAGGATAAAGCCTTAAAATATGAAAAGAATTCAATTTTAGGCATATATACTCTAATTTTTACTAAAGGTCCACTTATCGCCTTTTGACGGTGAACCATCATTAAGTATAGATTTGGTCACCATTATAAATTCTATTGGACCAAATAAAATTATTCCTTAGAATCGGGACATCAAAATTTACTTTGTGTGATTTTTTGGTATTTTTCCGACAAAGTTCATTTATTTAATGAATAGTGAAAAATGTAGTATTTTAATTCAAAACCTCTTTATAATCTAATTTATTTATATGATTAGATTATATTTTGAATTGGTTTTAAAGTTCAATTAGAATATATTTTTACCATTTAATCCAATAGTTGTCATTGGAATTAATTTCACTTTGAAATTGGACTTAAACTAGTGTCAATCTTTTGATACTTATTGTTTCATAAAAACACGCTATTTGCTATAACAGCGGGAATTGATTATCAAATTAATTAATGTAACTTATATGTTTTGAATTTTTTAAAATGGAAATCATTTTTGAATTCGGAATATCAAATATATCTTAGGGTGAAATTTTGGTATTTTTCTGAAAAACATCAATTTTTGATGAATAGTGAAACCACTAAGTGGAACTTATAAAAACTGATTTTCCGTTTAAATGAAAATTTACCACCTCTGTGTTTTGAATTTAAAAAATACGACATAAATGGTTGTCATTAAGAAGTAAAATGTGGTTCAATGGGAATAAAATAATTTTTTGGTGAATAGTAACTTTTAAGTTTTTAATCGCGATTAGAGGTAATTAGTTTAATTTAAGGTAAAAATAATGTTTTAATAATATGAAATGACCTAGACACATGTCCTATCCTTGTTGGATGTGTCATGGATGTCCAAGAAAATCCATGGGTCAACTTGGGGACCCCATGGAGCCACTATTTTAAGAAAATGACATTAATAACTTTTTTATTTAAAGTTAAAACCAAAATGTCACAAACATGAGTTGTTTTACGAATTTTTTCTAAATGGGGTTATACAAGTCATATTATTTACTATAAATATTAATTATAAATCTAATGATATTTCCTACATCATGATATTTTTTTTATAATTTTTAGACATTAAATAAATTAAATTATTTATGATACCATGATAATGCAGCGATTACCTCATTATTTAACGATTTAAAAAAATGAAAAGATAATGTAAAATCTAAGACCTAAACATGTCAAAAACCTATTTTATGGGTGGATTTCTAAATCTTATCACCTTATCCTTGAAATCTATAATTTTGGGACCTTTTAAATGCAAAAAGAATTTTATAATAAAGTAACCTTTTATAACTTTCCAAGAGTGCCCCTCCTCTCCTCTTATAAAAGGCCCCACCTCTACCTCATTACCCACACCTCTCAAGCCTTTGGATCAGACAACCCCTAGGAGTTTTGTCTCTCCACATCCCTCTCTTACTCTTTGAAGCCTCACTTTGGGCAGAAGTCTTCCCATGGAAGCCTTTGAGCTCAAATCAAAAAGAGTTACCCATTTTAAATGTAGTGTTTTCTCTTGTGTTCTTATGTTTTATTTTGCTTCTCCAACCCTCTAAACTCTTTTTATTTCTTTATTTTGTAACAAAACCATTATATTTAATATACTATTATGTTTTTATAAGATGGATTTTAGATACACTTACACACACCTACATTTAATGCTTAAAGAACATACTGTTTCTGTGGATGGCGAATTTCTGCCTCACAAAACGATGATTGTTCAACACTCATATAACACCTTCAAAGGTGGCCATTAAGATGTAACTATATTTATATATGATATATAATATGTTTATGTTTTACTTAAGCTTCTGTATTTTTCATTTATGGCATACCTTTATGATTTCCATTATGGATAAACACGATATCTTCATTTTAGGAAGTGCGGACTACCACCCCCTCAAAGTGATTTGATTCGTTAATACCATATGTGGTATGTATAAAGGATAGATTGAATGATATTATATATGATACAATACTGGAATTATAATACTATTATGTATCATTATGTTTTAATTCCATTAAATATGAAATAGAAATGGAAGTAGCGTTCATGCGTACGTACGACTTACCGTCTCCATAAACGGTGCATTTCATTTATTACCTCTAAATGTTATTTAATATTATAAATGAATATATATACTGGATATATATGATATATGTTATATCTACATCATGAGTATAACTCTGGATATAATGGATACATGAACAACTTGTAATTATAAAGAGCGTATTTTTGACTCAAGTACCAGGGATCGTTAGAACGACCGTTATTAACTTAAATAATTACATAGTGTTCATGACATGGTAATAAGTGATATAAAAGGAATAATGAACTTGAAAAAGGTTATTAAGAAAGTAGAAATAAACTCAAGTTTATTATTTAGGATGTTAATTAACGATCAAGTCAAGTCGGACCTGGGGTATGGGACTTCGTCTCAATCTCCTTTCATTGAGTCATATTATGTTTTATACACAACATTATTTTATACGGTGTATAAACCCATTTGACTTTTAGGTTTATGAGAAAGGAATATTTTTTATGCAAAGCATTTTACTAAACTACAAAAGGGAATGTTTTTGTCGTACGTATGCAGCGACAACGACTTCTCCGCCACGATGACCATTATTTGAGTTTCGGCTACCTCTACAAGCCATACCATTTTTTTAAATGAAAAGTAAATACCATGTTTTAATTTTATTTTATTTTGGTATTGAATTTTTTTTCATAATGTATTTATATCAATGTGTTGTATTGATATATTGTGATTGAAAAGTGGAAATGTTATGTTTCCTTTGTGCATGTTTTACGTGATACGATTATGTTATGGTTCATGGGTATTATTCTGAATATGGGTGGTTCCGTGATAAACTAAGGGTGGGTGAGCCCGATATAGCTCTCCAATGCATTGGGTAACGCGAAGGGGTTAAATGTTAAGGTTTCCCCGAAGAGATTTAGGGAATATACTGTGATGGGTATTCCAAACATAACCAAGAGGGTTACCCCCTACGTAAGAATGTTATGAATGCCTCAAGTTACCTTTATGTATTATGATTTCTATGTTTTATTCATGTTTTGATGAAGTATGTTAATGTGATTATTCTTTATGGGTAAAGTATGATTTCATTGATTCTTATGTATACATGTACTTATGTTTTCATTCTATAATTTTATATCCCTTACTGAGCTTTTTATGCTCATCCCAAGTTTTTGAAATGTTTTTCACAGGTCAAGGGAAAGGTACATGATGTGATGATAGTGTCAATGAAGTGTCAAGAAAGAATCCATGTTTTATTTTAAATATGTTTCCGCTGATGGGAAAAATGAGTACTGTCTTTTATGTAACCACTTTGTTTAAATGTGGAATGTAATGCATGTTTTATGATCTAATTCTCTAAAACTCTAAACCTAAAAAGATCCTCAATGTGTATTCTTGAAGTAACTCAAGATTAAGTAATGTTTAAGGATGGAGCCTTATATTATACTTCCAATTTGTTTTATATTGATCAAGAAGGTATAGATTTCACATTATTCCATCATTATACCCTCACTAGTAGTCTTAAACCTCCAGTGTATAGGGAGGAATGTTTGAGGCCCATGTAGTGAATCAATTTGGGACACCATTTTTTTTGCTCCCGTTTTAAGATGTCACGAATCTTAACAAATAAGATAGCTCAAAAGGAAATGAAAATCAGTAACCAACAACCTTTATGATATATTTATTAAATACTTACGAAGAAAAATTTGTTACATTGAGTTTTGAATTGACATGTACGTTATTAGAGTCATGGTGAATAGATACTATGGTTGTTACATAGGAATTGGGTTCCATGGTCTTAAATCTAAACTCATGAACACTTAACACTTTTTATCTAAGATTCCAAACTAGTAATTACATGAAAAATAACATTAAACTCCATCTATATCATAATACAACTTTTATACCACTATAACGTACCTCATCCCATATTGACCCTACCTGGTTTAACAATATGTCAGTTGTGACACCCTAGCCTACCTCTTATAGGCAAGGAGAAGGTAATTAGAAATGACCAAGAATATCACACAACATTAGAGAATTTTTTCTAATGTACCTATAAATAACTACCAATCTCCTCATAGGATAAAAAATAATTAAATTCAATCCAAATAGCCAATTATAATTTTTTAAATTCCTATGACACAGTAAGATACATGATGGAGTGAAAAATGAATAAATCATAATGTAAATTGGAAATACACACACACAAAAATCAAAGGGATGCATGCCTAAAAAAATGGATGTAAAGGAACCTCCATAATAAACTATCCATATACATAGATGTTTTTCACTATGGTCACCTCTCACAAATAGTAATATAGAACTCCGGTATTTTCATAGATATATATTACATCTTAATTGAGGAATATCCATTTCATTTTTAAAAATCACACCTAAGGTCCATAATGGTTTATTGTATTTGTAAAAATGCTATGTTCATTATAAATTTCACCCTTCTAAAATATATCATACTAAATATCACGCTTTATAACATAGGAAAATGAAACATAAGAAAGTGTGATTTCAGAGATTTATCAGGGGTAAATAAGAGAGATATTAATGACCAAATAAGAATAACATGGGAATAAGGGTATGAGAAAATGAGATTAATATTTTGAAACTATACCCTTTATATAAAAGATCATAATATTGAACCATGAATTTTTTTTGCAGTTTATAAGACATGAAACAAAAATGAATCCAAGGGAATGATCCATGTGAATGTAACATTGGATTAATACATATATTTGTTGCATATGCATGAGATTATAAAATTGTGAACATATGTCAACATGAACATGTTCACTCATTATGTTAAGGATGTGAAATCTGGACCACACATAAACTTATTAACATGAATGATAGGTCTACACATAATATTATGGATATTAATGTAATGTCCATGCATAAACTTATGGATATGAATTCTAGGACCATTCATAATATTATGGAAATGAAATCAAGGTCCACATATAATCTTATAAACATGAATGTTAGGCGAACACCTATTCTTATGGACATGAAAAAGGAGTCCATGCATAAAAATTTTAACATGAAATCAGGTTCTCGCATAACATATTTACTCATGAGTTATATATCTTCACCCAATGAATTGAAGGGAGCTATAGGTACCACACATCACATAATAAAAATCATAAATTCTGATCCCATATGATTATGAAACATTAATCATATTAGAAACTATGAAAAGAAATGGGTTTCATGAACATTTCATTATATCATAAACCATAGAAAAGTAATATATTCAATAAAAATTTCCTTATTTCATCATAGAATAACCCCTGGAAAATGAATGGGATTCATAAACATCTTTTCACCATAAAAACAAACCATATAGAGAAAAATAATAAGGATGGTACCATTGGATCATATCTTGAGGAAATATTATATAACATTAAAGGATTTCATAATAGATGGAAAATGATTTCTAAATTTAATTTGGTTCATTTCTTTAGGAAAATATCCTTTGACATTTAAAATAAATTACTTAAAATCTAAAAACATTCTAAATATTAATGGAATATTTTTATATAAAAATAACCTCAGAATCCTATATAGAAAATATTAAATCATTGAACATAAATAATTGTGGAAAATATGATTCATGACTTACATGTTAAAATGAAGGTTCAATTCACATATTTAGTAAAAGTAAAAATTTCCATTTTTGGAAAATTATAATAAGTTTTCTTTTAAACCATTTTCTAAAAAATCAAAACGGGTAAAAATTTTGTAAAAAAATTATTGTAGGACAATAAAAACATTTTTTTATTAAAACCTGAACATGGAAGAGAAGTGATTTTGAGAAAAATGATAAATAAGGTCAGTTTTCCTTAAAACAATTCTATTAGTATATTTAGGTCTTAAAGAGAGGAATGTTAGGAAAAAATTATTTCTCAAAAAATATCCATAGGAGACAAAAATTCATTAAGTTATTGTATAAAAACTTTCTCTTTATTTCAAAATAATACTTGATTTCTTACATAAGACTACACTTAAGAAAAAATTGATGATCAAGAAGTCTAGTGTATTTTAGAATTAGGTACATTACATAAAAAAACAAGGAATATAACATCTTTATTGAAATCGTTTTTAACATGATCAAAATTATCCTTCAAACATAAAACTACATGGGATGACCAGGGGTTATATATACTTTCACGACCCCCTCCCCACAAGGTGTACCCCTCCTAGGCTGACAATGTGAGAAGGGAGATAATGAGCCCCCGAGTCCCGCCTCCAGTAGGCCCCAGGATGGAAACTAGCACCAACTTTATAGTAAACACAAAAATGGGATGCATTAGCCTCTAAGAGAAAACATGTGAAAGATAGAGATAAGATATATACCAACCAACACCATCCCCGATAGAAATATAAAATAAATCCCATGTACACATATGTAATGTCATAAAAAACTACTACAACAGAAATAGGAAAAACTAAAAATACCCAAAAGAAAGTAAAAACAACAGAAACCACAATGTGATCCCAAACCTACTCCAAATGACCTGAAAAAATTATATATTTACATAGAGTGAGTATAAAATTATACTCAATAGGATCCTCTTGGGAGACTCTCCAGAAAAAGTAATGAAATAATGCTAAAGCACAATGAACAACAAGTGAAACTAACTCGTCACCTAAATAAGTATACTATGTTCACAGCCTCACCATGGATACTCTCACCAAGTATAGCATACAATAGTAAATAATATAATAAAGAATATGAAGGTTACCCCGCTTCTATTTCCCCACTAGGTCTCCACTTTTCCCCAATGTCGCATGTCCTAAGAATCTCTCTCCAAAAAGGTTGTACCACAGACACCTGGGAAAATCACCACAACATGCAGATTGTGAAATAAAACCACCACATCCACAGAAGAAAAGTAACCAGGTAGTTTCTGGGAGCCACCACTACTCACGTAACGTGTATCATACATCAAGTATTATACTTCTAGCCATTACATCCCATAAACCGAGTAAGGATCCTCAATCCATCATAGCCTATACACATTACACCTATAGTATTCAATTGAAAAATATATCCAAAATATATGTTTGTGTATAACCAGAATCCACTACAGCCCTCTACACACATATATGGGGAAAAATAACTGTTATACTTACCAGCACAAGTGACTACCAAGAGAAGAGTGCGGGGTAAAGGGGGAAGTCAGCCATCCATCCTCCCACCAGAATGTTGGTGAAAACACACTGAGGGCTTAGAATCCCTGGGGTGTTAGTCTCCCTAATTGATATGGTGTAATAGTATATAGAAAAACAAAAGGAATGAAATATCCAATATCTCACAACCATAGTATGGGAATAACTTTGTCGTAGCCTCAACGCTGCTAACATCTCTCGGACTCCTGACTACCACACTAAGGCTAGGTATCCAATAAGCACATAACCATTTAAATAGCTTTATTACATTACATCTTTCCATTTTTATCAGTTTCACTTTACATTCAATAATTATTTAAACATTAATTAACTATTAACAATTTCCACATTATATTTTAGTATCATCACACCCAAAGTCCACTGTTCCTTTAAATTTCAAATTCAACATTGCATCCCAGCAAGCTCCAACCCCATGGGTTAACATTATTAATTCAATCATTAATTAAAATAATTATTACTTTCCCATATTCCCAAGAATTCTAAAAAACAATTCAAATATAGTTAAAACACATGGTCTCAACAATGTGAGTAGATGAACAACCAATAGAGTCTTTGATGCCTATAGCAAGAGTGCAGACCGATCCTCTATCAGGAAGATAAAAACAGAAAGCATGTGGCATAATTCGTGCGTCTTCACCCCTTTTGAAAGGAGGGTAAGCAAACCAACTACGTTGAGAAGTTGGGAAAGTAAAGAAGATATACAACCAAAAAGAAACAGAAAGCATCCAAAAATTAACATCCAACCCATTACATCATATCCTATGTCCTCTCTAACACCCACATGAATAAAATGATTTATCTCGCCACTCTAGGTGTAAACTAATTCCACAATCAATTGGCATCCCATCCCCATATATCACAATAGCCTTCTAGGCTCACATCACAACACAAGCAGCAAAAAAAACATCACATCAACTGAGCACTTGGACCTTAAACAAGGAAGAGGGTAACTCAAAGCCCTAAAATGAATTATCCTTTTTCAAACAAACAGTTCATTAATCCATCTTGAATTAACCTATTTATTATTCATTGGTTCAAAATTTAGGAAACCTAAATAGTAAGCTATCAAAAATTTATTAAACATGCTTACTGCATCAATTTGATTAACATAAAATTAAAACAACAGCCAGATTCATTTACATTTCTATTTATCATTTTCCAAACAATTATCAATTAATTACAGCTTTACATTCATTAGAAATTTCCATCAAGAATTAAAAGGTAAAAAATCAAGAATAAATATCACACTATCTAGAAAAATAAGAGGAAATAACATACAACAGATATCAATTTATTTACCTCGTTAAAATATTTAACTGGTAAATTCCATTTTTATCCAATTGGATAAAACATTCTAACTCTATAGTTTCATATAAAATAATAGAGAAGAATTGAATCCCCTACCATAAATAGTTCTTGCTATTCTTTATTAAAGAATGAACCACACAATGGGTTATGATCTCCACCCTCGTGACAACTATATCCACCTGAGGATGAAGAGACACAACCACATTGGTCAAAACCCAAGAAAATTCCATTAGGAACATGGAGATATCATATCATAAAAGAGAAATCAGGAACATAATGATATGAATGAAAAATATTGATGATAGATCATACCATATATTGAAGATTGATTGATACTGCTTATTTCCACAAAAAAATAGAGGGGGACTAATCCATGGGGGGAAGTTTGATCGCACAAATCATACAAGATGTAATGAAAGGTTTGAGTGTCTCACTCTAGAGAACAAGGAGGAAGAACTAGGGAGGAAGATATCTAGTCCCTTTAGAATATTTAATGGAGAAACAGTTTAAGATATGCTGTATTTTCCATTAAAATAAAATCGCATTAAACCAAGTGGCTTGACAATGTAAAAGAATCTCCAGCCTTATGAAAATTAATATAAAAGTCATGGCCATTGAATCAGCCATAGAGTCCTTAAAACGGGGCTTTAAATGCATTTAACTTCAAAGGAAACATCAAATGGGAGAAACTGTATGAAGCTGGAAACACTGTACACTAAACATGAAATTTGGAAAAGGAAATAGAGGCTACCATTGGAACCTCACAAATTAAGAAACACTATTTATGAACTCGATATTTGGGAAAGGAAATAGAGGCTATTGTTGGAACCTCACCATTCTAGAAACACTATTCACATAAGGCTACCGTTGGAACTATTAACATAAGCCTAATTTTGGAACTATTCACAAGGCTACCATTGGAACTGTTCACATAAGCCTACCATTGAAAGTATTCAAAGAAGCCTTCTATTAGAACTGTTCATAAGGATACCATTTAAACATTTCACATAAGCCTACCATTGGAACTGTTCACAAGGAAACCATTAGAACTGCTCAGATAATCCTACTATTGGAACTGTTTACAAGGCTACCGTTGGAACTGTTCACATAAGCCAACCATTGGAACTGTTCACAAGGCTACCATTGGAACTATTCACATAAGCCTACTATTAGAACTATTCACAAATCTATCGTTGGAACTGTTCACATAAACCTACCATTGGAACTATTTTCAAGGCTGCCATTGGAACTCATCACAAGGATACCATTGGAACTGTTCACATAAGCCTACTATTGGAACTGTTCAAAAAGCTACTGTTGGAACTATTCACATAATCCTACCATTGGAACTATTCATAAGGATACTGTTGGAATTGTTCATAGTAGTCTACTATCAAAACTATTCATAGTGGTCTCATCGATGGAACTCTTCACCGAATTGAAAAATTTGGAAAAGTGTTTGGGATAAGTCACCTTGACCTCCTAGAACACCTCAAACACTAGATTTCTATAGAGGAATGCACCAGAGAGGTCTAGGCCATTACATCATATACTTATCAAAACATTCTCATCCTCGAGAATTCAAAACCTACCTAAAGGGAAACCAAATGATGTCTAAATAACCACCCATTGAGATACCTCTCAATAGAGAGCAAGCAATAAGAAGAAATCAAAGAAAACCATCTCATAAAAACAAAAGTTATACAACCAAAAAGTGGACTATATTTTTTAACATGAAAAGATTTAATCATCAAACAACTCGGGGTAATGAGCACGTATATGGGACTCATGTTCCCAGATACTATCCTCCACACCACCATGTCACCAGAAGACAAGAACCGAGGGGATAGAATGCCTATGCAACAACATCTGATTTTGGTCATAGATCTATATTAGATAATCCTCTAAGGCCACATCATCATCAACATGAATCTCTCCCCAATCGATGATGTGCATGTAATCATGAAGAAAATGGTAGAGTTTTGATACATGAAAAACATCATGTATCCAGATCATCTATGAGGGAAGAGATACTCGATACTCCACCACTCCAACTTGATCCAACACCTCAAAAGGTCTAATAAAACAGGGAGAAAGATTAATCCAACGACCAAACCTTCACTGTACAGGACGAGGGGTCTTCTTCAAAACCACGTAACCCCCAACATTAAACTCCAAAGGTATACTCCTATGATCTTAATTTGATTTTTGATGATTTTGTGCTGTCTTTATCCTCTCACAAATCACCTAAACCATCTTTGTTGTATTTGGCACTAGTTCCAGTTCGAGAATTGCTAACTCTACAACACTAGTTCAGCACAACAGAGAATAGAAAGGTCCATCGCACAATGATTCAAACGGCGCCATACCGATGGTGGAGTGAAAAATATTATTGTAAGTGAACACAAACAAGGGTAAGTGACTCATACACGAACCTCAAAAATCCATTACATAAGATTGCAACTTGTCTTCAAGAGTCTGGATGGTTCACACTTTTTGACCTTTCGTCCATGGATGAAAAGCAGAACTATGGAATATCTGAGAACTGAAATCATGATGGATACATCTCCACACACTTGAGGTAAAATGAGGATATCAATAAGAAATGATCATCCTTGGGACTCCATGAAGTCTCAACATCTCATCCAGATACTTCCTCGACAAAACTTCCACTGAGCTAGACTCCGTGATCACTATGAAGTGGGCTGATTTTGTTAAATTATCCACTACCACCCAAAGTGAATCTTGTACTCCCTGAGATCAAGGTAAACTAGTTTCAAAGTCCCTTGATATTTTCTCCCACTTCTACTGAGGAACATATGATGGGTGGAGCAGACCACCAAGAACATGGTGTTCAACCATTACATTTTGGCAGACCAAACATTGAGACACAAACACCACAAATTCCTGCTTCACCACAGGCAACCAAAAATGACTCCTCAAGTCTCGAAACATCTTTTTCACTCCAGGATGAACTAATAATGTAGAACTATATAACTCTCTAAGAAAAATCTCGTGCGTCGACAAAGAAATATAAATCCTTCCGTGATACAACACTCGGTGTTGTTAATCCTCTGACCAATCATCAGGGGCCTCGCCACAAACAACTCGATCTCTCTGGACCTCCACCTAAAGATCCCCCAACTGTGAATCTTCCACCTATTGTACTAGAGATGACCATACCATCATCTATAAAAGAAAACCTATACTCCCCAAATTCTTCCATATCAAGATGTAATGCTAATAGTTATTCCATAACTCTCCAGGAATCACAATATTCATGCACTTCATCACCACGAGACTTCCTGCTCAACATATCAGCTACAAAATTCCCCTTTCCAGGGGCATATGATATTTCAAAGTCATATTCCTGTAAGAAATACATCCACTGATATTGTCACAAGTTTATGTCACACTGGGAGAAAACATACCTTAGTCTTTTATGATCAGTGAAAACAACAAAGCGGTCTCCAATGAGGTAATGTATCCACAACTTTAGAGAAAATGCCACAGCCTCTAACATGAGATCATGGGTGGATTTTTTATGTCCATGGGGATGTAATTTATGGGAACCACAAGAAAAAATTTATCCCTAATAAATCAGAAGACATATTGACCCTTGATGTGAAGCATAAAAGAAAACATCAAACTGAAATCCCTCAGCTGGAAGACAAAGAACTAGAGTACTTACCAACCTCTACTTCAGATACTCAGATGCTACCTGACACTGATCAATCAACATGAAATCCTGATGCTTCCAATTTAATGATGTAAGAGGAGTCTCAACCTGAGAGAAATTGGGTACGAACCTACTTTAGTAGCCTACAGGACCAAGGAAACTTCTCACCTCTTCCACTGTCTTGGGGACTTCCCACAAAAAAACTGTTTCTATCTTCTATGGATCCACAACTACTCTTTACTAGGACACAACATTCCCCAAGAAATGGACTTCTTGATCCCAAAACACGCACTTCAAATAATTCCAAAATAGATGTTGTTGACATAGAACTCCCAAAACGATGTTTATATGCTCCACATGCTCCTTCTCAGACATGTAGTGAACAAGGATTTCATTGATGAAAACCACCATGAACTTATCTAGGAACTCAAAAAACACCGTGTTAATAAATCCCATGAACACAACTGGAGAATTCGTCACACTAAATGAAATTACAATGAACTTGTAATTCCCATGACTACAACAGAGACCAGTCTTCGGGATATCCTCATCCTTCACACGCATCTGATGATATCCTGACCACAAGTCTATCTGTGAGAACAATAATTCACCCTTCCTTTGATCTAATAAATCATCAATCTATGGAAGATGGTATCAATTCTTTACTATCACTTTTATAATAGTCAATAATCGATACACAACCACAAACAACTATCATCCCTCTTCACAAAAAAAAAATCATGCCCCCATGGTGACACACTCGGCCAAAAAAACCGCATTGTAACATACCATCAAGATTTATACATTTTTCTTGTAACTCAGAAGGGGACATCATATATTTGGATACATAGAGATATGAGATGCATCTAGTTATATCTCAATCCCAAAATCGATCTCTTGTTGAGGGGGTAAAGCTAGAACCTCTTCTGTAAAGGCATTAGGGTACTATTCTAAGACCCTAGGAATGTCCAATTACTAAACCTATGAAGAAAATTGAATCAGATTATCCACCTTGGTTGATAAGGACAGAACATGCCTCTAACCCATCCAATGGTCTCACTCTCCAATAAACACCACTTTCTCTCCATCCTCATAAAAGAACATAGCCCGCGTCCTGAAATAATCCAGGATAGCCTACAACAAATACAACCAATCCATGTAGAGGATGAAATCATATGGTTGTATCTGCAAACATAGGAAATATCCCCAAGAGAGATACTACCCTAGTACTAGCTTACAGTATCTATATACATCAAACAAGTCAGCTTGACCTCCAACTAGCATAGTCAATGCCAAGGGCACTGGAAGTCTCTTAAACTGAAGTCCTAAAACATGGACAAGGGTAGGTGATAAAAAGGAGTGTGTCTATCTTAAATCAAACAAGGCATACACCAAGATATAAAATAAGCAGACGGTACCTCGAATGACACTTGGGTCGCCTAGCACTGGAAATATAAAAGCATGAAGCTTACCATGACCTCCTCCAATATCTCTCTTGTAACGTGTCAATTCCGGAAGCCATCTAAAGGCACCCCGTACCTGGTTGGTCACATGGCCTCAAGTGCATTTACCAAAATGCCAGAGGCTTCCGACTAGAAACAAGGACCTTGGGTGTGATAGTGGGGAAACTATTCCCTCATTGGCAGAGTACAAAGCGGAAATTGATAACCATGCAATAGTGGAAGAAGTAATAACTAAAAATACAATTAATAAAATACTAAATAGAAAAATTGGAGCACATATGTACATATGAAATGATGCATGATACATATCTAGAAAAGAAGCCAAACAAGTCACAATGCTGGAAAACACCACAGTACCAAAACAAGTACTAAAGAATGTAAAACAGCTCCTCAGCATCGCAAGCCAAAGCTTGGTCCCATGCTCTCCTACTCCAAGAAATCAAGTACCAGAAGTCAAAGGGCGCTTTCCCTTTTCTATACCTGCAACAACATAGTATGGTTGGGCCCAAAAGCAGGGCCCAAACAGGGTGAGAGATAAAATCCCATTAGGAAACCACCCGAAGATCTGTGCCTAACCGTCAGTGAGAATATGGTAGGTAAAAGTAAAATAAGCAGTAAACAGCAACCAAAAAGCAGTAGGTAGTAAACAAGAAGCAGTAAAGAAGGATGATACACAACAGTAATCAATCCACAACCAAAAGAAGTAGTGAATCAAACAAATAACAAGCAGGAAACCCTATGGGAAGTACTCGTATCCATCCCCTCTGGTCCTATCCAGGAAGTACCACAACCCTCTGGGCAGTGCACTCAGCATAACCCCTCTGGTTTAGTCATATGAATTTATGAGACTCTCTGGGGAAGCACACTCGGTCAATTACCATTATAGTCCCAGGTAGTTAGGGACTCTCTAAGGAAGATCACGTAGTCTAACCCTCTTATCCACAATGTCTAGAGACTCTATGAGGAAGCTATCTTGTTCAATTCCTCATATAGCCTCAGGTATACCACAAACTCTCTGAGGAAGCTCACTCTATCAATTCCTCCTCTCTTCTGGGAAGGTTCTTAAAGAGAAATCAAACAAGGTAAGACTCTCTGAGGAATCTCACTAGGTCTACCCTCCTGTGGTCTACAAAATCTGAAGGAACTCTTGGAAGCTCACTTGGTCTATCCCTTGTGGACAATAATGTCTAAGACTCACTGAGGAATCTCACTCGGTCTAACCTCCTGTAGTATATAATGACAAGGACTATCTGGGAAGCTCACTCTGTCTATCCCTTATAGTCTATAGAACCAGGTTTTCACATCCTCGTGCAAGTCAGTGCGTGATAATTCTATAAGGCCAAAGTACACCTATAGAGCTACTTGGCTAACATTCTACAGGATAACAAGCATGTTATACAAAACACTCTATCCTATAGACACAAGTCATGGGAACAGTTATAATGGCCAAAGGCTAACAAGACCCAAAGGTCATAAACAAAGAAAATCATGGGAAAAACATTGAAGCACAACAAATTATCCTCTAACATGATTGACTTACCTATACACAAGCAAACAAGCAAGGCAGGAAAACAACAAGGGCCAAAAGGTAAACACACAATACCCTATTCGTGGGTATTGGTGGAATTTGCACATAGAACTCAAATACATTGAATGGTAAAGCACAAAACACCTACCTCGATCCGAGGAGATCAATATACATGAACCATGATGATTGATTCTCCCCTGAACGTCGTAGATCTGAGAAAATTCCCAAAACGATCAACCCATGATATCTTGAGAAGGAAGAGGAATTGGAAAACAAGGCTCAAGAAGAAGGGAGAACTCACCACTGTGATTCCAATGCAATCGACACTGCTCGAATCGGAGAACGGATAGAGGAACATTGGCTCATCGAAGATCCGCGGATTCTTGGTGCTCTCGAACGAACATGACCTAGAAGAAAACTTTTATGGAGATCAAGCGTGACCCTGGTCCGTTTAATGAAAAAAAGAAAGTACACGACATGTACTTTTAGAGTAACCGACGTGTACTAGGTCATTCCGTACTCCACTAAAATTAGACTCCACTTCACCCTTACACACCGTGTGTGTGGCCCGGACATGGCCAGTACACAACTTCGAGCGGGAAAATAGTACACGACATGTACATAGAAAGTACACATCGTGTACTTCAAAAATTTCTAGAAACTCTATTTTTCATAAAAACTCCAGGAAAAGGAAATACATACCTGAAACGAAGATCCATATTCTTACAAACTTTACCCCTTAAAGAAATTCATCCCCGAATTTCCCTAGAGAGGCATAGAAGAAGAAACCCTGAATAGCTCTGGCCACTGCAATTGTACATTGGCCTCCCTCTCCCAGGTCTCATCCTGTACTCGCCCATACTGCCATAACACTCGAACTAGAGGAACATACCACACAAGAAGAACGTTTTTTCTATGATCGACAATCCAGATAGGATTCTCCTCAAATGGCGCATCTTTTTCGAGCTCATCCTCATCGGGTTGAAAGACAAGAGATGGGACTGAAAAGCAACGTCAGAGCTGAGAGACGTGCAAGACGTCGTGCATGGCCCAGTACATCTGAGGTAGCTGCAAATAAAATGAAACCGGCCCAAATCACAACAAAACCTCAAATGGACCAACGTACCTCAGTGAAATCTTACCCTGTATCTCAGTCATCTTGCGTCCCAACCTCGGTGCGACAGGCTGGAAAACCTGATCCTTGACCTCGAACTCCAAAGGTCATCTCCGCTGATTATCATAAGACTTCTGTCGAGACTGTGCTATAGCCATCCTCTTCCGAATCAACTCTATCTGCTCAGAGGTCTCCTGAACAAGACAAGGTCCCAGCAAAGCTGCCTATCCTACCTCCAGCCAGCATAAGGGTGATTGGCATGGCCTACTATACAGAGCCTCATATGGTTCCATCTGAATGGTCCCCTGAAAATAGTTGTTGTAGGTGAACTCCAAAAGAGGTATATGCTTCTCCCATGAACCTCCAAATACTAGAATTCAAGCTCGGAGCATATCCTCAAGCACCTGGATCGTGCGCTCGGACTGGACATCTATATGGGGATGGTATGTTTTACTAAAATGTACCCTTGTACCCAAAGCCTTTTTATGTCCTTGATAGAACCGATAATTAAATCTTGCATCCCTGTCTGAAACAATGGAGTGTGGAACTCCATTTAGATGTATAATCTCTCGGATGTACAACCATCCCAGATCATTAACAATGAAGGTCTCCATGATCGACAAGAATTGTGAATCCTTCGTAAGCCTATCAATGACAGCCCAAATATCAGCGTTTCCCCAAGGCGACCTTCACAACTTGGTCATGATGTACATCGCGAAATCATTCCACTTCCACTCGGGAATGGGTAACTGCTGTAAAATCCCTACTTGTTGCTGATGCTCCACTTTCACCTACTGACAAGTAGAACATGTCATGAAAAAACCGGAAAAATCTTTCTTCATACCTGGCCACCAGTACTGGAAGTGTAGATCACAATACATATTGGTGATGCCAGGATGAACTGCCCAAATTGAGGAATGAAAATACGGCATCAGCTCCTCACGTATGTCTGTTGGCACCCATATGCGTCCCTGGAAATGAAAGATATCATCCTCACCCACTTTCCATCCAAGAAGAGGGTCCCCTCCTAACACACTCTCCCATAGGACTAAGGCCTCCTAATTTGATAGCTGCCTTATCCATAACCGGTCAAAAAGTGTAGAGGTGACAACTAAAGATTGTAGGACAGTCTGTCCCTGCCTGTCATGCACTTCCAGGTGCATCTCAGAGAACAGAGCCATAAGCTGCCACTCACTGCTGGCCTCCTGAACTGCCTGAATCTGATTTCTCCTACTCAACGCATCTGCCACTGCGTTGACATTTCCCACCGTATAGGCGATCTTAAAGTCGAAGAACTGAATATACTCGACCCACCTGCACTGTCTCAAATTCAGATCACACTGAGTGAAGATATACTTGAGACTCTGGTGGTTGGTGAAAACCACAAAGTTCTCTCCCAGAAGGTAGTGTCTCCAAAAGTGTATGGCATGAACAATAGCTGCCAACTCTAGATCGTGTGTAGGGTAATTCCTCTCGTGTGGCCTCAACTGCCAAGACCCGTATGCAACGACTCCATCTCCCTGCATAATCACAGCTCCTATACCGATACCTAAAGCATCACAATAAACAGTGTAGCTCATGCCTGGCTCCAGAAAGAATAGTATCAGTGCTAACGTCAACCTCCCCTTCAGCTTCTCAAAGGTTGAATCATAAGAATCTGACCATATAAACATCTCCCCATTCTTGGTCAGAATTGTCAATAGTGCTGCTAGGTGTGAAAAGTTCTGTATGAAACACCTGTAGTATCCAGCTAGCCCTAGAAAACTCCGCACCTCAAAGACGTTCTTCAGCTGCTCCCAGGAAACTATAGCTCTCAGCTTCTCTAGGTCCACTGAAACTCCTGTCTCTGAGATAACATGACCCAAGATGTGAATCTGATCCATCCAAAAGTGTCATTTTGAGAGTTTAGCATAAAGTTGATGCTCTCTCAGTGTACTTAGAACAATATAAATATTGGTATCATGGTTTTGCCGAGTACAAGAGTAAACCAAGATATTATCCATGAAGACCATGATGAAGGAGTCCAAATAAGGATTGAACAATCAGTTCATCAGTGCCATGAAAACTACTGACACGTTCGTGAGACCGAACGACATGACTGTATACTCGTATAGACCATACCTTCTTCGGAAGGCTGTAAGAGGTATATCTGATGGTCTAATGCACAACTGATGAATACTGAACCTCAAATCGATCTTCGAGAACACTCAAGCTCCACGAAGATGATCAAAGATTTCATCAATCCTCGGCAAGGGATATCAGTTCTTGACTGTCAACTGGTTTGGCTTCCGATAATCCACACAAAGATGAAGGGTGATATCTACCTTTTTCGCGAACAGGATAGGAGAACCCCAAGGAGAAGTACTACGTCAGACGAAACCCTTTTCCTGCAACTCCTGCAACTGCTTCTTGAGCTCTTTCAGTTCTCGTGAAGCTATCTTATAAGGAGGAATGGACACCAGTGTCGCTCATGGCACAAGCTCAATCGAGAAGTCTTCCTCATGATCCCGAGGCAAACCTATAAAGTCCTCTGGAAATTCATCCCTGAAAAAATCCACCACTAGGGGAAAGTCTAACTGTGAAGTCCCCTAGTCATCCAGATAATGACTGGAAATCTGGGCTGTATCTTCCCCAAGCCCATGATGATCTAGTCCATATCTACCCTCCTGGACATCCCACTCACCACTATAAAGACAATATCCTCCCTTTGGTGATACGAAACTCACCCTATGGTGATAAAAATCAACGACTGCCTGGAAGGGAACCAACCAGTCCATACTGAGAATGACGTCATAGCCCGTCATATCTAGGACATAGAGGTCACATAAGAAATGACACCCCAAAACATCAAGAGGGTACTCTATGTACTGACGTACGGTAGAAGTCCTTTTTCCCAACGGCGTGTCAAGAGTCAACAAGCCGGAAGATGAAAAGATACAAAGCCCAAGGCTCTCCACAACCACAACAGAGATAAAGCCATGGGAAGCACCAGTATCTAAAAGAGTTGAAGATAAAACTGAGGCTACTAAGATCATACCTCGAACTATAGAAATTCCAGGATCCTGCTCTTGATAGGTCTGCTCCACGGCGAAAGGCTGGCCTGGACCACGGCCATACGACCCTTGCTGAACACTATGAGCTGATCCACTCTGTTGTCACTAATGACCTGGTGACTGACCACCATGGTCGTAACCCCCACCTCGGCCTGAACGGCTGGATGAACTCCAGTTCCTGGATTGGTGGGAAACTGGTGAAGCATCAACAGAATGCGGGGTCATAGAGGAACCCCTACCACCAGCTGAAGGTGAGAAGATCTGACAAAAGAGATGAAGATGGCCCATCTTACTGTAAGATCGGCACTCCATCAAATCTCTATGGAACTGAGGCCTAGTATGCCCACTCCTATCGCACTAGTAGCACACATCCTGTATGCTAGAAGATGCATTCCGCAAATCTAGATCTCCTCGAGAAGACTCTATGTGACGATTCCTGGTGTCTATAAGAGAAACCCCAACTCTGGATGTCGAACCGCCCGGGATCACTGCTTCAGAATCCCTCAGATTGCGCTCAGTGATCAACGCCTGGTTGACAATAGAAGATTTCAAAGTCAACTGGAAGATATTCACCTGGGAACCTATCTCCTGCCTAAGACCATCCTCGAACTTCCTAGCAAGGAAAAACTCATCACCTGTTGGGATTGGCATGAAACGCTACATCTCAGTTAAGTGAGATGAGTACTCCATAATAGAAAGAGTACCTTACTGTAGACTCATAAAATCTCGGGCTCAATTGGCCCTCAGGGTCTCCAAATAGAAGTAGTCATAGAAGGTGCATCAAAACTCATCCCATGACAAACCGTGTTGACTCCCTAACTATTAGATAACCTCCCACCACCTCTTGGTGGTGTCATAGAGCATATAGGTGTCCAGCTATACCCTCTTCTCTGGGGTATCTCCGATGCTCAAAGATAGTCAGGGTGGCCTTGAACCACGACTCTGCAGCCTGGGGTCCTCCATCCCATGAGAATGTAGGAGGATACTTCTACTGAAAGACCCACGTCAACTCTGCCATCAACAGGGCAGGAGGCGGCACTCCCTGAAAAGTCTACATCATCCTCAGGAAATCCTCTCTGAACTGCACACCGGTGACAACGATGGGTATAACTGTTGGTGCCAAGGCTGGCACAACAGGAGGATCAATAGGAGTTCCCTGATCAGCCATATATGGTGTCTGGTCACCGTCCGTCAACTGATGTATGACCGGACAACGTCTCTGAGGCATAGCTCTGAAAGATCAAAAGCACACCTTAGATCGGGATTAAAAAAGATTGAAAACACAGGAGTACAAAATGAGAACAGGGTAACGAAACTATCAAGTTTTACAAAACACGACTACACGGTGTGTATAAAAACCACACAGTGTGTCCGTCAAATCCATTAATATGGGCGGGTACTCCTGCCACTACTGGTCGTGTAGCACCCCAAACTACACAGCGTGCTTTTCCCACACACGGTGTGTACTTGAACTCTAAAACCCTGCCAGAGTCTCCTTACATGGATAACCCACATGGTCCAAACTAACCCCAAAAAACACGGTGTGTTCCCTAGGGACACGAAGTGTACTAGACATGGTCTCGGCGGCCCGTGTTGTTAGTTACATGGCCGTCTACATAGCTGCACTTACACGTCATGTTCCGAACAAACACGGCGTGTATAAAAGAAGGTAACACTGACCTGTGCTGTTCGTGACACGACCGGGTACCTAGAACAAAACTACGCGGTGTGTTCTTTACTAAAACGGCGTGTTCTACTCGAGCTTACTTGGCTCGTGTTGTTATTGACACGACCGGGTACACCACTCTAAACTACACAGCGTTCACCTACCGTACATGGTGTTTTCCTGAATTTATATTTAGGACACCTTGTTTCTGCTCACACAGTTAGTGACATGGCCTGAAAACTACACGGCGTGTATCCAGAAAGTACACACCGTGTATTCTGGATTTTTCTGGGCAGTAGCTTAGAAACTGCTCAGAAGCCCAGAAATACTGAAAACAAGGCAAAGAGGTGCCAAATACCAATCTGTGAGGGCCCATACTCCCTGTGAATCAAATCTTGGCATCTCCTACAATCATGTACAAGAGAAAACAGGATCATGATCCACCAACTTCCGATTCAAGAGGGACCATAACACCTCAAGAATCAAAATTTGGCATTAATTTAAGCAAAGTACAATGCAAACAACCCTTTAACAAAGTAGAAGACATTTTATCAAGTATCTATCACAACAACATGCACAATCTATACAAGGTGTATCACAACAACATGCAATCTATAATGCACCCTATATGGAATGACAACAATGCATGGAATGTGATCTATAAAAGGGCCTACATAATGCATGAGATGGAATACCCTCTTCTCATCGGGTTGTAACAGAAATAGAACTACAATAGCCAAACAATAAAAACAACACAAGTCATGTGAATCACTCTAGGTGAAATCATATCAACCGTAAAATCTCAAAACCAGGAAATTTCTATAACGAGGTAGTATGGCTTTTCCCTGTACACAGGTTAGCTACTACCGGGAACAACGCATTACCATGTACCAAATCCGTCCTATCCTGGGTTAAATGGTCCAAAAAATAAATCAAGAGAAAATAATTCCTCTGATACCACTTTGTAACATCCAGGTTCAAGAAGCCACGCAAAGGCGCCCCATACCCAGTTGGTCACATGGCCTCAAGAGCATTTCCCCAAATGACAGAGGTAGCCGACTAGCAGCGAGGGCCTTGGGTGTGATAGTGGGGAAACTATGACCTCATTGGAAGAGTACACAATGAAAATAGATAAAAAGGCAATAGAGGAAGCAGTAATAACCACCAATATAAACAGTGGAAGACTAAATCAACAAACTGGAGCACCTATGTATATATGAAATGATGCATGATACATATCTAGAAAAGCATCCAAACAAGTCACAATTCTGGAAAACACCACAGTACCAAAACAAGTACAAAAGAAAATAAAACAGCTCATCATCCTCGCAAGCCAAAGCTTGGTCCCATGGTCTCCTACTCCAAGTAATCAAGTACCATTAGTCGAAGGGCGCTTTCCATTGTCTATACCTGCAACAACATAGTCTGCTTGGGCCTAAAAGCATGGCCCAATCGGGGTGTGAGATAAAATACAAGTAGGGAACCACCTGAAGGTCTGTGCCTAAAATTCAGTGAGTATATGGAAGGTAAAAGTACAATAAGAATTAAACAACAACAACAAAGCAGTAGGTAGAAAAATAGATGTAGTAAAGTAGGATGATACACAATAGTAATCAATCCACAACTAACAACAATAGTGAGGAAAACAGCTAACAAGCATGAAAACCTCTAGGAATTACTCGTAGCCATCCCTTCTGGTTCTATTCAAGAAGTACAACAACCCTTTGGGTAGTGAACTCATCCTGACCCCTCTGGTTTGGTCATATGAATTTATGAGACTCTCTAGGGAAGCACACTTGGTCAATTCCCCGTATAGTATAGGGTAGTCAGGGACTCTCTAAGGAAGATCACACGGTCTAACCCTCTTAGCCCCAAAGTCTGGAGACTCTCTGAGGAAGCTATCTCGGTCAATTCCTCCTATATCCTCAGGTATACCACAGACTCTCTGAGGAAGCTCACTCGGTCAATTCATCCTCTAGATTGGGAAGGTTCTTAAAGAAAAATCAAACAAGGTAAGACTCTCTGAGGAAGCTCACTCGGTTTACCCTCGTGTAGTCTACAAAATCTAAAGACACTTAGGGAAGCTTTCTTGGTCTATCCCCTGTGGCCTATAATGTCTAAGACTCACTAAGGAAGCTCACTTGGTCTAACCTCCAGTAGTCTATAATGTCAAGGACTATCTGGTAAGCTCACTCAGTCAATCCCTTATATTCTATAGAACTAGGTTCTCAGAACCCCATGCTAGTGAGTGCATGATAATGATTTAAGGCCAAAGTACACCTATAGAGATACTTGTCTAACATTCTAGAAAATATAAAGCATGTTATACATGACACTCCTTCCTATAGACACAACGCATGGCAACAGTCATGACGGCCAAAGGCTAACAAGACCCAAAGGTCGTAAACAGAGAAAAGAATGGGAAAAACATCCAAGAACAAAAAATTATCCTCTAATATGATTAACATACCTCTACACAAGAATATAAGCACGACATGAAAACAAAAAGGGAAAATAGGTAAACACACAATAACCCATTCACGGGTATTTGTGGAATTTTCACATAGAACTCAAAGACTTTGAACGGTAAGGCACAAACCACCTACCTCGATCCTAGGAGATCGATATACTTGAACCAAGATGATTGATTCTCCACTAAACGTCATAGATCTGAGAAAACTCCCAAAATGCTCAACCCACGATATCTTGAGATGGAGGAGGAATTGGTAAACAAGGCTCAAGAAGAAGGGAGAACTCACCGCTGTGATTCCAACGTAATTGACAGTACTCAAATCGGAGAAATGATGGAGGAACAGTGGCTCATCGAAGATCTGAAGATTCCCAGTGCTCTCGGATGAAAATACCCTAAAAGAAGACATTTATGGCGATCAGGAATGACCCCAATCATTTTAATGAAACAAAGAAAGTACACGCCATGTACTTTTAGAGTACATGATGTGTACTAGGTCTTTCTGTACTCTGCCAAAATCTGCCTCCAGGTCACCCCTACACACCGTGTTTGTGGCCCGGACACGGCCAGTACACGACTTCGAGCGGGAAAAAGGTACATGGAATGTACTCAGAAAGTACATGGCGTGTACTAAAAAAAATTTCCAGAGACTCCATTTTTCTTAAAAACGTCAGAAAAAGAAAAAGACATACCTCAAATGAAGATCCGGGTTCTTACATCTCTAACTATGATGAGGACCACCACCATGGCCAAGATCTGATCATTGAGGATGGGGATAATCATAGGTATTTTTTCTACCTTCCCCATCTTCCCTCTACTGATCCAATGCTAGTGCATCTTGCTACTACTTCCTAGGCTAGAATTTCCTCAATGGAGGAGCTTGGAGCGGAACACCTGGTGCACGATGACTAATCTGAAATGTCAGGAACTCTCACTGTGGATGAACTCAACCACCATAATAAAAACAAGAACATGATCCCTTGGTATAGTCCTGAGAGCCATTTACCCCAGAGAAATGAGATGATGAGGGTTAGGACCTACCCCTAGCAGAACAAAAAATCTTCTGCCCTGAAAACCAGGAACCCCAAACGATAACTCTTCTTCATGAGGAATCACGACGAGTCCCCTCTTGTGAAGATACGGTTCTCTCCAATGTCCTCTCGAAGACCACTTCCCTTTCTAGTACCTTAATATATGTCTTCAACATAAATGGGGTGACCTGGAGTTGGATCTATGGACAAAAAGCCTCTTTTAAATGCCTCACCCTAGTCTCCTCATCTACCAACAAGTCTGAAGCATATCGTAAAAGGATCCTGAAATAGAATCCAAAATCTTGCACAATGGAGCTCCCCTATCGAAGGTTATGAAGCTCCCAGTGACTAGACACTTTCATGGTCGAAGAAATAAACTCAACTCTAAACTTCTCTAAGAACTCCTACCTTGAGATCAATGACTCCCCACGATCACCAAGGAATAAGAACCACCACTGCCTCAATGATCCACACAACATCATCACAACCAAGGACACCCAATTCTCCTTCTGATCACGGATCGAACTGAAGCCTATCCCGAACTCATCCAACCATTCATCTATGACAGCATCTGAAACAGATCCCTCATACTTATGCAGACTCTGGCCCTGAAACTCTCGGAGTGTCCTCCTCTAAGTTTCATCGTCGTCGACCACTACCCTAAAACGATATGCTGCCATAACCTTCTAGATATCATTCACATAAACCTGAATAGGAAATCGACCTAGATCCATACCTACAAAATAAAAAATAGTTTTATCTCCAAAACATGTAATATTGAAGAATAAATATTAAATAATTATTTGTTTTCTTTTATTAGTATTAGGTTAACCGAACCTAGGAACCCGAAGGGGGTTTCTCTCCAAGATGGGTCTGGTTTATAGGTTCATCCATGGAGGCCACTTTGCTGATTGTTCACTCCTTCTGGGAACATGCTATAAGGAGGGTTTATCATGAGATTTCTCTACACGTGGAAGATCTGGGGCATAGGCTTCGCTGTTCGTGGATGGCTACTCAACAATTTGGAGAGGAGGGTTTAGGGGAGAATCCTGTGCCGCACTCTACTACATCGGGAGGAGGCTGGACCCATACTGGGTCTGCGCAAGGTGGGAAAATCCAGCAGGTCCGCCGTTTCTCTAATTTAGATGTTTCATTGAAGCTGGAGGAGCTATTACAGGTCCATTATAGAAGATTGGGATGATGTTGGTTTTTTTCCATGGAAGTTCTCTCGTGGGAATTTGACTTCCGAGTTGCTGCAAATTCGGTTTGAAGGGGGTTCATAGCTGCTAGTGGGAATTCGCTATAGAGCTGTCCACCATGTGCTATCAGCTACAAGCTGAGGAGATGGGTTCATGCCGACAGAGGTTCGATGTTTCTCCTTTTGGTTTGTTCAAGAGGAACTTAGTACTTACTGCTCATACTTTTTCTAGCTTCTGTAAACCTATTCGTTAGTTTTAGGTTAACCTACCCCAAGTTATACCCATTCAAACACAAGAAAAAAGAATAATGAAGCATGATCCATTCCTAGGTCTCTACCCTCTAACTAGTATCATGTTGTTTAGTAGCCATTGTAAAGTTAAAAGTTCATGGATCAGATCACAGGGGTCCCTAATCGCTTATGTCTCAGCCAGTATCTAGGGTTTACATCACTTGATAAACATGAATGACACTGTTTCCCTACCAACCCACGCAACCTCAATTGTTCATAACACGAAACTCAATCCTATCCCTCCAATAGACATCTGATACCACTCTGTTATGCCCCCTCCCCAGAAGGTGTACCCCTCCAGGGACGAAAATGTGATAAGGGAGATAATGACACATCGAGTCCCACCTCAAGAAGGCTCTGGCCAGGCGACTAGCACCGAGTGTATACTAAACACACAATTGGGAGGCATTACCCTCTAAGAGAACGAATGAGAAATAGAGAGATCAGATAGAAACCAACCAACTCCAACTCAGACTAAAAGATAAATGAAATCCAAAGCACACATATGTAATTTCATACAAAACTACTACAACTAAAAAGTAAAAAACTGTAAATACCCAAAAGAAAGTAAAAACAACACCAACCACGAAGCCTAAACAGCTGCTACAACCCTAAGCTAGTAGAAACCATATTGATCTCCAACCTGCTCCAACTGACCAAAAAATAGATTATATATACATAGGGTGAGTATAACATTATACTCAGTAGGATCCTCCCCAAAGCCTCTTGTGCAAAAGTAAATAAATCATGCTAAATCACAGTGAACAACAAGTGAAACTAACTCATCACCTAAATAGATATACTAGGTCCCCAACATCTCCATGGATACTCTCACCAAGTATCATATACAATTGTATATAATATAATAAAGAATATCAATGATAACCTGCTACTACTTCCCCACTAGGTTGCTGCTTTCTCCAACGTCGCAAGTCCTAAGCATCTCTCTCCAAAAGGCTTGCCCGCATACACATGGGAAAAGCACCACAACACGAAACTAATGAAACAAAACCACCATGTACACATAAGCAAAGTAACTAGGTAGTTTCTAGAAACCCCCACATCTCCCATAACGTGTATCATACTTCACGTATTATACCTCAAGACATTACATCCCATACACTGAGTAAGGATCCTCAAGACATTAAAGCACTTACACCTCACAGCTATAGTAGTCTATTGGAAACAATATCCAGAATATATGTGTGTGAATAACCACAAGACACTACATCCCTCTACACACATATATGGGAAAAACCAACAGTTTTTCCTACTAGAAAAAGTAAATACCAAGAGAAGAGAGTGGTGAAAAAGTGGGTAGTCATCCATCCATCCTCCCACTGGAATGTTGGGGACCCCCCCCCCCCCCCAACATCTCAAAATCCTTGGGCTGACAGTTTCCCTAATAGACAGGGTGGAGTAGCATATAGAGACACCAAATTATAGAATATACTATATCTCAAAACCACACTATGGGCATTACCTAGTATAAGATTCAACTACATCTAACCTCTCTTGAACTCCCGACTGCCACTTCTAAGACTAGGTATCCTATATGCACACAACAAGTTAAAGAGATTAATTACATTACCTAATTCCATTTTTATTAGTTTCACTTTATGTTCATTAATTATTTAAACATTAATTAACTATTAACAATTTCCAAATTATATTTCTTTAGGATCACACCCAAATTCCACTGTTCCTTTAAATTTCCACCTCATCCTTACGTCCCAGCAAAATCCAACCTAATGGGTTAAAATTATTAATTAAATAATTTATTAATAGCATTATTACTTTCCCATATTTAGAAGCATTCATGAAAAGCATTCTAAGCTACTAAACACTAGGGGGATCAACATAGTGAGTAGATGAACTACTCGTCAAGTCTTTTCTGCCTATTGGAAGAGTGTAGACGCATCCTCCCTCAGGAAGCTAAAAAGAAAAATCACTTGGCAAACCCAATTAATATTCACACCTTTTGGAAGGAGGGTAAGAAAACCAACTGCCTTTATAAATGGGGAAAGTAATGAAGATAAACAACCACCAAGAAACAATGAGTATCCAAAGATTCACATCCTACTCGTTCTATCATCTCTAGTGTCCTCCCAGACTCCCACAGGCATAAACTGATGCATCTCACCACTCTAGGTGTCAACTGATGCCACAATCAATTGGACTCCTTATGCCACATATCACAATAGCCTTCTAGGCTCACATCACAACACAAGCAGCAAGAAAAAAACATTACATCAATTGGTATATTGGCCATTAAACAACCAAGAGTGTAGATCAATACCCTAAAAGTAATTATATTTTATCAAACAACATGTTCTCTAATCCATATTGAAGTAACCAATTTATTATTCATAGGTTCCAAATTCAGGAAACCTAAATAGATTACTATCAAAAATTGATTAAACATTCTTACTGCATTAATTTGATTTACATAAAATTAAAACAACAACAACCAGATTTATTTACATGACACATTATCTTTATCTAAACAATTATCAATTAATTCCAGCTTTATGTTCATAACCAATCTTCATCAAGAATGGAAAACTTACAAAACAAGAATAAATATCACAATATCTTTCAAAATAAGAGGCAATAACATACTATCGATATCAATTTATTTATCTGAGTCAAAATATTTAATATGTCAATTCCATTATGATCTAGTGGGTTAAAACATGCTAACTCTACAGTTGAACATAAATGAATAGAGAAGCAATGAATACCCTACCTCAAATTGTTATTGATGTTCCTTATATGAGAACGAGCCACACAACGGGTTATGATCTCCTCCCCCATGTCAACTATATCCACATGAGGATGTAAAGACACCACCACACCAGTCAACACCAAATAAAATTCCATTAAGAAAATGGAGATAGTATCCCATAAAAGATCAAGGAGGAATAGAAGGAGATAAACCAAAACGAATGATGATAGATCATACCTTATTTCAATGATTGATCAATACTGCTAAGTTGAATGAATAAATAGACAGGTACCAATCTATGGACGAAATTTGATTGAAAAACTCCTTTGAGAAAGAATGAAATGTTAGAGCATCTCACTCTAGAGAACCAGGAGGAAGAACCAGGTAGGAAGATATATCTTCCCTTTAGAAGATTTAACTGAGTAATGGTTTATGATAAACTAGATTTTACATTAAAAATGGATCGGATTAAACCGCATGGTTGGTCCAAGCAAAAGAATTTGAGCATTAGGAAAATTAATATAGGAGTTATGGCCTTTGAATCAGCCTTAGAGTCCTTAAAACAATGATTTTAATTCATTTTACATCAATCTAAATGTTAGAGGTGTAACACCCCAAGCTTCCATGGTACGCTTCTCTTTGAATAATACAATAGCATGTTTTGTACGCAACTTCGAGTTCTAACACACCACAACCAATCAAACAAGCCATTATGAATAGTAATACACAAATTTTGAAATTTTATAAATTTTATCATTCAAAATGGACTTCATTTTTGTATTTGTAATATTGAAATTATCTTAGGGTGAATTTTTTGTACTTTCATAAAAACGTTCAATTTTTGATGAATAGTGAAAAACTCTATGTTATAGTTTAAAACAGATATTTATTTATATAATTATTTATTTTATTTAAATTTATTTTAGGTCTATATATATATATATATATAATACCTATATAAGTGTAATGTAATTCATTGGAGTCAGTTTATAATAATTATATATATATAAAAATTTTATTGAACTTTTTACCGTGTTTTATCCACCTCCTAGGAGCATTTGAAAATATATATAAAACTTAATTTTACCACTTCTGTGTGTTTAATTTCGAAAATATGAGAGGCATTTTTGATATCAGTATGTAAAATGTAGTTCTATAAGATGAAAATAATTTTTGGGGAATAATTACTTGTCACTTTTATTTACCACAGTTAAAAGTAAATAGGGTAATCAATGGTAAAACCGATTTTATAATTACCCTAATACATGCCCTAATACTATTGGATAATTTTTATTTGACCAAAAAAAACATTAGGAAAAAATATTTTCCTTTAGGTTAAATTGGATAAGATTAGGACATTTATTATTATTTAATTCAAAGAAGAGTTAAAAGTGAAAATTTCACGTTTTCATAACTAAAACATTTTTAATATAGGGTTAATTAGAATATAAATTTGATTATAAATATTAATTATAAATCTAAAAATATTTCATACATAATGGTATTTTATTTATAATTTTTAGACATTAATATGACATTTTATGGTTGATTAAATAAATTTTATTCAGAGTAATAATGCTGTTATGAATTTAGAAAAAACAAAATACCAAATAGCGTAAAAATAGACATAAAAGGGTTTTTAAAACAAATATTATATTATTAATTGATATTATATTTCTAAAAATCTAAGGTTCAGACAAATGAATTATATAATGTTATATATATTAATAATGAACCACTTGGGGTTCTCTTGGCTCGTTATAGTATGTTTATGAACCATATAATATAAAAATACAAAGAGACATGGTAAATGTCAAACTAATTAACTAAGAGTTAAATCTAAAAGATTAGATTAATATTGTGACCCAAACCTATATAAACCCTATTGGTTGAGTGGATTTTCAACCCATGCCCACCTTATCTTCATAATAAATCAATTTGGATCCATTAGAAACTGAAATTAATTTTATTATAAAATAATATTTGAAGCTTTTCCTAAGGTGCCCTCACTCCTCTTATAAAAGGCGCATCCCCTTCTCTCAAATTCACACCTTTAAAGACATTCGACTCGGACAACCCATGAACACATATCCTCTCAAATATTTTCCCTTCATCTTATAGGTATTCCTTTAGCCAGAGATCCAACCTATGGAGCCTTTTTGATTAGATCAAAATGAAGAACCCTAAGTAGAGGTAAATATCTCACTACCTTTTTCATGTTTTTTCTACATCCACTTCTTCTTTACTGGTTGTTTCCATTCTAAAATAATAAATCCATGATATTTTATATAATGTGATGTTATTATAAATATGGTACATCCATATTAATTATCATATCCATCCTTTGAATGACATGTAACCATACGTGCGCACGTACGACTTACCGTCTCCACATCGTGGTGTAGTTGTTATTCAGAACATCATTATTTGTATAGGTATAATAATGATATATAAATGATGTAAATAATAAATATAACATGATAATGATTCTGTATATATGATATACCATCATATTATATACAATTCTAAAATCAAAAGAATGATATTGTCGCTCGTGCGTACGTACAGATTACCATCTCCACAAACACGAGAAGGTTCATTCCCCATCATATCCATTCAGGACTAATTTTCATTTGATGAAGAAGAAAAATGTTTAAATACTTAATATCATTAGGAATATTAATAAAATACATTCTATCCATAAAAAACATTACTTACGTAACAAATCATATAATGGAAAACAAATCAGTTAACACCCGAAACGAAGATAATACTAAAATATTATTTACAAATCAATATTAAAATATCATATATGATATCATATTAATGTATATGGTTCTTGTATAATTTATTAAAAATTATTCCACCATAATACAGGAGTCTAACCTACCGTCGACCAAGGAAAAGTACAAGGTAAGGGTTAATTCTATAACCTCTTCATTATTCAAGGTTGTTTATATGTAATTATCTACTAGGACCTCTTTATCATCCACATCTGTGTTTTCATAAAAATGTATTTCAAAACATTTTTACTATTTACAAGACAATGGTTTAAAGTCATTTATACCCTTATTCAAACTTATATGTTTTGAAAGGAATATTTTAGTTGTTTTCAAGACAAATTACTTTATGCCCATTTTGAAAAAATTAAGGTAAGAATTTTTTATTAACTTATACAGTGGGTGAAACTATATTCCACCGTCATAACATCATTGAATCTTTCCTTACAAGATTATAATATTATATTCAAAATAAATGTTTTCTATTATAATTACACGACTTATAAATTATTTCAAAATAGAAAGATATATTTCTCTCAAACAGTTTTTGATTTCATCTATGTCAACATCCTTTAATGGATTTTAAACTTGTTTGATGTTGATCTACTATGATACAAATCTTACATATTGTATTGATGGTTTTGTGATATGTTTGATTGTGGATGTGTTATTTTTATACCATTCATGGTTTATGGATAATGTATTGACATTTCTTATGGTAGTTTTAAAATTAATGTTTATGTTACATTTAAACTTTTTCCTATGAGGAATGAATTGAAGTTAGTAAGTGATGGGTGGAGCCCGTTATAGCTCCTTGATGCATTGTTAGGACTCATGAGAAAAACTAGAGTCTTGGAACAGGGCATTGACATAATCTTATTTGTAGTCTCGGAACAAGGCCTTGACTATGTGGTTATGATGTCTGGCATTATGCATTCTATCCTTATGATAGTGGCTATTAATATTACATTTGATTATTCGACAAGTAGAATATCCATGTGAGTAAGTAAATGAAATTATTTTGATTTATATTTTCCATGTTATGATGTATTTTAAGTATAAAAGGAATTTTTTTAGTTTTATGAATTACCTTAAACGTTTATACTTTTTTATTAAAGTTTCTGCTATATTGTTATTCCTACTGAGCATCTGATCTCACCCCTTTCTATGTTTTATTCCTAGGATACGAATATGTATATTATAACTGACCTGCATGGATAGTTTATGGGATCTGAGTGTGGTCAATGGAGACAATGTTGTTGTATATTTTCATTTTATGATGTAATGTAATCCATATGAATGTATCTAGTACTTCCAAGGGTACTAAAATAATCGGTCTTTAGAGAATTGATATTTTGTGATCATGCCAATTTTATGTAATAATGCACCGACTATGGGTAACTAGAGTTGGGGAGTTACAAAAGGGATGACACTATAGGAAGCTGGAAACACTGTACACCAAACATTAAATTTGGATAAGAAAATAGAGGCTACCGTTGAAACCTCACCATTCTAGAAACCCTATTCACATAAGCCTACCATAGGAACTATTCACATAAGCCTACCATTAGAACTATTCAAAAGGATACCATTGGAGCTGTTCACAGAAGCCTACTTTGGGAACTATTCACAAGGCTATCGTTGAGCTATTAACATAGGCCTACCATTAGAACTATTCAAATAAGCGTGCTATTGGAACTGTTCAGAAGGCTATCGTTGGAACTATTCATAGAAGCCTATTGTTTGAACTGTTCACAAGGCTACCATTGGAATTATTCACATAAGCCTACCGCTGGAGCTATTCACAAGGCTACTGTTGGAACGATTCACATAAGACTACCATTGGAACTGTTCACAAGGCTACCATTGGTGTCACGACCCGTCCTCGGGGCCCGTGCCGTGACTACCCCAAGCCCGCCTTCTATAGGCCAGGGGATGGCGACTAGCTCCAAAGGAAAAAATCCCGATAACTGGGAAGGCATTTTCTTTATAAAAGTAAACAAAACTCCACAGAGTATAAGAAGAAGCAAAACACTAAGTACAAAATAAAGTGCTGAAAAGTAAAAGGGCCAGAATACAAACCCAACTGAAAGTGCAGCTACAACTGAACGAAAGTACAACAAAAAAAGACAAAAAACTAGAAGAAGGAAGCAGCTCCTGGGTCGTCCTCCTCGGATCCTACCTGAAGGGTAGGTACAGATAGCGCAGCTCATGGATCTTCTGCCACGGATCCTACCTGAAGGGTAGGTACAGATAGCCTCCTCAATGCTCTCGCCCGTCAACCTCCTCCGGATACTGACTCGTCGTGTAGTCCACCTCAGGGTACTGACTCATCGTGTAGTCCACCTCCGGGAACCATCCAGTCCTCGAACACTCGGCCTCTGTCAGCACTGCCCGTCATCTGCAACCAACACAACGAGGTGCGGGCAAATCCCGTGCAGGGGTGAGTACAACGATACTTAGTAGGGACCCTGAGACCCTCAAGGTCTCACTAAAACCAACAAGGATAACCACAAAGAGGATCTCAACAGATAACCTCTACTTAGGTATATTCCCATACATATACCTAAGTTATCAGGTAACCCATCTCAATCATGAGTAAACACAAGGATCATGAAATCAACGGATAAACCCTACCCATGTATATGCCCATACATATACCTAAGTTATCAAGTGACCCATCTCAATAATGAGGTAAACACAAAGGTCAAAGTCTCAGTTCAAACCAGGATTTTCATTATCGAAACCGTAACTGCTGAAGAGCTCCGTCCCTGGAGTGTACAGTGGTCCTGTCACGACTCTGAGGTACTGCTCACTAACATAAGACTGCTGAGGTACTCCTCCAATCGAGTAACGCGGGTCAGCCACCCAGACACAGTAGTGCTTCCCACCGAGGTATGTCACCCAAACACAATAGTACACACCCCCTAGTTGCCTGCTGAGGCACTCTCCGGATGAGTACCGCAGTTCTGCACTGTCACACTAGTAGTGCTCCGTCCTCCATGGGTCTGCACCCAAACAATGTAGTGCTCCATCCACTGGGCTAGTCGACTCACTCCAAGTCGAGTCAGTCAAGCAGTCGTCAGGTCTCAGTTGGCTACACGGTCTCCGTACTCCGCACGCTCGTCTCTGGGAGGGTCAGCTCCATGAGCTATAGGTCAATACTCCAAATATCTCAAAGTCCCACGAAGAAGTATCTCAAAGGACTGCCACGTCATAGGGGTCTCAAGGCAACAGACGGCGCGTCAATCGGACGCCCGGTCTGTGAGTTACTAGTCTTTTCGTCCTAGGGGCCCGGTTGGTTTCGTGAGAGAACCAATCCCGGCCGTATCTCAACTTTACCCCGACCTCTCATAGGGTATACTCATAGGGACCTTTTCTCAATGTGATCATCAACGCCGCTGACGGTTCGTCAAACGAACGTCCTGTCTGTAAGATATAAGATTTTCCGTTCCTGGGGCCCGGTTGGATTTCGGGTGCGATCCAACCCGGCCAACATCCAACTATATCCAAATCTCGGGAGATGTATGCCAAAAGTTCCATCTCATCAAGAGGAATTCAACGAAACAGACGGCGCATCAATCAGACACCCGGTCTGTGAGTTATTGGCTTTTTCGTTCAAGGGGCCCGGTTGGTTTCGTGAGCGAACCAACCCGACCCCCCTCCGACGGCATCCAAACCTCGATCGGAGTAAGCCAAAAGATCCGTCTTAGTTAGAGGAATCCATCAAAGTTGACAACACGTCAATCGGTCGTCCGGAACTCATGTTATGAGCATTTCTGCTCCGAGGGCCCGGTTGGTTTCGCGTACGAACCAACCTGGCCGAACCCAATGTTCTTTGAAACCTTGAGTGGGATATACCAAATCGATCGTCTCGATCCAAGGATCGCGTTTCCGCTAACGGCGAGTCGTTTGGAGGCCCGTAGCTCATGTTACGGGCTTTTGACTGAAAGTGGTCCGAAAACGTGGGGTCTGGGCCCGGGGAGACCCGGACCGACCACCCTTGGGTTGTCCGAACCGGATCGACCCAAACTGGGTCGACCCGACCCGGGTCCGACCTGGCTGAGCCCGGCCCGGCTTGGTCCGGCTCGGTCCGGCTCGGTCCGGCCCGACCGGCCGGCCGCAGCTCGGCCAGCGTGGCCGAGCCGAATCACGGAGCGGGGTGTCCCTCGCCCACTGCTAATTGACGCCGGCGGCAGATCCGTCGGCCGCCAACCCTCCGGCGGCGCGCCGCCGCCACCTTCCGCGGACCACCGGACGCGCTCTGGTGGTCCGTTCCTCCTGCCATCTTCGCCTCCGGACCCCCCGGGACCCCACCTTCACTGCGAAGGGATTCAAACGCCAAAACGGCCTTCTTCGTCGTCGCCCGTCAATCCGCACGTCAAAACAAAACGCGCCGCCTTCGTGGTTCTCCGGCGCGGCGTGCTGGCGCCGCGCCCCTTCGTCGTGGCCAAACTCCGTCCGGAGATGTCTTCGGGTTTCTTCGACGTGGAACGAAGGCGTCGCGTGCTTGTTCTTCTTTTCACGGCGCGCCGCGACGGCGCCGCACATATCTTCCGCATGAAACGGCGTGGTGCGATGGAACCACGATTTCTTGTACCAACCACAAGGAACCAACACGAAAATAAGGAGGAGGGTTGGCCGTGTTTGTGCGGTCCGACCCTCTCGCGTTATTCGATAACAAATGGTTTTAATCCGCGATCATCATCAAGTTGGTATTCACTAACAATTAAATAAATAAAACCCCTACGTTCTTTCCATAAACAAAGGTAAACTTCCAACCCGCAATTAAATACCTACGCGGATAAAATTAATAAGGATTAGATCCGCGTTCTTCGTTTAGAAAAAAACATTATGGAAAAAAGAAATATTCCCAACTTAAATCCTTACCTCGGAATCGAAGTTCTTCGATCGATGATGAAGTTGCGGAAAGAAGACGAAGATGTTCATCATTCATTGCGTCCACCAAGCTCTTCCAAACCGAGTTGCGTTGGCTGGTGGAAGACGTTCCACGTCAGTAGGTGTCCGGGGAAGAAGTCGAAGAGGATCGGCGTTCTTCGTCGGTGGAGAGTTCTTCGTTTGCGAAGATAAGCTTCTTCCCAAGTGTTGGGCATCGCGGAAGAACCCTATTCTTTGGCGGAGAAGTTCTTCGTTGAAGAACGGTGTTCTTTGCGTTCTTCGTCGAGGTTGAAGAAGAAGAAGACTGCTTCCCCAATCCTCTCAAGTTTGCAAAACTCTAACAATAATAAAATAAGACTAAGTCTTATTTTATTAACACAACCTGACCATTTGAATTTCAAGAGTTTTAAATTAAGTAAATCACTTAATTAATTATAACAAGTTGTCAAAAATTAATGAAGTGAGTTAATGGGGAGTTAGGAATGTGAGGGGTTAAGAGGGTTAGGGAGATTAAGGAATTCGAAAAGGTGGTGGGTTCGTGTGGTCCCCACACTTTCAAATATCCACACATAGGAAGTTGGGTGGATGTGGGCCCACCACTAACTTCCCATGGGAGAAGTTAACCACATGATATGGAATAAAATTGATTCAACAATTTTATTCACTTTTTTTAATTAAACCCCAAAAATAAACTTCTTCTCCCGCACAAACACAACTACAGTAAAGGTTCCTTTAAGCGACTATCGGCGTTGCGAGTTCATCGGTTCCATCAGATTTCAATTCCGAGCACCGGTTAAAAAGATAGAACTTCCCGCTCGCTCGTTCACTGAAAGTACCCGAGCCAAACTTCGGAAATTAATTCCACACCGGGCCTCGGAATCAGGCGTCGTCAGAAACTGCGTTTTTGTAAAATTCCAAAGAAAATTTAGAAAAAAATTTCCTTGAAATTTCCGGGTCTTTAAATTACTCCCACCTCAGGGCTTATGTCCCCGTAAAGCTTCAACACAAACTAGGGTCACAAAAGCGGTACAGAGAACGCATCTGAGCCTTCCGCTCCCATGTGCTTACCTGGAGGTTCCGTACTGCCAAAGAAAGCTCACCCGAGGAATTGATCGTCCTTGTAGGATCCACTCCTGTTGATCCTCGATCCCCACTAGAACCTCCAGAAAAAACACCTCATCGCCATCGTCCAGCTCCTCATGGTCGATGATATGCGAAGGGTCGAGCATGTATCTCCTCAGTTGAGATACATGGAAGTCGTCATGCACCTGGTGCAACTGAGGTGGATGGTTCAAGTGGTAAACCACCTCGCCTACCCAGCGTGGACCAAGAAAGGTCCGTTGAACCTCAGAGTTTACTTTCCGCCTTGGCCACAACTTTGTAAACTTCGTCGAGGTGAGACACGTATAAGGACATGATCGTCATCCTCAAACTCTAGAGGTCTACAATTCCTGTTAGAACTGGAACTCGAAACGACTGCCGCTACGAGGGTAAGGTTGACCGACTCAAGAGTGATCAGTCACAACCTCCTGTGAAAGAGTTTATCCTGTGCTGCCAAGGGTTTCCTTTTCGCCAACCAAGGAAAACACATCCCAATGTTTTCCTAAAACCATCAATTTGACTATGAATAGTTATTTCCCATTCCATTCTCAAACTAACGTCGTAAGGCCTCGACGCTGCCACCAAGAGATTCCAACCGGAACGCACTCCTCGAGGGTCAGACCACACCGTCGGCGTAAGTGTGATTATCGAGTCTCCTCTCAAGGTATCTCCAGACGTGAGGGTCAAGTCCACAGCTTATCGGAAACTCTAGGTCTGGAATAAGATTTGTGAAAGCAAGGAATGATTCATATCGACGTCCGTTACTAAAGCAGCTAGTAGTGGACATAGACTGTCCCTTGAATCATTTCTAGAGCCATTGGGTCACACTCTTTGACCGCATGTAGCCGCACTCTTCCTCCGCCCTCTAGCTCCCTGAGCCTAGCGGGAATAACTAAGGCGGGTGGTTGTACGATGTTAAGATGTACACCACCTCATGCTGCTCTCCTAGCTCTGCCTCCACGTCTGCTGCTTCGTAGACTCATATCTCCTTTAAGCTTCCTCTTCTTTAACATTTAACATGCTCGAGTCTCTAAAAATGGATCCGGTTTCCTGTTTCATACTGCACTGTGCAGTCTTCATCTGGTCCTGGATGATCTGCACCTACTTTGCCTATGATCTGAAAGAGTTGCTAAAATTTCTCTTTTGCCAAAAAGAGAAACTCGGTCTCATCCCCTGGATGAACCACACCCATTGCATAATACAGTCAATCCTGACATGAATGAAGCATTCGTGCCATGGATGACATCGTAAGGCCTCGAAGTAACTACTAAGAGATTCAAATGTCACTCTCGCCTCTAAGGGTCGAGTCACACTGTCGGCATCATTGTGAGGTCACTGGGTCTCCACCAGTAGAAATCTCGAAAGTGAGGGTCAAGTCAATAGTTTTGACTGGGACCACTCAGTATCAACCAAAAAAAAGGACAGGAAGGTAAACAAAGATAAGTGTCTTTTTATTATTGCAGCTCATAGTACAAAGACACGAATACAACAATAACATGGAACATGAAGTACAAGGGACATATCCACTAGTTCCGCTCCTATCCACCTGCTCCCAGAGCTCTACTGCCTTGTCCACTGCTCGGTTGTTGCTGAAGCACTCATCACTGCTTCTGGCTCGGTGGCTCCTCCAATGCCTACGGATCAACTGTACGAGGATTCAGACAGTCACGTGCCAGGTGACCGTTTCCGCCGCATGAGTAACAAAACCTGCTTCTGGCACGCCTAGCTCTGTTCCCACCCCGGGTGCCCCGCACCACCAGTCCTAAAACCCGAGATCGTCCAACTTCTAGTCTGGTCCTCCTGGACCTCTGCATCATCTGTCTACTGCCCACAGATGACTCGACTACTGATTGAAAAACACGTGGCAAAGGCAGAAGCTCCTGTACACGCTCGGGGTGTAGAGCTACTGGCACAAAATCCACCCTGAAGAAGGTCTCGAATTCTTTTCATGTGAAGGTCATCCCATCACAAAACTGAAACAAGTGGCTCCACCACCTGCCTGCTGCTGCCTGAAGGAGGCTGGCAGCAAAGATCACCATGAAGTCTTCCGGTGTCCCCACTAGCCTGAAGACTCTCACCACAGCCTCCAGCCAATCCTCAGCCGCCTATGGGTCCATCCCTCCCTGGAACCTGGGTGGCCTCTGGCACTGGAACTCGTGCAGTGCACTCAAGTGACGTGCACCCTCTACTGCTGGGGATGGTGGCATCGGTGGCCCAATGTATGGTAGTACCGCTGGTTCCTTCACTGGTGCCTCAACTGCAAGATGGCCCTGTACCGATGCCTCGTCGCTCGACAGGCTGTCAGTACGCACATCCCTCTGGGCTCTAGCTGGTCGTCCGAGAAAAGGCATCCTGAAAGAAACAATGTGACACAGTCAAACGTTTATACCTGGTGAGCTGACTTGGTTTGAGCTGTTTTAAGGGAAAACCTTTGAAAGTACACACGCAATCAGTGTTTTCATGCACAAAGTTGGAAATCAGTTGTCAGGGTCCTGGTGTATGGATACGTCGGCCACCCGCACCAATGCTGGACTCCCTGAACTGAAGACCACACTTGGTACCCTTAACACTTTTGCTTCACAGAAATAAAATATCAGAGTTATAAGTTCTACGGTAGAACCGACTCCTTTGATACCAATTTGTCACGACCCATTCTCGGGGCCCATGCCATGACTACCCCCAAGCCCGCCTTCCATAGGCCAGGGGCTGGCAACTAGCACCAAAGGCGAAAATCCCGATAACTGGGAAGGAATTTCCTTTATAAAAGTAAACAAAACACCACAGAGTACAAGCAGAAGAAAAACACTATGTACAAAAGAAAGTGCTGAAAAGTAAAAGGGAAAGAATAGAAACCCAACTAAAAATGCAGCTACAACTTAATGAAAGTACAATAAAAAAAGACAAACAGCTAGAAGAAGGAAGTAGCTCCTGGGTCGTCCTCCTCGGATCCTACCTGAAGGGTAGGTACAGATAGCGCAGCTCCTGGATCGTCCGCCACATATCCTACATGAAGGGTAGGTACAGATAGCCTCCTCAACGCTCTCGCCCGTCAACCACCTCCGGATACTGACTCATCGTGTAGTCCACCTCCGGGTACTGACTTGTCATGTAGTCCACCTCAGGGTATCGTCCAGTCCTCAAACACTTGGCCTCTGTCAGCACTGCCCATCGTCTGCAACCAACACAACGAGGTGTGGGCATAGCCCATGTAGGTGTGAGTATAACCATACTCAGTAGGGACCCCGAGACCCTCAATGTATCACTAAAACCAACAAGGATAACCACAAAGAGGATCTCAATAGATAACCTCTTCTTAGGTATATTTCCATAAATATACCTATGTTATCAAGTAACCCATCTCAATCATGAGGAATCACAAGGATCATGAAATCAACGGATAACCACTACCCAGGTATATGCCCATACATATATACATAAGTTATCAAGTGACCATCTCAATCATGAGGTAAACACAAAGGTCAAAGTCTTAGCTCAAACCAGGATTTTCATTATCGAAACCGTAACTGCTGAAGAGCTCCGTCTCTGGAGTGTACAGTGGTCCTGTCACGACTCCGATGTACTTCTCACTAAACTAAGACTGCTGAGGAACTCCTCCTGTCGAGTACCGCAGGTCAGCCACCCAGACACAGTAGTGCTTCCCGCCGAGGTATGTCACCCAAACACAGTAGTGCACACCCCCTAGTAGCCTACTGAGCTACTCTCCGGACGAGTACTACGGGTCTGCACTGTCACAGAGGTAGTGCTCCGTCCGCCATGGGTCTTCACCCAAACAAAGTAGTGCTCCGTCCACTAGGCTAGTCGACTCACTCCAAGTCGAGTCAGTCAAGCAGTCGTCAGGTCTCAGTCAGCTACACGGTCTCCGTACTCCGCACGCTCATCTCTGGGAGGGTCCGCTTCACGAGCTACAGGTCGATACTCCAAGTATCTCAAAGTCCCATGAATAAGTATATCAAAGTACCTCCTCGTCATAGGGGTCTCAATGCAACAGACGGCACGTCAATCAGACGCTCGGTCTGTGAGTTACTAGCCTTTTCGTCCCTGGGTCCCGGTTGGTTTCGTGAGCAAACCAATCCCGGCTGTATCTCAACTGTACCCCGAACTCTCATGGGGTATACTCATTGGGACCGTTTCTCAACGTGATCATCAACGCCACTGACGGTTCGTCAAACGGACGTCCTGTCTGTAAGATATCAGATTTTCTGTTCCAGGGGCCCGGTTGGATTTCGGGTGCGATCCAACCCGGCCACCATGAAACTATATCCAAATCTCCGGCGAAGTATTCCAAAAGTTCTGTCTCATCATGAGGAATTCAACGAAATAGACGGCGCATCAATCGGACGCCCGGTCTGTGAGTTATTAGCTTTTTTGTTCCAGGGGCCCGGTTGGTTTCGTGAGCGAACCAACCTGACCCTACTCCGACGACATCCAAACCTCGAGCGGAGTAAGCCAAAAGATCCTTCTCACTTAGAGGAATCCATCAAAGTCGATGGCACGTCAATCAGACATCTGGAACTCATGTTACGAGTGTTTCCGCTCCGAGGGCCCGGTTGGTTTCTCGTACGAACCAACCCGGCTGAACCCAAAGTTCTCTGAAACCTTGAGTGCGATATACCGAAACGACCATCTCGATCCAAGGATCGCGTTTCCGCTAACGGTGAGTCATTTGGAGGCCCGTATCTCATGTTACGAGATTTTGACTGAAAGTAGTCAGAAAACGGGGGGTCTGGGCCCGGGGCGACCCGACCCAACCCCCCCTGGGTCGGCCGAACCGGATCGACCCGAATCGGGTCGACCCGACCTGGGTCCGACCCAGCTGGGCCCGGCCTGGCCCGGCCCGGCTCGGTCCAGCTCAGTCCAGCTCGGTCCGGCCTGACCGGCCGGCCGCGGCTCGGCCAGCATGGCCGAGCCGAATCGCGGAGCGGGGTGTCCCCCACCCGCCGCTAATTGACGCCGGTAGCGGATCTGCCGGCTGCCAACCCTCCGGTGGCGCGCCGCTGCTGCCGGTCGCCAACGCCGCCGCGCCGGCGTGGCGCACTGCTTTTGCTTCCCGTGGACCACCAGACGCGCTCTGGTGGTCCGTTCCTCCTGCCGTCTTCGCCTATGGTCCCCCCGGGACCCCACCTTCACTGCGAAAAGATTCAAACGCCAAAACGGCCTTCTTCGTCATCGCCTGTCAATCCGCACGTCAAAACGAAACGCGCCGTCTTCGTGGTTCTCTGACACGGCGTGCTGGCGCCGCGCCCCTTCCTCGTGTCCCGACTCCGTCCGCGGATGTCTTCGGGTTTCTTCGACGCGGAGCGACGGCGTCGCGTGCTTGTTCTTCTTTTCACGGCGCTGCGTGACGTCGCCGCGCATATCATCCGCATGAAACTGCATGGTGCGACGACACCACGCTTTCTCATACCAACCACAAGGAACCAACATGAAAATAAGGAGGAGGGTCGGCCGTGTTTGTGCGGTCCGACCTCCTCGCGTTATTCGATAACAAATGGTTTTAATCCATGATCATCATCAAGTTGGTATTCACGAAAAATTAAATAAATAAAACCCCTACGTTCTTTCCATAAAGAAAGGTAAACTTCCAACCCGCAATTAAATACCTACGCAGATCAACTTAATAAGAAGTAGATCCACGTTCATCATTTAGAAAGAAAAATTATGGAAAAAAAGAAATATTCCCAACTTAAATCCCTTCCTCAGAATCGAAGTTCGTCGATCGATGACGAAGTTGTGGAAAGAAGACGAAGAGGTTCATCGTTCTTTGCGTCCACCAAGCTCTTCTAAACCGAGTTGCGTTGGCTGGTGGAAGACGTTCCACATCGGTTGGTGTCCGGGGAAGAAGTCGAAGAGGATCGGCGTTCTTCGTCGGTGGAGCGATCTTCGTTTGCGAAGATAAGCTTCTTCCCAAGTGTTGGGTGTCACGGAAGAACCATGTTCTTTGGTGGAGAAGTTCTTCGTTGAAGAACGGTGTTCTTCGCGTTCTTCGTCGAGGTTGAAGAAGAAGAAGACCGCTTCCCCAATCCTCTCAAGGTTACAAAACTCTAACAATAATAAAATAAGACTAAGTCTTATTTTATTAACACAAACTAACCATTTGAATTTCAAGAGTTTGAAATTAAGTAACTCACTTAATTAATTATAACAAGTTGTCAAAAATTAATGAAGTAAATTAATGGAGAGTTAGGAAAGTGAGTGGTTAAGAGGGTTAGGGAGTTTAAGGAATTTGAAAAGGTGGGGGGTTCGTGTGGGCCCCACCCTTTCAAATATCCACACATAGGATGTTGGGTGGATGTGGGCCCACCACCAACTTCACAATGGAGAAGTTAACCACATGACATGAAATAAAATTGATTCAACCATTTTATTCACTTTTTTTAATTAAACCCCAAAAATTAACTTCTTCTCCCGCACAAACGCAACTACGGTAAATGTTCCCTTAAGTGATTACCGGCGTTGCAAGTTTATCGGTGCCATCAGATTTCAATTACGAGCACTGGTTCAAAAGATATAAATTCCCGCTCACTCGTTCACTGAACGTACCCGAGCCAAACTTCGGAAATTAATTCCTAGCACACCGGGCCTCGGAATCAGGCGCCGCCAGAAACTGCGTTCTTGTAAAATTCTAAAGAAAATTAAGAAAAAATTTTCCTTTCAATTTCCGGGTCTTTACAAATGGAACTGTTCACAATGATATCATTGGAACTGTTCACATAAGCTTACCGTTGGCACTGTTCACAAGGCTACTGTTTTAACTATTCACAAGGCTACAATTGGAACTATTCACATAAGCCTACTGTTGGAACTGTTCACAAGGCTACCATTGGAACTGTTCACATAAACCTACCATTGGAACTGTTCACAAGGATACCATTGGAACTCTTCACAACAGTCTACCATTGGAACTGTTCATAGCGGTATCACCTGTAGAACTATTTACATCGATCTCACTGGTGGAACTGTTCACTGAATTGGAAATTTGGAAAAGTGTTGGGGATAAGTAACCTTGACCTCCCAAAACACCTCAAACACTAGATTTATGCAGAGGAATGGACCAGAGAGGTGTGGGCCATTACATATAAATCCCATTAAGGGAATAAACATGGAATAAGTGATAGATGTTATATAATATGATTATCAATGAGGAATAAATGGAACAATTATAATAATTCATGATATGGGATGATAACCATAACATGGGAAATGTGGAAATAACTTAATCCACAAAGTCATAAACACATGTCATGTCTAAAACCTCCAAGACATCATAGTAGACAGAGTCACATAAAATAATCAGGTTCCCTCTCTATCCCAATGTGACATATCATGATAGAAAACATTAACCATTATATTGGAGATCTATCTAGGTGAATCCATTATATTCATTTCATTACAATGCTTAATTGTGCCACATATATAATACAACATTCATTCATTTATAGTCAAAATTTATTTCTTGATCAAGGAATTGGTAATAAATACATGGATTTTCCAGTAAACTAGTATGTGTGCATAAATGTTAATACCCTTGTGAGAAAAATGGGTATGATATTAACAACATAATTTTTTGGAATATAAAACCACGGTGAAATTTTAGCAGCATAATGATGATAATTAAAAATTCATAAAAATAGTTGATTGGATTTAAATGAGTTACTCATCATTTTGAAATAACATGATAGGTAATAGAAACATGTAATGACACATCCCAACTTTAGTAAATGGATTTATAACGCATAATTTCATAAAGAAAGTAGTATAACAATGAGAGGGTGAGGATCCCTTATGGAATTTCGACATCGTAACATCTTAGGTAAGGGTCCAAATGAGGGAGGATAAATGATATTTCATTAAAATAACATCAATTTTAAAGTAATGTAATTATTATAAATAAATTAAAATATAACCTACTAAAATTAAAAGAACTAATTTTAAATAAGGTGTATGAATTTAGATGGAGGAGAAAAATGGGAGGATATCTTCTTTGATTTTGTGACATCAAATGCTTGGGAGGGGTTTCTTGAGAGCTTGGGGGAACCTTGGGAGGTCTCTATAGAGTTGAGGTCTGAGTGTTCTCATGTTCATTTAGTATTATTGACGAGAAATTGGGGCTTGGGTTGGTATATATAGGAAACGAGGGAGATTTCTTTAATATTTAGGTTTCAAACTCTACATAATAAAATATACAAAACCAAAATCCATACCCTGGTATTTTTTCCCTTGGGATTTTCCAAATGGGATTGTCTTTTATTGGTTTAATATTCCAAGGGCCTATCATTTTAAAATAAAGACCTTGCTTAGGTGGAGGTGAGTTAGACTCCTAAAAAATGATTTTAGAACCATAAAATTTATTAATGGATTTTGAAGATTCATAATGGATTTAAAAAATAAAGCAAATAAATTTAAAAACAATTTAGTTTAAAGGGATAAAATTTATTTCATTTCCGATATTATTTATTTTAATTAGTATATCACTTTTGGGTCATTATGATGTCATAAAATAGAAAGTAAATTTATAAGATATTTAAATTTTACCCGAAATTTCAACAGTCTCAGAAAATTAGGATAAATTAACAATTGAAAAATTTAGACATTATGATACATAAAATTATACTAATTTTATATAAATAGTTTTATTAAAAATTTATGTTTCAGTTTTAATTTAAAATCGACATTTATTACGAAATGCTGAGTTTTTTTAAAACAATACATTTCAAGCCCTTATAAAAATTACATTTTCATTCATAAAAAAGCATATGATGATTTTTGTTAAATAAAAACTTTTTAATAATAATATTTTGTCAAAATATTATGTATTTCATAAATACATTAATTCATAAAACAAAATTCCTTAATTGAATCAGAATTTTAACCAAAGATACTATTTTGGTTTTATTTAATTGGAATAAAACTTATTTATGAAGTAGAATCTAATATTACGAAAAAAATTAAATATTATAAAAAATTAGATATTCATATTTTTATAGTGCTGATACATATCCCTTTACCACACTAGTGAATACCCTAAGAGTAGGGCGTGTGATGGTGGTACTGCCATTGTGTGGTTCAACAAACATGGTTTAGGCTGTGATCTCGATGAGCTTGAACTTATCCAGTAAATGATTTCACTATTGCTTAAGTTATGTGTCTCAACATGGGATTGGTTAAGTGAAAATAACATAAATTCAATCTCTATCATAATTTCTGATAAATGGGCTTCATATGTTATAATCCTACTGGTTGATTCCATTACTTCTTTTGTATTTTTCAATTGGATTGGTTAAAACCCTATTTTCTACTGACAATATAATAAATATTAAATGAATATATTACTAATGGTAATGATTCAAAAATATATTTTAAATCCAATAGGATATAATAAAATAAAATAAGTTCATGTGTTTTCTATAACCATACATCATGATGACGGAATTAGAAAAAAATAAAGGGAAATTTTGTTTATAAATGTCTGATTCCTTACAATATCACCCTATAATAATTTTCCCCTAGAACTTTTTATTTTATACACTAAAAAATATTTGGGATACTCTGCTTTATCACCTTATCTGGCTCCCACACTACTTCTTCAAACTTTTGGTTTCTCCACTGCCCTTTATTAATGTGCATTGTCTTATTTTGTAGAACATTTTATCTACGATCTATGATCTCTACTGTATTCTCATCATAGGATCTCAAGGGGGATGATTTATCTTGGAATAAACATTCCCTTATTCCCAAATCTCATCAAATTATTCCATATAGATCTATAGATAAATAACACATATCCAACATTAAACTCTATTTCTCATCAATGATTATCTGCATTGGTCTTCTGTCGACTCTGAGTAGCCTTATTGATCTATTGAATAATACTAACCTTTTCCACCACATCCTTAACCATTTCAGGACCTAGCTATTTTTGTTCCCCAAATTTATCAAAACATGTTGGTGTTTTTCATCTCTCTCTATAAAGGCATTCAAAGGAAGGAATTTGGATTCCTGAGATTAATGTATTGTTATATGTGAACATAACCAAAGAAAGATGTTGGTCATATCCTCCTTTTATGTCCATAGAACATGAAAAAAAATCATTTAGTGTGTAAATAATTTTCCTTGATTGGAAATAAGTTTGATGATGATAATTCATACTTAAGGTCATCTCATTGTTTATATCATGTTGGAGGCTTTTCCAGTACTTAGAGGTGTATCTATGATCTCGATCAGATATAACAAGTAGTGGTTCTCCATGCATACTCAACACTTCTCTATACTATATCCATTCATGTTTCTCCAATGAGATGTCCTATAAAATTGAGATAAAGTGATATGCCTTTTTAATATGATCCACAACAACCCATATAGGATTTTCCCCTTGATGTCTTTGGAAGGCTGGTGATGATGTCTATGGTGATGTTCACCCATTTAAATGTTTGAGTTTGGTATGGTTGGATCATCCCCTTAGACCTATTCCTTTTAGCATTCACCTACTGTAATTCAAGGCATTTTGATGTATATTCAAAGATGTACTTCATATTTTCCCACCAATAGTTACTATAGGTATATTAATACATGTTTGTTCTCCCCAGTTGAATGGAGAAATTTGAACTATGTGCATCATGCAATAGTTCCTTCCTTGACTCAGGATTTATTGGAACACATAGTCTTCACTTAAAGTCCACAATTCCTTCTTCATCAATTTTAAACTCTGAGGACATCCTTTTTTCATGGAATCAACCATCTTCAAAATTTCCACATAATTTCATTGATCATCTGCTATCCATTACAAAATATATTATTGAGAAATTATTTGTGAAAGGATTGGGGATATTCCATCCTTTATGATACCCATGGGCATCCTATGTAGTTCTTAGAAGATCTAATCCTCCCCAATTCTCATATTTGATATAGATATAGGATCCTTTCTACTAGAGAATCTTTCAATTTATTCTCATTACCAGGATGATAATGGGTTGACCATTCATTGTCCTTGATCAGCTCTAACCATCCTCATTAGAGTTTATTCAACTCTCTATATGTGAATATATGCTTGAGGCTTTTGGATTAGTACATATCTAACACATATCCTGATAGAGATAATGACCCCATATTTTCAATGAAAATATCAAAAATTATTACTCTAGATTAGGTATGGGATAATTTTTATCATTAACATTATTCTTCCTTGATGTATAGGCTGTGACATTTTCATTCTATATTAACACATTTCCCAATCACTTATTTGAAGAATCAATGTAACTATAATGATTTATCCACTTGTGGATAGTGTGAGTATGGGAATAGTTATGACCATAATTTTAACTCCATGGACCTCTACTCACATTCATTATTACAAGATAACATGGCTCCCTTCCATGTTATCTTGGAAAGATAATTTTGTAGTCATTATAAATTTCCCTCAAATCACCGACAATACCCATATAACCCAGGGAAACTATAAATATCTATCATAGAAGTTGGAATCATCCATCCATTAATTAATTCCTTATTTTAAGGGTCCAAAAATATCAAATTGATTGTGATGATATTCCACAAGAATGTGACTTCATTTAACCGGAACTCACATATTCTTTACTTGACATAAAGCTTCCCCTTTCATAGGGACTTTAGTATAGTGCTCAAATTATCCTCATTTCCCACTTTAATTTTGGATTATATTGGAATATCAAATATAAATACTATCACAATTTTTTCAAGTAAATATATAAATACAATATTAATCATGTCAAGTAATATTACTGGAGCGTTAGTGAATTTGAATGTAGTCACTATGAACTCATAGTGACCTTACCTTATACGAAATGAAGTCTTAGTGATATCATCCTTATTTACATTTACATGATAATAACCTGACAAAAGATCCACCATGGAGAATTATTGTGATTCACAGAGCTTATCAAACATGTTATCCATCTGAGGCAGAGGGCACCTCTTACTTATCTTGATCTTGTTGAGCTCACAATAATCAATGAAAAGGTGAATTGACCAATCCTTTTTCATGATGAATATGTCTGGTTCACCCCATAGTAAATCACATGGGCCTATGAACCCTTTATCCAAATTCTACTATAGTTTCTTCTTCATCAACTAATGTTCCACAACATCATTTCTATATGAAGTCTTAGATAATGGAAAACCATATGTATTAGATGTATTGAACATTAAACCTCTCGACTAGGAGGAAGACCAATAAATTCCTCAGGAATAAGGTCAGTGTATTCACTCACAATATGCATGTCTTTAAGGATGACTATTTACATAGAATAAATCATTTGATCTAGATATACTTTCTCATAAGTAAATAATATCCCTACTTTAGATAATGGTGGTAAAGAAGATTCATCCTCCTCCTTGCACTTTTACAGAATTAGAGGTCAATTCAAAATATGGAGAGTTATTTCCTTCTCATTGAAATATATGTTGGATCTATATAGGTAAAGATAATCCTTTCTAATAATTTCTTCAAATTCCACCAAATTTAATATGACAAGTTTCACTGGGAAGTTATGCCCATAAACTTTGAAAGGGGAGGATTTATATACTTGGGATGAAATAATTTCCCCATTCTCCAGTTTCACTGACAAATCAACTTCCATGCTTGTGGTGGTATTTTAATAGTTTTACTGAACATTAGTGATATGAAGGAATGAATAGAACCAGAATCAAAAGATAAATTCTCTATTATTTATTGAATAATTAGTTTACTGATCACACCTTTATTTTTGGGATTCACCATAATATTTGTGATGAAAAAACCCTCTGATTCTACCTTGGAGGTTTTTGGTTGTATCTGAAAACCCTTATCATAAGACATTGGTTTTCAATGTGTTATAGTTTCTTGAAGTTGAAGCAATGAAAAATGAATTGATTGATGACTGGAGAATTACCTTCCTCCATCTCATCAACAACTTTCTCTTATTAAAAATTTCTATCTTGTGGTCCACCATTACCAGACCTAAAGCATTTATTCATTCATATTATGAAATATTATAGGTTCTTATTCCTGTACCATCGACATGTGGGATAGTTAAAATACTTAGGAAATCATTCAATTTCTCCATTGGATTTCCAAAATTAAATTCCACTTTATTATTATTTTCCCTAAGATACCCTTGGGATTATATGATATCTATTTCAATTTTGAGGGAGCATCATACAATATCCGTATAGATATCAAAGATCACCAGGGATTTCTGTAGACAAGGTTTTATCCCACCAAAGAAGTGGAAAACCATGCATTTGAGGGAATGGAATAGGCTCGAGATATATCATTCATGTATTGTAATGTTTTCCTCACATTTCTAGATATATTCTTCACCTTTTCTCTTGTGGGAAAAGAAATCCATCTCCATTTTAAATTGGAGAGTTTGAGGAAAGTATTTATCAAAAAATATTTCCTAAATTTCCTTCCACTCTATCACATGGATATCTTCCTCATGATTTGTATTCATGATCCAGGACCAACCATTATTAACTTCTACTAATATATGATAAACATCCCATAGACCCTTATCATTCATAGAAAAATGAAGGACGTTGAAGATCTTCTCAATGGTTTTGATCAATTTTTTTCAATTAAGGGTTAAGATGATCCATTGAATGTAGGAGTCCTTTTTCATATAAATCTCCCATTTGTAGATTGTACTCCCTTAGGTGTGTCTGGGAACTACTCTCAATTAAGGCTTTTATTCATAAACTAAGTCATATATGATTGTATCATCATAAATATTGTTATTATTTCCCCCATCAGATTGTTAATATATATGGGGATGTCATTACATTTTCCATCACATCGATTATTTACCCAATTCCCCTTATTTTTGGACATTATCTATAATATAAGTAAAATTACGGATGAGTATTTTTAAACACTCAAAAAAGGGGAAAAATGAAAATAATGATAAACCATATAAATTACATTTATTTCTCAAACTTATGAATCTCTATGATTCAATAAATGTTATCCATGATATATTTGCTAATTTATATTTCTATGGTCATTTCTCTCTATTAATAATCATTCGTAATGAGCTTATGAATTTACCAAATAATATCCCTAGAAATATTCCACCTAGGTGTTCAGTAAGGACCATTATAATGTACTAGTTTACCAAGATTTAGACAAAAATACCATTCCGGAGTTATTACTCTAAAGTACATCTATGATAGAACCACATCATCCTATAGTACTTAGACATGGATTTATTTTCTTTACAAAACAGTTACTCTATGCAAACCAAAATTTACGGATGTATTATTATGTTTATACAGATCCCAAATGATTTCTCTAGAGTATTCTAATAGTATTCCAAAAAATAACTAAACTTTTCCATTGACACCAACTACAACAACCCCACACATTATTTCAAATTAATACATAATTTATTATTGAAGAAAACAAAAAATACGTACCTGATCGTTAATATGCCTATTTTCATTAAGAATTTGGTATATTACAAAAAAACATAAAATAGGGGATACACTATCTTTATTGAGAACTTCTTTAACATGCTTAAAATAATCCCTCAAACGTAAAAATACATGGGATAACCTGATGAAAACATAAAAAGGGTGATATATATTGCACAGTTAGGGAATATAAATTGAATAACTGATACATGTTATAAAATAGGAACATTAATGAGTAATACAAGGATCATAGATAACAATCCATGATATTTAATGATAATCAAAATAAGGAAAATATGGAAACAACTTAAAAAAATATATCATAAACATAGCACAAGGATAAACCTGACAAGATGTCATTGTGGAAAAGTACCATAAAGGAATCCTATTAATATCCTATCCCAACGTGACATATCCGGATACCAAAAATTACCCAATTCATTGGAGTGTTTTCTAGGAACACCCATCATTTTCATTTCATTCTCATTCTTATGTGTGTCACATGGATTACACAATATGCATTCATTCATCATCATAATTTATTCCATGATCATAAAACGTTGAAAAAATATCGGTAATTTCCCACTAAATATTTATAGGTTCATAATGGTGAATACACTTTCTAGAAAAATGCATATGGTATTCACTACACAGTTGTTTTGTCATGGAAAATCAAGGTGAAATTTTAAAATCATAACATCATTAGTTAAAAATTAATAAAATTGGTTAATGAGAGATAAAGGGGCCCTCAACATTTTTAAATCAAATGGGATGTAAACGGGACATGGAAAGACTTGACCTATAATTATAAATTGGATATAAGATGAATAATTTTACAAAGAAACTTGAATAATGAAGATAAGGTGGTGATCCCTTAATAAATTTCGGCATTATAATAGCTAATGAAAGGGTCCAAATTAGGGAGGATAAATTACACATAATTCAAATAAAATAAATTTTAATGTAAGGTAGTGATTATAAATGAATGAAAATATTACCAATTGAAATTAAAACGACTAATTTCAAAGAAGGTTCTTCAATTTGGATGGAGGAGTGGAAGGTGAGGATCCCTTACTTGAGTGTATGACTTTGAATGCTTGGGAGGGGATTCTCCAAAGATTGAGGGTGCCTTGGGAGAACATAATTGTGTTGAGGGTTGAGTATGTATTTGATACAAGGACTACAAGTGAAGTGTAATGGGGTCTTGGGTTGGTTTATATAAGAAAATCGAGGGATTTACTTATTATTTAGGTTTTGGACTCCACATAATAACAAATCCAATACCACAAACCATTAAATTCTTTCACAGTGTATGATCATAGTGGTTGAGGCCATAAATTCCATTGTCTATGTCAACTGGATTAGTTAAAATCCTATATTTATAGTAATCATGTAATAACTCTTCGAAGGTGATATTATCCATATTATTGATTCTTGATGTTATTTTAAATCTATTTGGATATAAAAAAACAAAAAAGTACATGAGATCCTGATAATAATATTTAATTATGAGACGTTTAAATAAATGAAAAAGGGGAATTTTATTTATGATAGTTTGGATTGTTATATCTCAAGTGTTAGATCATAATATTTCATCAATAAAGACTAATTCATAAAAAATCTCAACAAATAATGATATTATAACAAATGATATTTAACACTATGGTTACTATTGAATTGTAATTATCATAAATTAAATATAATTTTATGGATATTTATATCCTATATTTTTATAAAAAAAATCAAAAAATACATGCATGGATTGTATATAAATGACAAAAAGAAACTAGTTTTGAATATGACATGTCTCTCACATAAATAAAAGTGAGACGAAAATCCATTATGTTTAGTATTGAATTAATTAATACACATTAAAACTACATATATAATAAATAAATGTTCATTATAAATTTTTTATATAACCATACTCATATAAATCACACCATATATTATTTTCTCATAACATTTTATTAACCATTTATTAATAATTTTTTTTAAAATAACTATTTTGGGTAATAACTGATTTGTTGTTCATTTATGTTTTCGTTTGGTAGTTTTGGTCATTTACATTGATTGTGGTTCCATAATATTAATAATTTAATTCATATTATAAAAATCATATATATTTTCTATATACATATCATGAGTATTCTATAGAATGTTGAGATATAAAATGAGTTCACTTGAAGAAATTGTCGCTTAAATGTTGCAAATATGACATTAGTTTATTATAAATCAACACAAATTAGGTATAAGAAGCCTTTTTTATTGATATTATTTAAAATAGGTACCAAATATGATTTAAATTTGCCTTTTGGTGTAATTGTTTTTACAAAACCGACACCAAAAATACCTTGGATACCATTATTGGTGTTAGTTTTTTAAGAAATCGATGCTAAAATATTTTAATTTTTTTTGGTATTTGTTTTTAAAAATTCATACAAAAATAATTTTAAAATAATTATTTATATATTTTAGATTATTTTCTATGTTTCTATTTTACTAGACATGGAGCTAAAACATAATTATGAATCAAAAGTTTTGATCGTCAGAATTTGAACAGTATAAAACTTTTAACATCATTTTTTTCAAGAATCAATGTTAAAAGACTCTTTTGACATAATTATCTTAAAAAACCAATGTTAAAAATGATTACCAAGATTAGGATAATTTCTTAAGCTTCTATTTCACAATTTTCATTTCAATTTTTATAGTAGAACATAACATTTAATATAACACCATTGAAATTATTTTTGTTTACAATATATAAATCCAATTTTCTCTTTTCTTCTTTATCTTAAACCACTTCGATTAAATAAAATTTTCTATGTGACTGTAATTAATGATTTGAACATGGTATCTATTCTAATCATTTAATCTATTGTTTTTATTTTACTTCATTTTTAAATATCCTGATAATCATCCTTATAATGATGATTTATTATTGTGATTGAGTTAGGAATAAAAAACATTTGGATGTGATTTACCAATTGAGGTGAAATATTCATTATTGGTCACTGTTTTTATTGTTGTGTGAGTCCTACAGAAAATGAAGATATATAATGACAAAAAACATATAATTTTGATAGAAACTCCCAAAATAATTAAAAATATTTTGTACACGACAAGTCAAATAGTAGGTTTGGAACTAATATAAAACATATTAATATTTTTCATAAAACTATTGCAATTGGTTTTTCTAATGAACAACCCAAAAATAAAAGTTTTTACATTTTTGGAATCAGTTTCTTTAAAAACTGACATGAAAAATGATACCAAGGAGAATCATTGGCGTTTTTTTTAAACAACTGATGCAAAAAATGTAATTTCTTTTTGTCATCATTTTATAATAACTGAAATAATAGGTCCAATTTTTTAATTTATAAGCTACAACACCGATTAAAATTAGAAATTAAAATTAAAAAACAAAGTGGTGTTAGAGACCATTTTCTACCTCAAATTACATTGTTCATGGTGATTGTAGGCCATATGTACACATGAACATTATTTAAATTTTCTAGAAATATGGAATTAATCGAAGGTAAATAATATATCAACTTCAAATAATATCCTTTATATCATATATTTCATATATATTAAATAAATCTGTCCTTTTTACAATCCCTATTAATTTAAAAGGAAAGCATATCAGATCGCTTTGTAGAGGTGGTAGTCCATAGGGACACATGGGCATCATTATCATTTTGAATCAAATTTTAATGTAAGAAGTTAGATGTGATATTATAATTATATAAGTATAATTATTTTATTAATATTATATAAATATGAAAAATCCGCCGTTATATTTATCTATGAGATGTGATTATGGAAAACAAAATATATCAGTTAATGAGGCAATAATTTTTTGTACACACGACCGTTAGTTTCATTTCACATTTTATGGAAGATCAGATTTATTTTGGTTTTTTAAACAACATAATAAAATAAAATTATATGTTATATACTAATGTTATTATGTCCTAAAATTTCATGAATATTTGAAGGATGTGAAAGAAGAAATAAAATTAAAACACTTGATTAAGAACCATACCTCTTCTTGACATAAACTCCTTATGTTAGAACCAAAATCCTTCTCGGGGGGGGGGGGTGTTCATAATCCAACCATGGGATATAGAAAATATTTATGAGATTGAATATTTTATTTCGGGAGGTATTGTTTTGAACAAAATATTTTTTTATTATACAAGATTGGGGGAGAGGGGTAACCATTTTATAAGTGGGGGAGGGGACACACTTGAATTATTTTAAATGAAAAAGATATTATAATATTTCACACAACCAAAAAGGATCCAAATTAGATCATTATAGAACCATATATGGTATAAGGTTGAAATATAGCCATCCAATAGAAATTTATCATTTTATTTAGTCATTTTGACCATTATATTTTTAGTTTAACCCCTCCATAAAATCATTTTAACCCTAACCACGATAATTAATTTTTACAATTTTATATATTCATTATGAAAAAACTAAGTGGACCTTATTATATAATATTTATTATTATAATTATATTTATATAGTATATTTTACCTTTTTCAACTCACAAAAGTGGATGAATTCAATTTAAAATTAAACTAGTAGATGCGATGAAAAAGGGGGGTATTAAAGAAAATGATTTCATATGTATAGAATGTTTTTATATAATAGTTGAATATAAAAATTATTCCAATAAAATAAATAGTATTAATAATAATATAATTGAACAAATTACTCTTTTAGGGACATTTTAAAATTAAATGGAACTTATATTTTCTATAAATGATAAGGATGTTTTTAGTAAAAAAATTTATTTTTTCACTAATCATAGAAAAATCAATCTTTTTAGAAAATTATCAAAAAATCACTTTATGATAATTTTGAAATGAAAATTTCAGAAATTATGATTTTTTAGAAATAAATTTTATAAATGTAGAAAATATTTATAATTTTTTCTCACAGATTAAATGAATGTCATTTCTTCAGAAAAATGTCTTTTCGAAGAATTTAAGGACTTTAACAAATTTTAAGTACATATTTATCCATTTTTTAACTAAATTATTTGTACATAATTTAATAAAACATATATTCCCATTCATACCACTGATTTAGGTGGTTAGGTTATAGTGGTTATGTTTAATGGTATATTATAATTCATTAAAACTTGGTGTTATATGCAACAGAAAATATTGAAGAAATTAAATTTATTTGAAAAATATATATTTCATAAAATATTAAGGGGTAACATTAAACCTCTTAAAATATATTTTTACCTAATAATTATTTTACTCTGATACAAAACACTTAGGATACTTCTACTTCATCACATCCTTAGGTTCCTATATATCTTTTTCAAGCTAGTGGATTCACCACCAAAATTTTACAAGGTGAGTGGTTATTTTGTAGCACATTATCTCTACTATCCAAAATATCTAGAGGTTTTTATTCATAATTATGATCATGATATAATATTATTAAATATTTTTTTATTGAATATTATAGATCAGGTATGTAATTCCTTCAGTGATATACATGGAATACATTATGGATTTGAGAAAGGATCAATAGAGGCACCAAGAGTTAAGCTACTATCCGTACTCGATAAAAATATAAAAATGGAAAATATAACTATGGAATTTACTTTACATTATTTCTTAATCATATATAATTATTAAAAAAAATATTCATAGAAATAACTTCTCATCAACTACAAATTTCAGATCACATCTTGGATTATCAGCATAATTTTTCTATTGAATTTTACCAGCCATTATGTGTTGCTGAATGGATTTATACTTCTATTGTTTTTCTACTATGAAATATGGTCCTGATACATTTATCTAAATTAAACAAAATGCACTGAAATTATAAACATATTTCCATAGAGACCATCAGAACGATCCATCTAAAAACTAGAGTAAAATCCACTATTTTAAGAAAAAACAACAAGAGGAAGGTGTTGATCCGAACCATCATTTAAATCCATATAATATTATCTTAACATATCATCCAATTTTTAAATTTTTTTATTAGAATGACTATATGTATATGTATGATACGCATTACTAAAAATGAACTCTTTATCAAGATCTTGTTGAAAACTTTTCATGAATATTGAGGTAATCCTAAAATCTCAATGAGATAAAATATAGTGGTACTCTATGAAATCTTACCACAATATTAATGTATATATTGGGAAGATAATCCAGATAAAAATATTCTCAAATAGAAACGAAGTGTTCCTAACTTATATGGAAATATACTATAACCCATATATCGATATTCGAATAGATTTTTTTGGTGTATGAAAACAAAATCAATCATGCTGTTTTCCAAATTCCATTATTGTATGGGTAATGGTTGTAACCTCCCCTATGTCTTTTTTCTCTCTTAATAATATTGTTAACATACAAAGTGTCAATATAAAATGTATGAAATATCTATCTTAATTCCCTCCCACCATAAATACTCTTTGAAATCTCTATACATATTTGTACTTATTGGATGAATATCGATTGAATAACTATGATATTAATTTAACATATACTTCTTCAAATCAAGTATAGATTGAAAACATTCATGTTTCATGAAAATTATCATTATATCATAATCCAGGCTAGACTCATGAACATATTCCATCTCCCCTTTTTTCTTTATATCATCCTTTTATGCTTCTTTATTCATCACTTTTATAGATGGTTGAAAACTCATTCGAGAAAGATATGATTTTTACCATTCTTTAGATATTTTTAGATATGTCCAATGAAAATCCATGAATATTAGATAATTTTCGATCCTCAACATAGATAAGGTGGAATACTACTTTCGATAAAAATCATCAACCATCATTTTTCTTTCAAAGGTGGTAAGATACCATGAGATCATATTTTTAATTAGATTCAACTATCTTCTCTAGATTATATTTAACTCCTTCTGTGTGGATATATAATTTAAACACTTAAAAGAAGTATATATATCACACCTGCCTTGATAAATATAATTTGTCTATATCATTAATATAAAAATTACTATAAATAACACCAAATCCAGAATCAGTTAATTTTTTTATAAACAATAAATTGTAATGAGGTATAACCCATAACTATACCATTTTGAATGAGACAATACCCTGATCACACCTTTAGTGAATCACTATAGATTACTAACCTTTATCTAATTTGGGGTATTGTTTTTACATTTTTAATAATTAACCTTCTCTATAATTTCCAAAAATTTTATAACATTCAACTTTCCAAAGGAATTTGGTTCCCTAATGAGTTAACTTGGCGTGTGTAATGGAAAGCCATGAAAAGAGCTTCATAAGGTATTGATAATATCCATACCAACCAAGAGAAACATGGATATTAGTCCCCATGGTTAGTCCTGGGATAATGTTTAATTTTCCCTTTTCTTTGATGAATCCACCGATATACACTCTATTGAGTTTATATGACCCAAAAGATGAAATCAGTTTTAGAAAAAAGTCAATTTTTTAAAACTTTTTCAAATAGTTTCTATTTATTTTGGGTATTTAGATAAATTCTTAAGTAATATTTATACCCTACTATTATCTTCAAATATATTACAATACTATCTATAAAGACTATATAAAGAAAATCAAGGTAATCTATAATGAATATATTCGTTAAATCCATGAAGAGAGCGGGGGACTTATTATAACCAAATTGAATCACTACATATTCATAGTGTCTATGACGTTTACGAAATTTTGTCTTGGTTATATAATCCATTTGACCCTAAATTGGATACTTCCTAAATAGATGTCAATCTTGGAAAATTATTTTGTGTAGATGATCAAATAAGTCATACATACCTGGAAGATGACACTTATTCCTGATTATGATCATTTTTTTCTATCGATAACCAATTCAAATTCACATCGATTTCTATTTATTCGTAAAAAAAGTATATGTGAACCCAATGATGACACAATTAAAAAATTATATCCCTTTTATGTTGTCTCTTGCAGTTTCCTATTTAATCATGCATCTCAATCAGTGATATTCAATAACAAGTGTTCGAAATAAGTGAGGCACTAGGTATGGGTTTTATTGAGAACTTAATATTATGATTTGTGGGAAGACAAGGGACATCTTCTTCAAAGAGATCAAAAAACTATGGCATAATTGAAATATGTTTTATGTTGAGTATCTCCCTAAACATCCAAGATAGATGAATTTTTGAGTAGGTATCAAAACCCATATAATGGATATGATTACAATAAGAAGTTCATATGTATCATCTTATTTATAGATGACCATATTTTTGTTAGTAATAACAAAAATGACTTCACTACCTCAGAAATATATGTTTGATTTATATAGAGAAAGTTTTTCCATGACTCTGATGACATAAAATTCAACTTAAGGGAGAATAAAATGATTTATAGGTAGAAAATTCAAAAAAATACGTAACTAGAGAATAATCATAGACTTAAGAGGGTATCATTATTCCCTTGGGTCTTCTCAGTACTAATTTAACATCTAATCATTGTTGTTTCATTTCGAAACCATAATAAAATTTTTCCGATATAAAAAATTGGATGTTCCTTAGTCAAATATGTCATTGTTAGTTCTAGCATGGATAATAGGTGTACCTTTCATCACATCGTTATGATACCCCTTATTTGAGATAGTGATCACCTCAGAGTTACCATTTTCTCTCACTTAAAGAGGTTGTAGATGTCGATAAACATCATTAACATTTGTATTTGGGCATTGGTTAGAATAATGCCCATAATCCTTACAGTTGAAACATTTGAGTGTGGGTGGTGTGTCCAATGGATATTTCTATATACTTTCTTCTTTATCTTACTTAATCCCATCACTCCAATATTCATATTATATATAAAATTACTTTCCACACTTAAAAAATTTATGAATTACCTTAATAAAGTTTCTTCCATGTTTCCTTCTACACTTTGACCATGAAGGAAAACTCATCATATTAATATCCTTTTTTAGTGTTTCCATTGAATTCCATTTTTGTTTACTTATAAAAACTGTGATATTATTTCATATTTGTATCTATATTTCCACCTTGATATTACATTGAACAACTTCATCATAGCTACTGAAGTGCCTTATCGATAAATCCCTTTAGTTAAATTATTTTAATCCACTAAATAATCAATCAAAAATTAATTTACGTTGTATGATAATTAGATGACCATAAATTGAATGTTTTGTATAATTTTACTAATTGGTACTAATATATTCATCATAATTATATATTATCTCAATGAATTCATTCTCTATGTTGATATATATAATACAAGAAAAGTAATTGTTGAAAAATAATCTCAAAAACTCGTCCTAATAATTGGATTCAATTTCTCCATGTTTCCTCATATTCCATGTAAGATTAGACAACTAATCATCTTTTGCATCCAAATGATAGAAAACCATAATGAATTTCTCATGCAATAGACTATAGAGAACAAAATTGTTTTAGCGGTGTTGATCTATTGCTTAGAAATTAGTGGATCAATGGACCCATTAAAATAAGGTGGATGTTACCTCATTAAGGACTAAAAATAACAATGTTATCTTGTTTTCTCATTTGGGCGTTCAACATGGTGTATATCTAGTGAATGTTATGTGAGAATATAATTATGATTTTCCATTCAATTTACAATAACAGTTGGTTCCTTTGGTGGTCAATCATTGAAAGTTCCATCAAATTAAGCATTAACCTGATTACTTAGGGGTCCAGCCATCAACTAAAACAAAAATTCATAGTGTAAGAAATGATAATCATAGTGGGAAACCACAATGTCATGAAATATACTTAATAGGATTTCTAAATCAGATCATCTTATTTTCCATTGATAACACCTTCTGTTTTCCCTCGTATATTAATTGTATTCATTTATTCAAATACATCATGATGGTTTATAATATGTTATTGAATTTACATTTCATATCCCCTAGGAGTTTCAAAATTGGTGTGTAGGATTCCCCGTTTTCATGCACATGTTGATGATTGAGTCAAAGGGAAATGAACCATTTTTAGAGTTTTTCCCCTATATAAAATTATTCTAGATCTATATTCACATATAGTATATATACATGGATTTAATTAATTGGAAACCACTCACAATTTCCTTTACAAAAATTCAAAGAAAGTTTCCCACACTATAAATTATCATTTTACCTATCTGTGGGGTTCTCACAAAAGATTTCATATTCTAGTTTCAATGGTTAATTAAACCAGTCTTTTGATACGAACTATATTGACTGAGGATTTTTTGTAAATATATATTACATCCTAATATATTAATATTAATTTCATTTTATAGAAACATGAATAAGGATTGTAAATGTTTAGTATTATTGGATACTTGGATACATAAGAAAATAATTCATAAGTGAACCACATCATATCCAAATAAATTATTTATAAATATATCCCTTAAAACATATATCATAGTTAATACTGTTCTTCATAACATGAGGAAGGAAACATAAGATAGAGTGAGCTCAAATTCTCAGTAAGTGTAAACAAGGGAGATATCAATGATCACATAATAATAACATGTACATAAAGGTATCAAAATGTTATCTTAGAATTTGAAAGCCATACCCTACAAATAAAATATCCGAATACTCAGACATTGTATAATCTTATATACATGAATCATAGGTCTATATAGAAATAGAAACATGTTCACTCATTAAGTTAAGGAAATACAATTGGTACCTTGCCTCATCTTTTGGACATTAAATCTAGGTCAACACATAATCTTATATACATGAATCATAGGTCCATATATAAACTTATGGATATAAATGTCTGGAACATGATTATTATAATGAAAATGAAATCCATGTAAATGCATAAACATATGGAAATGAATTATAGTCCCAATTTTAATATTACGGACCAAGTCCACAATTTAAATTGTGAACATGAAATCCGGTGCAAGAATATCATATTAACTCATGATATATCCATATTTAACCAATGAATTAGTGGAATATATAGGTCCCATCCATAAAATAATGAAAATAAAACATATTTATTCCACAATATCATATAAAATCATCTTAACATAACCCATGAAAATGAATTGTTTTTTTTAAAAATTCATTATAGCATTATTTATGGAAAATTAACAAGCTCAATAAAAATCTCTTAATTTCATCATAGCAGAAAGCATGAAAAATTAAAGGGTTGCATAAAATCTTTTTTATTATAAAAATAAAACATCTATAGAAATATTATAGTGATAGTATCATTGGATCATATCCCTAATAAAACTTATGTATCATTAAAGTACATAATCCTAGATGGAAAATTATTTAGAAAACCACTTAGAACATTTCAGGAGGAAAATATCCTCTCAACATTGAAATAAGTTCTTTAAAATCTAAAAACGTCCCAAATATTAATGAAAAACTTTCCTTTAAAAATAAACATGGAAACTATAAATGTAAAATTTGAATAATTTTTCATTCATAACATTATGAAATACCATTAATTTAGTTTAGGTAAAAATGATTTTTAATTTCAAATTTTGATAAATGTCAAAAGGAACTTGTTCGGAAAATGACCCAGAGATTCCTTTGATTTTTTTGAATGTAATAAATAGGTAACAATTTAATTAAAATATCATGGGATAATAGAAAAAAGTTATTTATATAATTTTTAGTAAATATTGAGATGGAATAAGCAATATTTTTGTATGAGGTGACAGATAATATTGGTTTTAATTAAACACATTATATTGGTATCTTTATTTCTTAAACAGTGAAAAATGAAAATAAAACATGTATTTTTTTTGAAATTACTAGATTAGAATAAAACTCATGATGTTATTAAGATGAAGATCATAATATTTCTTCATCAAAAACATATTCCTAAATAATCCTGATAAATAATGGGGTGGTAACATAAAACTATTTCTAATTTGGTAACGTTGGAATCATAAGACCCATGAATGAAATGAAATTATTTGGATATATATATATAATAATTTTAATAATATTAATTATAAAATTAATTCATGGATTGTATATACACCATTCAAAATTATTTTTTTGTGAATATGGTGTGTGTCACAAAAATATGAATGTGAGACCAAAATCCCTTACCTTATGTCATGAATTATTTCGTACATGTTCAATCCTAATGTATCCTAAATATAGGTTAATTATATTTATAATTTAGAAAACTATATGTATATATATATATCATACCACATATGACTTATTATTAACCTTTTATCACCTCTTTATTAACAATTCTTCATGAAAATTATTTTTTGGATAATAAATTCTTTGTTTTTTATGTATGTTTTTTAGTAGATTTTCCTTGTACGTTGATAATGGTTGAATATTCATAAAAATGTTAATCATGATATAAATATCATATATAATTATTATATATATTTATAGTAATTCTTAATAGTAATTTATAGAGAATAAATTATGCTATTCATAGAGACGAAAGGCCATACAAACGCATGAATACTATCTCTATTTTCTCGATGGATAGAATGAAGGAAAGTTAAATAATATATAACCGTTATAGAGTTGTTTATTTCATATATATAATTTTTATTCACTAAATCTATCCTTATTTCTATCCATATCAAAATAAAATATAAAATATATCACATCACTTCGTAGATGTCGTAGTCCACACGTACACACAACCAACATTATGGTATTGAAACATATTGGAAGGTAAGAAGGTATATTTGATATTATAATTAAATAAATATAATATTTAAATAAATATCATATATATATATATATGTTAAATGCATCATTTTACCTATTAGTGAGTTGTAGTGCTGGAAAACCAAATATATCAATTTCTGAGGCGGTAGTTCACCGTACACATGATCGATATTGTTTCTTTCCATTTGATTAAAGAGAAGATGGATGTTAGTTATTAGACTAAAATAATGAAACATAATTATATTTTAAATATATATAACATTTTATCATCATGTTTTAATAACATTTCAATGATGTGTCGGAATAACTAAAATAAAAATGCTCAGTTATGAATAACACATCTTCTTCAAAAGCCTCCTTATGTTAGAACCAAACACCTTATTAAAAGGATTTCCTAAAAAAAATAAGTTGTTGAGAAAATTTGTAGATATTTAAGGAATAGATTTGAGTATGAAATGTACAAACAAAAATGATTTTTAATTGTAAAGAGTAGGGTAGAGGGCATGTCCTTTTATTATTGGGGAGAGGAAAAATTGTAACGATAAAAATATGGTTAATTCATGAAATTTATATGATATATTTTTTGAATATAGACATTCAATGGAAATTAAAGAAGTTTTTAGTTCATTTTATTCCTAATATATTTTGTTTAACCACCAGTTAAACCCATTTTAACCGTAACAATAATAAATAATTTTGAACATTTTTACTATTAATTAATACAAAAAAATAAACATTCCTTATTATATAATTTATGTTATTCTGGTTTCAAATATGAAATAAATTTTTAAAAATGAAATTCAAATTATTTATAGAATGAATTTTAAAATTAAACCCATAGACACATTAAAAAATAGGTTTTTAAAAGTACACATTTTCATAGGTATATGATGTTTTTTTATCAATGTTGAACATAAAAAACACTATAAAAATCTAAATATAATTAATTAAAATAAAATTACAAAAAAGTTTATTTTAAAATCATTTTAAAACAAAATTTAACTTGTAAATATTTTATTTTAAAAGTTATATTTTTATAAAAATAAATATTTTTCACTAGTCATCAAGAAATTAGTCTTTTCAGAAAATTATCAAAAATTCAAACAAAGATAATATAATTTTTTTTATTTCCAAAATTATGTTTATTTGTTGAAATAAATTTTATAAAATTGGGAACAATTAGTTTTATTTTTAATTAACAAAAATTTAACAGAAATCATTTCTTGAGAAAAATGTATTTTTTAAGCATATAAAAAATTTTCCTAAAATTATGTACTTATTTATAATGATATTTTATTTATATAATGTATTAATAATTAATTTTTTAAATGTTTTTATTTAAATTAATACCCCAATGTTTAATAGATAGATTAAAATTATCGCATTTAATACTATGTTTTGGTTCGTTAAAACCCGATGTTGCGTATAACACATGAAATCCAAGAAAGTACATTTATTCAAAAAAAATTCAAAAAATATCATGTTCTTACATGTATTATCCTATTATACAAATACCATTTCCACTATGATCATGGAAAAATTTTTCTACTTGTGTGTAGGACATGACATATTTAGTAGAGACTCCCATAATTGAGTGAGTATTTACACGCCATGTAGGAAGCCCCAAAAATCCACATTGGATGGATAAAAAGACCATCCAAATAAAAACCACAAAAATAAGAAGATACCATGTTATACTTATATGTATAATTATAGAGATGTATAATAGTATCCTTCTTCTAAAAACAATACAATAGAATTATCAGTCTTATAAAGTAATCCAATAATCCAAACTACTAAGATTCAGAACCCATGTAACCTATCAAAAATTATAATTAGGGACCCAAACATTTTGATGGTAAGTATTAGTCAATGGAGTAACATACCCTAGTAGAGTGCTAATATACTACATAGTGGAACAAATTTGATGAGAGAGAAACTTATTTCATTATAGAGGAACTATGAAATAAAAATATGAGGGAGTCTTAAACTCTAAGAAGAATATAGGGGAGATATACTACATTACTAACTCACTAATAGGGGAGTTCCTATCCTTAGACCTATCAATGCATGACCGTGAGATCATCGAGAAAATGAGAATGACAGATAGAGTGGAAAAGGTTTTTAAGGACAATGTGATCATCTAAACAGTATTTTTTGTGCATTAGGTTTAAAATGGTGATGATTGATGGGAACAGAATAAAATTATATAAAATTAAACTCAAATAAATTGATGGGTTCTTGAAATTAAAAACCTAAAATAAAGAATTGGATTTATCAATAATAAATCATTAATAACTGAGAAAAATTATATGATTAATGGACTGTACCTGTATATCAAATCATTCTCTGGAGACGATCAAGCGTAAACTGATTTTATTGCAGATATCCAAATCAGAATGCACTCATTGACTCCCCAGATTTTAGGTTCTTTCATGATATCACTCTCTCTCACATTATCCAAATGATTAAAGATTTCATGGCCACTAACTATAGAAATAGATACTAAAGAAGGTTAAATAGAGGAGTTTAGGCTATTAGATATAATTAATTAATTCAACCCATGATAGGATCAACTCGACATCCTATATGTAAAACAGAATTACACCACCCCTATGATGAACCCCCATATTAGAAACAACCAAAAAATTAGTTTTTTTTCATTTTTCCACACTTAATTGTATTTTTTTCATTTATTTGTGTGTACATGGACTAAAAATAATATATTATATTTAAAAAAATATATTTTGGTCACCTATGAGGGAAATTCATTATAAATAGCTCAATAAACAATCCATAAAATAGTATTTAAGATATATTAAATGTTTGGATGGAAAAAATAAAGTCCCCTACATGATTTACCATGATAATATGTAAACAATGGAAAATAATTATATTGGGTATTCACTTAATAAAATAAATATAATGAAAAAAATTCTTATAAGTTATAATTTAATAGACACACACTAGTAAAATAATTTTACTATTCTTCACATGGTGTATTTCTCTTATTTTAACAGCAAATTGATGTTCAAGTCGACATTTATCTATATTTTCTGTTATAATTGATTAGGTATAGATAAAACTATATAGTCATGAAATGAAATTACTAGGATTATTAAGCTTATACTTTGTTAAATACGATTCAACTTTTCATATACCGGAAGGATAAAAATAAGATCAAATGTTAATGTATTTTCCATAATAATTTTTTTATTCTATTATAAATGGTTCTTATATATAGTGGTATTTGATAGGTCTTTCATCCATTTTATTTATATGTAATTTTTTTCAAGGATAACATTAAAGGTCATTATATTTCATTGAGACTTAGGATAAAACAAAGAATTATTTATTAATTTTATTTACCCCTTATTTGGTATATATTATCTCTTTTTGAGCCTTCAACCAACTTTCATTACCAGTTAAGGAACATACATTAGAATAATAAACTAACTATTAAAGGGGCTTAGTTAATAAAATACACATGTTAGTGTTTCCATATAATTAATAAAAATAATATTTATAAAAGATATACTTAAAGAACAAACTATATAAGACCTTTTATATCTTATATTGTGCATAAATAACACATTAATGTCATGTAATAAAAAATTACTTAATTATATATTTCCTTATTACTATAATTTTAACATCTGCTGGTTGATCATCAATTTGATTTCACAATATAATCAAAATACGTCATGCCCATTACATAGAAAGTATGGACCACTTTGGATCTTCTGGTATGAAATATTTTACAATGCATCTATTAGGTAGAGTATCCTCAATGTATTTTAAGACATATTTATATTGATTTTAGAATAATTATGAAAGAATATTTGGGATTAATTTTAAATTCCATACAATATAAATTATTAGAAATAATAAAATGATTTTTACAATATTATTAACTTCAAGGAGAGAATGAAAATATAGTTTATTATATTTTATGATTTATCAAATATTCATGGATGGTAACCAAAATTTTACTACAAAATGATGAATAATTTCATTAATTTCTAGGAATGATACAAAAACATTAATAGTTGATTAATTTTATGGAATAAAATTTATAAATTATTTATTGGATTTACTGATCCCTGAATGAAAATTTAAAATTTAGAGATAATGATAATATCATATGAAAATAAATATTTTATTTATAATGATGATGATCCAATTACTTCAAGTTGTAAAATTACTTGTAAAAAATATATCTGATTCAAAAAAGTATGATTCCACCCTAAAATATAATAAAATAGAATCCACTTTTGGGGATTAATTCAATTCAATTACATGTTTTGATATTTTTAATCTATAAATACATAATAATAAAATTTTATTTTTCAATTTATTGACCATGTGGTAAAAATTCAATAAATATAAAGATACTTCAGCATAATTTCACAAGAAATTATATTATTACTGTCCTTCTAGGACATGATACACCCTATTTAAACAAAAATTAATTATAAAAATATTTAAATTAACTATACAGAATTAAATGAAACCAATATCATATATGCTGACATTTAATTAAGTCAATTAGAAAAATTATTTGATTGAGATCTATAGTGTTTCAAGACACATAACTACAACATGAAATTAAAAAATTTAATCCATGTTAAATAAATTAAAAATTAAATATGCACAAAATAATTAAGATAAAATTTAAAATAAATAAACATAAAATATTTATTTAAAAACATTACAAAAACAAAGAACATGTCTATTATGAGAATTAATATATTATAATTATGTTCTACAGATTTAGGGTTTATAAAAAATTAGTGATATAAAAATATATTATATATTCATCACAAATTATGGTATAGTCAATAAAATATTCATTAATTGACTTATCCGTCCATTAAACAGATCACTCATAACAAAAATAAAGTGTTTTTTGTATACATTAGATACATAAAAATTATAATTTGAAACCACTTCAAAATAATTTAACATTAATATTTTTGTTTTAATTGGATATAGTTGTTGATTATTTATAACTGCCATGGTTATAATATTTTCATTGAGATTAACCATTAATATTTTTTACCCTGATCTTTACTTCCATCACATTTGCTTCAGGGAATACTGGTAATTTATTTGATCGTGTTCTGGAATTAATCCCCCAGATTTAATGGTAGAGGCACATTTTATTATATAATATGAATGAAAAATGAAATATATAATTTCATGATATTTAAAGGGGATACAATGTTTAGTAATGTTCGAAATTATGAATTTGATGATTTTACTAACCCATTTATCCCGATAGAATGCATAGCGATACAATTTTATTAAACACAATTGATCCTTTAATTTAAATTGTGAAGTGTTTAAAAACAAGAAACTCATTGTCAATTATAGTTTAATTTTTTGTTGATAAAAGGTGAATATGATGATGAATGAATATGGTTATATAATTATAATTAAATGATAAAAAATAGAGACAATAAATAATGAGAGAGTAGTATAATCCAAGAGTTATTAGTTCATAATTATTTTAGAATATATATGAACTACCACTAAATATCATCAATTATTTATATTATTCCCCAATTTACAAGGAATGTTCTGATGGATTAGATTTTTCATATTTTATAGAGTTTAACATATGGGTATCTATGAATATTTTTACCGATGGGAATATATCACATGAGACTAACCATCACTGGGGATTCATTACTATAAAACCATGATATTTTTTACAAAAAAGAAATGATAAAAGGTAATATATATCTACAGTAACATAAAGAACTAATAAAGGGTTAATTTTATCAGAATTTTTTTAGCACATATGAAAGCACACCTTTTTCAATTCTTTATTAACAGTGATAAAAGGATGATATTTTTCATAATTATGTATATTGATAATATGTTCCACGCATAATATTATATATATATATATATGTTACTAAATATTATTGTTATAATAATAAATAAATATATTTATACACATACCATTTATATACATATATTTTTATATATACCAATGGTCATGTGAAATGTTGTTTTTGGAGAAGAATAAGGAAAGTAATAATATTAACTAGGGAGTGGTAAGGTACATAACTATAGTTCTTTTGAGTATCTTTCCTCTAAAAGTGATGAGCAAGGGAAAAGAGGAACTGATCTATATATAGTATTATATGCAATGAATTTTTCATTATGATGAATTTGTGTAAGATGGAGGGGTGGACCATGGAAATGGTTCAAGACATAGAGGTGGGGGAGGATTCCTCACGGTTTGGGTAGAAGATTCCCTCATCCACATAAAAGTACCCAATCTCAAGTCATGTGAATATTTTATCAATTGTTACTTTTTTTCTTTTAGAATGAGGGAGGAAATTTTTTGTATCTTTCCATTCTATCCCTATGATTTCCTTTCTTCTTTATTTATAAATGGGATTTGACCACACATTATAAAAAAATAAATATATGTGTACTAAAAAATATAGTAATATAGATTATATAAATAAATATAAAAGTACATTGAATATTAGGCACATTTAAATTTATAAACTAATTTTCAAATTACATAATTTATTATATGCACACACACACATATATTTATAATTATATGATTGTATGTTTATGTGTATTTAGTTATATAATTTTTATTATATATCTATATTAGAATATATATGAAAATTTATTACAAATAAATAAATAAATTAATTAAAAAAAAATATATATATATATAATGTATACTTAAAAATATAAATCACAATAGAATAAAAAATTATTATCAGTTTATTTTATTAATTTTTGTAATAAGAAATTATTATTTTTATTTTAAGCAACAAACAGATTTAATGATACTCTTAAATTTATTAAAAAATGTATTTTTAATTATAACGCACAATAAATTTTTTAAATATATAAATAACTATGTATTATTTAATTACATTATAAATTTGTTTATAAATATAAATATATAGTAATAAAAATGTAAATGAGATGTGGTAAGCGTTCTCACACATGAATGGATAGTTTGGGGTTGGAATTTTCCCATGTTTACAATTAAATCAGAATTTAAATGTTTACAAATGATCCTATATATCTAGAGGTGTTTATTGTCCCCTTTCACCCTCGAGCAGATATTTCTAAAACAAAAATTTAAATTTTCTTTTAACCCTTTATCAATGATGAAAATTAGCATTGATATAGGAATCCTTTATCAGTTCCAAAAAAAATAATCCCCCTTATATCAGTTCGTTTTTAGAATTGATAAAATAAGTTGACTTTGATCAATACTAGAATAATTAACATTTTTTTATCAATGATAATGCATTTCTTACATGCTTATAATATGTGATATGTATTAGTGAAAATGAAAATATATTTAATTATTTAATGTTGATAATTAATATATAATACATTCCAATAACATATTTAATGGATATTCAAACAAAATAAATGATTTCCAGTACTAGAAAATGATTCATATCCTAATGTGGTCTCCAATAATATCATTAATGATAACTTGAGGCATTATTCCTTTTATAAATTTTAAATATATAATGGCTCACTTCTTCATCACCTCCCCAGACCCATCCCCACTAAATTCCACCCTGAAACCCTAACCCACACATCTCACAATTCTCACATGCAAGACATACATAGCCACTTTCATATCTATTGTTTACCTCTAACCACTATTATTTATTTTGTTTTTCTACCAGAAACAACTAAATGTTTTAAAAAATAAAAGGCGGATGAAGAAGGAAAAACAATTTTGAATCCTGAAGCATGAATGAAAGTGATCGTACAATGGTGTTTGATGCACCCACAATTATTTGATTATGGTTTTCAGTATATATATTCCTCAAGGATTTTATCATTATTTTTTGAATGTCGAACAACAAATTATTGACTCCCCACAACATCAATATTGGTGTAATAGTTCATTAATAATTTCATGTTGAATAGATTAATATGCTGATATCACTATCCCTTTATTTATAGGTCAAAATTTGTGTGAATCAAACAAATTTGATCTCATCATTTCGATCAAAAGATACCTTGGTTTGATAAAACCAATATAACCATCAGTTTAGGTCACTAGTTGAAATTTAGTACATTCAAAATCTAAACATTATGAATAATATCATTTGTATGAATTTTCATAAAAAAAATTATTATTATTTTTTGTTTTCTATATAGGTATTACAAAATATTACACTAAAATTCAAAATTTTAAAATACATTAAAGTATTCAGGAAAATATATTTTTTTGTAGAAAACACCTCATAATCACCCTTATTATAAGGGAAGATCTTTGAGAGATTTACCCCATTTCTAATGTAGGATTCCTCATTTTTTCCTCCTCATCAATCCAAAACCTAAAAAATGGGTTCCACCTTTATATATATATTTTATGAATGTAATTATAAAAACACTATACTTTTATTCATAAATATTAACACTCTATATAACTTGTGAATCATTATATATAATAATGGTATCATTTGATTTAAACTGTTAATTAGTATCAATTTATCAAAGTATTATGATATTTACAAGTTTTTGACATAATAGATTTTTTAATCTTTATGATAAACCATATATATCACACATATGATGATATTTTCATCCAACATCCCATTTTATAGCGCTTTTATGGACAGTTACAAATATAATTTTCATGATCTCTTTAAAGAGTAAACCCATTAGCTCTAATAAGAAGAGGCACCACTTCTAAATTCACATAGGGAAAATATTACAATGTGTATTCCTTATTCGATCATATAAGTCATCCAGTATTAATATTATTTTAAGAGTTTATAACTCATACCATAGTAATGATGGATAATATTGGTACCAATTAGTTTAGGTTATAATTTTCAATATCAATAATCATCATTATAACTTATTTTTATGCAGTAAACAATTTGAATAAGATCTCTTAAAATATAGTGTTGGGTTTTCCTTACAAAAATTTATTTATTCTATCTTTTTAACCCCATTCCTTTACTAACTGTACAAATTATATTTCATGGTAGAGACTTTGTAAATGTATCATTACAGATTTTACATGATCTGACATTGTCAATTTTTATGCTCCCATTTTGTAATAATTGTTTCACATAATCATGCCTCAAACATGGACTGATAGAATTGACATTGTACATGAAACTATACCCTTTTGATAAAGTTACTTCACTATCAAAAATTATAGAGGTCAAATGCATCAAACTAGGCCAAAATAAAATTTCCAATAATATATTCATAATCCATTCATCTTCCTTTCCACATGACACTATAAAGATAATGTATGAATCCATGATTAGAAGTGAAATACTTGTTGGTTTTTTTCTCACCCATGAAACAAAACACCCTCTAAGAGTAAACAACCATCCATATGTGGATTAATTATCACCAACATGAGTAATCTGACTCACATCGATGTATCCTTCTAATAGAGTCAGATAATCATTATAGTATAAACATAAATATTTGGTCTTTATTATGTATCCAAGATTATTTTTTGACATTTACAATAATACACACAAGGATTAACGGTATATATACATATTTAACACGTCACAAAAATAAAAATTTAGGTCTACTACAATGCAATTCATATATTAAAGATCCAATTATAATAACATAATCAAGTTGTTCTATTATTCTGACCATATTCATAAAGATTTTGATAATATAATCACAGAGTAATTTCATACTTGAAACAAATATAATCAAATTTATTTAAAATTTTTTCCATGTATTGAGGATAACGTGATGAATAACCCCAATATGTTTTCTTTCTTTAATACCTAGAATACTATCACCTATTCCAAGATATTTTTTAAAAAATAAAAGATAAATAATTTTTTTTGTTATTTAAACCAATGATATTGGTTCTAAAAATTAACTTATCATCCACATATAAAGACAATATAACTCCATAGATTTTTGGAAACATTGAATAATAACATTTATCTCAATTATATTGAGTAAGTCCATTAGATAAAATAATAGAAAGAAAATTTTCAGGCCATCTGTGTAGTGATTGTTTAAGTCAATAATTTAATTTAACTAGTTTACACTACTTATTTTAATTACCATATAAGAAAAAAGTTATGGTTTTTCCATGTAAATCTCTTCAGTTAATCCTCTATTATAAAAATGAAAATTTTAAATCCATTTATATTGCAGAAAAATTATTAATTGAAGTTAAATTAAATAAAATCATTATTGAAGAATTCTCAGGGATAGGAACATAATTATCAAAATAATAAAATCCATGTATTTATATATAGCCTTTTGAAACCAATATATATTTAAAATAATGAAGGTTACCATTGGAATCATACTTATTTTTAAAATCCCATTTATAACTTTAATGACCCAAGTATTATTAACTATAATGGAATCCATTTAATTACTAATTACTTATTTCCAAAAAATAATCATATATATATAAGTCATAGAATATTTATATGACATTGGGTTATCTTATATGGTTGATATTATAAGATACATATTCAGAAGATAATTATTATGATGCCCCTCAATATAGAAAGTATAGAATATCGAGAAATAAAATCATCATGTAGATTTTTCTCATTCCCAATTCTTGTACTAAATTTATTTTCAACTAGATAATCTTCATTATAATCTAATTTTATATTTAAACCTAATGGATTACAATAGATAAGTGTTTGAGGAATAACCTTATAGTCATCCCCTTTATAATATTTATTTTTATAAAAATCAACATACCTTGATTCAATAATGACAGTAGCTCCGAAATCCATTATTCTATAATATTTTCAATTTTATATGTATCCACCAAAAAACCATTTAATCAATCTAAGACAAATTCTCGTTATTTATTGACACGAAACTATATAGTAAGATAAATAACCCCAATCTTTAAAATATATAAGATTGTGTCTTATACCATTCCAAATTTGATAAGGGGATAACTTTTTTTTCCTAGAACAAATTCTATTATAAATATGAAATATAGCCAATAAAGCTAATGCTAATAATTTTAATGGTAACATAGATTCATTAATCATGTATTTTAACATTTATACAAATTTATGATTTCTTACATTCAAAATATTCATATTTGAGGTGTGTAAATACAAGTAATTTGATGAATTATACAGTTTTCTTCACATAAATCATTAAATTCAATCATAATGTATTGATCACCTCAATCAAGTTTTGATATATTAATATTTTTGTTTAATTTTATTTAAACTTCTACTTTATACTTCTTAAAAATATTAAATGCTTCACATGTTTTTCTAAGAAGATATATGTGTAATTATATAATATAGTCATCAATTAGAATAAAAAAATGGATTTGAATTAGTGAGTTAATAAACCATTTAATTCACCAATATCGTAATGTAATATTTATAACACATCATAATTTATCTCAACACTTGGAAATGGTTTTTTATATATTTTTAGATTATAGACATGTTTAAAATGTATTTAATTATCTTTAAAAGTTAATTATGTTTAAATTATTCATTATTTTAATGAATTATAATTTTCATGTACTGAATGATCATGCCATAAATTAGAGGACTCAATCAAGAAATAATAAGAGTCAATCATTCTATTAATATATAGTTGACGCTTTCCATTTTTTGACTACCCCTTTACCATAACAATTCCCCCCTTAGAGAACAGGACCTTGTTAGATTTGAATAAAACCTAAAATCCATTATATCATAGAAGATCAATAAAGACTAAATTATTTCAAAATTCAGGTATATACAATATCATTTATAAGATAAAAAATATTCCCAAAAGTATAGTCTACTCACATGCTTCATTGACTTGTGACAATGACACATACATTATTTTGACAGTGTACTTCCATCATGATAGTACTATTATCAAATGTTTGGAGCATCGAGTGAACATTTCACACATTCCCTATTTTTAGTAGGGTTTTCAGCATTATTTTGAATGATACATCCCCTTACAAAATAACTAGGTTTTCTATAAACAAATCACTCTCCATTAATATTATATCGATTTTCATTCTTCCTGAATTGTTTAATTTTATTCATTAAAAGAAATGAATTGATATGTGTTTCAATTAGCTAAAAGTTATTCACCTTGGTATCAAATTGTGATTGAATACCCATGTGTCTGAACATGGATTATTGTTAAATGTAAATAGAATTTTCCAATTCTCTAAGGTAATATCCTAACAATTTTAAGGATTGAGTTGAAAAATTATTCCCATATAGGTTAAAATTTATAAATAATTTCCGCAAATACAAAAATTTATGCTATATTTATTTTAAGGGAACATTGTTTTTTTAAAAATAACATGGAGCTCATGAACATGATATAACACTGTCTTATTAATAATAATCATGAAATTATGATAATACTATATTAGAAATTTATTATTACCTTCATCCTTGAATTTATAAAATAACTCTAGTGCATCCCATATATCTTGAGCCGACTTCATTTGTAGAAAATAGTCATTATTGTGATTTTATAATGTTTTGAGAATATTTCCTCAATAAAGAAAATAAACATATTCACATTTATTCCACATTACTCGAATGATTTCAATATTATTTAAGTCAATAGGTTTTACATTATGTTTTTAGTATGATTTTTTGGAATGGGAGGAAGGTTTGGTTTCACATTTTAAAAAATATTCGAAATTATAAGAAAGAAATCAATATCATAGTTCCAATGATAATAATGTTTTCTATTGAAACAATAAATTTTGACCATGTTTTGATTCATCACATTAAGGTATCATTATCTTCCTCCTAGAATATAACTTTTAAAATTGCATTTGTTTGTTGAAAAAAAATATATTTTATCAAATAAGAGAAAAATAATTTGGAATCCTGATTTGGGAATTAAAATATCCCTCTAAAAGGGTTTGATAAACACCCACATATTAGTTTATGGGTTTCTAAGAAAATATCCCTTAAGGATTTCACTAATATTTTAGGACCACCAAACACCAAATTCTGGTATCCCATAGTGTTGATGTTGGCGTAATATTTTCGGATAACATCAGATTGAATGGATTAATAGGACAATCTCCCTGTCCCATTATTTTTAGGTAAAAATATGTGAGAATCAAACTAATTTGATGACATTATTTAAATCAAAATATAACATCATTTTATTGAAGTAAGTCACCCCTTGCGGGGTAGCCATTCATATATTAAAAATTCAAAATCCAAAGTTATGACTAATAACATCATTACTCGTTTTTATAAAATATTTTATTTTTTAATTATATTCTTTGTTATATTTCATTTTATGTTGTAATAAAATATATTTTTATATATCAAAACAATTTAATAAAATATATATATCAAAAGTACTTTATATGAATTTATAAATACAAATTATTTTACTGAAAACACTTCATAAGACCCCTTTTTTATAAGGGATGATCTCTGAGAGATTTAACCCATTTCCAATGATAGATTCAAATTTTTTTCCACCACATTAATCCAATCATAAAAAATTTGTACCACATTTATTTATATGTTTTATTAAAAAAATACACAAATAACTCACTTTTGTTCAGAAATATTAACTCCCTAAATCACAAGTGACGCATTAGACATAATTATGATATTATTAAATTTTATCCTTTTCTGAATAAAAATATCTCAAAGTGTTAATAAATTTACATGTTTAAAAAATTGTAATCATGTTAATATCTATGAAAAATCCGAGATATCATAAATAAAATGATCTTTAACTCCAAAATCTCATTTTTAGAAAAGTTATGTCCTTGTGTTTATATATTTTTCATGAGCTCTTTAAGTTTTAAACCTATTATCTCCCATAATAAGTGAAACTAATTCTAAGTTCACATAAGAAAAATATTACTATGGGATTCTACTATGAGAACACATTATCCCTTGAGACTTAATATTTTTAAGAGTTTATAACTCAAATCCATTTCATTAGAGATTATATTGACACCAAGTAGTTGAGTTTATATTCTTAAATATCAATAATCATCTTTCTAACTTGTTTTAACCCATTAAAAAAATTTATTTAGATATTATTAAATAATGTATATGGTTCCCATTAAAAAAATGATTAAGAATATGTGTTTAAACCCTTATAGTTATTAGTTTTATGAATGATGTGTCTTGATAGAGATTTCTCATATGGATATGTATGTTTTTTACACAATATCACCTATACAATTTCTATGGTACAATCTTTTAAAAATGGAAGCACATAATTGTGTCTCAAGATGATATGTCTAGAATTTAAATTGTACCTACAACTATATACTTTTTCTAAATTTTCTTCACTATCAAAATGGACAGAGATAAGAGGAATCAGACTAGAACAAAATATAACATAAAAAAATAGATTTACAATCCATTGTGCTTTCCTTCAATATATCACTACGCCGATAATCTCTTAATCCATTGTATAATGTGAAAAAAATGTTTTTTTTATATTTTTCTAAGAAATTACACAACCTACAATATTAGAAAACAATCCACATGTAAATTTATTATCATCAATTCTAGTAATCATACTCTGACTTTCATGTCCAAATAATATTTACATATAGTCTTTGTTATATGAAATTAAATCTTTATTCATTTTAATGTATCCAAAGATTATTTTTATACAGTTCAAATAATCAACACTAGATGATTAATTAATTCTTAAGAAGAAGGAATCCTTATTAAATTAATTTGTGTGATTAAAGAATAAGTATCAAAATAATCAATTCATTTTTTATGAAGGCTTTGTAAACCAATATATCTTTAAAAGATTTAATTTTACCATTGGAATCATATTTATTTCTAAAATACAACATAAAACAAGTAGGTTTTAAACATCATGTTAATCAATATTTCCCCATTTATTATTCCCCATGGGATTGGGAGAAATAAAATTTTCATGTAGATGTTTCCCTATATTAATTAGTGTACATAAATTTGGTTCTACTCCAGGATCATCATCATTTTCTATTATTGTATTTGAAATAGATAGAGTACAATGTATAGGAGTGTGATGAATAACCTCCTATAAATAATTTTTATAAAGTTAATTTAAAAACAAATCTACATCACTTGATTCAACAATGAATTTTTTTCCCAAATGCATAATTTTATAAGATATTTTATTTTCTACATATCCTTCGGAAAAGAATTAACCTCTCTAGGAACAATTTTAGTTCTTTTTGGTTTTTCAAATCTATTGTATGTTAAACACCTATATAATTTAATATATGACATATTTGTGATTATATGTTTCTGAATTTCATAAGTGGTTTACATAGTTTTCCTTGAAGAAATCATTTCATGAATATGACATATATAGAGTAAAAATTCACCACACAAATTTAATGATAATTTAGATTGATTAATCATGATTTTTACTATTTTTACTAGTTTTTTTACATTAATATAATTCATTTTTCTATGGTGTGTAAGGAGAAGTAATTTGATTAATTATACAATTTTTTTAAAAAACCATTAAACACATTCACAATGTATTCACCATATCTATCATAGCATAATACCTTAAACTTTTCGTTTAATTGGATTTAAACATTATATTTATAGTTATTAAATATATTAAAGGATTAAGCGTTTGTTATAAGAATAAAAATATGTAAATATCTATGAAACTCTTCAACAAGATTAATAAACTTCAATTTTTCTCCACTAGTTAAAAATGAATTAATTATAAAATATCATAATGTATTAATGATAATATATCTTAATTTTTCTCAACAAATTGTTTTGGGGTTTTAACTATTTTATATTATAAACATGTATAAAATTAATTAAATTCATTTAAAAAGTTAATTACGTTTAACTGATTCATTAAATTTAAGGAAATATAATTAACACGTTTCAAATGATCAAAAAATAAATTAGAGGGATCAATCATCTAAGAAGATGATTCAATCATACTATTAATAGAAATTTGATATATTTCATAATTTTAATACCCATTCCACACAAACATTCCATCCTTTGAAAAGATGATCTAGTTTGATTCAAATAAAACCTGAAATCCATTATTATATTTAAGACCAAGAGATACTAAATTTTATCAAATTTTGGGTATATAAAACACATCAAGAAGAGTAACCTTATTAACATAAGTAAAATCTACCCCATCCATCATTGTCCATTGAAAATTAGGCATGCATTATTCCCAAGGAGTAATTCTTTTATGGTAGCACTATCTCCAATTATTTTGAACATTGAATGATTCTTTCAAACAAACACAATTTCTCTAGAATCATAAAAGGATAAAATCTTCAATAAAGTCATATTGACATCAGATATCATCAATACTTGATTCTAATTAGTCATCATATTTTTAGTGGGGTTTTCGATATTCCTTCAATATCAAAATTCCCATACAAAAGGACCTAGATTTTAAAAGAAAAAGCATTATGATTTCTTTATGGAAGGACTGTAATTCTTCTGGAATCGTTAAATTTTCTCATTGACACAAAGGGAAGAGTTCAACGATTCTTTATCATAATGATATTTACATTTTTTTAAAATTGTGATTTCATACGCACATCTCTCAATATGGATTATTATTCAATGTTATGATTCTTTTTAAATTGTTCCAAGAAAATATATTCACTATTTTAAATAATTATGTACCAAAATATATACATGTATGTAGAAATTTTTTAGTATTTACACCAACATGAAATGTTTTTGATATATTTTTTAAGTAAAATAAGTTTATTTACAATAACTTACAACACATAAAATTGATCCAAACCCATATTTTTAAAAAAAATATAGAAGTTAAGATATTTTAAAATTAGAAATTTATTGGTACCTTCATCAGTGACTTTTTACTTTATCTTAAGTGTATCTCATATATCTAGAGAAGAGTTCATTTGAAAAAAATAGTTGTGAAACAAATTTGAAAATTTGTTGATAACATGTCCTAAACACAAAAACTCATCTTTTTCATATTTATTCCTAATTTCTATAATGATTTCAACTTGAGTGATGTAATGGAGCGTGTTTTTGGGAATTTGAGAAGGCTCATTGGGTATGGGTGGATGGTTTAGTTTTAGGTTTTAAAAAACCTTCAACAATGCAAGACAATACTCCATTATGTTCTATTTTCAGGTGAAGTTGTTGTCATAAAAAGGTTCATGTTTTAATATTCATTATTTAATCCCTTTAAGGGGTCTAAAATCCATTTTATTAATTATTTATTTGTCTAAACAATTTTTATTATTATAAAAAATAGAAGTCAAAAGATGAAGATAGAAACACTTTAGAATCTCGATGCATGAATTAAATTTCAGGTTCAAAGTGTTTGATGCACCATAAATTATTTTTATAAGGGTTTTATTGGAAATATACCTTGAGAGTTCATAAATATTTTTGGATTTACAAACACCAAATTCTGACATCCCCGCAACAATGATGTCGAGGGACTATTTCTGGATAATTTTTTATTTAAGAGATTAATAGGCCAATATTGGTATCCAATTTATTTAATTTTATTATTTAATTACTTATGTATATAAAATAATATTTTATTAAAATATATATTTTAAAAATATGTTGAAATAATTTAGTCAAATAATTTTTTTTATTGAAGACACTTCCCCAAAACCATTTTTATTCGGGTTGATATTTGGGATATTTAAGCCATTTTCAATATAAGTATCAACATTTTTGTCCACAATATCAATAGAAGAAAAAAAATGGGTTCTTAATTTATTGATATTTTCAGGAATAAAATTATAACAAAAGACATTTTTTTGTCTCCGACCTATAAAACTCACAACCCACAACCTATAATCCCTAATCTATAGATATCTACCACCATGACCAAGATCAACCATATGCTAATGAGTTTAACCACTTTAGTTCACCTCTGATATATCCTCTTCTAGATCCTCTTCACCTCCTATACCCTCCCCCTTCCCAGTATCTAATATAAATTTTACTCCCTTTCCCGTATACCCAAACTCCATTGAAAATTATCAATTCTTCTTTTACGGATTTTCATTTTAACAACATGTTTGATAATCATACCTCCTCAATATATTGAGGATCCTAACACCCTAAAATCCATATCCATTGTTCCTTATAGCTTCATCCAAGATGCCTTGTTGACGAATCCTCTTAAAACCCACTGGATCTTTTGAATAGTTTTATACTAGTTAATATTTTCCCATATTCTTTTCATTTATCCTTATTATTATATATATAATTATATTTTCTTCTATTTTTTCAGATTTATCATCCTTCCTCAGATGGATATTTTATGATTTTTAATTTCTTTATTTTCATTTTGATATTTCTTACATGTTGATGTTGGTATTTTTTAGTAATGTTTTTCAATTTATATTTATTGTGACATAATATTTGTGTAGTGATAACTAATTCCAGTTTAGATGGATATTAAATTCATTTTTAGTTATTCATGTATTTTTATAATTTCATATTGGTGATTAATCATTGTTTATATCTTGTTTTATGTTTTTATAGGAAATTATTTGTCCCTTTAGCACATTCATATAATTTAAAAGTCATTAAATGTCTGTTATCAATAATTAAAAAATTGTTATAGAGATTAACAATTAAGGTAAATAATTTAAAAATATTATTTTTCAAAATATGTACATTTTATGTTTGGAAAACCATTTTTTCATGATTATTGAAATTTAATATATATTTGAAAAAATTAATATCAATTACTTTAGTTAAATAAACCTTTGATGCATTAAAAATTGGTTACTTATATCTTGATCTAGTAAATGGTGGAAGAAGGAAATTTGGATTAATCGTTTTATTTAAATACCAATAAAAAATAATTATTTTATTTTATTTCATTATGCATGTTGGGGAATCAACATTACCGCCTCATTATATTAAAATTTATGTGATATAATCTTCTAAATTTGATGTTAAATTTGTCAATTTCATTGATAATAATCACATTTAAATTTATTAATTATGGATTTTCTATAAACTGATCATGAATTTATATTCCATTAAGTTCCAAATATCATCAATGTATTGAAATTTTAATTTTCCAATTAATATCTTGTTATGAAAATATTATTGTTTTCAATATTATTTTTGTTGTTTTGTTTTTGTGTTTATTGTTTATTTCTACTAATTATGTTATTAAATTTTGAAATATAATTATTACTAGATCAATAAAGGGATTTATAATGAAAATTGTTTAGGGAAATGGTTTAATAGTATTCCATATAGTGTCATTATTTTATGGAATGGACTCCTAATATAATATTTTTTTATTTTTTATTTTTAAAATTTTAAATTATTCTAAATTGAAACCTATATATTTTCCTAATGAGAGCTTAATTTGAGTTTTTTTAAAATATTCCTAGACATAAATTTCCAACAATTAGTTTATTTTGTTACATTGTGTATTTTTCCGTGTTTTTTCACTCCTAGTATAATGATTTTCTGAGTGAATGGTTAAATATATTTAGAACAATGGATGAATTTTTTTTAATTTTTAATTAATTTAATAATTTATTTAGTCATGATTTAAGGTCACATGGATTATAACTTCAAATATGTAAGTATAAAATGAGAGGAGTACATAGTGGTTTACTAATTAGACCATGGCTCCCATTTCACATGGGATTAGTAGGATGTTTCTTAATTTTAGTTAGCTAACAGAATCCAAAATTACCAATTTTATCCTTTTACCCCCTCATTAAAATTTTCATTTATGGTAATTGTGTAAAAAAATCACTATATTAATGTTTTTTATGTCATTTATTCATGGCCCAGTTCTCTTTAAACCTCATATATGATTAGTTGAAATTGGTCTCTAAAATCATAGTTTTTATGAATAATGATTCAAAATGTATTTTGCATTCATTTTTCATTTTCATATTATCATCATTTTAAAACAAATTTTATTAATGTTATTTTTTAACTATTTTCAAAATTTTAGCCTCATATTCATGAAAATTTATCTAAAATTATCTTTAATATGAATGTTTTATATATTATTTTTATGTATAAAAATGGTAAAATAAAATAATAAAATGTAACATATAATTATGTTTTTATATTGATTTCTTAAGATGTACCTTTTATTCTTATTTAAATGATTATACACTTTGTTTTTTTACTACACTTTAAAAAAATATATACTACTCATAACTTGGGACACTCATCATATATGATGAGTAAAATTAATGATAATCAATGTTTGACTATGTTTTTAGAAAATTATATTTTGATGCGAACTTTGTATAAAATAATGGTCTTTTCCAATTTTGTTTCAAAACTATCTTTAACCACTAGTTAATTTTTAAAATAAATTTGTCTAAATTATTGATTTATTCTTTTTTGATTGAAAAACATCATATACCCAGTGGTTTTTAAATTCTTATAAATCTAAAGAGATTTGAAAATAAATTTATAAAAATCAAGTGCTTTCAATATTTGTTGTTTGAAAAAAATTTCTATACCTTTCATTAATTAATATAAATAGTTCATAAAATAAGATGGTTTTAATTGTTTTGTTTTAAAAATAATATATTCCTCTCATCACATATAAAACAATTTGTGTAAAAATATGTGGTGGTTGTCAGTTTTGATAGAAAATGCACTTATATAACTCGTTACTTATGATAATAAGTTTTTAAAAATATGTGTTTTTTGATTTTTTTTTCAATGGTTAGATTATTGAAATATAGACATAATTTGATTACATAGTAGACCAATTGGGAATATAAAATGATGTTACTTTAATGTTTGAGGGGTAATGAATGTGTAAGTTATAATAAGGAATAATTTTACAAGTCATATTCAGCTTCATGGAAGATCTGTTTTAAACTACGGTTGGTTCGACCAATCTATCTGCTGCACACATTGGAAATAATGAATTTTGATAAAATAATATCATCCTAAACCTTTTTCTAAAATTAATTGATGAAAATCCAATGACAACCTATAAGCCTTTTATCTATATCCTATATCATATAATATTATCATTCAAATTTCACCACCATGGAAACATGATCATTGAATTTTATTCCATTCATCAACACTAGAAAAGAATATGTCTTCTTAATATTGAGTTTACAGAATAACTAACTCCGGATATGTGACTTTCGTTCTATATTGGTTTTTTAAATAACATTTGAAGCACTAAATAATGTCTAATGATCCTAGATTACTTCATCATCTCATAGTTATTCATCCTTAACCATTCTGGGTGGTCACATTTATATCAAGGGTGGCCTACCATGGGGCTTGTGGGGAGTTCAGTAATCACTAATTCTACTAAAACCGTTGAAATTATTCCCTTTTCAACATGTAAAAGTACCCATTTTGATATACAATCATTGGAAAAAGTGTAGTATTACCTATTTATCAATAAGGACTCTCTCGACTAAGTGTACTAGTAGAAAGAAGTTGATGCACCATTTTCACCCCACAAATTTGAACTCTAACATAAATCATGAAAATATAAAAAGCAAATAAAGAAGCATAAATATAATGGATGTATATAGAATAGGTAATACTATAAATAAATTTATTCGGCTAAGATAAGTTTTCCTATGTGAATTAGAGAAAAACTGTAGTTTTCATCATGTTCTCTAGATGTAAAAAGAGTTACAGTTAACTGACAAGTTTGTCAGAAAGAAATCATTATAGATTATTACCTCATTGTGATTACCTGATGCAATGTTATATTCATTGGTTCCCTATATGTATCTCATTGATATTTTGTTATATATTTCCCTTTAAATAAATTTAATTTCTTTGGTGGATTTAGATACATGAACACATATGTCTAAATTTACCATAATATAATATAACACTATAACATAAAATTTAATTTTTTGTAGAGAATAATAATAACTAAATATTTAGAATTTGTATAAAATGTGTTGATAAATTAAATTTATTAATAAATAAGTATTCGATTTTAAGTCTTTATATGCTATAAAAACAACATTTTTATCCAAAATGTTTTTAATTTATTTTGATAAAATAATATATTTAAATTATGTCACATTTAGAAAATGTATTTGAAAGAGTGAACTTAATTTTTGGAATTATCTGGTCAACATCTTACTAGAATCAATTCATGATAATTTTATGAAAAGATTGATTTTAAGATGAATAGTAAAAAATACTTATTTTTAATAAAAACTATATTTTAATTTAAAGGATTTAAAAAGTTTTCTTATTTTTTGAAATGAGTTTTAAATTATTATTATTTCATTTATATTATAAATTATACATTTATTTTAATTATAATTTCTTTTATGTTGCATCTTGGTTTGAAACCTTTTTATATTTCGAAAAACTTATTTTTTGAAATTATGCTCTTCCTTTCGTTTTGTGGGTTAATTCTAAAGTTAATCAATAATAATTATATAAATTTATCAATTAAAAATGGATTTTATAATTTTTTTAGGATTTTCAAATTTGGTAAATGTTTCCTTTTTACATTTTATTAACATGAAAAATAACTATAGTAAATTTTTATGACTATTATAAAAGTAAAATGAGTTTATTTTGGTAAAATACAAAGTGATAAGTTTTGAAATTAAAAAAATAAATTGAATTTATTTAATAATATGAGTATATTTCTTCCAAAATCATTGAAACATCGAGAATATGGATTTTTTCTATTTTATTTGGATTCTGATTTTTATAATATTTAAGTAAAAGATAAAGTAAAAAATGTCACTTTATTCCTTTGAATCTCTATAATATTTTGATATAAAGGTAAAAATAATATATTTGGATCCAAATGGTTTTTTTATTATGAATTACATTTATTTCTGGTTAATTTATTTTTAATTTTTATTGATAGAATAATTACATTAAATGTTTTCACATCACTAAAAGAGAGATTGTGGAAGAAGAAACAAAATCTAGTGAATTATTTTAAAAACTACACAAGTAATTAATTTTTGGTGATTTATAGTGTTTTTTGAATATTATAGATAAATATAACATTTTAAAAAAATTAAAATATTTATATTCTAATTACTTTAAGGTCAGTCTGTTTTCAGGGTCAGATTAAATGAATAGTTTCAAAAATTACATTAATGATATTTTTTTATAAGTAATAAATTATTAAATGATTTAAAATTCATAAAAATACCATGTTTGGACTATTTAATGATATATTTTTGATAATATTATCAATGGTCCAATTATGATCCACTTTTTCTTTTATAGTAACTTCCATTACCTCTAATAAGTAAAATACTATGTTATCATGATAATTGCCAAAAAGAGTCAAAGAGTAAAAAATAAGATATATCAATGATAAATAAGTAAGAATTGGTAAAATTTTATTGTATGAGAGGATTTAGAGTCATCATAATATTATATAATAATTATATCAATTTGGAGATTTTTAAACAAAACAATTAATTTATATTAATTGAAAATAGTATGTAACTCCAAGGATTCTCCTCCCCTCAATTATAAAATGTCACATACTCTCATTAATTATTAACAATGATTGTGACTTTTAGATCCGAAAAGACCTACCCAAATATCACCCTAGATTCCGACAGTAAATCGTTGATCTTATGGTCCTTCTAAAATACAATTCTTTCAAATATTAAGGTATAATCCAAAATTTGATTCTCAACACAATGGTATAACTCTTAATAGATAATTTACAATTTTATTTTATTTATTCATCCTATAAATCGATGATACCCACTATAAAATTAAATATTAAATATCATAGATATAATTAATTTTTTTATGATGTTTTGAAAACCATTGTACACCATATTCCCATCCGTTGGAAAACGATAACATCAGTCATTTGTACGTGTGGTCTACCACCTCCACGAAGCGATGTGATTAAATTTTTATTTCAACTTTTAATGGATATTAATAAGGATATATTTAATGAATATATCTGATATACATGATATAATTATTATTCTATATCATTGTATTATTATTTACCCTCTTTTTATTTCATCTCTTGAGAAGTGAAAACAACTTTTATGTGTATGTATGACCTACCATCTCCATTAAAGATGTATTTATTTTTCAAGAACTATCTTTTATGGATGAATCTATATATATATAAAATGAATATATATATATAGAGATTATTTAATTTTTAAAAATTTGGATATTTTGGAACCTTGATGAAGGTATGTGTTCTGAAACTAGCGCACAAAAATTCTCACGAAAAATGAAATAATTAACACCCAAAACAGTGATCTTTTTCCAAAATTATTAATTAACAAGTGTTTGAAATTTCATATTTGGATAAAAAATGATGTTATATGTATTTAAATGAATCTATTATATAACAATAAAAAAATTAAATTCATTAAAGAGGATGTTAGAGTTATTATGTGGAAATTTGAAATCGAGATAATGGATTTAGGTTATAATCTCATTGTTTATCAGGATTGTTTATGATATGTTCCAAACAATGAAATTTTATGATATAAATATCATGAAACACATAAATTTTATTATACTATGGTTATTTAAATATATTATATATTTTCAGTTCATTTATATTTATTTTTTTACTCAAGATATCAGAAATATATTTTTAAGGAAATCTAAATTTATTTCTCCCGATGGTTGAAAATCTCTTTCTTACTTTTCCATGTTTTTTAATTTTTTTACTATAATAATTTGATTTTCTAAAATCATATTTATGCATGTTTTAGTTTTTAAAAATATGTTTATGATGAATCTTCTTTTCATTTTCTGTATGTGGTACTTTTGACTCTTTTTCGAATACCTCAAATGTATATTTTTTAAACATACAAAGCATGAGTGAGATTTACCACAATCATAATCAATTGATGCATTGAAAAAATATTTAAAAGTCAAAAATTTTATTTTTGATGACAATTATTCCTTTAATATTATAGATTTTTATAAATTTTCTATTTTTGATTTCAAAGTAAAAGGAGTGTTTCTTCCATAAATGTGAAAATTATATTTTAAAGGCATTTTTCATCTATGAAAAATTATTTGATGGTAATTGTTCTTTACTAGGGTTACGATCCATTGTAACCATCAATGTAACACCCCGAGATTTTATGAAAAATATTCTTTTTAATTACATTAATGTCTTGTGTTGTATGCTACACCAAAAGGAGCTTGCACAACACACATACTTTACTTGCCTTGCATTACACGCAATCGCGACCTTCCTCGATGGCGTGTGTAGTACGTAATAACGAGTTTCACTAAACAACAATATGCTATTAAAATATTATTAAAAATAGGCGTTTTGAATAGTAATAACCACTTTTTGAAATTTTATAAATTTTATTTTTCAAAATGGACTTCATTTTTGGATTCGGAATACCGAAATTAGCCTTGGGTGAAATTTTGGTATTTTTCGGAAAACATTCAATTTTTGATGAATAGTGAAACCACTAAGTGGTAGGTTAAAAACTGAATTTTGCATAAAACATAATTTTACCGCTTCTGTGAATGGAATTTCTAAAATCTGAGAGACACAGTTAATATCAAGGACTAAAATGTGGTTCAATGAGATGAAAATAATTTTTGGTGAATAGTTACTTTTTACTTTTTTTTACCACGGTTAAAAGTAAATAGGGTAATTAAGGGTAAATATGATATTATTATTACCCTAACACATGTCCTAATTCTATTGGATAAGTGTAATTCGACCAAAAACTAACTTAGGAATAAAATATGACCATTTAGGCCCACTAGGATTAGATTAGGACATTTATTATTAATTTATTTAAAGAAGGGTTAAAAGAGTTAAAATCAAAGTGTATTTACTAAACCATTTTTAATATGGGGTTATACATATGATAAATTCGAATATAAATATTAATTAGAAAGATAAAAAGCATTCCTACATAATGGTATTTTATTTTTAATTTTTAGACATTAAATAATTTAATTTATTTATGACACAACGGTGATGCAGTAATTATCTTATTAATGAAATATTGACATAATTGATGTTATAAATAACCAAATAAATATAATTTGAGACCTTTTATGAATTATACTAATTTTCTAAGTTAATATGACATGTTATTATTGATTTAACTAACTTGGTTCGAACTTATCATTCTGTTATGAATTTCATAAAAATCATGTACCAAATAGTGTCAAAATTGACATAAATTAGTTTTTAAAACAAATATTATATTATTAATTGTTATTTTATTCCTAAAAATCTACTGTTCGGCCAAATTACTTAGATAAGGATATATATATTAATATAAAACAATTTGGGGTTCTTTTGGCATGTTATAGGAAGTGTATTAACCATATAGTGTAAGAAAACAAAAAGTCACGGTAAAAGTAAAATTATTTAACTTAGAGTTAAATATAATTGATAAGGATAAAATAATAATCTAAAATTGTCTAAATCCTATTGGTTGATAGGATTTCTACCCATCCCCACTTTACCTTAGAAATAAGACCCTTTGTAACCATTATAAACCGATGTTGACTTTAATATAAAATAATATTTCGAGATATTCCTAAGGTGCCCCTCTCCTCCCTTATAAAAGGGCACCTCCTCCCCCTCCACCTCACACCAATTTTAGCACTCAAGCTCGGCCAAACCCTGCAAAAATTCCTTCTCCACTTTCCTAGAATAATCCTATAGGTCCTGGTCTTCTTCAAAGACCAATCCTAGTTCCCTAAGTGGAGGATTCAAAGAGGCGTTTCAAAGAAGAGGTAATATCCATTACCGATCTTTTCAATTTTTTTCTTCGTCAACTTCTTCTTCTTTAGTTGTTTCATGATAAAGTAATAACATCAGTATTACTTACATACTGATATGTTATTATAAATATTAAACAACCCTAATTCACCTTCTATCCATCCTACGGAAAAATGAAATCACCGCGCGTGCGTACGTACAGAATACCGTCTCCACGCCGTGGTGTAATTTATTTTCCAACATCACCTTACAAGGATGGGTATAATTGTGTAATGAGTAACTATATATATGATTATTATAAAGTGATATTGATACTGAAATAGTATAAATATACTTAAATACAATTCCACGATCATCGGAACAATATCATCCCTCGTGCGTACGTACGGAATACCGTCTCCACGATGTGATGCGACTCGTTCTACATGATCATCATTACATAGTAATTATATAAATGAATTGAATGAATAAATATGATATATGTTACACTAATACCATTCTTGATATAAGGTATCAATAACCATAAAAGAAGAATAAGAATTTATTCGGCAAAACACGCATAAGAACAAAAGGCAATAAAGACCCGAGTAACAAGTAACAATGAAATATTACTAATAAGAAGCTAAGAATATGACCATATATGATATCATATCAATATGTATGATTCTGGAATAAGTCAATAACATTATTTAAACCGTTATACAGGAGCTTCGGACATGTACAAAGCAAATCGGACCTAAGGTAAGGGAAATATCACAATCTCATTTTTATTCGAGATTGTTTATACTTTGAAATTTACTGGGGTGTATTTTATCATCCACATCCATGTTTCCTCAATATGTAATATTATTTTCATCCACCTACAATTGTTTAAATCCAATTTTACCCTTCGGTGAGTTTTTAGTAAAGGATATGAAAGTAATCTTTTGTCGTTTTTCATACGAGGTACTTTTTGACTTTTCCGACAAAAGTACGAAGAATGTTTTTTTAACTTATACGGAAAGAATGGATTTTTAAAACATTATTTCCAAGAATCTTCCTTTATAAGTTCTCACGTTTATTTTTAATAAACATCTTTTAGTTTATAATTGTATGACATGTTAAGAAAAGAAAAGTGTTTTTGAAGTAGAAAAGATATTTTCCTCAAGAATGGAGTTCTAATGATTTATCAAAATTATTTTCCATCTAAGATAATATAGGGTTCTGTTTTTATTCCTATTATTACATTGATTTGATTATGTTGTGAGGGAATTATTTTTATTAAGTCATTTACCTTATATGATTTGTTTTATGATGTCATGATGTTTCAAGAATCCCATTTTTGTTACATGTGTTATACGATGATGTATGATTTATGATTATGTGGCACACATAAGAAAGGATTCACTATAAGATGGGTGGGACCTATATCTCCCTCCAATTCATTGGGTAAAGATTTTATATCTCATGAGATATACATGGCTGGAATGGTAGGTTATACCGGTTCAGTGAAACAGGACTGAAACGAGGGTGACTCGGTTCAGAAAGGGACTTTGTCCACTAAGATAGTCTTGACAATGAGTATTGACTAATAAGAAATGATTCTCTATGATTATGTGTGTATGCCAAAAAGGTTCATGTTTTATGTTATGATTACTGTGATTACATTTCACTGCCATGATTTACCCCATGTTATGAAATTATGATCTCTTTTGTAGGTTAAGATTTCCAAAAGTTATGTGCTTGTGTATAGGATGTGATTGATATTTCTTTTGTTTACCCTTACTGAGCATTGGAGCTCACCCTTTTATGTTTTATTCTCCCCAGGATATAAAGAAAGGGTTTAGGTAAAAAAAGGAAGATCATTATGGCAGATGTTGAAGATCTTTCACCACGATTAGAAGATTATATTCCGAGTTTCTAAAGACACTAAACTATTACGATCATTGTGTGTGTGTTTTTGTTATGTACTAAGTATTACGCAAAAGTAATGTAATGTCAATGTACGTTAAGCTTCGGGTCTCTACAATTGGTATCAAATGGAAGGTTTAGTCAACCTTTGGAAACTAGGGTGCGAAAGCGTTAGTGAGATCCCTAGAGATATTTCTATGGTATGTCTAGGGATGTCCCTAAGGATAAGTATACGTATAAGATACAGTCCTAGAACTATGGTAACGATCATAGAATTTAACCTAAGAAGTTAGATATTGCCCTTTATTACGTTGTTTTCCCTAGCATGATTTTTGCCTCTCACACTATTCTTTTTGGGTTTTAGATGATGGCTGGAACCTGAAGGAACCATGATGATCAATGCAATGGACAATGCAATGATTGTCCTCCTGAACAAACTATTGTTATGGGAGATGGAGTGCAAAATCATATTGCTATACTTACACAAGCTATGAATCATTCTGGACTTCCAAATGAGCAGAGAAGGGAACAATATTCTATTGAGTCCTTCATGAGGCAACGTGCACCTTCTTTCAGTGGGACTTCCGATCCAGTTGTTGCTGAAAAATGGATCAGTACCACTAAAAAGATATTTTCAGTTCTTCAATGTTCTGAACATGATAAAGTCATCTTAGCAGTATATCGTTTGGAAGGTGAAGCTGATCAATGGTGGAATCTTATCAAGAATACGAGTCCAAGAGATGAAATTAAGTCCATGGAATGGGACGAGTTCAAGAACTTGTTTTTCAGTAAGTACTTCCCTCGTATTCTTCGAACAAAGATGGAAAAGGAGCTTCTTGAACTAAAGCAAAAGGATGATGAATCTGTTGGTATATACGAAGCGAATTTTACAAGACTTTTAAGGTATGCATCTTCCATTATCATCCAACCAGAAAGTAAAGTTGATCGATTTTTCAGTGACTTAAAACCAAGTCTTCGAAGGGAATTAGCTATAAGAGACTTCAGTAGCTATGAAGAAATTGTGCGTTGTGCTATCAAGGTAGAAATGAAAGTTGGTGTTACATATCCATCTCATGGTTTTGACAAGAAACGAAAGATGGAGTTCAAGGAGAAATCTCAGAATAATGGTGAAAAGAAGATGAATGTTTCCTTATGCTCAATGTGTGGAAAAAAGCATGGTGGAATGATTAAGTGTTTATGTAATGGGATTCCAAAATAATGATGTATATAGTATCGTGTAATATTGGAATATTTATGTTTTGGATTTCAATAATTTTATGGTACTAGTAACCATGGAAAGTGATTGAGATATTTTTGGAAAAAGAATGATATGCGCATAATGAAGGGAAAACGAGAAAATGAAATATTTGACAGTATTCATGAGCTCATGATTGATATAAGGACTAAGTGATATCATGGTTTGAGTATATTGAATTTTGAGGATTTTGGTATGTGGAAAGTGTTAACTTTTAACTACATTCATGTTTTCACTAAGTCTCAATGGGTATTCAAGAGAATACATGATTAATGACTTTGAATGTTTGGAATGTGACCAACAAAACATATCTTATGATATATGTGGATCAACGATGGTATTAAATCTCTGGTAATCGTTTTCACTATGTTATGAGAGTGGACTGCAGTATTTTGGATAAGCCTAAATATTGGAATGGATTATGTTAGACATAAGTTAGTATTGTTTAAGGATAGAAGTTTTTTTGATATTATTGATGGGATGTTATAGTTTTAGAAAAAGGACAACCTGCAGGACGGGCAACAGCCCATCGCGTCAGACAAGGCTGTGGGAATCGAACCCACAACCAAAGTGCGACTGGCCTTTATCGCCTACCACTGACCTACAGGAAGTCCCTGGTTAGTAGAAACTAGTTTTATTTTATTAAGCGGTATGATATATGAAGTATAAGTTCATTTTTGGAACCATATACGATTAACCATAAGATGGACTTATAACTTTTGCTAACCTTTTGTTTGAAAGAGATGGAATGACCCGTCATTCTATCACATGATCTGCTAACACTTCACGAATAACAAATTCAACTTCATTTATTTAATAGATGAAGTGGAAATTGTTTAAGGCACGAACAATAGTGAGATTGTACCAAAATAAAGTAAGTATTTATTCTAATTCAAATTCTTCAACTTTAGGGAAACGTTCTTGAAAACCAAAAATGTTGTCCTAGTGCTCTTATATCTGATTAATCAGATGGTACCTTTGATGGTCACAAATTTATGGATTTGTGATTGTTGGATTTTCAATAGCCATGTTCTCTACCACTCTCCATCAGAACATGATGCTTAGATTTTTCTTCCATATCCATATTTTCACCTATGTGGAAACCCAATGATTAGTTTATTTGGGTAACCGTTAAGTTTCATAATTTTGTTTTTAAATATTGGTTTTGGTAATTCTTTTTTACGATGTGGGTTTCTATTAAAGAAACATTCGAATAGTAAACCATTTATAACCCTGACGAATTTCGAGGGCGAAATTCATTTTAAGGGGGGTAGAATGTAACACCCCGAGATTTTATGAAAAATATTCTTTTTAATTTCATTAATGTCTTGTGTTTTATGCTACAGCAAAAGGAGCTTGCACAAAACGCATCCTTGACTTGCCTTTCATTACACGCAATCACGACCTTCCTCGATAGCGTGTGTAGTACGCAATAACGAGTTTCACTACACAACAATATTCTATTAAAATATTATTAAAACTAGCCGTTATGAATAGTAATAACCACTTTTTGAAATTTTATAAATTTTATTTTTAAAAATGGACTTCATTTTTGGATTAGGAATACCTAAATTAGCCTAGCGTGAAATTTTGGTATTTTTCTGAAAACTTTCAATTTTTGATGAATAGTGAAACCACCAAGTGGTAGGTTAAAAACTGAATTTTGCATAAAACTTAATTTTACCGCTTATGTGAATGGAATTTCGAAAATCCGAGAGACACGGTTAATATCAAGGACTAAAATGTGGTTCAATGAGATGAAAATAATTTTTGGTGAATAGTTACTTTTTAATTTTTTTTACCACGGTTAAAAGTAAATAGGGTAATTAAGGGTAAAGATGATATTATTATTACCCTAACATATGTCCTAATTCTATTGGATAAGTGAAATTAGACCAAAAACAAACTTAGGAATAAAATATGACCATTTAGGACCACTTGGATTAGATTAGGACATTTATTATTAATTTATTTAAAGAAGGGTTAAAAGAGTTAAAATCAAAGTTTATTTACTAAAACATTTTTAATATGGGGTTATACATAATATAAATTCGACTATAAATATTCATTAGATAGATAAAACGATTTCCTACATAATGGTATTTTATTTGTAATTTTTAGACATTAAATAATTTAATTTATTTATGACACAACGATGATGCAGTAATTATCTTATTAATGAAATATTGACATAATTGATGTTATAAATACCCAAATATATATAATTTCAGACTTTTTATGAATTATACTAATTTTCTATGTTAATATGGAATGTTATTATTGATTTAAGTAACTTGGTTTGAACTTATAATTCTGTTATGAATTTCATAAAAATCATGTACCAAATAGTGTCAAAATTGACATAAATTAGTTTTTAAAAAAATATTATATTATTAATTGTTATTTTATTCCTAAAAACCTACGGTTCGGCCAAATGACTTATATAAGGATATATATATTAATAATAAACAACTTGGGGTTCGTTTGGCATGTTATAGTAAGTGTATTAACCATATAGTGTAAGAAAAAAAAAGTCACGGTAAAAGTTAAATTATTTAACTTAGAGTTAAATCTAATTGATAAGGTTAAAATAATAACCTAAACTTGTCTAAATCCTATTGGTTGATAGGATTTAGACCCATACCCACTTTAACTTCGAAATAAGACCCTTTGGAACCATTATAAACCGATTCTGACTTTAATATAAAATAATATTTTGAGATATTCCTAAGGTGCCTCTCTCCTCCCTTATAAAAGGGCACCTCCTCCCCCTCCTCCTCACACCAATTTGAGCACTCAAGCTCTACCAACCCCTGCCAAAATACCTTCTACACTTCCCTAGAATAATCCTAGAGGTCCTGGTCTTCTTCAAAGACCAATCTTAGTTCCCTAAGTGGAGGATTCAAAGAGGCGTTTCAAAGAAGAGGTAATATCCATTACCGATCTTTTCAATTTATTTCTTCTTAAACTTCTTCTTATTTAGTTGTTTCATGATAAAGTAATAACATCAGTATTACTTAAATACTGATATGTTATTATAAATATTAAACAACCCTAATTCACCTTCTATCCATCCTACGGAAAAATGAAATCACCGCGCGTGCGTACGTACGGACTACCATCTCCACGCTGTGGTGTAATTTATTTTCCACCAGCACCTTACAAGGATGGGTATAATGGTGTAATGAGTAACTATATATATGATTATTATAATGTGATATTGATACTGAAATAGTATAAATACACTTAAATACAATTCCACGATCATGGGAACAATATCATCGCTCGTGCGTACATACAGAATACCGTCTCCACGATGTGATGCGACTCGTTCTACATGATCATCATTACATAGTAATTATATAAATGAATTGAATGAATAAATCTGATATATGTTACACTAATACCATTCTGGATATAAGGTATCTATAACCTAAAGAAGAATAAGAATTTATTCGGCAAAACACGCATAAGAACAAAAGGCAATAAAGACCCGAGTAACAAGTAACAATGAAATATTACTAATAAGAAGCTAAGAATATGACCATATATGATATCATATCAATATGTATGAATCTGGAATAAGTCAATAACATTATTTAAACCCTTATACAGGATCTTCGGACACGTACAAAGAAAATCGGACCTAGGTAAGGGAAATATCACAATCTCATTTTTATTCGAGATTGTTTATACTTTGAAATTTACTAGGGTGTATTTTATCATCCACATCCATGTTTCCTCAATATGTAATATTATTTTCATCGACCTACAATTGTTTAAATCCAATTTTACCCTTCGGTGAGTTTTTAGTAAAGGATATGAAAGTAATCTTTTGTCGTTTTTTGTACGAGGTACTTTTTGACTTTTCCGACAAAAGTACGAAGAATGTTTTTTTAACTTATACGGAAATAATGGATTTTTAAAACATTATTTCCAAGAATATTCCTTTATAAGTTTTCAAGTTTATTTTTAATCAACTTCTTTTAGTTTATAATTGTATGACATGCTACGAAAAGAAAAGTGTTTTTGAAGTAGAAAGGATATTTTCCCCAAGAATGGAGTTCAAATGTTTTATCAAAATTATTTTCCATCTAAGATAGTATAGGGTTCTGTTTTTATCCCTATTATTACATTGATTTGATTATGTTTTGAGGGAATTATTTTTATGAAGTCATTTACCTTATATGATTTGTTTTATGATGTCATGATGTTTCAAGAATCCTATTTTTGTTACATGTGTTATACGATGATGTATGATTTATGATTATGTGGCACACATAAGAAAGGATTCATTATAAGATGGGTGGGACCTATATCTCCCTCCAATGCATTGGGTAAAGATTTTATATCTCATGAGATAGACATGGCTGGAATGGTAGGTTATACTGGTTCAGTGAAACAAGATTGAAACGAGGGTGACTCGGTTCAGAAAGGGACTTTGTCCACTAAGATAGTCTTTACAATGAGTCTTGACTAATAATAAATGATTCTCTATGGTTATGTGTGTATTCAAAAAAGTTTCATGTTTTATGTTATGATTACTGTGATTACATTTCAATGCCATGATTTACCGCATGTTATGAAATTCTGATCTCTTTTGCAGGTTAAGATTTCCAAAAGTTATGTGCTTGTGTATACGATGTGATTAATATTTCTTTTGTTTACCCTTACTGAGCATTTGAGCTCACCATTTTATTTTTTCTTTTCTACAGGATATAAAGAAAGGGTTTAGGTAAAAAAAGGAAGATCTTTATGGGAGATGTTGAAGATCTTTCACCACGATTAGAAGATTATATTCCGAGTTTCCAAAGACACTAAACTATTACGATCCTTGTGTGTGTGTTTTTGTTATATAATAAGTATTCCGCAAAAGTAATGTAATGTACAAGTACGTTAAGCTTCGGGTCTCTACAATCAACATTAATTATTTAGATGAATCATGATTATGATTATTTAAGGATGATTATAAGAAACCCATTTCTCTCCCATGGGATAATACAGTTATGATGCAACCTTTATGAAACCCATTTATTTTTGATATGTAATTCTATGATGAAATTATTAAATTTTTATGAAATACTATTCCTTTACATGGTTTATGATATGAAGATTTTGTTTTATATCGTGACATACATTTGTGTGATTTTCATTATGTGATGGGGGGTAAGGAAATTATATAGCACACTACTAAATTTGGAAAAAAGGATATCTCATGAGATAATAAAGACATGAATGGGGAGTGAACCTAGTTCAATAGGGTAATATTTATACTATAATATTATTAGTATTAAACCATTAATAAAGATATGATATATTAGAGAGTGAACCAAACCCACTAATATAATCTTGTTAGTGATCTTTAACTAAATAAATAATTTTCTATTCTTATGTATATGTGAAAAACTTATGTATCATGCTTATGTTATTCTCTCACTACTCATATTCTATGATTCCTTTATTATTCATATCTTATGAAATGTAATGTTCTAAATAAGGAATCCTGATTTTGTTATATGATATGAAAGGTATGGTTTTTAAATGTCAACATCATGTCCTCATACACTTATTCTCATGTTATACAGAAGGGATAATTGATATCTGCAATGTTTACCTTTATTAAGAATCTAAGACCATGTTCTCTTTTGTTTCATTTCCATAGGATATTTAGAAAATTTTCATGAATTACATGTATAACAAGGGTTTTAGTTATAAGAAAACAATGTAAGAGATAATATAGACCACTTATGTAATAGTTTTTTATGTGTCCAATTTTCTAAATTCACTAAACCTTTATCGTTTGGGAATGTATCATAATATTTTGTGATGAATATTCATCTATTAAGAGCTAATATCTATGTATAAAGAGTATGTGTTTCTATAGTTTTCATTTGAGGAAGTTTTATTTACATTTTTAAAAATGGATGAAAAATATTTATTGAGAACCCTTACTAAAATCTGGGGTGATGGATAATGTCCTTTGTTTTGGTAAATTAATGAGTGTGGTTTTCCTAGAAAAACACCCCTGTTTGGATTATATAAGTGGATGTTGTTTTGGAACTAATTCATTAAGGGGTAATAAATCCATAAATTGTTAGTCAAATATATCATGTACATCATTCTTGTGCACGATGTGTGTGACCTCACAATGAACCTAGGTTTACTCACTTGGGGCATATAATTTGGTCAATTCACATTTTATTTATGAACAATTATGAAGTATTTTAATTTATTATGATCATTTATTTACTAGGATAAACCCACGTTTCCAAATATTAAAAATAAGGTGGAAAGGTTCAAACAACTTATGAACGATTCTTCATGATCGGTCACTCTGATGAAAGATAATTTATTTTCATTCTAACTATTTTGGATTTTCTAAGTAAACAAAGTTAGAACAATGACGTCGAGGTTGTGAATTAAATTCTCAAATATTACTTTATCTTATCTAATATTAGTCATATTAATCCTTCTAAATTATAAAAAATATATAGAAATGTTAATTTATATCCTCAATGATTATATGTTGAATTACTAGTAAAAACATAGAATTATATGTTTTATATATCTTAAGTGTATGATTATTCTATAATTGATGTTTTTTTGGAATTTTCTTCAATTTTTTTTAAATTTTCCATCTAGTTGAATTCAATATTAATTTGGGAATAGATTGACCTTATTTAAAAAAATCCCACATCAATTACTGAGATAGAGAATCCACATTTTATACTTTGATCCAAACTGTGATATTATATCAGTGTGACAATAAATATTAAGATACAATGTAAATTATTTGAGAGTGTTTCCTAGCCTTACACTAAATTTTGAAGTTGTTTTTTCAATATAATTCATACTTGGAATAGTAAAAATTTTAATGAATCTCTATTGAATAGTCTTATTTGAGATTTATGAATTATTGAAGCAAGTGAAGGAGAATTTTGACCAGATATTCATTAATCCAAGTGAATCACCACGGGGTTTATTAGTTCTTTTTGTTAAAAAAATTAGGGATTTATGACACTCGATATTGATTATTTGGAACTGGAGAATATTAAAATCAAGAACAAGTATCCTCTACCCCATGTTGTTGACCTATTGGAATAATCATGAGGAGATAAACATTTTTTCAAGATTTATCATCAATTTGGATAAAATTATTTAAAGGTCAAAAATTAAAACATACTCAACACATTCTTCCATATGAGGTATGGACACTGATAATTTATAATATCTTTATTTGATCCAACAAATTCAACATTAATATTAATCAATTTAATCAAGAGAGTCCTTATAAATTAGCTTGATCAGTTTTTGGCTATCACTAGAAATGAAATTCTTATACATTCTATGATTATGGAAGAGAATTAAAGTAACATGGGGATTTTTCTGATGACCCTATGAAAGTATAATTTTTATAAAAAAAATTATCATGTAAGAATATTTTCTTGAGAATGTTTAATTTTTGGGTTATATAATATCAAGAGGTTTTATATAAGGGGATCCGTGAAAAAATATATATAATATTGTCCCTAAATAAACTTTAATTCTAAGATTTTTAGTTTTATTTGTTTGGATAGATGTTATATACACTTTGTGGAACATCTCCCTTTTATTTTTAATCTACTCAATAAGTTAACTCAGAAGGGAGAGAGTTTCATTTGGATAGATTAATGTGAGAAACATTTTAAGGAACATGAGATAATTTTAGTTATTGTATCTATTATTACACTAATATACATAGGATAATGATTTGTGATCTATTGTGATGAATCAAAAAAAATGATTGAGATCTATCCTTATAAAAAATTATATGTGCATTACTTCTGCCTCATGATTATTGATTGTTCGTGAGAAAATTATCCAACTCATGTTATTGAGTTAACTGTTGTAATATTTTCAATAAATATATTGATGTATTATGCAAACAAATAATGGTGTGATATATATAAGGATCATAAAAGGTTCATGTATAAATTCAATTCAAAAGAGTTGAATATGTTCCAAAAAAGATAGTTGGATTTGAATAATTATTATGATTGATAAATAATTTACAACCTTGGCATAGTGAAAAAAGATAAAAATTCTTTGAGTTGAAAGGGTCATTCTATATTTTCTATGATGAAGATAAAAAAAGATCCAATATTTCTAGATTAACAATGGATGTATATGTAAATATTTTTGGAAGGGTAAAAATACTATCTTACATAAATTATTGTTCAACCATATTTCCTTGAGAAAATTAAAGAGGAATATAAGGAAGATACAGTGTTATAAAATAAGATAATAACTATTCCTAAGTTAAACCATTATTTTAATGGAGTGATATGATTTTGTAATCTTGTATGTGTTCCGTACATACCATATTCTAAGAAGGATCTATTATATGATGCTCATAGTTAATCACTCTCAATTATTCTATGAAGTATTAAGATATATGCCGATATGAAATAGTATTTCTGGTTTGATAAAATGAAGAGATATATTTCAAAGTATTTATCTCAATTCATGGTATGTTGGAAAATTAAGTCTAAGAGAAAAAATTATAAGGAGATGTTTCAATCATTACCCATACTATAATGAGAATAATAAAACCACAACATCGATTTTGTTGTTGGACTCCTAAAAACATCTAATTTCCATAGCAGTATTTGGAATATAATAGTACTTATTAAAAATTCATAACACTTTATTTCTATATAGAATATTTTTTTCTTGATTATTATGATAAATTATATTTCAAGGATGTGGTAATGTTTATTGGATGACTAATTTATATTGTATCAGATTAGGATCTGTTATTAACCTCAAATATCTGTTTAAGTCTATAGAATGCTCTAAAATCATTGTTGTGTTTTAGTATTTCTTATCATCCAGAGGAGACTCTTATTTATCAATGTATAGATTTTTAATATTTTAGGGTATACATCCAAAGTCAGGCGCTTGATCGATGTGTAATTATGAGGCTTTGAAGTCCTCATTGTGATGATATTTGAAATATTTAAGATATTTTATCACGCATGAATGGTTTTTTCTAAAATGTGGAATTAATAATGTTGAATGTCCTAGATTGGAAATTTGATACCATGGTTGTGTTTAAAACCCATGGTTTACCCTAGGTATGACAAAAATAATGCGAGCATCGGGCTCGCGGTTTGAGGTGAGCATTTGAGGGGTGATAAAATGATGTTTATTATTTTAAAAAATTTAATTTAATAAATATATCTACCATTTGAACTCCTGTTTATGGGGGGGGGTAGATCCCCTGATGATGGGAAGACCAAGGAGGAACTGAGGCATGGTGGTGCCGCCGAACCTTGTTTTTTGGCACTGACCATTACCTGATCGAGGTTCAGTATCTTTTAGGCATAGTATTGGAGAAAATGGTATGGAGTCTCTCCATGAGGTAGTAGTATTTATGATATTTATATCCTGATCCCCACATATGTGTTTATATGTATTTAGAGACCGTAGATTATTGATTGGGACCCCATGAGGGTAGATCTGTGTTGAATTTGGAGAAATAAGAAGTTTTGGGTGCCTTTATTGGGATTACTATAAGGAATTACTAATCACATATGGTGTAATGATGAATAATATGGCATGTTTGATTCCCATTTTGGGAATAAGATAATTTGTTACTACACACAACGTAATGGGGACATACGCTCTATAGTGAGGCCAGTTTATGTGGCCAAGGATATGGCCAAACTATATGTTTTAAGGGAAATGGTTACATGTCAGCACATATTCAAGGGACATGGGAATGGGTTGAGTTATATGGGAATGACTGAGGACACAACCTTTGGCTTGGACAAGAAGAATATGCTATGTACCAAGGGTAAATGCTTTGTGGGGAGACATGTCTAGCCACGCCATGTGTGATTGAGGACCCATAGAGAGCTTTATAATAGAGGACATATCTTCTGACAGGGGGTAAAAACTGTATATTCTATTTCATACAAACCAATTTACAAGAGTAGAAATGATCATGGTCCAGTTATTAGAAAATGACCTACAGTGTAGGTAAACGTCGTGTAATTCTTTTAGAGACATGTCAATCAAGAATTTATATCTTTTGGACATTGATAGAGGACCACGAATAACCTATCATGAGTAGTTTTTCATATATGTCATGATATTGGCCATGTTTTTTTAATTAGATATGTTATGTGAGGTGATTTTTAGGTTAGTTTTTAGAGACGAATAGAATACTATCATTTGAGTGAGTTGCCATGGTTTTTTCTTATAAGGGTTTGGTGGAATCACTTAATCACCGTAGGATCACACCCCCTCTATAAATTCATTGAATTTTTATAGTGTGGGTGTTTTCCCTTATTCTAGAGTGAATTAGTTTCAGTCCACATCCATGATGTCTTATTTTAGAATATTTTATAGAGATTCAAACTACAGACAGTCTAGCAGGTCAGAGTATGAATCTCCCCAAGTGTCATAGACCAATCCTCAATTACCACATGCTTCTTATTCTATGTTTTTAGAGTTGGAATAACCATTATTTTAATGGGAGTCGATCCCCTATCTAGAAGGATAAATCCAGTAGGGTATGGAGTACTCTTAGTGATCCCGAGGCATTGAACCACTATATTTATATCAATATCTTTAGTGTCATACCATGTCTTATCTTTAAGTTGTGTTTATGAAATCAGAATAACAACATTACACATGAATCGATCCCAACCATAGTGATTTGTTCCATTTCTTTGTTGTGGTGATCTACCATTTATGTGAATAGTGTTTCTAGTTGGGTACAAAGTCCTCATAGTGAGCCCTAGGAATTTGATCCCAAAATCTGTATCAATATCTGATCATTTCTACGAGGAATTCTCCTGATCATGTGTGTATCTCAGATGATTCCACTCAGTTTCCATCATGACATTATTCATGTCAATATGTGAAGAGAATGTTCTGTCAGACATAATACACCATGGATTATGGGTTTGTGTGATTTGTATAGAAATACCTACTGATTTGTTTCTCTCAAATGTGCTCTATCATGGATTTCAAGACTCATGGAGTGAGATATCACAAAAAATAAATGTGTTTTAGCCTCATGTTTTATTTTGGGGATGGATTCATTGATTGGACCATGATACATGGATTTATTTATAAGTTTTTCTAAGAAATTAGAGGATATTTTTCAATATGTTTCATTTTGTTTCATATACCAGATTTTGATGAGATGATTAGTCATTTATATTAGAGGATAGGTTAAGATGTAATTTCTTTTTCCATCTCTCTTGGGGTTTTCACCATTGTGTTTGGGTCAAGTAGAAAATTACATTTCAGTTTATCCCATTTATTTTTGGGTTTTAGGGTTCCTACTTGGTATTTTTATACTCACCCATGTATGAGATCATCCAACACATGTCATGTATAGTGAAGAAGACATTTATCTTAATGTTATCCATGGATAATTGGGATTAGGTAGAGAATATATTTTAGAAAGAATGATTGATGGGTGTATCATCCATGGTTTTCATAGAAGTACCTCCTTTTGATCTAGTTGAAATATTATTCAGTTGTTGGTGGGCTCTCATTTTTTCCCTTTTATGACTTCCAATACTGTCGTACTTTATTTCTGGGATGGAAATGTATGCATGAATTTATATATTAATATTTTTATTATCTCTTCACTATTTAGTGCAGATGGATGTTTGTGCAAGAGTAGAGGTATTATGTGAAGAACATAAGAAGGATACCCTCTCAAACTGTTACCCAAACCAAATTTCGACATACCCAATGGGAATTCCCATTCCCCATGTGCTAGATACTAGACCTCATTCATCAAAAAACACTAGAGGGAACAATTATTCCAAAACTGAAGCAGAAAAATTACAGATATATATATAAATCTATATAATAGAAAAAAGTAGTCGAAGAGATATATATATTCTATAATTGAAATAAGGAAGTAAAAAAATACAACTAAATCATTAAAAATATCCTAATGTATAGGTTCAATAATCAAAGGAAAAAAAGTAATCTAATTAATCCTTCTAATATTGTAGGCAATATCCCACATCTCCGGACTAGCCACCCAGACTCAGTTGATAGAAAACCTTTCCACCTCACTACGATGCCTTGTATTTCCGGACATCAGATAAAATACAAATGTCTATGTGCACCGAAGGGTTACACAACCCGAGACCTAACTGGTTCAATAATATCCCACCCCGGTGATCCATAACAAGTATTTGTATAATAATCCTAATATGATCAATTTTAGTGAATACATGTCATGATAAATAGATTATAGTATTTATATCAAAATCATGAAAAAAATTTATTTTTCCTATTTTAATATTTATAAATAAAGAAAGGTAATGTTGTTCCAAATCAATTCATATGAAGATATAAAATAATATATATCAAATATGTCCAAATCCTATATCACATATCATATCAAATCCATGGTAGTACAACAAAAATATTAAAATCCAAAAGCATAGGTACCATCTTGCCTAGGATCAATCAATTCAAGGAAAACTAAGACACTCATAACCCCAACATATAAAATGGAATACACATCAATCCCCCTGATATATTCATCTAATATAGTCAAGAGAGGAACACCCTATAAAGAGAAAAACCTAACAAGTCTATCAGGTCCCTAAAACAACAGAACTAGGGAGAATGAGAAAACCCCATGAGTAAACCCCTTGAATGTTTTAACATACGATTCTTATCACTACACCACCCACCTAAGTACCCATGTCTTACCATGTCATGAATTTTCCATATAAATTCACATAGACCATGATTTGAAAACAATTTCAGAAATACATTTCACAACGATTTGAAAATACCTTTTCTTTTATAAGACATGGGAACCCAATTTTTATCAATAACCCATTTCCACACATAAGAATCCATCTAAGTGGTAATATTTAATTTATAAAAAATTTTATAAAAACATTGGGTAATGAAAATCATCCAATATAAGAAATAGATCGAACCACTAACCAAAAAAACGGTTCATACATACCTATAACGTTATACGAAAAATATGAAGAGAACAACTATTAAAAATAAGGCCCTCAAGAAACCTACATACCGAACCACACCCAACATAAGGGTTATAATTCTATGAAATATCACACAACAGATCCAGAGAGACACAACCAATAACCATGATGTTCCAGCACTGAATGAATCAACCCAAAGGTGCATAGTTTACCAAAATACCTAGGGAATATCTCTGGGAAGAGAGCCAAAAGGCATCTATTTAAATTAATAATGAATCACTAACATTATTCCCTCCCAATAATTACATTACATGTAACCCCTTTACACTTCATATGATCCAAGGGGTCTATATATGCCAAAAAACATGCCTCTTTTTTTACAAAAATCGATCTTTATAAATTACATGTTGTGTGAACTGATTTCACATCATGGAACCATTAACACTATATATTCCACTCATGAAATGATATTTGAGACCAAAACACATTATGTACCCAATTATATAACATCTAAATTCTTAGAAGATAGAGAAAATCAATTTTCTAGCAGAAAAACTCTAAACTACCTAGAGAATTCTCCAAACTCAGGGAGAACCGTATTTCTTAATTACATAAATATAACCCAAATAAATTAATTAAAACATACATACTTTCATGATGTTTAGGTCATTTTACCCAAAAAACATGATTCTATCACTAAGATCTCCAACATACACCCAAATAAAGAGTAAAATGGATAAAGAGAATGAAAATACCTAATCTTCAGTAACAGGTTGTTAGAAACCCCAAACCATTAGACACCCATCCACATAAATTCATGTGGAATAATGATGTGTAAAAATATTTTAGGATAATACTTTCACATTAATTACTCATTCTCCCATGCCTCAGGAGATTCAGATCCAAGCATCTATAATACTTTTTCCAACAAAATCAACTTCCCACATAATAATTTCACTTGATATTCAATGATATAAACTAGTTTCTCCACAATAGAATTGTTTGGATCAAAATAAATCATTTTCACACTCAGAATATGGGAGGGATGAAGATATTATTTTTTGATATACTATATGTGGAAAAGATCATGATTTTCATTGAACTAAACTATAAATTCAAACCAATAGAAAACTCACCCAAGGTGCTTAACAACTTCAAGTGGTTAACCATATCTTAGAGAGACCATTTTTTATTTTTCAAGTATACGGTGACCCAAATGATTATAAAAATTCATGAAATCCCAGTAAACTAAAGAAAAATACAAGGGTAAGAACCCATGATCTGCATAATATTTCCTTTGACTCTAATCTATAACAAGATGGAGATGTATATCTTGAATCTTCGCTGACATTTCCAGAACCAAAATCAGTCCCACCAAATAAGATTCTACCTTCTCAACCTAGAAAAGAACTGACCTACAAGGGAGAAAATATGTTGAATCAAGAGGATAATTTATGATTAATGAATGATAACTATCGTAATATGAAAAATTAACAAGTATCAGATGTCTATTCTATGATCCCTCGAAATCCTTGACACAGGCACAAAGAATATCCCTCAAGATCTGAATAGAATACTCGGTCTGACCATATGCATATTGATTTTACACTGTAATCATCCCGAAGTGAGTCCCCATTACCTCATAAAGACTTGTCCAAAATATCAAAATAAATCAAAGATCCATGACTGAAAAAATCGTAGAAGGAATTCTATATAACCTCATGATATTTTTCATATAAAATTTACCCATATCATCAACATTAGTGGTGTCCCTATCATAATTAAGTAAGATGAATTTTTAGATGATCAACCACCACCCAAATATTATTCCTTCATTGGTGGAATCAATGGTAATTAGAAAAAAATATCTATGGACTCCTCATCCAACTTCCAAACCACCACCAAAAGAGGCTGGAGAAAACAACATGGTCTTAGAAGCTATGCTATTATCTATTAGCAGGTGTAACAATGAGACACATAATCCGAAATGTCACACATTATACCCAGACATTATAACCTCTGTGTGATCTCATAAAATGATTTTAGTATCCAAATAAATGAACCATGAATAACTATTAAAATCAAACAAAACTGAGCTCCTCACTAATGCTGGGATAAAAATCTAATCCCTTAAATAGAGTATACCATCAGAACAGAGAGAAAAACTAGAATTGATTTCCCAACCATATAGGCTTTCTAAAACTCCTCTGAACTCATTATCCAACTTCTATATCGATATATAAGTCCCAAGTAGAGATGATGAAAATTGAACAATGATCAGATCCATACACGAAACATCCACATGAGCATTTATATGCAACTGAGAGAAGATCCCTATGTACATCAATTCATTAACCTAGAAACATTATTTTTAAAGATTTATATAAAAATGTATAATAATCAATATTTAAAAATACAATCCCAAATATTTCCCATGTGTCAATGAAAACTATCTCAAAAGTGTTGAGATACTCATGGTATATATGATTCATTAAATCAATAAAAACCACATGAGCATTAGTCAGACTGTAGAGACCCGTATCCTGACGTACATTGACATTACATTACATTTTCAGAATACTTAGTACATAACAAAAACACACTCGCAAGGATCGTAATAGTTTACTGTCTTTGGAAACTCGGAATATAAGCTTCTAATCCTGGTGAAAGATCTTCAACATCTCCCATAAAGATCTCCTTTTTTTTACCTAAAACCATTTTTATATCCTGGGGAAAAGAAAAAAATAAAAGGGGGAGCTCAAATGCTTAGTAAGGGTAAAAAAAAAGAAATATCAATCACATCATATACATAAGCACATAACTTTTGGAAATCTTAACCTACAAAAGAGATCATAATTTCATAACATGGGGTAAATCGTGGCAGTGAAATGTAATAACAATAATAATAACATAAAACATGAAACTTTGTGGCATTCACACATAATCATAGAGAATCATTTCTTGTTAGTCAAGACTCATTTCCAAGACTATCTTAGTGGACAAAGTCCCTTTCGGAATCGAGTAACCCTCGTTTCAGTCCTGTTTCACTGAACCGGTATAACCTACCATTCCATCCATGTCTATCTCATGAGATATAAAATCTTTACCCAATGCATTGGAGGGAGATATAGGTCCCACCCATCTCATAATGATACCATTCTTATGTCTTCCACAAAATCATAAATCATACATCATTGCATAACCCATGTAATAAAAATGGGATTCTTAAACAACATGACATCATAAAACCATTCATATATGATAAAGGAATTCATAAAAATATAATTCCATCACAACATAATAAAATCAATGTAATAATAGAGATAAAAACAGAACCCTTTATTATCTTAGATGGAAAATAATTTTGATAAAACACTTGAACTCCATTCTTGAGGAAAATATCCTTTCTACTTCAAAAACACTTTTCCTTTCTTAACATGTCATAAAATTTTAAACTAAAAGAAGTTGATTAACAATAAACTTGAAAACATGTAAAGGAAGCTTCTTGGAAATAATTTTTTAAAAATCCATTCATGCCGTATAAGTTAAAAAAAACTTTCTTCGTACTTTTGTCGGAAAAGTCAAAAAATTACCTCATACGAAAAACGACAAAAGATTCCTTTCATATATTTTACTAAAAACTCACCGAAGTGTAAAATAGGATTTAAAAATTTTTAGGTGAAAGGAAATAATATTACATATTTAGGAAACATGGATGTGGATGATAAAATACACCCCAGTAAATTCCAAAGTATAAACAATCTCGGATAAAAATGAGATTGTGATATTTCCCTTACCTTAGTTCCGATTTGCTTTGTACATTTCCGAAGCTCCTGTATAATGGTTTAAATAATGTTATTGACTTATTCCAGAATCATAAATATTGATATGATATCATATATGGTCATATTCTTAGCTTCTTGTTAGTAATATTTCATTGTTATTTGTTACTCGGGTCTTTATTGCCTTTTGTTCTTATGCGTGTTTTGCCGAATAAATTCTTATTCTTCTTTTAAAGTTATAGATACATTATATCCAGAATGGTATTAGTGTAACATATATAATATTTATTCATTCAATTCATTTATATAATTACTATGTAATGATGATTATGTAGAACGAGTCGCATCACATCGTGGAGACGGTATTCCGTACGTACGCACAAGTGATGATATCGTTCCCATGGTCGTGGAATTGTGTTGAAGTGTATGTAGACTATTTCAGTATCAATATCACTTTATAATAATCATATATAGTTACTCATTACACCATTATACCCATCCTATTAAGGTGGTGGTGGAAAATAGATTACACCACGGCGTGGAGACGGTATTCCGTACGTACGCACGCACGGTGATTTCATTTTTCCGTAGGATGGATATAAGGTGAATTAGGTCTATTTTATATTTATTATAACATATCAGTATGTAAGTAATACTTATGTTATTACTTTGTCATGAAACAACTAATGAATAAGAAGTTGAAGAAGAAAGAAATTGAAAAGATCGGTAATGGATATTACCTCTTCTTTGAAACGCCTCTTTGAATCCTCGACTTAGGGAACTAAGATTGGTCTTTGAAGAAGACCAGGACCTCTAGGATTATTCTAGGGAAGTGGAGAATGGATTTTTGCAGGGGTTGGCCTAGCTTGAGTGCTCAAATTGGTGTGAGGAGGAGGGGGAGGAGGTGTCCTTTTATAAGGGAGGAGAGGGGCACCTTAGGAATATCTCAAAATATTATTTTATATTAAAGTCAAGATCGGTTTATAATGGTTACAAAGGGTCTTATTTCGAAGCTAAAGTGGGGATGGGTCTAAATCCTATCAACCAATAGGATTTAGACAAGTCTACGTTATTATTTTAACCTTATCAATTAGATTTAACTCTAAGTTAAATAATTTAACTTTTACCGTGTCTTTTTGTTTTCTTACACTATATGGTTAATACACATACTATAACATGCCAAAAGAACCACAAATTGTTTATTATTAATATATATATCCTTATCTAAGTCATGTGTCCGAACCTTATATTTTTAGGAATAAATTAACAATTAATAATATTTTATTTTATTTAAAAACTATTTTGTGTCAATTTTGACACTATTTGATATATGATTTTTGTGAAAGTCAAAACAGAATTATATGTTCGAACCAAGTTGATTAAATCAACACTAATATATCATAGTAACCTAGATAATTAGTGTAATTCATAAAAATTCTCAAATTACATTTATTTTGGTGTTTATAACATCAATTATGTCAATATTTCATTAATAAGATAATTAATGCATCATCATTGTGTCATAAATAAATTAAATTATATAATGTCTAAAAATTACAAATAAAACACCATTATGTAGGAAATAGTTTTATATTTCTAATGAATATTTATAGTCTAATTTATCTTATGTATAAACCCATATTAAAAATGTTTTAGTAAATAAACTTTGATTTTAACTCTTTTAACCCTTCTTTAAATAAATTAATAATAAATGTCCTAATCTAATCCAAGTGGGCCTAAATGGTCATATTTTATTCCTAAGTTTGTTTTTGGTTGAATTACACTTGTCCAATAGAATTAGGTCATGTGTTAGGGTAATAATAATATCATTTCTACCCTTAATTACCCTATTTACTTTTAACCGTGGTAAATAAAACTAAAAAGTTACTATTCACCAAAAATTATTTTCATCTCATTGAACCACATTTTAGTCCTTGATATTAACCGTGTCTCTCGGATTTTCGAAATTCCACTCACAGAAGCGGTAGAATTAAGTTTTATGAACAATTTAGTTTTTTTTTACTACCACTTAGTGGTTTCACTATTCATCGAAAATTGAAAGTTTTCAGAAAAATACCAAAAATTAGGCCTAAGATATATTTGATATTATGAACTCAAAAATGATGTCTATTTTGCCAAATTAAAAACATATCAGTTGCATTAACTAATTTAAAAATTAATTCTCGTCGTCAAAACAAATAGTGTGTTTTTAAGAGATAATAACTATCAAAAGATTGACACTAGTTTATAACTGGTTTAAATGTGAAATTAAATCCGATGACCAAAATTGTATTAAATTGTAAAAGTATATTCTAAATATACTTCAAAACCACTAAAATTAATAATTTATCACTATTAATTATTTCTATTAAAAAAGTTGTTTTTAATTAAAATTTAGTAATTTTCACTATTCATCAGAATATGAAAGTTATCCGAAGAGTACCCAAATTTCACCCTAAGCTAATTTCGATATTCCGAATCAAAAAATGAAGTCCATTTTGAAAAATAGAATTTACGAAATTTCAAAAAGTGGTTATTACTATTCATAATGGCTAGTTTTAATAATATTTTAATAGCATATCGTTGTTTAGTAAAACTCGGTATTGCGTACTACACACGCTATCAAGGAAGGTCGTGATGGAGTGTAATGAAAGGCAAGTCAAGGATGCATGTTGTGCAAGCTCCTTTTGGTGTAGCGTACAACACAAGACATTAATGAAATTAAAAAGAATATTTTTCATAAAATCTCGGGGTGTTACATTCTACCCCCCTTAAAATGAATTTCTCCCTCGAAATTCGTCGGGGTTATAAATGGTTTACTATTCAAAATTTTCTTTGATAGAAACCCACATATCATAAGATATGTCTTGTTGGTCACATTCTAATCATTCAAAGTCCTTAATCATGTATTCTCTTGAATGCCCATTGAATCATAGTGAAAACATGAATGCAGTTAAACGTTAACACTTTCCACATACCAAAATCCTCAAAATTCTTTATAATCAAACCATGATATCCCTTAGTCCTTATATCAATCATGAGCTCATGAATACTGTTAAACATTTCATTTTCTCATTTTCCCTTCATTATGCACATATCGTCTTATTTCCAAAAATATCTCAATCACTTTGAATACCACATTAGACCAATACATAAATATTCCAATACTCCATGATACAACATTATTTTGGAATCCCATTACATAAACACTTAATCATTCCACCACATCGTTGTCATATTCAACATCGCCAATAGTGATCGCATGTGACTTCCCTTTATCCTTTGCCTTAAGCGGTTGCTCATGTCGATCATCACTAACCCTTGGATTAGGGCATTTATTAGCATAATGCCCCATTTCCTTGCACTTGAAGCATTGAAGTGTTGGTGGTGCATTCTCTGCAGTGTTTTCTTTATTCACATCATTAGAAACCCTTTTTCCATTACCTCGACACTCAGCTGCTCGATGACCATCTTTTCCACACTTAAAACATTTTCTAGTCCCTTTAAGACAATCTCCACCATGCTTCTTTTCACACTTTGAGCATAAGGAAACATTCATCTTCTTTTCACCATTATTCTGAGATTTCTCCTTGAACTCCATCTTTCGTTTCTTTTCAAAACCATGAGATGTATATGTAACACTAACATCCATTTCTACCTTCATAGCACAACGCACAATTTCTTCATAGCTACTGAAGTCTCTTATATCTAATGCCCTTCGAAGACATGGTTTTAAGCCACTGAAAAATCGACCAACTTTACTTTCAGGTTGGATGATAATGCCAGATGCATACCTTGCATGTCTTGTACAATTCGCTTCGTATATACCAACATATTCATCATCCTTCTACTTCAGTTCAAGGAACTCCTTTTCCATCTTTTTTCGAAGAATACGAGAGAAGTACTTACAGAAAAACAAGTTCTTGAACTCGTCCCATTCCATGGACTCAATTTCATCTCTTGGCCTCGTATTCTTGATAAGATTCCAGCATTGATCAGCTTCACCTTCCAAACGATATACCGCTAAGATGACTTTATCATGTTCAGAACATTGAAGAACTGAAAATATATTTTCAGTGGTACTGATCCATTGTTCAGTAACAAGTGGATCGGAAGACCCACTGAAAGAAGTTGGATGTTGCCTCATGAAGGACTCAATAGAATATTGTTCCCTTCTCTGCTCATTTGGAAGTCCAGAATGATTCATAGCTTGTGTAAGTATAGGAATAAGATTTTTCACTCCATCTCCCATAACATTTGTTTGTTCAGGAGGGAAATCATTGCATTGTCCATTGCATTGATCAACACGGTTCTTTCGGGTTCCAGCCATCGTCTAAAACCCAAAAAGAATAGTGTGAGAGGCAAAAATCATTCTAGGGAAAACAACATAATAAAGGGGGAGTACCTTCAATATCTAAGATCTTAGGTTTAATTCTATGATCGTTAGCATAATTATAGTACTATAACCTATACGTATACTTAACCTTAGAGACATCCCTAGACACACCTTAGAAATATCAATAGGGATCTCACTAAAGTTCACGCATCCTAGTTTCCAAAGGTTGACTAAACCTTTCCTCTGATACCAAATGTAGAGACCTGTATCCTAACATACATTGACATTACAATAAATTTGCGGAATACTTAGTACATAACAAAAACACACTCGCAAGGATCTTAATAGTTTAGTGTCTTTGGAAACTCGGAATATAATCTTCTAATCCTGGTGAAAGATCTTCAAAATCTCCCATAAAGATCTCCTTTTTTTACCTAAAACCTTTCTTTATATCCTGGGGAAAAGAAAAAAATAAAAGGGTGAGCTCAAATGCTCAGTAAGGGTAAACAAAATAAATATCAATCACATCATATACATAAGCACATAACTTTTGGAAATATTAACCTGCAAAAGAGATCATAATTTCATAACATGGGGTAAATCATGGCAGTGAAATGTAATCACAATAATAATAACTTAAAACATGAAACTTTGTGGCATTCACACATAATCATAGAGAATCAATTCTTGTTAGTCAAGACTCATTTCCAAGACTATCTTAGTGGACAAAGTCCCTTTCTGAATCGAGTAAACCTCGTTTCAGTCCTGTTTCACTCAATCGGTATAACCTACCATTCCAACCATGTCTATCTCATGAGATATAAAATCTTTACCCAATGCATTGGAGTGAGATATAGGTCCCACCCATCTCATAATGATACCATTCTTATGTGTGCCACAAAATCATAAATCATACATCATTGCATAACCCATGTAATAAAAATGTGATTCTTAAACAACATGACATAATAAAACCATTCATATAAGATAAAGGAATTCAAAAAAATATAATTCCATCACAACATAATAAAATCAATGTAATAATAGGGATAAAAACAGAACCCTTTATTATCTTAGATGGAAAATAATTTTGATAAAACACTTGAACTCCATTCTTGAGGAAAATATCCTTTCTACTTCAAAAACACTTTTCCTTTCTTAACATGACATAAAAGTTTAAACTAAAAGAAGTTGATTAAAAATAAACTTGAAAAAATGTAAATGAAGCTTCTTGGAAATAATTTTTTAAAAATCCATTCATGCTGTATAAGTTAAAAAAACATTCTTCGTACCTTTTTCGGAAAAGTCAAAAAATTACCTCGTACGAAAAACGACAAAAGATTCCTTTCATATCTTTTACTAAAAACTCACCGAAGGGTAAAATAGGATTTAAAAATTTTTAGGTGAAAGGAAATAATATTACATATTGAGGAAACATGGATGTGGATGATAAAATACACCCCAGTAAATGCCAAAGTATAAACAATCTCGGATAAAAATGAGATTGTGATATTTCCCTTACCTTAGGTCCGATTTGCTTTGTACATTTCCGAAGCTCTTGTATAATGGTTTAAATAATGTTATTGACTTATTCCAGAATCATACATATTGATATGATATCATATATGGTCATATTCTTAGATTCTTGTTAGTAATATTTCATTGTTACTTGTTACTCGGGTCTTTATTGCCTTTTGTTCTTATGCGTGTTTTGCCGAATAAATTCTTATTCTTCTTTTAAGGTTATAGATAACTTATATACAGAATGGTATTAGTGTAACATATATCATATTTATTCATTCAATTCATTTATATAATTACTATGTAATGATGATTATGTAGAACGAGTCGCATCACATTGTGGAGACGGTATTCCGTACATACGCACGAGTGATGATATCGTTCCCATGGTCGTGGAATTGTTTTGAAGTGTATGTAGACTATTTTAGTATCAATATCACTTTATAATAATTATATATAGTTACTCATTACACCATTATACCCATCCTATTAAGGTGGTGGTGGAAAATAGATTACACCACGGCGTGGAGACAGTATTCCGTACGTACGCACTCGCGGTGATTTCATTTTTCCGTAGGATGGATAGAAGGTGAATTAGGGTTGTTTCATATTTATAATAACATATCAGTATGTATGTAATACTTATGTTATTACTTTTTCATGAAACAACTAAAGAATAAGAAGTTGAAGAAGAATGAAATTGAAAAGATCGGTAATGGATATTACCTATTCTTTGAAACGCCTCTTTGAATCCTCCACTTAGGGAACTAAGATTGGTCTTTGAAGAAGACCAAGACCTCTAGGATTATTCTAGGGAAGTGGATAAGGGATTTTGGAAGGGTTTGGAAGAGCTTTAGTGCTCAAATTGGTGTGAGGAGGAGGGGGAGGAGGTGTCCTTTTATAAGGGAGGAGAGGGGCACCTTAGGAATATCTCAAAATATTATTTTATATTAAAGTCAAAATCGGTTTATAATGGTTCCAAAGGGTCTTATTTATAAGCTAATGTGGGGATGGGTCGAAATCATATCAACCAATAGGATTTAGACAAGGTTAGGTTATTATTTTAACCTTATCAATTACATTTAACTCTAAGTTAAATAATTTAACTTTTACCGTGTCTTTTTGTTTTCTTACACTATATGGTTAATACACTTACTATAACATGCCAAACTAACCCCAAATTGTGTATTACTAATATATATATCCTTATCTAAGTAATTTGGCCGAACCTTAGATTTTTAGGAATAAAATAACAATTAATAATATAATATTTGATTTAAAAACTATTTTGTGTCAATTTTGACACTATTTGATATATGATTTTTGTGAAATTAATAACAGAATTATATGTTCGAACCAATTTTATTAAATCAACACTAATATATCATAGTAACCTATAAAATTAGTGGAATTCATAAAAAGTCTCAAATTACATTTATTTTGGTGTTTATAACATCAATTATGTCAATATTTCATTAATAAGATAATTACTGCATCATCATTGTGTCATAAATAAATTAAATTATTTAATGTCTAAAAATTACAAATAAAATACCATTATGTAGGAAGTCTTTTTATCTTTCTAATGAATATTTATAGTCTAATTTATCTTATGTATATCCCCATATTAAAAATGTTTTAGTAAATAAACTTAGATTTTAACTCTTTTAACCCTTCTTTAAATAAATTAATAATAAATGTCCTAATCTAATCCAAGTGGGCCTAAATGGTCATCTTTTATTCCTATGTTTGTTTTTGGTCGAATTAATCTTGTCCAATAGAAATAGGACATGTGTTAGGGTAATAATAATATCATTTCTACCCTTAATTACCCTATTTACTTTTAACCGTGGTAAATAAAACTAAAAAGTTACTATTCACCAAAAATTATTTTTATCTCATTGAACCACATTTTAGTCCTTGATATTAACCGTGTCTCTCGGATTTTCGAAATTCCACTCACAGAAGCGGTAAAATTACGTTTTATGAACAATTCAGTTTTTTTAACTACCACTTAGTGGTTTCACTATTCATCGAAAATTGAAAGTTTTCAGAAAAATACCAAAAATTAGGCCTAAGCTATATTTGATATTATGAACTCAAAAATGATGTCTATTTTACCAAATTCAAAACATATCAGTTGCATTAACTAATTTAAAAATTAATTCTCGTCGTCAAAACAAATAGCGTGTTTTTAAGAGATAATAACTATCAAAAGATTGACAATAGTTTATAACTGGTTTAAATGTGAAATTAAATCCGATGAAAAACATTGTATTAAATTGTTAAAATATATTCTAAATATACTTTAAAACCACTCAAATTAATAATTTATCAATATTAATTATTTCTATTAAAAAAGTTGTTTTTAATTAAAATTTAGTAATTTTCACTATTCATCAGAATATGAAAGTTATCAGAAAAGTACCAAAATTTCACCCTAAGCTAATTTCGATATTCCGAATCCAAAAATGAAGTCCATTTTGAAAAATAGAATTTACAAAATTTCAAAAAGTGGTTATTACTATTCATAACGGCTAGTTTTAATAATATTTTAATAGCATATCATTGTTTAGTAAAACTCGGTATTGCGTACTACACACGCTATCAAGGAAGGTCGTGATTGCGTGTAATGAAAGGCAAGTAAAGGATGCGTGTTTTGCAAGCTCCTTTTGGTGTAGCGTACAACACAAGACATTAATGAAATTAAAAAGACTATTTTTCATAAAATCTCGGGGTGTTACACTGACCAAAAAACATTATCATATATTATTAATGGACATGCATTATCCAAAAATACATCATTGGTATATCATACTTTTGAAATTTGAGATGTTGATTTCCAAGATAATGATCAATCAATGACATCCAATTTCTCTATTTAACTGATAAAAAAATCACTGCATGATGAAAAGGATACATTTATTTCAGTATTACATATTTTAGCTTCTAATAGTCCTAAAAAATTAGAGTGAACCATCTTCCTTATAAGAAACGAGAACTACTGATTCTGATTGTGAAATTCTAGGGAGAAAAAAACCCATATCCCTTATATCGTCCAGTTGAATCCTGATGACTTTCGTCTATGACTATTCCATACTATAGGAATGTATTAGAATTGGATACATACCTCTCACTTTGTCAATCATGAACTATACCTACCTATAGAGAGGAATCCTCTAGAAATAATCTGGGAAAACAAATGAAAATATTAATCAAAAAAGGGAACCTAAATAATAGAAAAAACATAATGAAGCTCAATTACTACAATATACAACAAACTAATGAGTGCTGGGAAGGAAGGTCCTGCATGAACATACCTAAGATCCCACTCTCCCTGGAACACCCATGATCTCCCATCAACCACAAGAAATGATACATGCTGATCACAATTATCATCCTCTGTATAAAATAGAAATAAGAAAATTTATCATGATTATTACCTTAAACATATCAAAATCAAGAATAAGAAAATCCGAGATTAGCTATCCCTTTGCTACATATAGAGAACAATTAGGACACCAAAACCCATGCACTTTCTTTTTCAAAAGATGTGTCAATACCTCCATAAAAAATGAAAATATCACCACTGGAAATTTGAGAATATCAATATAGAGGCCATATATAAATGAATGGGAAACACTAGTACTAGATTGAGATATCAATATAGAAGGTGCTACAATGATGGTTCCACTCACTATTACTGGATTTTCATATATCTATTCTAAAAAAACATTTACTATTGAATGTTTTTAATCATGAGTCTAATAGAACTATATTATTTGAAGCATCTCATTGTGACACAATTTCTTTTGGAGCTAATGGTTCTTAACCATATCAGGGTGTGTACATATCCTGATAGAAACAATTTATATGAAAATAAAGTCAAAAAATATTGTAGCTATTTGAAAGTGAAGGACCAAAATGCATGGGTTTTTCAACCATTATATAATGATATAATGTTAGGGGAACACTATCAATAATAACCAAATGTTTAGAGGAGGGATTCCACTGAGAACCACACCACCACTCCTGAGGTTATCCTGCCACTTCCGTTTCATCCCTTGTGTTCCACTGAATCTACTACAAGGTGGAAGAAAGGGGAATAATAACTAATATTTCCATCCATATCAATCTCTGTCATCATAGAACTATTTAAAATATCCTTATAGGTATAATTATTCAGCATTAATACCTATGATATGATATGCAATATAAAAACCTACAATTAATTCTGATCTATCAGATGGTCATTTTTTACCACCTCTGGTGAAAAACAAAATAGCTTTGAAAAATGATTGGTGTAAACTTACACTGAAATATCTTCATACTATAAAGATAGTAACTATAGATACTTTTCCATCAACAGAGACTCTAGACAAAACTACTATAAAAATAGAGTCTTAAAACCCTTCTAGTCCATGCAGACATTCCTATTAGCCTGTACCGTGGAATACCACCATCGCTTGCTGAGACTATCAATTTATAACATCAAACACATCACCTTGATACTATCACTCATATCAATAAAGTAACATATCTTATTGATATTTTCTAACTAGTCCTATTCCTCTCAAGGTTCATTTGTACCCTTAATAAATAGTTTCATCTTATGCAATATCTCTCGTGATCGATCTTTGTCTCTAATAACTTTTGGTTGTAACTCAATGACACTATTATGGATTAATGATACATTATTTTCAACAAGGAAAGATATCCCACATGATAAACTTTTTAATATTATAATATATAATAAGATCCACATAACACCCCAATATTTCATATTAAGTTGTTTTCTATAATTTAAATCAATAGCTTGGTCTATACGCAACACCGAGTTCGAGCACACCAGAACTTACCAAAATAACAATTCAAAAATTGGTTATGAATTTTATTAACTGTATTTTGAATTTTATATACTCCATATTATTCTTACATCCATATTATGTTTTTCGTAGACATAATATATGAACAAATTCAATTTTTTAGATAAAAGAAGTATTTTTTTAAAAAAAATGCAGTCTTACCACCTTTTAATGGAGAACCATTTTTAAATCAAATATTTGGCACTTTTATATACGCAATTTGACAAAATAAAATTATTCTTTAGAAGAGGGACATAAAAAATTTAGCCTGGGTAAATTTTAAGTGATTTTATTAAAACATTTAAATTTTGATGAATAGTGTAAAACACTAAATTTTAATTTAAAGAATTTTTTTAATAAAAATAATTTATAGAGTTAAATTATACATTTGAATGTTCTGAAGTATAATTTATTGAGTTATTCTAAAAATTTGGGCCTACACACTTTGTAATGGGCTACATGCCCACTAGGCCTTCAGGATATGTAATGGGTCTCCCTCTACCTAGTTAAAAGAGGTCTTTACTTTGATTTAGTAATAAAATGAGGCTTCAGCCACAACCTTTAAAAAAACATTTAAATTGGACATAAAAACATATCAATCTTTTGATAGTTTTTACTTCTTAGAGATGTGTTTTTTGGTATTGACAATGAGACTATATTTTTTAAATTAAATAATACAACTTATATGTTTTGAATTTGGTAAAATAGAAATTATTCTTGAATTTTGAATAACAAAATTATCTTTTGGTGAGATTTTGGTATTTCTCTAAAAAGATTCAATTTTTGATTAATAATGAAAATCATTGTGCTATTGTTCAAAGTCAACTTTTTATTTAAATAATTATTTTTGATTTTAATTTATTTTAAAGTGAAAATAGTTACATATTACCTATATTTTTCTAATGCAAATCATTGATGTCATTTTATAATAAGATTAGATAAATAAAATTTTATGGAACTTTTTACCGTATTTTACCCACCTACTAGGCACGTTAGCATATTTGCATAAAAAATAATTTTTCCGCTTACATGAATTTAATTTAAAAAATACAAGAGACATGGTCGACATTAGTAAACAAAATTTGGTTCAATAGGATGAAAATAATTTTTGGTGATTAGTTGCTTTTGGATTTTATTTACCACAGTTAAAATTAAATAGGGTAATAAAAGGTAAAAATGATATTATAACTACCCTAACACATGTCCTAATTATATTGGATAAGTTTATATCGACCAAAATCAACCATAGGAATAAAATATGGTTCTCATTGATCCACTTAGATTAGGTTAGGTTATTTATTATTATTTTATTTAAAGAAGAGATAAAAGTGTTAAATTCAAATTTGAATAAATAAGACATTTTTAATATTGTGTTATACATAAAATAAATTTGAATATAAATACCCATTAGAAAGATAAAAAGACTTTCAACATAATGATATTTTATTTATGATTTTTAGACATTATATAAGTAAATTTATTTATTAAATAATGATGATAAATAAATTAACTTATTAATGAATGATTAAAATAATTGATATTTTAAATATAACAATAACTTTAAATTGAGACTTCTGATGCATTCAATGAAATTTCTAGGTTAATATGACATGTTAGGATTTATTTAATGTATTTTTTAATTAATCAAGTTTTTTGGACTTTATAAAAAACCAAATACTAAATTGTATTAAAATTAACATAAATGAGTTTTAGAAACAAAAAATATATTATTAATTGATATAATATTCAAAAAAATCTAAGGATTAGCCTAAGGAGTTAGGTAAGGTTAGATAATTCAATAATTAACTACTTGGGGTTCTCTTATCTTATTTATAGTAAGTTTATCAACCATTTATTATAATAATACAAGAATACATGGTATAACATATACTATTTAACTAAGAGTTAAATCTAAAATATAAGGTTAATATGGTGACCTAAACCTGTCTAAAACCTATTGGTTGAGAGGTTTTTGACCCAACCCCACCTTATATTTGAAAAAAATATTTTTGGAGACATTATAAACAGAAAATTATTTTATAATAAAACAATATTTCATGCTTATCCTGAAGTGACCCTCACCTATCATATAAAAGGGTATTTCCCCTTCTCTCAAATTCACACATCCAAATCAATTTAGCTTAGAGAAACCAACTAACATATCCTCCCAAATATCCTCGATTAAACCTAGAGGCCTTACTATTATCATAAAGCCAACCTAAGGAGCCCTTTTGATAAGAGTAATCTTAACTCGATTTCCATTCATTGAGTTAAACATCCAAGTCATTAGTTTTATTTTTACAAGAATATGTGTGAACGTTCTATGATTGATTTAAAGTGAATATCCAATCATATTAAGTGTATTTATATTTTTCAAAAATAATTATTTCACTGATTTATCCTTAATCTAAAGATATAGTCTTTATAAGGGATTTCATCTCAATTTACATTCTTTTGAGACTTCTTTGTTGTTATGTTCCAATTATCTTTTATATGGTTTACATACTGTACATTATATTATATTGATAGATTTTAAGGAAATTTTTTTACTGAATAGTCTTTATTGAACTTTTGGTATTGTTTGTTTAATTTTTGGAAATTAAGATTAATATTTCTTTCTATAAGGGATTATCCATTTTCGGGATCATCTGATCTTGTACTAACCATTTTGGTTTTCGTTAATCATTAAAGTAAAGGGAAATATATAGTTTATCCTTTGGGGATTATGTGGTTCTCTAGAAGTTGATTCTCACACTTCAGGTGTGACCAAGTCTTCTTGAATACTCATCGTTTGGAGAAAAGATGATTTAGTGCTAGAAATTTATTAAAGGATGAAACTCTACTTGAAAATTAAGTATATTTTTTATGTTCTTAGTCAAACTCATAAATAAATTCTCAACTTTATGAAATTGAACTTAAAAGAAAAAATGCTGTATGTTTACTTTTCAAACTGGGTAACTAATGACCATTTAACCCATCACAAGATTGTGGTTTTCTTGTTATTAACTTTCTCCTGATCATGTTTTCTATCACTCTCCATTTGAACAAAACACTTTGATTATCTTCGATATCTATGTTTTCCTACGTGGAATCCTAGTATGGGTTATCTCGAGTGACCTTTATACCTCTCTTTCTTTATTTTAATGTGATATTTTTATTTAGACTTTTTTTGACGTGGGACTTTCAATGAAGTTCCCATGCCCAATTTTAAGATTGTGAGGTCGCAATTTCCAAAAGTGGAGAAGAATGTAAAACCCCAAGATTTCATTCTAAGTTATTTTCTATAAAGTAATTCAATAGATCATGATACACAAAACACTGAGTTAGAGCACTCCACAACTTACCAAATTAACCATTCAAAAGGTAGTTATGAATATTATTATCTAAATTTGAAATTTATATACTCCATATAATTTTAAAATATATATAATAAATTCAATTTTTATGATAAGAGAATTATTTTTAAAAAAATTAAAATTTATCACCTTTTAATGGATAACTATTTTTTAAATCCCATATTTGACACATTTATATATTAAATTTTACAAAAATAAAATTATTCTTTAGAAGAAGGACAAAAATTTTTAACTTTGATAATTATTCTGTGCACTTCCGATAAAATTCATATCTTGATGAATACTGAAAAACTCTAAATTTTAATTGAAAACAACTACTTTAGTCAAAATAAATTATAGAGTTAAATTATACATTAGAACGGTTTTGAGGTATAATTATATTATATTTTTATAATTTAATACAATGTTGGTCATTGGACGTAATTTTACATTTAAATTGTACATAAACACATATCAATTTTTGATAGTTTTTACTTCTCAAAAACATGCTTTCTAGTCTTGACAATTGTTATAATTTTTTATATTAATTAATAAAACTTATATTTTTTTAATTTGAAAAAATATTTATAATTTTTGAATTTGGAATATCAAAATTTTCTTTGGGAGAATATTTTGTATTTTTCTAAAAGCATTCGATTTTTGATGAATATTGGAAAACACTACGGTATTATTTAAAACCGACATTTTATTTAAATATTTAATATTAGTTTGAGTTTATTTTAAAGTCAAAATAGATATATAATACCAATATTGATGAATATTAATTCATTAATGTCATTTAATAATAGGATTAGATATATAAAATTTTATTGAACTTTTTAGCTTCTTTTACCCACATTCTTGGCACGTTAGGAAATTTGAATAACATGTAATTTTACCACTTCTATGAATTGAATTTCAAAAATTTGAGAGAAACGGTAGACATTACTAAGTAAATTATGGTTCAATAAAAGGAAAATATTTTTTGGTGAAGAGTAACTTTTGGATTTTACTTACCACAGTTAAAAGTAAATAGGGAAATTAAAAGTAAAAATGATATTATAATTACCATAACACATGTCTTAATTCTATTGGATAAGTGTATTTCAACCAAAATTAACCTTAGGAAAAAATATGGTCCACTTTTATCCACTAGGATTAGATGAGGAAATTTATTATTATTTTATTTAAGGAGGAGTTAAAAGTGTTAAATTCAAATTTTAATGACTAAACTATTTTTAATATAGGGTTATACATAGAATAAATTTGACTATAAATATTATTTATAAATCTAAAAATATTTCCTAAATAATTGTATTTTATTTATTATATTTTGACATTATATAATTAAATATATTTATGACACAATGAGGATGAAGTAATTACTCTATTTATGAAGGATTAAAATAATCGATATTATAAATATAACAATAAATGTAAATTGAGACTTCTGAGGCATTCCACTAATTTTCTAGTTTAATATGACATTTTAGGATGGATTTAATGTATTTTATTATAAGTAATCATGTTTTAGTGACTTTCACAAAAACCGAAGACTAAATAGTGTCAAAATTGACATAAATGAGTTTTTAAAACAAATACTATATTATTAATTTATATAATAATCTTAAAAACCAAAGGTTCAGCCAAAGGACTTTGATAAGGTTAGATATTCCAATAATGAACCACATTGTGTTATCATGGCTTTTTATATTAATTTTATTTTCAATTTATTATAATAATACCAAAATACATAGTAAATGATAAACTTTTTATCTTAGAGTTAAATATAAAATATAAGGTTAATATGGTGACCTAAACCTGTCTAAAACCTATTAGTTTAGAGGTTTTCGAGACATTACAGCCATAGCCTCGAAATAAATTCCTTCTCATCCATTATAAACTAAAAATTATTTTATAATTAAATAACATTTCAATCTTTTAATAAGGTGACCCTCACCTCTCTTAGAAAAGGGTACTCACCCTTATCTAAAATTCACATATCCAAAGCCATTTGGATCTACCAACCCCTGCTCAAATATCCTCAAAAAAACCTCACTTAAACCCAGAGGCATTAATTTTTTCATAAATCCAACCTAATTATCCCATTTGATCAAATTAAAAGGAAGAGCCTGAAGAAGAGGAGGTTAACGTACCCTTGACTAAGGAAAAGTTCAAGGTTATGTGTTTTCATGTAACTTTTTATTCCCATTAGATTCATGTTATATTTCCACTATTTACTTTTGTGCAGTGTATTTACTAACCATGATTGTATTGTTTGTGTAATATACTTGAATTTATGGGTAATAACATATTCATTGTATGATCCTTCTTTCATGGGGTGTATGTTTTGTAAGTTACAAAATGACAAGTGAATTTCGAATTTTGATTTCCAATCATTGGGTTTTATGAAAACTTCATTGATTATTTGTCTCCAAGACTTTTTGTGAAATCACTATTTATTTATTAATTTAGTAATTTTCCATCTCCTTCTTGTGGGTATACTTTTGAAACACATAATCACTTCATTGATAAATTCTCAAGTCATCAAAACGAACTTGATAAGAGGAATCTTAACTCAATTTCCATTCATTGAGTTAAAAATCAAAGTCATTGGTGTTATTTTTACAGGAATATTTGTGAATTTCCTCTAATTGATTTATAATTAATATCCAATCATATTGAATGTATTTATATTTTTCACACATAATAATGTCATTGATTTATCTTTAACCTAAGGATATAATCATTATAAGGGATTCCATCTCAATTTACATTCTATTGAGACATCTTTGTTATTATGTGACAATTAGCATTTATATGGTGTACATACTATACTTTGATATATTATATAATTAATCCCTTTTTCTTATGATATTTTAATGTTTTTATTACCTCAATTTTTTGTATTCAAGCATCTCTCATTTAGTTAGTAACTCTAACTAAAATATCATTTCAAATGTTTTGAAGATTTATTTTCTAAATCGTTCTCATTAATGTCCATGTTTTAAAAATGGTGTTAAGGATTTATTTATATGGATATGAATGTTTTAAAATTAAAACTCATTTTTAAAGATTCAATTTTGTATGAGACACTTTGATTAAAAATCTAATTTTTAATGGCTTCTTGATACGTAGTGATAATCTTAAAAGTTTTCAAGCAATATGTGATATTTCCCTCAAATAATATTACTGATTATTTTCATATATGTCAATATCATTCATTATTATTTATTGGGGATGATTTATTATAATACAATATTATATATTGTATTTAAGGAGGTATGTTTGACTGTGGTTGTTCTAGTTTTATACCATTCAAGGTTTCTGGTTAAAATATTTATATTTGTGTGCTAGTTTTTATACGAATGTTTAGATTATGTTTCAAAATTTTTATATAAGGAATGAACTGGACTTTCTATGTCATGGGTGGAGCCCCCTATAGCTTCTCTATGCATCGATAGGACTAATGAGACAAACTAGTGTCTTGGAACAAGGCCTTGACAAAATCTTATTTGTAGTCTTTGTATGAAGCCTTGCATATGTGCTTATGATGCCCAGAATTAAAAATTACATCATTATGAAATTATATTTTGATATTACATGTGATTATTTGGCTAGTAGAATATCCATGTGATAATCTAAATGGAATTATTTGATTTATCTTTTCCTTATTATACTCAATTTTATGTTTAAAAGGATTTTGTTTTTGCTTTATACATTACCTTAAATATTTATGCTTATTTAGGATAGTTTCAGTTATATTGTTATCCTTACTAAGCATTTAAGAACACCCATTTCATATTTTTTATTTTTCATAGGATTATAAGAAGTGTATTACGATTAACCTGCATGAATAAGCTAAGGGATATGAGAGTGTTCAAAGGGGACACAATGTTGTTATTTTTTCATTTCATAATGTAATATAAAACTTATTTATGTATCTATTACTTCTAAGGCTACTAAACTAATTGGCCTTTTCATATTTTATCTCTTCTTATCATTCCAATTTATATAATAATGCACCGACTCTAGGTAACAAGGGTAGGGGAATTACAATTCACAGGATGATCTTCAACGCACCATCCTAAAGAACTAGTGGAAGACATCTCAAAGGAATACTAATACTCACCAATAGAAAAGAAATGACTAGACATTATAATGATCTTTGTTCAAACTTGAAATCTATAATTACAAATGGAAATTAAATTCATGAATTCCAAATTTGAGACACACACCCCAATATCACATTGTAACTTATGTCTCATCATAGAAAGATCTAGCTAGGCACTCACCGCAACCTATCTCTCATGTCCTAATAGTCATATGTCCAGTCTACCAAATGACACAAGAAAAGTAATCATGAGGAATTACCTAGTTTAATAATTTTCTATGTTGAACTTGACCCGAAAAAACTCTCAAATAGGTACCCAACCCAAATTTATATATACAAGAAGGGAGTTGTTGATCCCCATGAGATGGAAACTAGTATCTGAGCATCAATCAAGAAATAGAGAAAATGCTTTTTTCCAACCCAAAGAATAATTATTAAATATTTATCTATATAATTGATAAAAATAGAATATGAGATCCATATATTGCATAAATTAATGAAAAAGAGGAAAACGATCAAACCAATGAAGTCAGAAGATACTAAATTACATGTTCAATCATAAAAGGACAAAAAATAAGAAACCAACTACCCCATGTGATAGTGTGGGAAGGCTCCCACCTATCACCACATGCAACAAAGAATAAGATAACATAAAAACTCATCACCACACTACAATGCATTGAGATTCCCTATATCGTAAGATGTAAAAAGGTCTATGCAGCACCAAAGGGGTGCACAAGGTGTGAGATAACATGCTGAATAGTCTCCCACCTAGGTGTTCCATAACATGCCTATGTACAAAATTTTTTACATGCTAGAATTTAAATAAAACAAGTCATTATAAAGATTTTAGAAGATTTATATAAAATACATGGGGACAAAATTTAATTTCTTGTTTTTCCACATTTAGAAATAAATCAATGTAAAATAGTTTCAATGTAATACATATACATATATCACTGAAGATATATCAAATCAAACCATAGATTGTATAACATATGATTTTAAATACATGGTAGTTGAACAAATGTTGTACAAGTTAAAAGAAAAAATAACATCAAACCAAGGATCACCCATGGATTGTAAATCTAGGACACTTTTCTCACAACATAGACAATCATGACCACATCAAACCCCTAGTTATATGCCTGAAATCTATGTAATAGAGGAACACCCTAGAAATTTAACTTGAAAATCAATTTATCAAGTATCTAGAACAACAAGTCTAGGGAATAGGATAAAACCCCATGAGTGAACCCCCAACATTATCAATTGAAGAGGTCTATTACTACACCTTCCACCATAGTACCGATGCCTTCCCATGTTCTATGTTTTCCAAACCAATTCATCAATAACATGCATTGAAAACCATTCCAGAAATCCATTTCACAATGATTATAGAATACTTTTTCTTGTAACATAAAATAGAAACCCAATATTTTATAAAAAAACATTTCCACAAAAAAAATCAATCATTAAATCATTACATTTCTTTTATGAAAAAATTTATGAAAACTAGTTAAATAAAGTTATGCCATCATAAGCAAGATAAATAACCACTATCCTCAAACCTAGGCCACACATTCTTAAAATATGATAAAATAACATGAAAGAACACAACTATGATAATAAATTTCCTAAAGAAACTTGTATAACGTGCATCATCCAACACAAGTGTTATCCTTTGGAGGAAGAACACAAAATGGGTCTTCAAAGATACCACAGAAAACTATAATGATCAAATGCTGAATGAATTGATCCTAAGGGAGAGGGGGTTCTAAAAATATCCATGGAATAGATCTGGTTATAGGGTAAAGAGTTTTAATGTTAAATTAATAAGGAATCACTCAAACAAAATAATAAAAATCCACCCTCATGAGCATTATAGGGCGTGAAATCCCTATACATGTCATATATTCCACAAGGATGATATTCAAAGAAAAACATGTCACAAATTTTACTAAAAATGATCATTAAACACTACACATCATGTAAACATGTTTCAATATATATAAAACTTCAAACTATGTATTCATCTCACAACCTGAGCCTACAGAACAACGCATGTCATGTAACCCATTACATGGCTTGTAAATTCCCAAAAGACTACAAAAGTTGGGGTTTTTAGCATAAAAAATACAAACCACTTCAGGAATTTTCCAATCATAGGCTAAATCCCACGAATACATTACAAAATTATATCTAGACTCCATTGATTCAAAAAAACATACATCCCTTAAATTTAGGTTATTTTTTGAGAAGATGATCTTCATCCCCAAGTGTCCCAAGACATACCCAAAAAAAAGAGAATTGAAGTACATGAATGTTAGTAACAGGATTTCACAAACTCCACAACATAAGACTTTACCACCCTAGGAGGTCTTGTGAATGAATGATATATTGAAAAGTGGTGAGGCCACGAATCCCTCATCAATGAATCACACTCCCCAGTGTCATGTGAATTTGATACTTTCCACCACAATACTCTAACAAACCAAATCGAATTCCCTTAAATGACTTTCCCTTTTTAATAAATGACCTATAATTTCTACTACCTAATAGAAAAAAATGTCTCTTAATAAGAATAAAATTCCTATAAATAGGATAACTAGTATATATTCTAATTGAAATCAAATATTCCAACATATCTCGAAACAAATATCTTGGTTTTCCATGATTAATGTGACCCAACCATGTAGAAACATTCAAGAAAAACTGGTCACCTACAAAGAAATACATTATAATACACTAATGATCAAAATAAGAATTTTTCCTATCCTAAGAGGTACCATGAATCAATATATATCTTTAATCTTCATTGATGTATTCTGAATCATAATCGGTCCTACCAAATAATCTTCACCGACCACTTCCCAACAAAGAGTGGGCCTACATGGGTAACTAGAAAATTCCTTGAAAGGGTCCATTATGATCAACAAATGATTACTATTATTATAGTAAAACTCAACATGTCCTATGTGGATATAACATGACCTACCAAAATCCAAGAAATAAGAATAGATCATATCCTCTAGGATCGGAATATCATGCTCCGAATAACCTTCTATCCATGGATGGAAAGATGCACTCATCTTAAACGAAGTCCATATTACCTCCTGACTAATCCTGAAAAATATCAAAGTAAATATATCATGCATTTATAAAATAGTTGTATAATAAATACCATGTATCCTCACAATATCTTACATAAACAACTTACATAGATCCTTAAATTTATCGGTGTCCCTAATTGGCATGAAATGAGCCAGCATTTTTAACCGAACAACGAACAAAAATATTTCATTCCTTCCCCATGAAGTGCATCGTAATCTAATAAATTCCATGGATACCTTATCCCATTTCCAAAACAGATGTAGAGGAGGCTAGATAAAACAATAATGTTTTAGATGATATTGTTTTATCTGTTGGTAGGTTTAGCAGTGTGACCAATAATGAGTAATTTTAAACATCCTACCTTGACACCTGAACCACCGTCTCATGCCATAATATATCTTCATATTTCCCATATTAATGAAACATGATGAATTATGAAAAAATAAAATTGATATTCTCATAGATGATGGGATGTTAATCCAATACCCTAAATAGAGTGTACCATCTGAAGAGAGAGGTCAACAAGAAACTATCTCCCCGGAATAAATGGGATATTAAATTCCTCTAAACTCATTTCTATACTGATAAAAAAATAGAATATACTAAATTATGGATGATAACAAATCAACATTGGTCACTGGAATACCATAAATATAATATTGAGCATCTATATGCGACTGACAAAATCTACCTATAAACATCACTTCATGAATCCAAAAATTGCATTTTGATATCATCCCATAAAAATGATGACTCCTCGGGATTTATGGAACCAAATCATAATGGTGCTCATTCTGGGATCTTGAATAAAGAAAATTTGTTCCATGAGATCTACGACAAAAGTCCCAGTATACTTCTTGAATATCCGATTCATTAAAGTTATAAAAACCATATGTTTTTTATCATAACCAAATGACATCACTAGATATTATTAATGGACATGCATGATCTCAAAAGATGTATTTAGTATATCAGACTCCAAAAGTCTAAGCAGATGATAATCCATTTGAAGATCAATCTTCAGAAACCAAATTTCCCATTTAACTGATCAAAACAAGGGGGAAAATAATACAATTTCTTAACCGTTTACATGTTCAGATTACGATAGTGCACACTCAATCAGAGTGGACTATCTACATTCATTGTAGAGAGTATTCGGAATTCCCATGTAAAAACACATGGGTGAAAAAAACTTGTGACCATCGGATTTTCTAACAAAGTTTTTAGCCATTTTACCTCTCCTGGTGCCATAAGATACGAAGGTATCAAAATTAGATGTGTATATTTTACCAACTAAATCATGAAATTTACCAAAATCTCTAGAGTAATATTAGTGAAATACTCATGGAAAATGTCAAGAATATACTAAAAAAGTGGGAGGATCAGGGATAAAAAAAATCATTTGGATCAACTACTACAACAAGAAACAAACACTTGAGATCTAGGTAGTAAGGTCTTTCATGACCATACAATAGATCCAAGTCTCCCAGAAACAATGCTTAAGAACCATTGGTTATTAAAAAAATAAACATTGATGATGAAAAACAAAATGTAGCAAAATGAGAAAAAAGATAATATATATCGATGATAATGTCAAACATATCCTGGGAAGGAATAAGAAAATCCCTAACTAACACCATAGTAACTATTGACAGAGAATAAGGACATCAAACTATTGATTTTTTACTCTTCCTAAAAGGTTTCTCTAACTTCATGAAAAATGGAATTAAATTCCTTGGGAGTTTAAAAATATAATAAATAATCCAAAAATATATTAGTGGTAAAAAAAATATCAAATCATGGAATATCTATAGAATATAAAATAATGATGTCCCCTCAAACTACTGTTGGAATAGCATATAACTCCTCAGAAAATAGATCCACTACATGAGTGTTGTTAAATCCAAAGTGGCATGGCTGGATGACTATATTCATTGAGGCATCTAATTGTTCTAGAATAGCTTTTGGAGCTGATGATCCTTAACCCTATCAGGGAGTGGACATAGCCTAACAAACATGATATAGATGAATATAACATCCATAAATATGGAACATATTTGTAGGTGAAGGAAAATAATATTGAGTGTGTATAACCTTTCCACATAAATAGTTTGTCAAGGGAACACTACCAGCTATAACTGATGGTGTATAGGATGAATTCCAGTAAGAAAAAACCACAACACTCTTGCGTTGATTGATCCACTTCCTCTGCTTCTCTTATACCCCACTTAAGCATCCACTAGGTGGAAGAGAAAGAAAATAATAAAAAAAATTACCTTATATTTATCTCATCCATTATATTTATGTTTACCATCTCTGCATAGGATGAAAATATTATCATAAATACCTATGATTTGATATGTAGTCATAAGCTATGTATGTATTTCTGAGTATTCAGACAGTTATTCTTTACTACCTCTACTGAACAATAAAAAATATTCGGCAAATAGTGGTTGTATTTCAACAATAAATGATCATGCTTCTTCTATAAGAGTAAGTTAATATACTTATCCATCATAATCAAAATTTTTAAAATATTACTAGAATAATAGAATCGTAAAACCCTTCTGGTCAAAAACCACATGGATATCTTTATATATCATGGAATCCCACCATCGTATGCTAGGACACTCATGTTTAAACACCATGAGCATCAACTTGATAACATTGGGAATATACATGAATTCGATTATCTGATCAATATTTTATAGCCATCATTATACCTCTTGAGGTTCATTTTTACCCCTAACAGATTGTTGATTCTTGTGAAAGAACTCCCATGATCGATATATGCCTCCTAAAACTCATGGATGTGTCTCAATGACTATGTTGGGGACTTTTGGCACATTTCGTTCGATAGTAAAAACTTATCAAATGATATAATTGATAAAATTACTGTCTATAAGTAGATAAGCTTGAGGAGAGTCTAGTGAACCCTTCTTAGGAACCATAGGAATATGTCTTAGAGATGTACTACCGCACACCAAAACAGAATAAAAAACTATATAATGGAAAAATATAAATGAATTCTAGAAACCTATGAGTAAAAAAAGATATTTTAATCATGAACAAAAAATAATTTATAGAAATCCAAACATCCCATGGTAACTTGGGTCACATAATTGAAAGACATGGTATGACATTGACCACAACCTATATCTCATGTATCGATAGTCTTATCTCCATTCTACCAAATATCTTAAGAAAAGGATTCCAGAGGATATAACTCATTTGACACTAAACATTAATTATCCTGTCCTAGATACTCTATCAAAAAGGAACCCAACCCAAATTTCCACACACCCGAAGGGTGGTGACTAGAACTCAAGAATCAACCAACAATATGAGAGAACGATTTCATCATTATTGAACTGAAAAATGGAATTTATATATATATATATATTGGAGATATACAATTTAAGAGATATGTATGTTACATAATTGAATGAAGAGATCATAAAATGATACAGCTCATGTTGTCAGAATGTACCATGGTTTAAGTTTGATCATTAAAGTAAAACAAAATAGGAAACCAACTACTTTATGTGACATACATGGAAGGATCCCAACTCTCACCACTAGCTACACAAACTCATTTGATGTATTAACTCACCACCTCTCTATGGATCCATACATTTATCTGTATGTAATAACATATAAAGGTCTTTTCACCACCAAAGGGGTGTTCATGGTGTAAGGTAACACACTCAATAGGACACCACCTAGTTGTTACATAACCAATATTTGTACAAAAATAGGAACATGCTCAAATTTAATGAAAAGAAGGAATGAAAAAAATTTATAGTTTTTATATGTACGTAATGGAAAACTATTTAATTCCCCCCTTCAAAATTTCCAAATAAAAAAGTTAAAATAGTTTCAAAGAATTTTATATACAAGTATTGGTGAAAATATATCAAATAAAACCAAATAATGTATCACATATCATATCAATTCAATAGATGTAAACCCCAAAAATATATGTTACATAAAAACAAGGATTACACTAGGTGTGGATAGATTTTAGGCTGATACACCCAACATAGACAATCATAGACAAATCAAGCCATTGGGTATGTGCAACAAATCTTGGAAACCATGGAACCCCCCTAACAGTTATCCTCCTAACAAGTTTATCCATTCACTAGAAAAAAAGGCCTCATGGGCATAAGGAAACCCCATGAGTGAACGTCGAAATAGTATCAATGAATGAATTGTATTACTATAGCTCCCACCTAATTACACATGGAATTCAATGTGCTATATTTTTTAAGACAATTCTTCAAAACCATGCTCTGATAACCTTTCTATAAATCCATTTTAAAATGGTTTGAAAATAAATTTTCTTTTATGAAACAATGGAAAAACCATCATTGATGAAAAAACCATTTCCACACATAGGAATCCACTAAGAAATCATTACATTTATTTTATAAAACCATTAATAAAAATCTATATTAATTTAATTAATATAAAATATGTTAGAGATAGAACTAGTAACCTCAAACTCTTTCTCACATGCCCAAAATGGGATCCAACAACATAGATTAATATATCTTTGAAAAAAGGGTCCCTTTAAAAAACCAAAACGTTGCACCGAAACATGATACAAAGGTAAAACATGCAAAAGTATAATGATTAAATGATGAACCAATTGATCTAAAAGGATATACGGTTCCTAAAATTTTTATAAAAGAGCTCTGGGTCGAGATAAAGGATGTTTTCCATTAAATGAATTTTTAATCACTCAATTGGTGCCACAAACATTGACCCCCATGATATTTAGAGGATGTGTATTCCCTATACATGTCGTGTAATCTAGGGGGTCCATATATGATTAAAAACTAGACATCCTTTTTTTACAGAAAATGATATGTAAATATTAACTGATATGTAAACTATTTAATGGTGTGTAACCATTCATCATGTGTATTCAGATCATGACATGATCCAATTGAAAAATAAACAACGATTTCAACCATTACATTGTTTATAAATTCCCAAAAGATAGACAGAACTCCATTTTTACGAATAAAATTGACAAACATTCTCCAGAATTCATCAACCATGGGGGATGTCTATTATTTCACTAAAAAATTTCAATTGAACTCCATTATTTCAAAAAAAAATATAAGAATTAGGTAATTTTACATAAGAAATTATCTCCACTATCGATATTCCAAAGAGACACCCTATAAAAAAGTAGAATGAATAAGGAGATGAGAAATACCTCAAATATGGTAACAAGATGTTAAATAGCATTGGAAAAGTCTACCCATATGTGTGTTATGCATGCTTTATTGTAGTATCTAGCCCCAAGCATACTGAATGTAGAACTGAGGTAGTGGCAGCTCATCGTGCCATTTTCTAGTTGGGTATTGGTGGGTTCAGTTGTTATATAGTCTTATCAGATGAGTTCTTTTATAAGGACAAGAGATTAGATATTTTAGCGATGATATTAGCTAGGGACTAATTGAAATAATTGTATAGTGTCTCATGTTCAAATTATAACTTGTGATTCTAATGTTGGTATAGTGGATGACGTATCTATTCACCTGGACTCTGATAATTTTTTTTGACTTGAAACATTTTGGTACTGGATATAGGGAAACCTTCACTAATTCATCATACAGGTATAAGTTATTGTTTCTATGTCATTTTTATTCAGTTTCCCATATAAAATCATTGATTGTGGTAAATCTTAATATCTTTGAGAATGTTTCCATGAAGATGTCATTTAGGTCTTCCACAATATTGTCAAGGGTATGATATGGTGAGTGATGATACCTATGTGTAAAGGCCTAGAATAGAGTCATTTTTTCTTTCATGTGGATAATCGAAAATTCTTTCAACCTTTGATTGGTGCTGAGACCCACCTATAATGGTTCATTTGAATGTGGAATGTATGATAGAGACACGTATGTCTCTTTTAGTTTTGGATTATGGTACATAGATATCAAGAACATTTTGTGAGCATCCAATGTAGGGGTTTATTGGAATCTATGTCACATAGGACCCACAAACATCTGGCATGCGACAAGGGTCAAAATACAGAAGGTTTCATTAGAGGCCTTGAGGAATGATCAGTTCACATAGATAGATGCATGTTTTTCTTATGATGGGATTCAAAACATCACACAATATTTTTCTACATTCCCTGATATTGGATAATAAATGGTTGATATACCATTGTGGAAGAGGCTATAATTTGAATTAAGAGTTCTTAAGGGTGGTTTATGTGGAAAATGAGATTGAGGAGTAATTGGAGGTGGCTTTATCTTTTATTTTTTTCCACCACCTCCACCCCTAGGTTGTCTCGGTAGGCTGAGGGAGTTGATGGACTAGACATGGTTGGTTATAGGAATTAGAGGATTTCATCTTGGAATCTCTTGGAGTGATTAGTTGTATGATCTGTATCTGGTGTAATTCTTCAATAGTTTTGTTAGATATAGGCATGAGATACCCTTTCCATTATATTTATCTCTTGAGGCTTATCCAAGGTGACATAGTGTGTCAGAGGTGCCTAGTGATAGTTTTTTTTTGAAAAGGATTTAGACTCATAAGAAATAAAGACGCTTCCCCCACGGAGTTACATTCATGTAACAGGATAAAAATTTTAATGGTGTTTTAATTCCCCCCCAAGGTGGATAGCATTGAGGTTTTTTGGACAACATCCATTGACATGTGAATTTTAGTATGTTTGGTATGATAAGGTTTAAGATTAGGATGTAGTTATGAATTAAAGTTAGAAAAAGGGAACAGATGAGTTTCAAGAAGTAGGTTCTTCTGATGTGGAGTCTTTTTGGGCCGTTCATGGTATGAAATGTGAATTGATTCCCTCATTTGTAGTTTTCATAGAGTCTTATGTCACTTTTACCTGATTATGTCCCCTTCTTGAGAAAATGTGGAACTGATGGATCCTTTCCAACTAGAAATTTTTGTTGGAGGGCATTCATAGTTTTTCATTGGCAATGGTTCAGCAGGAGTATTTTGGAGGACTTACAATATGCATTGTTTTCACTAGGGAATCCCAATTTTTTTCACCTGGGAGGGAGATGAGTCTTGAGGTTAGGTGTGGTTGATACCTCCAGGCTGAGGTGACTATTTGGGATTAATACCCTCACCTGAGAGTTAACGTATTCTATGTATAGTGGGTAAAAGTAAGATAGATCAAAATGTTTGGCCTCAGGTTTGGTTATCACCAGATCAAGGTTGGAGTTGAGATTACACTAAGGCTAGCTTCGGAAATCCACTATGGTTGTATGAATTAAAGGTGATACCTTTTTCAATAATGGATGCCCGAGTAGTATTTTGAGATTGAGGGACCTGATCCCCAACACCTTTTTGGATCGATTATTGGTTGTATTATTCTGTGTCATCCTAGTGTTCTTAGCATAGGGGATTTTTTACATTAGACTATAACACACACACCCACAGTTACCCAGAGTTGGTGCATTATTACATAACATTTAAATGATACAATGAATCATATCCCAAAAGGCCAATCAGTTTTGTATCTTTGTATGTACTATATATATACATAAGTTTTGCATTACATCATGAAATAAAAATCAACATTGTTTCCCCTATGAACACTCTTATATCTCTTAGCCTACTCGGATAGGTTAAACCTAATATACTTCTTTTCATCTTTGGAAAAGTAAAACATAAGAAGTGGGTGAGATCAGATGCTCAGTATGAATTACAATATAGTAGAAACTATCATAAATATTCATAATCATTTACAAAAATGTTTAATACTAAAAAAAGCTATTTAAAATTAAACTTCATCATAATATGGAAAAGATAAATCAAATAATGCCATTTACTTATCAACATGGATATTCTACTAGTCGAATAATCACATGTAATAATTAATTTTATAAAAAGGTAATTCCTAATGCTGGACATCATTACCACATAGTTAAGCCCTCGTTCCAAGACTACAAATAAATATTTTGTCAAGGCCATGTGCCAAGACACTAGTTTGTCTCATGAGACGTATCGATGCATCGATGAGCTATAGTGAGCTCCACCCGTGACATAATAATTTCAATGTATTCATCATATGAAAGGGCCTAATCATAACATAAACATATTTATTTAAACTAGGATACAAAATGTTAATACTTTCACCATAAACAATGAATGGAATAAAAATAACACATCCACAGTCAAACATATCACAAAACCATAAATAAAATATCGATGATTGTATCATAATAAATAAACGTTAAAAAATTGTAAAATCTATAATAGGATGTTGAAATAGATGAAATCAAAACTATTTGAGATAAATATCCCTTATTTCTTTAAAACATTGAAAAGTCACACTATTTACCAAAGAAGTCATTTAAAAGAGATTCTTCAATCAAAGGGTCCTATACCACTTTGAATCTTTTGAAGGTATTTTAATTCCAAAACATTTATGTCCATATAATTAAATCCTTAAAACCAATTTTAATGTATGTACATTAATGAGAATTATTTAGAAGAATAAATCATTAAAACATTAAAAATGATATTTTAGTTAAAGAGTTCCTAACAAAAAGAGAGAAGCTTGAATACAAATAATTTAGGAATATCATTAATAAAAACATTATAATATCATGAGAATAAATTGATTCATGATACACTCTGTCAAATGATAGTATATACACCATATAATGTAAATTGGTTCATAACAACAAACAAGTCTCAATTGAATGTAAATTCAGATGAAATCCCTTATAAAGACCGTGTCCTTAAATTGAGGATAAATTAATGAAATAATTATGTGTTAAAAATGTAAATAAACTCAATATTATTGAATATTCAGTGTAAATGTATCATAGAACATTCACACATATTCTTGTAAAAACAAAACTAATGACTTGGATGTTTAACTCAATGAATGGAAATTGAGTTAAGATAGCCCTTATCAAGTTCATATCAATGACATGAAAATTTATAAATGGAGTGATTATGTGTATCAAAATTATATCCACACATACAGTAGTGTAAATTACTACATAATTAAATAAATTGTGATTAAACACATAATCTTGTATTAAAATAATCAATGAAATGTGCATAATACCCAATGAGTGGAAATTGAAATTAGAAATTCCCTTACCGATTTGGTAACTTATTAAACACACACACCATGATTGTAGGATCATAAAATGAAGATATAAATACCCATAAATTAATGTATATTCCACAATTAATAAAATCATGGGCAATACAAACACCACACAAAAGGAAATAGTTAAAAATATAGCATGAATCTACAGGAATAAAATGTCAGATGAAAACCCCTTACCTCATTGTAATCAATCGAGTCGTATGACCAAAAGTTAATAACCACTAAATGAATAATATAATTCCATGAATATAAAAAGAATAATGATAATATATATCAAATTGAAGTACAAAATAAACCACATGTAATAAATAAGTGGTGAAAATTTAAATCTCATGGAATTAAAAGTGAGATAAGAAACCCCTTACCTTGTTACAATCAAGCGAGTTGTATGAAAATAAGTTAATAACCATAAAATGAATCACAAAATTACATGAATATAAATAGAACCATGATAATATATATCAAATTTATGTACAAAATACACCACATTAAATAAATATGCGGTGAACAATGGAAAGGCCATGGAATTAAAAGTGAGATAAGAAACCCCTTACCTCTTGTCCAACTTGACTCGTATGTTTCAGGTTCAACCTGAATAATAAAATTAAGTTAACTTCTAATTCCATAAGAAAATTTTTCAAGTTTATTATTCCTTTTATATCACTTATTACCTTTCTATAACATTTAGTTAATTATTTGAGTTCATATCGGAAATTTTGTCGATGTTCAGAACTTTTGTCAAAAATGTACTTATTATAATTACAAATTGTCCGTGTGGTAAAAATTACATTATCTCCAGAATGATAAAAATGATTTAGGTATTATATATATATATCATATATTTCTAGTGTATATGTATTTATAATATTCCATATCAATTGGAGTTATGAAATGAAAATCACTATTCATAGTGATGGTAAGTCGTACGTACCCATGAATGCTACATTCATTTCTATTTTATATTTAAAGAAATGAAAAATTAATAATAAATAGGTATATAAAAATTCCAGTATAATTTATATCTTATGTAATTTAATTAACTCCATCCTTTATACATTCCACATATGGAGTGAATGAGTCATATCACTTTAAGGGGGTGGTAGTCTGCACTTCCTCAAATGAAATTATCATATTCACCCATTATGGAAACCAAAAAGGTATGATATAAATTAAAATTATAAAAATATAGAAATAATATAAATATAATATAAATCACATGTAAATACAGTGACATATTAATGTCCATCACGAAATTCGGTAGGAGATAATTGAATTATCATCGTTTTGTGAGGTAGCAGTTTGCAGTCCACACAAACTGTATGTTCTTTTCCTATTAGATGGAGGTTAGTATAGGTGTAGCTCAAATCCTTTTGTAATAGAAACCTAGTATATTTATGATTCTTGTTTTTTTAAAAATAAATGAATAAAAAGATATTATTGGGTTGGAGAAGTTAAATAAAATAAGAGAACTTTAGGAAAGACGTTACCTTAAAATCATGTAACCTCTTTTGGTTTGAACCAAAAGTTTTTCATGAAGTATTTTCTGCCTAAGGTAAGGCCTCTAAGTGTAAGAGAGGGATCTTGAGAGATTATTTGGGTAGATTTTGGATGATACAATGGGATTTATGGGTGTGAGTAATAAGTTATAGGTGATGGCTTTTTATAAGGGTGAGGATGTGCTCTTTAGAAAAGTATGAAAATATTATTTTATTATATTGTGATTTCAGTTTCTAAATGTCCAAAACATATTAAATTATAAGATAAGATTTCTCTTATTCTAAATAATATCATCCAATAAGAATTTTATAGGTTTTGTTTATTGTTTTAATCATTACAATCTTATTTATTTAAGACATTCATTAACGAGGTAAACGCTGCAACATTATTGTGTGATAAATAATTTTATTTATTTAATGTCTAAAAATAATAAAAAATACCCTGATGTAGAAAAATTTTTTATCATTCAAAATAATATTTATAATCTAATAGATACCTATATAACCCCATGTAAGAATTGATTTAATAAAAGATTTATGTTTATGTCATTACTTTAAATTAATTAATATAAAGTGTCATTATCACTCTTATGTGGATCAATAGGGTCCCAAAATTGACCCAAGGATGCCCATGGTCGGAAATATATCAAATAATAGGATTATAAAACATGTTAGAGTAATTTAATATTATTATAATATTATTTCTACCATGGATTACCTAATTAATTTTAACCGTCGTAAATAAAAGTAAAAATTTAGTATTCCCCAAAATCTATTTTATTCTTATTGAACGAAATTTCACATAATAATAACATAAATGTATGTCATATTTTCAAAATTAAATTCTCAGAATTGTTAAATATTCAAATAATTTTAAAATTCGTTTTTTTAACTACGACTTAATGTTTTAAGTATTCATAAAAAATTGAAGATTTTCAGAAAAATACCAAAAAATCAGCCTAAGCTTTATTTGATCTTCAAAATTCAAAAATGATGTTTATTTTACCAAATTAAAAACCTAGGATTTTCATAAATTAATTTAAAATTAATTCCTGTTTTCAAAACAAAAAGCGTGTTTTTAAGAAATAATAACTATCAAAAGATTGACACTTGTTTATGTCCAATTTCAATGTGAAATTACTTCCAATGAACAATATTGGATTAAATGGTAAAAATATAATCTAATTACACTTTTAAACAAATAAAAAATAATAATATTACTATAAAAATAAATTTGATTAAATGGCAGTTTTGAATTAAAATACAATATTTCTAACTATTCAATAAATAATGAACATTATTAGAAAAATACCAAAATTTCGTCCAAAGTAAATTTTTATGTCACAATTCAAAATAAGAATTTTATTTTGTCAAATTTAATATGTAAAACTGTCAAATATTGGATTTAAAAAGGGTTCGCCATTACAAGGTTGTAAAATTGGGTTTTTTTTGAAAACTACTTATTTTATCTGGAAAAATAATTTTGTTATTATAATTTGTCTAAGAAACACATATTAAAAAAATTAAAATTATATGGATTATAAAAAATTGAAAAAGAAGTTAATACTATTCATATCCTCATTTTGAACAGCTATTTTGGTAAGTCGTTGTGTGCTAAAACTCAGTGTTGTGTGTGGTGCAAGCTATTGAATTACTTTAAAGAGATAACGTACTATGAAATATTGGGGTGCTGCATTATCCCCTCCTTCAAAAAACTCCATCCCCTCAATTTAATATCAGAATTAACATTATGTGGTTTGACATTTCAAAATATCATAGTAGTAGTCCCACATCAAAAAATGGATTAATGAGGCCTCTATTTTAAAATAATAAAATGTAAGTATGAAGGTTACCGAAAATAACAATTACTAGGGTTAAATATAGAAAAAAATTGATATGGAAGAGAAATATAACCATCATGTTTTGATCTAGAGTGATCGTGAATACTATTAGGAGAATGTTAACGATCCGAAATCCATATACTTATGATGTGTTGAAAGGTCATTGATTACCCAGTCAGAAACATAAATAGGCAACGTTTTAGTTTTAAGTTCCTTTTCATAATGTTTAAGAAATTATTTATGATATTTAATAAGAGGATAAGGATATATAATTACTTTACAAGTAGAGTTTCATACTTTAATAAATTTCTACCAGAAAATCTACTTTTCACCCAACGATGAGTACTCAAGATGACATGGTCACTGATGAAGTTCCAGAATCATCTTATCGAGAATCACATAATCCAAAAACAATGAACTATATATTTACCTTTTCATTAGACATTAAATAAATCTGAAATGGTTATTACAAGATTAGATGATCCCCAAAAAAGATAATCCTTTATAGAAAGAAATATTACTCATAATCTCTAAAATTAAACAAACAACACCCAAAGTTTAACAAAGACCCTTCGATAAACAATTTTCCTTGAAATTATAAAAAAATAATCCAAACTATGTTTGAATACCAAAATTATAAAGTATTTGATCACATAGACTTCCATGACAAATATTAGCATTTATTTCCAAATAACATCGACTACTATTAAATTAACATAATTTAAAGTAATTAACCTAATCATGTATTCTCCATGATAGTTTAATCATTTGCATAAATAACCCAAATCTCTATAAGTAATAAATAAAAACATAGATTCTTCCAAAATAAAAAATCCATCATTACTCCTCAAATGAAATCCCATAGTATTCTATTTTTTCTTAGCCAAATTGTGTTCCCAAAAGAGAAAATGTCCTCCAAAATAACATTTATTACTTAATCAACAAATCATTTTTATATACTAATGATATCCATTTTATAAATCATAAGTTACATAAATAAACATATTCTTGACCCATAAAATCATTTAACTAATAAGAATTAGTAATACTAACCATGGACTTCATGTAGTAAAGTGGTAGGTGATAAATCCCAGTCACACTGGTTATGGGTTCTATTCCCCCAGCTTTGTACGACGTGACATGTTGTCACACGGTCTGCGTGTTGTCCTTTTTGAAAAACTATATAATTTTATAACATTTCTAAAAATGAGATAAATTCTTCATAAATAACCAAAAAATTTATTAACGACAAATTTTATCTCATCCTTCTTAAGTTTATATCAAAAAGTAATAACATGTAATTGAACAAAATTCAAGGATCATAAAAACCCAAATGGTTCATTATAACTATAACCAAAAAATAAATAATACTTCTTCCTAAACCATCATTTTTAAATAAAATACTTCTTGGTTACACATACAAGTGAAAAGTCATCCAAAGTAATCCCATAAACAAAGATTATTAATACCTTTTAACATTTATACATCCCTTTTTTTCACCTAGGTTCTTCCTTGACCAAGAGGCTATCCTATAGAATATGGAATTGACTCAGGTAATGACGAGGTCTCCAACATTTGAAAAAAATGACTGTAATTGGATTATTAGGATCATTTTTATTTTCTTCCATAGTACTCTTCATTTTTCCTCAACAATTATTTAATTTATGTCATACCTTCCCACATATAAATCATTTGTTTGTTCCATTGAGATACCATCCAGGGTGTCTCCTTCCACATTTCCTGTATGATGGAAATTCAGCATTCCTTTCTCAATGGTATCCACTTCTAGAGATCTTATCATCCTCCTTATTTATTTTCTTTGTTGAGTTTGGGAGTTGGATAATGTATATATTATTGATCATATTTTTGGAATACTCATTCGGCATGAATATGATATATTTTATTCCTATCAACTTTCAATTTTGTTTCTGATTTCCACTATCATGCCTGCCTTGTACATCATGTTCAATATCACTATGAAATTATAGGAATCCGGCCATTGACTAAAACCATAATTCATAATGTGATTCATAAAATCATTTATTGAATATCTCGATACCTTATTTTCAATCTAAAACACATTAGGATATTACAAAGGTTTTTTATTCTAATATTATGTTAAAATCCTTCAAATCGGTTTTGTAATGACCCAAAGTTTCATTAATGGAAATCAATATTGATCTAATTAAATGTCTCTTTATGTTTATATAAAATGTAAACTTCTTTGGTTTTATGTTAATAATTTTTGACCGTTGGTAATATTGCCGTTGAACAGTTATCACATGATTAGTATAAATATAGGGGTTTAACAAATCCAAATTTACTCAGACAAAGGAAGCGATCGCCTCATCCATTAGAATTTCCCTATACGAAGACCATTTTTCAAAGCTCAGAAAAGATGTGGCATCCCTGGGCTTCGTTTTTGACCAAGCCCAAGCTGAGCATCATCATTTCAAGCTAGAACTGGACCGTCTATGGGAGAAGTGGAAGTTGATAGAAATTATCACTCGAGCGATGTTATCCGAGCCACCCCAAGAGTATGTCACCATCTCACACCTTACCCTTAGGTATTATGTGTCTATTTTAAAGGGTTATGTAAAAAATAAATAGTACTATGTTCATGTACATTATTTTATATATATAATAATGAATATACTTTCTTGTCATTATTGATACAATATAAATAGTTTTGAAAGTACAAAAAATGTTTTTAGTTATTATTTAATTAAGAATTCTATTTTATTAAATTAAGGGATTTTTTAATTAAATAATATTTTAATAAAATAGTATTATTGTTATTAAATTAATTTTTATTAAATTTAAATTATCTTATAATTTTATGAATGCAATTGTAATTTTTATTATGGTTTGAAAGCCATTTCTCTCAAAACCCGTGAATTTTTGATAAATATCAGTTTTTATTTTAAAAGTAAAAATTAACAGATTTAAAAAATTATTTAGATAAAATAAATGTTATTTATGGAATTAGGATGTTGAAATTATCCAACGGTGAATTTTTCAGAATTTTCTGAGACAGTCAAATTTTTGGGTAAAAATTAAATATCGTTTAAATATATGATGTGTTTTATGACATCATAATGACCAAATAGTGATGTAATAAAATAAAATAATATTAGTTTTTGGCCAATATATGTCTTACCATTAAAATAATGTGATTTTTGGTTTGGTTGACTTACTTTTCAATGCATTAATGGACCCCTCAAGACTTATTAATCACCTTGTCTTTTTAAATTAATTTCCATGGGAGTATGACTCACCTCCACATAAGCAACCCTATTATTTTTAGAATTTATGACTTTGGCCTTATGAAATATTGTTTTTCTCTTCCCTTTTCAAAAAACCAAGGTCAAAAACCATGGGATGGTTTGTGGTTTGGATTAATTTAATGTAAGGGACCCAAACCTAAATAATAAAGAATTACCTCACCTTTCCTATATAAACCCACCCAAGCTCCCACTTCCTCCTCACTAAAAGCCTTTTTAGTTCATCCATCCTCTGCCATAATCTCTATAGAATCCTCCCAAGGTTCCCCAAGCTCCCAAGAAGCCTCTATCTAGCCTTTGGTAGCCCACTTCCAAGTAAGGGTTTTTTTCTTCCTTTCTCATTTTTGTCCAAATTTCATTAAGTTGTTTTGCACTTTTAATTTGAATTATTAATGTTGTGGTATGGTTTAGAACCTCCCTCATACTTCCCTCTATATTTTTTAATGATGGGAGACCCCTTTATATCTCATTATATTCCTCCCATGTACACCCGTTACTATGCCGAAATTCCAAAAGGAACTTCTCTCTCCTCATATACATTCAAGCAATACTTTTGTATCATGAATCTAAATTCCATTAAAATTGTTGGGTAATGTATCTATATGACTTCCTTACTGTAAATTACATTTATATATTATGAGGAACCCCTTTATCTCTCATCAACCATTTTTATGAATTCTTATGTCACGCCGTTATGCTGCCATAATCCTACCGATTTTCTAAGCCAATGACATTGTGTAGTGAATACCATGCCCATTTATCCATAAAGGTTATTCACCTTTATGAAAATTTACTTATTGATTATAATGTTTCATGTATTAATTCCACAATCCTTTATCATGGAATAAGTGATTATGTTTTATGAATCCATGTTTTAAGATCCATGTGGCACAGTTATGCATGAAATGAAATGTTTAAGAAGGGTGCACCCTTATAGCGCTCAAATGCATTGGGTAAAGTATAGTATCATGATACATCATGTGCAATGAGTGTTGACTCATTCAAATTTAAGTGTAACGAAGGTTTACTCGTGCTTCATGGGCAATGAGTATTTACTCATGCTCTATGTGCAATGAGTCTTGGATCATGCTAATTTCATGTTAAGTGTTGTTGCCACATTTCCATGTTAAGATTACCATGCTTTATCATGCCTTTATGTTCATGTTTCTCTTGTGATCTATTGACATGAATAATGTATAACATGTATTTTACTCCTCATGTTATTCCATGTGTATTCCCTTACTGGGCTTTACAGCTCACCCTTTTCTTATGGATGTTCTCAGGTTATCTCTTGAAATTCTATGTACAAGGGAATGTAGTGGTCATTAAAAGGAAGGTTTTTGATAATGATATTGTAATTCATGTTTCAAGTTTTTATGTAATGATCCTAAGCCCCAAAGACACTAAACCTCTCGATATTCTTTGTTGTATCAAGTGACATTTTATGTAATAAATCATGTTTAAGTTGTAATAAAAAGCAGGGTTGTCATAGGTTTGTAATGAAAATGTGATGTATCCTAAGAATATCCCTTGGAAGTGTTGTAACCATGAGGGTAGAAAGGCCCGTTGTCATGTACCAGAGGATAGGTTTAGTTAATTTTGGGATTAGGATTAGAAAACCCTAGTAAAGACTTAGAGACAAGACTAAGTATATTAAAAACATCCCCATGTTTTGGTGAGTATTGAGTAAGTGGGTTATCAATAAAATACATCCATGTCTAGATATGAGCAGGTAGAGGCGGCTCTGGCACAGATGTATCCAAGGGGTAAATCCCAAAAACACCGATTTGAGCTAGAATCGAACGGTAACTGGTGCACGACAACGGGCCTTGCTGCACTCTTGGTTACGACACACCCGAGGGATATGTTTTGGTAAATTCACAAGCTTATTATGAACCCTTATTAAGGGAATTAAAAAAATGCCCCCAAGAATATATGGTAGAAATTAGATCATGAAATTCCTAGATTGAATCATATAGGCTCATGAGTTAAGGAAATAAATGTTTATTTATAAGTCATAAACTTCTATCTTTGGATTTCCCTGTACGTGTTACCCATAACTTTCCTTTTATTCCAGCCAATGGCCTGTAATTGGAGGACTCGGGATAACAACCATTGTGAAGATCAGTGTGATGACTGTAATAATGAGATTCCCAATCCAATGGGAGCGGTAATCTCGAACTTTTTCACGCTTCTCTATCTGCTAACTCATGTTTTGAATAGAAACACGGGTCAAGAGGAACATTCAACCCCCCATAAGAAAGAAAAAGTCTCTATCGAGTGATTCATGAGACAAAGGCCTCCTACATTTAGTGGATCATCTTATCCCACGATCGTTGAACAATGGATCAACTCCATTGAAAAGATCTTCTCCATACTTCAATGTTCTGAATAAGAGAAGGTTCTCTTGGAGGCTTACCGTATGGAGGGTGTAGCTGATCAATGGGGGACTTTGATCAAAAATACAAAGCCTGAGGAGGAGATCTAGGCGTTGGAATGGAAGTATTTCCAGAAGATATTTTTCGATAAATATTTTCTGTGCACCCTCCACCTTAAGATGGAAAGGGACTTCCATTCCCTCAATAAAAAAGATGAAGAATCTGTTGGAGCGTATGAGGAAAACTTCACAAGGCTTTCACGATACGCTTCCGGCTTTTTCGTTACCCCAGAATGAAAAGTTGACCGCTTCTTTGGTGGGTTGAAGCCTAGCCTACGAAAAGCATTCGCAATCCGTGACTTCGAAAGCTATAAGAAAATTGTCAGATGTGCCCTCAAGTTTGAAATGGTGATCGTAGAATCACAGGGGTATCATGGGGATAAGAAGCATAAGGTGGACTTCAATACTGGTGGTCTGATGGATATATCTAACGGTGCTAAGAAGATCCAGCACCCCACTTTCCAAAAGTGCGGAATGAAGCACCCTGGAAATTGCCTTAAGGGGATGAGGAAATGCTTTTGGTGTGGAAGAGAAGGGAACCTAGCTATTAACTATCGGCAAGAAAGACCAACGACTGTGACAGATGAGAGGAACACTCTGTTCGAACATCAACGCATTGTTCAATGCTAAAAATGTAAAGAACCGGGTCATTTTTCAAATCAGTGCCGTAATCCAAGGGTTGTTCGGAGGCAACAAACAGCCTCCAAGGAAGCAAGGAAGAGATTTTTCCATCACTTCTGCTGAAGTGAACCCCAAAAACAAAGTGGTAATAGGTTCGATAGTTATTAATTCAAGAATAGAGAACATACTTTTTGATTCAGGTTCTATACATTCTTTTATATCTCAAAAGTTTAGTAGAACAATCCCAGAACCATCACAAATCATGGAAGTGAAGATGTCAGTGAGTACGGAAAATGGGGCAATCATTGCATCCCATGAATATAAGTCCACCCCTGTTATAATCTGTGGATTGAATTTCTCGATAAACCTCGTCATACTCCCTCTGGTGGAATTTGATGCAATTCTTGGCATGGATTGGATTTCCTTAAATAGAGCCAACATAAATCTTTGGGAGAGGGAAATCACACTCCATATGGAGAATAGACCCATGATTCTTTACAAGTGTAAGGAGAAGATGAATCTCCTTTAGCTCCATTATCTCAAGCATGGATATTACTACCTATGAGCATGTGTATCTCTCTCAGATGATTGATTCCAATAAAGAAACCATCCATGAAGAAATGCCTATTGTGAGGGAATTCGCTGAAGTGTTTCCTGAGGAACTGCCTGGTCTTCCTCCTAGAAGATATGTTGAATTCTCAATTGAACTTATACCCGTGGCTTTACCAATATCCAAGACTCCACATTGAATGGCTATTGTAGAGCTTTAAGAGCTGAATAAACAACTACAAGATAATCTGGATAAAGGGTTTATATGCCCAAGTGCTTCACCATGGGGTGCACCAGTCCTCTTCATCATGAAGAAGGATGAGACAATGCAGCTTTGCATCGATTATTGTGAACTTAACAAAATCACGATAAAGAACAAGTATCCTCTCACAAGAATTGATGAATTGTTCGATCAGCTACATGGAGCACAATATTTCTCCAAGGTGGACTTGCAGTTGGGATATTATCAAGTAATGGTGAAGAAGGAAGATATCCCCAAGACTGCTTTTTACACAAGATACGGGCACTATGAAGTCATAGTAATGCCTTTCGGACTCACTAATGCTCCAGCAATCTTCATGGACATAATGAATAGAGTCTTTAGAGATTACCTAGACAAATTTTTGGTAGTCTTTATAGATGATATTCTAATATACTCCAAAACCAAGGAGGATCATGAGGAGCTTTAAAGAACGCTACTGGAGACTTTGCACAAGGAGAAGCTCTATGAAAAGTACATCAAGTGTGAGTTCTAGTTTAAGGAAGTCTCATTCGTGGTGAATATCATCACAAGAAATGGGATATCTATGGATCCCTCCAAAACAGATGCAATTGAGGGATGGCCGAGTCCAACATCGGTAACGGATATCCGTAGCTTCTTGGGGTTAGATAGATATTATCGACAATTTGTGAGAAATTTCTTACGATTTTCCAACCGTCCTACCAAGCTAACTCGAAATGGAGTAAAGTTATCGTGGAGTGATGAATGCAAAGAAAGCTTCAAGGAGTTGAAAAGGAGGCTTATCACTGCACCTGTTCTCACTTTACCCACAAGTGGTGAAATTTTTGTGGTATTCAGTGATGCTTCAAAGAAGGGCTTAGGTTGTGTGCTAATGAAGAATGATAAAGATATATCATATTCCTCGAGGCAGTTGAAAATCCATGTGCGAAACTATCCAACTGATGATCTGGAGTTGTCGGCGGTGATCTTTGCCTTGAAAAACAGGCAGGATTATCTCTATGGAGAGAAATGTGAGATATATACTGACCACAAGAGTCTTAAATATATATTCATACAAAAAGAGCTTAATATGAACCAGAGAATATGGCTAGATCTCATCAAGGATTATGACTCTTTAATCCATTACCACCCTGGGAAAGTGAACAAGGTGGAAGATGTCCTAAGTAGAAATGATCTAGCAATTCTATCAATGATGATAATTGAGAAGGATCCAATCTTATTAGACTTGATAAAGATGGACATGGGAATCATAGAGAATGGAACGTCATCAATCCTTTCACAAATGATTGCTCAACCATCTTTTTTGGAAAGGATAAAGGATGCTCAAAAGGATGATATGGGAATTCAAGAAAAATTGGAAGCTATCGAAAAAAGGGAAATCCTCGAAGTTTAATGTAAAGGAAGAAGGAATTGTGCGGATTGGGAAAAGACTATGTGTTCTATCAAGTTCAGAGCTGAAGATGGAACTTTTGGATGATGCACATAGTTCAAATTTTTCTATTCACCCACGGAGCACAAATATGTATTGAGATATTTGAGAAATCTTTTGGTGGGATAATATGAAGAAGGAGATTGGTGAATATACATCAAAGTGCCTAGTGTGCCAGCAAGTGAAGGCCGAGAGGACGAAGTCTAAGGTGATGATGCAACCATTTCCCATACGAGAGTGGAAATGGGATAACATAACCATGGAATTTGTCACCAGAATTCCGAGGACATCCAAAGGAAACCATGCAATCTGGGTTGTTGTGGATCATCTTACAAAGACTGCACACTTCATTGTTATTCAGGAGGATTTCTCATTGGATCAACTGTCATAGATATATATTAGGGAAGTGGTATGGTTGCATGGAGTACCACTATCTATTGTGTCTAACCGAGATCCAATATTCACCTCTAGGTTTTGGAAGAGTCTGAAACATGCTCTCAATACTGAATTGAACTTCAGTATGACTTATCATCCTCAAACTGATGGCCAATCCGAGCAGACTATCCAAACACTAGAGGATATGTTGAGAGTGTGCTCAATGGAATTTAAATGAGGATGGTATAAACATCTTCCTATGGATGAGTTCTCTAATAATAACAGTTTCCACTCGAGTATCCAAATGGCACCATATGAAGCCCTGTATGGGAAAAGGTGCAGAACACCAGCATGTTGGGATGAGGTCGGTGAACATAAGCTGCTTGGACAAGAAATGGTCGAGGAAATGGTGGAGAAGGTGAAAAAAATTCAGTATCATATCAAGGAAGCCAAGAGTCGATAGAAGAGTTATGCAGATAATCGTCGATGAGACCTTGAGTTTATAGTTGGAGACATGGTTTTTGTACGTATATCTCCATGGAAGAAGGTCATGAGGTTTAAAAAGAAATGGAAGTTAAGTCTAAGGTACATCGTCCCCTTCGGGATTCTTGATCGTGTCGGGGCTGTGGCTTATCTACTAGCACATCCACCTACTATGGCCAAAGTACATGATGTCTTTCAGGTATCCCTCTTAAGGAAGTACATACCAGAACCTTCACATGTACTCTCTTATAAGGTTGTACAATTGAAAGATGATATTTCTTATGAGGAGAAACCGGTGAAGATCTTAGATCGTAGAGAAAAACTTCTACAAAATAAGCCAATTCCCCTCGTCAAGTTGTTGTGGAGAAACCACAAGTTTGAAGAAGCGACTTGGGAATCAAAGGAAATAAGGAAGCTAAGTTACCCACATCTGTTTTAGTGTGGGAAAAGGAAAAATTTCGAGGGCGAAATTTCTTAAGGGGGGAATATTGTAACGACACAAAGTTTCATTAATGGAAATCCCTGTTGATCTAATTAAATGTCGCTTTATGTTTATATAAAATGTCAACTTCTTTGGTTTTATGTTAAGAATTTTTGACCGTTTCTAATATAGATGTTGAACATTGATCACATGATTAGTATAAATATAGGGCTTTAACAAATCCAAATTTACTCAGACAAAGGAAGCGATGGCCTCATCCAGTAGAATTGCCCCATACGAAGCCCATTTGTTGAAGCTCAGAAAAGTGGTGGCATCCTTGGGCTTCGCTCTTGACCAAGCCTAAGCTGAGCTTCATCATGTCAAGCTTGAACGAGACCGTCTATGGGAGAAGTGGAAGTTCATAGAAATTACCACTTGAGCGATGTTATCTGAGCCACCCCAAGAGTATGTCACCATCAGACACCTTACCCTTAGGTCTTATGTTTCTGTTTTAAGGGGTTATGTAAAAAATAAATAGTACTATGTTCATGTACATTATTTTTTATATAATAATGAATATACTTTCTTGTTATTATTGATACATTGTAAATAGTTTTCAAAGTACAAATAATGTTTTTAGTTATTATTTAATTAAGAATTCTATTTTATTAAATTATGGGATATTTGAATTAAATAATATTTTAATATAATATTATTATTATTATTAAATTATTTTTTATTAAATATAAATGGTCTTATAATTTTATAAATGCAATTTTAATTTTTATTAAGGTTTGAAATACATTTCTGTCAAAACACGTGAATTTTCGATAAATGTCAGTTTTTATTTTAAATGTGAAAATTAACATATTTGGAAAATTATGTAGATAAAATAAATGTTATTTCTGGAATCAGGACGTCGAAATTATCCAACGGTGAAGTTTTCATAATTTTCCAAAACAATCAAATTTTTGGGTAAAAATTAAATACCGATTTAATATATAATGTGTTTTATGACATCATAATGACCAAATAGTGATGTAATTAAGTACTATAATCTTTATGTTCGGCCAATATTTGTCTTAACATTAAAATAAAGTGATTATGGGTTTGTTTGACTAAATTTTCAAAGCATTAATGAGACCCTCAATACTTATTAAACACCTTGTCTTTTTAAATTAATTTCCATGGGAGTATGACTCACCTCCACATAAGCAACCCTATTATTTTAAGAAGTTAGGAATTTGGCCTTATAAAATATTTTTTTCCGCTTCCCTTTTCCAAAAACCATGGGCGAAAACCATGGGATGGTTTGTATATTGGAATAATTTAATTTAAGGGGACCCAAACCTAAATAACAAAGAATTCCCTCACCTTTCCTATATAAACCCACCCAAGCTCCCACTTCCTCCGCACTCAAAGCCTTTGGAGTTTATCCAACCTCTTCCCTACTCTCTCTAGAATCCTCTAATGGTTCCCCAAGCTCCCAATAAGCCTCTCAGAAGCCTCTCTCTATCCTTTGGTAGCGCACTTCCCAGTATGGGTTTTTTTCTTCCTTTCTCATTTTTGTCCAATTTTCTTTAAGTTGTTTTGACATTTTAATTTAAATTATGAATGTTGGTGTGTGGTTTCACACCACCTCCATACTAACCTATTTATGTCTTAATGATGGGAGACCCCTTTCTCTCTCATTATATGCCTCCCATGTACACCCGTTACTATGCCGAAATTCCGAAAGGAACTTCTCTCTTCTCATTTACATTCAAGAAATACTTTTGTATCATGAATATTAATTCCATTACAATTGTTGGGGAATGTATCTATATGACCTACTTACAGTCCATTATATGTAAATATGATTAGAAACCCCTTTCTCTCTCATCAACCATTTTTATGAATTCTTATGTCATGTTGTTACGCTGCTGAAATCACACTGATTTTCTAAGCCAATGCCATTTTGTAGTGAATTCCATGCCCATTTCTCCATCAAGGGTATTCACTTTTATGCACATTTACTTATTGGATATAAAGTTTCATGTTTTAATTACACATTCCTTTATCTTGGAATAAATGATTATGTTTTATGAATCCATGTTTTATGATCCATGTGGCACACTTATGCATGAAATGAAATATTTAAAAGGGTGCGCCCTTATAGCGCTCAAATGAATTGGGTAAAGTATAGTATCATGATACGTCATGTGCAATGAGTGTTGAATCATTCTAATTCAAGTGAAATGAGGGTTTACTCGTGATTCATGTGCAATGAGGATTTACTCATTCTCCATGTGCAATGAGTCTTGGCTCATGCTAATTCCATGATAAGTGTTGTTGCCACATTTCCATGTTATGATTATCATGCTGTATCATGCCTTTATTTTCATGTTTCTCTTGTGCTCTATTGACATGCCTAATGTCTAACATGTATTGTAACCCTCATGTTATTCCATGTGTATTCCCTTACTGAGCTTTATAACTCACTCTTTTCTTATGCATGTCCTTAGGTTATCCCATGAAATGCTAATTACGAGGGAATGTAGTGGTCATGTAAAGGATGTTTTCAATAAAGATGTTGTATTTCATGTTTATGTTTTTATGTAATGATCCTAGGCCCCAAATACACTAAAACCCTTGATCTTCTTTGTTGTATCAAGTGATGTTTTATGTAATAAATCATGTTTAAGATGTAATAAAAAGCAGGGTTGTCATAGGTTTGTAATGAAAATGTGATGTATCCTAAGAATATCCCTTGGAAGTGTTGTAACCATGAGGGTAGAAAGGCCCATTGTCGTGTACCAGGATACCCCAGGTCAAGCCTAAAACATCTTTTCTGAGTTTTCACTCCTAAGTACATTGTCTAAGAGATGCCTCAACCTAATCCTATTCAGATAGGGATTTATTTTTTGGAAAGCTCAAAAAATATCCACATTACCAAAATTCTAGGAAGATATCCTACACTAATCCTCAATGACAATATTTGGGTAGAATTATCTAATTAAAGTTTTTCAAAATCTAGTTTCCATGGTTTATACTAAAATTTCTCTGATACCAACTGTAATGCCCTGACCCTAGTTTCATAGATTTGGAGCATTATTACATAACATTGGCATGATACAAGGAATCATGTTCTGAGAGACCAATAAGTTTAGTATCCTTGGAAGTAATAGATACATACATAAGTTTTACATTAAATCATGAAATAAAAAAACCACATTGTGTCACCTTTGAACACTCTTATATCTGAAAACCTATTCTGCCATGTTAAAAGTAATATAATTCTCTTCATCCTAGAAAAAATAAAACATAAGAATGGGGTGAGATCACATGCTCAGTAAGGATAACAATAGAGAAAAAACTATCATAAATCAGCATAACTATTTAAGGAAAATTATAAGAATAAAACACAATCCTTTTAAACTTAAAATTATCCATAATATGGCAAAGATAAATCAAATAATTTCATTTAATTATTAACATGGGTATTCTACTAGTTGAATAATCACATGTAATATTTAATTTCATAATGAGGGAATGCCTAACACCGGACATCGTTACCACATAGTTAAGGCCTCATGCCAAGATTAGAAGTAATGATTTTGTCAAGGCCTTGTGCCAAGACACTAGTCTGTCTCATAAGACCTACCGATGCATCAGGGAGATACAATAGGCTCCACCCATCAATTAAGAAGTCCAATGCATTCGTCATATGAAAGTGAAGAAACATAACATAAACATTCGTATTAAAACTAGCATATGGAATGTTAATACTTAAACCATAAACCATGAATGGTATAAATACAACACAGCCACAGTCAAACATATCACAAAACCATAAATACAATATGGATGATTGTATCATAATAAATCAACTTCAAACAAGTTTTAAATCCATTCAAAGAATATTTACATAGATGAAATCAAAAATATTTGGGATAAATATCCCCTTTTTCATGAAAACATTTAAAAGCTGCACTATTTATCAAATACGTCATTTAAAAGTGATTTTGGAATCAAACTATCCCATACCACTTTAAATATTTTTTTCAGGTATTTTAATTCCAAAACATTCATGTGCATATAAATAAATCCATAAAACCATTTTTAACGTATCGAATTAATGAGAATGATTTAGAAGAATAAATCATTAAAACATTTGAAACGATATTTTAGTTAAACAGTTCCTAACAAAAAGTGAGACACTTGAATACAAATAATTGAGGAATAAAATTAATAAAAACATAATAATATCATGAGAATAATGGGATTAATGATATAATATTTAAAGTGAATATATATACACCATATAAAGTGAATTGGTGCATAACAACAATGAAGTATCAATAGAATGTAAATTGAGATAAAATCCCTTATACAGACCGTATCCTTAAATTAAGTATAAACGAATGAAATAATTATGAGTGAAAAATGTAAATACACGCAATATGATTGAATATTAATTTTTGATAAATCATTGGATATTCACACATATTATTTTAAATACAAAACCAATGACTTAGATGTTTAACTCTTTGAATGGAAATTGAGTTATGATTACCCTTATCAAGTTCAAATCAATTACTTGAAAATTTATTAATGGAGTGATTATGTGAATCAAAAGTATATCCACACAAAGGGTAGTTTATGTTACTACATAAGTAAATAAAATGTGATTCCACAAATAATCATGGAGTAAAATAGTCAATAAAATATGTGTAACACCCAATGAGTAGAAATTTAAATTAGAAATTCCCTTACCGATTTGGTAACATACAAAACACACACCCCATGAAATAAGTATTGTAAATACCCATAAATTAATATTTATTACATAATTAATAAAATTTTTGGAAGTATATACACCACACAAAAGGAAATAGTGTCAAATATAGCATGAATCTCATGAGAATAAAAAGTGAGATGAAAAACCCTAATCTCGTTGCAATCAATAGAGTCATATGACCAAAATTTAATAACCAAAAACTGATTCTAATAATAACATGAATATAAAGAGAATAATGATAATTTATTTCAAATGTAATTACACAATACACCACATGTAATAAATATGTGTCGAACAATGGAAATTTCCTAGAATTAAAATGGAGATAAGAAACCCCTAACTTCGTTGCAATCAATCGAGTCATATGAGAAATTTTTATAAACAAAAAATTAATCACAAAATACCATGAATTTAAAGATAATAAGGATATTATATATATCAAGAGGTCATACAAAATACACCACATTCAATAAATATTATGCGAACAATGGAAATCCCACGGAATTAAAAGTGAGATAAGAAACCCCTTACCACGTGTCCAACTTGACTCGTATATTCCAGGTTCTTCCTGAATAATAACCATAAGTTATTTTTTACTTGCTTAATATTTTTTTTATTATTAATTTTATATTACTTATTACCTTTCTATAATAATTAGTTAATTAATTGAGTTCATATCGGACATTTTGTCCATATTCGGAACTTTAGTAAAAAATGAATTGTTATAATTAAAAATTGCCCATATTGTAAAAATTACATTATATCTATAAAGATATTTATGATTTAGGTATCACATATATCATATATATACATTTTATATGTATTTATAATATTCCATATCATTTAGATTTGAGAAATTAAATACACCGTTCATGGAAACTATAAGTCGTACGTTCGCATGAATGCTACTATAATATCTATTTTTTATTTAAAGGAATGAGAAATTAATAACATATAGGTATACTATAATTATAGTATAATATCTATGTTATGTAATTTAATTAACTCCATCCTTTATACATTTCACATATGGCATGAATGAGTCATATAACTTTGAAGAGGTGGTAGTCCGCATTTCCTCAAATGAAATTATTGTATTTACCTGTTATGGAAACAATAAAGTTATTATATAAATGAAAAATACAGAAGTATATAGATAATATAAATATAAAATATATAAAATGTGAATACATTTCCAACTTAATGTCCACCATGAGTGTCAAATAGAGATAATTGAACAATCATCGTTTCGTGAGACAGTAGTTCGCCGTCCACAGAAACAATATGTTCTTTTCCCATTAGATGGAGGTGTGTGTAGGTATAGCTCAAATAATTTTCTTAAAAAAACATATTTTAATTAATATATTGGTGTATTTTTAACTTAAATGACTTAAAATATTTTAGTGGGATGGAGAAGTAAAATAAAATAAGAGAACTTTAGGGAAGCCATTACCTTAAAATCTATAAACTCTATTTGCTTTGAACCAAAAGGATTTATTGACGTGCCTTCTACCTATGGTAAGGATTCTATGTGTAAGAGAGGGATCATGGGAGATTATTTGGGAAGATTTTGGATGAGTAAATAGGATTTATAGGTGTGACATCTGGGTTATAGGTGGTGGATTTTTATAAGGGGGAGGAGGGGCTCTTTCAAAATATTTGAAAATATTAATATATTATAAAATGATTTTTGGTCTCTAAAATTCCAAAACATATTAAAGTCAAAGATAAGATGACTATTATTATATTTAATATCATCTAATAACAATTTTACAGGTTTTGGATATTGTTTTAATTATTATAATCATATTTTTTTAAATCATTCATTAATGAGGTGAACAAGACATCATTATAGTGTCATAAATAATTTTATTTATGTGATGTCTAAAAATTATAAAACAAATATCATAATGTAGGAAAATTTTTTATCTTTCAAAATAATATTTACAGTCAATGAGATAAACTATATAATTTCTTGTAAGAATTGGTTTACTAAAATATATATGTTTATGTCATTTTTTAATTACATTAAGTTAATTAATATAAAGTGTTATTATCACTCTTATGTTTCTCCATTGGGTCCCAAAATCTACCCAAGGATGACCATGGTCAGAAATTTATCAACTAATTGGGTTAAGATACATTTTATGGTAATTTAATATTATTATAATATTATTTTTACCTTGAATTACCCTATTTACCTTTAACCGCAGTAAATAAAAGTGCAAAGTTACTATTTACCAAAATATATTTTCATCTTATTGAACCAAATTTTACTTACTAATAACAACCATGTATGTAGGATTTTCGAAATTCAATTCACATAAGTGGTAAAATTTCATTTAAATGAAAAAGTTCATTTTTTAACTACTACTCAGTGTTTTCACTATTCATCAAAAATTGAAGTGTTTCGGAAAAATACCAAAAATTCAGCCTAAGGTATATTTGATATTCGGAATTTGAAAATGAATTAAATTTTAAAAAATTAATAAAATAGATGTTTCATTAATGAATTTATAATTAATTCCTATTGTCAAAACAAAAAGTGTGTTTTTTATGAAATAATTACTATAAAAAAATTGACACTTGATTATGACCAATTTTGAAGTGAAATTATTTACAATGACCAAAATTGGATTAAATGGTAAAAATATAATCTAATTACACTTTTAATCCAATTAAAAAAGTTAGTCCAATCATATAAATAAATTATATTAAAAGGTAGTTTTGAATTAAAAAATTGTATTTCTCACTATTCTTTAAAAAAATGAACATTTTCATAAAAATACCATAATTTCATCCAAAGAAAATTTTTATGTACCAATTATAAATAAGAATTTAATTTTGTCAATTTGAATATATAAAAGTGTCAAATATTGGATTTATAAAGGGTTCTCCATTAAAATGTGGTAAAATTGATTTTTTTGACAAGTATTTTTATTATATGATGAATTTAATTCATTATTATAATAGGTATAAGAGACATAAGATACGAAATTTAAAGTTATATGGATTTTATTAATTTGAAATTGTAGTTAATAATATTCATAACCACTTTTTGAATGGCTAGTTTGGTAAGTCGTCGTGCGCTCGAACTCGATGTTGTGTGTGGTGCAAGCTATTGAATTAATTTAATGAGATAAAATAATATGAAATCTTGGGGTGTTAAAATAAACTTATGGATTTTTTTAGACATTCTCTTAAATTATAGTCCTTAAGTTAAGATCCTAATGTTTTTGTTATTGTCATAGAATATATACTTCCCGATATGCATCTTCTTGGATGCAAGAGTGATGGTGGACCCTAGAAAGGGTTTTGGTAGATCTTTCTTGAGAACCAACAATGGGTGTGGGTGTTGCATAAGATTATCGAAAATAATTTATTTTTCCACTATGGGTGAGTGCTAATACAAAGTGGTCAAATTATTTATAGTTTACCCTTAAGGGTGAGGATGGTGCTGCGTATCTCTTGTTCATAGTTTTTTCATAATATTTTTTTATTAATATAGGAAGGATAACCTTGGTTTTTTTGTTTGTGAGGTCTCTCATGATCAGATATCCACTGGTCATGTTCTTCATGGAAATCTTTAAGGATTGGATTATTTAAAACCTTTTTACGATTGATAATGAAACATGTCATGTGGTGAGAGGAGGCGATGAGGGGGTTCAATCCCTTGGTAGCACACCCAGGGGAGGGGTGGTTTTGTTTTAATCAATTTGATTCTGGTTATATCGAAATTAAAATAATACCATTGAGGTTATAGAAAACATGATTCATGTTTTCATGTTGGACTGGGTCTAGGCTGGGATGATATCCTTACCCTTGGTGTAGTTTGTGTATAGTTGTAGTGACCACTTTACCATCAGAACGAAACATTTAGAGGCAATGGGGACTGAACATATATTTTACCACTGTACTAGTCAGAGTTTGGGGTAGATAGATCTCTTTAGACTAGACTTGGTTCTAGTGAAGGTTGTGAAATTTGAAAACCATCCAGAGGTAGATACGGTCATCTGGGACACATAAATGGTCATTGTAGACCAACAGAGATAGCCCTGGGAGTTTTATGAAAAGGTCCTGTTTTCAGTGAGACACCACCTCATTAAGGTTTATAGAGACTTGGAAGGGTTGAAAGGCTATATATGGAGTTCATAGGCCGTTCATTTAGTTGTGGTGTGGATTAGTGGGGGTGGAGAGAAGCTGGATCCTTTGACAACACTTATGTCGGGTGCAAGGTGTTTTTCACCAATTACAGATGAGGGAAAATATGCCAACATTTTATACATTTATTTTTTTGAGTTGGTAATTTTGTGTGATTTCATTATTGTGAGGTATCTAGTGTCCATTTTCAGCTTCTAATAGGATACCTTTTAATGTGAATTTGGTTCCCTCGAGTGAGTTTTTTGTTTAACAAGAGAACCTTATAGAGGGAACGCTAGTGTGGGAGATCTGGTTGGGAGCTCAGTTTTCTCCCTTGTGCATTGGATTCCTCTTATTGTGACAAAATTCCTTGAAGGTGGGGATGTTATTGATTTTTTTTCTATTTAATATAATGAAATATTTCACAAAATATTAATGAAGCCACTGAGTCAATGTTGAAATTTAGGACCCTTAGAGTCACGCTGGATTAATAATAAAAATAATAAATATATTCTATCACGTGTATGTTGGTTTTATGGATTATAGAATAAATCCCTCTTAGAGTCTCAGATTGGTTATCTGAGGCCATGGTTGCATTTCCAATGTGGGGTTTTCCCTATGAAAGGCATAAAGTCTTTTAGCATTTGGCACCCAGTTCGTGGTAACCATTATTGGGTGGTTGAATTTATGATTATTTATTTAGTAAAATTATATTAATAAACCTAAACCATTTGTCTTTCTGTATATAGAAGGCGGACTAAATTTTCACACCCACAGAGATGGATTTATTTAGGTGAGGAGGTTATGATCGACCGTATTTTTAATGATGATCATCACTAGATCTAGGGGATTAATGTTAAAGGCCATATATTAGACCCTAAGATTCATTATTTCTACAAGAGGTTAATATTTTTGATAGAATTACATAATGATCCCATTATATGTATTTTTAATGTTTAAGAGACCTTATATGGATTCATGGGACCCCATGGGGGTTGATATGCAATAGACTTTGAGAGATTAGGTGTTTATGGGGGATCACAGGGGATTCTTGTTTGGAATTCCCAATCACACATTGTCTAGAATAATATATTAGAACACATGTTATTTCCATTACGAGAATATGAAATTTTTGGACTAGACTCCATTTACAAGGGATACAATCCATTTAGTTAGCCTAGGTCATGTGGATGTTGACATTGCTAGACTCACCGTGTCAAGGGATGTGGTTTGGAATTAGTATAATGCATGGGGATGTGGGCATAGTTTGATTTACATGGTAACCAACATGGAATCTGGATTGTTCTTGATGAAGATAAATGTGATATGTACGAATGGTACATGCCATGTAGGTATAAATGACCAACCACTCTTGGTATAGGTAAGGACACACCTATGTATTCAGATGAGGTCACATACCATGTGATATAGGGTACACAACTTGTACTCACATTAATACAGAGTACGTACCAAGAAGAGACATATATAGGGTCTAGTAACAAGGGATACATTTTATTACTATAGGTTCATATTGTGCACTTCCTGTAGAGAAATTTTCCTTTTGTATATACATCTTCAATAATCAGATAAACGCTCACGAGTTTCCTATCCTTAGTAGTTTTCTGTGTAGGACATGATGGTGGAAATTATTCTTGTGTTAGAGATACAAAATGTAGTGAAGTTATGTGTTTTTCTATTATATATGTATATACAAATATCATTTTAGGGAGTTCCATTGGTCTATTCATATGAGGGCTCCATGGAATTGAATCCTCATAATAGAATAGTGAGACTCTATATTTTCCATGAGTCTATGAAGTGTGTGTGAGTTCACTTATTCTTGAATGAATTAGTCTCAATAACCTTCCATGAGGGTTTAGAATGAAATTAGGTCCTGAGTATTGGAATTTAGACCCCTCTGCAGATTAGATCATGAATCACTTTGATAGTCACAGAACAATCCTCATTTCCATCATACTCCCTTGGTAGGGTTGTTGGAATTGGAATAACCAATATTTACATGGGTATCGATCACTAATTTAAATGGATAAATGCAGTCGGGTACCAAGTCCCCTTAGTGAGCCCTAAGCATTGACCCATATTAGCGTATCAATAAACATGGTGATATACAATGTTTTTTGTTAGGTCCATTAGGCTAGATACCCTGAGGGGGTGGGGGTGGGGGTGGGGTTAATCAGGGTAAGAAAAACTAGAAGAACTTCAAATTTGACCTTGTTTGGGTGTTAGAAAGAACCCTATTCCATCCCTTTCCAATTACAGATTATAGAAAAATATTAATCAATTATCATGACACAATAATTTTACTTTGTTCACCTTAACTGGGCTATATCCAAGGAACATACACTGAAAATTTTCCAATGTACCTAATCTACTAAAATCACACTATTGTTTACAAGTTTGAAGTTGACTCACTATCCCTCTTTATTTACAACCAATCACAATTTGTGAACTCACTACTCTCCCAACTAAATTGAGATCACTTCTTCTTCATAAGATCTAATAATAGTTTATAGACCTGTAGGTTATTTCATTTTCTGTCATCAATACATCCTTAGTAATTGATAGATGCACAATTTATGTCCAAATTTCATCCACTAATTAATACCCCTTCTTTGACTTTTCATAGGGAAAAACCTTTGGAAAAACCTTTTAAAATATTCCTACTTCACAAAGCACCCAATTATTCAAAGCTCCAACAAGCCTTCACGAAGTCCCTACCTCTTCGCAAAGCACACAACTTTGTAGAGCTCAATGCTTCGCAGAGCACACTACTTCGCAGAGCACACAGCTTCACAGAGATCAACCCTTCAATGAGCTTAGTCCGTCGCAGACCTCAAGACGTCACAATGCGACTTCCTCATGAAGCTCACTAATCCAATGCGGAACAAACCTCTATCACAGAGCTATATTATCCACTGCGAAGATCATGTCTTTCACGAATATCACGACCTACTTGAACCTACATATCTATATGAGAGAAACCAATTATTCTTTGGTAAAATCTATACTTCTCTCGAGGGGGTCGAGGACTATTTATAGGTGATTCCACCAACTCGAGAACCTGCCATGTGATGTCAGTTCCACATCAGCTCAAATAAAAAAAATCTGAAAAATCCGCCGATATCCACTCTATTTGGCAAAGCACCACAGAAATTTACGGATTTCAGAGCTCGTTGTAATCATATATAGTTCCATCAATTCCTTTTTTCCACTACAATTCTCCTCATTAATTTGTGCCACCAAAATTCTCCTTTTTTTCTTTGCCCTACTGCAATGCCCATTCTTCTTTTATGCCACAAAGCTTACTTTCAAATCTCTTCACCATTGCCATTTCAAAATATCATCAAAATTATGAAGAACACTATCAACATACTTAATGTCTTCAAAAAATATACTTCATGAAACCCAGATTCAAAAAACTCATGACTTTTCCATATTTTGATGAGATCTTCATGGAAATAAACTTTTCATAATGCTAATCAATCTCAAAATGTTGGACCCCAAAAATGTGGAAAACACTGGAAAACAGCACCACATTGTATCTATTCCTTTGTACTGCCTTCAGATCATCCATTCCATTTTCATAGTTATTTTTCAATATGAAGTTTCAACAACATCTCTAGAATGTGAAAATTCCCATGAAATACTTCTTTATCAGCATACACATTCAACCCAAAAATGCTGCAACGCTACGTTGAGGGATTTTTTCCCAAAATGTTTTTCTCAAGTTGGGGTTTGTGGGATTGGCATGACCAACTATACATGGGTTTCAATCCATCACTTAATTAGTTGTTACAAATTTTGGTTTTGGTGTGACATCCTTTATGTGTATAGTGTTTCCAGTAGGGTAAAGCATCCCACTAGAGAGAACTGTGTGATGAACCCCTCTCTATGTATTAAAATTTAATCATTCTTGTAATTTATTAGTCAGATTGTGTGTGTATCTCAGATGAGTCCTCCCAATTTATAGAATTACTTTCCTCATGGTGGGACATGATGAGAATGTTTACTCAGACATATGACACCTAGGATGGGGGGATTTTTCATTATTTTAGTATTACTGGATGAGTGTAATATCTAGATGAGAACCATCAGAGATAAAAAAGATGATGGAGTTAGATATCCCATAAGAGTGATGAGTTTGAGAATTGTGTAGGATTATGTGGATAGATTTATGGTTGGGACCTTGAGATTTTGATTCTATTATGAGTATATCTTGGATACTATGGGATATATTTAGTATGTGTCCTTTTTTGACATACAAGGTGGTGATGAGACGACTAGTTATGTATAAACGATGAAAAATCAATATGGAGTTTCTTATTATCTCTCACATGGACTTCTCACATATTTAATTTGGTTAAGAAGATTATTTCCTTTAATTTTCACCCATTTTTTTAATTTTTCTGGGTTCTTACTGGGTAAACTTATACTGACCCTTGCACATGATCCACTCACTCTTGTTTTTTCTTGTGCATACAAAAACTATCATGACACATTCCGTGGTGGTCTGAGGGAGGGTGGAGTATAGAACTTGGATTTAAATATCAAGGGTTATTCATGAATTTTTTTTGATAAAATCCCCGACAAGTGAGATGGTTTTTATATTTTTTAGTTTTTAGTGGGATATTATTTTTCCCTTTTTGTGCTTTCCAGTACTATTATATTCTATCCATGGGATATATATTTATGAATTTATTTTTATATTAGTAGATTTATTATATCTACAATCTTTCATGGAGATTAAAATATTTTTCAATAAATATAGGTACCACAAGATAATTCCTCCCATGTGTGTGATACGACTACAGGAAACTTGTATCAAACGATATATTGGATGTAGGATATGGATCATGTTAGATCGGCCTTCTGCCAACCAAGAAGGACTCAATGAGTTGGTTTGGTACAAATTTGTATCAGATGATATCCTTCCATAGGATTGGAGTTAGTAGTTTTCCCATAATGTGTCTAGTTTGAGTATTATGGTTAAAATGTTAAAGTTCATAATGTTTGGATTATGGTCATGGGATCCAATGTTGTTTCCAAGAAAGATATATCCATTCACCAGGGCTCTATTAACTTCTTTTTTTGAAGTTTAAAAATTTGGAACTGGTTCAAAGGAAATGGCGGTACATGAATCATATATGGTTAGGTTGTGGTTTCAATTTATCTCTTGAATTGACTCTGCAGATATACTCTTTGACCATGGGACATCCTTTTTCATTCACTTTTTTCCATGATGATAGACTATTGGGTTTCTATAGTAGGGTCAAGGGTATGATTCAATGATTGGTGGTTCCTCCATATAGGGTCATGTTCATGTTGAAGGTTATCTTTTGAGTGAGTATCTTGAAATGATTCCAACCATTGATCATTGTGTAGAGCTACATCTAAGGGTTTATACAGATGAAAAATTTCATAATGATCCATGGATGGATTTTTTGGTGCTATATTATGGTATATAAGGATCAGGCATGTATTTTAATCTTCTTAGGTTTGGAAAACTAGTGGTCCAGGTTTAGAAGGACCTGTATACAATAGATGTGCGATGTATGTAACAAAACATGAAGTTTTATTGGAGGTCTTAATGAAAAATTAGTTCACTGAGGAATATAAATTCTGTTTCTTCTGATGGGAATATACACCTCTAGTGGTATTTTCTTACCCGATACATAGCTGTTAGAGATATGATAGATAAATCATTTTTGAAAAGGAATCAATTTTTTTTAAGGAGATTTCTAGGGAAGAAAATGTGTCATATGATATGGAGGATATGGAGAGGGTGGATGAATCATTTTTTTGACAGCACAACCACCCCCACCACCCCTTGGTGGTCCAGTATTGGATTAGAGAGTAAAAATATAGGGACATGGGTGACATTAGTCATTGTATTTTTTTTTGACATTGAGGATCTATTAGTGTTTAGAGGTATGATCTATATCATATCAACTTATATAACTCTATTTTTAGATATGTGTGTGAGATACCAATTCATTAAAACATAATTATTAAGACTTATCTAGACTTGTGCAGTTTATTGGTAGAGAAATGAGATGATTGTGTTTGATGTGGAATCTCAATCATAAGAAAGAGGGAGACTCCCCCACCAATATTTATTCTTCTAATGTGATACAAAATCGTTCGAGTGAGACAGTGCCGCCCAATGTGGATAGTGTCAAGGTGTGGAATTTGGGATTATTTGACTTGTCAGTTTGTAAAAATTTGGTTTTATAAGGTGTTAGAGAAGGAAACAATACGGGTCTATAAGAAGAAAGAGTATAAGGTTTATATTTAGGAAGTAGGAGATTGTGATACATAGAATACAAGGGTGACTCGAGGTATAAAATATGACTTCTTTTCCTTAGTTGTAGATTTCGTAGAGTCATGAGTAATTTATTTCTATGGGTTTTTGTATTCATGACCTGGTGACACTAGTATAGATTTTATAGCTCAACCATTGTTTCATAGGGATTCGATAGGCTTTCGTGAGATGTGGTGATCTTGGAGGTGTCGTGATGGATTTTAAGACCTAGTGTGTTCATTAGGACATCCATATGTTATTAACTATGGAGTCAAATTAGTTATTGTGATTTTTTGTAGTTAATGTCACCCAACCCTAGTGACTGTCAAGGAGGAGTACCCACACTAAAGAGTCTATGTATTATTCAAATAGTTTCTAGAAGTGGTATTGTTCATGAAGGATGGAATAGGGTAAGGTTATCACCTACTCTAGAATTGAGTGGACATTGTATCGAAGATGGAATCTTAAATCCACTATAGATTCATTAGTATATAGTGAGAATTTTGGCACATTATAAACCCCAATAGTGTTGTGAAACTTATGGACCTTATTCCCAACCTTGTTTTGGATCGGTTCTGGGTTTCCATCATTGGTGTCATCCCTGTGTTCCCAGTATAGAGAGTTTCATACACAAGACACATAGTGATTGTTCTAGACATTCCCTGAGATTAACAAACATATAGGAAACACCCAAGGTATTATTTCTAGTTTTATAAGGTCTCTTACAAGATATGTATCTTCTTAGACATAGGTGTGATGATTGACCCTAGAAATGGGTGTGGCTGATCTTATTTGAGAACCACCCATTGGCTTGTGTGTAGAAGATAATTCTGGCAAAAAAGTTCTCCATCATATATTGGTGAGTGAGGTGGTGTAGCAGTTGACGCATTTGTAATTGAACAATGAGGTTTTGGTTAGTGAAGTGTATCTCCAGTTCATATTTTCTCACCTATGATTTATTCAAAATATAAGGAGGCATAACATAGAGTTTTTTTTTGAGAGGACACATTTGATATGATATCTTCTAAAGGTGTTCATCTTGGTTTTTTAGGAGGTGAGACATACATCACCGCTCTGAGGATTGGTAGTGAAACTAGTCATGTGGATTGATGAAGTAATATGGATGCGTCTTACCTTAGTAGAACACTAAGTTGAGGAGTGGTTTTTTCATTATCCATTTTCTTCAGGTTAGGTGGCCAAGAAAAAATGTCTATACATGTTTTGGATAACAATCTTGGGGACTGTATATTGGGTTAGAGCCATATATGGTAATAACTCTATACCATTAATGGATTTGGAGTATCATGGTAGTGAGAACTATACCATCAAATTGACACCATTGGAATTCACAATTGAGGGACCCAAGAAGTCACAATTTTATTGGTTAGAGATAGTGGAACACAATGATTATTGGACTATAGATGGTGATAGTGATGTTTATGAAAGGTTTAGACCATTCAGATGATGATAAGGTCTACCAGGACACGCTGGGGATCATTGTAGACCAACTATGATGGGAGTTGAAGTTCAATGATGAGTTCTTGTGTTTGGTGAGATATTTACTAATAGATTGATACAAAGACATTTATGAGGTGATTGGATATCTACGAGATTCATATACCATTTTTATTGTATCAATGTGGGTTTATGGGGGGGGGAATTCCTATAGACTATTTGACAATAGTAGTGTTGTGTGTTGTCTTTTTCCAACCCATCACAACTAAAGAGATGTGTGCAGAACATGTTTTACAATGTCAAATAGAATGAGATGGGGTTTTTGTGTGGAATTTTTTTCAAAGGAACATGGTAGAAATTGCGATATTCCCAGATAAGAAATAGTAATAGTAATATGGTTCTCCTTGGTGCATTTTTTTGAGCATGTGTAATTTATGGAGGGATTTCTGCTGTGTGGGAGCCAGTTGAAAAATCATTTCTCCCTATTATAGGTTGTGTTTTTCATTTCAAAATGGAAATTATTGCTTCTGGTGAGATTTTAGTTATAATAGTTTTCCCATTAAATACATTGGAATATTTCATAGAATATTACTGAATATAGGCATTTAGTTGGGGTGAAATACCAATACCTATAGACCTAAATTTGAGTGATATTAAAAATATTAAATTTATTTATAACACACTTGTGTTTTTTTGAAATCCTGCGTAATTCCTAATTGGACTCTCTAATTGGAAATCTGATACCTAGGATGAATGTAGAACATAGGGTTTACCTTAGGAGTGGGAGGATGTTTGTCAGTGTCAGTGGCCCAGTTGGATTCGACCATTGGTATGGTGTTAAATAAGGGGTTATTGATTTAATAAAAGTAAATTTAGAAATATACATTCCTATATTTTTATTTCTACATATAAAATATAGAGTAGTGTTTATATCCCATTGTTATGGGTGGACCAAAAAGGATTCTAGGGGAGTAGTTTCCACCATACCCTATTTTTGACACTGATCATCAACAGATCAAGGTTTACATGCTTTTGAGAATTGTGTTGGAACATGATACTTGATGTTTTTACCCACGGTAGACATATTTATGATATTTACATCATAATCCTATTACATTCCATATTGTATGGTTTTAATGAATATAAATGATTGATAGGGTCCCCATGAGGGTTAATATATGTTGGATTTTGATAAATGATGTGTTTTAGGTGGCTCAAAATGGATTCCTAATTAGATCTAATGATCACCTAACATGTAGTGTGGGGTCACATGCTGTATGTTCTCCCCATTTTGGGAAGAATGTATTTCTACACTACACACCATATACCAAGGATATATGATGTATTTTTATCATGGGTCATCCATACAAGGAATTGGATAGACTTTCTATGGTATGGGACAAGGTTGTGTGTTTAAATTCTAGACATGCTTTCCACGATACCCAGTCCTTCGAGCGGGGTCACCACAAGATCTCATGGGTGAATCCTCAAACAATAGAGGTTTCCAACTAGAAGTGAGGGTCTAATTTGATGTTTTGTGAGACTATAACATCTATAATATAGTATTCCACACAAAATAATAATAATAAATAAAGGTATTAGTATGAAAAATTATCATTTATTAAAAAAAATTCCCAAAAAATTGTAGAATCCCACAACCAAATAGAAAATATGCTATGTCATGTCATACAATGCCACGTGTAATGAAACCCCAAATTAAATGAAAACTAGAGATTCCCCAAAATGGGTCATAAATCCAAGTATAAAGCCTTTACACATAGACATTCCTTTCCCAAATATTCCATCTTTCATAGGGCCATTTCACTTTTCCTAACTTGAAACCATGAAATATTCTCAATTACCCAATGATGTCCTAAGTAGGGTGTGAGTAAAAATTAATAGGCCACCACCAAGGGTTTATAAAAATAACCAGTCTAATAGTGGGTGAATTCATGTGGTAAATTAATATAAAGTTAAACAAAATATAAAAAATATTTCTATTAGAATCAATTTTCATTTAAACCATTTTCATCATTTTTTATAAGGGTTAATAAATTTCATCAATTACACTAGATCCTATGCGGATCAACTACTTTTCCTTAAGGCCTAAAAAAGTTCCATATGTCACTAGGGAAAACATTTCATAAAAAAATATATAAAACTTACAATGGACAATCAATCTATGTAGTCTCATCCAATGAAACCGTAAGGGGAAGAGAGCATTATCATGACCCCCTAAACCGTTAATTCTAGGGGAAGGGCTTAGTTCCAGAGTCCAACATGACCCATGGGAGTTGACATTAGTAAGACCCCAAAAAACTAAGCTATGTTCACATGCGTCTTCAATTATTTATCAAAATTTTAAAATATAACTATTATCATTGACACATTTAGTATTTACAAGAAAAGTTCATTTAACACATATGACATCATTATGTCGTAACTCTTTTACACAATCTCATTTCTATACCTCAATTAACTAACACATTTATCAATTTTGAGCATTATATAATCAATAATATTTACCTTTATAGACCATTTTTCATTTAACCCATTAACATTATGAAAATCACCCTCTTATTCTTATTTAACAACCAAAAAAATATATATTTGTTTCATTTAATAAACAAATCAAACATTTTGAAACATTTGACTTGATCGCTTTGTCACAAAAAGTAAATTATATACATAAAATTTTAATTTATATGTTCAATTAGCTTCACACACCATGGGCGATCCTCAAACCAGATACATCAACCCTAATGCATCCCATGGGGGTCATTAGTGGTTCAATTCGACATTTACCCAATTAAATTACCATTTTTACTAAGGGAATAAAATGTGGACACAAAAATAAAAAAACAAAATGAAATACTCATAAATAATAGATATGAATATGGGATACAACTCAAAGAACACCGTCCACGATTTCAAACACAACAACTCACTCAACCATATCATTTTATTCATATTAAAACTCCCCTTGAAGAATTAAACTAGGATTTATTGGTAAAAGATTGGTTTAGGGACTCAAAAGAAGAAGACAAAGTAAAAAATCCATAATCCAAAAATGATATTTAAGATGAGTGTTAGTGTTGTATGGAGATTATATTTAATACCAAAAACAGTCCAAACAGTTTAGAAATGAGCTAGATCAACCCTCTCGAAGCTTGGGGCATTTTGGTTCATTAGTAGAGATTTAGGATAAATAATGTAGGTAAATACCATCATATAACACATAAGGTACAAGTGTTAAAAATGTAAAATTCCAATTTTTTTAAGTCGAATAGTGTTTCGACACATGGTTGGCCAATCTATGTGGCACCCTATGTCAAGGAGGTGGCCAAAACATATGCTTACCCGGGGATCCTACATTGTTTAAAAAACATTGTGATGACCATATGGGATGAAAATGTCATATCCTAGATTATTTTTCCTCCCCTATTTCATGGGTTACTTTAAACCATTCACCCCTACTTAATTCGATCATGGTTAGGGAGCATGGATATAACCCTGAGCCAACCATGAAACATGAACTACATAGTCCCATCCTCCTATATTTGTTGTCTCAAACATGCAGAACACCATCGCTCCTTCACATGGGCATTTTAAATAGTTAATTATCATTCTTAAATGTATTTAAACAATATTTTTAGACAAGAACATACCTCAGAGATGTAAGATATCTTAAAACCTCTCAATCTTATAAAAAATCATCCCCATGATGCCCTTCCAAGTATCACTGAGCTTACAAAGACAAAAGAGTGGGCCTTAGTATATAATATCCACCTCCCTCTCCCAATTATCATCCTGAAAATTACTATTCTACCATGAAACTCAAACTAGAGGAACAATATTTCTAAAAAATAATTTCTCACAATGTTCCATAATACCAACCGGATGCTCCTCATAGGGAGTATCAAGATCAAGATCAACATCATACACATCAATCACATGAGATGTGTTGGGATGATATTTATGATGTTGTGATTGATGAAATATACTGTTCATTCCATTTTACTATTTTGGGAGATCCAATTGGTACACCAAGATTATTATGCTCTCCACAACATCAGATGACCCACATACCTAGACACAAACATACCCTGCTTCTGAATCCAATGGTGACCCAATTATAGAGACACCAAAAGGAATACACGATCCCCAACCATAAAGTAAATAGGTCTATGACACTGATACACCTATGAATGTTTCTTACTCTGAGTTGTAGACATACATTTCCTAATCAACTAAACCTATTCCAATATCTACTGCATGAGACTCATACCCATCAACCCAGATTCTCCAGCCACCATCCAATAAAACAATGATCTACACGACCTTGTTTATAGAGCCACAAATGGTGTAATATGAATCATAACATGGTAGATATTGTTATAGGAATACTCAACATGCACCAAGTGAATCTCCCATGATCTAAAAAATTATAGGAAATAATCCCTCATGATTTTCTCTAGCAACTGAATAGTATGCTCTGCCCACCCATTCATCTGTAAGAGTAAATCCATGCTTAAAAACACATGGGTACCAAAGAACATTTTTAATCCGTACTAGAAGAGTGAAGAAAAATGAAGATCATGAACCAAAAATATAGTATGTTCTATCATATGACATCACACTATCTGATAAACATAAAACACACCCAATTAATTTATGATAAATTTTCACCAAATCATTAAGAAATGCACTGTTTTAGTCAATCGATCCACAAATAACCAAATTTCATTATTCATCTGAGGAAATATTGAATGCAACACCTCAAAATCCATCATTACATAGTCAAATTTCCATTCGGGAATGAGAAAACTATATAACAAACCACATAGACATTGACACTCAAATTTCACCAACTGGTAGGTGGAGCATCCCTTCACAAATACTGCCACCTCTTTCTTCATCCCTAGATACCAATACTGCCTCTAAAAATCATGATTCATTTTCATTAGACGTTGATGCACTTCCCACTTTGAGGCATCAAATTTATGAATAAACTATTCCCACATAAAATATAGAAAAAAAACCTAGCGAAAAATATTTGGGATCTCATCATCACCAGAAGAATAAATAGAAGGTTAATCACTAGCTTATTGGGGGATTTCACAAAGTGAAGCACTCTTGATCCCCATACTGCCTCTCCTTGATCAAGATAAGAAGGCTCAAATCAACTACCATGGATGTTACGGTAATATTAACCTATCCTTATTGATCATCGTGGTGCATCTCAAAAATCAAGGACTGCATCTGCCACTTAGAACATAATTCTAGAATTGATTGGTTCTAAATTATTCAAGTCGATCATCTACTACACTGTTTCCCTTTCCTGGCATGTATAGTAGCTCAAAATCAAAATATTACAGGTATTCAACCCAAATATGATTCCAAATGTTTAAATAACAATTATATAACATATAATTAAGGCTTTCATGATCGGTTTATAGAATAAATCTTTCTCCCAAAATGTAATGAAGCAAGAACATTAAATAATAATCCTCTAGGGAAAAGTCAAGATAATTCATTGTGTAGTTTCATTCATGAGGCCTCAACTTCCCTGACCCATATTCCATAACCTGATCATCAAAAATCATCACTTTCCCAATACCAACACAAGATGCATCAATGAAAAATGTGTACGTCTAAATTGTATAAGTTAGGATAAATATCAATGTTGTAGTCAACCACTTCTTTATATCCAGGAAATCATTATCGCATGCCCCATACAATTCAAACATGATTAACTTATTATCAAATCACTAAATTTGTGCATCCAAAGAAGGATAAAACATTGATGATCCCTCTTTAATATCCCAAAAAACCTAGAAACCTTCAATCATCAAATTTGTTATTAGGATTCTCCTCAGATACAATGACCATCACTTTGACTAGGTCTATTGAAACACCTACCTTAGATTTGATGTGACCCAAGAAACGCATCATGTGAATGCAGAAATGAAATTTTTATAGCATGGAGTGTATCCTTTTCTCTATTAGTGTACTCAATATTATTTTAATATATTTGGCATAATGATCATCATTCATGGAGAACACTAAGGTTTTATCCTTGAAGATGTCTTCAAACTGATACACGTACGAGTGAAAGATGAGGTTCATTAGGTCTATAAAACTAACACTAAATTGGTTAACCAAAACAACCTTAAAACAAAATCATATGGCCCGCACCATATCCTGATAAAAAACGATTTTATATCAGATGGTGTCAGTCATTGTTTATGATACCCAGATCTCATGTAAATTTTTGAGAACACGAATTCACCTCTCATCTGATCAAAAAAATCATCGATTTATGGAATAGGGTATTTACTCCTAACAGTCAAATTATTTTGCTACCTATAATTATCTCAAAAATACAACGATCTGTCAGAGATCATGAAAAATGGAGATTTTGAAGGAGATTTACTCAGATTAATAAACCACTATTCTCCAGATCTGTTAACTGAGACTTATGTTCTTGGAGTTATTCTAGTTCCACTATGTATGGAAGATATAAAACTAGTTATGTTCATGATAATAAAACTATCATAAACTCAAGATCTCTTTTGAGTGCTATCCTTGAGAAGTATTTAGGAATCAAATCCTAAAACTGATCGCCCACATGCAGAATGAAAAGAGTCTCTACTACCTCACAATCTTAGATAATACAAGCCACTTGGGATTCGAATTCATCAACTATTGAGATAATAGACATACAATAACTACTCATATATCCCATTCCATATGGTTAATATAGGTATCCCCTCTATGGGTGTGAGTGTTACCCTATTCCTATAATATTTGATATGGACATGATTCAATACCAGCAAATCCACCTCCATTATTAGATCAAAAAACTGACATCTCATGGATAAACATGTCCCACATGGAACGTTACCTTGCAACCTCAAGGATAAACTTCATTAATTTCCAAAACAATTCTGCTCCCACCCCTCATGATGTTTCAATCATTATAATCGCACACATTTTTTCCACATCTAATCCCAACACACTCAGAAGATGGAAATATATAATAGAATTTGAGGAAACCATACAAAATAAAGAACATGAAAACATGGAAGTTACAAGAATTGTAACTTGTACTATCGATGGCCTAGCCTCACCACCTACAGATGTAGGGTAAAATGCATGAAACTGGCTTATCTCTCTCCCATGGGCATTGGTCCGAGTTTCAAGGACTTAACTACCCTCATGATGAGGAAACCCCGATCCAAAATCACTCTGTCTGTTTCCTCGATAGGTAAGGCTATTGGAGAAATGACTTTCTTCTTAATATGGGGTAATCAAACCCCTTATGACACTCTGTACTAGCCTTGGGCTTCCATCATTTCCCAAATGTAAAGGGTTACTATAGAACCTCTACACATTCCATAACCAACATTTCACTCAACACTATGCTTGAATTCAGTGACACTGAACCCGCATGTCTCCCGACCTTCTACAATAATAATAGAAAACACCATCACTACCATAAGTGGATGTTTATCTTTTTTGGAAATTTTTCCACCACTTCTCTAATAAATAATCTCTAAATAGAACTTCTTACCATTAAAAGTTGCACCACTAGATTTCACAATCAGAAATGATGTCCTGCAAGAGAAGCATATTTGAGATTTCCCTCTCAAATAAGGGCTTGATACAAAACCTTATCAAACATATTTATGTTGAAGATATTCACTTCGTACATGACAAAATGTCTAAGCCCATCCTAGAAGTTTCCTTATTTAGTTTCCTCATCTACTTCCAATACTAGAATAGAGTATTGTATGACCGTGATGCAGGGAAAATAAATCATCACTATAAAATCCCCCTAAGTCAAACATATAAACATTATTGCCTTCCACATAAATAAAGTCTTTTCATAGAATTTTTTTAAGAATGTATCTTAATAATAATTCCACTACATACTTTCTCTTGACCCCTGAACCAAGATATCCCACAAGAGCTTTTCATATCCTTGCAAAATTTATGCTACCAACTCGATGGTATTCATAGGAAGAGTTTGTAAGGGATCCAGATTCCTTTAAATAGAATCATTCTAGAACTCTATTGCATTAGGTCCTCCAACTTGAGAAGAATATGGAGGGTGTTGCAGCTAAAAATCTATAGTTACGTCAGAAATGCTTTCTAGAACCCACCATGGGTCCCATTCCGTCATCTACATAAAATGAGAAAATTTGTCTCAGAACACCTCCTATCCTCTAGTACTCTAGATCATTGAGGGTTTTCTCCCACTTCAGGAGGGGTATTCTCAGCGATATCTTCTTATCTCCCAACTAACACACATCATCATAGTGGCATTTCTCTATAATTCTAAACACACATATAAGAACATAGAACATAAAAAACTCGTATTTTCACCAAGTATAGCTTCCCACTATCCATTGATAACCCACTATATATATAGATATCCCATATAACATAGTCTTATTTCTATCACTACCCTTAGAAAACCCTACCCCCATCGTTTTCATCATTGGTAAAATAACTGACAAAACTGCAAGTCTATTTTATTATACACCCCATATTTATGTATTTACACATTCAGAATATGAATCTTTCAAATTTTGGAATATAACCATATATAATACTCATTAAACCCAAAAAAGTTAACCACATATCGCCTTTAAATATAAATAACTATTTAACTATTCTTTTATATTCTTTCCATATACTCCCTTTCATAATCATTGTAAAACATCATTTATTTCAATGTTTAATGAAAATTAAATTAATTGACTCCCTTGGGTACCACACATCTTCCCCATGTGTCCCTATCATGATGAATGCCTAATATCCCTCTTGTTTCTTAAAATGATACATGAATGAATAACCTCATTATATTCCAACTATTAGAAAAATTTCATACAATAGTCCAATCACACAACAAGTGCATTATCTAATGGTTAAATATCATCCTACCTTAACAATTTTCAATAATAATAAGAATAATTTCCACATGGAGTACATGGTTTTTCTACTATACAAGGGTTAGCTACTCCCAAGAAGGAGATAATTTGCAAGACCCAACACATCATAGTCTCCATTATATCAACCCAAATAGTGTGAACATAGAGAAGAATGACTCTTGTATAACTTTTAAATGTCCCCAATATAGTAGTCACTATACACGGCTGTAACAACCCAATATTTCTTTAACATCCCAGGAGATTAAAGAAAAAATAGGTCAAGTCACATACAAGGTAAGGGGTTTCTTATCTCACTCTTAATTTCATGAGATTTCCACTATTCGCCACATATTTATTGCATGTGGTGTATTGTGTACTTACATTTTATATATATTATCATGATTATCTTTATATTCATGGTATTATATGATTAATTTGGTTGTTATTAACTTTTGGTCATACGAATCGATTGATTTCAACGAGGTAAGGGTTATTTTCACAATCTCTTTATTATCTGAGGTTGTTTTTACGTAAGTATCTACTGGGACCTGTTTATCATCCAAACCCATTTTTTCCATAAAATATATTTCAATAAATTTTTACTATTTACTAGGCTATTTGTTAATTTCATTTATACTCTTATTTTACCTTATATTTTTTGAACGAAATCTTTCTGTTGTTTTCCAAACAATGTACATTTTTACCATTTCTAAAAAATTAAGGTAGAATGTTTTTTTAACTTATATGGTGGTTGTGACTATTTTTCTCCATTTTAACATCGTCGATGCTTCCATTACAATATAATAAGAATATTTTCAAAATAATTGTTTTCTTTTAAAATTATGTTACTCTTAAATGATTTCAAAACAGAAATATATATTTATCACAAGTAGTTATGATTTTATTTATGTCAAGACCCTTTTATAAATTTTACACCTGTTTTAAGTTTCTTTATTATTATAAAAATTGTCCATTTTGTATTTATGTGTTTGTGATAAATTTGACTGTGGATGTATTATTTTTATACCATTCATGGTTTTTGGTTAATGTATTGACATTTCTTATTCTATTTTAATACGAATGTTTTTGTTATGATTCAACCTTTTCATATGAGGAATGAATTGGACCTAGTATGTTTTGGGTTGGGGACAGGTAAAATTAAGCCCTCTAGGTTGGGGTCTGGTTACAAAAGACCATCCAGGTTAGAGTCTGGTTACAGAGGCTCTCCGGGGTGGAGTCCAGTTACAGAGGCTCTCTGTGATGGAGACCGGTTATAGAGGCTCTCCAGGATGGGGTATGTTTACAGTTAGCCAATATGTCATAGCACGAGGCCTGACACAGTCTGGAATATGCACTTTCCTCATTATGACTGTGTAATTAATTAACCAGAGGAATATTCGTCTAGTACAATATTCCTAGTTGAAGAGACAATTGGACGTGGATTTGGCCGAGGCCTTTACAAATATGATATATGGTTTTGGCCGAGGCATTAATCATTATTAGGCGTCTTGGCCTCGGCCTTGAGAAAATGATTTACAATTTCCGACAATATACATTCCATCTTTATGAATATAATATTGACTGTTCATGTGATTGGTCAACTAGTAGAATACACATGACTATGTTTTATTACGGAATTATATACTCATCTCATATTCCTTCCATAATGTGTTAATGTTTAATAATTTTAAAGGCATGTGTTCATAATTAATCACCATGCCTAATGTTTATGTTATCTTCTGCTATATTTCTTACCCTTACTTAGTGTTTGAGCTCACCACTTTATTATGTTTCATTTCCCAGGATATGAAGAAGTTAGTTATGAGTGACTTGCAGGCATAATCTATAAGTCTTGGATGTTTCTAATGGAATAAATTAGTGTTGTATTTCTTTTCAAGTTGTATCATTGAACATATGTATGTAATCTATTCTCCAAGACTGCTAAACTAATCAGTCTTTTGGGACATGATTTCTTATAATCATGCCATTGTTATATAAAAAAGTACCAAATCTGGGCTTCTGGGGTCAGGGTATTAGAGTTGGTATCATAGGAAGTTTAGAGACAACCATGGAAATAGATATAGATAAACTCTTATTAGAGAACAATACCATAAGATAAACTTTGAGGATTAATATAGAAGAACTTCCTAGAATTTTTGTAAAGTAGAGATTTTGTGTATTTTCCAAGTAATACATCCCTATCTGAATACGAGAAGGTAGATGCAGCTCTGGCACAAATGTACCTTGGAGTGAAAACTAAAACAAGGAGTTTCGAGCAGGACCTGAGGTATCCTGATGCACGATAATGAGCTTTGCTGCACTCTTGGTTACGACACTCCTTGGGGAATGCATAGAATAATTCATATTATCATTACAAGACATTATGAAAGATTTAGGAGAAAATACTTCCTAAAAGAAAACATTTGTATGATTATGGATTATATCCTTAAACTATTCAATTTACATTAGGTATTTTACTAGTTTGGTGTTATGCATTGTGATTCATAAACTCACCTAGTGTGTGCCATTTTTTAGAAATGTTTCCCAGTAGAAAGAATGAGGAATCCAACAATACATGTGATCTAAAGAGTAAGAATAATGATATCATTCATGGTATTAAGACAACATTTATAAGGGAAATAATCTCCTATGTATTCTCATCATATGATGAAATAGAATCATGTGTTAAGAAGATAATAAAGTATTTCTCTGAGTCCAATTCCTTTGAAGGGAATCTAGAAAAGAAAAGGATTGTAGAGAGATAGATGAATAAATGGAAGAAAGGAAATATGTATTTTTCCATATGTGATAACTGTGGAAATAATGACCTTGGTAAATAATTGAAGGGAGTTGGTGTTTGTTATAAGTGTAGAGAAAAAGGACACCATGTATGTGATTTCACGGGTAATAAAAAATTTTCAAGTATATAATGCTTCATCTACAAGGAGTTGGGACACTATGTGAATCAATGTCCAAATCATTAGAGTATACAAAAAATGCTCCTATTGGATAACAATCAAGTTATGATACAACTGAAGATGAAGAGGAATGATTAGATTTTTTATTATTTTATTATAGTATTATGTCATTTGAGTATTGTATTAATTATGTACATGTTATAAGAATTATAGAGTATATAAGGATTGTACTGCAGTACTATTTCATTAAAGACTTGAGTTTGTGTAGAACCAAGAAAAGTGACTCAATAACAAGTTATTTTTTTTAAATATATATGGTTGAGAGAAAGTTATACTATAATATAGTTTTGATACTAAGGTAGTGATTTTTGAATAATATATGATTTATTTCGATAAATTATAATAGATATTCTTGACTACCTTGAAACTGATTAATGATTTGTATATTCAATCATTGCTGGATTTTACAACATTTTTGTATAGAAGGATTATACCCATTATTCTATAATTAATAAAGAGGTATGAAAGTAATCCATAAGGTTTTATAGTAATTTAGAGTGTTATTGTGTTTTAAAAGAATACATGATGAATGTGTTCATGTGTTATTATGTTGCAAAAAGGATCTTTATTGTGTTTACCTTCTTATAAATTTTGGACCGTGAGTTTGGACAGAATAATTTTGATAAGTATAAAGGTTGGAATGGATTAAGTTTTACATTGGATACTATTATTAAGGTTAAATCATTTCATGTGATTATTTTTGGATTGCCTTAAAAAGGACAACCTAGAGGTTGGGCGATAACCTGTTACGTTTGTTAAGGCCGCAAGATTTGATCCCGCAACCGAAGTGCGACAAGGGTGGATCACCTACAATTGGAATACGTGATTTCCTAGTTTGTATAATGTAGTTTTCTTTAAATAGTCTGAAAAATGAATTACAAATTCCTTATTTTTGGAACCCTATATGATTAGGATAAATAGAATATTTTTGAATTCAATTATATTTTCGAATGAATGATGAGTTTGTGGTAGGAATTAACTGAAGTATGAAACTCTACATGCAAAATATATTTTTTACTCTTATTATATGAATAAATAAATTCGTAATCCTTAGGGAAGGGATATTAAAAACAAAAATGTGTTATCCTAATATATTATGTTTTGTAGAACTGATGATATTTTAAATCATCATATATTTATGGCTTTGAGGCCCGCAATTTTAAACTTGTTTGTGTTTGATGACCTCAATCACTACCTATAAATATTTTAGTTTTTTCTCCAATTATGTGTTTATAATTTCCACCAAGTGTTCACCTATTAGAAACCATAATTTGGTGGGGAGATTCCCATTTCCCTTTCCCTCTTATTGAGACTAATTTTTATTAACCCTATTTCTGATGTGTGTTTACCGCAAAGGTATTTTATATTTTATTCGTTTTATTTTAATGAAAAATTTCTAATTTCAGGGACCTAATTTATTCAAGGAGGGGAGAATGTAACACCCCAATATTTCTTTAACATCATAAGAGATTAATGAATGAATGGGTCATGTCAGATACAAGGTAAGGGGTTTCTTATCTAACTTTTAGTTTAGTGAGATTTCTATTGATCTCCAATTATTTATTGTATGTGGTGTATTGTGTACTTCCATTTCATATATATTATCATAATTGTATTTATATTCATGGTATTCTATGATTCCTTTATAGGATGTTAACTTTTGGTCATACGACCTGATTTATTGCAACGAGGTAAGGTCTATTTTCACAATCTCTTTATTATTCGAGGTTATTTTTATATAAGTATCTACTAGGACATCTTTATCATCCACATACGTGTTTTCGTAAAAATGTATTTCAAATCATTTATACAATGTACTAGACTATTGGTTAAACTCATTTATACCCTTATTTGACCTTATATGTTTTCAAAGGAATCTTTCCTTCATTTTCCAAACAAGATACTTCATGAACATTTCAAAAAAAATTATGTAAGAATCTTTTTTTAACTTATACGGTGGGTGCATCTATTTTATCCCATTATAACATCATCGAAGCATCCCTTACAAGCTTATAAGAATATTTTAAAAATAACAGTTTTATTTTATAATTATGTGACTCTTAAATTATTTCAAAATAGAAAGAGATATTTCTCTCAAATAGTTATGATTTCATTTATGTCAACAACCTTTGATATATTTTACACTTGTATGAATTTGGTTTATTATTACAAAAATATTCCATATTGTATTTAAGGTTTTGTGATATATTTGATTGTGAATGTGTTTTTTATACCATTCATGTTTTATGTTTAAAGTACTAACATTTCGTATTCTATTTTAATTTGAATGTTTCTGTTATGTTTCAAACCTTTCATATGAGGAATGAATTGGACCTAGTATGCTCTGGGTTGGGGAACAGTAAAATTAATCCCTCTAGGTTGGGGTCCGGTTATAGAAGACCCTGTAGGTTGGATTCCAGTTACAGAGGCTCTCCAGGTTGGAGTCCGGATACAGAGGCTCTCCAGGATGAAGTTCGGTTATAGAGGCTCTCCGGGTTGGGGTCCAGTTATATTTATCCCCTTGGTATTGGAACTAGGCCTTGACACAGTCCAAAATATGAACTTTCCTCATTATGACTATGTAATTAATTAACTATTGGAATATTCTTCTAGTATAATATTCCTAGGGAAAGAGACAATTAGACGTGGAATTTGTCGAGGCCTTTCCCAATTTGATATATGGTTTTGGACGATGCCTTAATATTTTTTAGACATCTTGGCCGAGGCCTTGAAAAAATGTTTTTGAATGTCCAGTATTATACATTCCCTCATTATGAAATTAATATTGGTTGTTCATGTTATTTTTCAACTAGTAGAATACCCATGAATATGTTTTATTATGCCATAATTTACTCATCTCATATTCCTGCCATAAAGTGTTCATGTTTATTAATTGTAAAGGCATGTGTTCATAATTATTAACCATTCCTAATGTTTATTTTATATTACATTTTATTGCATGCCCTTACTGAGCATTTGAGCTCACCCCTTTCTTTTGATTCATTTCCCAGGATATGAAGAAGTTAGTTATGTTTGACTTGAAGGTGTAATCTAGGAGGCTTGGATGATTCTAATGTATTAAATTAGTGTTGTATTTCTTTCCAAGTTCTAACTTTGAACTTATGTATGTAATCTATTTTCCATGACTGCAAAACTGATAGGCCTTTCAGGAATTGATTCCTTGTAATCATGCAAATTTTATGTAATAAAGCAGATAATCTGGGCTTCTAGGGTCGGGTCATTACACGGTGCTCCAAGCCGGGTCACCATAAGACCTAATGTGCACCTCCTTAAATTATAAAAAACGCTGTCATGTAGCGAGGGTATAATGAGATGTTTGGGGAGACTATACCCTCTTTATCAGAGTATTCTATAGTTTAAAAAATAGAGAAATAAATTTAACTGTATAACTAATGAACATACATTGCCAAACATTTCCAAAATAGGTTACAAGCCCACAACCAAATAGGAAATTTGTTTTATGATGTCATATAATTCCATGTGTAATAAAAAAAGGAGAATCCATAATACGGTTCCAGAATCCAATTCTGGATCCCTCACCCATGCTTATCCCATTCCTCTATCATCCCTCTAGCATAGTGTCTTTTCCATTGACCTAGCTAGAAACCATGAAATATACTTTGTAGGTCATCACAAATGGTGTGTACAAAATATCAAATCTTACAGACTATGTATGCATGCAATAATTAATAACAAAATAAATAAACGATAAACTAGGATCCATTAGTTAAAATTTTCATTTAATTCAATTTAAGAATTTTTTCTAATGGTTAGGAAATTTCATCAATTAAACTACAACCTATGATAGCGAACTACTATTCCTAAAGGGTTAAATCAATTTCCATATCTATCTAAGGAATATATTTCTCAAACTAATATGTCCCACTTTCCTCAGAGCCTCTATTCTAGTAGTCTCATACATTAAACAATTACGGGCATTGATAATCAATCTGACGCCATACCCCGTGAATTTTAGGTGTGAGGTTTAGAGACTTGTCTCAACACGACCCATGGAAATATAAATTTACTCATACCTCATAACCCCAATTCCATGGCCACAAAATTATTTAATCATTTATCAAATTTCACAAACATAACCATAACGATTAACAGATTCAATATTTACAACAAAATATAATCTAACATGTAACCTATCATTATGAGTTAACTATTCTACATATTTTAATTTATATTCCATAACCATCTAACACATTTATCTATTATATTCCTTATCTAATCAAAATTATTTCCCTTTATTAAAAATTTCTCATTTAACCCAATAACATTATGCCAAACACCCACTCGTTCCTAGTTATCAACCAAACAAAACTACCATTAACTTAATTTCATAACCCAAGCTTACATGTAATGACATTTAACATGGTCTCTATTCCATAACAAGTAAATTATACACTTAACATTTCAATTTACATGTTCATGAAGTGGCACCCCCCATGGGTGGCCATTAACCCTGTTACTTTAACCTCAACAAATCCCATGAGGATCATGATGGGTTTAATTCAACATTTACCACTTTTTTTTTATCACTTCTACTAATGAATTCCAAATGGTGTAAAAACCAATTTTCAACCACATACAAAAAAAATAATTTAAAATACAATTGAATATACCTTGTAAGCCACCTACCTTGATTCTGAAGATGAAAATAACTTAACCTTATCCTTTAATTCGGATTCAAACACCCCTTGAATCCCCAACCTAATATCCACTATAAAAACTGGGTTTTGGGAATTCATAAGACGAAGAACAGATATACAGGCCCCTATCCAAAAAACTAGAAATAAGAGTTTTAGACTCACCCTAATGATTAATTCACAACCAATAACACTTTAAGTAGTATTTTAATGAGGGAGAATGGTCCTTGGGAATCATTGGGGTGTTTTGATATTTACTTGAGTGGTATGAATAATAACGGAGGTAAATCCTAAGTTATAGAATATATGGATTGAGATGGAAAAATGGTAAATTGAAACTTTTTAAGTGGATGAATTCTTGGAATAATGGTTGGCCAAACCATATGCCACTCTCTCTAACAGTGGGTTAGGATTCATAATTAACTGGGGATCCAAGATATGTTCAAATATTGTGCAATGACTGTGGTGATTTCTCAATCCTTGGCCTCATGATTTTCTCCTTACCCCTTTCATGATTCTCTTCATACCACTAACCCTTACTATAGGTAATCATGGTTTGGGAGCACAATTATTACTTACTATGTTCTAACCATGAAACATGCATTGGACGATCCTTTTCTCCCTTATTTCTTGTCTCGAGCCCATGGAACACCCTCGATCCTCCACAGGGAGTCGTGAAATATTTCATTAACCATATGATAGGTATTTAAACGAGATTTTGAAATAATAATGTACCTCAACGAAGTGTGGGATCTTACAATGTGTCAGTACATAGCTAAGAGACATGGGAACACATTAGAAAATGAGCTTGGTCCTGAACCAAAGGAACATGTCATGTAATGAGGGTATACACATGTGTAGTAATACATGGATTTATAGGCTTTTTGTATGTGATTACACATCCATATCTTTAGAAGAAGTCGTATACCATGTGGAATGGGTTACATGACATGTATTCCCTTTTATAAATTCCTAGTACCACGAGGGGACAAAACCGGGGTCCGGTTTTGAAACACACACCATGTAATAAGGGTACACATTGTGTTGTTCCCTTAGAGACATTTTTTTCATGTATATCTATGTATATGACTCAAATAGAGGCACATGCATAGCCTATATGGAGTATTTGTTTTCATATAAATAGATGATGGCCCTGGTTATAGCGTTAGAGAGGAGATGTGAGGTTATGTTGTTGTTTTTTCTATTAGTGATGAGTATAATAGTATCAGTTGAGTGACTTCCATTATTCTATTTATTTGCGGGTTATTTATCATAACATTATCATAATAGAATCATGAACACTATATAGATTCATTGATATTTTGAAATGTTGGTGAGTTACCTTATTCCAAAGTGAGTCAGTCTTAGTCAACTTCCATATTGGGTAAGTACCGAATCAAGTCCCAAGCATCAGTCATTAGACCCCTCATAGGATCAGAGACTAAATCAATCCTAGTTGCCTGAACTAATCATCATTTCCTTCATTTTATATTAGAAAGGATTGTTATACTTGGAGTGACCAATATTTATAGCAACGTCAATTTCCTATTTAGAAGGATTAAACTTGTGGGGGTATGAAGTCCCTCTAGTGAGCCCTTTTAATAGAATATAATCTATGTAATGATCACTTAAATGTTATAATTTATTATTTTTCCAAGGGGGGTTCATACAATCATATATTACAAAACTACGATAGTGTCTATCCCATGCTTATCATGTTATTATAGATTTGGTTTGTGTTGTCCTACCCATTCTTTGTACAATGTTTGTAGTTTGGTCAGGAGTCCCCCCAATGAGCCCCAAGTGTTGTACCACTCTCTTTGCATTGATATATTTTCTTTTTGATGAGGTATTATTCTAATTGAGTTTCTATCTTATGAAAATTAAATGAATATTCAATGTTACTTTCTGGGGATAGAACAATAAGGGGCTTCACCATGTGGGAGCTCCCATCGGCGGGTTTGGTCTTCCTATTACCAATCTTCTTCGTCCCTCCCTTATGTCCTCATCTCCTTCTTCAAGGACATGGAAGAAATTTGGGTTGGGTAGTGTGGTGGTGGTGATGTGTGGTGTTCTATTGTCCATGGTTTCATAGATTGAAATGTCCATAGGAGCTCTGTCAACAAAGAACATTGTTCTACCTCTCCCTATGAATCAGTTTTTCTGGTCTTCACTCAAGCACCAATGATGGACTCTCCCTCTTTCTCCAATTAAGGATCCCCATATTCATCTAGTTTGGACCCATTTATATTTAGTTTCATACTCGGATGTCTCTACTTCCCCATAGATTCCCCTATCATTTTGTATTTCTACTTCACACGTGACCCCATATTGGATGTGTGTGATAGATTCCATGGTGATTGGGACTCTGTTGGAGGCTTCGATGGTGGGAATATTTATCATGCCAATTCTTTAGTTTAGTGGATACATCCGTAGGGGACTGAATAATGTTATGTATTCTAGATTATTTATGGTGGTTTGTAGCTATTCTAGTAATATTGGTCAGCGTTCTAGTGTTCATCTTCATCAACTTCTATCATGGTGTCTTTCCGTGGATGCCGGTGGTCCTGAGGTGCAATGAAGGCACATGGGTGCATTGGGGTTGCTGCTCGATATGGCTGTCAAGGTGATCTGTAGGGTCATTATTTAGTGTGGATAGGACCTAGTGGTGTTTCTTGTTCTAACACTCATCTATATTGTGGACTCCATCATGGTGGTAGTGGGAGACGTCACTATGTCTGAGCGATGACAGGATGGGCGACAGGGGCATATGCAAGGTGATGAAGGAATAGATACTCATGGCCCAATGTGGTTCCTCAGTTTCATTTGGGATTGGTTAGTATTCAATAGATCTCCTAAATCAGCCTGATTATGTATCATTTTCTTTGTTTTTTTAAATTGTATGAAAGTTTATCACTCATACAAAAAATGATTTATATGAAAAATTAATAATTTTTTGTGGGGTTTTGTTCTTAAAGAAGATACTCGATGAGAGTATTCTATTATAGTTATTCCACATTGGATTTCAGGAATGTTAATTTTTTTAGAAAGATAAAATGTGTATTACCTCTCATTTGAGGATCATGAGGGATGTAAAGGCTCTCTGAATGATATCTATTGAAAAAGTGATGTGTTTGAAACTCAAGTAGGATTTTTTTGTTTTCTTTATATTTGAGTCCATGATACATAGATTTTGTTATGAGTATGTATATGATATTATAGGATACCTTTGAATAGTTTGTCTTTTTTACGAACCCGATGTTGATAATATAAATAGTCACGTATAGCCAAAGAGTGGTTAGGATTGCGTTTCTTGTTCTCTCTCACATGTGTTCTACTCCTCTTGATTTGGGATGATAAGACTGTAGAATTTTAGTTTACCAATTTTAATTTAGGTTCTTGGCATTCCTATTGTGTATTTTTATACTTAACCCTATATGAGATCTACCCGCAAATTCCATGTATTTTGTAGATGGAATGTATCTTAGCACTGTCTATGGATGACATGGAGTGGGTGGAGCCTAATTCTAGGATAGATAGGCCATTAGGTGTACTAGCCAAAATTTTGAAAGAAGTTCTTCCTTTTGAATAGGTTGAGATCTTTTGTAGTTTTTTGGGGTTTGTTTTTTCCCTTTTCTTCTATACAGTCCTATCATAATCTACCTATGGAATATTGATATATGCATGATTTTTTGTATCTATAGTTTTATTATCACTTCACTATTACAAATATATGGATGTGTGTGTGTTCATATAGGTACTATAGGATAAGGCATCCCATGTTTGTGATATTACAACTTTTTTCTAGTCACTATCCCTTGGCCTACTAGATGAGAGATTTAGGTAGTGGATACTAGGGATTCTTCTAACCAAGTGGGCCCTAGTTGGTTAGGTAACTACACATACTCAAATTGATGATTAGTCTAAGAGAATCATTCATGGCCAAGATGATACTTTTAGGACATGTTTTACAGAACTCAAAGGTGGTTGGGATGAAAAAATATCCTATAGTTGAATGTTCTTACAACTATAGTCTACAATTATGTAATCTGATTACTCCTTATGAATCCCTCCATGGAAATATGCGTGGAATTACAAAATTATAGGATTAAGTTAAAGAAAGAAATTTTTAGGATCTTTTCTTGATAATAAAATGATAGGGAAATTAATATCCATTAAATAAAATATCATGGTAGCTCAGAGTTGATTTAATTTTTTTATTGACGATCGTTGATGAAATATGGAATTCAAAGTTATTGAGACGGAATTCCTATAAATTCCTCCCTGGAAGAAGGTTATGAGATTAAGAAATAAGGGAAGTATGATCCCTAGGTATGTTATCCTCTTTGAGATTCACGTTCACATCATGTTGGTAGATAATCATTTAAAACTACCCCAAACCTATAAGAGGTTCACGATGAGTTCTATGTATCTCTCCAAAGGATGTATATACAGTATCTTTCACTATTACTAATTAACTTTTATTTTGACCATGTAATATTTTTGGAAATTAAAAAGTATAAAATGTCTCTTTCTTACTTTTAATATCTATTAATTTATATTTCCAATATAAAAAATAACATGTATTAATTTATAAATGGTTAGTTGAAATATTAAGGATATTTTATCCTGGTAATTTATATTTAATTATTATTTATGAACTAATTACCATAAATTCTTATGAAACACTAATATTGTTCTTTGCAAAGGAAGTTAAATAATGAAGTGAAATATTTCAACAAATTTAAATGTAATAATTTTTTTGAGTTATAGTGTTCCATGACTTTTAAAAATAAATATAAAATATTATGAATTTTTCAAAGGTTTATATAAAAAATAATTTTCTATCATGGTGTTTTTAGGGTAAAATTAATGAATAGTTTTAAAAATAATATTAATGATATTTCATAATAAATAATAATTTATTAGAGATATGAAATTCAAAAAAATTATATCTTTATCCTAGTTAGTGGGAAATAATTGAAAATATCAACCATTGTCTATTAATTAGTCACTTTTCCTTTTATAGCAACATTATTTCCCCTGGAAGTGTAAAAACCCTAGTTATGATAGTAATTTTCAAAAATGGTTAACATGAGTTAAAAAATAAGGGATAAAGGTAAAAAATTAAAAAAACATGTAAAAATTTAATTTTATGAGTGTATGTATAATTATTATCATCATATATTTAAATTTTATAAATTCAGAACCATTTTAACATGTAAATTAATTTATATTAATCTAATAGTTAAAGTAATTTCAATAGTTCCCCTCCCCTCACTTATAAAAGGGATTATCCTATCCTTCATTGATAAATTTTTTTGTGCCCTATATATCATCCAATAAAAACCTAATATTTTACTAAATTCCTTCAAAACATAACAAATATTTTTTTCTTTCAAAAATAATTTCCTTTCAGGGAACAATGTGTAATCCAAAATAGGTTTCTCAATGAAGAGGTATAAATCTTAGTCGAGCGTTTTAATTTTTTACTTCGACTTATAAAAAATCTAAATAATTAGTATCCATTATAAAATAATTAATTCATTATATTGAATATACCTAATTATAATTATGATTATGGAATAACCATTATCCATCCACTTCTTATATATTGGAAAATGAGAATGTCATCATGCGTACACTCGGACTACCACCTTCACAAAGTGATGTGATCCATTTTCCATTTATGCCATACATGGATATTAATAAATATATATTTAATGAGTAAAAAAGATATATATTATATAATAAGGATTATTTAATGGTTAATTATTGTTTATCTTTAGTTCATTCCAACCCTCATAAAGTGAAAACAATGTGCATACGTACATATGACCCACCATATCCATAAACTGTGTAATTCAATTTTCTATCTCTATACTTTGTGGATGAATACATATATATATATGATGAACATTTATTATATTTATATAATTATTAAAATTATAGAGATAATGGAACATCAATAAAATTACAAGGATCATAAATACCAAACAAAACTTATCAGCCACAATGTAACAATTAACACCCCTAAATGACGATTTTTATAAGAAATTATTAATAAATGGTTTTTGAAATGTTATTATTTAATCATATGTTATATTATTATTATGAATATGGATCTGTTATAGATGTCTAACAAATTTATATTCATTATACAGGAGGTTAGAGTACTTTCAATGTATATCAATCTTGAGGTTTGAGATTTATTTAACAATATCATAGTTTATCAAAATTGTTTATGAATAAATTTATAATGCGAAAATTTTATGATCTACCTCTCATTAGACTGATGAGTTTTATTCTCTTATGGTTTTTTCTTGACACTAATTTTTTTCATTCATTTTCTTATTTTTATGTATTGAATATAGTTAATGAATATTTTTTATGGAAATTTGACTTTATTTCTCATGCTGGTTAAAACCCCTTTTTCTTCCATGCTTATGTATTTTAAAAATAATTTAAATATTTTTTTTAAATTGTCCCATAATTTTTTAAATTCAATTTTTAAATGAATTAATTTTTAAAAAATTGTATAAAATATAAATATTTTTTCTGAATGAGGTACTTTATAAATATTTACCAAAAATATGAAAGGGATCCTTGTTTTAACATACACGACACAAAAAAATTTACCACCAACAATACTAAATGGTAATTTGAAGCTTCCAATTTATATTTGAATTTAATTTTTTAAGAATAAAAATATCATTAGTATTTTGGAAATTTTTAAATTTTTAATAAATAATTTCAAAGTGAAAATTTTACTTCCCTTATGAAATTTTATAATGATATTTTGAAAGATTTTTTGTTTTATAAATACATCCTTTGATGTTTCTTATAAATTACTGGTGTTATGATCCAATGATATTTTATATTTTAATTATTTTATGGACTATGATTATGATTATTTAAAGATTATTCTAATAAAACTATTTCCTTCCAAATTATTAAATATGTTTTGGTGAAATATTTATGAAACATATTTCAGTCTCACAGGTTATGCTATGATGGAATGATAAAATGATTATGAAAATCAATTCCTTTACAAAGGTTATGATATGATAAATTTTTAATGATCTTTTATCAGAAATATTTATGATTTTCATTTTGTGATGGGTGGTCCCAAAAATATATATTTGTCCAATGAATTTAGTAAAGATGAATATATCATGAGAAAAGAAAGACTAAAACGTGGAGTGAACCCATTTCAGAAGGGGAATTTTCCCACTATGATAGTCTTGGGAGTGAAAATTTATTGAGGATATGATTGAATGGGATAAAAAAAATCAAATATGCTAGTATTAGTGGTGATCCTAGGCTAAATATATGACTTCCAATTTATATGTGTATGACAAAAAGTTTAGTATAATACCAAATTTCTAATCTAATGGCTCACATTATTTGATTCAATTATAACTCATGTCATATGAACTATCAAACTTTAGTCCTAAACTGATGTTTTTTACCTATGATATATAAGGTATTGTTATCAAATTTTAAACTCATCTATTTATACCCTTATTCTCATATTATGATTAAGAGATAAGTGATATCTCCCCTATTTATAATTATCGAGAATATGAGGTCACCTTTTATTATGTTTCCTTTACCAAAGTTCTGAATAAAGTTACCAAGTATGATATTTTTAAGAAGGGTGGTTGATATGTATAACATCTCATGAGCCAATAAAGATCTCATATTCACTAGTTCCTTATCAAAACATATTTCTAACAACATTAAACCTATATGGTTTTGGCATGGAACACAATATTATGAATTTAAAATAAGCTAATAATATGTAAAATTTATATTTTAGGAGTATGGGTTATTATATTGTATTAATTTAGGATACACTATGCATAGGGTCCTCAATCCATTTTGCAGAATTTCTCATCCAATTGTTTTGATTTCACTACATTCCAACATTAATGGAAAATCCAACATATGGAACATAACTAGAGATATATAGTAACACAATAAATTCAACTGGTTTCACCAATAAACAATTCCATAGACTTAATTATAGATAATTATGCAATCAAAAAAAAATTATTGACCTCAATGATACCATCAGAAGATATAAACTTTTTTTTTCTCCCTTATTCCATTATAGATTATGATTCCACTACCCACACACTATTGCAACCATTATCCACTAACCATCTTCCAATAAATTGAATCTGGTAAATGAACTTCTTGTGAACTTAAACTATTGTTCTAAAATAGTATTCAAATCCCCAAAATCGCCAACTTGAATACATATTTTATGGAAAAATAAAAGAAACTATAGAATATTGGGAAAAAAATTATTTAAATATTATATTCACATCATGCATGGTTTTTTACTTCCTCATTTAATTCATCAAATCTCCACTAAGGCACGATTCTAGCTTATAATTTCTTAATATAATGTTTTAGTGAAGATGTCTACTATATTTTTTCTTCTAGATTTATTTCATAGATCAAAAAATATATCCTGTTGTATATTTATGATAAAGTGGTACTTCATGTGATTATGATTTGTCCCATATATACGTACTTAATTTTAGGATTAGTTAATTTTACCGTGACTTTCATAGGGTAAAATTACTCTTTCCTAATTACGTATGAGTTCCTTAAGAATACTCTTCAACCAAAACAACTCCTATTGTAATTCTATTTCTACTATATAATATAAATATATTTTACTGAAGAAAAAATATTCTACAACTATATCATCAAACATATCATTGTTCCTTCATATATTAAAAAATTAGTTTTGTGTGATTGATGACAAGCCAGGTAAACAATATGGAATTCAGTGGTCTATATCCATTATATACTACGATTTACTGTTTAATATGGAATCTATTTCCCAAATATATTTACATAATACATATAATTATCATCTATATACTATAAGACCTTATATATGTGAAACTTAAGGATGAGTTAATTAGTGGTTATTTGGAATGTTTTTTATCATTTCATCTATTATGGTTTAATCAAGATGCGATTTTTCCTGTCATATGATTTTTATAAAATCTTCTCCTTGATTGATATAGAATAAAATGTGTATGAAAAACCTATATAAGTTACATTTAATGTTATTAAAAATTATAATAAATAAAAAGAGACATGTTCATCTATCTAGCTAGTCTACTCATAGAGATTCCAGTATAAGTGAGTAGTTATACAGGATTGACATACTAAGTGTCCCATGTTAAATCAATGTCTTTGGAAAATGGATTATTTGAATTGTAATAATTTTTAGGTGACAAAACTGGTGAAAAAATGTTTATAGGAACATGTGTTTGATAGATATGATTGATTATATCCTGATTCACTATTACATTCCATCCTTTTACCAATATGTTAAAAAATTAGTATTGTTATTTCCAAACATAATTATCAATTTCAATTTTTATTTGATTCAATCAATTAACTTAAATAACTATTAGAATGTAAATTTAACTTGTTTATATTTCTTCATAATAGGTGTTGTTGACTTGGAGTGATCAAGATGAATTTAATGAAAAATTTCCAAATTTCCATAAAATTAAAAGTCCTTAATTTAACTAATGCTAAAATGAAAATATTTTATTCTAGGAACTAGGATTATATATAGGGTACACACTAATTTCCAAGTGGGATAATATTTTCAGAAATAAAATTAATCCATGTTCATCCATATAGTGTCCTAATTGATGTGATATTATCAAAAATCAGGAACTGATTGAAGTCAAGAATATAATTAAGTATTCTGATAATACGTCCTAATACAAAAATCCTTTACCAACGAAGTTTTCTAGGTGGAAATTTAGTATCAGTTTCAACAAATATTTAGTTTGAGATAATGAGTGGGTGTTCATTGTGAGAGAATTATGGGATTTTCAATGGAATTTTGACCAATAAATTCTATAATAGTTTAATTTTATTTCTTTTTTTGAATCAATTAATCTTGTTTTCACATGATATATCATTTTATTGTTCTAATATATTAGGTTTCCATCACATAATTCACGTGTTCTCTTAATTAAATGAAACTAATGTTTCACATGTAAAATATACTTTTTTATAATTAGAAAATATAGTATTAAATTTATTTACCATAAATAAATAATAATTATATGCTATGGTTATCAAAAACCAATAATAATATGTTTAACTTGGTTAAATGATGGTTATAAAAAGAATAATGGCTAAATGCAACAACATAAGCAACTAGTGGGTTTCCAGGTTTTTGGTCTACCATAAACTAATGAATCACTACCAATATAAATGAAATTCTATGATAAAATGAAATTATGTTATTTTTAGTGAACTGTCAATGTTACCATTCTTTAATATTCCACAAAACCAACTTCACTTCAAAAAATACATCAATTGTCTTAATTTTTTTTAAATTCAAACTATTTTCAAAATCATCCCTCTATTGTTTTTTATATATCTTATTGGAAATACACACTTTAAAAACATCAATTATAATTAAAATGTAACCTACGGTCTTTCATATTATATATATAATTTTTAAAAACATAATTAATTTGACAAATCATGACATCACATTCAAATTTTTGTGCTATTTTTCAAAGCATTGATAGTGGTATACTGTTTCTCATTTATTATTGATTATATATTTCATAAAAAATTAATTTTTTTAATTTAATTTTTTAAATAAATATTTATTTAAAACATCTCATTCTAATAAGTATACTCCACATTTTAGGGAAATATTTCAACCTATTCCAAACTGAGAGTCTCCACTTTCACCATTACCTCAATCCCTCTTTCTATTTAATTATTTCCTTTTATATATTTCTACATATCCACTCTTTCTCATTCCAATGATTCACTCACTAATAATCATGTTAAAAAATTTAAACCATATTGATATTTTTAAACAGAAAAAATTAAATGCATATTTATTAATTTATACATTTTATAATAATGATTATCAATTCAACATTACTGATTATCCTCCCCTTATTAATGCTGAATTATCATATGAGAATGACTACCCTGGGTAGATAGGTGAGTTCATGCACCTATATTTTTATTTTATTCTCTTATTAATCCAAAATAAAAATAATTAAGACACACAATATTTCATTCTCATTTTGGATACTTCACTTCCATTAAACTGTGATTCTGGATTACTTGATGTTACATTGGAGCGTGAATAATCACAGAGGTAGGAACTCATTTATGTTATCTAGACTAATCTTACTATACATATACCGCTTTTATTAATTTTTAAGGCATATAAAAATTTTAATATCCCCACACATAAAAAAATATTATTTTAAATTTTATAAATGTTTAATTAAATAATTAAACTATTCTATGACATGCACCTTGATTGCACGAAGTCGTGTGTTACTGTATACATTTTAATATACAGAATATAAATATTTTATATAGAAAGAAATTTAATTATTCACATATAGATATAAAATAACTTATCTCTTAATAAGTAAATAAAAAATCCTAAAAAAGTATGTTAATATACATTTATATATAGTAAATAAACATGAATGAAGAATGTTCCAATGGAATGGACAGACATAGAAATTTGATATATTGCTCTTTGGAATTCCTCTTTGATAACCATCAATGCATGAGTAATTATTTTTTCTTCCTATTTATATAACTCGATGTGTGATATTTTCATAAATACTAAAATTATATAAAAATTATTAAAATAAAAATGGGGTTGTATTAACTATCTAGGTCTCTATCGAGGTCTAAAATACAAGGGTTAGAGTCCTCATAGAAGATAAAATTAAAATTTTTACCTCGAAAACTATTCTTCATATCTTATGTATTTCAACATGTAAATAAAAAAAAGAATAATAACATGGAAATGGTGTAAATGGGGATTTTATAGTTATGATAAATTCATGGAATCAAATTAATCATATGTTTGAATATTTCCCCAACCATGGGAGTCATATTCATTAAATTTATTTAAATTAAAATAAATATAAATAATGTCTGTTCTTATAGATTTTGTACTATGTGTGTTTGGTATAAAAAGTAAATTAACAAAGAGATAATAAAATTTTAGTGGTACAAACATCTCTATTGGTTGTGGGAAATTAATAACATTGAACTATTTTTTAGTTCAAACCTACCACAATCAATAGAGTAAGGTTGTATCCTCTTCATTTTATTTAAATTAGAAAAATTTATGTACTTTATCAGAAAATATCTATATTTTCCTTCTAAAAAATAATTTTATTATTTTTTCATGAGTGTTAAAAAATAAAAAACAAATAAATAAAAAACTGGAAAAAATGGTTGCAATTCGTCTAATTTTTGGTGTGTTATTTAATTTAATAAATACTATTAAATAAATGACATTACATAAATTCATCACTTAGAATTTACATAAAATGATAATTAAATTTCCATTTTTTTTAACATTTAAAAAATATTTATTTCAGAAATGAAATGGTTTTTTGTGAAATAATTTAACAATAATGGTTGACTATAGTTTAAAAAGTTATTTTTTAATGATATTATTGGCTGCATCCCTAGATAATAATTGAGATATTCATACCATCAATTTTTGTTTTTATAGTTGAATTTATTAATTTAATATATACATATTTCATTACACATAACATGGAAATGTGATTATTTTCTACATAATTTAAGGTAGAAATAAGACTGGTTAATGTTATCCCGCTTCAAAAAATGACATTTCCATACATTCATTCCATATTTAATCAATTTTAAAAATAAAATACATGTACATAAGATTTAAATCTAGTGTTATTGTTGATGAAAATCTAATAAGAAAAAATAATTATAATAATACAACACAACATATAGGACAAATCCATAAATGTTTGAAATTCAAGAGTTATTAAGTGATTAGGTTTGTAAATTTCATTTAAAAGGGTTTTGGGTCGGTATGGTTGAACGAATTAGGTATGATGTAATTTTTAGTAACTTCTATTTAGTAAATATAATATTAGAAGATACTTATAAATAGGTCTTCATACATTATTATTCATGGACCCAACTAGATCAACGAGTGGGAGAGGTGAAATAGTGATATATATTATTATTTTTTATATATTCCCTTTTAACCCAACATATTTAATGTGATATGAATGTTGATCTACTCAATGATTTTTCAAATACCCACCTTTATGTGTATTAATATTAATAAATAAAATAACACACAACATTTAAAAGATATAATTGAATGAACTTTGTGACATGTAAGTTACACCCCATAGTGGATTTTAATCTATCTACAAAATTCTTTTTCAACATAGAGTCCACTATTCTCTCAAGGTCTTATAGTGTTAACTGGTAGATACAAAAAAATTTCCTATAGGTGATCTGGAAAATACATTCTTTGATCTTTATTTTGTTGTTTTCCACACCATTTGTTGTTGGACTTCCTCTATGTGTAAATATATGATCAGGTTTTAAAAAATAATTCATTGAAAAAATTACAAATACTACCAGTATTGAGACAACATATGGATCTTGAGTGATATAGATCTTCCTTAGACATTAAAAATATTTAATTCAATTGATGATATCATTTTTCTTAAATGGGTCCAAACATAAAACCCTTATCTATAGTTTAAAATAATGTGAAAAAATCTAAATAATTATCATGCATTCAAAAATTTATTCATCCCATGCAGTTTCCTTTTATATTCTTAACAAATAGTGATAATATTATATTTCATATTCAAAATTTGGAAACTCCTTGATCTTTATATGCAAATGTGAAATAATCATTTAAAATGGTGTAAAATATTGGTGAATTTTTCATTAATATAACTCATTTGAATTCAATTTTATATCATCATTTAACTCTCCCAGTGAGTAAGAATGTTTTCCTTTTAAAATTGTTTATAATATCAACTTTTTTAAACTAATTCAATATATACACATGCACGACTCCATGCTCTATATCCATGTGGACCTAATACATATAACATAGAACTCTCCTCAATATTTTATCCATCTATGAAGTTATAAAAAAATTCCATAATCTTAGATTTCCTAAAATCAAGTCATATATTAAAGGCTTATGAACAACGACATACACCAAGAGGGAGATAATTATGTTTAGTTCTTCAAAAATTAATCATGTCCAAATATATATTGAGTTATTCTAGGTTTACATTAATAGAAATAATTAAACTCAACATTATCAAAGCATTAAACTAGGAAAACCTATTTTCAAACACATATTGTGGAGATGTTAACTCTATTGAAATACATACACATTAAAAGGTTTATGATTATTTATTTATCATTATCAAAATATGCTTCCATTTTCACTATAACTTCTTAAATATCAAAGAACCACCTTTAGATTGATTAATTTATTATTATAATCAATAATAGTCTCTTTCTGATATATGATTGATGAATAAAAACACAAAAGATAACCTGATTATATTAATTATATATATATAGATTATAGAAACATCGCTATTAACTTTGTAGATAATCAACCATAAGTACAAGTCAAAGGATCGACCATGTTGCTCAGTTGGAACAACCTCATGTTTTACTTTAGACCGACTATAGTTTGGATGAACAATATATAGTAGTCTAGAATGACCATGTGAAAATATTTAGATATTTTTTTTACATACAATATGAACTAGATTGGTAGAATATACACCATTTTGATCGTATGTATTGATTGTGTGATGCGACAATAAATGATCCAAAAACACATATAACCTATCATAAGATTATATGGTTAGTTAATAATTATTGTAATCTTAATTCATTTTTACATAGCTTAATAATGTTTGAATACCATAATATCATGTTTATACAGAACTAATATTTTTTTAATTAGGGAATAAATTCTGGATTACATTGCATAATAATTATTGTTTTTCTATATAACTTCATACTTACATATCTCACTCAACAAATGGATATCTATAAATTTTCCATTGTTCCTTCCAATTTCATCTCATGAATCCATAGAAATCATGTTGGAACATTACATCCAACACTAAAAAAATGGGCATCATGTAATCATATACAACCAGAACCTTTTTCCATAATAATGTCACCCAATATAACTCTTTTAAATATCACTACTCATTTCAAAATTCATTACATGTGATAATTTATTTCTACCATTTGTTCAATATGAAATTAAAATGTATCATGGGGACTCATCATCTCACCAATATCATTTAACCCCTTATACCCCTTTAATAAACATATTAATCTACTTATGACATAAGGATTCAACTAAATTCGTTTCCATAGCAAAGAGACTTTATTTAGTACATTGTAAGACTGGTTAGGGTATATTAAAGAAGAAATGATTTATATAACCATGTTTGTAAATGATGTCCATAAATAATAAACAATTTGAGAACATTCTCAAATTCTAATCCTATAGTATCTCAAGTAGATTTATTAAGGGATATGTTATAGCCTGCACATATCTAACCAAACATTACAAAAAAGATCAAATGAAAATCATTAAAATCACATTTATTTGAAAAAAAATTTCAACAAGAACTACCACTTTATATAATATTTTAAATAATCCAGAATAAGGGTTTTAGGTGTGATTGAGACATCTCTTACTCCAAATTTCATGGGGATATCCATATTTTCTAAAATTTATACATTTAGAGAGCTTGTGATATAATAATGAATATGTATTTATTTATAATTCCCCTTATGAAACACTAAATCATCTATTTTATGGTATTTTAAAAAATATAAAACTATAGTATCTCATCTTTTCCTAGGTACATCCCTCTTTGAGTTTTTTGTTGAACATTGTCTTGGGTTTCATATGTCCTTAAATATTGTTTGGTGTGTCTCATTTATAGAAGGATGACCTTTTATGAGGGAAATACCTAATGTTCAGGGATTGATGATTAATTTATGTAATGGATTCTAGGTATAAAATTGTTAAATGATATTATAAGGGGTTTCCATAAATTTGGAAGGTTTCCAATGTTGTTCGTGTGCTTATTTAGAAGCTATGCTAAATGATGTCAGTAGGGACGTTAAATTTTCTGTAAATAGGTTAAGAAATATTTAACTACCACCAAATAAACATAGTGAAATGAATACAGTCCATGATGCGGTTCATGGAATGAACTGGATTAAATGAAATGAATCAATATTAAACAACATGTAATGCTAATGTAGGTTATTAATTCACCCAAGGTGACACATTTTTTGAGTTAATCTTAAATAAGAAATACACCACATGGCCAAGGGTCAGATACCATATAATTCTCATGACTTGATGATTTATGTTCGTATATTAAATTATTAATTTTTTTCCTTTATTTAATCCCTTCACTCTTGAACCTAGAGTTATTTCTATGATATTTTGGATCCCATTATATCCCTCTAGACATCCTGATTACAAATCTAATCCCTATTGATTAGTTTTACATATATTTCCCCTATATTTTGTTACTCCCCATAACTACAGTGTAAATAATGTCATCATGTTCATTTTTGGTTATGATATTAATATGTTGTTATCTAGGTTCTTTTTTAGTATATTCTACGAGTCCTTTCTTGTTGGATATTTTGGTTGGAATCATTGGTCAATCATCCGATAATGGAATATGGTCAAAATCATAGCCCTTTGGCCTGATTATTTATTAAGCATGTTTAATAATGTTATTGTTCCATCTGGATGTGTGAATTAATTAATTTAACAATGAATAATGTTAAATCGTTGATTGAACCATTCCTTGTATACCTTTAGATCCAATTTTATTGCAACCAATCTTATGCATACACATTAGGTGAGATAACCATGGAATAATATTGATTTGGTTAGTGGTGTAAAGTGTGTTCAACTAGAAATGATAATTTATGTGATTGATTTATATTGAATCACCATGGTAATATATTTTAGGATATTTCTATGATGGTTGATAATTTAAAATATAAATGAAATTAAAATAGAAATACAAATTGTAATTTACCTAAGAAACCAATACTGATTATAATGTGATATGGAGATGTCATTAAATTTATGACATGAGGAGGTTGATGGTGAAATTATTATATATAGTGATATTATTTGTGATGCTAAAATGATTATATGGTGCTATTTACCCATTTTGATTCTGAAATGATTATATATTGTGTGATCCTGGTGATGTTGAAATGCTTATATGGAGGGATTATGGCTGTTGATGCTGAAATGATTAGGTATATGGATTTTCCTAGAGGATGAAATGATTATATAGAGGGACATTCATTGTTTTTTGAATTGTCCATTTTTAGGGTTATGGTTGGCATGGTTTTGCTAAATGATCCGAGTCATTATAGATTTGTGATGACATATATTGATTTGTATATGATATAAATTGATTAATTAATATACCAATTTATCACATTATTGAATGCATTTATTATCTATATGTTTTTTAGACATTGTATGTTTTACCTATTGTGTTTTACTCACACCCTATCTGGGTCACTATTTGGTACCCAAAAAGATTTTATAGATGGAGATTTTTGAAGAGGGAAAGGGATCTTGTTGCTGACGGTTTATTACTAGATGGTTTGGAGTTTTAATATGGGACCAACATGGTGCTCGGGAGAAGGGTATTTTGGGTTTTTTATATCATATGTGTCCTTTATTTTTATTTTTTCCTTATTTACATACTATACATATCATCATTTCCTTATATTTTTCACTATTATTTAATTTATTGGTCCCTCCTTTACTTCTTAGTTTTTTTCTCTATTTCCACTATTTATATTACTCTAATATTTATTATTATTGACTATTCCAATATATTTTAAATCTGAACCATGGGTATAGTATCCGAACAATATTAATCACAATTCCACAACTAGTTGGAATCGTCTAGCATATGGGGATATGCACCTGAGGTATCGTAGCTAACCATATTTTGACACATGAGAGAGTACCATATTGAGGGGTGTAACAAAATGGTATCGAAGGAGTATGTTTTTATTTTTATGGTGCTTTACTGTTTGGGAAATATATAAAGGATAATAGGATGTTTCAAAAAATGGAAATGATCTTATTTATGGGAGTAACTAACTCATATATGGAGGAGAATATGAGTACCTATGGGTGGGATTATAGTTCATGATTTTCTCTTATTACAATTGCTGTTATTTCAATTGGGATGATTCATATTTTTTTGTGATATGATTTTTTCATGATGAAAATTGTCTCTATGATTTATACTCATGGCCAGATATGGTGTGATATGAGTATGCATGCATCATTATAGGAGTATAGAGATATATCTTGAAATTCATTATTCATGATAGGCGCATATTTATTGCATGAGATATATACATTCCAGTATGAACTATGAAATTATTTATCTTATATATATAACAAATTAAAATGAGATGAAATATTACATCATGATAAAAAATAGGTAATCCATGATTAGAGAGACCATTAGTTGGTGGTTCTCTATTATTATCACCTGTAGAGGCAAACCATGTTTTTAGAAGGGGTTATAAGGAGTGTGTCTTTTCTTTTATAGATAATGGATACATATCATATTTGTATTTAGCATCAGGAGAGTGGAAATTGGTTATATACTTACTTATTTGAGATGGACAATCTTGTATTTTATGGGTCATGTGACCTATATAAATGAATAATTTTTGTACCATGCATTTGATGAATATGATGAAGATGGAGTTTCAGAAGTAGAAACCGCTTATGTTAACTATGGAGGGAGGCCCATAGGTAGTTGATTTATATATTGTGTTAGTTTATAAAATCATTAAGCACCTCGAGACACCTAAAAATAGGAGGGTGATGATTTAAGCACACATGCTTCATGGACCTGCCGAGTGATTGCAGGGTGTTATTGAAAAATCATGGATGAAATAGTATCTAACATTGAAGACATTTGAGGTGAATTTATTGAGCCACTATTTTCATGAGATTTTAGGTGATGATATGTCTCACTGGTTTATGCATCTAAAAAAAGAGGACGTGTTAGTAATGAACTATACTGGACGCTTCAGCAACCTATAATGATTTGATCAATCTTTAGTTATTTGTGAGATATCTAGTGAAGATTGTTTTTAGTATGTGATTCACTACTTGATCAGGTCTTATGAGAATGACTTTATTTGGACTATATTTTAAGACCTGATGATCTAGGAACTCTTCATGTAAGGGAATTTGAAGGATTCCCCAAGCAGCGACCAAACAGTTTCAGTAGGGAAAACTAATATATATTCTTCTAGTGGAAAGTAGGGCCTCTATGATTCTTTTATCCAACGAAATACTAGTTAGAGTAGTCTTGGAAGTGGCTCTCTTTCTCACTTCTATATTAAATTGAAATTCTATTAGTGTTGAAATTTGAGACACCAGTGGAACTAATTTTTATACCCCACATTGTTATTTAATTATTATAGTCAGTTGGGTCACCAATAGTGGGTTTATAGGGGAACATGGTTGTAGGCTGAGGGAAGGGCATCCAGATAGGTACCGAATTCTGGTAAGGATATATATACTCATTATTATATGGGTAACTAGACTTCAATATGACGTTCTGGGTATGGTAGGTTACATCGTACCATAGTGAATGCTAATCAATACCCTAAATAGGGAATAACTCATGTTAGTTAGGCTGGAGCCCGGGGTAGAGGGGCTAGTCAACCATAGGTTTTACAAAATACGCCATCTATTCTATACGTAGGACCTTCTACCACCATAGTTATGTTTTTTATATCATTTAACATTGTATGAATTTTGTTTTAAATAATTGAATAAAATTCTATTTTATTTTATCTTTTTTAGAATGTGATGGGCTTGATTATGGAGGGGTTGGATGTGAATTTTAATATCTACACACCATTGAGGTTTGATCAAGGAATATCAAATTCTTTCAGGAGGGTTTTATAGATATTGGTCATCACCATTCATTTTGGGAACTATTTGTGATGGAAATGGTAGATTTTTTAGATTACATGCATTTATTGGATTGCTCTATATAAGGATCATATCAAATATTATTGGATAAGTTCTTATTTTTTATGTCCAGACGGAAAATGCTACTCAAATTTGGGTGAGTGGGATCTACAAGCTGTACATGTGGGAAAAATTAAGTTTATATTGTATTTTCTCACAGTTCAAATAATATGTTTAGTTATAGAAGATTGTTGATTATTGAAGGATACATTTCCTACAATGGTAGATAACATTCCATATGTATTTTTTGATGAGTTATGTGGATTATATTATGAGTGTGAGGTCGAGTTCATGATTGAGTTGGTGATGAGAGAATAGATAGTTTGTAACCCTCCATATAAAAGGTAACTAATAGAGCCTTAGGAGCAAAGAGATCAAATGTATGATCTTTAAGATAAAGGATTCATATAGCATAGTATGTCTCCATGGGGTTCTCTAGTAATTCTAACCAATACAGAAGATGTATCCTTGTGATTATGTGTGTAAAATGATAGATTGTACTAGATTAATGTCAAGAACTATAATTAGATTTATCATATAGAAAATATGTTCAATCAATGGAGAGGTGATAATTTTTTCTCCAAGATGTAATTGAGGTCAATATATGACTAGTTGAGATTGAGACACTCTTAAATACCTGGGACTTCATTTAGGAGTTGTATAGATTGGTGTTTTTTGAGATGCTATTTGGTTTTTCAAATGCACTAACAATATTCATTCCTTGATGAATCAGATCTCTCATTTTTTTCTCTAGATTAGTTTGTGGTATTTTTGATGAATATATATTAGTGTACTAATGGTACACATATAAACATGACCAAAATCATGATATCATATTGTGTATATTGAGAGAGTACCAACTTCACACTGTGATGGACAACCAAAGCTTTAGGATTGAAAAAGTGAACCAGCTGATCTATATCAACATAAAGGTAGGAGTGTTAGTAGACCCATATAGGGGTTTAGCTACAGTTTATTGAGAGATACCTTTGAATTCCATATAGATTTGGAGTTTTCTGGGTTTATTAGAATATATCGATACTTCCATCCAGAATTTTCCCATTTTGAGGCACTGATGTCTGATTTTACTAAAAAAGGGGTCAAGTATGTTTGATTTGATACTTGTGAGAGATTTTTTTAGGAGATGAAAGATAGGTAGACCTAAACACCTATTCTCACATTACCTGTACTAGGTAAAGAATATATTGTATATTATGATGAATCCATATTTTGATTCAGTGTATTTATAATAATGGATTATCAATTAGTTTCTTATAGATCCAGATAATTGAGACCATAGGAGTGGTGTAACCATAATAATTTTGTAGAGCTAGATGAAGAGGTACATTAACTAAGATACTGGAGGCATTATCATAGGGGAGAGAGGTTTGTGGAATTCAATGTCTAAAAAACCATAGGTATATCATTTCTCAGAAGTACTTGAACCTCTTGTAGGTGAGTTTGGTTGATTATCTGAACACTTTTGACATTAATTTGGCTTTTAAAATATGAGGGGGAAAATTATTTTCTTACCGATTGATATGTAAGATATATAAAGGAAGTGTGATAGTCTTACAATGAATAGAGGATGATGTAACTCTTTAAAGACATGCATCTAGATATTCTTGAGTCCTTGGGCTTAATAGACCTTACTTCTACATCTATCATAGTCAAGATTTTGGACAAGATCCAGACATACCAGTTTTCTGATTCATAGGAAATAGTTCTGGGAGACACCTTATATACACACCTTATCTTAACAAACATGGACATTACATCATTTTAGATTACTATTCAGTACAGTACAAAAGAAGATAACTGAGGACTATACTTGTTTACAGTCTCTGGAAATTTGGAACATATTGTTTTAATATACTGAAATATCTTCAATATATACCTTAAATATCAGACCCTTTATTACTCATACATAAAGAGATTTCTTCATTACTTAGGGAAAGAAAACATAAAAAATGGTGAGCTCAGATTCTTCATAAGGGTAAAAATAAATGGTATACCTAAGCATAACAAGGACATAAGTGCATACGAACATGATGATAACATCTGATTATCACACCCTACATACCAAATATCATAATATTATGTAAAGGAAAATTGATTGGTAGATCCAAAGACACAAATCATAATGAAATTAATGAGCATGAGCCATGGTATCATAACTGAAGAACAATACGTAGACTTATTAAATACACATATTTTCATATAAATGTGAACATGTGTAAATAGAAACAGGTTTACTCATTATGTTATGGACATGAAATTAGGCCCTCATATAAACTTATAGTCATTCCACCATGTCCACATATAACATTTTCATTATGTAGAAACGTTCACTCAAAACATTGTGAACATAAAATCAGGTCCACAAAAAAACCTATTGACATAAATCCAGGTCCATGCATAACATTATGATCATGAAATTTTGTTCAGATATATCATTTTGAACACATAATAGATTTTAATTGTAACATTTTGAACATGTAATCAGGTCCTTGCATTAACATATGGACATCAAACCAGGTCCATGCATAACATCATAAGAATGTAATCAGGTTCACCCATAACATTGTGAACACATAATAAGTTTCAATTATAAAATTTTGAACATGTATTTAGGTTCATGCATATGCTAATATACCTCCGGGGTAAGACACACCACCATCCCTAGAGGTAGCCCTTTCTTCATAGTGGATCTAGTTACACCTTATTCACATAGAGGATCAATCCCCTTGACATGATCCCTTCATTATCTCATGGGATATAAATAGTACACAATGAATTTGAGGGAGATATATGTCCCAACAATCACATAATGAAATCATAAATACGTGTTCCAAAATATAATAAAACATTCAACATATAATGACACATAAATAGTTATTTGTTTAATAAAAATTATATCATAACCCATTAAATGAAATGGGTTTCATCATACCCTAACAAGTGTTAAATCGATAGGATTTATAAATCATTGAATAACAGATGAAATGAAGTGAATTTTCTAAGAGTTTTATACTGATATAACATATGGTAGTGTAATTGGTTTCATAAACAATTTTTTACGTTAAACATAAAATATTCAAAGAAATAATAAGAGTGGGGTGCTTGTATCTTATCCATGCTAATTGATAAACTATTTCTGTAATGCCCCGACCCCAGTTACCCAGAGTCGGTGCATTATTACATAACATTGGAATGATACAAGGAAATCATTTCCCGAAAGACCGATCAGTTTAGTAGCCTTGGAAATACTAGATACATTCCTAAGGTCAATATTACAACTTTAAAAGAAAAACGACACTAAATTATTCCATTGGAAACATCCAAGCTTCATAGATTATGCCTGCAAGTAACTCATAACTAACTTCTTCACATCCTAGAAATAATAAAACATAGAAAGGGGTGAGCTCAAATGCCCAGTAAGGATAACAATACAGCAGAAACATTCATAAATAAGCATAAACATTTAAGGCAATACATAACTAAAACAAAATCCCTTTTAAAGTTGACCTTCAACATAATATGGAAAAAAATGAAATAATTCCATTTACTTATTCACATGGAAATTCAACTAGTCTAATAATCACATGAAATATCAATAACCACTTTAATAATGATGGAATGCATAATTCCAGACTTTCATATCCACATAGTCAAGGCCTCGTGCCAGGACAACAAATAAGATTTTTTCAAGGCCTTGTGCCAAGACACTAGTTTTTCCCACGAGACCTACCGATGCATCGAGGAGCTATAGCGGGCTCCACCCGTCACTTACTAAGTCCAATTAATTTCTCATATAAACAGGTTTAAACATAACATAAACATTTATTTTAAAACTAGCATACAAAATGTCAATACTATAACAACAAACCATGAATGGTATAAAAATAGCACATCCACAGTCAAACATAACTCATTAGCTAAAATTTGGAAGATTGTATTTTATAGTATTAACCTCAATCAATAATAATTATGGATATTGAAAGAGATTAAAATAATCATCAAACTATTGAGAGAAATATCCCACTTTTTCTTGAAAACATTTAAAAGTCACACTATTTGTCAAGAAGACATTTAAAATAGATTTTTGAATCAAAGTGTCACATACCACTTTGTAAATATTAAAAGGAATTTTGATTTGAAAACATCAATTTCCACATAAATAAATCCTTAAAACCATTTTTAAAACATGGACATTAATGATAATGATTTAGAATACTAAATCATTGAAACATTTAAAATGATATTTTAGATAAAGTTACAAACCAAAAGGGAGACACTTGAATAAAAATAATTGAGATAATAAAAACCTTTTAATATCATGAGAATGAATGTATTCATGATATAATATGTCAAAGTACATTATATACACCATATAAAAGTGATTTGGTGTATAACAACAAAATAATATCAATGGAATGTAAATTGAGATGAAATCTCTCATAAAGGCCATATCCTTGATTAAGGATAAGTCAACGACATAATTATGTGTAAAAAAATATAAATACACTCAGTATGAATAGATATTCCATGTAAAACAATCAAAGTACATTCAAACATATTCTTGTAAAAATAACACAAATGGATTGGATGTTTAACTCAACAAATCAAGATTGAGTAAAAATTACTCTTATCAACTTCATACCGACGACTTGAGAATTTTTCAATGGAGTGATTGTGTGTATAAAAATTATATCCACAGAAAGGGGAGTGGAAATTATGACATAAGAAAATAAAGTGTGATCCGACACATAATCTTGGAGTAAAATAATCAATGAAGTATGCATAAAGTCGAATGAGTGGAAATTGAAATTTCAAATTCCCTTATCAATTTGGTAACTTACGAAACATAAACCCATGAAAGATGTTCCATATAATAATGATGTAAATATCTATAAATTAATGTATATTACACAATGAATACAATCATGGGCAGTACACACACCACATGCAATAAATAAGTGGTGAACAATGGAAATCTCACGGAATTGAGAGTGAGATAACAAACCCCTTACATTGTACTTTTTCCCTGGTTGAGTGTAGGATAAACTCCTATATAATGGTGAAATAATTGTTATTGAATTATACAAGAATCATATACATTAATATTATATCATATATGATATTTGAAAATTTATTTGTTAATAATATCTTAGTACTATCATCGTTTCGGGTGTTAACATATTCATTTTCCTTTATATTATTTGTAATGTGAGCCATATTTGTTATGGATGGGATATATCTTATTCATATCCAGAATTATATCATGTATCTAATCATTATTGTTTATCATCAAATGAGAATTATTCTCGAATGGATACGATGGGGAATGAATCTCATCACGTTCGTGGAGACGGTAGTCCGTACGTACGCACGAGCGACAATATCATTCTTTTGATATTAAAATAATATATACTTGGATTTTATATCATATATATAGAATAATTATTATGTTATATTTATTATTTACATGGATTACAAATTATTATTATTCCCATCCAAATAATAATGTTTGAATAACAATTACACCACGATGTGGAGACTGTAAGGCGTATGTACGCACGTACGGTGACATGTCATTAAAAGGATGGATAGAATACTGAATATGGTTGTACCATATTTGTAATAACATCAAATTATATAGAAGATACTGGAGTTATTATTTTAGAAATGAAATAACAAAGAAAGAAGAAGTTGAAGAAGGATGGAACTTGAAAAAGGGTGGTGAAAATATTACCTCTTCCTCGGGTTCTTCCTTTTGATTTGATCAAAAGGTCTCCTTAGGTTGGCTTTATGATCAAACTATGGCCTCTAGGTTCAAGTGAGGGAAGTTTAGATAGTATTTTAGCAGGGGTTGGACGATCAAAAAGGCATTGAATGTGTGAATTAGTGTGAAGGGGGAGTTCCCTTTTATTAGAGGGGTGAGGGGCACCTTTGGAAAAGCTAGAAATATTATATTATAATAAATTCTTATTCGATTTATAATGGCTCCAAAGTGGATTATTCAAAGTCTAAGGTGGGTATAAGTCGAAATCCTTTCATCCAAAAGATTTTAGACTGGTCTGGGTCATTATATTAACCTTATATTTTAGTTTTAACTCTTAGTTAATTAGATTGACATTTACCATGTCACTTTGTATTTTTATATTATATAGTTAATTAACTTATTATATACAACCAACATACCCCCAAGTGGTCCATTAATGATAAATGTATCATGACATAAGTATCTTGGAAGAACCTTAGATTTTTAGGAATTTAATATAAAATAATATTATAATTTTTTTTTAAAAACTCTTTTATGTAAATTTTGACAATATTGGGTATTTTGTTTGGGATAAATTCACAACATATTATTACTTCGAAAAAAATTAAAATAACCTGTCATAATATGTCATATTAACCTATAAATTTACTTTAATTAATAAAAATATTCAAATTACATTTATTTTTATATTTATAATATCAATTATATGATTCTTTCATTAATAAGAAAAATACTGCATCATTATTGTGTCATAAATAAATTTAAATATTAAATGTCTAAAAATTATAAATAAAATACCATTATGTAGGAAATAATTTTAGATTTCGAATGAATATTTATAGTCGAAAATATAACATATATAACCTTATGTAAAAATTGTTTTTCTAAAAGATATATGCTTATGTCATTTTTGTATTTACTTTTAACATAATTAATATAATGTGTCCCTATCACAAACAAGTGGCTCCATGGGGTCCAAAAATCGACCCAAATATTCCCATGGTCGGAAATTTATCCACCGATAATATTAGGAAACATTTCTAGGGTAATTTATTATTATTATAAAATTATTTTTTTACCCTTATTTACTGGATTTACCCTTTAACCATAATAAATAAAATATTTACTGAAGTAATTATTCAAAATGTCTAAAAATAAAAGTTACATATTTTCACAATTTAGAAATCCTGATTCCAAATATGGAATCCATTTTTCATAATTCAAAACACAGAAGTGGCAGAAATTAATTTAAAATTATTTTCCGTTGTTAAAACAAAAAGCGTGTTTTTAAGAGATAATAACTATCAAAAGATTGACACTTGTTTATTTCCGGTTTAATTGTGAAATTATGTCCAATGACCAAAATTGTATTAAGTGGTAAAAATATATTCTAAATATAATTTAAAACCACTCATATTCATAATTTATCACTATTAATTCTTTTGATTAAAAAGTTGTTTTTAATTAAAATTTAGTAATTTTCACTATTCATCGAAATATAAAAGTTATCCGAAAAGTAACAAAATTTCACTCTAGGATAAATTAGATATTCCAAATCCAAAAATGAATTCCATTTTGAGAGATAAAATTTATAAAAATTCAAAAAGTAGGTATTACTATTCATAAGGGCTTGTTTGGTTGGTTGTGGCGTGCGTTAGAACTTGAAGTTACATACATCACATGCTACTGTATTATTCAAAGAGAAGCGTAACGTAGAATCTTGGGGTGTTCCATTCTCCCCTCCTTCAAATAATTTCATCCTCGAAATTTTTAAAATTGTGCTTTGGAATATAATGGAAAGTCCCACGTCGGAAAAAGAGTCTATAAAACTACCACATTAAAAGAAAGAAAGAGAAGTAGAAAGTTCACCCGAGATAACCTCTACTAGGATTCCATGTTAAAAAACATGGATATAGATGATAAACTAAGTGTCAAGGTTTGATGGAGAGGGATAGAAAAAATTATTAGGAGAATGTTAACAACAAGAAAACCACAAACTTTTGATGGGACAAACGGTCATTAGTTTCCCAGTAGGAAAAGTAAACATTCAACATTTTTATTTTTAATTCATAAAGATTAGGAATTAATTTCTGAGATAGACTATGAACATAAAGAGATATACTTAATTTTTAAGTAAAGTTTCATTCTTTAATAAATTTATACTATTAACTCATTTTTAAACGATGATTATTCCAAAATACTTAGTCACACTAGAGGAGCTAGAATAAAAATCATAAAGAATCACATTATCCACAAAGAATAAACTATATATTTACCTTGTCTTTAAAGAATAATAAAAAAATGGTTAGTACAAGATCTGATGTTCCCGCAAAAGGATATTTTATTAGAGAAAGAAACACTAATATGAATTTATAAAATTAAACCAACAATTCCCTAAAGTTAAATAAATACCATTCAATAAACAATTGTCCTTAAAATCCATCAATAACATCCAAAATAATATTGAAACCCAAAACTTATAAGGATTTGGTTATGTAGTATTCCATGTTAAATGGTATCTCCAAATGACATCAACTACTCTTAAAGTCACATACATAAAAGTAATTAACCTAATCACATATTCTCTATTATAGGTTAATAATTTTCATAAATAACCCAAATCACTATAAATCCATAATAAAAACATAGATAAAAATCCACCATTACTCCTCAAATGAATTCCCATAGTATTCTATTTTCATTGGGCATATAGTTTTCCCAACAAAGCGAACATCTTCCCCAATAACATTTATCACTTAATCAAGAAATCATTTTCCTATACTAAGGGTTTTTTTTTGATAAGACACAAGATCCCAAATCAACTTATTATTGATCAATAAAATCATTTAACTATAAATAATAGTCACACGAACCAGGGAATTCACGTAGTCCAGTGGCAGGAAATAAATCCCAATCTCACAATGGTTGTGGGTTCGATTCCCACAGCTTTTTCCTACATGATGGGTTGTCACACGGTCTGAGTGTTGCCATTTTTCAAAAACTATATTTTATAAAATTACCAAAATGTGATAAATATCTCAAAATAACCATAACATAATTTAACCACAAATTTTATCTCATACCTTGAATTTCCATCCCAAAATATAATAACTTGTAATTGCTTCAAACCCAAAGATCATATAAAACCAAATGGTTATTTATAACTACATCCACACGAAAAAAGATAAGTCTTCCTCAAATATCATTCTCACAAGGAAAACTACAGGGTTAAAAATAGAAGAGAAAATTATTCCAAAGTAATCCCATCAACAAGGAGCAGTAATACTTTTAAACATTTCTCCAAACATTTATTCTAAAATAGCTTCTTCTTTTACCAATAAAATATCCTATATAATTGGGTATTCACTTGGGTAATGCCTAGGTCCCATATATTTACAACAAATGGATGTAAATGGATTCTTGGGACCATTTTTTATTTTCTTCCATAGTACTCTTCATTTTTCCTCAGCAATTCTTCACTTTATGTCCTTCATTCCTGCACTTAAAGAATTTATTTATTCAATTGAGAAATTTTTTTCGGTTTGTCCTTTCACATTTTCTACATGATTAGAATTGAGTATTCTTTTCTCTATGGTTTCGACTGCTGGAGATCTTATCATTCATCACCTTTCTCTTCTTTGTTGAGTCTGGGAATTGGGTATTATATATATAGTTGATCATATTTTTGGAAAATTGATTTGGCATGAAGACGATATCTTTTACACCTATCAACATTCCATTTTTTTCTCATTGCCACTACCGATCCCACCTTGTACATCATTCCCAAATTCACTATGACTTCCTTGGAATCTATCCATTGACTAAAACCAGAAAGCATTGTGTGAATAATAGTATTCATAAAATCATTTAGAGAATATCATGAAACTATATTTTCAATTTTGAAACACCTTAGGATTAACCAAGGTCATTTATTCACACCTTATATTAAATTCCTTCAAATCTGTTTGTAAAGAAAATGTAAATTATCCTAAGCATATCCCCCAGGAGTGTCATAACCAAGAGTGCAGCAAGGCCCGTTGTCGTGCACCAGTTCCCATTCGAGTCTAGCTCAAAGCGGTGTATTCAGGTTTTTCCCCTAGGTACATCTATTCAAGAGCTTCCTCTACCTGCTCGTATCCAAATAGGGATGTATTTCTCAGAAAACTCACAAAATCTATACAATACCAAAATTCTTTGAAGTTCTTCTATACTAATCCTCAAATTCCATCTTAGATCTATGTTCTCTGATCAGAGTTTATCTAAATCCTGCTTTTAATGTATGAACTAAACTTTCTCTGATACCAACTGTAACTACCCGACCCATTTAACCAGAGTCGATGCATTGTTACATAACATTATGATACAAGGAAATCATGTCCCGAAAGACCGATCTGTTTAGTAGCCTTGAAAATAATAGATACATTCATATGGTCAACATTACAACTTGAAAAGAAAAACGACACTAAATTATTCCATTGGAAACATCCAAGCTTCCTATATTATGCCTGCAAGTATCCTATAACTAACTTCTTCACATCCTTGGAAAAATAAAACATTGAAAGTGGTGAGCTCAAATGCCTAGTAAGGATAAAAATATAGCAGAAACTTTAATAAATAAGCATAAACATTTAAGGCAATGCATATCTAAAACAAATGCCTTTTAAACTTGAACTTCATCATAATATGGAAAACAAATAATTCCATTCACTTATTCACATGGATATTTTACTAGTCAAATAATCACATACAATATCAATAACAACTTTCATAATGATGGAATGCATAATTCCTGACTATCATATCCACATAGTCAAGGCCTCATGCCAAGACTACAAATAAGATTTTGTCAAGGCATTGTGCCAAGACACTAGTTCGTCTCATGAGACCTAATGATGCATCGAGGAGCTATATCGGGCTCCACCCATCAGCTACTAAGTTCAATGAATTCCTCATATGAACAGGTTTAAAAATAACATAAACTTTTGTATTAAAACTAGCATACGAAATGTTAATACTTTAACCAAAAACCATGAATGGTATAAAAAAATCACATCCACAGTCAAACATAACTCATTCTATAAAATATGGAATATTTTATTGTATTAGATTAACCTCAATCGAAAATAATGAAGGATATTGACATAGATTAAAATAATCATCAAAAAATTGAGGGAAATATCCCACTTTTTCTTGAAATCATTTAAAAGTCACACTATTTGTCAAGAAGACATTTAGAATAGATTTTTGAATCAATGTGTGACATACAATTTTGAAACTTTTAAAAGGAATTTTGATTTGAAAACTTTTATGTCCATATAAATAAATCCTTCAAACCATTTTTAAAACATGGACATTAATGAGAAAGATTTAGTATAATAAATCTTTAAAACATTTAAAATGATATTTTAGTTATAGTTCCTAACCAAAAGAGAGACACTTGAATAAAAATAATTGAGATAATAAAATCCTTGTAATATCATGATAATGAAGGTATTCATGATATACTGTCAAAGTACATTATATACACCATATAAAAGTGATTTGGTGTATAACAACAAATGTGTCTCAATGGAGTGTAAATTGAGATGAAATCTCTCATAAAGGCTGTATCCTTAGGTTAAGTATAAATCAATTACATAATTATGTGTGAAAAATATAAATACACTCCAAATTATTGGATATTCAGTGTAAAACAATCAAAGTACATTCATATATATTCTTGTAAAAACAACACCAATGGATTGGATGTTTAACTCAACAAATCAAGATTGAGTAAAAATTACTCTTATCAAGTTCATACCGATAAATTTAGAATTTATCAATGGAGTGATTATGTTTATCAAAATTATATCCACATAAAGGGGAGTTGAAATTTTTTAACATTGATTTTTTAATAATATCTTAGTATTATCATCATTTCGGGTGATAAAGAATTCGTTTTCCTTTATATTATTTGTTATGTGAGCCATATTTGTTATGTATGGGATCTATCTTATTCATATCCATAATGATATTATGTCTCTAATCATTATTTTTAATCATCTAATGAGAATTAATCTCGAATGGATACGATGGGGAATGAATCTCATCGCGTTCGTGGAGACGGTTGTCCGTACGTACGCACGAGCAACAATATTATTCTTTTGATATTAAAATAATATATAATTGGATGGTATATCATATATACAGAATAATTATAATTACATGGATTAAAAATCATTATTATACACATCTAAATAATAATTTTTTGAATAACAATTAAACCACGATGTGGTGACGGTAAGCCGTACGTACACACGTATGGTGAGATTTCATTCAAAGGATGGATAGAATACTGAATATTGTTGTACCATATTTATAATAACATCAATATATATATAAGATACTGGAGTTATTATTTTATAAAGGAAATAACAAAGAATGAAGATGTTGAAGAAGAAAGGAACTTGAAAAAGGGTGTTGAATCCATTACCTCTTCTTTGAGTTCTTCCTTTTGATTTGATCAAAAGGTATCCTTATGTTGGATTTATGATCAAAATAAGGCCTCTAGGTTGAAGTGATGGAAGTTGAGAGAGTATTTTAGAAGGGTTTTTCCAAGAAAAAAGTATTTGAATGTGTGAATTAGTGAGAAGGGGAAGTACCCTTTTATAAGAGGGTTGAAAGGAACCTTTGGAAAAGCTAGAAATATTATTTTATAATAAATTCATATTCGGTTTCTAATGGATCCAAAGTGGATTATTCAAAGTATAATGTGGTGATGGGTCTAAATACTTTCAACCAATATATTTTAGACTGGTTTGGGTCATTATATTAACCTTATCTTTTAGTTTTATCTCTTAGTTAATTAGATTTACATTTACCATGTCTCTTTGTATTTTTATATTATATAGTTAATAACCTCACTATATACACCCAAGATGCCCCAAAGTGGTCCATTAATGATACATTTATCAGGATATAATTCTCATGGATGATCCTTATAATTTTAGGAATTGAATATCAATTAAAAATAAAATATTTGTTTTAAAAACTCTTTTAGGTCAATTTTGACACTATTGGGTATTTTGTTTTTGATAAATTCCCAACAACATTATTACTTAGAACCAAATTCATATAACTAGTACTAATATGTCATAGTAACTAATAAAATTAGTGGAAATTATAAAAAGATTCAAATTACATTTATTTTGATATTTATAATATCAATTATTTGATTCTTTTAATAATAATGAAAATACTCCATCATTATTGTGTCACAAATAAATTTAATTATTTAATGTCTAAAATTTATAAATTAAATACCATTATGTAGGAAATCGTTTTATATTTCTAATGAATATTTATAGTTAATTATATAACATATATAACCCTATGTAAAAATTGGTTTTCTTAAAGATATATGCTTATGTCATTTTTGTATTTACTTTTTAACATAATTAATATAATGCGCCCCTATCCCCTACAAGTGGCTCCATGGGGTCCCAAAATTGACCCAAAGATGCGCATGGCCCGACATGTATCCACCAATAAGATTAGGACTTGTTTTAGGGGTAATTTATTATTATTATAATATTATTTTTTACCCTTATTTTCCAGATTTACCCTTTAACAAAAGTAAATAAAATATTTACCGAAGTAATTATTCAAAATGTATAAAAATAAAAGTTAAATATTTTCACAATTTGGACATACTGATTCAAAAAATGGAATCCATTTTTCCAAATTCAAAACACATTAGTGGAAGAAATCAATTTAATATTAATTCCCGTTGTTAAAACAATAAACTTGTTTTTAATAGATAATAACTCTCAAAAGATTGACATTTGTTTATGTTCGGTTTAATTGTGAAATTATATCCAATGACCAACATTGTATTAAGTGGTAAAAATTAATTTTAAATATACTTTAAAGACACTCAAATTCAAAATTTATCACTATTAATTATTTTTATTAAAAAGTAGTTTTTAATTAAAATTTAGTAATTTTCACTATTCATCAAAATATAAAAGTTATCCGAAAAGAAAAAAAAATTCAACCTAGGCTAATGTTGATATTACTAATCCAAAAATGAAGTCATTTTTACAGATAAAATTTATAAAATTTCAAAAATTGGTTATTACTATTCATCACTGCTAGTTTGATTGGTTGCGTCGTGTGTTAGAACTCGAAGTTGCGTACAACACACGCTACTGTGTTATTCAAAGAGAAGCGTACCGTGGATGATTGGGGTGTTAAAATATGAGTGGATTTCATATTATATAGAGGAGTATATGGAATGATAAATTGAGAAATTTATTAGGGAATATATCATTAATTTGAAAAACCATTTCCCATAAAAATTCAAAAACCCTTTTATTATAAATAAGTATTTTCAATTTAAATTAAAAAATTACTTGAGGAAAATAAATTGTCTTCTTTAAAAAACTTTTTTTAATAATATACAACATTTTAAAAAATATTTAATTTAAAAACAGTGTTGTAATATATAAAGGAAAATTTCAATTCATTGAAATCATTTTCTATTAGAACATCCTTATGTGATCATTTAAAAATTTAAATCATTTTTAGTAAACATGATTTTTGAATAAAATAGATTTTGTCCAAAGATACATAAATTTTGATTTTCTTAAAAAAAATTCTTAATCCTATTATATACCATGTTTTGAAATGTCACGACCCATCCCTTGGGGCCCCTGCAGTGACTAACCCCGTTCCCGCCTTCCATAGGCCAGAGGCTAGCTTTTAGCACCAAAGGCATATTCCCTAAAACTGGGAGGGCATTTCCTTTATAACCTATAAACACACACAACCAATCACATAACATGATACAAACACAAGAAAATTTTCTAACCAAAAAAGTGAGTATAGTAAGTAAAAAGGGGACAAAATACAAGCCGAACTGGAATGTACAAGACAATTGAAAGTACAAGTAACTGGAACAGCTCATGTGATCACCCAACAAGGATCCTACTCGAAAGGTAGGTAAAACTCCCGATCGGTCGTCTCTGTGGTATGCCTTGTCTAGGTCCACCTCCGAGCTACCTCCAATCCTGGTACCCTCACCCTCGGACATCATTGTCCGTTGTCTGCATCCAACACAATAAAGTGCATACATAGCCCGGGCAGGGGTGAGTATAACGATACTCAGTAGGGACCCCGAGACCCTCAAGGTCTCACAAATATCCACCATGGTTAAACCAGAAAGTATGAAATCAAAAAATAACCCTACATAGGTATGTGCCCATACATAATCCCAAGTTATCAAGTAATCCATCTCAAACATGTGGAAACATTGAGGTATTGACTCAGCTCACACCAGGTACATATTTAGGTACAGTTGTAGAGATGATTATATGTAACTACCAAATCATCTTACTCCATTAAGAGGCTCTATTGATAACCTTCACAGAATCGCTAGGTGCTGACCCACATAGGATCACTAGAGCTGACCCACACAGGATCACTAGGAGCTGACCACACAGGATCCCAAGGAGCTGACCCAGACAAGATCGCTGGAGCTGAACGACACATGATTGCTAGTAGCTAACCCACAAAGGATCGCTGGAGCTGACCCACACAAAATTGCTGGGTGGTGACCCACACAGGATCGCTCGGAGATGACCCACACAGGATTGCTGGGAGAGCACTCTTCTTGTCACAGCCAGCTACTGGGTTTCCTCACTAGGCTTGCACGTCTCCAGGAGAGTCTACTCCACATGCCACTGGTTGATTCTACAACTGCCACTTTGTCTCACGAATAAGTATCTCAAAGGTTCTCCACATCATAGGGGTCTCAACGCAATAGACGGTGCGTCAATCGGATGCCCGGTCTGAAAGTTATTAGCCTTCTAGTCATGAGGTCCCGATTGGATTCATTCTCGATCCAACCTGACCATTTCACAAAATTATCAAAATATCCTGTGGGGTATACTTAAAAGGACCACCTCGTTTAAAGATTTCTAGTGTCCCTGATGGTTCATCAAACGGACGTCTAGTGCCAGAGTTATAGACCAAGTAAATACAAGTTCGTATCTGGTCCAGGTCTGGTCCGACCCATTCTGACCGAACCGACCCGACCTGGCCTGGGTCGACTTAGCCTGACCCACTTGGTCACTCCCAGCCCATGGTGTGGCCCAGCCAGCTGGGCAGTAAGGTAGGCCGAGAGGGGCTGCGGAGGCTGCGGGGGTGCCGCGAGGGAGCGGGGCGGCTCAGCCAGGTGTACCTTGAGGGCACGGAGCAGCTTGGCCTGACCTAGGATGGCTCGCCCAGGCCGGTTCGACTAGAAAGGCAGTGGCCGCTCGAGCGACCACTCTGCCCGGACATCGGTGGTAGCTCCACCAAGATGGCGGCGGCGGCTCCGCTCGGATTGTGGCGGGGGCTCGGGCGGCGCCTCGGTCATGGACGATGGTGGCAGCTTGTGCGGCGAGGCCACATGCGGCCGGGCGTCGTGCCTTCACCGGCGACCAGTTTAGCTTACCTCTCTCTTTGTTTATTGTCGTGGTTTAATCCACTTTCTTCCAAAATGAATAATAGAGTAAGGAAGAATGACGGAGGGGTCAAGCCATATTTGTTTGTCCTGCACCTTTTGCGTTAGAGCAGTTGAAATGTGGTCTATAAAAACAGGAGTGAAGAATGAAAAACTCTTCTAATTAATACAAATAATGGATTAACACATTTTGGTTGATCCACGTTCACCATTATTTCCAAGAACGGGGAAAATAAACGAGAGAAATAAATAATTTAATAATAACCCCTATCTTGAATTGTTAGTTGACGTTGGCACGAGAGGAAGTTGAAGTTGACGACATTCTTCTCATCCACCACACACCTCCAATGCCGGGCTTGTGTGTCGGTTCATCGTAGTCGAAGATGTTACTCGTTGGATGGTTTCCTGAGGAAGAAGTCGAAGTCAACATTCTTCATTTGAAGGAGCATTCTTCATGGTGGAATTGCAATCCTCCAAGGGTTCTCTTCTCACAATTCCACCCAAAAATAAAGAGGTGCCAATATAATTAACTTAAAGTGAAATTATATTTTCACACTCACACAAGTTGGAAAAAATTAATGTGGTACATTGGCATAATTAATGTGGAGGAATCTCAAGAGGATCCTTTACATTAAAGAGGGAGTTGAGAGGTTTCTCCTTTATTAAGAGGTGTCAGGTGGTCCTCACCTCTAGGAATTCAAAATTGGGGGTTTATGCTCAGGTGGTCCCCACCAACATAACCAACACATGGGTGGTTTCAAGAATAAAAATAAAATTTTAAATAATTTTATTTTTATTTGCCCATGAAAATCCCAAAATCTATCTTTCACCCTCGACTTACTGTGGTCAAGGTGAATGTCTCCTTAAGCGAATACTGGCACTGTGAGTTCAACAGTGCCGTCAGATTTCAATTCTGTGCACCGGTTCAAAATTTAGAAAAACCCATTCTCAAGTTTACTGAATGTACCCTGAATAATGTTTATAAATTTATTATAGGCACTCTTGGCCTCATAATCACGCACCATGAATTTTTTCGGAGTCTTAAAATTCATATATATTCAAAAAACATTACATGGAAATTCTTCGTCTTTACATTCTCCCCAGCTCAGGGCTCTATGTCCCTGTAATCCGCATTTCAAACTAGGTAAAAAAGTGGGGGAACTGAGAAGGAATTTGATCCTCTCACTCCAATGTTCTCTCCTAGAGATTCTCGTGGTTCCAGCGAATGTGCACCAGAGGTATCGACCATCCATGAAGGACCCACTCCTGTCGATCCTCAATCTCTACTCGAACATCTGTAAAAGTCTCCCCATCATCGATGTCTAGCTCTCCGTGGTCGATGACATGTGAAGGGTCGTGCTCGTATCTCCTCAGCTGGGATACAAGGAAGACATCTTGCACCAGGTGGAACTGAGGTGGAATAGCTAAGCGGTAAGCAGCCTCGCCAACTCTTCTGGGGACATGAAAAATTCCGATAAACCTTGTAGAGAACTTTCCCCCTCAACCAAATCTCGACATAACTCGTTGAGGTGAGAACAGTAGAGAGATGATATCTCCATCCTCAAACTCCAATGGTATTTGTCTCCTATCGTCATAAGACTTCTGTCTTCTTTGTACAGTCTTCATCTTCTCTTGGATGATCTGTAACTTCTCTATGGTATCTCGTTCCATCTATGGTCCCACTAGTACTGACTCCCATAGGTTAGTCCAACACAAAGGTGATCTTCAAGGTCACTCGTACAATGCCTCAAAAGGTTTCCTCCCAAAGGTGGAGTGATAGCTGTTTTTGTATGCAAACTTCACTAAAGGAGGGAGATCCTCCCAGCTGCGACCGAAGTCGAAGACGCAAGCACATACCATGTCATTGAGTGTCTGAATGATCCACTCAGTCTGGCCATCCGTCTGAGGATAGAAGGCAGTTCTAAAATAAATTTGTGTCCCAAAATCCTCCTACAACCCCTTCCATAGCCGAGAAGTAAAATGTTTATCACGATCGGAGACAATCGTCGAGGGTACTCCATGTAGCCACACTATCTCCTACACATAGAGGAATCCCAAGCTCTCTACTGAACCCTGCTCTCTGATCGGTAGGAAGTGGGCCAACTTGGTGGGTAATGAAACGGTCAGCCAAATAGAGTCATTGCCACTGGATATACGTGGAAGTCCTATCATGAAGTCCATGGATATCCCATCCCACTTCCACTTTGGGACCTCTAAAGGCTGAACCAAGCCTGCTGGTACTTGATGCTCTGCCTTCACTTGCTGACAAGTGAGGAAACGACAGACAAAATCTTCTACATTCTTCTTTATTCCCAGTCACTAGTGCTATCGTCAGAGATCCTAGTACATCTTCACCACTCATGGATTTATCGCTATTGGGGATGTGTGGAACTCCCTCATCACTCCCTCCCGAAGTGACATTGGTACCTTGGTACGTCCTCTAAAGACGATAATGTGCTCCCCACGTTCATAAAATCCATAAGGTGTCTGTCCTATGGATACCTGATCACATCAAGCCTCACAGTCAGCGTCCACATGTTGCGCCTCCTTGAATCGCAGAAGAAGTGGAGGTGTTACTGTAAGAGACTGAAGGAAAGCTGCTCCATCCCGATCCACAAAGGGTATCTGCAAAGTGGCCAACTGCTCCATCGCCTCACATAGTAGCTATATACCATATCTTCTGTTGAGTGCATCTACTAAAACATTCCCCTTCCCAGGAGTATTGAATATCTCAAAACTCAAGAAAATGTCATTATCTCAGGTTCAGGTCCTTCTGAGAGAAGATATACCTGAGACTCTTGTGATATGAGTAGACTATAAAACGTTCACTCATCAGGTAGTGTCGCCACATCTTCAAGCAAAAGACCACAATTGCTAACTCCAGGTCATGTGTAATGTAGTTCTGATCATGCTATCTTAGCTATCGAGAACCATATGCAATCACTGCTCGCTCCTACATCACGACACATCTGAGTCTGGTCCTTGATGGATCGCAGTAGATTACATACCCTATTCCCTCCTCTAGAAGCCTTAAGATGGGGTCACCGGTTAGCCTCTGCCTCAGCTCCTGAAAGCTATGCTGGTAACTCTCTGACCACACAAAGTGTTAACTCTTCTTTGTTAATGCTGTAATTGGTGCTATAACTCTGGAGAAATCTGGCACAAACCACTAGTAGTAACCATCCAATCCCAGGAAACTCTGTACCTCCGTCACACTTTTGTGTGGCTCCCAAGAAATTACTACCTCAATCTTCACTGAATCTACTACAACTGCAGCCTCCAATATAAAATGTACTAGAATGTGAATCCCTCAGATCTAGAATTGGCACTTTGAGGTCTTACCATAAATCTGGTGCTCTCAGAGTGTGTCCAGTACTACCTGCAAATGATAGGCATGCTCCTCCTCAAAATCCAAGTAGATCAGAATGCCGTCGATGAAGACTAATACAAATAGATCAACATATGGATGAAATATCATGTTCCAGAGTCCCATGAACACTGCTGAAGCATTGGATACACCTAATGGAATAACCATGAACTCGTAGTAGACATACTGACATCTGAAAGTCGTCTTCTGCACATCTTCATCTCGCACTCTGAGTTAATGATAGCCTGATTTGAGGTCTATCTTAAAGAACCAATGTGCTCCCTTCGGCTGATCAAAGAGGTCTTGAATCCTCAAAAGTGCATACTTGTTCTTCATGGTCACCTGGTTTAGGCGCTGATAATAAACACAAATCCTCAAGCTCCCATCCTCTTTCTTGGCGAACAATACTGGGGCCGCCCAGGGAGAAACACTGGGTTAGATGAATCCCTTCCCCTGCAAGTCCTCTAGCTATACTCGAATCTCTCAAAGCTCTGCGAGAGCCATTGGATATGCTGGTGTAGATATCGGTGTCTTCCTTGGGTACAAGTCAATGTAAAAGTCCACCTCTCTGCGAGGAGGTAGACCCGAAACATCGTGAGGGAAAAGATCCTTATACTTGTCCACCACTACAGGATAACTCAGACTCTCTACATCAACCGCTTCGAGGGTAAGGCTAGCCAAATGTTTTTGTAATCGGCTACACCCTCCTCCAGGTAAGTCCATATTGTGTTGCAAAGGATCCATTATCATCAGTGAAGGTAATCCTGGTCCCATCTGTGCAGACACACCACACTTTGCACCTAATACTATCAATATGAGCATGGACTATAGATAACCAGTCCATACCCAAGAGGACGTTGTAAGGCCTCGACGCCACTACCTGGAGATCCCAGCCGAATCTCTTTCCACCTAGTGTATGATCGCACTGCCTGCACTATTGCGTAATCATCGAATACACTCTCATAAGAGTATCTAGCTATAAGGATCGATCTAACGGCTCCATCTAAATATCTAAGCTCCGAACAAGGGTAGTGGTAGTAAAATAATGACTAGAACATGTGTCTATAAGAACTAAAAATAAGCTTAAGTAGACACAGATCATACCTCGTATCATCTATGGAGTGCCATGATCATAGCAATCAATTTCCTGTAGAAAATCTCTCCCCTGTCCACCTGCTCCCTGCGGTCGTGGTGGACATCCTGGTGGTGGTGTTGGTAACATCTTGAATCATCGCCCACCACCAGCTGAACGACCAGCACCTCTGCCAAGCCCAACTACTTCATGCAGACCTCCTCGATCGAAGCTTTGTCTCTGTCTGGGCGGTCCCTCAACCGCCTTCTTATCATCGGTATGGCGGGTCAGACATTCACAAGCTATGTGACCCTTCCCGTTTCATGCGTAACACTACTCTATCCTAGTATGGATGGCTCGATCTCAGGTGCCCCTCAAAACCTACCCTGAATCATGTGGTCATCCACCTATAGGTCTAGTCCTCTTGGACCTCTGTGACATCTGTCTTCTACCAGACGTAGAAGACTCTTCTACGTGATGACTGGTAATGGGTCTTACTGCTGGTGATAGCTCAGCAAGGAAACTCTCTACATAGAAGGATCTCTATGACACCCTTTCCTGCTTTGGGATATTGAGTGAGATCATCTCAGCCCTAATCTCTCACCTAAGTCCCTGCTCAAAGGTTCAGGCCTTGAAGATTGGGTCGCGCACCATATCTGTGGAGTAGCGTGAGAGGTCAGTGAACCTTGCTGAGTACTGAGGCACAGTCATGATGCCCTACTGCAGATGAAGTATCTCCTAATTGCACACTGTGCAATGAGTCGCTGGAAAAAAACCCTTCCCAAAATAGGCTCTCGAAGTCTGGTAAGAGAAGCGTCAACTCATCGTTAACCTGGAGCATCAATCTCCACCATCTACCCACTGTTTTCTATAGAAGGCTTGCGGCAAGGATCATCATGAGATCTGGTGGAATCCCTACCAGTCGAAAGACTCTCACTATAGACTCTAACCAATCCTCATCTGTCTGTGGGTCCGTCTCTCCCTTGAATCTGGGTGGCCTCTGGAACTGGAAATCATGCAACGCGCTCAAGAGGCATGCACTCTCTACAGCTGGAGATGGTAGCATCGGTGGCCCAATTGGTAATGGTACCGCTGAAGCCTCTACTGGAAGAGGGCCCTGCATCGAGGCCTCATCGCTTGGTGGGATATCAGTGCATACAAATCTCGGAACCCTTGATGAATGTCTTCGTAGAGGCATCCTGAAATGAAGCATGTGCGCCACAGTCAACAAGTTATACGTGGTGAGCTGACTCAAGAGTTTACAAAGAAAACTCTTGGAAACACACATGCAATCAATGTTTTTGTGTACTATGTCAGAAATTAGAATTCTCGGTCCTGGTGTATGGATACGTCAGCCACCACAAAAACATTGGATTCCCTAAACTGATAACCACACTCACTACACTTAATGTTATTGACATTAAAATAATGATCAGAGTTCTATGTTCTATGGTAGAACCGACTCCTCTGATACCAATTTTTCATGACCCATCCCCGGGGGCCCATGCCGTGACTAACCCCAATCCCACCTTCGATAGGACAGGGGTTGGTGACTAGCACCAAAGTCGTATTCCCAAAAATTGGGAAGGCATTGCCTTTATAAACCAAAAACACACGCAACCAAGAACACAACATGATATGAACACAAGCAAAATGTATAACCAAAAGAGTGAGTACAGTAAGTAAAAAGGGTCCATAATACAGCCCAAATAGAAAGTACATGTAAAACTGGAATGTACAAGAAAATTGAAAGTACATGTAACTGGAACATCTCATGTGATCACCCACCAAGGATCCTACCTGAAGGTTAGGTACAACTCTTGATCGGTCATCTCTACGGCATGCCTGGTCTAGGTCCACCTCCGAGATACCTCCAGTCCATGTACCCTCATCCACAGTTAGCGTTGTCCATTGTCTGCATCCAACACAACATGGTGCGGGCATAACCTGTGCAGGGGTGAGTATAACGATACTCAGTAGGGACCCCGAGACACTCAACGTCTCACAATAATCTTCCAAGGATAAACCACAAAGTATGAAATCAACAAATAAACCTACTTAGGTATATGCCCATACATATACCCAAGTTATCAAGCAATCCATCTGAAACATGAGGAAACATAGAGGTATTGACTCATCTCACACCAGCTATATCTTTATGTATAGTAGTAGGGATGATTTTTTGTAACTGCCAAATTATCTTACTCCATCAGGAGGCTCTACTGCAAACCTGTATAGAATCTCTAAAAGCTGACCCACAAAGGATCGCTAGAGCTGACCCACACATGATCGCCAGGAGCTGACCCACACAGGATCACTAGAAGCTAACCCACACAGGATCGTTGGAGCTGACCCACATAGGATCGCTAGGAGATGATCCACACATGATCGCTAGATCTGACCCACATAGGATTGGTGGGAGATAACCCACACTGGATTGCTCAGAGCTGACCCACACATGAATGTTAGGAGAGCACTTTTCTCATTAAAGCCAGCTACTAGGTTTCTGCACTAGTCTAGCTCGTCTCCAAAAGAGTATGATCTCCAAGCCACTGGTCGATTCTCCAACTCCCACGATGTCTCATGAAGAAGTATCTCAAAGGTTCTCCAAGTCAGAGGGGTCTCAACGCAACATATGGTGTGTCAATCAGATGCCCGGTTTGTAAGTTATTGTCCTTATAGACCCAAGGGCTTGGTTGGAATCATGCTCAATCCAACCCAACCATTTCAAAATGTTATCCAAATCGCCCATGGGGTATACTCAAAGGGACTGTTTCGCACCATGATTTACAGTTTTGCTGACGGTTCGTCAAACTGACGTCCGACGCAAAATTTATGACCCAAGTAAGTATAAGTTTGTATCAAGTCAGGGTTGGGTCCGACCTGGTTGGACCGACCCGACCCGACCCAGCCTGGGTCGAACCAGCCTGACCCGCTGGGTCACTCCTAGCCCGTGGTGCGACCTGACCCGCTGGGTGGTCCGGTAGGCCACGAGGGGCTACGGAGGCCGCATGGGTGCCGCGAGGGTGCGAGGCGGCTCGGCCCGGCCCGGGGCGGCTTAGCTGGGAGGGCGAAGGCCGCGGGGTAGCTCAGCCATCGGTACTGTGAGGGCGCGGGGCGGCTCGGCCTGGCTCGAGATGGCTCAGCCGGGGCAGTTCGTCCGGAAGGGCAGCGGCGGCTCGAGCGATGGCTCAGCCCGGACGGCAGCGGTAGCTCCACCTGGATGGTGGCCTGCCCGGACGGTGGTAGTGGCTTGGTCGGCAGATCAGTCGTGGACGACAGTGGTGGCTCGGGCAGCGAGGCCACATGCGGCGGGGTGTGGTGCCTTCTCTGGTGACCAGTTTTGCCGGCCTCTCTCTTAGTTTGCCATCGTGGTGTAAGACACTTTCTTCGATTATGAACAACACAGTAAAGAAGAACGGCAGAGGGGTTGGGACATGTTTGTTTGGCCCACATCCTCTGCGTTAGAGTGGTAGCAAGGGGGTCAACAAAAATAGGAGTCAGGAACGAAAAATTATTCTAATTAACACTAATCATGGATCAACTCATTTTGGTTGATCCACATTCACCAAGCTATCCAAGAACGTGGAAATTAAATGAGAGATTTCAAGAATTTAATAATAACCCCTACCTTGGATTATTCTTTGACGTTGGTATGAGAAGAAGTTGAAGTTTTCAAAATTTGTCTCATCCACCACCCACCTCCAATCCCATGTTCGTGTGTCGGTTTGTCGTAGTCTAAGATGTTCCTTGTTGGAGGGTGTGAAAAGGAAGAAGTCGTAGTCAGAATTCATTGTTTGAAGGAGCGTTCATTACGGTGGAAGTCTAATCCTCCAATGGTTCTCCTCTCACAATTCCACCCAAAAAAAGAGGTTCCAATATAACTAACTTAAGAAGAAATTATGTTGCCACACTCAAAAAAGTTGGAAACAATTAATGTGGTGCATTGGAATAATTATTGTGGAGGAATCTCAAGAGGCTCCTCCACTTTAAAGAGGGAGTTGCGAGGTTTGTCCTCCATTAAGAGGGTCAGGTGGTCCTCGCCTCTAGGAATTGAAAATTGGGGGCTTATGCTCGGGTGGACCCCACCAACATAACTCACACATTGGAGGTTTCAATAATAAAAATAAAATGTTAAAAAAATTTATTTTTATTTCCCCATGAAAATCCCAAAATCTATATTTCACCCTCGACCTACTATGGTCAAGGTGAAGGTCTACTTAAGAGAATACCAGTGCTGGAAGTTCAACAGTGCCCTCAGATTTCTATTCCAAGAACCAGTTCAAAAGTTAGAAAAACCCGCTCGTACATTTACTGAACATAACTGAAATAATGTTAATAAATTTATTCTGGGCACTCCGGGCCTCAGAATCATGCGCCGTCAATTTTCACAGACTCATAAAATTCCCATATATTAAAAAAATTACATGGAAATTTTGGTTATTTACATGAAAAAATGGTACCAATACATGAATATTGAATGGAAAAATCTAGGATAATAAAAATATGAGAAATATTTAGATATGTATCATAATATTTTATTCAGGGAAGGGTAATCATAAACAACCCTGATAAATGATGAGATTGTAGAAATATAATCTTACCAATTAGGTAACATTGAATCAATATCACTATGGAATAATAACAATATATTATGCTCAATTTTTTTTTTAAAATCATATTATTGATGTAACATGTAAAATTTTTGTATATAGACCCATAAAAAATATAGGTTCATAAAAAAACTTTTTCCTAAATGTTGTAAAATTGAGACAAAATTATATTACTGATTTGGTGACATATGAACCATAAAACCCATAAAAGAGTGATAAAAATGAATATGAAAATATCCATAAATTTAATGATAATAATCATAATATTGAATCATTTTAAATATTTTATCCACAGAAAATATATACGCTAGGTGAATTTGATATAACTACCAACTAAAATGAGGTGAGACTATAAATCCACTAGAAACAACTAGAGTAAATTTAGAATCATGATACCTATTAGAGAAAAAAATCAACAAAAACAACTTATAGAATTAATTAAATTATTATTTTTATATAATATTTCATTGTTCAGTGTATACACCACATAAAAAATGATTGGAGAATATGGAATGTATCTCATAGATTTAAAAAGTGAGTTGTGAAAACCCTTTCCTTAAGTCCTGAATATCTTTGAAAATGTTCAAACCTCATGTTTAACAAATAAATGATTATTAAAAATCTACCAAATAACCATATTATTATATCTCATAAAATATATGATTATTTATGACTTTAATTAACTAGATTATCGATATTTTCCTATTGTTGTTTTGTTTAATGTAATATCTACATTATTTTTCATATATGTTTTGACTTGTTATTTTTTATCCGTCAACATTGATAAACATTTAGTTATTCTTTGAATTTAAAATATCATACATATTTATTATATAATTATTTATAATATTATATTAAATATATAAATATGAAATGAAATACACCTTTCATGGGGACTGTAGGGAGTATGTACACATGAACAATATTTTTGTCATAGTTTCATATTGAATGAATGATATTAAATAATGTATATATATATAAAATTTCATTCCATTAGAATTAATATTTAATATATATTATATTAATTTACTAAACCCATCCTTAATTAATTCCATGTAATGTGTGAATAAATCCCATCAATTTGACGAGGTGGTAGTCCACATGTCCACAAATGATGTTATCATATTTCCAGAAAATGGAAAGAATGAAGGTATTTGTTATATAATAATACCAATAGAATAAATAATTCATAAATATAATATAAATAATATAAATATATTAATTCCATAATAATTATTATCCATGATAAGAAGAAATGTCAGAACAAAAAAGATTAGTTCGTAAGGTGGTATACCACCTTATATAGGAATGATGGTTATGTATCCCATTTTATAGATGTGTGTGTGTGAGTGTGGGTCAAAACCATTTCATAATAAAATCTCTTAATATTTAGGATACTTATGTTATTATTTATATATAATGAGAATAATTTATTGTGATGATTAAAAAATTAGATGAAAGTGATTATTGCTGAATGTTACATCTGTTTTTGGTATCTCATTTTGGTTTACACCAAAGGGATTTTTTTGGATTGATATCTTCCCAATGTGAGGATTCTAGGATGAGAATATGGATTTTTGGAGACACTTATGGATGGTTTTGAATGAGCTAAAGGGATTCATATGGCTGATTAAGTGGGGGGGGGGGGGGTTCGCTTTTATAGTGGAGGAGTATCATTCTTGTAAATACATAAAGGTAAACAATATTAAGAGGCCTCCCAAACGAAATGTTCTTAAAATAATCGACCTAATTATAACCAATGGATTATATGGAATAATTATTTTAATAAAAGGGATTTTGGACTTTCTTCTAGGTTATTTTTCCCTTATGTCAAATTTTAACCACTAAGTAAACTCATTTTTAACTTAATACCTATAAATAATTTTAATTACATTGATAAAATTTCTATTCAGAAAATAATTTTAAATTCATAGAAATTTTAAATTATTAATATTATTAAAAATATTGAATCCATTTTTCCAAATTCTAGTAACATAAATGGCAGAAAATAAATTAAAATTAATCTTACAGACATTCCACGAAAGCAGGTTTTTTATAGAAAAAATGTATAAATGTTTTAAATGTTTTTGTATTGAATTTCAATGTTGAATTTATTTCAATTGCCAAATTTGGATTGATATATTTATAAATTAAATAAATACAATTTAAATAAAAATTTAAAATTCAATTAATCTATATAATTAAACTAGATCAAAATGCATTTTGAATTAAATTTCAGTGATGTTTATTATTAAAAAAATGTATAAGAAAAATACCAAAAATTTATTAAAAGTAAATACAGATATAATTATTTCAAAAATAAACATTGATTTTTAAAATATATATTATTTAAGATTCATAAAATATATTTAAAATAATAGGACCATTTAATGGGGTTAGATCCACATTTTAGAAAATACATACCTTTATTCATAAATCTTGGAATATTCTAATTTTGTGCTTATAAAATCTATTTGATGAGGGTAAATAAAAAAATGAATATATTATATAGATGTTTTTAAATATTTTTATCAATTTCTTTTGTTTAATTTATTGAGAAAAAACATGTTTATAAGTAAGAAAATATTTTTCTTAGAAAAAAGGTTCCTTCATTTTAAAATAGTTATTACTTGCATTTATTACTAATTGATAAAATAAATATTTATTTTATATACATGTGTAAACCATATTTTTAAATAATCATTACTCTTATTTGTATCATCCATTACAATATATAGATTAAAATTATAATAACATTTTAATTATAAAATTAATATTATATTTTTGTTCTGTAAAATTTTGTCGTGCTTGTAATAAAACGTATCGAAGGAACATGGTATTGTGTGTAACTAAAGCCAATGATAATTTTGAGTGAATAAAAAGATAATCTATGTGTTTCATGTATTTCAAGATTAATATTATTTTTCATGAATTTTAGTCCAAGATTAGTGCTTTGATATAACAGAATCTATATTTAGTGTTCTGTAAAAGGAAAAACATCAAAAATATTAAATTAATTCAGAAAAATATATTTCACAAAATCCTTGGGTGTCAGGTTATACCCCATTGAAATTAACTTTTCTCGCAAAATTATTATAGGTCACTGAAGGAATAATAATTGAAATTTAATTTAATGGAAACCCACATCATAAAAATGAATACAAAAACCTCTATTAAAAGGAAATGTAAGAATTATAGTTGTTACCCAAAGTAAAAAATAAATATATTTCCACATTAGAGAGCATAGGTTGGGAGTGATTAGTAGACAAGGAATAAAAATAAAAATTAATAATGAAAAGTGATAAAGTTCAATTTTAACTAGAATGTGAATGATAAATAGGATGTTAAGGGCCTCAAAACTATAAATCAGTGATGATTAATAAGACCATTGGTTAAATATAAATGAATATATTCGGAATTTTTTTAATATGTATCGAGGAATTTATTTTTTGTATATGAACTTAATGAAATATAATTACTAGGTTTAATTCCTTTTCATAAGCTCAAGATCACAGTTTGGTGTTCTTTCGTCATTTTCCACTTCATCTCTTACTCGAAGAAATGGAGGTGAATTTTCTTATTCCTATTGTACTAAGAGATCACAGGGTGGAATGATAAATAAATATATGTGTCATTAATTAACATCATAGGAAGATTTTTATAACATATTATACAACATTAATAAATCATAATATTGTTAGATGATACTTTAATATATAAAAAATAATTCCAACTTTAATAAAAAAATTCACCAAACTTTTTACCTTTATGAACCTTTCAAAAAATAATTCACCATATATTCCTTAAATAATATTTTAACTTATTTTCAAAAACATTTTAATTGGATACATGAGTCCATATTTGTTCTGATATAATATCAAATATGATTTAGTTGGTCTATAATCTATTTTGAAAGAGACAATAACATGAAATTTCACTAATGTTAGAAAAATATGATTCTCATAGGGCTTATTGGTACAATATCAAATAAGAAATTCCCAACTACGTGGTGGTGGGGGAGGATATATGTGTCATAATTATCAGGATTCAATTCCCCAATTATAATTTTATAAGATTTAACCTTTTTACTTTTTTATCAGGGGTTTTCTTGCCCTGTCATCCATATTTGAACTTGAATTGAGTCTCTAATTCACATAATTCCAAAACCCATTAAACATGAGAGACTGAAGTGTGAGTGGTGAATTATATTGAGCTATATCTACAGTCATATTTCTTTTACATTCTTTTTCTTTGTATTTAGTCATTCCATACTCTAAGCACCTTTTTATTCCTTTCAGTGACTCAACTATGTACTCCTTCCCAATGTGTTTCTAAAGTAAGAGTTTTGAGATCTATCATCCCACTATGTGACATATCATTGTATTTTTATGGAACCCCATTTTTTATTTCATATCAATATAATTATTAAGGTTTATAGCTTCAATTCCACTTTATTTTACATTTATATATTTTTATATCATATCCAAAGTCCCTTATGGATAACTCCCATCAGATATTTGGTTTCAAGACACTAATGAATTAATCAACCATACATTCAAGGTGAATTATAATAAAAGAATAATACAATTTTGTTTTATAATTTTCTGCATAGAAACAAAAATATTCATCATCCCTCTACTAAAGATCTTGTAATTCCTTCTCCATTTTTATTGAAGAATATGATGAATGTAATTATCAAAAAATAATATTTCAATCACATCCAATTTCATGAATTCAACTTATTCTTATTTCCTCATATTATCAATAAGATTACAGCCCTGATTTCACTCACCTTTCTAAATTTATATAAAGAGAGTGATATTTTCAGGTCCATCACACTGTATAATTGAAAATATAGTATTAGTGGTACTAACCTAGTGCTCAGAAACTAATAGTTTAGAAAAAATTCTAATCAAAGGTTGGTTTATCCTCATGATGGATCCAACAGATAATTGTTCCCTATTTTTCCCCTTTGGATGATCCCTACGATTCATATCTTGTGAAATTTTTGGGAGAATATCAATGAGTTTCTACATTCCATATTCCATAGTATTCAGTTTCTTTGAAGGGCAATCATTTCATTTTCCATTACATTCCCAATTAACATGGTTCCATTAGTTTCCATCAAGTTATTAAAGCTTAAAACATATTGTAAGAAACATTAATTATAGTTTTAAATGACATAATCATGAAACATTGCCAATATTATTTCTAAATCATGACACATTCTCTTAAATCCAAACACCTTAATCTTAATATTAGTCAATTATATTAATTATCTATTTAAATCATTCACAATGGTTCATAATGTGTTTGTGAATTTCCAATGCATATCCTCCTGGAGTGCCAAACAATGTGTTCCTCAAGGCCCATTATCGTGCACCAATTACTGATGGAGTCGAGTTTAATATAATGTTTTTAGGGTTGTCACACCTATGTAAATATATTCCAAAGCCACATATACTTTTATTATCCAAAAATGGATGTATTACTTGAAAATAACTCACTCTTACTTTACCGAGAATCCTTCAAGAATTAACAAAATATTAACTACTAATTAAATTTATCCTTAGATAAATTCTTATATATATCCTTATAACTATCTATATGGATATCAATAATATTTTCCCAATTTAGTTTATAATGGTTTACTAAAAATTTATTTTGATAAAATCTATAGAGGCCTAGGATTTACATACCTGGATATTACATTATTTTACATGAATATTTACTACATCAGAAAAGTTCATGATTGGGGACCATAATAGTTCAGTGTCTTTGGAAACTGGTACAACGTTCTTCTAATTTCGGGGAATATATGCCATATATTCCATTAATATATTCTATATAAGTAAGCCAACTTAAATCCTTTATTTATAACCTGTGGAAAGTAAAGATAAGAAAGGGTTAGCTGACATTCCATGTAAGGGTAAAAATAATGTATATACGTAATCTAAACATGAGAATAAGTGTATTATAAGATGATCGTAAAATTCAAAGATCAGACCCTTCATATTAAACATCATATTCTCAAGTAATGGAATAAGCATTGCAATTTTATAAGAAATGAATCATCAAGAAATAAAATAGAATAATCCCAGAGATTATATCATTGGGAAAAGAAATATACTTGTGGAATTCACATCATCTTATAACAACGTGAACATGTCTAAATATAAATAGGTTCACTCATTAAGTTATGTATGTGAAATAAGACCCTCACATAAATTTATGGAAATGCAACCCTTATCACATATAACATTATGAACACATAATAATGTTCACTAATAATATTGTGAACAAGATATTAAGTCCAGGCATTAGTAAACGTGGTCCATGAATAGCATTATGAGATTGTAATTAGGTTTAAGCATGACATTGTAAATATGTAACATGATTCACCCAAAATATTGTTAACATGTAATTAGGTAAACTCATAAACATATAGACATGAAAACAAGTTAATTAATTACATTATGAACATGTAATCAAGTTCACTAATATCATTATGAACACATAATAAGGTTCACTCATAACTTTGTAAACTATTAATCAGGTTCACCTATAGTCGGATACTCCTCCTGGGTAAGACACACCACCATCCCCTATTGTAGCCCTTTCTTCATAGTGGATCTGGTTACGTCTTGTTCCCATATTGGACCAATCCCATTGAATTTTTCACATTAATAACTCATGGGATATATAACTTTTTCCTAATTCATTTTAGAGAGATTTGGGTCCCACGCACAACTAAACCAAATCATACACATGTTATTTAAAATATTGTAAAACATTCCTCACATCAGGACCCATAAGATGTGATGGGTTTCATGAACGTCACATCATAGCCCACGAAATGGAATTGGTGTCATCATATCATAACCCATAAGAAATATTCATGTTTAATAATCACTTAATCACACAATAATCCTTAAAAGGAAGTGGTTTTTGTAAGAAGTAATCATGGTAGAACCTGTGGAAGAGAAATGATATTTATAAACAACATTCCATATTAAACATAAACCATTAAAAGAAATAATATGAATGGATTCATTGGATCATATCCCCTTTAAATTAGAAAATATTTCAAATGATTTCATATTATATGTAAAAGGATTTTGATGTATCACTTGGTTTATTTGAAGGAAAATAGAATTTATTTGAAAATCCCTTTATTAGAACCATTTAAAATGAAATTTCTTATAAAGAATGATTTTCCATTTCATTTATAACATTGCTTGAGGAAATTATCTTTTCATTTTTGAAAAAATAATTTTTAAAATAAATCATTTTGAAAAACAGTTTATTTGATAAAATAGTGAATAATTATAGTGAAATATTTAAAATCTTTGATATACATCTCATTGAAAATCATCAAACAAGAATTTTTAAAAACATTTTTTAAAAAATTTTTATGTTAAATTGTTTTTGAATAAAATATATTTCCAAATGAAGATATATAAAGTTATATTTTATGTTGTTTTAATAATTATCAAAAGTAATTATGAGTGGAAAAAAGTACCAATACATGTAAATATCATGAAAAACATATAATAAGTAAATAATGATAATTCATGAGAAAGGGATCATAACATTTCATTCACGGAACTGTAATCATAAATAACCTTGACAAAAAATTAGATTTTAGCAATAAACCTTGACCACTTTGGTAACGTCGAATCAAAATACCCATGTCATAATAAAATTTCAAGAAGGTTCTGACATCATGGAAAAAGGAGATTCATGATATTAGTTTTCAAGTCGAATTATATACACCCCATAAAATAATACAGGTGAATAAAAAAAAATTCCCAAAGAAAGAAAATTGAGAAAAAATTACTTTATCGATTTGGTGACATTTGAACCATAAAACCCATGGAAGAGAGATAATAAAATGAAAATGTAAATACCCATAAAAGTAAAGATAATTATAATAGAATACATTATTTAAAAATATATGTTACACACGAAATAAATGACGTTTGAATAATAATTAAGCCATGCTAAAAGAAATGTGAGACTAGAAATCCACTTACAATTTGAGTAACATTAGAATCTTATACCCATGGAAATAATAACATCAATAAAAAAGTTTAATATCACAAAATAAATTAAATTCTTAATATAAAATTTCATTGGTCTATATAAACACCACATAAAAGAAACTGGCGATGAATATGGAATGTATATCATATATATGAATATTGAGATGAGAGGACCCTTACCTTAAATTTTGAATTTGTTAAAAAATATTAAATTTCACCTATATAAAAAATAAAAGTTTACTATATATATACCATAGAACCATATTCTTATATCTAAAACAATATATGAATTTTTATGGCATTATATTACTTTTTTATTAAAAATTCAATGTTAATATTACGTTTCATGTAATATCAGTTTTTTTAATATATGTCTTCAATTTTTACTCTTGATTCAATTATTCAGATCATGATTGAATTATTTATGTGTTTTAAAATTGTATATATATATATATTTAATAATTTCTTATTATAATGTATAAAATATATAAATATGAAATGAAATACACCATTTATGGAGATAGTAGGTCGTAGGAATGCATGAACACTATTTCCATTTTATTGTCGTATTGAAAGAAGGAATGTAAATGAAATATATATATATATAATATTATTAAACTAGAATTATTATTTTATAAATATCATTTACATTTAAAAAACCCATCCTTAATTCATTCCACAAAATGTGTGAGTGAATCACATCACTTTTAGGAGGTAGTAGTCCACACACCCGCAAATGAAGTTACCATAGTCCTGAAAAATAGAAAGCATGAAATAAAGTGATTTATTATAATTAAAGAACAATAAAGACATCATAAATATATAATTTTTTTTATAAAAATAGTTTTTACATCATTATTACAAACCTTTATAGGTGGAAATAGAAGAAATAAGGACATTGGGTCACGAGGAAGTAGTCCACCATACACAGGAATGATAATTGTGTATCACATTTGATAGAATTGTGTGTGATTATAGGTCATAATATTAATATAAAAACATCTTCTAATATTTATTATACTGATTTTATTATAAAAAATTTTATTTTAGTGACTTAATGGATGGATAATGAAGTAATATGATAGTTGTCGTCAAAGTATTTTACCTCTTCATCAGGTAACTCCTTTTAGTTTGCAACAAAGGACATCCTTGGATTGATTTATTACAATAGTGAGGAATTTAGAATGATATGATTTATTTTAGGTGTGTATATGGGTATGTTATAGGAAATACAAAGTGCTTTATAGGTGTTAATAAGTGGGGGGGTGGAGGATGAGTTCACGTGTATAGTGGAAGAGGTGTTCCATTATAATGAATACAAAATCGTAAAACATTTTGAGTGGAATCTGTTAAATAATATTCTTATAACAATTATAATAGTTAATAAAATGTATTATATAGTCTAAATTAATCTAGAAAATTTCTTTTGGGAATATGGCTAGGTTATTTGGCCCCTTAATAAAATATTTTAACCATTAAGTAAACTCATTTTTAGATTAAACACTGTAATTAATTTTTAAAAATATCACTAATATTTTTGGTGAAAAAAATAAGTTAAAATTATGATAATTATAATTTCCGATGACTATAAATATGTAATACATTTTGTAAAAAATTTTAATATATAGGTGGTAGAAACAGATTTAATATTAATTCTGCAGATGTGTCATGAATGTGGGGATTTAAAGATAAATTGTTTAAATGATTGAAATATTTTTATATCCAAATTCATTGTGAAATTGATTCAAATGACATAATTGGAATCAATTATGTATAATTTATCTAAATATTATTTAAAATCCATTTAAATTATAATTTAACTATATAAATAAATGAGTTAGAAATGTAATTTTGAATTAACATTTAATGTTTTTGACTATTCATCAAAAAATATAACTTCTTAGAAAATCACGAAAAGTCACCAAAATTAAATTTATATATTCCTATTTCATGAAATAATTTTATTTTTCAAAATAAATGTTTTATGATTTTCATAATTTATATTTAAAATATATTATTTTTTAAAAGTCGGTAAAATTACCTTTTAGAAAAATAAAAATTTTTATTCATAAAATTTGATTTAATCCTATATTTTGAATATAAAATCTATTAGACTAGTGTAAAAATTTTATTTAATATATTTAATATATTTTATTATTTTTTTTCAAAAGTGGTTTTATTAATTTGTAGTAATAATATTTTTTCTGGTGGAAATAATGTAGAATGAGGTAGTAGGATTTTGGTGACATGTTTTGTCTTTTAGCAATTTATGGACAAGAATCATAGTCCTTCTGGGCTATTACAACCTCTACATATCTAAGAGATTAAATTATATTATATCACTATGGATGTGGTGAATATATTACCCAATTCCACCCATATGAATGATTCGATATGGGTGATCATAGATCAACTGATGATGGCATCCCACATCTTACTTATTAGGGAGATGATCACCATTTATGATTTGGGTATTGTATATAAACAGATAGTCTAGTTTCACATTATTATCTTCAGTAGAAAATCTAATAGAAATCCTCTATTAACATCATGATTCATGAATGGTATTCAGAATGCTCTAGGATCACAAGTTATTCAAAGAAAAATCTATCATTCTTAGACTAGTAATAAATCTGAATAGATTATCCATGTTTTGCAGGATATGTTATGAGTATGTGTTTAGGAATCCAGGGGTTTGTGGGATAAGAATATGTAAATCAGCATGTTTTTATATAATAACATCTTTCATGAATTGATTTAGATGGAACCATTCAAGGGTTTTAGGGAAGGTCATGTCATTAAACTTGTTGTAAGTTCGATACTGGTGAGTCAGTGATTGTTGGGGATTTTCTTGTGTTTGATCTATTGGAGAAGGTTCAACTAATCAGAAGGAAGTCAGTGACCTTATAAAGGATTAATAAATTTTATGCTGACCATCAAAGATGACCTCTAGAGTTTGAAGATGGTTTTAATGTTTTACTCAGGGTGTCACCTAGATTAGGAAAATGTCTAATCATGAAACATGGTAATCTTGAGCGTAGGTTTTTTCTGGCCATTTGTGATAGTGTAAAGTGAGAGTCTAGTGGAATAATGATTATCCCTTTAATATTGGGACAACTAAATTCACAATATGTTTCATGTGTATCAAATTTGTAGATATTATCTTGATCATTCTCAGGTTCTAGACATCAAGGATGTCAATAATTATTTAGATGAGACTATTGAGGTGCATCCAAAAATTATTGTGGACAATAGTGAGATGTATATTCAAGTTATGACTATATAAGTAGATTTATTGTAGTGGTATCATGGGTGTTTTCTAGGGAGACATGGGAGACTGAATCTTATATTTGATCATAGTGTCCAAACATGGTCATCGTGTGCCCATAATGATTCATAGAGTAAATCGAAGATGCGATATTATATGGTGGGGCAGTGTACGATCCATTATTTTTTAGGTATTTCCCTCCTTGATTTTTAAATATAATCACTTTTTTTGGGGGGTTTTGTTTAATAATTTATTATTGGTTGCATCTTGTTCAGATATAGAGAGAATTACTGGAGAGAATTTACAAAATATTGTGTATTTTTTTTGAATAAATGGAATAAATGTATAAAATTGATAAATGATCATTTGAGGGATTTCTATAGGTTTGTAAAGATTTATAGGTGGTTCTTGAAATTGTAAAGAATACAGGATAAAATATTTCTGTATGGTATTTACACATCATGTAAATGGGTTACATGACATGTAATATATATCAGGATGAGTCTACGAAATGAATATAGGCCATGAAGTTGTTCATGTTGTGAATTTGATTGCACATCACAAATCTATAATAAATGAAATTTAAATCTCAGGAAAAATATTTATTCACCAAAGGTGAAATATTTTTCATCTTAACTCTTAAATAAGAAGTAAAAATCATGAATGGGGGTTATATGTATTGTAATTTTATTTCATATGTAGGTATATGCTGTGTTACAAGAAAACTATTTTTTATTCCATTTGTTAAACTATTTTATCTCGACCCTATGAATATTTATCGGTAATTTTGGGGCCCTTCTTTACATTAGGAATTTTTAGATTACACATCTGATCTCTAGTGATTTGTATTTCATAGGTTTACCTTTTTTCCATTTTTCTCCGTCATTGTAGTGTAAATCTATTGACTGTGTTTAATTTTTTATTTTTCACTTGATATAGTCAATCTATGATAATTATTTTCATTTTTCATGAACACCATTATAATTGTAGGTTTTATCTAGAAGTATTTGATATTCGACAGTGAAATGTAGATGGTCTAAATCTTAACCCAATGGGTTTTTTAATCTTTTGAGTTTGTGTGAAAATAAAATTTCTCTATCATGATGTGAATAGTAATTAATGTAATGATTATTTATGTTAAACCATATATTGAATAATTCATGAAATCCCATTATATCAAATGGTATTTCAACCTAACTATTGTTTACCAATTGTGTGATTTGATACTGGAATAATATTGATTTAGTTAATGGTTTAAATAATTTTTATCATGACATGAGTATTCTAGTTATTTCCTAATATAGAATCTTGATGGTAATAAATTATGGGATATTTATTTGATGGTTGATAGTCAGATACAATAATTAAAACAAATTTGAAACAAAAAATTGTAACTTTTATAATTAACCATTGAGACTTTTGATGTGATATAATGATATCCTTACTGATATGACTTGATGATTTTGATGTTGATGTTATTATATATATGGTTATTCCTGATAAATCTAAAAAAAATATGTAGTGTAATTGGCATAGTTTGATGGTGAAATGATTATATATTGAGCTATGAATTGTGATTACAAAATACTTATATAATGGTCTTGACCTAGTTGATACTTAAATGTGTTTATAAGACTTTTCTTAGAGGATAAAATGCTTATACAGAGGGATATGCCAAATTATGTTGTTTTTTCATGGTTTTTGGTAATGGTTGGAATAATTGTTCTATATGTTCAATGACATTATGACATGGTTCTTATGTAAGTTGATTTGAGTATTATAATAATTGACTAATTAATATAAATTTTTATAACTTTATGGCATTTAGTTTTTGTGATAAGAACAAGTTTTTTCACTAAGTTATGAATCCTTTTAATTTTGGAAAACATATCCTTTATAGACCAAAAAGGGATTCATAATGAGTTAGTAATGGTCTTAAGGGTTTCTATGGCTTAATCAAAGCCCAAAACAAAGTTTTTGGATGTTTTGGTCTATCATATGGTTATAGAAAACTATAAATTGTAGGATACACATTTTGTTTAACAATGTACAGATGGAGAGTGGGGTGATATGGTGTGAAAAATATTCACTAACCATGCACTAAGGGCTAGAAAACTATACAGGAAACTGAAGAAAAATTCTAGAGGTGATTTTCATGTTTTTCACACTGTATCACTAATAGTGTAGCTGACCACACCTACAGAAAATAGTTCATAATGAGCACACAATTTGTAAAATGTGTTGCCAAACTGTGTGATGAATATTTTAGGTAATTTTACTGTATTTACCCTAAGTGATCTAATTTTAAACACCCCCTTCCCCTATTTATTTTCTAGAATACATACCAACTTTTCAGTCCCTCATCTAGATCTTTGGAACCCCAAACTAGGATTTGTTACCAACCGTTCATCTAGTGTCTGATTCGAATTTCATTCATATTTTTTGATCCATATTGGTAAGAACTTAATTCAATTTTAATATTTATCAATTATTAATCCTAAAAAGTATTCTATTTATACATAGGATCATATGAACTATTTTTATGGAGTTGATATATTTTTAGATCTCTTATAATCCATGCCAAATTAGGGATTAATACTAGATGAGGAGAGTCGTACAAGTATGGCATATGTGTTCTATCACTCACTCATCTCTTTTCTTTGTTTAATATTGTTTCGTCTGCATGCGCTGATATAATCCAGTGTCATATGATTAATTAATGTGTCTTGATTATAATCATTATAAATATATTCTAATACTCATGCAATTAATTTTATCCATCATTAGAGGTTGTTACCTCAATGATGACCACCCATTCTATGGTGTTTCTATAATTGGGTTTTTAGTGTTTTGGCATGTTCATCTATGCCACCATTAAGGTGTTGTTTAGATTAAATGTTGTAATGTTATGAATCTGATATATAAATGATCTATGAATTGTTAAATTGATAGTACACTATTTTCGTCCGACTTGACCCATATAAGGAAAGAAATTCACCTTGATTAATGAATATAATTTGAAATTGGAATGTATATTTATATATATACAACTAGGATTTATTAAATGTAATTGAATGTGGTTTCATTTCCATAACACCACATTATTTGTATTGTGGAAGGTATTAGAATGAACCTAATGAATTGATCATAATTAATATAAATAAATTTAATGTATTCATTCCCTTTACGTTGTCACACTAAGGAAATGAAAGGATTTTAACAGATAAATATTCTTATTGTAATGGCTATACATGGATGTGATTATTAATTTAATAAACTTTAAGGTACCTAATTGTATATATACATTGATGTTATTATAAGTGGGGTCAAACTTGAGTTTTGATTGGGGTTTTTAATGCAATTCCTCGAGCACTCATGGGTGCCATTCCGATTAAACAGTGTTGGTTTCCTTGGTTGAGGCCCACCGTGGAACTAGATCATATTATATCAATGGAATCATGGTACAACAAAACATGATCCCATCTATATCATTTATAGGATTAATTGGATAAGATATTTGGATCTAGCATATCTTTTATAGACATGGTGTCCCTTGGTTACATCCTTGGGACTATCTATTTCCTATCTCATTTTACCTTGGGTGCTTTCCTTGGACTCGGTTAGATTCAATTTTGGGATTTACATGGATGATACTATATGCAATAAACAATTATACCTTAATCTAGGATATAGTTACTTTATAGATGTAGACCCTTTAGGTGAAGGTTTCATTGGTTATCCCCTTGGAACCACTTAATGATAATTAACATCATGGATGAGTTGTTCACCTTTGTTCATACACTATCACTATGATAACATATTTTTACTGAAGGTATCACCTAACATTACCTATTTATATAAACTAGAAATTAATCAATTAATGGACTAGTTACATGTTCAGACACCAATTGAGGGATTTCCTTGAGTGTGTTACTAGCATTAGACATTTCTTTACAAGGGGGTGAAGCGCATCATCCTTGGCTGTTTTCGCTATTGCAAGTTCTGACAGGGGGAAAAAAGAATTTTTTCCTCGTTCTTTTTTGATATCGTTCTCTTTTTTGGTGTTTGGGTCCTTGTAAGGATTTTGTGCCTGGTTGGCTTTCCTGTTCTTCACATGGTCATTGTAATGGGTTCCTCCTTTCCCCAGTCTTAAAAAGTAGATCTTTTTATGTTTATCTAGGGGATTCTACCCTACAACCCTTAAAAAAAGACACCAACTGAGGGATAAAGGAACTACTAGGTATTTACAGTAATCTACACCTTTATTTTTGTATATTCATTCTTGCACACTATTTAGTTTATATTACATTGAAGAGACATTATAGAAACCATGGGTGGTGTCCTACTGATATTTATCCAACACCCTATCTGGGACACCATTATTACCTAGGATGATTACACGTATACAGGTGTTGACTTAGGGATGTGTATAGGTTCAGATTTTTTATTTCTTTCTATCAAAGGATGGAGTTGGTACTAGATGAATCCAACAAATATCATGATTATTGGGATAGTTTTTCATTCATTTTTTTGTACATTAGAATAGGAAATATTATATGGTGCTTTGTATCCATGTATTTTTTATATTTCTATATACATGACATGTATCATATATTTTTTTCATATTTATATTAGTTTCAACAATTGTTTATTATTATTATTTAGTTAATTTTCATTTTTCCCTTTGTTTTTACTCCTTCCACTATATTCTCTTATCATATTTATCCTCTACTATATACTCTAGTAATGAGGGCATTGTCATATAGTGGACATACTATTGGACATCACTACTAGTTGGCATGAATTCAGGGAGTTTCAATTGAGGAAGTGTGACCAATAGGGATTTGTGAACCTGTGAGTGGAATCATAGTTCAGGATGTCACAATGTTGTATCAGATGAGTTAATTTTTTTCCATTCTATTTTGAGACAATATTCACTATATTATAAATGGGTTGGATCATGGTTTTAATTCTTGATTCTGTATTGTTAACCCATGTTTTGAGAAAGGTCCATGTTTTATAAATTAAAATGATTATTCTAATTTTTCCTATTATATTTGATATCATTTCACCATTAGGTGAAGAGAATGTTGTGTTTTTGTAGTTATTATTATAATTATTATTGATGATTTCGTTTTTACTCTTCCTGATGATATGTGGGAAAATAGAATTGATACACGAATCATCATAGGAACCTAGAATTCAAATGTAATTCAAATTTCCATTCCATATATTTTCATTTCCCAGTTGGAATTGGTTGATATGTCTATGATTGTTGAGGGATCCTTGGTTGTATGTTATGCCTTTACTAGTATTAGGCTCTGATTCGGTGATTTACTGTATCAATTATTTAGGTGTATGGGAACTCATGGAATAGAATGTGTAATTTACAAAATCAAATCATTAATTAGAATTAGAATTGTTATTGATCCTAGTGATATGGGGTATGTTCCCTGACTCACTAGGATGGAGTAACCATTTTAAATGAATCTTGATATATGAAAATAAGAATATACTAATATTAAAAGTGAATCACAACTAATGAAATGAAATTAATTCCTATAAATGATAATGAAATGTATAAATTTCCCTCAATCTACTAGAACCCCTGTACTTTAAAAAGGGTACTTATCAATAAATGTCCTTCTATGCGGGTAGATGGGTTAGAATACCATTAGTAGGTAATCCTTTCCTTTTTTCTTTCTTACACTGGTGTTTCTATTTATCTTAATTAGGCATACTCTAAGGCGTGTGTTTGAAATTTGTAGGCCAATTCCATAATGATGTCTATATTTTGTGTGCTACGATGGTGGTGACAACCACACTCCAAACATGGTGGGACTTGATCTCCCAGTCCTACTGCTGGGAGATCCACTTGAGGGATCACTTGTTGAACATGATATGGGCCCTGATGCTCACCTTGGTGTTATTTTTCTATCAATGATGTAGTTCATGAAAGGTACTATATTTCATATACCTACGATGGAAGATCTAACTCCTAAGTTCCAAAATAAACATCAACCTACATTATTTGGGGACTACGGACCACATGCTACTGATTCTTGGATGGAGGATATATTTTCTATCCTTGAGCATATGGAGATGCCTCTAGAGTGGAGGGTCATGTTTTTTACATTCATGTTTTGGTATTCAACCAAGATATGGTTGGATGTGGTTACATGGGAGGGGAAAAATCTCTGTATGGTATGTCATGAATTCCATACCAGGTTTTTGAGTAATTATTTCATAATACACTATTAGTTGACAATGGAAGAGAGTTCATGAAAATCATGTAGGATTCTACATCATTTGTAGTTAATAAGGATCTAATAACTGAAAAATCATGAGGGAAGTTGACAGTATTTGGAATAGAGGATTAGTCTTTTGGAAGGCCTATATGTATTTCGGTATTAGAATGTGATCCCTTGAGGTTCCTCATAAGGGAAGTGATTTATTGAGTACCTACATTGGTTTCCTTGTGGTGTGACATCTATGCGGATGACAAGGGGACATAAATACTTAGGGTGATAAACACCCTCCTGAATGACGATCTTGAAGCCATATGGGGTATCATTATATATTCTCTTTGACCTTTCCATTAGATTTTATTGGAATAGATACAATTATAGATCCTCCAACCAGGGGAATGTTCATTTAAGCTGATCATGGCATGAAGTTGGAGTAGAATCAATAGGACTGGCTTAGGTGGATGTTATGGATATGTTAAACAGACTTCTAATAAGAAGAATCACTAGTAGAGTAGTCTTGATCATGGTAGATAAACTATTGTACATGACCTCGGTTCAGGTTAGTTTCATGTACTTTGAGAAATACATGAGGTTCATGCTGTAGTACCATCTACATTTTTAGGTACTATTCTAATAGTATCCCCTATAGAATTAGGTTTATTTGATACATGTTATTCACACTTTTTATTTTCCTTATCTATCATGTAATGTATCGGGAATGTAATATATTATTATTTTGGTGTAATGACCCATCATTCACCGTTGGGATTACAGTTAAAGGGAACAAACCAATGTAGGGATTATCCTCTTGAGCTAGGTAGTTACTGTTTCTTATGGGACATCATTTTTTTATATATTATTTGATTCGATGTAATCCTTGGGATGGGTTTTTTGGTTTCATGTCATACCTTTATGGAATCCTATCACCATAGGCTGTCTTCTACATCCCTAAAGGGAAACCGTTATCTACATAGGCGTGAGTGGGATCTCTAGGCTAGCAATGATGGACTTGAGCTTCATGGGCTATACGGATTGGCTAGCCATATTTTTATTCTCTCCAAAGAGTATAAAGGTTTACATCAGTATGAATTCCCTTTGATGGAATATCATTTCAAGGATGTCTTTCTCAATAATTTAAATAGATTAAACCTTGAGATATAGGTACAGTTTTTAGTTGATCTCAATTTAAGAGAAGCTCTGGTGTCCATTTCTCCATGATGGATAGAATCAACAAAGCTATAAGAGCTCACGAAATAATTATAAGTTTAAGAGGCTAAAGGTTTTATATATCCAAGAACATCCTATTGGGGTTCTCCCATGTTATTCACCAAAAAGGTGGATGTGACCATTTTCCTATGACTAGATTACATATGATTTAACGATTTTAGGGTCATGTACTATTATCCACTACCTTGAATTGATGGTCTCTTTGACCAGCTCCGAGGAGATAGTGTGTTTTCAAATATTGACCTCAGATTGGGCTATCATTAGTATGTTTCTCCACTATAATTAATTAAATTAACCCCAAATGAGAAACTATTTAAATTTGATTTTTATATTACATATCTCTTTTTTATGAACTTATATTCATGTAATTTATATTACTAGTTATATCATTAACATAAAATCATCTTTCCCTAAAAAATATATTTTTCGAAAAACTATTTTCCATAATGTTTAGGGAATTTATATTAAAAAAATTAATCCACCACTATGAATTAATTTTTGAAAAAATTTATTCACTATTTAGAAAGATCATAATTAATATTTTGTCATAATTTCAACATAATTTTTATAAAATATGAATAGTAAATGTAGAAAATATTAATCGCCACATTAAAATTAAAATAGGTTAATTAAGTTAAAAAATAATTTGATAAAAACTAGAAACAATATAAACCTAATAGTATGAATATCTATTTTCTCTTTTAAATAAAATTATAATTATAATTTTTTCTTTTCTATTTTACATTATAAATGATTATGTAAAAATTATGATAAAAGATATATTTATATAAGATTAAACACAAATTATATGTTTAAGTAATATGATATTTTAAATAGGACATCCCTTTTGATGAATTAATTTATTTTTTAAATGAATAATATTTTTATAAAATATTATGATTAAATATTATTTATAAAATATATATTATCATATAATTTTTATGATGTAAAATAGAATTTATATATGGGTCAAAAAATTGTTATTGTAAAAAAAACCCATAATTTTCAATAAATGTAAATTATTAAATTAAAATTAAATATTCACATATTTATAAAATTATTTAGATAAAATTACTGTTATTTTTTAATCAGAACATTAATATTATCCCATGTTGAATTTTTCAAAATTTTCTTAGATAGTTTAATGTTTGGGTTAAAGTTAAATACCATATAAATATACTTTTTGTAGTATGATATCATAATGAGATAAAGTGATGTAAAAAATACTATAAATGGGATCCATGATCAAATATTTTTATTTTATTTAAAATAATTTGATTTTATTTTTTTATATTAATTTTATAAATTCATTATTAATCCACTAAAACTTGTAATATATTTTATGATTTTAAAATCCATTCTTTAAGAGTATGATTCGATTCTACAAAATATAGAGAATTATTTTAGTAATTTCGGCCTTTGAACTTATAATAAAATTTAAAAAACTCCCATTTGGTTGAAACCAAGGTAATAATCCATGGTTTGGTTATGGTTTTGAATATAGTTTCATATATATCCCAAATCCTAAATAAAAATGAAATCCCCCTATTTTCCCAAATAATTTCACATAATCCCCCATTTATCATCAGTGAGAATCATCATATCATGTCCATAATCTGACATCTCATTTCTATTTCCCTCCAACGGATCTCCCAAACTCTCAAGAATACTCTACCATGTACTTGGAGTAAAATAAAAAAGCAAGGGAACTTCCTCTCATCCATTCAATTCAAGCATGTTCTTTTGAATCTGTATTCTTTATTTAATTTTTTTTAATTTAATTATTTATAATAAATTAGTTACTATACAACTGATTTTATTTTAATGATATATCATTTTCAATATCTCATTTTGACCTTTATCTAAGTCATTGCGATTCTAAAATATGGTAATGGATTTCTCTCTTCTCATTTCCATTCAATAACTTCTTTTATGATTTTTCTCTTAATTTCCATTTGATAAAGTTGTAATATGTTCATCTATATTCAATTTACTGTCCATTTTACATAAAAATTATTATATCCCCCTTTTACTCACATTAAGAAACCCACATTCCTTTATGTACCCCAATTATCATGCCGAAATTTTGAAAGGGATCTTCCGCTCTCCCTTTAATTCAAGAACTTCATTTATGTTATGCTTCTTTGTTTCCATTTTATCATTATGGGATATGTTATTCTATATCCCACATCATTAAATTTTTATTTATACATGTTAAGATACCCATTTCACTCTCATTAAGCTTCCCATGTTCCTTTATGAACACACGTTACCATGTAGAAATTTCTTAACTAATTTCACCGTACTCATTTCCATTAAAGAACATATTTTATGTAATATATATAAAATTCAATTTTATTATATTGGAATTTGTTAATATATATTACCTTTAACATATATTTAATTTATAAATTATGAGATACCTTCCCCCTATCATTAATCCACCCCTGATTCATTATTTACCCCCATTACCATGCTGAAATATAGTTAGGATTCATTTCAATATTCAAGTTTCTTCATTACCTTATTTCCTTAATTTACGAATTTCTAATGTTGTGATATGATTTTAAATGTCCCTATTACTTACCATTTTATGTCTATATGACGAGGGACCCATTTACTGTATCGTTCCATAAATTCAGTATAATCTGTTTTAATTATATGGAATTATTTTGAGACCGAAAAATCAAACAGCGTGCAATTTAGAGACCCAAAGTGGCCAGAATGATCCGCTGAAGTTTTGTTAAGCTTTAATTAGCACATGTAAGCAGTTTTCCTGAAAAAGTGGAATAACTCTTAAATGATTTCTCAAATCAAAAATTTGAAGGCACTGTTGCGTTCAGGATGGCGGGTTTACCCTAGGCGTGACTTATGTTTAGTCGGCACATACCCCCGGTGAGAAATCCAAAAAATTGAATAACAATAAATAAAATAATAAAATAATGTTATTTTATTTTTCAAATGTTTATAAATCACAAATGGTAACTCAGATTAAAAATATGAGACAACCACTGAACTCGTGAGTGTATGTTTTCTTTAGGAAGATATATACAATGGCCAGTGCCTGCCACTAGTGAAAGTTTGTTTTTTGGAATAAATAAAATAATTATGTGACAATTATTTTATTATAAAATCTATAACTTGTAAATGGTAACTCTAATTAAAAATCTGAGAGTACCGTTGGGTTCGTTGGGGCGTGTTTCACATAAGAAGATCTCAACCTTGATAGGCGCGGGTCAATGGTGACTGATAATAATTCTCTGAAATTTTTTCGTGTACTTTCAATAAACGCGTGAGAGACATTTTCTAACTTTTTAACCAGCGCTCAGAATTAAAATCTGATGGCACCGTTGAACTCGAGACACCAATATTCTCTTAAAAAGACCTTCACCTCGACCATAGTAGGTCGAGGGTAAATGTTTGTTTTTCAGTTTTTAGTGCGATAGTTAAAATAATAATATAATATAATAACCATGTTTTATTTTATTTTAATGAAATATTCTTGTTGAATTTAGTGGTGGGGACCTCTTGAAACCATATTTTTATGATGGAAACTCTTCTAATTCTCCCAATTTATTGTTCCAACATTAAAATAATTAATGGTCCAACATTTAATTATTTAATTAATAAACATTACACATTATGTTGTCTCCTCATCTTCTATGGGGTAATTTGTACTCGCAAAGGAGATGAGTCTTAGAGAGAGAATTTGGATGTTCATTCTCTCAAATGAATAACACCAGTGCAATGAGGAGCCTCCTCTGGAATAGAAGAACAATGAAGATACTCGAGCTTGTATCGAAAGCGTCTTGCGGGAGAAACGAATGCCGACATCACCATTACATCGACTTCATCTTCATTCTCGCGACATCTCCAATGAGAAAACTAGGTAGGGGATTTAAATTGAATTATGATTGAATCTTTTTTTGTTGATTTATTAATACTTTGGATTCAACATGACTATATAAAAAAATGGCCATCTTCCCACAATTATACCTTGCCTCTTCCCCTTTTATTCTTCGCATGTTTTTCATTCGTTAATCAATGCCTAATAATTATTTACTCTGGAAACACAATGTTTTGCTGAGCGTGACATATGGACGTGGAGCCCTCAACCTGATGATCGAGAATAAGCAAACAAAATAATTTTTGGGCTTAGAATGAAGCTGCGATGGCTCGCAGAAGAAGTCGGTGGCATGCACCTGGTCGGATGCGAAGAAGGGGGGCCAGCGTGCGTCCGCGCCACCAGTTGTGTAGGAGGCCGCATCTTATCAACCATTGTGGATTAGGGTGGTGGATGGAATCCGATCAGTTGTGTGGCGAAGAGGTGGCACGCATCTCCACCACCGGAGAAGGAGACTACGGCCTCTAGGACATAGTAGAGGCCGAAGAACGGCGAACACCTAGCCGGCCATAGAGGACAGCGGCGCCGTCGGGCTGCTGGGAGGAGGAGGACCAGCCAACGGACCGACCTGTCCAGGTGTACTGAGACTGACCCGCTCTAGCTGGTCCTACTTCTAATAAAAAATGAAAGGCCCTTTGGCCATTCAGGTGACCTGGGAGGCTCCTCCCTCCTGAGTTCGGGTAGGGAGGACCCCACCACAGTGGTCCAACTGACCGTGGGCTTCACCACGGGCCACCCCCTTCACAGGTCGGGCTAGATAATGGCCTTGCGGGCTGGGCCCGTCGAGGCCCAGGCCAACCGGCCCAGACCCGCGCCCATCCGGACCAAGTTTCTCCTTTTTCCATATTATTCAAACCATACATCCGTTTGACGATATTTCTGTTGTTCCAAGATCCTTAGATCAAGACGATCCTTTATTGTTATACTCCTATTGAGTTTTAGATAATTTTGGAGTACAACTGGGTTGGATAGAACCCGAATCCAACATGGCCCTCATAACGGAAACGCTAATAAATTATAGACCGGGAGTCTGATTGACTCTCTGTTAGTTGATTTGGGTCCCTATTGACATGACGGACCATTGGCATACTTTATAGTGGGAATTTGTGGTAGTTTATGTATCTAATGATGGATTGACTATCAAAACCTCCCAGAATCAAGAATTCATAGTGTGGGAACCCTGTGGCTACCTGTACATCAAGAAATAACATAGATCTTATGTGGGTCAGTATATATTAGATACTATGTTGGTTAATGATCATAGATCCTATGTGGGTCAACACATACGGATCCTGTGTGGGTCAGATCCTCTATGGGATAACACTCAGTGATCCTGTGTGGTTCAGCACATACCGACCCTTTGTGGTTCAGAACCTGTGTGGGTCTGCAGGGGTTAGTTACCTATCGATCTTGTGTGGGTTAGATCATGTGTGGGTCAGATCCTATGTGGGTCAGTGGGGTTTAGTTACCAATCGATCCTATGTGGGTTAGAAGCAGTGATACATAACAAAATTAGATGATCTAGATTACGACTAATAATTGGTACTTCTGTACTTTATAACTATTGTGAGCTGAGCCTTTAACTTTGTGGTAATCTTCTATGTGGATTACCTTTGTGGTATTTACCATTTTGGTATTCTTCTGTGTGGCGTTACCTATGTGGTACTTACCATTGGGGTGTTACCTTCATGTTATTCTTTCTTTTGTGGAACCGTTGAGCTTTGGGATAATGAGTTGGGCCTTGTATTTCCTCGTGAACGAGATGGGTATACTTAATATCTTAGGTATATGTATGGTCATATACCTAATTAGGGTTGAAAATTGTTTCCAGGATTTTTGGTTTTTTCCTTTGTGGATTTTGAGAGACCTCTGGGTGTCTTGGGGTCCCGAATGAGTATTGTCATACTCACCCCTACATGGGCTATGCCTGTACCATGTTGTGCAATGTTCAGACGACAGATAGTGCATACTGAGGATGAGGGTACCAGGACAGGAGGCTGCATGGAGGTGGACTTTAGACAAGGGTAATTGGACTGGAGGCTGCTTATAGGTGGACCTTAGATGAGGTATACAACAGAGATGACCGTTCGAGAGCTGTACCTACTCTTCAGGTAGGATCCTTGGCGGGTGTTCACAATAGTTGTTTCCCAGTTTAACTTGTACATTCCAGTTTTACTTGTACATTCTAGTTGGGCTTGTAATCCATCCCCTTTTACTTAATTTACTCAATATGTTTACAATATAGTTTACTTTGTGGTTGTATCTATCCCTGTTCTTGGTTGTGTGAGTTTATAGGTTATAAAGGCAATGCCTTCCCTATTTCAGGGATATGACTTTCCAGTGCTAGTCGCCAGCCCCTAGACTATGGATTGCGGGCTTGGGCTAGTCATGACACGAGCCCTGGATAGAATCAATTTCCATGGACATAATGACAAGAATTCCACAAACGTCCAGGGAAAATGATTCTATCTGGGTGATCGTTGATCGACTCACCAAGTTGGCCAGCCTTACCCTTGTGGCAGTAGGAGTTTTCAGTTTTCAATTCCCAATATGATTGTGGGGACAACTTTTCAAAAGGGGTTTCCAAGATCTCCTTCCCGAAGGGAGAGGAACTTCTACTTTGGCGGGTTACTACATGAATTTTGAACTAGACTTCGTTGGGGTAGAGGCACCACATTCATCATTGGCGAAGAAGGAGGAGCCTTTCCTGTGGATGGAGAAGTGTTGGCCATGATTTCAGGAGATGAGACAGTGACAGTGGCTATAGTTCCTCCAGGACTAAGACATTTAGGTAGTCTATACTCTTGGGAAGGGGAACGTGGTATTAGACGCACTTAGTAGGAGCTCTGTTCTACCGATAATGAGTGAGGTGTCAGAGTATCTAATCATGATATAGATATCCATCGTGGATAGAGATGAATTTTCTTACCTCTAGTCTATGATTTCCACTCCCCCTCTCCTTCAGCAAGCCAGGGAGGCGCAACTTGGTGACATTGACTACGAGGCCCAACTTGCTTAGATATCCTCCGAACGGTCTCCTGAATAATTTTCTGACGGTGGGAAGCACGTTGTTCTCTTTAGAAGACTCACCATAATACCATTGACTCTTCAGGAGTAGGTCTTGAGGGAATTACACACAATCCCTTTAACGGTGCATCTAGGAGTGGTGAATATGTACCAGGACCTCGGGCATCAGTACTGGTGTACAAGGATGAAGAAAGCAGTGACAAAGTTTGTATCACGATGTCTCACTTGTCAGGATGTGAAGACTGCACAGAGTTGGAAGAAGTCCTGTACAAATAAGATACATAGACCTTCATAATTCTAGGAGGGGGACAATATATTCCTGAAAGTATCTCCTTGATGGGACTATAATGATTTAGCTGAGGCGGTAAGTTATCATTGTGGTTTATCGGCCCTTTTATAATACTTTGGTGGATAGGTGAGGTAGCATATATCTTGGATCATCCACCTCAGTTTGAAGAGGCGCATTAAATCTTCCACATATCCCATCTAAGGAGACACGTGCATGACCAATCTCACATCATCAACCCTGGAAAGCTGCATTTCGATGATAGGGTTGACATTTACAGAGGTTCCAGTGGAGATTAAGTATCAACAGGAGCGGGTCTTTTGTGGGTGGTCAATACCTATGGTGCATGTACGATGGAAACATAGAAACCTCCAGGAGAGCGCATGGGAGATGGAGGCTCAGATTCATGCTCAGTAACCTATTTTGGTTATATTTCCTTTGATTTGACTTTAGAGGATGCAAAGACATAATTTAGGGAGAATGTAATGTCACGAAAATTCCGTATACTTTTTTTAGTTATATAAAATTATTTCGATACCACGAAATCTGTCGGCACTTGATTCCGAGGCCCGGAGTGCCCGGAATGATCCATCAATGTTTTGTTAAGCATTAATTACCTCCCATAAGCAGTTTTCCTAAAAAAGTGGAATAACTCAAAAATGGTTGCTCAGATCAGAAATATGAGGGCACTATTGTGTTCAGGATGGTGGGGTGATCGTAGGTGAGACTTAAGATTAGTTGGAGTAGGCCCCCGGTGAGAAAACATGAAAATTGAATAACCATAAATAAAATAATTAAATAAATTTAATTTAATTCTCAAATGCTCATAACTCACAAAAGGTAACTTGGATTAAAAATCAGAGAGCATTGCTGAACTTGTGAGGGTATGCTTTCTTTAGGTAAATTCTAATATTGTCCAGCATGAGCCACCAGTGAAAGTTAGTTTTTGGCTATAAATAAAATAATTAAGTGAAAATTATTTTATTGTAAATGCATAAATTTTTAATGGTAACTATGATTAAAAATAAGAGAGTACCTTTGGGTTCTTTGGGGCATGTTTCACTTAGTAAGAGTTTTACCTTGACCAGTGTGGCTTAAGGGTGATTGATAATAACTTTATGAACTATTTTCAGGTGCATTCGGTAAACACGTGAGCAACGTTTTCTAACTTTTGAACCATTGCTCAGAATTAAAATATGAGGGCACTGTTGAATTCACAACACTAATATCTGCTTAAGGACACATTTACCTCAACCGCTGTAGGTCGAGGGTGAATGTTAGTTATTTGTGTTTAGTGGGAGAGTAAAATAATAATAAAATAAAATAAACATGTTTAATTTTATTTTAATGAAACCTATTTTTTGAATTTGGTTGTGGGGACGACTAGAACACCACTTTTTATGTAATAAACCCTTGGAATTTACCAAATTTATTATCTCGACATTAACATAATTAATGAGCCAACATTTATTTGTTTAATTAATAAACTTAACACATTAAGTTGAAGCCTCATTTCCTGTGGGGGAATTTGTGTTGGCAAAGGAGAGGAGTCTTGAGGAGAGACTTTGGAGGATCATTCTATCCAACGTAGAACACCTCTCCAATGAAGATAATCCTCTAGAATAGAAGAACTAGGATGACGCTTGATCCATGATTGGAAGCATGTTTTAGGAGCGACGAACGCCCACGTCACCATCTTCATCAACTTCGTCTTCTTCCTCGCAACATCTCCAAAAAGAAAACAAGGTAAGGGACTTAAATTGAATTATGAAGATATCTTTTTTATTGATTTATTTATACTCTGGATTCACAATGACAATGGCCAAACAAACATGGACATTGTCCTGCACTTATACCTTGCCTCTTCCCATTTTATTCTTTTGGTGTTTTTCATGCATTCTTGAATACCTAATAATTATTGAAACTAAAAACACAACATGTTTCTAAGTGCGTCATATGGATGAGGATCCCTCGTCTCGAGGATCAAGAATATATGAAAAAAATAATTTTTGGGCATGGAACAAAGCCACGATGGATCGCGGATGAAGTATGTGGTTGACACCCGACCGACCATGAGGAAGGCAGGGCGACTCACGTCCGTGTCGCTGATTGTGCTGGAGGCCGTTGCCCATTGGCCATGACAGAGTAGGGTGGAGGCTGTCATCCAACCGGTCATGTGGCGAAGCGGTGACGCGCGTCTAGACCGCTAGAGAAAGAGGCCACGATAGAGGTCGAAGGGCGGCTGACACCCGACCAGCCGCAGAGGACAGCATCACCATCGCGCCATTAGGAGGAGGAGGGCCGACCGGCAGACTGGCCGACCATGGTGTACCTAGCTAGACCTGCTCTGGTAGGTCTCACTTCTACCAAAAACCAAATAGCCCTTTGGCCGTTCAGGTGACCTGGGAGGTGCCTTCCTCCCGGGTTTGGCTAAGGTGAACCCCACCATGGTGGTCCACCCGACCGAGGGCCGCATTGCGGGCCGCACCATTCACATGATGGGCCCGTTGAGGCCTAGGCCAACCAAGCCAGACCCAGAACAGGTCGGGTCGGACTAGTCCTGGGCTCATATGGACCCTGTTTCACCTGTTTTGCCGTATCTTAAGAACCAGGATTCCGTTTCATGAACTATCTATGGTGCCAGGATCCTAGGATCAAGACAGTGCTTTTTGGAATACTACAATTGTGTTTTGGATAATGTTGGAGTATGACCGGGTTGGATCAAACCCAAATACAACTGGGCCCTCATAATAGAAACACTACTAACTTATATACCATGCATCCAATTGACACGCTGTCAGTTGTTTTGGGTCCCTTTTTAGTAGAAAGACCGTTAATATACTTCTTCGTGGGACTTCATGGCAGTTGATGTATCAAACGAAGTCATTAGGTTTAGAATCTCACAGAATCTAGCATGCTTAGTGCTGGAACCCTGTGGCATACTTTACATGAAGAAAGAACATTGATCCCGTGTGGTTCAACATCTATCAGATCCTATGTGGGTCAGTTCTCAGCGATCCCATGTGGGTCAGCATATTCGGATCCTATGTGGGTCAAATCATGTGTGGGTCTGTGCTCAGTGATCTTATGTGGGTCAGCACATACTAATCCTATGTGGGTCAGATCCTATGTGGGTCAGATCCTATGTGGGTCAGCGGGTGTTAGTTACCTATCGATCCTATGTGGGTCAGCTGGGGTTAGTTACCTATTGATCCTATGTGGGTCAGCGGGAGTTAGTTACCTATTGATCCTGTGGGTGTTAAAATTATATCTACTAAACAGAAAAAGATGATCTAGATTACAACTAATCATATGTACTTATATACTTAAGTTACACCTTGTGTGAGATGAGTCCTTACCTTTGTGGTAATCTTTTGTGTGACGTACCATTGTGGTACTTACCTTCGTGGTGATACCTTTGTGGTATTCTTCTATTTGGCATTACCTCTTTGGTACTTACCATTATGGTGTAACCTTCATTGTATTCTATCCTTCATGGAACAGTTGAGCTTTGGGGTAATGAGTTTGGCCTTGTGTTTCTTCATGAATGAGATGGGTATACTTGATAACTTAGGTATATGTATGAGAATATACCTAAGTAGGATTGACTGTTGTTTCCATGATTTTTTGTTTATCCTTTGTTGATTTTTAGAGACCTTCTAGGGTCTCGGGGTACCTACATAGTATTGTCATATTCACACTTTCACGGGCTATGCTTGCACCATGCTTTGCTATCTAAAGATGACGGACAATGCTGACTAAGGACGAGGTTACCGGGACTGGAGTCTGCTCAAAGGTGGACCTTATACGAGGGTACCGAGACTAGTACTGCTCGAAGGTAGACCTTAGATGAGTAATACTGCAGAGAAGACCATTTGAGAGCTGTTCCTACACTCCAGGTAGGATATTTGGTGGGTGTTCACAAAAGATGTTCCCTAGTTTTACTTGTACTTTCCAGTTTTACTTGTACTTTCTAGTTGAGCAATTTATTTCATCCCCTTTTACTCACTGTACTGACTCTGTTTACTATATAGTTTATATTGTGCTTGTATCTTTCCATGTTCTTGGTTGTGAGAGTTTACAGGTTATAATGGAAATGCATTCCCAGTATTAGAGATATGCATTTCCGGTGCTAGTCACTAGCCCCTAGCCTATAGAAGGCGTCCTTGGGTTATTCACGACATGTGCCCCCGGGGATGGGTCGTGACATTTATCTATCATCGACCAATTTTTATGAATCTTTAAGTGATTTCATTATATTACTCAAACATTACTTCAATCTTCCATGGGAAGAAATTTTTTAGCGAATAACATACCTATTTTATATCATGACTGTTCCCATTATGCACATATACTTTTTTATTTGGGAAATATACATATTTATTCTAGACTCCCAAACTGTGGAATAAATTATGATTAATTAATCAAATTTTTATTATTTATGTTGAACACTTAAGCATGTGAATAAATTAAATATGATCGGCATGCCCATATATCACTCTAATTAATTTAGTAATGTATATTATCTTGATATGTCATGTTGGGATGGAGAGTGAATCTGATTCCTTTATAGGAACTTATCTACCATGATGTTTTTTATTTTTCACCTTGACCTAGGTTTGGGATTCAGTGTTTTATATTGTTTCCCCAGTTACCTTTTCATGATTATCATGTTATATCATGTATCATTATCATTATTATGATACATAATCTTTCATTTCCCTATTAATATTATTATTTTATATCATGTATTTTATTCTTTATGGTTTTCCATGTTTATTCCTTTATTGAGCCTTATACCTCACCCCTTTCTTATGTTTTTCCTTAGGTTATCTTGTGCAGTTTTAAATGATATTGAATTTTAGAAACATGCTATGGATATTTATAATATGGTTATCGTATCCCATCTTCAAGATGTTATTCCTTGTAGCTACTTCCCAAAGGCATTAAAAGATTCATTTTTAGGTTGTATTAAGTGTACATTTATGTAATAAATCTCAATTTAATTTTTAATGATGTTAATTTGTGTTATAGTTTATATTAGAAGAAATGTAGAGTTATTTTTTGTTTTTGGATTAGAAACCACAACAGAAATCCTTAGGTACTATCCATATTATAAGAAATCATCCCCATATTTTATTATATATACAGTTAAAGGTATATTCAGAAACGAAATCTCTATCAGGATAATAAAGGTGGACATGGTTCTGGCACAGATGTACCCTGAGATAATAACTTTGACATGGTGTCTTGGGATAGACTTAGGGTAACATGGTAAATGAAAATGGGCCTTATCACACCCCTGATTTGAAAATCCTAAGGGTTATGCTTTGGTAAATTAATAGGATCATTACAAACCATCATTAAGATAAAAAACGCCTATATGAGTCTATGTTAGGAAACCGATCATGGATAATATAAATTGAATCATTGAAATTCATAAATTATGGAATAAATTTTATATATAAGTAAATATTTAATATTCTTGATTTCCCATTTATGTGTTAAAAATTTTAAAATTACACATCCTTAATTTTAACTTTATTTTATCTAATTGATGGAAATACGAGGAACTGAGTAAACAAACTATATGAAGGGAAATGTGGTGACAACCCAATTGAGATGCCTAACATGATGGTAGATCATGTAGGAAATATTGTAATTTTTTAAAACCAACTATCAAAATTGAAAATTAAAATCTGATAATTTATTGAAATCCAAAAGGGTTCAGGGAAGTATAATATAACATCTCAAGGAAGATCATCTAAAAAAGGTAATAAGAGAGAGAAGTCCCAATTTCTATTGTGAAACATGTATGGAAATAAGCTCCAAGGGAAATACACAAATGAACTGGGAGATGTTTTAAGTGAGAGAGGATTTGGCATTACATATCCAATTTCTAGGAAAAAATGGATCATGCAATTTATGGATGTAATTTTCAATATAAGGTAACTTCAAAACATTTATGTCACAAATTTAGAGAAGTTGGGCATTATCCAAGATAATGGTTAATTCCAGGTGTTGATAATCATAATGGGCATAAAAAATATCCAGGATTGAGGGAAAAGGTATCACTTATACTAATATGAATAATGATGACTAAAGTATATGTTGTATTTAAATTGATTCCCTATGAGTATTCTTTTATGTTTTATAAGAACATCAAGTCACAACACAAAATGATTTGAATTTTTTTTGATTAATTATAATATGTTATTTTTAGGGTAATGTTATTCTTTACAATATTATCAATCTCCCTTTAGTGTAATTTGATTTTAACTTAGGTTTTCATTTTATTAATCTAATATAAATCGTTCAAAGAAATAACTCACCATCCATAAAATGAATCTTCATTCAATTCTACCAAATGACAAGTATGAGGATGAATCTTCTTTAGTGTGTACATATTATTACTACAATCAAGTGTATCTATATTGACTTTTTTGGACAATTTAAGGACCAATTCTATATAAATTTTAGAAGGGTAATTATTAAATTTTTTATAAATGGGTATTTTATCTTTATGTTATAGAAGTGGTATATTCATGAAATTATGGATATAAGAATCCTGAAACTTCTATGGATTTTTCTATAATATTTTTTTAGGCCTGTAAATTTTTATTTAACAGAATCGATATCTTCAAAATGTGATATAGTGGTAAAGTGATATTATAGAATGCACTTGGATATTGGATTGATAAACCTTAATAGGTGATTGAATTTTGAAAAAATGTAAATAGACATTGGATGATATGTCAATGGATAATTTTATGTTTAAAATAATTGTTAGTACTTTTGATTTTTTAGATGATGGAAGTCTAATATTATATTTTTTTAGAAGCACATTACATATTAAAACCATTTTGATTTATTGGTGATTAATGATAATTCAAGAGATTTATTTGGTTAATTTATACAAATACCCATTATGATTATCTAAGATTAATGATCTTATTATTTTGGAGGTCAAAGATACAGGGTATATGAAGATATTTTTGGTAATCAAATCATTATTTTTAGTATATTATTGTAATATATGGGTTTTTATTTAATTTACTACTATATTAAACCATTAGGAATATTTTTTCAATTTTGGATATCAATATATTATGGTATTATCATACATTACTCTAACCATATATGATTTAAATAAATATCATATAAATATATTTTTATTTTTTTTGTGCATTATGTAATCCGTTATAAGTTTATAGTTCTTCAGGTATAAAAAAATTCATCTCGAGTTCTCATTATATAGAATAAAATATGACATTGTAGTGTAAATTCTATCTGAATGCCCCGAAGGCCTTCATTTTTGATTGATTTTTGATAACCCATCATTCAAGGGATGAGGGGGAACCCTTACAAGGCTCGTAGGCTCAGAGATTACATGGCCCATAGGCATAAGAGATTACATGACCCGAAGGCCTTAGGGTGGACCAAAGGCCTTAAGGTGGGCCAAAGGCTTTGAGAATCAACTGGCCCGAAGGCCTTGGGTGGCCCGAAAGCCTTTCAGGACCCGAGGACCAAACCGGTGGCCCGTATGCCGAGATGGATGAATAGTTCCGGCTGATACAGTACCAAACATTGCCTACTACAGTTCCTGCTACAGTACTGCGTATTAGTGTAAATTAGTTATACATTTCACAAATGTGTATTTATTTATATTCATTGTATAGATGATAAATAAAATCTATTACTCGAGGAAAAAATCTGGAATAAAAAACCATTTTCATATTCTAGTTATTTACAAGGAATTGAAGGACATTTTATCAATTACAAATTTATAGTGTTTTTGTCCTTTACCTAATCCTTAACATGTTATATATCACACTCAACTTGGTATTTTGTGTTAGTTTTATCTTCAATGTTCATGTTTTCACTTCCCATTAATGTTCAATAACATGGAAACCAAGTAAAGTGAAATCCTTCAAACATATATTTCTCAATTCTCAAGTGGAAGTTTTATTATGCCTTTTTTTGATGTTTCCCTTCAATGAAGATATTTTATAATGTAAAAATATTTCTTATCATGTCCAAGTATAAATTTCAAAGAATAAATTTATCAAAGGGTGGAAGAATGTAACACACTGAGTTTAAAAAAAAACATTGTTTGATAGCACATGTGATACACAATAATGCACCTAAATAAGCCATAATTATTTAAAGAATAACACTATTCCAAATTATATTTATTTTGCTGTATGAATATAATTAAATACATTATAGTATATATATTTCCAAAATATATTGATAAATTATTTATAAATAATCAATATTTTTTTGTAATTTCTTTTTTCCCATCAATAAATATTATTTCCTCAAAAATAATTTTCTTTCATTTTATAAATGTTATAATTATTCTGTAGAAAATTTAAAAATTCTATATGATAAAATGAACTGAATTTTTTATATCAACATATAAAAATTTACTTTTCTTGATTTTTTATTATTCTAAAAATATATTTTTATAGAATATTGGGAAATAACATTTTTATGTAAAATTAACATTTATTTTGATAAAATAAATAATTTAAATGCGTAGTTATTATTTTAATTTTATATATATTTAACATAGTTTTTAATTAGAAATATTTAATTAAATTAATCATATTTATACTGAGCCCGTAATATATGTTTTTTGAGATTAAATAATCCATTTTTCAATGAACTATTTAAAAATGCATATTATTTCTTTAGTATATTCAATTAAAATAACCTCTAATGATAAATTATTTTAAATAAATATTTCTATTACGTATATAATTTTATAAATTTAAATTCTTTTAATTAAGTTTTATAGTTATAGAATTAATGTAAAAACATATTTCCCTAAAAAAATAATTTTTCAAAAAAATCCTTTCCCTAACGTTTTGGGGTTTTATATGAAATAAAATCCTCCCAAATTGGTGGATTTAATTTGATAAAATTGACTCTATTTTTTGAATTATTTTAGGTAATATTTTATAAAAATTTGAACTAATTTTTTTTATAATATTAACATTAAATGTAAAAAATATTAATTACCACAGAAAAATGAATATAGGATAATTAAGGGTAAAAATATTTTTACAATGACTAGAAAATTTTTAACCATATTAGTAGGAATATTAATTTTCACTTTCAAATGAAATTAATGTTAAATTTATTCCTTTTTTTTTATTTATTAATGATTACGTAATCAATTTTATAAGAATAATATATCTATAAGATAAAACAAAAATTGCATTTTTTAAGTTACATAAAATTTAAATTTAAACATTATTATTGATGAAATAATGTATTTGTTCAAATTAATAATAATTAACAAAATATTATTATTAAATTAATTTTATTAATTATAAATGATCATATAATTTTTATGAAGTCATGTGTAATTTTTATAATGGTTCAAAATTTAATATTCTCAAAAAACCCATCATTTTCAATAAATGTCATTTATTATTTTTAATGTCAACACTCAAATATTGAGAAAATTACTTAGATGAAATTAATATTATTTTTGGAATTTCACCGTCTAAATTATCCAATAGTGATTTTTTATAATTTTTTCTGAGATAGTTAAATTTTTGGGTAAAAAATAAATACCACATATATATAATATGTGTATCATGAAAAAATAAATATCCAAAAGTGATGTAATAAATACTATAAATGTGAAACATGCCCAAATATTTTTTCACATTTAAAATAATGACTTTTTTTCCATTATTGTATAAATAAATTATGAATCTTCAAAAGCATGTAAAATATTTAAAGGGTTTATAATCCATTCTATAAGAGAATGACTCACCTCCTCATGAGAAAGAGAATTATTTTATTAAGTTTGGACAATGGTCATATAAAATAATAAAAACCATTCCAATTTAGAAGAAACGATGGGAAAAAGCCATGGGTTGGTTTTTGGTTCTGGATAAGTTTTTATGTAGATTCAAAAAAATAAATAATAAATAAATCCCCCTCTTTTAGAATATAACCAAACACTAACCCTAATTTTACATTACTAAAAATCCTTGGATCATGAGAATACTCTTACCTCCCCTCACTATCATCATCCTAAGGTGACCCCAAACACTCAAGTATCCCCTGCCAAGAATTTAGAGTCACACACTCATGTAAGGTTCCTTCCTCTCCTAAATTCAATTCAAGAAGCTTAATTGGAATTTCGATTCTTAATTTCAATTGATAAAAATGCAATTTATTTAAAAACACTCCCTTACAATTTAATTTAATTTATTTTAATATTAAATCATTTTACCCTTTAATTTGCATTTTATGTAATTTGTTACTATCCCAAAATTTAGTAAGGTATTTCTCTCGTCTCATTTCCATTCAATAACTTATTTTAATATTCATCTCTTAATTTTTGATTTATTAAGTAAGAATATGTTCTTATATATTCCATATTCTGTCAATTTGATTTATAAATGACATGTTCCCCTTTTATAACTCATTAATCCTCCCATGATCCTAAATGTATAACAATTACCCTGCCGAAATCCAGTAGTGAATATTTTGTTCTCCCTTTTATTAAATAACTTAATAAATGTGATTCGTCTCATATTAGAATTTTTCATGTTGGGATATGTTCTTATATATCCGAAATATTTTCCTGTTTATTTATATATTTTGAGAAACCCCATTAACTCTAATTAAGCTTTCCATGATCCTTTTTCTACACCCATTACCATACTGAAATTTTATAAGAGACTTCTCTCTACTTATTTCCATTCTAGAACATATTTTACATATTTTATCTTAAATTTCATTTCCTTATGTTGATATATGTTCTTAAATATTACCCTCACTATCCATTTACTTTATAAATTACAAGATCCCATTACACTATCATTAATCCTCTCATGATCCTTTTTGTACATCTATTTCAAATTTGAAATATAGTTAGGATTATTTTCTATATTCAAGTTTTTTCATTATCATTTTACTTACATTTATAAATTTCTAATGTAGTGATATAATTTTACTTATAACTTTTACTACCCATTTTATATTTAAGTTATGATTCACCGCTTTCTCTCTCATTAATGCCTTTTTACAAATGTTTAAGTGAGGCCATTTTGCTTCTGAAATTTCACCTTATTCATCTTTGAAAAAACAATTAGGTAGTGAATAAAATTCCCTTTTTCTATCAAGGGTGTTCAAATTATGCACATGTAATATTTTTATTGGAATCTAAAACATATTTATTACACTCTCTTTTTCAATGTAATAATTTTTGATGATTAATGAATCCATGTTTTATTATATATGTGGCACACTTAAGTAAGAGAGGGAAATGAATATGATGGGTGCACCCAGATATCACTCAATGAATTTCGTAATGGTTAGTATCATGATACATCTTGTTGATATATGGAGTAAATTTGATTCCTTTATCAGGCTTTTTCCACCATTATTTATTTACGGGTTTATCCTAGACCTATGTTTGTGATTGAGTGTTTATTTTCATTCCACATTTCCTATGTTATGATTACCACGATATATCATGTATCATTATCCCGTTTATGATATATTCTCGTGTTATTACCTATTTATATTTATAGTGTCTAACATATATTATCTTCATCATGTTATAAATTATTTAATACTTTACAAGGATTTATAGATCATCCATTTCTTGTGTTTGTCCCTAGGTTATCGTGTGTAGTTTTAAAAGAAATGGAAATTTAGAAATATGTTAATGTTTAAATTAATAACAGTTTTTATCCCATGTTCAAGATGTTATTCAATTTACCTAATTACAAATTACAATATACTTCTTGTGGTTTGGGGTTGTATTAAGTGCACTTTTATGTAATAAATCAAGAATTATTATATAATAAAGAGTAGTGTGGTTATATCCTATTTGGATTATTATAATTTTCTTGGTGGATGAAATTATGCTGTACTCTCACGCACATAGTAAAAATTATAATCACCAAGAGATTATTCTATGTACACTGAGAGAGAATGACATTTATTTCGAGCTTCCTAAGTGCCACTTATAGATAGACAAAGTTCACGTCTTGGGTAATATTATCTCATAATAAAGAGTCTCGATTGTCCCATAAATGTATAAGGTTTTGTCATTCTATTATAATCCCAATAACATGTTTTATTTAAAGCTTTTATTGTGTATGTATGGATATTACTAAAATTTCATAAAAGATGTCTCAATACTTTCTTCACATCTTACTGGTCTTACAATATAATCTCCCCTCTCATCTCTATAGAAATGTATGAAAAGAAATAAAATAATTCACAACACACTACAATTTTACATGGTTCACCAAAATTGGGCTATGTCCAGGGAACATACAATGTAAATGTGAGTATGTACCAAATCCCCTAAATTGAACTACTATTTCAATGTTCATAGAGGAATCACTACCTATATATGTTTACAACCAATCACATAATGAAATCCCACTTGTATCTAAATTTAATTATGATCACTTCTTCTATAGAAGATCATCATTTTATTTCTTGAATAAATATGTTTTAAACCTCAATTAGCATGTCATTAACATCCACTTCATCCATAACATGAATACCAATTTACAACATATTTTCTGTGCAGTCCCTTCAGGTTAACATTTCTTTATTCACAAAACCATTGAATGTATTTTGCGCATATTTATCACTATGTGTGAAACATTTTACATTTCTTTGGAAGTCCAAATTGTGTGAAAATTTTATGATCTGTGAAAAAATACATATTTTAAATAGACTCAATTATGTTATTTCACAGAAAATATTTTTTATTCATTACTCCATGAAACTCTCCTTAATATAAACTTTATTTTCTTGTGTGAAACTTTTTGGTGATTCATATCCTTGATTTTTTATAAACGGTTGAGCTTCGGAAATGGAGGGGGGGTATCCAAATATTTATAGGCGCACCGGACCCTACGTGTAAGTTTCTCACCCACCATCAGCATTTTGAACAAAATTTCCCTGAGATCAAAATTTGTTTTTTCACACCATATGTTTAAAGTGACTGTCATTCATTCCATCCAGCTTATCTTTATTTAGAAGGTGTTTGTTACTACACCAATGTCACATAAGTTAGCCATTTTACCAATTTTATATCCTTATCACAAATATCACCTTTTCCATATTTTGAAATTATGGTCTTAAAACTCCACATGAATGCATCATTTGAAACTACCTTAAGACATTCTCACAATAGCCTTTCCAAAAAAAATACATTTCTCCTTTCTCCAAATTATGCACCAAAAAATTTGTCAAAAAGTGGAAAATAATGGCATCTTTGGTACACAAATTTTGTACTGCCTCCAAAGTGTCCATTTCATTTCCTTGTATCTTTGTCAATGTATGGTCTAAAAAAATCTATGAAACTAAAATTAAGAGCATAGAAAAACACTTTCTCAACAATAATAAAAACCCAAAAACATTATCATGTTACAGCGATGGATGTTTTTCCCAACAGAGAAATCCCCATAGGAGATGAAACTGAGGCTTTTGTCAGTACCAATTCTGATTCTCCCAGAACCTATTATAGGATATACCATGTTATTCTGTGTATAATAAATTGGACTAGGAGTAGTGATGATACAATATGATATATTTGTTGTGTACATATATTTGTGGTTGAGGACTCATCAATGAAACTATCCTACACATGATCTAGATGTAGTTTACTTTCCCTTATGTTATTGGAGAAAATATCTATTGGGTGAGAACATTGTGGTGTAATCAGAGCACATGACCCTAAAATATTTCATTACATAGATTGACATAAATCTCAGATTGTAGATATCGGACAAATATCTTCAATATTTCATTTTTGAGATTTCATATACACTGGGAATGGGAAAAGCAACAACTAATTATATGAGTCGGAAAACTAAGGACCTATTCATACATGAATCCAGTAAATAATGGAAACTAATGGAACTATTCTTTTAGGTACATATATATTTTCATGATAGTCTTGACTAGTCTTATATCTCAATCTCTATAGATACATTTTCCATTTTGAAGATGATGAAGAGTAGTAAATTTTTCGATCATGAAGTCTTGGTTCTCCATGGGAGAATTTCAGGAGATGTCCCTCCTAAGAATTGGTTTTTGGTTAGAGATCACATAATGTGTGTATACAAATGTGTCTAGGTTCCTATAAATATGAGAGTCAAACTGATTCGAGAGTCACACACTTCTCAGTGTATACTTCATCCAGGCATGTCCCAGATGTATCAAGATATGAGATACCAATATTAGTGGCATGGTATGAAATGTTAGATAGTAGTTTTATCACTCTCTGTGACACATATTGGTAGGCGAAGGAAGATCATCAACATCCTGCTAGTTTTTTTACAATTACTTATAGTCCCGGAATTGAAATGGGATGATGTTACCATGCACATTGATGTAAGATTACATTGGTCCCAGAGATGTAGTGATAATATCTAGGTATTTATTGACCTAATGATGAATTTAGCCCCCTTCATTTATATATGAGAGATGTTATTTATTAATGAGATATAATATTGTATGTCTATGAGATCATATGAATACCGGGGGTACATATTACTATCATTTTAGACAGGGATGCTCATACCATGTCATCATTCTCATAGGGGTTGTAGAAATCTATGGATATATAAGTGCTTGTGAGCATAAACGTCCACCCTCAGACAATTGGATAATAAAAAAGATGATATATGTTTTATAGGACCTGCTTTGGTCATTTTTCATTAGGAAAATAATATCCCTCCCTTCATGTTCAGCTATAATAATATCATTCTGGTGATTCAAATGGATTCATTTGATGCTTTGTGTAGAAGATCATTCCATTCAACACTGTACTGGTTAGAGGATGGTGGGGTATCCCTACTAGGTCATCATATCATATAAGAGACATTATAACATGTTCATTAAATTAGTAAGCATTACTATTTTTCAATCTATAGAAAAATTGTATTTCCATCTTCATAGATGAACTATAGAGTTTGAGGTCAGGGATCAGTTTTCCCGTCAGCATTACCCAGGCTTAGGAATTGATGGATATAAAGGCACACGAGGTAGTAACCATTAATTATTAAGAAATTTGAGATTACAGAGAGAGTCAAGAAGGTAGAATATCAATTCCTACCACCTTAGTAGAACCATTACATGAAGAAAATCATCCATGTTTCACAACATTGCTGGTATCATGGAGACCCGTCTCATAATTTTGTTCCATAGGAATTTGAGATAGATTATTATGCTTTATTTGAATATAATCTTATATGCATCATTTAACTAGGCATGAAGTCTCTCTAAGGCAGGACTATCCCTATAGTAAGGGAGATATGGAAGCATGACCATGTACATGATGAATCTTGTGAGCAAGAGGCCAATGTTCACGAACAATGACCATTATATTCTCAGGATGTTTAGTAACCCTTGGATGGTAAACTTGGGGATGAGTTTCTTTATGGGGAAAGACTATAAGAACCCATTTATTCAATTTGTTAGGAATCATTTTGTTTAATTTGTCAAATTTTATTTCGTAGACCTAAAACAATTCCTTCTGATTTATCAAAGTTATGAGGGGCTTCTGGGGATTATTCTAAGCCAGAAACCAAGTTTTAGGGAGGTTTTGTCCAATCACACGGTTAGAAGAAACCATGTGGGGTTGGCCTCATTTTTAGTTTTAATTGTCCAACGTTTGACTATCAGGTGATATGGTGAGCATGGGTGTCCCAAACTATGCACCGGGGGTTGGACAGATGTGAAAGAAAATCTAGGAAAATTATACAGATGATTCACATAGTTTGCACATGGTATACCAAACACTGCAGATCAAACATACATATTATATTCCCTACACCAAACCCTACATGGTTGGTGCATGGGTTGGCCATATATGTGGTTATACCGTAAAATTCCTATTTTTGGGTGATTTTATGATTTTTCCTTTTAGTGATCTAATTTTAAAGGACACTCTCCATCTTTTTTCAAGTGGAAAACCTGCTTTTTCTCTCCCTATATGATTTATTTTGATGCTGAAACAAGGATTTGACAATGAGCATCCATCTGGAGTCCTATCCAATCATCATTCATATATTTGGATCCACATTAGTAAGATATTAAGTCAAGTTTATTATTTCACAACCTTCATCTTATCAGTGATTCTATTTATATGTAGGCTCATGTGCCCTATATTTATAGCGTTGATCCGTATCCCAATCTATTTTAATCCATGTCATATTAGAGGCTGGAACTAGATAGTGATATTCATACGAGTATGAGTTATGTTGTCTACAACTCTCTCTTCATGTTTCATTGTTTTATAATTTTCCATTTTAACGCGCCAATTTCCTTGGGAATCATATGTTTAATTAATTATTCATTCTTATAATCATTAAAAAAATATTCTATATATAATGCTAGAAATATTATCTATCATTGGAGGTTTATACCTAGACAAAACCACACCTTGTTGGGTGGTTTTTATAATTGGGTTTTTAGTGTTTTTACATGTTTGTCTGAGGCACCATTGGGGTGTACATCGATACATAATTTTTAATGAAAATTATCCCTTATTTAAATTAATTGAGATTTTTTATAGGGATGCTACCATGATTTATTACCAATTGACACATCTATGTTAGATTCTTCTACTTGATTAATAAATCTCATTTTCAATTGGATAGTATGATGACATATATATGACATGGACTTATTAAATGTATATAAAAGTGGATTCATGTACATAACACCCATTTCCATATATAGTGGAAGGAAGTGGGTTGAAAATTATTAATTGATCATAATTAACATAAATAAATTGAATGGTTGGATTCCCATGGCCTTTTCAAATTAATAAATGGCAAGTCTTGAAACAAATAAACATGTTAAATGGAATTCCTCTTATTTGACGTTAATAATTAAATGAATTGACTATAAGTTTTTTAATTGTATATTGATATTGAAATTATTATAGGAGTGGTGAAACTAAATCTAGATTTTGTATTTATAGGTAATTATTTGTGAACTCATGGAAACAATTCTGATATAAGGATTCTGGTTTCCTTGGTTGGGAACCAAATTGAAACCCAATACTCAACTATCAATGTATACCTAGTATGACACCATTTGGTCCCTTATATATCCTTTAGAGGATCCCTTGGATACACTCATTAGATCCAACATGTCTTATATGAAAATGAATTTCCTTAGTAATATCATTGGGCCTAGACATTGCTTATCCAAATTAAACATTGGATGTTTTCCATGGACTTGTTTAGATTTATTATGATGGAATGCCTTGGATGTTTCTCCATAGGTTGAACTCTTACACATATAGCCAGGCTATAGTTACTATTGGTTTGGAGATCCTTAATGTCATGGTTCTTTTGGTTTTCAACTTTGAACCTGTAACAACCCAATAATTTGTTTCATAATTTTAAATAATATAAAATTAATTGTTTTAATTTATAATAATACTTATAAACTTTATAATTTGTATCTTTCAAAATAATTAATGTTCTTAGAATCAAATAAAATTTTAAAATATTATTGTTGTGTAAAATAATACTTTAATATGAATATATATTTATGATTATTTTTACGAAATTCAATTTATCTGTAGATTATTTGATTAAATATAATATATATTGACTATTAATATTATTTTCATAAATAATAAATTATGTTATGGATATGTTCACTATTAATATGACACCAAAATATTTTATGGTATATTTATTCATAAATAATTTAAATTAATTTAATTGCTTATATGCACACAACACTGAGTCTCTACAAAACAACAGTTTCTTTATAGTTAAAACCTAGCCATGAAACCTAATTTTTTTTGACTCTTATGATTTGAATTTTGAAAAAAAACATACACTATTGCAATCATTATTTATTTAGAGCCTAATAAAGTCAACATAATTTTTTCTTTTAAAGTATCTTGACCCTTATGAATAGTAATGTACACTTAATAATAGTAATGTTACCCTTATGAATAGTAACTTCAACCTTTTGAATAGTAACTTGACCATTATTAATAGTAACCTCACCCATGATATTATAAATAAATTTTAGGGACCCTATAAATAAGATTCAATGTTTTGAAAATAAATTATTATGTGTTGTTATTATTGTGACAAATAAATATTTATTTACAATTTTAAACTAATTAGTTTATTTTAAATAAAATTGAATTTCAAAATACTTATTCCTAAATAAATATTTTGTTCTAATATTATTTTAGGGCAATTTTAAGCGACCTTAGTTAATCTTTTAATGAACTATAAAATTAGGTTTAAATTCAAAATCTTGTTTTTCATTTAAACTATGATTTTAATTAAAAAATTAAATTTCCCATATGTATAAAATTAATTTGGTTAACTGGATTCTATTTTTTAATTATTCAAGTCAAAAAATGGTTAGGGTTATTTTTTTGGATTTTTCTAAAATACATGAATTTTTTTTATGAGTAGTGAAATTCCATAAGTTATAAAATATGCTAAATAAATGAATTTCTAAATATTTTTTGAGTCATGGATGATGTAAATGAAATTTTTTTGAACGAAAATACACTTATTATAATTTTATTGACAATAATAAAGAATATTCAAAGTCTTTATCCATGTTAATTTAATAATTATTGATAAAATTGAAAAACCTCCTCTTCGCTGCTATAAAAACCACTCCCAATCCCTCTTCTCTTTACTTATATATGCCTTGAATCTTCTCAATGTTATGCCCAAATAATCTTCCTTAGTCACTCTAAAACTCTAGGATCCCTTGGTATTTCCGAAAGTCTAAAACCCCATCTCTTAAGGAGGTTCTCAAGGAGGATATTTCAATTGGTAAAACCTCTCCCATTTTATTTCAATTTCATTTTCAAATTGTCATATATTCTTTCCTTATCCTCACATCTTATATCCAAATGATCATGATAACTCCATTATTGTCTATAAAATTTAATTATATCATGTTAATGGAATATACATCATCAATATTCATACTCCCTTTATTTTATTTAAAAAATGGAATCATCGTCCAGGAGGTTCCTATTTACAACTTTTGTGGATGACGAACTTTTGTTATTCATTTTATCCTTCATGGATGGTAAGGAAACTATTTTTATTTTTTTTAAAAGATTATAAATTATATATTTTAACTTATTTAATTATTCTAGAACCATCATTTTTACATGATACTTAATAACATTACAAAACTAGTTCGATGTGATTGAAAGACCGCCGTAAAAATCTAAATGATTATCACTAAATGAATTATCCATTGATTCATCCACATAACATGTCACCAAATGATATATATAACCATTTATGAATATTTATTTTCATTAATAATATATAAATTTAATACCATAGAATTATATCCTTCCACATTAACTTCCATACTTATAATCAAGAGAACCGATCATGAATATCAAGAAATGAACACTCCATAACGACAAAATTCAATATTATAACTTATAAAAAAGACGTAAATGAAGTTAATAAAATTATGAAAAATTATATAAATTTTTAATATGTTCTAAATTTAATTATTAATTTGTATATTTTCATATTCTATGACTTTATGTTAATGTGTAGAACACATTCAGACATATGGTAAGAGTTTTCACAACTCACATTAATTTCCATGAGATATGCCTTACTGACCACTAATTATTTAGTATGGTGCATGCATATTGATCATTTAGGTATCATATCATGAATATATATATTATAATGGTATTCAACATATCATTTCATTAATATTAATTTTGGGGAATAATATTCGATTGATTACAAAGTGGTAAGGGGTTTCACACAAACCATCAATTTTCCTTTGGGTTATTCCTTCACTATCTTTACCCAAATGTCACAATTATTTTTTTGTACATCATATATATTAAAATTTTATGTTATAATATCATATATCCCGATCATTTCATATTTTGATTATGGAGATTATATGTTTTAAGATACTTCCCTTTTTATTTATTTTTGACATACATTCCCGATTCAAGGGATCTTCTCAAATTCTTACTCATTTTAAAATGTAATATATAATGTGTTTTAAGAAGTCAATTTTTTTGTAAAATCAGAAATTTTATAATTAATAAACTGAATAGTTTATTTATGTTTTTATGAAAATAAGCCTTACATTACCCTTTGAAATCTCTTTAATACTTTCATTAAAATTCACTAAAACATTTGTAAAATCCATCCCATTATTATGATTTTAGTAATAGATAAATCGTGTCATTATTTGGAAAGTATAATTCCCATGGTGATGTTTCTTGTGATTATTTTTATGGAATTATTCATTTTGTTTTTAATCCTTATATATCATGATCAAGATTTTATTTTAGTTGAAGGATTTAATAACTTTTCTTTATTGTTTATGATATCTTATACGGTATCACTTACCCTTACTAAGAATTTTAGATAACCCATTTCTTATGTTTACATTCCCTATGTGAGGTAGAAGAAAAATTTGAATAAGATTTCAAGGAAATAGTTTAATACATATCAGATCAGGTTTTATTTTTTGTTTACAATTTATGGTGGATATCATGACTCTAACATGGTCTTCCAAGACTATTATACTAATAGGTACTTTCGAATTTGATTCCTTATAGTCATTCCAATTTTTTAAATTAATGCACTAGCTCTGAGCTTCTATGGTCGAGGCGTTATAGTTGGTATCAGAGGATGTTTAATAGAAAACTTGGAAAATAGATTTATAAAACATTCGTTATGGAACAGAACCATATGGACGATTTTGAGGATAATGAAGAATAAAATACTATGATTATTCGAATGTATATATTATGAGTATATTCCTAGATAATACATCACTGTAAAAATACTACATGTGGATGTGGTTCTGGCATAAATGTACCTAGGGGTAACAAATCTGACAAGGTGTTCTGATATTGACACAAGGTCACATGGTACAAAAAAATAGCCCACACTATACAAATGGTTTGACACTCCTAGGGGACATGACTAGGATAACTCAAATTTTTATTACATACCATCATGAAGGATTTATGCTTCCAATGTTACCAAAGTATATGGTTCTAGGATTTAAAATTCAAACAATTATGTTATGTTCTATATAATGATTAGGGTTATTAAAATTTCATAATGTTATGCATTAATATAGTATATCAAATTTTTTAGAAATGGGGCCTAGCTGTAGGAATGAGGAATCCCCAAATGAAACTGAGGAAAAGTGTAAGAAGGATTATATATTTCATGGCCTTAAGCCAAAATTTGGAAGGGAAATTGTCTCCAAGGTATCCTTAACATATAATGAAATAATATCATGTGTTAAAAACGTGAATAAAGAATTATATGGGTCCTATGACTATAAATGGATGAAATATAATAAATGGATGGAAGTAGAAAATATGATAAAGGGAATTATGGAATGAAAGGTTTTCCCACATGTGATAACTGTGGAAGGAATCACCTGAGAAAATCATTTTAGGGAATGCGGGCTTGATATATTTTTGGAGAGAAAAGAAACCATGTTCATGATTGAAAAGGTAAGAAAAAGGCATACAACGTACAATGCTTCAACTGTGAGAAAATAAGACACTATGTGAATCAATATCCCCTGTGTTATAGAAATATTCATGAAATAAAACTATTGGATAATGATCATGTTATTCTACTACCACAGAAGAAGTGGAATACTTAATATGTATAACCAGGAATTATTTTCTTCAAATATTTTATCTAAAATGTACTGGTAATAAGAATTATGGTATGTATGAGAATTGTACTACAATAATTTTTCATTATGGGTTTGAGACTATATTTTTAATGGTACCAAGAAAAAATACTAAGTAAAAAGTTAATCATTTTGTAAAAACACATTATATATGTGATAAAAACCCTAAATATATTTCTCATGTTGAGATAAATAAGAATAAATAATTTATTTTGATATGTTCTGATTACCTTGGAACTCATTATTAACTTGTAGACAAGTGTTATATACTATCATCGATGGAGTTTACAACAATTTTCGAATTAAGCAATATTTAAAATAACACGTATCTTATTTAAGCAATATGGAAGAATTCAATTTTTGATGATGATTTATGGTAATTTGATTTATTACCATATTTAAGGATGATACATGGTCAATTTATTCACATATTTGGAATGAGAACATTTAAAGCTACTTTATGGCTAAGTTCATATTGTAAATTCATGGAACATATTTTTAATGTGTTGAATCATTATATTTTTGAAATTTTAACCATTTATGAATGTTTTTACTTGTTAAATGTATGAGGTTTTATAAGTTAATGTATTACTTCACCAAATGTTGCAACCTATGATAAAATATGATGTATAAATAGTTCAAGATTCAATCAAAGGACAAGATTCTTTTTATCAAATAGATTTGTATTGTTATACACTTATAGAGTTGAATAATTACATAACTCAAGGAAAATGGTCTTAAATAAAATTTTGTCATATAATCAAAATCTTTGATAATATTAATGAATTTTTTTACTTTAATCTATAGTTTTCTAGTAATCAAATTTCATTTTAACATGTTTTCTATAACTTTCCATCAGAATGACAGAGTTTTAGTTTTCTTATATGAACAAAGTTTCAATTCCAACTAATGTCACCCCATTTGATAGAATAATTTTTCTGGTGACCACCTCATATCCATTTTCAGCTTTTTTAAGAGGATATTTTATTAACCATATTTTTTATGCACTTTTCACAAAATGGAATTGTAAAGCATCAACATTTTAGCTATGATGTGCAGTTTCAAATTGCGAAGACACAATTATGTTGTGGGCTGAATAATGTAACACCCTTGTAATTTTTTAGTAATTTTAAATAATTTAAAATTATGTGTTTTAATGAATTATACTACTTAAAAATAATTTTAATTTATATCTTTAAAATTAATTTATGTTCTAAGGAAACAAAAAATATTTTACAGTATTATTTATGTGTAAAATTATATGATAATATGAATATATATTTCATTATTTTTATAAAATTTATTTCTATCAATTGATTATTTAAATAAATATAATATATATATTGACTATTATAATTACTTTGAAAAATATTATATTATGTTATGAATATGTTCCCTATTAATATGAAACACTAATATTTTATAGTATATATTTTTGTAAATAATTTAAATTCATTAGATAAATTATTTGCACACAACACTAAGTCCCTATGAAACAACACATTTTATTGTTAAAAACTATCCATGAAAGATAATTTTTCCACTTCTGTGACTTCAATTTCAAAAAATAAACAAACACTATTGCAATAAGTATATTTTTAGAGTCTTATAGGATCAACTTAATTTTTGTTAAATTGAAACTTCACCCATATGAATAGTAATTTACCCTTATAAATATTAATGTTACCTTTTCGAATATTAACCTCACCCATAAAAGTATAAGTAATATTCAGTCACCTTATAAATGAGAGTGAATGTTTCAAAAATAAATAAATAAGTATTTTTGTTTTTGAGAAATAAATATTTATTTAATATTTTAAATTAATAAATTAAAATAAAATAAAATTTATTCCCAGATAAATAATTTGTTTTATAGGATTTTAGTTTAATATTATGAGACCTTAGTTAATTTTTGAATGTATTATTAAATATTTTTTGAATTTAAAATCTGTATTTTTCATGTAAATAAGGAATTTATTTAAAAAATAAAATCTCTCATATTTAGAGAATTATTTTGGTAAATGGAGTAAAAGTTTTAATTATATATGTTGAAAAATGGATAAGATGAATTATTGGGATTTTTCTAAAATACGTGAATTTTTGGTGAATAGTGAAATTCTACAATTTTTGAAATATGATAAATAAATGAATTTATGCGACATTTTTTGGTCATGAATGATGCCAATAGCCATTGGGTCAAAATAAAATACACTTATTACTATTTTTAGTCACCATAATCATTAATATTCATTTTATTTTTCCAAATAAATAAAATAATGATTAAAATAACGGGCTGACCCGCCTCTTCTATTCTATAAAAACCACACTCACCCCACTTCTCTTCACTCCTCTAAGGATTGAAGATTCTCAATGTTTTACCCATATAATATTTTCTATTTCCCCTACCTTCATGATCCCCTATTCTTTCCAAAAGACTAATACCCCATCTCTTAATGAAATTCTCGAAGAGGATATTTCAGAAGTAAACCCTCTACCTTTTTCTTTTAATTTCATTTTAAATTTTTATATATTATTATCTTCTCCTCACATACTCTATCCAAATAATAATTATAAATAAATTATTATCTATATACTATAGTTATATTATTTTAATGGAATATACATTTCCAATATTTTTACTTTCTTTTGTTCTAAAACCAAATCATCATCTAGGAGGTTCAAATTGACAACCATCATGGAGTATGAACCACCGTTCTTCATTTTCTCCTTTAATACTAGTCATTAAATCTTTTTTATGGTTTAAAAATATTCTATAATATGTATTATATCTTATGTAATTATTCTGGGATCATCACTTTTCCATGATACTAAATAATATAACAAAACTGTTTCATTTTGATAGAAAACCCACAATAAAAACCTAAATGATTATCAAAAAATGTTTTACTTAATTATTCATCATCATACCCTCTAAAGAAATTCCAAATATAACTATTTACAACAATTTATGTTCATTAAAAATATATAGATTTAATCCTAGAAAATTATATCCCTTCCATGTGAACTTCCATACTTATAATCAGTCGAACCGATTATGAATACCAAGAAACGAAAACTTCATAATAACAAAATTCAGTATTATAACCTATAAACAGGAAATAAATGATCTTAATAAAATTATAATAATTTATATAAATTTCTATTAGGTTCTTAGATAAATTATTAATTGTTCTAATTTCATATTACAAGAACATGATCTCATGTTCAGAACACATTCAAACATAATGTAAGGCTTTTATCAACTCAATTTCATTTCCGTGATATATGCCTTACTCACCCATAATTCATGTGTATGTTTTATGTATAATTCCAAATAATGTATCATATCAAGAATATATTTATTTTAATGGTATAAAATGTATCATTTTATTATTATTAATTTTGGTTTGTATGATTCTATTGATTTCAAACTCATAAGGGGTTCTACCCAAACCTTCATTTTTTCATATTATTTATTCCATCACTATGCTTACCCAAATATAATTCTTATTTTATTGATTAAATCTTATATATTCATTTTATATGTTCCAAATTCATATATTTAGACCATTTCTTCAATAATTTATTGGTACTATATGTTTTAATATTGTTCCCTTCTTAATTATTTCTGTTATACAAGACCAATTTAAGGGAACTTCCCAATTTCTTACCCATTTTCAATTTCACTATATAATCTATTTTAACCAATAATTATTTTTGTAAAATCATAAATGTTAACAGAAAAACAATCATTGTTCATTTTTAGTATTATGACGATAAACATTCCATTCATATTTAAAATATCTTTAATATATTCCGTAAAACCTAACTATAATGTTTTATTTCTAAATCGACATTAAAAACTATTTTTACATGATTTCATTTTAGTGGGACAACATTTATGCCTAAAATAAAATTTCAATTTTTTCCGTTTTCTTTTATTGTTACAAAATGTTTACAATATTATTTTACAATAGATAAAAATGGTTTTCCAAAAGAACTCTTCTTTAAAAAATAGAAGGCTTCTTTCTCGTCTCACATTTAATTCTATGATATTCACGACTTGTTCAAAAATTATTACATTTATGTGGTTTATGTAATGCACTTTAATACATAAAATAATGAGTCTTATTATTATTATTATTATTATATTATATGGAATTACGAATTAAATGTGTGAATGTGGTATGGGACACATTGGAATGTTTAATGATAATTTTCCACAAGATTTTATCAATGATTTAATCAGTTTATTTTAATCTATGATTATGTATCAAATATCTCAATATGGTATTGAAAAAATAGGTATACATATATATATATATTGTATTATTCATATGGGGAATGAATTCAATTAGAAAGTTACGGTTCGGTATCACTATAGCCCCTCAATGCATCAGTATCTCTCATTAGACAAAACCGAAATAGTTTTTTCCAAGACATTATCATTGTATTTTCAAACATCTTGGATGTTGCCAAAAATATAGGTTTATGACATCTGTAATATGTGTTAAATCATTTTTATATTAGAAATATATATCATGTGATTATGAGGCTAATCGAATATCCCTAGTGATGTTTCATGTGAATATTTATATAATATTATTCATTTAGTTTTTATTCCCTCCACATTATACTCAAGATTATGTTTTAGTGGAATTATTTATTAAATATCACATATTTTTTATGAAAACTTCTGTTATATCAATTACCCTTACTAAGAACCCAATTTCAAACATTTCTTATGTTTTCATCCCCTTGGTAATGAAGAAGAAAAATTTGAATATTCATTAATAGATGCAATTTATTTCATATTTTATCATATTTATTACTATTATAATTTATTATGGGTCTCATGATGGTGATTTGGTCATGAAAAACTGCTAAAATGATCAGGTCTTTAGAATTTTATTAATTGTAATCATGCTAATGTATTAAAATAATGCACAAGCTCCAGGATTTTGGGGTCGGCGTGTTACAAAACCTCATCATTTTAAAGAACATCGTGGATGCCTCATTCACCTTGGATCCTTCAATATCACCACCATACAGCTTTTTAGTGGTGGTATTACTTCAAAAGACCTATTTATATAAAGTGAAACTTATTAAATTAATGAACTAGTTACATTTTCTAAAACCATTCATGGGATGATGCAGGTACATGGGTATTTACAATAAAGTATTGGTTTACTTTTAAATATGCATTATTGAAAACTATTAAATATTTATTACACAGACATGATGTTATAAAAAAGGTTGGTGCTGGCCTACTTATATTTATACCACACCCTATATGGGCCACTGTTCATATCCTTGAAGATTACATGTTCACCACTATTGACTAAGGGATGCGTATCACTTCAAGCACATAATTAATTACTAGATTAGGATTTATATAGTTACAGATGACCACGTCAGGGATCTTGATGCATGGGATACTTCTTGGATTCCTTTTTTCTACTTTTGAATATCTTGTATTGTATGCTTATTTGTATCCATGTTTTATTGGTGTCTGGTGACATGACATGTACCATCATTTTTTTGTATATTTATAACAGTTGCACCTATTCTTTATTATCTTCATTATTCAGTTAGCTAATATGATGCAATCTATTTGTATTAATTCTACTATTTTCTATATTTTATCATATTTTTTCTTTATTATATATAATTTCAATGAGGGAATAGTCTCCCCATAGACACAACATATGCCCTCATTGCCATTTGATTTGGGACCATGTAATTTTGGGTTTATTCAAGTTAGCTGGTTATTTTTTTATTTTCAAATTTAAATTAGAAAAATATCAGACTGTCATTACATGTATCAATATTGTTGGATTTATTGGTTCCTCCTTCACTTTCGAATTGTTTGTTTCACTAATAACTCTATTTATCTTACTATTATAGTTATTATTATTAGTTATACCATTGTATTGTAACCATAAACAAGGGGGTATAGTCTCCCCTAGTATATTAATCACACCACTATTACTAGTCGACAACCTCTTGCGTATATGAAGGTTCACTTGAGGTCCCATAATGACACGAATTTGTTATAGTGGGAGACTTCCAGATAATAGGACGTTACAAAAACCAAAAAAATTTCTTTCTATTTGTGAATTAATTACACCTCATATTCAATTACCTACAATTTAATCCAACTAAATTAGATTTATAGTGAACAAAGGGGGACCATTTTTGATCCCAAGAGGAAAAAATCGAATATAGGGTTTCCTCTCATTACATAATTATCTTTTATTCCAAAATCATAATGGGATTATTTCATTACACATCTTTTCATATTTTCATCCTCAATTGGTTTCTTGAATATCTACATATTTAAAACTCTTTATTAATGTGATTTATTTTTATTTACCTCACAGGTCAAGGAATATTTATTAACATTTTCTTGCATAGTAATTTTCATTCTCTCTTCTTAGGATAACAGATTAAAATAAAAAACATTAAACAATGTCTATAATGTCCTCACCATTTTTACATTATTGTTCATGAACCTTAAAATCTCAATTTTTGGAAGGATTATCTAGAATTATGTCATATTTATATATAATAACTTGTATTTACATAGATGTAACATCAATTTAATCTTCAAAAATTATATTAAAAAATGATACCTATCTATAAATATCAATAGTCACTCATTATAAACCTACTCAGATTTTTTTGACTCTCAAAAATCTTCTTGAATGTATGAATATTTTTTGGTTCCTCTATTTTATGTTTAAGAATTATATTTTCATTCACCTCACATGGAATATATAATGGTATAATATCCAATAACTCTTATTACATGTAACCTTGAACAAATATTCCTCTAACTCAATATAAAAAAATAGGTATATATTTTTCAAAATTTTGGTGAAATTATTTTCATAAAAAAAGGTTCTATCCACATCGTAAATAATGGATGGGGCATTCCCATTATAGATTTTTCCATGATTATGCTTGAATGTGAGATTTAAATAATAATAATATTTTTTATGAATATAATTTAATCATTTAATATAGATAATAGAAAAAAAATAACCAATGATCTAGATTAGAATATATTATTTTTAATTAATTAATGAAATTTATGAATTAACTTATGAACGATATTTTTTCATTGACGGATTTGAAAACATATCAATATCATACTATCACTGTGTTTTTGGGATCAAGAATAGATTTCCTCAAGTGTGTTACACACACATATTCCATGATCCATTAAAAAATCTTATAGGAATATCTGAGTGATTAATGATAGATCCTAATGTTTATGTCATTCTATTTTGATCGCGCCAAGAATATATTCAATGAAGGGTTCCCTTATATGTCTTTATCTTTGGGAGCATTGGAAGAGGAGGACTTCTTTATAATCATGAGATAATTCATGTAGATATAACTCTCTAAGGCATTGAGAGTATTCTCTCTAGATCACATTGTTCCCAAAAAATGATTGTACTCTCTTCAGAAAATAATTAAACTAGTCTTATATAATTCTACATTTAGAAAATATTAATTTCACATTTTACCTTATTATTTTTTATAACCCCTGAGGAACCACAGTTCATTAGTAGTTAAAATAATAATATTTCTGGACATGCATTAAACTTGGAAATTAAAATAACTATAATTTATTCAAATAATATTAAGTATATAATATTTCTCAGGGGACCATTGTACTCCGTCATCCATTACTATATAATCTTTATCAAGCCATAAAAAATGAATATCTATTTAATAAATATATATCAATTCAATATTCTATAATAAATATATAATTTTCATATTCACTAAATTGAAAATAAATATTTGTTAAATGTAATTTATACATAATATTCGCTTAAAAACTGTTGAAATAATATATGAAATCATGAAAACATGACTAAATAATAATCCACGAGTCAGAATTATATTTATTTAAGATGTTAAATAATAATTAATGACATATTATTTAACTGTGGTTCTAGATATTTTTAGTATCTGACCCTTTTTCCCTCTTTCTCAATGATATTATAGAAATTTTCCCAAATTCAATGGTTAAATTCTAGGAGCATGATATGAAACCCAGAGAGAATTTAATTCTACAATGGAATGAAACCATACAATAATGATTAGTATGTAATATAATACCTTTATTACAATATATCTAAGAAACTAATGTAACGACATAATTTTTTATCAATGTAAATTCTATTATTATAATTATGTCATATAATCATATGAAATCACAACACAATGAACTACTTAGTACTAAGTGAACTTTAAATATAATATTTCCAATTCTGTGATTTGAATTTCGAAATTGATATACACTGTTGCGATCAGTAAGATGTTTGGAATCTAATAGAACAAACAAAAATTTTTTGTTAATAGTAACCTACCCTTATGAATAGTAATATGAAACTTTTGAATATTAAATATTCCAAAATAATATTAGCCTCACACATGAATGTATAAATAAAATCTAGTCATCTTATAAGATAGAATATGACCATAGTAAAATTATTGGTATTTTTAATAAGTCATAAATAATTTATTACAATTAATTAATTAATTTAAAATTAAATATATATTCATAAAAATTGATTATAAATTAATAATTTTTTTTCTTTTGGTATTAATTTAATTTTATAAGACCAAATTTAATTTTTGAAAGAATTATAAAATCAGTTACAATTTTGAAATATGTATATTTCATGAAAAATATGATTTTAATAAAAAATTAAATGAGTCATTTTTAAAAAATTATTTTTGAAAAATTGATATCTTTTTTGGACACTGCACTTCAGAAAATGGTTTGGTTGAATTTATGGTATTTTTCTAAAATACTTGAAATTTTGATGAATAATGAAATATGGTAATTTAACGTATATATAAATTATATGCTAAATAGACTACTAATAACATCATTAGTTGTTTATGAACCCAAATCACAAATTCAACTACACTTATTACTATTTTGGGTAACAGAGTCATCACTATTTATTATCATATGGACAAAATAATAAACTAATGATTCAAATATTAAGAAAACCCGCCTTCCCCCAACTATAAAAAACACCAACACTCCCCTGTTTTCTTCACTCATCTCATGAATTTTACATTACCTAAATTCTATAAAAATATCTCTTCAATATCCTTCCACACTTCCAAAATCCCTTAGTCTCTTCAAAACACAAAATCTCTCCCCTTCGAGTACTCTGAAGAATGATTGATTCAAGAGGTAAATTCCTTTACTTAATTCATTTACATTCTTTTCGAGTACATTTGTTTTATTTTCTATAATTACCTCTCATCATCAAAAAGTTATAAATAATCCCATACAATACACGTATTTTAATGTTTTTATGATAATGGAGTATGTTATTGTCATCTCTATTTTACTCTTCTTTTATACTAGTAGTAAAGACACCATCTGAGATGTATTAATTTACCACATTATAGGATGATGGGTGTTCAATTTCCATTAACATATTCAATTGTTTACATGAAACAATTTTCATGGTTGAACAAGACAATAACATATTTATTATGTCTCATATATGATTTTCTAAACTTTTTTACAAATGGTTTGGATTTACAAAACAAAAAATGTTTGTTGTGGTAAAAAAATTCTAAAATAACCCAAAAGGTTGTCACTATAGTTTTATATATTGGATTATTGTCACTCAAAATATCCAAATTTAATTTAAAACCATTTAAACATATATATTTTCAATAATAAAATATAACTCTATATCTGGATAACCACTCTCATAATACATGTGTATGCAAACATGAATAAGTGAACCAATCATTAAAACCAAGGAAGAAATCATGACACGAATAATAAAATTTAACTTCATAACCAATACAAAATATCCTGAATTAACATAAAAATGTTATAAAAAATATTTTACATATATAATATGTTCTGAATTTGTTAATTAATGAACCAAATTTTCTTATTCAGCTCTTTAATATCAAGAGGAGAACATCATCTAACTTAATGTAAGAGATCCTCCCTACTTCACTCTTAGTCAAGAAATTCCTCTATGGTATGCCCTTTTATATATAATCCCTAATAATGGGGTAAGATTTTTCACCTCCCCCATACATCCCTCATGATGTATATGTTATTAGAAGCCCCTTTCTCTCCCAATAAGGCCTCTTAAGTACTTTTGGTACCGTGCTGATAACCTGTAAGCGATTATACCCAAACCACCTTCTTTCCTTTAGGTTGCTTCATATTTATTATTAGAAAAATTATATCATCCTATATTTTTATTTGAATATTATAAATATATTTTACATTTACCAAATTAATTTATCAATACCAATTAATTATTCTCTTTAGGGGAACTAGATGTTTTAAGTGATTCCCTCCTCAATACTTCCCAATTAGAAAATTTTTTTTAAGGCAACATCCCGAATTCTTACCCAATATCAAGGGAATTATATCTTCTATTTTAATCCACTGATGTAATTATAAAATAATTATTTTTATTATAAAAACCATATTGGTTAACTTCTTGTTTTAAATAAAATATTGTTCTCTTTTATATTTTAATGTCTCAATAGTATTTTCATTAAAACAACACAAAAGTGTTTTAATGCTAAAAATGTCTTCAATACTCTTATTTCATGTTTTCAATTATGTTTGACATCAATTTCCATGATTTATGTTTATTTTACCTTATTAATTTCCATGTATGTTTTAAATATTTTCTTTCATGGAAACTTTTATGATACACAAATTCATTTTTCTTTATGACATGATTATGGTACCCATTTCTTTCCATGGGTACCATTATATTTATGTGTGGTTGATTATATTTTCATCCTAATGTGGCAAACATATTAATGAAAAGTTATGATGGGTGCGCCCTGATAGCACTCCAATGCATTAGGTAATCTTGAGTATCATGAGAAGTTTTGTGCAACGGTCTTGGTGTTTAGCCTTGGCTTATGCTACCATGTGCGACAGTCTTGGAATTTATATTTGGATTGTCCTACCCTATGAGATGGTCTTGGCTCTTAGCCTTGAATTGTGCTAACGTCATTTTTATGTTTCTGCCACATTATAATGACTCCATGTTTATATGATTTAATGTTTATATGTTATGATTCAATATGTTACATGCCTTTTTATATCACCTTGTTATGCCTTCTATCCCATGTTCTAAGGCTTTATTTTTATGTTCGTTCCCTTGTTATGATTTTTAGCTAATACATTTTTTATTTGATCCCATGGCTATATTGATCTTTGAGCATAATAAATATTAGGGGATCTTATTGAATATTAAATAACAAATTTTTTTTAAAGTCCCATGTTTTTAGTTTAACGTACCTGGTCTTCAAAGACAACAAAATTCACAATCCTTGACTAGTTCTATTATTTATTGTTATTCTTAAACACATTTAGTTTTATGTTCAAAATGCTAGGATCACTGTAGATGGTATAAGTGCATGGTCTAGTTATTTTTGGAGAATTGGAATAGTGAACTTTGTAAGAATCTTAAGGATGCAGCTATCTATAAGAAAACATCCATATATTTTGGAAATTATAAAGTAGTTAAACTAGACAATACATATCTGTATAGATAAAAATTGGTAGAGGGGGCTCTGGCATAGATGTATCTAGGGGTAAAACCCGAAAAAATCAATTTGAGCAAGACATGAATGGTAATGGATGCACAGAAATGGAAATTTATGCACTCTTGGTTTGGCACTCTCAGGGGATATGATTTGGTAAATTCATGAGCTTAGTAAAAACCAATATCAAGGGAATAAAAAAATACCATGAAAATATATGTTATAAAATATATCAAGGATAACATTGATTAAAACATAGGGATCCCAAGTTAGGATATCCTTATAGGTTACAAGTTTATCCTTTTATGTTAAATGTATCCTTTTTCATGCTCCATAACTATGTATTCAAGCCCTATAATTTTAATTTATTTTTCATAGTCAATGACAGGAAATAGAAGAACATGTGAAAATAATCAATGTGATTGGGCATATTATTATGTATATAATTATATTCCTGATATAATGGGAAATGGTTCTCATAAAATAATGACATTATCTTCTCAACACACTCAAGATATGATTAATAACTTGAATCATGTGGAACACCCTCCTCCTCCGAGGAAAGATCATGTTTTCTTTGAATCCTTCATCCGATAAATGCCTCTAATTTTTACTGGATCTTCTGATTCCCTCCTTGTGGAATAGAGAATTAATTCCACTGAAAAATATTTTCCCCCAGTGCTCAGAAAAAGAGAATGTTGTACTGGAGATATATTATTTTGATGGGGAAGATGATCAGTGGTGAACACTGATCAAGAATACAAAGCCATAGGAGGAAACTTATTCCATTGATTGGGAGGGATTCAATAGAATGTTTTTCAAAAAATATTTTCCCAGAACCCCAATTCTCAAGATGGAAAGAGAGTTCCTTGGACTCAGGCATAAGTAAGATGAGTCAGTCGGGGTGTATGAAGAAAACTTTACCTGGCTTGCAAGGTACTTCTCTGGATTTTTCATGAACACCGAAAGCAAGGTGGATTGCTTATTTAGCCAAATAAAACTGATTATATGAAAATAATTAGAGATTTGATACATCAAAATCTATGATGAGATTTTCTGTTGTTCAATAAAGATTTAATTGGAAATAATAGGCTCCCAGTAGTATCATAGGACTATAAATAAGAAGAAGAAAATAAAATCTACTGTGGGTGGTCCCACAAAAAAATTCCGTGATGGAAATAGGATCCATCATCTCAAGTGTAATAATTGTGGGAAGATGCATCTTGGGAACTATTTAATGGGAACCAAGAATTGAATCGAATGTAGAATGTTGGGAAATATTCTAAAAACTATTGATGGGATATTAAGAATCCCGCTAATGTGAAAGAGGAAAGGAAGGTTCTGGACAACACTCAGCCTATAGTGCAGTGTTACAACTTTGAGGAGAACATGAATTATGCAAACAATTTCCCTAATCCGAGGGTTGTTTAATGAATTAAACAACAACCACCAAAGAAGCATGGAAGGGCTTATGCTATCATTATTTCTGAGGTGGAGCTGGAAAATGATGTGGTGACAAGTAATCTAGATATTAATTCAAGAATATCAAATTTTATATTTGATTTTAGTACTACACATTTGTAAATATCTTTCATATTTAGTATAAATATTCAAACACCACCTCAAAATTTGGATGAAAAGTTATCTGTGAGAACATAGAATGGAAAAATTATTTTGTCCGTTATTACAACACCTCAGTAAATGCTTTTGGACTGAACATCTCAAAAAACCTTGTCATACATCGTTTTGTGGAGTTTGATGTTATCTTGGGAATGGATTGGATATCTTTATAAAAGGACGACATCAACTATTAGGAAAGGGAGATCACCTTTCAATCATGAAGTGTCCTCTAATTAATTGCATGTGTTAGGAGGAAGATGAATCACTATTAGAATCATTGTCTCATGTGTGGATATTTCTAATTTATTACCATGAAAATATACCTCAAAGATTGAGACAAAGTATGAAATCATGCTTGAAGATATGCCCATTATATGGGATTACACTAATGTATTTCCCAAATATATTATCAGTATTCCTCCAGACTGATAGGTTGAGTTATCAATTGAACATATTCATAGATCTCTTCCTATATCAGAGACACCTTATATAATGGATACCATAGAGTCATAAGAGATGAAGAACCAGTAATAGGTGAATCTGGAGAAGGGTTTTTTATTCCCAAGTTCGTCATTGTGGGGAGAGCCAATCCTCTTTGTCAAGAATAAGGATGGTTTAATGTTCATCTTCATTGATTATCGTGATCTCAATAAAATCAAGATAAAGAACAAATATCCCCTAACTTAGATAGATGAATTGTTTGATTAGCTTCATGGGAAAAATTATTTCCCTAGGTGGACCTTCGGTTATGATATCACCAATTAAAGGTGTAGAAGGAAGATATTCTGATGACTACATTTTGAATGAGGTATGGACACCATGAGTTCATTGTGATGACCTTAGGACACACTAATGTTTAAAAAATTTTCATTGATATAATGAATAGTGTATTTGTAGATTACCTTGACAGAGTTGTTGTAGTCTTTATTGATGACATTCTGATACACTCCAAGATCATGGAGGAACATGAGGAGAATTTGAATACTATGTTGAAGAATTTGTGAAGGGAGAAGATGTATGAAAATTACAATAAATGTGAGTTCTAGATAGAGGATGTATCATTCTCATGGAATGTTATAACTATAAAAGGGAGACTTGTGGACCCTTCCAAGACAAAGGTGATTGAAGAATGGCCCATTCCGTCATCTGTAACGGATATCCATAGTGTTTTTGGTCTTTCCAGTTTTTATTGACAATTTTTTATGTACTTTGCACAATTTTCAAACCCAATGAACAAGATGAAATGGTGGGGAGTAATGTTTTTCTAGACTCAATAATGCGAAGATTGTTTTAAGGTGTTTAAAAATAGGACAATAAATACGCCAGTACTCACACTCCAAACAAGTGGAGAAAACTTTCTGATGTACAATGATGCTTCAAATAAGTTATTAGGAGTTGTGATGATGCAAAATTATAAAGTGATATCCTACACCTCATGGAATCCAAAATCCATGAGGAAAACTATCCTAAGCATGATCAGAAGTTTATGGTTGTGATCAATGAGTTAAAAATCTGGTGACATTATCTCTATGGGGAGAAGTGTGATATATATAATGATCACAAGAGTCTAAAATATATATTTAGACAAAAAGAGATTAATATGTTCCAATGATGATAGATAAATCTCATCGAGGATTATGAATTCTAAATCCGCTACCATCCTGGTAAGTCATACATGGTGGTAGATGCTCTATGTAGAAATATCCTACATCATTATCAAAGATGATAATTGAAAGGGATAAAATCTTCTTTGATTTGAAGAGGATGGACATGGGAATCATTAAGGGGGAAACATCATCAATCCTTTCTCAAAATATTGCTCAACCATCCCTCATGGAGAAAATAAGGGATGATCAAATAAAAGATGTGGAAATTATAAAAATATTTGAAGATGTTAGAAATAGAGAATCCCCGAAGATCTAGATTAATGAGGAAGAATTTTGTAGATTTGGGTAATAATTACGTATACCATCCGATCCATAGATAAATAGTGAGATTCTGAATGATAGACATAGCTCTAGCTTATCTATCCACCAAGGGAGCAAAAATATGTATTGATATCTCCAAGATAACTTTTGTTGGGACAATATGAAGAAGGATATTTATGAATATACATTTATGTGTCTGGTAGGTCAAAAGGTGAAGGAAAAAATATAGGAGTCTAAAGGGACGATGAAAGCACTACCCAAAAAATCATGGATGTTGGAGAGCATCACCATGGACACTGTCACTTGACCTCCAAGTAAATATAGGGGATATAATGATATATGGGTCATTGTGCATCATCATATAAATAAAGATCACTTTATCGAAATTCAAGAGTACTTCTAACTGGATAAACATGCACAGATATATATCAAAGAAGATGTATGTCTGGATGGAGTACCAATATCTATTATATCAGATAGAGATCCTAGATTCACCTGGATGTTCTGGAAATGATGCCAACATGCTCTATTAACTGAACCAAACTTCAATACGATATGTTGAGAGAATATTCTATGGAATTCCAAGGAGGATGTGACCTTCATATTTCACTGTTTGAATTCTCCTATAGCAGTAGTTTCCAATCAAGCATTTGAATGGAGCCGAACAAAACCCTTTATGGGGAATGGTGCCGAATACTAGCGTGTTTGGCTGAAGTGAGTGAGCATAATCTGCTAGGACCAGAAATGGTTGAAGAAATGGGTGAGAAAATGAAAACCATTCATCAACACATCAATGAATCCCAAAGTGAAAAAAATAGATAAAAAAATTATCGACGAGACCTTGAGTTCAATGTTGGATACATGTTATTTCTCAATATATCTCTATGAATGATAATTTTGAGGTTTTGGAAGAAAGGAAAGCTATGTCCCAGGTACATCACCCCCTTCGAGATTCTTGATAGCGTCAGGGCTATGGCCTATTGACTACCACTTCCACCTACTGTTTACAAGGTACACGATGACTTTCATGTATCCCTATTAAAGAAGTAAATATTAGACCCTTCACATGTACTCTCTTTAGAGGTGGTATAGTTGGATAACAATCATTCTTATAATGATTATCCAGTGATGATCATAGATCATAGATGCAATGTGCTATATAATATGACTACTCACCTGGTCCAACATACTCTGGAAGAACCATAAGTATGGAGAGGCAACATGGGAACTAGATGAGCAATGAAGGAAATGTACCCGCATTTGTTTATTGATTAATGAAATTTTGAGGGAGAAATTTTCTAAGGGGGGTATAATGTAAGAACCTAATTTTTTATCAATGTAAATTACCCTCTTATAATTATGTCATATTATCACATGAAATCACAACACAATGAACTACTATCTACTATGTGACCTTTAATCATAATATTATCACTTATGTGATCTGAAATTCAAAAATTTTACAAACACGGTTACGATCCGTAAGATTTTTTGAGTCTAATGGAACACAATTAATATTTTTCTGAATATTAACCTACACTTATGAATTTTTATGTGATCCTTATGAATAATAAATTTTCCAATAGAATACTAACCTCACCCATGAATGTATAAATAAAATTTAGGCATCTTATAAGTGATAATATGACCATAGTAAAAGTATTGGTATTTTTTATAAGTCATAAATAAATAATTACAATCAATTAAGTATTTTTAAAGAAATATATTCTTAAAATCTATTTATAAATTAATAATATTATGTCTTCTACATTTAATATTATTTTATAATACCATATGTAATTTTTTAAAGCATTATAAAATCAGTTATAGTTCTAAAATCTATATTTTTATGTAAATTATAAATTTAAATAAAAATTAAATTAATCATATTTATAAAACTAATTTTAAAAAATAGAGATATTTTTTGGATTATACACATCAAAAAATAATTAGGTTGAATTTTTGAGATTTTTCTAAAATACAAGATTTTCTTATGAATAGTTAAATTGAGTAATTTACTGTATATATTCATCAGAAGCAAAATAGAATATTCTTGATGTCATGAGTGATGTAAAAACAAAAAAATATAAATCCCATGAACATACTACTATTTTTTAGTAGGTTCATCACTATGGATTTGATTATGGAAAAATAGTAAACTAATGATTAAAATATTAGGAAACCCCTCTTCCCCTCCACATTAAAAACCACCCACACTCCCCTCTTCTTTTAACTCATCTCAAGACTTTTTCATAACCTAAATTATTCCATAGTCTCTCCCAAATATTCTCCCCCACTTATAACCACCTTTATTCTCTTCCAAAGGCCAAATCCTCTCCGATTAAGAGGCTCCCATAAAATATTGACTCAATAGGTAAATTCTTCTTTTCAATTCTTTTTCATTATTACCAAGTTCATTTGTTTTCTTTTCTGTCATTAACTATCCTCATCCAAATGGTATAAAAACTCTAGTAAAATAAATTTAATCTAATTATTTTATGATAATGGAATAAGTTATTATCATCTATATTTTACTCTTCTTTTATATTAGTAGTAGAGACACAATCCAAGATGGGTTAATTTACCACATTCAAGAATGATGGGTTTTCAATTTTCATTACCATATTAAATTTTGTTCATGAAACCATTTTCATGTTTTAACAAGACTATAACATCTGTATTATGTATCATATATGTATATTGAATTTTTTTTACACATGGTTTTGATTTAGGAAACAAAACATGTTCATTGTAGTCCAAAACCGCCAATTAAGCCAAAAGATGTCACTAATGTTTTATATAATGATTAAACATCACTCCATGTAACCAAATAAAATTTAAAATAATTAAAACATATGTATGTTCAATAATAAATTGTAACTCAAACTCTGGACAAAAACTCTCACCATATATGTGTGTCTGAACATGAATAAGTGAACCGATAATTAAAACCAAGGAAGCAAACATGACCCGAACAATGAAATTGATCCTCATAGCCAATAAAAAATTTAATGAATAACAAAAGAAGGTTATACCAAATCATTTAAATATATAATACGTTCTAGAATTATTAATTTTTGAACCCAATTTTATTATCCAGGTCATTAATATCAAGTGGAGTACAACATCGAACTTAAGGTAATGGATCCTATCTATTTAACTCTTATTCTAGAATTTCATATATGTTATTACCTTTAATGAATAATCCATAATTATGGGGTATGATTTCACACCTCCCTGATACTTCCCTCCTGATTTAAAAGTTATGAGAAACCCATTTATCTCTCATTAACCCCTCTTAAGTACACCTGATACCATGCCTATAATCCGTAAGGGATTATACCCAATCCTACATTATTCCTTCAGGTTTCATCATCATTATTATTACCAAAATAAATGTATCTAATACTTTCATTTGAATCTTATATATTCTATGTAAATTTACCAAATTAATTTATGAAGATCCTTTCATCATTGCCTTTTGTGGATATACATGTTTTATGTGATTCACTCCTCAATACCTTCCAATAAGAAAACATGTCTTAAAGGAACTTCCCAAATTGTTACCCAATTTCAATTAAATTCTATCTTATAATTTAATCCAACAATGTACTTACCAAATAATTTTCTTGGTTCACTTTTGGTTTTATATAAAATATTGTTCCCTTTTTTATATTCAAGGCTCTATAGTCTTTTCCTTCAAACCGTACAAAAATGTTTTAATGATAAAAATTTCTTAAATACTCTTATATAATGTTTGAAATTCAGTTTTACATCTCATACCATGATATATGTTCATTTTACCTTAATAATTTTTATATATGTTTTAATTTTTTTCTTTGATGGACACGTGTATGATACACCTATTCATTATGATTTGTGACATTATTAGGATACCCATTTCTTTCCTTGGGTATCCTAATGTTTATGTATGATTTATTATATATGAATATTAATGTGGAAACATATTCACTAAAAGTTAAGATGGGTGTTCCCATAAGGCACTCCACAGCATTGGGTAATGTTGAGTCTCATGAGACGTTATGCGGGATGGTCTTAGCGGTAAATCTTGGATTATGCTACCATGTGCGACGGTCTTGGCTGTTAGCCTTGTCTTGTGCTACCATGTGAAACAGTAATAGTGGTCAGCCATAAATCATGATACATTCACATTTTATGTTACTTCATCATTACTATGACTCATTGTTTATATGATTCAATGTTTATATGTTACGATTCTATATGTTACATGCCTTTTTATGTCATCTTGTTATGCCTTATTACCAATGTGAAAATAAATAATTCTTATGTTTATTCAATTTCAAGGATTTTTAGCTAATCCCTTTGTTCATGTAATTCCCAGGGTATGTAGATGTATGAGAACAATGGAATTTAGGGGCTTCTTTGGAATATTAAATAAAGGTGTCTTTTTCCCCATTTTTTTAGTTTTCTGTATCCAGTCTTAAAAGATTCTAGGATTCATGATCCCTAAATTATACTATGATGTATAATTACACATAAAATGATGTAATTTTGTGTGTAAAAGACTAGGGCATCTATAAATAGGTCGCATGATGGTTCCATCAAACAAGGTTCATGATGTCTCTTTATATGAATTTTCTGAAATCAAACATGCCTATAGAATACCATGGCCATTGATTTATTTAGACACTATGATTTAAATCAAAGGTACTAGGATATCAAATTCTACTATACAATAGATGCATAACTTTTTTTCAGAAACTATTCATTAATGAAATATTACCATTCATGCACCCAATATATCCTACCTCACTATAAATATATGTTTCCATCGTTTATATCAGTACATCAATGCACATGAAATATAATTCCCATTAATAATAATCATAAGGTTTAAGAATAAATAAATATATACATTTCTAAAAATATAAAACGTCACATGTAAATTTTTATTTCCGACTAGCAGGCCTTGAATCACATGATATCCTACACTATATAATACAATGGGGGTACACCATGATAAGATGGATGAATTTTCTATGATTGTCCACCTTGGTTAGACCATATCATTTTTCCCTCAAATGATTTCATTTGGATATGGTACATATATTGTATAATATTGTCATGGAACTTCTTGTTTTTCATCATAGTGGGTAACTATAATGATATTTATGTGTGAAAATTACACTTTAGACATTATTTCATACATTGTAAATCATAATAACATTCATTATGCATTAAGATGTTTTTTAATATTATAAAAAATAAATACAGGTAATCATAAATTAAATAGAAGTTGGTTCAAGGGTGTCAGGTCTAATAGACTCCCACATGCACTAGATCAAACTTCTAACAACACTTAGACTGCTAGAACTAGCACTGTACTCATGATTTTTTTAAGACATTCCTTATGTTTATGGAAATACCAAATTTCTTTTAGTTGAAATTTTATTTACTAAAATCTAACAAATCTATGAAAAATATTTCAAAATGTGATTGATTTGGATTATGTGCTAATTCTATTGGTTTGTCCTTGTCTCTTTTTCAAGATCCCACACTATAGTATTTTAATAATAAAATGTGACATGGACATCAATTCTAGGAACAAAATCTAGTTACTCAAAAAAATTTATATCCAAATGCTTTCTTTGGCTGAATAAAAAGATACTATATAATTAGGGTCTGTATTATAATTAGATAAAACTATCTTATTTTAAATATTCGTGATCATAGATAATACATTGAGATAGAAAACGTATCCTAAATGTGAATTCATATAATTATAATTTGTTTAGAAATTAGATACCGTATAACCCCTAATGACTAGATAAACATATAATACATACACAAGGAATATATCCTTAAGTTTCATCAGATACATAAGAACAACCTTAATAGAAGTTCAATGTTGTTCTCCAAGATCTTCTCAATATACTCATACTATATTCAATATGTTGGAAATATATTTTCTATTAGATAATAAGGTATATATGATTTATCCTATCACAGAAGCTTATGAGAACTTAGTCATCCTCTATTTATACAATTGTGTTTTAGAAAATTTTTTATTATAAATATTTATACCATTCTACACTGGAACTAACACACTCTTGGATTGTTCTATAATAATTCACTTTAGTATCTATTCAATTAATGTATTTGACGTTGTGCAATAATACTCATGTATCTATCGCGAAAGATATTGTTACATAGAATATAAATCTATTAATCTATTTCCTTCATAGAGAAACACTTGTTTAACAAATTCTTAATAGACTCTATTAATGGTAGGTCTTTTAAAACAGTTAATATATCACCAATATATGCTAATATGATAAATACCACATTCCCACCAAACCTATTATAAACACATGGATTTAATTCATTATTAATGAAAAAATATTCATTTATAGATTAAATGAATCAAATTTTCCCATATGTATCTACTTTATTCAATCCATAAATGGAACACTTGAACTTCAATATATATTTGGTATAAACTCGAGTCATAAAAACTTATGTTTGTGTCATATAGACTACATCTTGGAGTTTCACTTTATGTATGGTATTTTTCATGTTTTCCTTCAAAATTTCATAGTCATTGTATGTTGTTTTTGGATGTGCAATTCTGATGTATTTATAAAAGGGAACCTTTGAAATTGTTACATCACTTTCAATTAAATGATGTTTTTTAAACCCTTTAGCCATTATCCTTTATTTATATGTATTTATTTCACCATCCATGACAAGAATTCTCTTGAATACCCATTTTCCCCTATGTGCTTTACCTCAAATGTAGCATCGAACAGAACCCAAACATATTTTGGATACATGAAATCCATTTAAAAAATCATGGAATATTTCCATTTTAAATATTATAATCACTCTACAATCTCATTATAAAAAATATATTCATTATTATCAATCAATAACAAATCTATAAATTTTTGGACTACAAAAATATATCTCAATGCTTTTATTTCCTCTCTAGTGCTTCAAAATAGTACATGTGTGTGGCAAAATACTTCTTCTATGGGTACAAGTAGAATCTATTCATGTAAAAACTAAATTGAATATTCAGAATCAACTTTATCAATGATAATATTTCTCCCATTATCTATTTTGAGTATGTAATCCATCAAAAAAAATTGACTTGTCTTTAGATAATCACTTTCATGTCCAAAGCATTGAATAAGTATCATCTAATCACTTCCTTTAGATACCCTATTACATTATACTTTAGTCCTTACTATGTAAGTGTTTTTTTCTGAGAATAAATTAAAAATTGGCTCACAACTCTATACACATGTATGTGACAAGACATGTGTCTTTCCAAATCATAACTCAAAGGGAATTACATTTTCCTCATTTTTTGGTAATTATTTTAATGTTTTTTACACAGTTATTATTTCATATAAAAAAGGATAATGGATGATCAACATGACTCATAATAGACATTACCATTTCTAATATGGTACAATTACTCCTTTCACTAATACCAATCCACTATGGTGTTTACAGGGGAGTGAGTTGAGATAGAATACGAAACATATATAGAAAGAAGATAAAATATTGGTTTATATCTTCACCACCTCAATATGATTAATTATTCTTTATCTTCTTTCCAATTTAATTCAAAATATAATTATTTAATTCTGTTAATTTCTAAAATGTCTTGGGGATATACCTCATTATGTAGATATAACCAAACATACTCATGTCATCAAATTTTTTTATGAAGTGATAATTCCAACCACTATATTCTATAAGAAATAGCCCAAACACATTAGTGTTTCCAATACTAAAAGATCTATGGACTTTTCAACCTAACCACTTAATGGTGGTTTGGTTATTTTACCTTGTAGATAAGAATAAAAACATTTTGGTGGCTTCAACTCAAAAGTTTTTAAATAACCATCTTGGTAGAGTTATATCAAACACTTCCAATTTAAATGACTATAAAAGATATTCTATACCTGGGTTCTATTTGATTCATGTTCACATTATTCATTACTTATATCCAATATGTAGTTTTCATAATTTAATACATAAAGACCATAAATTAAATTTTCCACACCATAAAATATGTTGTCGTTATAAAAGAAACCTTTTATATTCTTATATGAAAATAAAACCATCTTTTCATGGATGAATATAATAATTATTTTCTTGGTAATAGTTGGTATATAATATCTATATATTAAAACCAATATCATTCTTGTTGAAAGGGAACAACTGTTTTCTACAATGGTTGGGACAGTATGCCTTGCAAATCTTTTGCATGCAAATTCACCTCTCATATTTCCATCTTTTGAAATATTCTTAGTTTCTTCATTTGGGTACATAAATGGGACTAAATGTTTTTCTAGTACCCAATGTGTAGACATTAAAATATTACACTCGATAACGAACACATATTTAGCTTAACCTTGCGTTGGGATACAATTTCTCTTCTAGTGGGATTTTATTCATAATTAAAAAAATAGTATACTTATTTTTACTTATCCTACATCTGGATCTTCCTATTATTGGGAGGACACTCCATATAATATTTAATCTTTTTATGAGTCTTGGAAAAATTTTATTTGATATTAATTTTCCAATTCACCATAAGGACTTTGGGTTTAACAATATCCTTGTCCTTATAAAACAAGAGATTCATATTAATAGGTTACAAATGAATCTCATCATTATTTCTCATGTAATAAATTAAAATTATACTAGAGAAATAGTATGTAGTATAGAATGTATGAAACAATTGAACAAATCTGCCTTTAATTTTATCCAAAATTTGCTTAAGCCACAAATTTATCCAATAATATTGAATACAGAAGGCCCATATAGCACCAAACCTCCATGATTAGTTGTTAACGTAGCAATATAGATCTTATATATCTCTTATATCACCAATTTTTTTAAGATATCATAAAGGTAGGACAATATTTTTTATACATCCAGGTCATTATGTTCCTTTAAAATATCATTGGTTATAGAGTATACCATGAGACAACAAACATGTTTATCATTATTAAAATTTTTCTCATAAGGAAAAAACTATTTCTCTCTAGACTCTTTACTAGGTACATCAAGAACAGGTTCTTAGAGACATATAATTTTTTTTCATGTCATAGGATAATTCATAAAAAAAATATTTACCCATAGAAATTTGTTCTACTGAGAAGGGTATCCTCTTTCATTATATATCATATTGATATGTTTGATGTAATTTTTATTTCTATTTCTACATATAATATGAAAAAAGTTTTATTCAATTATCTAATAATTTTTTGACAAATATATAAATATTATAGTTTTTTAATATCCACATATTTTACCAACACCAAATAGTCATCGCCATTTGATTCGTAATGTCCTATTTCTTGTTTATTCATGATGAAATGATCTATATTTCCCTTATCATCACCTAAAAATTGGATGGTCAAGAAATATAAAGGGTTGTATGTAGTCATCCCAAATTCCTAATGCATTAACAAATAGTTCAATGATATTTTGAATGGACTCCCAATCCGAAAATAATTAAATTCAATTTCCTCAATAGTTTCCTCTTATTTACACCATGTACTTGTTTTCTAGTCAACCATTTATGTGAACTAGGTTATGTCAACCTAAAAATTTATGTTTGATTTCTTGTAGGATTTAAAGAACCCCAACATTTTCCGGTCAAGTAATTTAAACTATTGTTCAGTTTTAACATAACTAGTTGTAGGATATAATGTAATAATATATATATTTTAGGTATTTTATATTTATTTGTAAATTTATTATTATCATATTTATTATATGATTATAAATATTAATTGGATTTACTTATGTAAATAACCCTAACTTAGAAAATTTTTAAATATAATCCAGTTTATTTTTGTTTTATCTTTCTTGATTATTAATTAATTAATTTATTTGATCATGAAAAAACATATATAATGATATAACTGTTAAAAGTTATAGAAATAAATTAATAAAGTGGTGTAATCACGTCCCTTTACTAGTAGTTAGTTTTTCTTTTAGATGATAAACATATTTTCATCCTTGGGAAAAAACACCTTGAAGTAATTATGGTTCATGTTATTGAATTCCACATTTCCACCCATTAATCTCTCTTTGATTGTCTCCCCTCAGATCCAAGCATGAACCACCTCCACTAGTTTGGGAGTTCTATCCATTACATATGATTCTAATCACACACAAGTTACGGGAACCAAAGGGGTGATTAATGGGTTCACATAAAAGAAATCATTATAACACATGCACTTACATAATGAAAGGAGTGATAAATTCGACTAAGAATTTAGTTAATAAATAAATTAAAAGAAACCAATCACATGCAATATTTTGTTCTAGTTTCATGATCAACAAAAAATGTACAACAGATTAAGAATTAAATAATACTATCATTAAATTATAAACATTCATATTTAATATAAATCATAATTGAATATATTAATTATATCGTTTAATTAATCAATTCATTGTTCTTGATTTTACTCAAAAAATATCAAGAGATTATCATCCATCATTATTTCCAAAAAAAATTGAATTAATTAAGATGAATTATATATAAAAAAATAACATGGGAGAAATAAGATTACTACCCATTCAAAGAACACTATGTGTATTTTACCAATATACTATTTACTCTTGATAAAATTGGAATAAATTACTTATTTTGTAATTTAATGGCATGTGATATCAACATATTGAACACATGGTATACACATAGCATGTTATTCTTAAAACATGTAGATTTATAAATGTAATATGATGTATAAATGATAGGAATATCTAATCAACCAGAAGAAATTAATTTGAAACCTTTAAATATAAAATCCATCACATAGTGTGTATAATAAAATTTACAAAAAATTGTTGATAATGATTGAATAGTGAAATAAATTGTATTTTAATTTTGTTTATTTTTCTAAAAATATATAATGTGTACACTGAATCTACAAATCATGTATTTTTTCACCATCTATTTACAAAACACACCGCGAGACTCATAGTGTAACCATTCAATGGTAAATATTAAATTACATAAAGTGTGCATGGGATAGATGGTGCTTGGTTTTCGAGTTATATGGTCACTCGTCATTTTTTCAGGTAAGAAGATAATGAACTACACATTATGTACAAATGCTACATGATGTAAACTCCTATTGAACATGTTTTAAGATATCATGATCAAAATGTGGTTTTTAATTAAATTAACATAGTCCAATAAATGGGCATGGATTTAATTAATTCCAAATTAATTCCTGGTGGATTAAATATGGGAACATGATGTGAAAAACTATGTTACACAACATGTACTCTATTTTTGTTTGGCCAGACTTCTTGATACCTCCAGATGAGGTCAAAAAATTTAGTTCATTAATAATTTATTTTATTTTATTATATTTGTGAAAAAAACTAGTTCTCTTGATTTAGATTAAATAATTATCGAACAAGAATTCCGAACTAAACAAAATTCATTAATTAATCCATCATATTTCAATAATTATATATAATTATGTGAATCCTCTAATACTACATGTTGTTTTTGGGAAGAATGGAATTAGAGGATTCAACATACACAACTAATAATTTCTTCATGGTCGTTGATTAATCATAGATTTACAAGATGATAAAATTCATGATCAATGGAATTGAATCTATAAATTTAAATAATATAGAAACATTAAAACCAACATATCGGATCATAACATATTATTTATAATTAATTTATGTAATTAAATAGTTATGTTGTAAGGAATTATTTCACCATTGATCAGTATGATAGAATCTCTATATAATACAATTATTGGATTGTGGGAACCACGAATAGATTCCATACATTAGTTATCCACATGTGTTCCAAGAACCTCTCAACAACACCATAGGAATATCCAGGCAATAGAATGCTGAATCGCAAAACTTGCATCATTTTCCATTGATAAACATGGGAATCACTATAATTATGGGATCTATTTGATGTGTGTAGAATTGAAAGTTGTGATGGGGGATGATCACTATCTTTACATAAGAGTGTTCTTGAAGAGGAATCTCTCTAGGGATTTGAGATGATTCCCTCGACATCTCATTGTACACAACAAAGGAATTATATCTCTTATAAAATCAATACAATTTGGTTTACATGATTCTAGAGTTATAAAATAATAATTTCACATCCGCCTTTATTTTTTCTATAATCTATATATAACCACATGTATAATATAATAATAATAATAATAATATTTTTATTTTTTTTACATGGTCTAAACACGTCAATTAAAATAAATTTTATTAATTCAAATAATATTATATATATATAAATATATAATTTATCATTTGACCATTAAAATTAGTATTCCATTCCTAGACATTATTTATTGGGCCTTGAAAAAGGAATATTTATTTTATAAAAATATATCACTTCATTATTATAAAATAAATAAAAAAATAATTATTATTTTAACTAAATAAAAAATAAATATTTATAATATATTATTCTCACATGATATACTCTAAAATAACTGGTGACATAATATATGCGATCAAACTAAGATGAATAATTATTAAACCTCTTGTTGGAATAATATTTTTAAAATATTTTAATTAATAAATCACAACATATTATTTAACTGAGGTTCTTGAAACAAATAACTTATGACCCTCTAGGCCAACTTCTCTCTAGAATTAGGTGAAGCTGGACAAAGTCCATGGTTTGTGTCAAAAAACACACCAAGGATCCCATAAAGAAAATTTTAAATTTAATATTTCCATGAAACCACATATGGATGCTTGATGTGTAATATATTCCTTCTATCATGATATCTCTAATCATAAAAGTTACATACTAGTTCAATTAAACTATGTACTCGATGTTTCATTCATTGAATTTTGAAAAATTGAACCCACCTATATAACTCCATGTGAATGAGATTATTTAGTCTATATCATCTCCATAATGGTACTAAGATATTGAATTCCATTAATGAATTCCAGCGACAAATCCGTTCTTGAATTAATCATTAATGAGATATTACTCATGAGGCACCCAATATATATTAGCTCATTGAAAAAATATGTTATCGGTGTTTTCATTAATAAATCAAGGTACACATCATATAATACTCATTAAAAATAATTATAAATTATATGGACTATTTCGCATGTCCATTGACATTAACATCTAATGAAACATATACATTTTTATTTCTTACTTGCTGGTCTCATTCCCATAATATCCTACACTAGAAATCATAATAGGTATACACTTTGAGAAGATGTATCAATGTCTTATGAGTGTACATACATAATAGAATATATCATTTCCCCTAAAATTATTTAAAATGGAATTAGAACATATATTAAAGAACACATTCTTTCCACTGCTAGGTTCTCATCATATCAGGGAAATGCTAAGGCCTTTATGGGAACCAACTATTTTTATACGATAATAACATACCATATCACAGAGAATAAAATAAGGGTGTGATAAAGATTTTGTTAATAATAAAATAAATTAAAAAAGGTTATTATAATGTACATAGAAGATAGTTATAGCGAACCAACTATAATAAAATCTTCATTTATATCATTTTTTTCACATTTATATCATTTTTTCACATTTTTAACTACATGTTTTTTACAGAGGTGGAAGTGACATTCATGGAATACTTTCATCCTTTAATAGGGAATAATTAATGTTTTAATTTTTCAATGTCCATATAATTCCTTCCCTATATTTTTCACAACAAATATTAGATAAAAAAATTATGTTGGGATAGGGTAATAACCCATATTTTCATTCAGTTATGGAACCTTTTATTTTTGGTAACATTCTATCTTATCTTCCCGAAAATTGATTCATACTGAGTTAGAGAAGGTCTCAGGGGTGTTTGAGGATTTTTATTTCCCGAAACCCAATTTTTGGAAGATTTTGTCCTACGGATAGGTTATAGAAAACCATGATGGGCATGCCACAGGGTTTTTTTTAACAAATCAAGCATGAATATTGGGCAGGGATATGGAAAACAATTTTCCCTAACCCTGCTCTAGGGGCCACATGAACATGAAAAAACTATAGACAATATTGTAGTGGGGTTTCATGTCATGACTGTCCTTGGGGCCCGTGTCGTGACTACCCAAAGCCCACCATCCATAGGCCAGGTGTTGGCGACTAGAACCAAAGGAGTAAATCCCATTAAAAGGGAAGGAAATGAATTTATATAAGTAAACAAACAAAATAGAGTACACAAGCTGGAGTAAACACAATATAAACTGAGTATAAAAGTAATTGCTGGAAAGTGAATGGGCCAGTATAGAAACGGAAATGAAAGTATAGTACAACTGAGAAAAAAGTACATCTGCTGAAAATTAAAGCAACAACCACCGAGTCATCCTTTGGGAATACCACCTGAAGGGTGGGTACAATTAGTCTCGTCAATACCTCGGGTCCATCCGTCCGCTCCGTTTGTGTCCCGCCATGTGGTCCACCTCCGAATACCTTCCATCTCCACAAGCCTCAACCACGATCAATGATGTCAGTCATCTGCAACCAACACAACGTAGTGCGAGCAATGCTCGTGTAGGGATGAGTATAATAATACTCAATAAGGGCCTCGAGACCCCCGAAGGTCTCCCAGAATCCACAAAGGTTAAACCAAAAAGGAAATATACAAACACAGAGTATCAACCAACTCTACATAGGTATATTCCCATATATATACCTAAGTCATCATTCTCAGAACGACTACAACTTCCAAGATCAAGCACAACCAGTACACATAGGAAAGAAGTCAATAATAACAATTATAATGATTGAAAATCAAGAATCATCTGACACATGTATACTACTCACGAAGAGGGGTGGAGATGAATAGATGTAGCCTCTAAATCATATCCTCTGCTAAACCCACATAGGATCCAAGTACAGAAGTCGTCGTTGTCGAACCCATGTTGGATCCATGTACGGTAACCATCAATGCTGAACCCATGTAGGATCCAAGTACAGTCATCATTGCTACCAAACCCATGGAGGATCCAAGTACAGTCATCCTCGCTGCCGAACCCACATGGGATCCATGTACAGTCGTCATCGTCGTTGCAGTAGCATCCAGCTCTAGGTTTCCCGCACATAACACGTACAATTCCATGAAGGTTTGCTCCATGATTCAAGAGGGTAGATACATCAACTGTCACATAGTCTAGAGTTTATGTATCCCAAAGTTCCGTCTCATCTATAGGAATTCAATGCGACAGACGGCGCGTCAATCAGACGCCTGGTCTGAGAGATAGTGGCTTTTCCGTTCCAGGGGCCCGATTAGAAATACGCTCATTTCTAACTTAGATGACATCCATAGTCGACCAAGACTCACATAGAGTATCGTAAAAGAACTATCTCATTGAAAGGGTCCTAGTGCCATAGACGGCATGTCGATCGGACACGTGACCTTTAGGTTATTCACATTTAAGTGAATAACAGGCCCGACCCGTTTAGCCTAGTGGGACAACGGGTCAGGTTATCCCGGTTTGACCGGTCTGACCCATCATGGGTGTCAGACCGGTCTAAAGGAAAACAAAACTCAGCCCAATGGGATGCGGCCTGGCCTGAAGGGTCGTAGCCAGACCCGAAGTGGCGTGGCCCGCCCTGGCGGGGAACGGTCCGGCCCTAGCGGGGCGCAGCCCGACGCGGACTGGCCCAGCACGGCCGGGACTTGTGCGGCCCGCCAGGCGTGGCCCGGAAGGGCGTGCAGTCCGGCTGGCTCGGCTCGACTGGCTGAGCTGTCCGGGGGGGGGGGGGGCTGTCCGCACCGGCGGCCCCCAGCGGCACCACCCTTCCCAAACCGGCCGACCTTCTGGACCGGGCGACCTACACGGGCGGGCCATCGGTCATCCAGTGTGGCGCCCTCCTGGTTATGTGGTCCAGCTCTACCAGGACGGCCGAAAGGCCTGCCGGTTCCTCTACATGGCACCCTCCTGAAGCCGCGGTTTGCCTCCGCCCGGACGGCTGACGGGTCAGCCGGTTGTTCAGCCGAAGAGGCCCATGTAGCAGGCCACGGTTCCTCCTGCACAAACAGTGCAATGGCACCAGTTTCTTTTTCCTCGTTTTTGGCATGGTTCAACAACTCCATTCTATCCCCGCCTCCGGTTTCCAATTCAAAAAAGACCAAAAATGAAGGAGGTTCATTGGGCCGTTTTTGTTCGGCCCGCACACTTCGCGTTAGGTGGTAACAAATAGCCAAGAATACACGAGGTTCACAAAGCACAACGAAAATTTTTATTTCAACAATGGTAAAAGCCCACTTAAGAAATTACCGGCATTTCTAGTTCATCGGTGCCCTCCAATTTCAATTCCGAGCACCAGTTCAAAAGATATAAAAACTCCTTTGTTTATTTTTTGAACGTACCCGAGATAAACTTCGAAAATTGATCCGGGCACACTGGGCCTCAGAATCAAGTGTCGTTAGAAGCCACAGACTCGTAAAATTACAATGTATTTAAGAATAAACTTTCCTTTAAATTTTTGGGTCTTTACATTCCTACCACCGCAAGGCTTTACGTCCCCATAAAGATACATCATAAACTAGGGAAAAAATTATGGTATTGTGCACGTATCTGAGCCTCCCACTCCCATGTGCTCTCCTAGAAGTTCTCGTGCTGCCAACGAATGTGCACTAGAGGAATCGATCGTCCTTGTAGGACCTGCTCCTGTCAATCCTAGATCTCCACTAGAACCTCCGTGAATGTTTCCCCATAATCGATGTCATGCTCCCCATGATCAATTATGTGAGTTGGGTCGTGCACATATATTCACAACTGAGATACGTGGAAGACGTCGTGAACCCAGTGCAACTGAGGTGGAAGGTCCAGGCGGTAATCCACCTCACCTACACTACTGAGGACCTGGAATGGTCCGATGAAGTGCGGAGATAAATTGCATCCCATCCAAGTATTCATAATCCACATCGAGGTGAGACCCATAAGGAAACTTGGTCGTCATCCTCGAACTCCAGTGGTGTCTGCCTCCAATCAGCATGGGACTTCTGTTTGATCTGTGTCATCCTCATCAGCTCCTGGATGATCTTCACCTTCATTGTCATAGACTGATCCATATCTGGTCCTACGTGTGCTGACTCCCCATGGTCAGTCCGGCACAGAGGTGATCTTCGAGGTCGGCCATACAGTGCCTTGTATGGTGACATATCGATGGTGGAGTGGTAGCTATTGTTGTATGGAAACTCCACCAAGGGTATGTGATCCTCCCAGCTACGACCAATGTCAAAGAAACATGCACCGAGCAAGTCCTCGAGTGTATGAATGGTCCTCTCTATATGGACATCCATCTGAATGTGAAAGGCAGTGCACAGGCCTAGCTGCATCCCTAATGCCTCCTGAAACCCCTTCCAAAGCAGGGAAGTAAAGCGAGCATCTCGATCGGAGACTATAGACGATGGAACACCATGAAGTCGTACGATCTCATGAATGTAGAGGCATTCCAAGCTCTCCACTGAGGCCTGCTCTCTGATAGGTAGGAAGTGGGCCCACTTGGTGATTCGGTCGATGATCACCCAGATGGAGTCATTCCCTCTGGAAGAATGTGGAAGCCCCGTCACGAAATCCATGGATATCCCATTCCACTTATACACTGGGACCTCTAAGGGATGCACCAAGCCTGCCGATACTCGGTGCTCTGCCTTTAATTGATCATTGGTGAGGCATCGTGAAATAAACTCTACCAAAACCTTCTTCATACCTAGCCACCAGTGCTATCGTCTGATATCCTGGTACATCTTCGCTACTCCGGGATGTACCATCAAATGGAAAGAGTGAAACTCCTATATCACCTCCTCCTGTAATGAAAATGGTACCATGGTACATCCCCTGAAGAGGATGAAGTGCTCTCCTCCTACAGAAAATCCTTCAGGTGCCTGCCCTGTGTAAATCAGAGCACGTCACCTGTCACAGTCAATTTCCCCACGTTGTGCCCCTCTGACCCGTTGAAGTAGTGGAGGAGTGACTGTGAGTGACTGTAGAAAGGCTACTCCATCTCTATCCACTAAGGATATCTTCAATGCGACTAGATACTCCGTCGCTTCTCCAAGTAGCTAAATGCCCGATCTCCTACTGAGAGCATTCGCTACTACGTTCCCCTTCCCAGGAGTATAGACTATCTCAATGTCATAGTCTTGGAGGAACTCGATCCATCCCTACTATCTTAGATTCAGGTCCTTCGGTGAAAATATGTACCTGAGACTCTGGTGGTCAGAGTGTACTGTAAAGTGCTCGCTCATCAGATAGTGCCACCACATCTCCAAGGAGAAGAACACTGCTGCTAGCTCCAGGTAATGGGTAGCGTAGTTCTGCTCATGCTAATTCAACTATCATGAATCATAGGTGATCACTACCCACTCCTGCATCATGACACACCCAAGTTCAATCTCTGATGCATCACAAAAAACTACATACCCTATGTTCTCCTACTGTAGCCTCAAGATTGGTGCACTGGTCAATCTCTATCTCAGATTTTGGAAGCTCTGATGACATCTATCTAACCACACGAAGAGTTTCCCATTCTTAATCAAAGCTGAAAGTGGTGCTGCAACTCTTGTGAAGTCTGGCACAAATATCCGATAGTACCCAGCCAGACCTAGGAAACTCCACACCTTAGTCACGCTCCTAGGTGGCTCTCAAGAAAGTACCACCTCAATCTTCGATGGGTCCACTGCGACCCCACCCTCCGAGATGAGGTTCCCCAAGAAGTGGACCTGTCGAATCTAGAACTAACACTTCGAGAGCTTACCATAAAGCTAGTTCTCTCGAAGTGTGTCTAGTACAACTCGTAAGTGGTAGGCATGATCCTCCTTAGTAGTCGAGTAAATACGTATGTTATCAATGAAGAATACAACAAAACGATCGAGGTATGGCTGCAAGATCATGTTCATGAGACTCAAGAACACTTTTGGAGTGTTGGTTTCACCGAAAGGCATAACCAAGAACTGATAGGTGCCATACCGACACCTGATGGACATCTTCTACACAACCTCATCACGAAATCTGAGTTGATGATAGCCTCACCTGAAGTCTATCTTTAAGAACCATCATGCTCCCTTGAGCTGATCAAAGAGGTCGTCAATCCTTGGGAGTGGATACATGTTCTTTATGGTCACCTGATTCAGGCGACGGTAGATGACACATAGTCATAATCTCTCATTCACCTTCTTGGCGAATAAAATCAGAGAAGCCCAGGGTGAAACATTGGGTCGAATGAATCCCTTTCCCTGCAAATCCTCCAACTGTACCCGCAGCTCACGAAGCATGGTGAGAGCCATCCGATATGATGGAGTAGATAACGGGGCTATCCTGGGGTACAGGTAAATGTAGAATTCTACCTCTCTGCGAGGAGGTAGTTCTGGAATGTCTTCAGAAAAAACGTCCGCGTACTGATCCACCACAACTGGAAAACTTGGACACCACACATCAACTTCTCCTAGGATGAGACTAGCCATCTGATGGTTGATCAGATACCCTCTCCTCTGTGTAAGTCCATCCTACACTGCAAAGGCTCAATTCTCGCCTGTGAAGGTGAACCTACTCCCATCTATGCGGACAAAATGCACTTTGCGCCTAATACAATCAATCTATGCATGGACTCTAGATAAGCAGTCCATACCCAAGATGACGTTATAAGGCCTTGACACCGCTACAAGAAGATCCCAGCCGAAGCTCTCGCCTCCTAGACTAATCTCACACTGCCAGAACAAGTGCGTAATCGTCGAGTCTGCTCCCGTAGGAGTATCTAGCCTTAATTATGTAGCCAATGACTCTGTCGGAATCTCCGAGCTCTGAACAAAGGTAGTGGCAATAAAATAATGACTCGCTCATGTGTCTATAAGAATTGCAGCATGGGTGGTGTAGAAGCAAATAGTACCTCGAATGATATCAGGTGCACCGTGGTCATAGGCCTCGACTACCTGGAGCTGAGGCTGCCCCTATTTTCCAACTCCCTATGGTCGGGGTGGCCCTCTTGGTGGTGGTGGTGGTAGATCCTAAATGCGTCGTCCACCACCTACTGCTCGGCCAGCTCCTCTGCCTCGTCCGGCTGCCCCCTGTGGGCCACCTCGGTCGAACCTCTGCTTCTGCCTTGGAGGTCCCTCCATTGACTGATGCTCCTCTGCATAGAGAGTCAGGTATTCATGAGTCATGTGGCCCTGCCCGCAGCATGCATAGCACTGCCTGCCTCTCGTATGACTGGCTCTGCTGCATGTTCCCCGCACATCCGAACTAGAATCCAAGGGTTTCCCACCTATTGGCCATGTCCGCTTAGACCTCTATGACATCTATCTACTGTCGGCTGCAGAAGACTCCACTATGTGTCTCCTTGCAGTAGGACTTGCTGCTGGTGTCAGATCAATAAAGAAGCTCTCCACAAGAAGGGCTCGCTGCAGTACTCCTGCTTGCGTCAGAATGCTATGGGAGACCATCAAATCCCTGATCTCATGCCTCAATCCCTACTCGAAGGTCCGGTCCCGGAAGAATGAGTCGCGTACCATGTCTGTGGAGTAGCGCGAGAGGTCGGTAAATCTCAATGAGTACTGGGCTACTATCATTCTGCCCTGCCGCAGTTTTAGTAAAACCTGGATGCGCAATGCACTGAGGGTGGCTGGAACAAACTCAGAGTGGAAGAGGATCTTGAAGTTAGTCCAATGTAGTGATGCCTCATTGTGCACCTAGAGAATTAGGCATCACCATCTACCTACTTCTACGTGTATGAGACTCGCCGCAAGGATGGGCATAAGGCCAGCTGGTGTCCCTACTAATATGAAGACTCTGACGATAGCCTCCAACCAATCCTCTACTTCCTAAGGATCCATCTCTCCACGGAACCAGGGTGACATCTGTCGCTGAAACTCATGCAACACACTCAAGTGGAATGCACTCTCCACTAATGGGTATTGTGGTATCGGTGGCCCAGCAGGTAGTGGAACTGTTGGTGCCTCCGTTGTAATGGGGCCCTGCATTGAGGCCTCGTCGCTCGGTGGGCTGCCATCTCGCACGTAACTAAGATCCATAGCTGGCTGCCTTCATGGGGCCATCCTAAAAAGTAACAAGTGCACCACGGTTAATACAATATACCTGGTGAGCTGACACAAAGTAATCACAAAGAAAACCTTTGCAACACACATGCAATCAATGTTTTCTTACACATAGTCGAAAATCAGATGTTAGGGTCCTAGTGTAGGGATACGTCGGCCGCCACACCAACACTGGACTCCCTAGACTGATAACCAAAAATAACACCCTTAACACTATTTCCTTACAGAAATAAATTACTAGAGTCATCAGTTATATGGTAGAACCGACTCCTCTAATACCAATTGGTCATGACCCGTCCATGGGGCTCGTGCCGTGAGTACCCCTAGCCGGCATTCCATAGGTCAGGGGCCAGCGACTAGCACCAAAGGCGTAAATCTGGTTAAAAGGGAAGGTATTACCTTTATATAAGTAAACAAAAAAAACCGAGTATTCAAGATGGAGTAAACACAATGTAAATTGAGTACAAAAGTAAGTGCTGGAAAGTAAATGGGCCAGTATACAAACCCAGCTGAAAGTAAAGTACAACTAAGAAAGAAAGTACAACAGCTAAAAAGTAAAGCATCAACCACCAAGTCGTCCTCCTGTATTCCCACCTGAAGGGTGGGTACATTTAGTCTCGTTGGTACCTCATGTCCGTCCGTCCCCTCCGTTTATGTCCCACCTGGTGGTCCACCTCCAGTTCCCGTCCAGCTCCACAATCCTCTACCACGATCAGTGCTGTCTATCATATGAAACCAACACAACATAGTGCGGGCAATGCCTGTGCAGGGGTGAGTATAACGATACTCAATAAGGACCCCAAGACCCCAAAAGAACTCCCAGAATCGAAAAAAGTTAAACTAAAAAGGAAAGATACAAAAACGATGTATAAACCAACTCTACTTACGTATATGCCCATACATATACCTAAGTCATCAATATCAGAATGGCTCCAACATCCGAGCTCAAGCTCAACCTGTCCACATAGTAATGAAGTCAATCATACAAAAGATAATTATTGATAATCAAGACTCATCTCACACAGGTATACTGCTCATGAAGAGTGGTAGAAATGATTAGATCTAGCCTCTAAATCATCTCCTCTTACAAACCCACGTAGGATCAAAGTAGAGAAGTTGTCACTACCGAAACCACATAGGATCCATGTATAATAACCATCACAACCGAACCCACATAGGATCCAAGTACAGTCGTCATCACTGCCGAACCCACGGAAGATCCAAGTACAGTCCTCCTCGCTGCCGAATCCACGTAGGATCCATGTACAATCGTCATCATCGTCGCAATCACAGCGAGCTCTAGGGTTCCCGCAAAGAGCACACTGAATTCTGGGAGGGTCTGCTCCACGAGCCAACATGGTCGATACATCAACTATCACAAATTCCAGATTTGATGTATTCCAAAGTTCCGTCTCATCTATATGAACTAAATGCTACAGACGACCCATCAATCAGACGCCCAGTCTGAGAGATAATGGCTTTTCCGTTCGAGGGGCCCAGTTTGAAATCTGATCATTTCTATCCCAGCCGATATCCATAGTCATCCAAGACTCACTTAGAGTATCACAAAATAACTGTCTCACCGAAAGGGTCCTAGTGCCGCAGATGGTGTGTCAATCGGACGCGCAGTCTTTAAGGTATTCACGTTTAAGTGAATAACGGGCCTAGCCTGTTTAGCCCAGTGGTCCGACGGGTTGGGATAAAGCGGTTTGAAGGGGTTGACCCAGTAGGGGTGTTAGACCGGTCCGAAGGAAAACACAACTCAGCCCGAAGGGGCACGACCTAGCCCGAAGGGGCGCATCCCGACCCAAAGTGGCGCTGACCGGCCCGGCGGGGTGCAACCCGGCCCTGCGCAGCCCGGATGGCTCGACTGGAGCTTCCTGGAGGCCGAGTGGTCCGGGGGGGCACGACCACCAAGATGTCCGCACTAGCAGCTCCAAAAAGTAGCACCCTTCCCTAAACCGTCCGGCTTGGCCGGCAAGACTTCTCGTGCATGCGGCCTGCACGGGCGGGCCGCCGGTGTCACAGCGCGGTGCCCTCCTGGCGCCGTGGTCTAGCTCTGCCCGGCCTGCCGACTGGCCGGACTGTTCCTTATTACGGTTCCATCCTGGCGCTGCGGTTTGCCTCTGAATGGCCGGACGACGGGCCTGCCTGTTGTTCCGCTGAAGCGGCCCATGTAGTGGGCTGCGGTTCCTCCCGCACAACCGGTGCAACGATGCCAGTTTCCTTTACAACCTTTCTGGCACGTCGTGACGTCGACATAATTTCCACACCTCCGGTTTCCAATTCCAAAAAGACCAAGAAATGACTAAGGGTCGTCGGTCCATGTTTGTTCAGCCCGCGACCTCCGCATTAGGTGGTAAGAAATAGCCAAGAATGCACGAGGTTCACAAAGAACAACGAGAATTTTATTTTCAATAAAATTGAATCAAATTACCTTACCTCAAAAAGATGTTCGCAGTTGACAAGCGCCGTGGATGAAGGTGTCGTTTCCATCATCATCGGTGTGCACCCGAGGAAGTGACGTCTCCTCTTTTATCAGGGAGAGAAGAATAGAAGACGCGCCGTCACTAGCAAGTTCCCACATCAGTGTCTCCTTCCTTACTGCGGAGGATGAAGAGGATGAAGAACCTTGGTCGCCGAGTTGATGTTCTTTGTCGGAGAGTTGGTGTTCTTCAACAAATGAGAAATCCCCTTTCTTCATCACAAGAGTTCTCACCTCAAATCCCCACACAACAATCCAACCAAAATAAAATAAGGCCACCCCTTATTTTAATTAAACATGCTATGCATTTCAAAATAAAAAATTCAAACACTTAATTAATTAATCAAAGAGTTTCAATTAATTAATTGAGGTGTTTGTGTTGGAAAGAGTTTAAGTGGGGAAGTGAAAAGGTTACAAAATTTAAAAGGGAGTTGTCATGTAATTAACATGGGAGTTCAAAGGGGTTAACGAATTTATGGAATGGGAAGGGTTGGGGATCGTGTGGGTCCCACCTCACAATTATCCTCACATGGGTAGTTAGGAGATTGTGGGTCCCACACCAACTCCCCCCTGTAGGATATAACCAACTAGATATAAAATAAAATTTGTTCCACAATTTTTATTCACTTATTATTTAATCCACAAATTTAAACTTCTCATCCCGTGCAAACGCAACTATGATAAAATTCCCCTAAAGTAATTAACAACATTGTGAGTTCATCGGTGCCCTCAGATTTAAATTCCGAGCACCGGTTCAAAAGATAGAAAAACCATCTCGTTCATTTACTGAACGTACCTGAGCTAAACTTCAAAAATTTATTTCGGGCATAATGGGCCTTGGAATCAGGTGACGTCAGAAGCGAAAGAATCGTAAAATTCTAAAGTATTTAAGAAAAAAATTTCCATGAAATTTATGGGTCTTTACATTTTATAAGATTAGAACATGGTTTCCATTAACTTGTGGCTTAACTGTGCGGGTAAACTCTTCCTATAGCTGACCGTGCACAGTTGGGTCATGGTTTTGAAGACCATGTGACCAAACTATGCAATGGCCATTTTTTTGGTAATTTTACATTTTTCCTTAAGTTAACTAATTTATATATCCCTCTCCATTCATTTTCATATTCATTAGTAAACACCACCTACCTTCCTCTTTTTTTATTTCTTTCCAGGCCAAAACATAGAATCGAACGTGAGAATCTATATAGAGTCTGATTCGATCGTTGTTCATATCATTGTATCCGAACCAGTATGATCTTAATTCTTTTTTATTCAGTCATCGTTCTTCTTCATATAAACAATTCTATTTTGAATAAAGATCATACATACTATTTTCATGGAATTAATCCATTATTAATATCTCTTCTAATATAGGCCAAATTGGAGGCTCATATTGGATGACTAAAGTAGTACATATAGAAGGTATGTGGTATATATATCATTCCTCAATATTCCTAATTTTATAAATTGTTTTGTGGGCTCATTGTTTTCATTTGAAATCATATTTTTAATTAATATTTTTTTCTCATTGTCATTATAATATATTCCTAATACCCATGAAATATATCTTATTCATCATTGGAGGTTATGTCCCCAACGTCAACCACCCAAATTATTTTGATTCTATGTTTATGAATTTAGTGGCTAGTCATGCATTAATGGTTTGTTATAAACCTTTATCTCAACCGTTTATGTGTGTGGATTAACCCTACAAATGGTAAACCCTTATAATTTTATGAATATGGAATTTATAAATAGATATCATGTTTTTTAGTTTCCACCCAACTTACCATAGGCAAGTTCATTGAATTGATATTCAATCATAAATGTAATAGGAATGTGTACTAATAATATGTGATGAACTTGTTAAATGTAAAATAATGTTCAGTTTAATGTTAAGATAAACCCTTTCCAATTATTTTTGAATCTAGTGGAATGAACCTAATTAATTTATTATTACTTAAATTAAATGAATTAAATGGTTTCTTACCCCTTGGCTTTGTCACACTAATGAAGGTCACGACTTGATCCTCTTGAACTTATTTAATGGCATGGAAATGACATAGAATAGTTAATAAAATGAATTCATTTAATTGTTCAATGTATATATAAACCTTTACATTACTATATTGATCGTAAGACTCAATTCATTTTTTGGATTACTAGGGGAATTACTCATGTACTCATGGACGCCATTCTGATTCGAGGATTTTTATTTACTTGGTTGAGAAATACATTGGGTGATAATCCTCTTCTATTAGTTAACAAAAATATGATACTACAGGTTCCCTTATTTACTATCAATGATTCCTATGATACAATAATTTGACCCCTTATGGATTCAATGTACATGAGGTGCCTTGGTTACATCCTTGCAATAATCTTCTACATATCTCGTTTTCCTTGGATATTTTCCATATACACTGTAATATACATTGTTGTGGAATTCCTTGGAGGAATATCCTTGGATTAAACTATTACTCCTCAACTAGGAATGATTTACTACTGATTTAGAAACCCATGATGTCTATATCGAATTAGGTATTTCCGTGGAAATGTTTCAATATAAATAACATCAGAATGCATTGCTAGGTCATAGATCCTTCACTTTCACTATCATATCATAATTTCAGTGATGAAACTACCTAAGATGACCTATTTATATAAAATTGAAAATAATTAATTAATTAACTAAATTCATGTTCAAACATGGATGAAGGGATGAACCAGGTCCTTGGGTATTTACGTTACTATACTACATTACTTTTTTATATGAAATATTGCACATAGTTGTAATTTCTATAAAAAAACGTGATGTTATAGACACCATTTCTAGGGGCCTACTGATATTGATCACATTCCCTATTATGGACTCTATTGGTACCTAGAATGGCTAAATGTATGAATGTGGTGATAAAGGGAAACATATATCGTCAAGCACATGATTTCTTTCTTGATTAGGATGAAAATAGTAGAATATGATTGAGTTGGTGCTTGAGATACTAGTGATACATTTTGGATTCCTATATTCTACTTTTTTATATAATGTATTGTCTATTTTTTTGAAAACATGTTATCTAAATTTGTTGATACATGATATAACATCATAAATTTTTTATATTTTGGTTGGTTTCACCTATTTTCTATTACATGTATGCCTCTATGGTGACATCAATTTTTGTTTACCTATATTTCCTAATTTAGTTATCTATTTAAAAATTTATGTGATGTGATAAACTTTATTGAGGGGGTCATATTCTACCCATAGACATGCCTTAGGAACTTGCTGCTAGTTATAATCCAATGGTGTTTGGGGAGATTCCCCTGTGGCCTTGTGGCAATTCTGAGTTCGGTGTTCCTTCAGTGGGATCCATGTCCGAGACATGAAAAAGTGGTATCAGAGCGGTTCCATACATTGATTACTATTTTGAGAGAATATTCAAATGATTAGGAACATTTATAATGTTTTTATAATCCATTCTTGGGTGTATCTAACCAATGTTTGAGTTAAATTATGTGATTCTTAAATTATAAATTATTCTCTGTTTTTCATATTACAGTTGATATCTTTTCACCATTGGGTGATGAAAATTTTTTGTGATGGATATTATTATTATTCTGATTGAGGTTTTATTTCAACCATGGCAGAATGATATGATGGAATGTAGCATTGTTACATGTATAAGTGTAGGAACCTAGAATTCACATGCCATGTATAATGACATGCCATATCAGTGTATTTAACTTCTTAAATTAATTAATATGAAACATAAAATTGAATAATCCTTGTTTACATATTATTCTTATTCTAATATAAGGTAGTGATTGAGTGGATTACAATTTAAATTAATTAGGTTTATGGGAAATCATGGGTTGCGATGAATAATTTACCATGTCAAGACATTAAATTTAATTTAAATAGGAGTTTATGACATTGAAAAAGAGTATGGTCCCTAATTCACTAGGATGGAAAAATCATTTAAATGTAATACAGATATATGGAAATAAGAAAATAAAAAAATTCAACCCTTTTCATCATGTTCATATTATGTTAGTGATTCTATCTATATACATAATAATTATTCTAAGATGTGCTATTCGAATTTTTTTTCCAATTCCATCATGACGTCCTTGTGTTGGGCATAAAAGGGTGTTGAAAACCATTCTAAAAAAATATTGGGCCAAGACCTTCCATTCATACCATTAAGTGTTCCACTTGAGTAAAATCCTATCGTAACTGATATGGGAATTAATACTCATCTCCATGATAATATCCTATGTTTTATGTAGTTTAGAAAAGGTTCTCAATGTCTTGCACCTACGATGCATGACCTGACTCACATGTTCCATTTGTTTCTTTACATACCTTATTAAGGGATAAGAGTCCATATGCGATTGATTATTGTGTATAGGACTCCTTTTTTGTCATTGATCATCTTGAGACACCTTCGGAGTGGAGGTTCAATATTTTACCCACATGATGTGGGATTCGACCAAGCAATGGTGGGATGTGATTACCTAGAATGGTCACAATTAGGGCATGGTATGGGGTGATTTCTAGAATTTGTTTTCTTACAACTTCATTCCCCATTCACTGATATCTGACTGATCTAGATATTTCATTTACCTCTAGCATGTTTCTATTTCATTTATGCAATATTCAGCGCATTTCCCTGATTTACGGAAATTTGATTCGCTCATAGCTAGTGATGATCATTATCCTTCTAGAAGATTCGAGGATTGGCTCATGCATTCAATCCATACTCAGGTGAATATATTTGTCCTAACTACCATCTTTGATATAGTTAGTCATGATCTTTTCACTGAGAACATTATAATGAAAGGTGAGAGTACTCGACAATGAGTATCATTATTGAGGAGGACTAGTTGTTCTTATAGTGGCATAAACCGATCCCCCAATGTTTAACATCATGAATCTAGAAAACAGAGTACCCATATTGGTATCTCTATGGTGTAGCACCGGTGTGGATGAAAATGGTACCTAAATTATAAGTGTGATATATACCCAAGGGAGTGTCAGTTATACGGTCATATGGGGAATCATCCAAGAATTTTTTAGACCATTCTATTATGTTCTGTTGGAACAAGATCCCCAAATGATTAACTTTTAGGGGTAGGTTCTATAACATTGGGCCATGTATGGAGTTGGAATATAATTGGTAGGACTGGTCAGGGAGGAGGTTGTTGCTGTAGAAGCCAAGCATCATATTACTATCAACACCAGCAGAGTAGTCATGATTATGGGAGTCTAGCTATTTTAAAAGGTTGTGCATCAGGTTATTTTTAAGCATTTCAAATGATACCCAAGTATGTTGTAATATTAATTTCAACAATATGAGGTACTACTCTAGTATAATATACAAAAAAATTTCATTATTTGATACTGGTGCTTCACAATCCTTTATTTTCTTATTTATCATGGAATGACATGGGTTGAAAATATTGCATTATTGTGGTTAATGACCACAGATTCACCATTTGGATTACGGTTAGAGGTAATACGCTCGTATAGGGACTATCCATTTTAGGTAGGTAGTTACCCATCTCATGGGACTTATTTTTTCTTGAGAGGATAGGATTCAATTCAATTCTCATGATTGTTTACTTGGTTTTGTATCATGACATTTCATACTTAAATCACCGCATAGATTTTTTTACATCACCATAGGTTCGAAATTATCTACATAAGGGTGAGGGGGATGACTAGGCTAGAAGATATGGGCCATATAATCTTGAGATTGGTGGAGTGGCTACACATATTGTCAATCTCTTCCTGGAGTATAAGAGTTTACATCAGTTTAATTTCCATGAGGTAGTAGAGCATTTTAGGGAAATCATTCCTGATGATTCTTATTTCATTTCTCCTAATAAATATGTAGATTTTAAGATTGATATAATCCTAGGAGAGTCTATAGTGTATATTCCTCTATAATAGATGATACATACTAATCTCTAGGAGCTCAATCTATAGCTAGATGATCTAGAGGCTAGGGATTTTATATAGAATGTCACATCCACTTGGGGTTTACTCGTGTTATTTTCGAAGAATGCAGATCGGATCCTTTATTTATGTGTGGATTTCAAATGGTTGAAATAGTTTATAGTAATGCACCGATATCCCCTACCAGTAATAGATTATATTTTTGACCACATGAGGAGATTGATGATTTCTAATATCTAACTGAGATCAGGATACCATCAGTCCTATGTTAGGCCATCACACATACTACATAAACTTTTTTAGTTGTTATGGTTTGTACGAGTAAATCATTATATATTTTAGTCATACTAGTGTGCCCTAATACATTCATGGATTTGATTTGTAGGGTTTTCCATGTGTTTAAAGATTCTTTTTTTCATGGTATTTATAAAAGAAAGCTTGGTGTATGCTCACACTCTTAGTGACCAAGATATTACCTTTGATATTATTCTGAGTATACTATGATGGAATCATATTTATTCCATGATTTATATGTTAAAATTATGAATATATAAACCTCAATTATTTGAAAAAAAAATCCCAAAATTAGTATACTCTATTGACCTAGATAAGGCTAGTGATGTGGTTTCTTGGGAGCCTCCCAATATCGTTTTTAATATATGGTGTTTCTTCGGGATAAATGGTTGTTGAATAATTTTAATGACAGACTTATTAGACCTTGCCTCACCGCACATTTTTCTTATAAATAATGGTTACATGTTATTGTAAAAAAAGTGCAAGAAATACATTTTTGAGCTAAATGTATTGTTTTTCTTGACACCTAATCAGAATCATTTGGAGTTTGGAAGATTCTATACGTTGTTCTATAATGCATTAGACATTATAATAAAAGTACTGATGAAGTTGAAAGACAATGTTTTTGTGTAGGGATTTCAATATATGAGACTTTATGGTAGAAAATACAAGTCACATGACCATTAGCTAGTATGATTTTTTCATTCCTTCGGTTTCAAGAGACATTATCTATTGGAAGAGAAATTTTTATTTTACATAGAACAAAAGGGCCTGAAATATATCTTTACACCACGTGACATGATCATTAAACATTGTAGGTGTTTCAATTATCTTCACATATTTTGTTTTGGTATTTATTTTGTTCCTAGAAATGTAAATGCCGCAACTGATGAGCTATGATAAAAAACATAGGCACAAGAAGTATTTGAAACCATTGATGATTAAAAATTGATAGCCCTCTTTTTTGAGCTGTATCTGGAGTTTCATGATAGTATTGAGTAGTCTTGTCTCTCAGCCTTGGATGTTACCTATTTGCTTCTTATGAAGGTGTAGAGTATCAAATTTTTATATCCTGAAGGGATGGTTCTATATGAGAGTATTTTTGGAGACGAACAACCTTTAGATAGGTCTATAGATAGAGATGACATCCTTATTGAACATGGATGTGTCATAGTTCATACAGACATGGGAGATGGGTTTTTGTGTGACTCCCAACCTTATTAGTGGATAGCACTTCCATGCATATCCATGATATACATTGATTTACAACCCCAATATGGGTGTCCTCAGATGAAATTCTAGATATCCAGCTTTATCACTAGGTGTACTACATTATTGTAGGTGAAGGTAGGGAACACAAACCTTCATGCTTGTTATATCCACTTCATGTCCCAAAATTGAAATGGGAAGAATTTACCATGGACATCGTAGTCATCTTAGGACACTAATTGGGTAGTTACTAAGCGACTGATACATGTAGCCCAATTACCTCATATTTAGGAGACTTTATTAGTTGATGAGATGGGAAGATTGTATATTTGTGAGATCATATGACTACATGCGGTCACTTTTACTATTGTTTTATATAGGGATAGTCATTTGATGTCACATTTCTAGAAGTTATCGTAGAAGTCTATGAGAACATAGGTGGTTCTTCGCAAAATTTCTCACCATCCGATTCATAGTTAATCATAACTGAAGATATAGGTTATAGAATAAATGCTCTACGAATGCATCCTGGATTTTAAAATTTCTTTGGGGAATCCCATCTAACTAATTGAGTTCCCTTACAATAATATTTTTCATGAGACATTTCAAAATGATTTTTTTAGGCCATGTACATTGTGCCATTCTGTTTACCCATGTGTTGGTTAGAGGATGGTGAGAAAGCCCTACCAGGTCCCTATATTTTGATGGATAATTTGGAGGAGGATTATGTGATCTAAAAGCATATATTATTTTCTCCGTCTAGACAAAAATATCATGAAAATAGATGTCGGTGACCTCTGGAGTTTGAGGTCATGGATCATGTTTCCAATGGGAATTTTCTAGGCTCATGAAAAAAATGGATACAGATGTAAATTATATTTTCTTCATGAGTTGGCATGTTGTTTGAGATTATAGAGAGATTATATCTGGTAGTATATACATTACTACTACCTTATATGAATTGTTCTGTACAAAATTCTATCTATGTTTCACATCTTAACTAGTATCGTTAATACATATCTCATATTTTTTATTCTCAAGAAGTTGAGTAATATTCTAATGATTCCTTTAAAGAGTATTCTAAATTAATCATTGATTGGAAAATTAATGTAACACCCCGACCCCAGTTACCCAGAGTTGGTGCATTATTGCGTAACATTGGAATGATCACAAAAGATCAAGTGTCGAAAGACCGATTAGTTTAGTAGCCTTGGAAACACTAGATACATTCATAAATGTTACATTACATCATAAAGTGAAAAACTACAATAAAAAAGTCTCCATAGTCCACACTCAAATCCTCTTCTTACTATCCCTACAGGTCATTCTTAAAATATTTCTTCACATCCTGGAAAATATTAAAACATTGAAAGGGGTGAGATCAGATGCTCAATAAGAATAAAAATATTGCGGAAGCTTTCATAAATAAACATTAACGTTTAAGGAAATGTATAACTAAAACAAAAGCGTTTTTAAACTTTAAACTCAGCATAATATGGAAAAAATAAAAATAAATAATGCCATTTACTTACTCACATGGATATTCTACTAGTCGAATAATCCCATGAAAGAACAATAACCACTTTCATAATGATGGAATGCATAATGCCAGACTATCATAACCACGTAGCCAAGGCCTCGTACCAATACCACCAATAAGATTTTGTCAAGGCCTCGTGCCAAGACACTAGTTTGTCTCATGAGACCTACTGATGCAATTTTTTTAGAAGATAATTAAATTTAAAATTGCTCAAATATACACCAGTGTTTTTCTGAAAACATTATGCATGCTTCTGAAAACAAAATAACTAATTCTGAGACTACTCCACTAATTGCAGGCCATGATGGGTCCACGCCCAATCCCTTCTTGTCTACCACACTCGAGAGTCGGGTTTTCAGAAAACATTTTTAATCTTGCATTAAATACGTATACATTTTTACTAGATTTTCATATATTTGAGAGAAATATATCTCTCTCTTTTTTGAAATCATTTATAAAAAAGTTATGGCTTGTAGGGGAAGCCGAAAACTCAAATAATGGTCACGGCGGCAGAGAAGTCATTGTCGCCGCATACATATGACAAAAAATAACATTCCCTTTTTTTGTTTAGTAAAATGCTTCGTATAAGATGATTCCTTTTGAATAAACATAAAAGTCAAAGGGTTTTATACACCATAAAAAAGAAATTTTTGTATAAAAACAAAATATGCCTCAATGAAAGGAGATTGAGACAATGTCCTTACAAAGATCATTTTTTTAAATAAAATAGATCTATTATGTGTATTCACTATATGTACACATAAATAAAGTACAAATACAAGATAGGACATACTAATATCATGACAAAATTTGAAAGTAGGAGATTAACCCAATGAATGGAAATTGGGTTAAGAAATTCCCATACTTTGTGTCCGAATTCACTCGACCGTTCTTTGATCACCTGAATAATAAACTAGAGTTAATCTCTACCTTATTAATAACCTTTTTCAAGTTCATTATTCCTTTTATATCACCTATTACCATGTCATTAACATTATGTAATTATTTATGTTTATAACGGTCGTTTTGTCGATCTTAGGTACTTGAGTCAAAAATAAACTTCTTATAATTAAACGTTGGTCATGTTGTGAAATAACCATTATATCCACAATTATATTCATGATTTATATATCATATATATCATATATATCCAGTATATACATGCATTTATAATATTCCATAACGTTAAGAGGTCAAAAATGAAATGCACCGTTCATGGAGACGGTAAGCTGTACGTACGCATGAACGCTACTTTCATTTATATTTCATATTTAATGGAATGAAGTTATAATTATATAAAGGTATAATATTCTTCCAGTATAATATAATGTATAATACTATTTACTTCATCCTCAATACATCCCACATATGGCATTTACTATTCAAATCACTTTGAGGGGGCGGTAGTCAGCACTTCCTAAAATGAAATTATCGTGTTTAACCATAATGTAAATCATAAATTATGCCATAAATGAGAAATACAGATGCATAAAGAAAACATAAACATAATATATATATCATATATGAAAATAGTGTCATAAAAATGGCCACCATTAGAGGTGTTAAAATAATATTTAACAATCATCGTTTCGTGAGGCAGTATTTCGCCACCCACAGAAATAGTATGTTATTTAACCATTATACGAAGGTGTGTGTAAGTGTAAACCAAATACATATCATAACAAAATCCTAGTATATTTTAGATACTGGTGTTGTTACAATATAAAGGAATAAAAAGAGTTTAAGGGGTTGGAGAAGCAAAATAAACAAAACAACATTAGAGAAGACATTACCTTAAAATCATGTAACTCTTTTTTGATTTGAGCCAAAGGCTTCCTTGGGAAGAATTATGGCCAAATGGAGGCTTCTAGGAGTAAGAGATGGAAGTTGGGAGAGTATTTGGGCAGAGTTTGGCCGAGCCAAATGGCTTGAAGGTGTGAATAAGGTGGTAGTGGTGGGGGCCTTTTATAAGAGGAGAGGAGGGGAACTCTTGGAAAGATTGAAATGTTACTTTATTATACAATGCTTTTAGGATTCTAAAGGTCCCACACTTAAATAATTAGAGTCTAAGGTGATAAGGGTTCTAAATATTCTCATACCATAGTCTTTGGACAAGTGTAATGCTTAGATTTTACATTATCCTTCCATTTTATTAAAATCATTAATTAATGAGGTAATCGCTGCATCAGCATGTTGTCATAAATAATTAAATCTATTTAATGTATAAAATTATAAAAAAACATCACGATGTAGGAAATCTTTTTAAATTTCTAATGAATATTTATAGTCAAAAATATGACTTGTATAACCCCATTTAAAAGTTTTTTTTGTAAAATAACTCTTGTTTGTGACATGTTTATTTTAACATTAAATAAAAGTAATTTATGTCATTTTCTGACCAAAGTGGCTCCATGGGGTCCCCAAGTTGACCCATGGATTTTCTTGGTCGGCCATGACACATACAATAGGGGTAGGACAAGTGCAAAGGTATTTTCATATTTTTATAATATCAGTTTTACCCCAAATTTCACTAATTACCTTTAATCGCGATTAATTAAACTTAAAAGTTACTATTCACCAAAGAATTATTTTAATCCCATTGAACCACATTTTACTTCCTAATGACAACCATGTATGTCGGATTTTTGAAAATCAAATCACAGAAGTGGTAATATTTCATTTAAATGAAAAATCAGTTATTTAACTACCACTTAGTGGTTTCACTATTCATAAAAAATTAAAGTTTTCTAGAACAATGCAAAAATTTCACCCTAAGCTATAATTGATATTCCAAATTCAAAAATTATGTCTATTTTAAAAAATTCCAAACATATAAGTTTCATTAATTAATTTTATAATTATTCCCGCTATCATAATAAATAGCGTGTTTTTATGAAACAATATATATCAAAAGATTGACAATTGTTTATGTCCAATTTCAAAGTGAAATTAATTCTAATGACCACCATTGGATAAAATAGTAAGAATATACTCTAATTATACTTCAAAACCACTCAATAGTATAATATATCACTATAAAATAATTTTATTAAAAAATTTGTTTTTAAGTATTTTTCACTATTTATAAAAATTGGAAGTTCTCTGAAAATTACAAAAAATTAAACTTTGGATAATTTCGATATTACGAATACAAAAATGTATTCCATTTTGAAATATAAAATTTCTATAATTTTAAAAATTTGTTATTACTATTCATAATGGCTACTTTGATTAGTTGTGGTGTGTTAAAACTCGAAGATGGGTACAATGCAAGTTATTGCATTATTGAATGAGAAGCGTATCGCGGAAGATCGGGGTGTTACATTCTCCCCTCCTTCAATAAATTGCATCCTCACAATTTTAATTTTTTCTTTGAAAATAAAAGGTTGAAAATAGAAAATAAATTTGTGGAAAACCCAAATCAGAAATAAGGATAATAAAAATATAACATTAAAAGAAAGAAAGAGAAGTATAAAGGACACCCGAGATAGCCCATACTAGGATTCTATGAAAATATGGATATGGAATAAAAACAAACCATCAAGGTCTGATGGAGAGTTGTAGAACACTGGATTAGGAGAAATTTAACCATAAGAAAATCACAAACTTGTGATTGGTTAAACAGTCATTGAATCCCCAGTTGGAAAAGTTAACCGGCAATGTTTTTGTTTTAAGTTACCTTTTATAAAGTTGATGAATTTATTTAGGAGATTTACTAAGAACGTAAGGGAATATACATACTTGTCATGTAGACATTCATTCTTTAATAAATATTTACCACAAACTCATATTTCACTCTAAAAGGTAATAGAACTCAAAAATATTCTATTTATTATAATTGTATAAGGTTCCAAATATTAACACATACCATTTAGATTAGTAAAACTATTTTTTTAATAACCAGGGACTTCATGTAGGCTAGTGGTAGGTAATAAAGGCCTATCACACTATGGTTGTGGGTTCGATTCCTGCAGCTTTGTCCGACGCGACGGGTTATGCCCCACCCTGCAGGTTGTCCTCTTCCTAAAACTATAGTATTATAATATTCCAAAAATAATCATCATAAATGTTTTAACCTTAATCAATACTATCCAAAGTTCAACGTAATCCATTCCAACCTTTATAGTTATCCAAAATACCTCCGTCCAGACTTTCTCTAAAAGGACTCAAAATTCCAAAATCAATTGTATCATCAGATTCCTCAAACAAGGTAAAGTTTCTTTTATTGTAACATACAAAAATATGATTACCTTCATCATATTAAAACATTAATGAAATCAACAAGTACTGAAGTACAATCCATATATATATATATCACATTATTCTAATAACCAGAATATAATCCATGTGTCCAAAAGCACCAATACGTTAATTATTCTACTTCAACTGTAGTAACAGTATAATATTTTCCTTGATCCCTTGGCCTTTTCTGAGGTAAGTTTCCTTGAAGCTTAGGACATTCATTTGCATAATGACCCATTTCCATACAATTGTAACATTCAACTTTGATAGCCTCTTTCTTTCCCTTACAATCACAAGCCCGATGAATTTTTCTCCACATTTGTAACAAACTCCCATTCATTTTAGGCAAGTACCAGTGTGATTCTTCCCACAATTATCACATAATGGAAAATCCTTCTTTCCCTTTTTCCCTTTATCTGTCTCTTTTTCCACTGTTCTCTTCTTCTCTTGCTTTACTTTGTTGTCATAAGACTTAGAGAATTCCTTTTCTGTCTTGATAGCACACGAGACTATATCCTCGTATGTTGAGAAATACTGTGATACTAAAGCACGACGGAGAAATGGTTTTAACCCATCAACGAAACGATCAATCTTACTTCTTGGGTTACTTATATAATCTACTACATGCCTCGCTAAACTTGTAAAGTTAGCCTCATACTTTGCGACATTCTCATCCTCCTTTTGTCTCAGACTCAGAAATTGCCTTTCCATATCTGCTCGATGGTCATGTGGAAAATATTTTTCTATGAAAATATCTTTGAACTCTCTCCATTCCCTACTTGATACTTCTTCATCTTCATTTGTATTTTAAATCAATGACCACCATTTATCGACATCTCCAGTGAGGTGGTAAACTAACATGATAACCTTCTCCCTTTCACTACTCCCAAAGGTGTGGAATATTTTCTCTATGGAGTGTATCCATTTCTCAGCTATTAATGGATTTGTACCCCCATTAAATGTTGGCGGTTGTTGCCTCATGAAGCGGTCTAACATTGATCCTCCACATAGTGGATCAGGATGCTCCATATGAGTAAGGTTATTATTCATAACCTGAGTGAGTTATCCCAGTATAGTAATAAGTTGATCAGCCCTAGTTGTATCTCCAGCTCCACAATAATTATCTTGATCAGGAGGGAAATCCCTATACGAAGTGCGTGCATTGATACGGTTTCCATTCCTTCCACTAGGCGCCATTTCTAAACAATGTAATAAACTAGATTAGTTTATGAATCGAAATACATAATTCTATACTTGTAAAAAACTTAACACTAATTGAACTCTTTATGGATATAATCCATTATAATAAAAAAAGTTTTCTTTGAGGAAGTATATACTAATAACCCTTCATAGTGGTTTTTAATGAAAATGAGAATTATCCTAAGCATATCCCCCGGGAATGTCATAACCAAGAGTGCAGCAAGGCCCGTTGTCGTGCACCAGTTTCCGTTCGAGTCTATCTCAAAGTGGTGTTTTCAGGTTTTACCCCTAGGTACATCTGTTCCAGAGCCACCTCTACCTGCTTGTATCCAGATAGGGATTTATTGCTCGGAAAACTCACAAAATCTCTATAATACCAAAATTTTTGGAAGTTCTTTTATACTAATCCTCAAAGTCTATCTTTGGCCTATGTGCTCTAATCAGAGTTTATCTAAATCTAGCTTCCAAGGTTAGTACTAAACTGGCTCTGATAACAACTATAACGCCCCGACCCCAGTTACCCAGAGTCGGTGCATTATTGCGTAATATTGGCATGATCACAAAAGATCATGTATCGAAAGACCGATTAGTTTAATAGCCTTGGAAACACTAGATATATTCATAAATGTTACATTACATCATAAAGTGAAAAACTACAATAACAAAGTCTCCATAGTCCACACTCTTATCCTCTTCTAACTATCCCTGTAGTTCATTCATAAAATACATTTCACATCGTGGAAAATATTAAAACATTGAAAGGGGTGAGCTCAGATGCTCAGTAAAGATAACAATATTTCAGAAGCTTTCATAAATAAACATTAACTTTTAAGGCAATGTATAACTAAAACAAAAGCCTTTTTACACTTGAACCTCAGCATAATATGGAAAAAATAAATTTAAATAATGCCATTTACTTACTCACATGGATATTCTACTAGTCGAATAATCCCATGCAAGATCAATAACCACTTTCATAATGATGGAATGCATAATGCCAGACTATCATAACCACATAGCCAAGGCCTCGTGCCAAGTCCACAAATAAGATTTTGTCAAGGCCTCGTGCCAAGACACTAGTTTGTCTAATGAGACCTACCGATGCAATTTTTTTAGAAGATAATTACATTTAAAATTGCTCAAATATATTCTAGTGCTTTTCTGAAAACATTATGCAATCTTCTGAAAACAAAATAACTAATTCTGAGACTACTCCACTAATTGCAGGCCATGATGGGTCCACGCCCAATCCCTTCTTGTCTACCACACTCGAGAGTCAGGTTTTCTGAAAACATTTTTAAGATTGCGTTATGTACGTATACATTTTCACTGGATTTTCATATATTTGAGATAAATATCTATCTACCTTTTTTGAAATCATTTATAAAAAAGTTTTGGCTTGTAGGGGAAGCTGAAAATTCAAATAATGGTCACGATGGCGGAGAAGTCGTTGTCGCCACATACGTACGACAAAAAAAACATTCCCTTTTGTCTTTTAGTAAAACACTTCGTATAAAAAGATTACTTTTGAATAAACATAAAAGTGAAAGGGTTTTATACACCGTATAAAAGAAATATGTGTATAAAAACAAAATATGCCTCAATCAAAGCAGATTGAGACGAAGTCCTTACAAAGATAATTTTTTTAAATAAAATAGATCTATTATGTGTATTCACTATAAGTACAGATAAAGAAAGTACAAATACAAGATAGGACATAATAATATCATGACATAATTTGAAAGGAGGAGATTAACCCAATGAATGGAAATTGGGTTAAGAAATTACCTTACCTCGTGTCCGAATTCACTTGACCGTTCCTTGATCTCTTGAATAATAAACTAGAGATAATCTCTACCTTCTTAATAACCAATTTCAAATTCATTATTCCTTTTATATCACCTATTACCATGTCATGAACATTATGTAATTATTTAAGTTTATAACGGTCGTTTTGTCGATCTTAGGTACTTGAGTCAAAAATAAACTTCTTATAATTAAATGTTGGTCATGTGTTGAAATATCTATTATATCCGGAATTATATTCATGATTTAGATATCATATATCTCATATATATCCTGTATATAGATGCATTTATAATATTACATAATGTCATGAGGTAAGAAATGAAATGCACCATTCATGGAGACGGTAAGCCGTACGTACGCATGAATGCTACTTTCATTTCTATTTCATATTTAATGGAATGAAGTTATAATTATATAAAGGTATAATATAATTCCAGTATAATATAATGTATAATACCATTTACTCCATCCTTTATACATCCCACATATGGAATTTACGATTCAAATCACTTTGAGGGGGCGGTAGTCCGCACTTCCTAAAATGAAATTATCGCGTTTACCCATAATGGAAATCATAAATTATGCCAAAAATGAGAAGTAATGAATAATAAGGAAAAAATAAACATAATATATACATCATATATGAAAATATTGTCATCAAAATGGCCACCATTAGAGGTGTTAAAAGAATATTGAACAATCATCGTTTCGTGAGGCTATATTTCGCCCCCAACAGAAACTGTATGTACTTTAACCATTAGATGAAGGTGTGTGTAAGTATAAACAAAATAATTATCATAAAAACATCCTAGTATATTTTAGATACTGGTGTTGTTACAAAATAAAGGAATAAAAAGAGTTTAAGGGGTTGGAGAAGCAAAATAAACAAAACAACATTAGAGAAGACATTACCATAAAATCGGATAACTCTTTTTTGATTTGAGCCAAAGGCTTCCTTGTGAAGAATTATGCCCAAAGGGAGGCTTCTAGGAGTAAGATAGGGAAGTTGGGAGAGTATTTGGGTAGAGTATGGCCGAGCCAAATTGCTTGACGGTGTGAATAAGGTGTTAGTGGTGGGGGCCTTTTAGAAGAGGAGAGGAGGGGCACTCTTTGAAAGATTGAAATGTTACTTTATTATACAATGATTTTTGGATTCTAAAGGTCCCAAAATTATATATTTATAGTATAAGGTGATAAGGGTTCGAAATATTCTCATCCAATACTCTTTGGACAAGTGTAATGCTTAGATTTTACATTATCCTTCCATTTTATTAGAATCGTTAATGAATGAGGTAATCGCTGCATCATCATGGTGTCATAAATAATTAAATCAATTTAATGCATAAAAATTATAAAAAAAAATCATGATGTAGAAAATCTTTTTATATTTCTAATGAATATTTATTGTCAAAAATATGACTTGTATAACTCCATTAAAAAATTGTTTTAGTAAAATAACTCTTGTTTGTGACATTTTTATTTTAACTTTAAATAAAAGTAATTTATGTCATTTTCCTACCAAAGTGGCTCCTTGGCGTCCCCAAGTTGACCCATGGATTTTGTTGGTCGGCCATGACACATCCAACAGTGGTAGGACACGTTTAATGGTATTTTCATATTTTTATAATATCATTTTTACCTTAAATTTCACTAATTACCTTTAATCGCGATTAATTAAACTTAAAACTTACTATTCACCAAAAAATTATTTTAATCCCATTGAACCACATTTTACTTCCTAATGACAACCATGTATGTCGTATTTTTAAAAATCAAATCACAGAAGTGGTAATATTTCATTTAAACGAAAAATATGTTATTTAACTACCACTTAGTGGTTTCACTATTCATCAAAAATTGAAGTTTTTCAGAACAATGCCAAAATATCACCCTAACCTATAATTGATATTCCAAATTCAAAAATGATGTCTATTTTAAAAAATTCCAAACATATAAGTTGCATTAATTAATTATATAATTAATTCCCACTGTCACAACAAATTGCGTGTTTTTAAGAAACAATATATATCAAAAGATTGACAATTGTTTATGTCCAATTTCAAAGTGAAATTAATTATAATGACCACGATTGGATAAAATAGTAAAAATATATTCTAATTATTCTTTAAAACCACTAAATAGTATAATTTATCACAATAAAATACTTTGATTAAAAAAAAATTTTTTAAGTATTTTTCACTATTCATAAAAATTGGAAGTTCTCAGAAAATTAAAAAAAATTCAACTTTGGATAATTTGGATATTAAGAATACAAAATTGAAGTCCATTTTTAAATATAAAATTTCTATAATTTTAAAAAGTGGGTATAACTATTCATAATGGCTACTTTGATTAGTTGAGGTGTGTTAGAACTCGAAGTTGCGTACAATGTAAGATATTGCATTATTGAATGAGAATCGTATCGTGGAAGCTCAGGGTGTTACAATGAAGGCTCATTGAGGATGACATGTTCCCCTATTATGGGTGATATGTAAGCATGACCATGTACATGATGAGACATGAAACAGGGAGGCTGTTGTATATTCATAGTGTCTAGAGATATTCTTAGAAAATGTTACGCCAGCCATGGAAGTTGAACTCGGGGAATGAGTTCCTTTAAGGTGGGAAGACTATAAGAACACTGTTTTTTGCTCAAGTATATATCATTTATATTTTGGCCAAATTCTATTTTATGGACCTAAAATGGAAGCGTAATGAGTTAGAGAATTTATCCGGGGTTCTCAAAGCTACTTCAGATCCTAAAACCTCATTTTAGGGTGGTTTTATTATTTCATATAGTAATAGAAAACCATTTGGGGTAGGGTTTGTGAAGAGTGTTAACAATTAAAGGCTGGTAAGAATGATTCTATTGGGTAAAATTTTTTCCCTTACGATAAACTAGGGGCCACACGACGAAGAAAAAACCACAAAACAAATTCCAGAGGTGTTTTTCATGGTTGGCATATAGTTTCCCTAATAGTGCAGCATAAACATGATGGTACCCCATCAAAAATATTATAATGTTATATTAAAATATGGTTTGAAAAATTGTACTGCCAAACCATTTGATGGATATTTTTTATTGATTTTATGTTTTTCTCTTAAGTAGAATAATTAAACTATATTTATCCTATACTTTTCTCATCCAGTGGAAATAACCACCTACCTTCTTATATTATGAGATATTGGAGGCCTATACTAGTAATTAATATCTAGTGTCTATCTAGATTCTGAATTGATAACTGTTCATCTCATTATATCAGCATCAATACATTCTTAATTACTATTTACTCTTTAATCATTCCTATTCCTATCAAAAAGCTTATTTTATGAAATTTCATATGATTAATTATCAGGGTCTTGATATATTATTTAGATCTCTTAAAATTATGGCCAAATTATTGGTTGGTATAGAAAAAGGGTAGTCATACTATTATGTGGTAGGTATTCTATAAATCATTCATCTAGATTCACTATTTTATAAATTGCCGTATGGGTGCACAGATTTCATCAGGAATATTAATTTTAATTAATATCACATAATTTTTGTTTTTATAACCATGTGTTAAGACCTATTACACATATGTTATTCATCATTTGTGGTTACATTCACAACATCACCTACCCCAAGTAGAGTGATTCAACATTCATGCTTTTAGTGGCTAGTTAATCGTTAATGGTTTGATATAACCCCTTAGCTCTACCATTTAGGTGAGAGGACTGGCACTGGTAATGGTAAAAAATTACATTTAGATGAATTTTGAATTTATTAATGCATAATACCATATTTACATTCCACTTAACCCCTGTATGCTAAATTCATCGTATTGATTAATCAATCATAAATGTAATTTTTAGGAAAACTATGTATATGACTTGTACTTATTATATGTAAATGAATATTTCATTGATTGTCTGTATCAACCCTTTCCACTAGTGATGCAAGTTAAAAGAATGAACATGATGAATTGATTATGAAAAATTTTAAATTAATTAAACAGTTCCATTCCACATGGTGTTTTCAAACTAATGAAAGGAATGGCTATGACCTCTTGAACATATTATGTGTTATGAAAATCAATTGGCAAATTTTATTAGATAAATTTATTGTATGTTTATCTGTATATGGACCTTGGAATTACTATAGGAATGTTTAGACTCATGTTTTCCTTTGAATTCCCAAGATAATACCATGATCACTCCTGAATTCTATTCTGATTTAAGGATGATGATTGCCATGGTTGAGACCCAACATGGAACTTGGTCTTCAGAAATATATGGATGGCTGATATGACAACATCATTTTTCTTATTTACTATCACATGATTCCTTGGATTCAATCCATAGATCTATCATGGATTTTACAGACATGAGGTTCATCAGTTTTATCCTTTGGCTTCAATATGGATCATACAATTTTACCTTGGATTCATTCCTTGAACTTATTTAGATTAATTATTGTGGAATTAATTGGAAGACACAAAATGGTTTACACTCTTACCATTTATCCAGGATATAGTTTCTACTATATTAGTGACCTTGGAGGTCTAGGGTTGTTTTGTTATTTCCTTAGAACCAATTCATTATAAATAACACTGGGATGCCTATTGTATCATGGATCCTTCACTATCAATAAAATATCAGATTTTATGTTATATGATTTCCTCACATTAGCTATTTATATAAACTATAAAGTACATAATTAATTAAATGTATTAATGTTTAGAAACCAACCGAGGGATGAAGGAGGTACTTGATTATTGACGTTATTGAACAAATGTGCATTCTTATATGTATGCTTTCACAATATTTCAATTTACATTACATGGATATTATGTTATAAACTCCATTGGTTTTGGCCTTCTATGATTTATGTCACACCCTATCAAAACAAACATTGGTGCATGAGCATATAACATGTATGTAGGAATTGATAATGGGAAGAATGCCACTTTAGAACCTCGATTGATTTTTTTCATAGAAAGGAGATATTAGAAAATGAATAAATTATTGCATGGGTTGCTAGAAACAGTTTTTGGATTACTTTTTTCTACTTTTATATAGAATTAAATTTCTCATGCTTCGTATCCAGGATTAATTTCTTTTTCAATACCTTAAATATAATAATCACTATTTTAATGTTTATATCAATCACACATATTGTTTATTAATTTTAGGATATTTTTTAGGATATTGTTTCTTTTTTCCAATATTTATCCTTCTTCTTGAATATTCATCAACTATCTATTTTTCTACACTCTGGTAGTGAGGGAATAATCTCTCTAGGGACACACCTCAGTCCATCACTACTAGTCAGTAGCCTCTGGAATTCAAGGAGATGTGCTTGAGGCCATGTGGACAACTGGGTTTGTGAAACCATCAGTGGAATCTAGGTCTAAGACATCATATTTTGATTATATTCATATCTTTAATTCCTATTGGAACCCATTTTCTTGCATTCATAGGAACATTAACCACTATTATCATTAAACATGTTGAATTATTATCTAATTTTCTCAACTCATTTTAAACACAATGAAGTATTTATAATGTCTCTCATAGTACTTTATCTTTCATACGAGATTATCTTCTATTTCATTAATAGTGTATTCTTATTTATCTTAACTAAGATCATTAATCTTGATCCGATCAACATATATTAATCCCATCAAGATCGAATTCCCAGTTTCACTATCCCTCATTCTATTTTTCCATTAGGAACTTTTTTTTTATTTCATGAGAATTTTAATATGATCATGACTAGATTCTAACATTTAATTTATCTCCTACTTTTGATCTTCCATTTACTCTACATAATCATTACTTATGGATGAGTTATGTACCTTGTCAACATGAGAGAAAAATATTTATTCATTAGCTATGTTAGTAAATGTGTCCTTCTATTTATTTCTTATAAATTTTCTCCTTTTTATTCTAATAAGATTGTTATTATTCGTATTTTATTTTTTTCTTTTTTTCTCATCCTCATAATATGATTTAGATACATAAACATATATCATTGAATAATTTAATGCAATATGATGAATATCATCAGAATTATAATTACTTAGTATTTTATTCTATTTTCCATTATAAAATATATTTTATAATAGGGTATTTATTTGACTAAACTATTCAATATCATCAACATATGAATTTTTAGATTCTATATCCTTTTATTCTAAAATATTTCATTTTACCATGGATTTTAATCCATATCATATTTTACTTTCCTTTCAAATTCCAAAAACTTTAACATTTTATATAATGTGAAAATATTTTGATTTTAATACAATGAAATGATTTCCATTTTATCCAAATCTAATATCATGGAATCCAATATGCTTGGAATGTTTATCAGAATCTCATAAAATATGATGAAATAATCATGCATCTCATTAAATCAACAAATTTGAATCACTATATAATTCACCTCATTGATATAATAATCTATATTATCATCAAAAAGTATTTTTATATATATATATTTACATTTCAAAACCTATAACTTGGATTCTATAACTTTTATATTTCCATCATTGATAATTATCAATTTTCTAAATCCTCCATTGATGTTTAGGGAAACATAAACATTATAAATAATTATTATGACACGTACACCATGTTTTAATTTTGGGCATTTCCATACAAATCCATAATTATTTTATTTACTTAATTCAAACCAACATCTTCTATCATGTGTGAAAAACATGCTATAGAAAAATCTCTGACTTCTACAATGGGTGAAATTAGGCAGGGTAAAATAATATTCCCCAAATTATGGTTGTTTATTCCATCAAAAGAAGGTATTTTTTATATTTTGAAAAAAATTCATTTATCTATTTCCTATAAATTTGATTTTGATCTTTCGAGGGAAAGTAATTTAACACCTGTTTTTATTGTCATATCCAATTGGATCACTAAGAGATAGAGGGGTAATTAGTAGTATATTTTATTTTAATTATTTATTCAATATTATTTCAAAATATTAAACATTATATGGTTCTTAATAAACATAATTATTTCTCATAAGCTCACCTCTCTCGGTGTAGTCACAATAAGAAATAGAAAATCACATAATATTTGCAAAGTTAGGCTGAATTAATTACGAATTTCGATGTATTCTATACCCCATAAAATGATTCTTCACCTTCAAAAATCATTTATAACCCAGAGCCCACTATACGATTCATAGATTCTAGTTTCCACTAAAAGATATAATAACTCTTCAAAAATATTATCCTCTAAGGAAACTCCTTCATATTTATCATGGTTCTCTCTGAACCACTGGATGTACCTCCTCCTCCACATGTAGTCAGACCTGCACATCAATATTTATACTCCATTAAGAACTTTATAAATACTATTGGTTTTAGTAAATCCTCCCTATCTTGAGTTATTTAGATCTTCCCCAAAATTTATGAATACCTAAGTGCACATAAAATATATATTTTCATAAATGAATTCATTAATCAACTCCCCCACTATCCTTAGTAATAATGGATCCATATAAAAATAACTATCAATACATAAAAGTTTCTTATATAGAAAATAATTTAATATTATATTTAAAATAAATACTATGCATATTATCTTCCATATTCGAAGTATTTAAACTCCATGATCATCAGATATAGGTGAGATCTTATCATTTGAATCAGTCAACAATGTTCTTAATTTATCCCTCATTAATACCATTTCAATTAATATTTATATCATTATTTAATTATCATGAAGAGTGATAAAATTTTATTCTCTTTATTATATATAAAATAAACTTCTTTGAACTCTTTTGAAATCTCCAAATCCATGGATATGTACTTTACTACATCATAGTCATGTTTTTTTTAGGATGAAACTCGTCATAAATTTTTTCTTCAAATGTATAGTTTTGTAAAATTTATATATATTTTGAATGATTATACTAAATTCATATGATAATGGATTATGGAAAATGAATAATATCCAATGGTAGAGACTTTTTCTTAGTGTTTAAAATACTTCTACTCAGTCAAAAGAATATATTGAGTTTCCAAAGGCTTATGTACATGGAAATACATACACTCAACTTTTGTTATGGAATACCCTTAAATTTTTTTTCTCAAATACATATGATTAAATCATAATCTCTCTAGAAATACTGATTATAGAAAAGTGTTATGATTAGGATTTTTGTATTCTTAACACATACTTTTATTTTGATTGGATCACTGTTAATATTAAAGAATCACCTCATGTTTGTTGAACTAAATCTCAACATGAATAATAGTGACTTTATTATGTATTATTGATGAATAATTGAATAAATCATTAATTGATTCTATTCATTTATAATATATATATTTATAAATTCATCACATCACTAAGAAGATTTTAGAACATATTTAGATGTTAATGAATTGACCATATGGATCAGTATGAATCAATCAAATGTACTACATTGGATTAAGTGTATTTTAGGTAGACTACATGTAAAAATGATGAAACTATGAATATATATAACATATAAAGAGTATCAAGTGATTGTAAAGCTTCATGGATCTATAGATTGACCACGTGAAAAATGGTTAGTTAATTAACAATATAAAATTATTTTCTTAGGAATCCATCATTAGTGAATCGACCATGGTAGCTTAAATAAAATTTTCATAGATCAACTCACTATACATAAAAATACACCATCTTTATATATCACCTATAAAATGTTTATGTAAAATAAAATATCATTATATCAATTTATCCATATGATTCATAAAATACATGATTCCTTGCTAATTCAACACAATCAACATATGGACTTGACGATTCATTAAGAATTACATCCAATTATAAGAAATGAATCTATAAAAATACTCAATGTTTTATAAAATCCATCAACCATAACATAGTTATATATTGGAAACATGTGAAAAAAGTCCCATTGATACGAAAGAACACAGATATAATGATTTCATGGTATAATTGACTCAGGAATTTACTCCCTAGGTTGAATACCATATATCTTCTTAATTTTTTGTGATATAATTTATGAGATACTAACTTAAATTCATACTAAGATTGAATTCATTGTGTGGTTATTTCTTTTACTACATTAGTTCAATGAATTAAATTTTCATTTAATAAAAAATATTTATGAATAATGGAATATATTCTTGCATTATTTTGTAAAATTTTATTTTCAAAAGAGTGTAAATATTTATGTATGACTGTGTGGTCACATTATGATTCCCAATTATACTCATCCCTTTTACTGATCCGTTAGACTATTTTTTATTGCAATTTAACAATAAAAAAATAATGTTTACCTATCATTTGATTGAATTTATTAATTTTAAAATATTTTATAAAGGTAAAATTCATTTGTTTTGATGTTTTCATCTTAGTTGGATGGTATTTTTAAATCCCAATAGGAAGTTGGAGAAAAATGAAAAAAACTACTTGGATGTCCAAGAACACATGTGCAAAAGTGTTCAAATTTAGAAAAATATTTTCAACAAGTTGGATTGAAATTTTGATTACTCATCCCTAATAATGTTTTCCTTATTTATTTTCAAAACATTCAGAGACCATATTACCAATATGGTGGCCCAAATGAAATTACCTTTTTATAAAATTGGGGAACTTCAATCTCAAGAGTAAAACTAGATTTTTTTATAATATAAAACAACAAATAAATCAATCCACCTATAAATTTTATATAGATAAAATAAATCTTTTTTTAAATGGCTATTCATTTTTTTAAATGTCTATGTATATTTTTTTATTTCTCCATACATTGCTTCAATTGGAATTTTCAAATTTGTGTATAGAATATAGTACCTATTATTTCTAATAAATTGGAACCACGGGAGCCTCAATTGTAAATAATAATAAAAAGATAGTTTTTTTTCATATTTGAGTTATTTATAGTCATCATCATAACCATATATTTTCTAGATCTAAATGTGCTCATAATGAGAGAATAAATTAAGAGGGTGACCCACTAGATCGTATTCTTCCTCTCTATTTTGTGGTTAATAGTTGTATTTTTTTCAAGGGTGATATATAATTGTCAAAGGAGTATCAACACAAAACTCTTAGACTATTTTTATATATTTTTTATTTTTTAATCATTTAATATATTTTAATCTTGAATTACTTTATAAATATATTTTCATATTGGAATATTTTACAAAATTAATGTTTTCTAATAACTAATCAATACTATGTTTACACCTAAGAAAGATTTATTATTCTAGTTGAAAAATATTGGATTCCCTTTCAATCTCATACTTATTCAATTATTATGTGATCTGGTTATCCCAATCCTTATCTAAGAATTATAACATGGTAAAATTATGGTAAAATTATGAATACTGTCTAAATACATCAATTTATTTGGAAATAGGATAACTATGATTTTGGTCAACCTCATGAAAATAGTTACTCCAAGCCTAAATGAATATCTAATATAAATTAACATGAAATGCTTTTTAATAAACATTCAGTGGTCACATTATTAAATTTATATAAAAATCTATATTTTTCATTAAGCCCATATGTTTTTTTCACTTGTACATATTTTTAAAATACCCCATATTTATTTTTGTTTTATAAAAATTATTATAAATTCACGGTCTAAAAACTAAAAATCATTTTAAGAGTGAACTTAGGGTCTAATATATGCTATAATATCTTTTAAAAAAATTAATTTTGTATGACCTGAAAATGTGTCCAATCACCCCAAAAACAATTGTAGCTTGAGTAGTAGTGATGTTTTTCTTGATACCTCTGTATACATAGATTTTTTGAATAGAGAAGTCAAAATTTATATCAATGGGACAAATGTTAGTGGGACTAAACATCATTTTGTAAAAATTAATGATTTAGTTTAACGAAACATAGTGAGATTATCTAGAAGTATTTTATTATTAATGAAAAATAATTTTGGATGCACTTTCACAAATATTTTCATATGATGTTATATTTAGTAAATTGAGGATAACTTTTTTTTAAATAAAATCCAAAATATTTTGGATAGGGTATCAAATGTTTTTGTATATGAAACAATAAAAGCTGAAATGAGACAAATTTGATGAGGCTTTTGTGAATGTGGTGGATATGTTGAGATATTTCCTAAATAATAACCTATATTTTTGATAAATTCTAGTATATATCATGTGGTATGACATAGTTATGTCATTTTTTTCAACATATATAATGGAAATAATATCATATTCTCGGATTGGGTATATCATTGGATACAACATAGTGTTGTCACATCATTAGTATATTTATTCATTGTGTAATTTATGATATGGTAATATAAAAAGTTTTGAGATATGTTTCAATTATAAGTTTTAACATAAATTGTTATTAAATGATTAATTTTAATTTATGGTTTTCATCTTCCATGTATGGATATCATTATATATATATAGATATATATTGTTAAGAAACTAATGGGATATTCAAAAATGAATTTATTTGTTAAATGCATTTAATAACCAAATAGTTACAATGTGTCATTTGGGAAAATATATAGAAGGATTCTGAAATGAATAGGACATCTGATCTTGTGTACTCCCCCTAAATTCTAAACAAAATAATATCTAATAAAATTCTTTATATACTATAGATTAATACAAGAAATAGGTGGTAAAAAGGATAACCCCACATAAGTGTGGAGTGATTGAATAAAAAGTAGATACACTATAAGGAAGGGGTATTTTTATCACGTTTATGGGATACTCATAAAGAATTTTGGTTAAAGAAGTCAAATTTGGAATCATTAGGTAACGATCTATGACTTTATTTATATAATTCATCATTTTAGGTAGAATAGTATAGATGATATTTTTTATGGATTATAATATTTTCCATTAGTTGGATAAGTGTTGTTCAATCCAAATAATCATTTCAAATGTTTATTTGATTCCCAAATCATTTAACCCCAGACTCTAATACAAATGTTTGGGTAATTTCTAGAATGAACATCTTGGAAGATATCCACCATAGAGTAATCAAGGAAGTAAGAGAGAGTAATTATGAATGACAAAACAAAATGTACTAAAAGTGGTAACCAAGGATGACTAGACGATAATATAATCTTTCATTATATATTGAGAAAAATATAATAATTTTTCCTATTAGAATGTCACCATATCTAGGAAACATTTCCTAGATATCATGATTTATGTTATTTAATTGATGAGTGATTTATTTTAACATCCAAATATACATCTCATGAGAATATAATTAATTTACTATCTCTAATTGTGAATTAAACCAGCAAATTTAATGACTTCCAACCATAAATTTTTCCTAAGAGAGTTATGAATTAATTCTCTATAATGTACTATAGGATAACTCCCATATATTTTAAACCTGAATTTATATGAAAATAACCATCTATACATATGAAATAGAGGATATAAAGGTATCATAATATGTGATGTCATTTAGTGTCCCAAACCAAATTTTTACCAATCACATTGAATAATGATTCCCATTTTTATGTGTGAAATGATCATTCCTCTACCCGTAACCTTGAATAAAAGATCCCATCTTCGTGAAGTAATTGAATATATTCATCAAATTGTTTCATTAAAAACTACCTCATACTAAAATTCTAATTAAAATGAATTAAAATATCCCAACACATAATAGTGGGTCCCACCGGGAGCTCCTCATATATCATAATCATCATGACAATTTTATGAGTTACTGTATATATATCCACACCAAAAAATTCATTTGAAAAAATATTTTCATTGAAGCCCAAGATTACATAGAATAGGTTAGTATTGAGTTTTTAAAAAGACAATTAATAGAAATGCACTTTCATATTATTTCCTAGGTTAAAATGTTGTTGATTGAAATGTAAAAATATTAAAAATTATACCATACAATTATAATGATCTAAATTGGTATTGAAAATATCTTCATTATGATATATTTTAAAAAATGGGAAATATTAACTATTCATTCATGTAGAATGACAGTAGAGGATCCCCTAAACAACTGAAATTTTTAATTTATACATATTTGATGAAGAATCAAAGGGAAACTTACCCAAATTTTACACTATAAAATCCCAATAACATGGAAGAACCCCCATATTTGTATATGAAAATATAAATTATTTATATATAACATATTATTATAACATAGGATGATGTAATTTAGATGATGATGAAAATATAAAATAGTGTATCCCTAAACTTCTCTCACTAAAAAATTAATTGTAATAATAACACATCTCTTTCAACCTTCCACTACAACCGATTTTAGACAATCCAACCATTGTCCATGAACAACAAAACCACCTTCATAGTCAAATTTCATTGCCTATCTTCAGGAACATTATGTCATTATTCCAATGTAGCCGAGTCATGCTGTACTTTTATATTTGATCACAGTCTAAGGGAGAGTGTATGCTCACCGCATGATTTTATAAAATACTCCACCTAATTAAAAAGATAATTGATATGTTTATTGAATAACAATATTATTTAAAAATATATACAATGAAATAATTCTTAATAAGTAAAAAAATATTTTATCAAATTATAGATTACAAATAAAACATTATGCATCTATTAGATCCTCTATTTGTCTTCTTGAACGAACTATCTCAAATTGGATGTTAGAAATGAGAAACGGAGGAAATCAATTAACTATTTATAAAAAACAGGACAATGTGTGACCAAAGACCAAAATATAATTTATGCCTCTACTAAATGAAACACTATTTTATGGGAAATACTTATTCGGAAAAATTCTATTTTGAGGCCATATTTTAAAGATATTTATATTTAATTTTTAGTAGATATTGTTCATTTATAATTGGAAATTTTCTTTTTTAAGAACAACTTATTATGATGCATTGAAAAAAAATATCAAATATTAATTTAATAATTTATGGAACTATTTAATCGAGTCAAATTAAAATGGGATCCAAATTACTATCGCATGTTAAGAATTTCATAAGTCAGACTGAGGTCAATACAATACTACTAATTCAATATTTTATTATCTAGAATGAAAAAATGTAACGGTTTAGAGGGACCCCCATATAAATCATCATACTTTTAATAACCATTTTAAAAATAAAACATAAATATTCTAAAAAACCATTCAACTTCCATATTATAAAGTAGTAATAACTATAACAGATCTAGATCATTATGAACATAAAAAGCCTCATCACTCTAATCCTCAAACAACCTACTATGAACACATGATTAATACATTAATAGTATTTAAGAACATCATGAAATAATTCAAACCATTATGCATCAAACCATAATTTTTTGTAATTTCAAGAAAATATCCTGGCTTACAAGGCCATTTTGTACTACTCCATACACATTTTCAAACCTAGAAAAAATTATATTGAAAAAACCAATGAATATTTTGATAATAGTCTCTCCATAAATATACTTCTCAACATGATAATATTGGATATCATCAATAAATTTATTCCATATTTTATCTCACTCAGGTACAAAAATTACTATATTTGATGTAGAATATTAGTAACAGTATCCAATACCAAACTAACCATAACTATTTACCATAGTGGCTCTATTCTAACAGAAAATATGGATAATATTTTTAATAGAGGAGACATTATTTTGTTTCAATGATAAATATTTTACATTGATTTTATGTTGAACAAATTTATTATCTTTAATTGGAAGGGAGATGAAACTTGTAACCATAATGTATTAATTAGTGGATAAATAGTCAATATCCAATTCTATAATTATAAAATTATGATGTGAGTCACACTATTACGTTATGTCATCACCTAGGATATTAGGGAAATATTTTATATTTAATTTTATGTTTTCATTTAGTGAATGTTTGAATAACAATTTCTAAATATTTTCAAGACATTCTAAAGATTCCATTCAAATTTTTTTGTATATTTATTATAACATTTCAGAAATATTTAAATGGATGATGAGGTCCCCATGATTCTGTTCCCCATAATACCTTTCCCCTAAAAATAGGATGATGCTATCTAGCCTCACTGACATCCAATGGTACATCATTCATTGTAGGATATCCTAGATAATCAATATTATTATGATCATTGTAATTTTTATCAGAATCCTTTACTATTGTGCCTTTAGGATTGATGGCTTTACAAGCTTACCTGTCCATAATTGTTTAAGGAAGATCAATGTATCCCTTTCAATTGAAAAAATTCTTCCTTGGAGTTAAACAGAAACCACTTGATGAGACAATAATTTTTTCCATTATATATACCAAAGATAATGTAATTATTATATTGGATCTCTTTATAATATACAGATGTAGATTTGAATTTTTCTTGTTTCCTTATTATAAATTTAGAGTGACTATCCAAACCTTATATGTGAGAGTTTTTCTATTTTTGTGTTTATTAATATATCTATTCATTGGGTTATAAATTTATATTATATATTTCTTAATATATATATATATATATTATGTGTGTTATATATATTTGATATAAATTTTATATGACTTATGTGGATTATATAAATATTTCATATAATGTTTTTTTTCTTATAAATCATATACATAATTATATATATAATATTGAACAATATTATTTTCTGATAAATAGAATTCATATTCCTTGTTAACAGACACACAAAAACATAAATGTGATGGAACTTATTCAAATTAATATAAAATAATACCTTTGATTTTTTTTTGTGTGTTTTAGATTGGAAGTAGGGTCACAAAATGTTTGTTATAGAAAATTCACACTTAAATAACTATAGTTTCATGTCTCAGACCCCGATGCCACTCAATGGGTGCCCTGAGCCTAGTGGGCCACATGGCCTCAAGCACATTTCCCTAAATCCAGAGGCTTCTGACTAGTAGCGAGGGCCTAGGGTGTGTCTATGGGGAGACTATTCCCTAATGACCATATTGTAGAAGAACAAATGAAAGTACAAATATTAAAATAGAGGAATCAATATAAGAAAAAAAAAGTTACAACATAAAATAGAGACAATAATTACATTAACAAAAACAACTTGAATAGCATTCAACGGTTGATGATATGTAATGTATGAGTCCCAAACATAAACATGAATAAATATTTATTTAATTAAAGAATTAATAGCATGGATATTTTTTGGTTTATAGTTTTGTAGAATTAGTCCATAACTATTACATAACAACTCATAAATTATAATGTAGGTAAATCTACTCACTAATTTTTTTTAACAAAATGAGACTATTTAAAATAAAACATGGGTAATTTTTATTGATAAAAACAATCATGACTTATTTATTTATCTTACCTATCCTTATACCCTATGGAAAACATTTTATAAAAACACAGTATGAACATGAAAAGAAGAGTAAGGGTTATAAAATAAGGAGATAAAACATTAGTACATGAATACATAATAATCAATGAAATCGTAATCTTCACTCATAAAACAAAATCCCATTATTATAACTCATGAAATAATAATATTTATGAATAAATTATATAATTCATAAATAATAATGGTAACTTGGGGCATCCATAACATATTTTCATTGTAGATTTTCTAGATAAATAGGGAGTAACCTTCATTGTTACGTTTTAGAATACCCATCATAGTATATTTCATAAATATATTAGGAGAAACTATAATGATTAACTCTATTACATTACCCAATGCATTGGAGATCTATCTTGGGCTCACCGTCCCACAGTTTATTATAGATGAACCAGTATGTGTAAAAAATTCCCAAAAACCCTAACATAATCATAACATATAAAATAAGAAAAAAGGAAAGATAACATTTTGACATTGATATGACATGATATCAGTTCAATATATTTACATAAAAAATCCACTCTCAAAACCATTTTCAAAACCAAAATACCCAAATAATGTATATTGTATTTAGTTATCTCTTTAATAAACATTACAACTTTTAGAGGTATCCAAATTTCTAATAATGCTCGTGGTGGCGAAAAGGTCCTTGTCACCGCATAATTTAAAAAGAAACATTACATTTCTAATTTAGTATAAAAATCATAAAAAATATTCCTTTTGAAAATTGTTTAATGAAATTAAACGTCAAAATGGTTTATTATACACCATATAAATGAAGGACTATAAAATAAAAATATACATCTATGAAAGGAGATTGAGATGAAGTCCCTTACATTGATTCCGACTTGTCTTGTTTGATCATAATCTTCATGAATAAAATATAGGTTAATTTATACTTTATTGAGTACCATTTTTTGGTTTACTATTTAATTTATATCTCTTATTACCATGTTATAAATGTTACATAATTATTTATGTTCATATCAGTCATTTTGTCGATATTTGGTACCTGAGTCGAAAATGATCTTGTTTGATGTGAATTATCTATGTGGTCAAAATTTGATAATCTAAAAAATATTATTCGTGATTTAAATATCATATATATCATATGTATATGAATTTAAAGTACTCTATAACAGTTGTAGATATGAAATGAAATTCACTATTCATGGAGACGGTGGGTCGTACATACGCATGAATGTTACTTTCTTTTTTTTTCATATTAATGGACTCAAAAATAAATGATAAATAGGTATATTAATATTAAATTATAATATATATGTTATATATGTTACATAATTTCATCAATTCCATCTTTATACATTCCATGTATGGAATGAATGATTCATATAACTATGATTGGGCTGTAGTCCTGAATTCCTCAAATGAAATTACTGTATTTACACATTATGGAAATCAAAACGGTATGATATAAATAAATAAATACTGATGAATAGAGGCAATATAAACATAATATTATAATATATAAATATGGTTCCATCATAATGGCACCATGAGAAGTCGTAGGAGAAAATTCAACAATCATTGTATCTTGAAGTAGAAATTTGTCGTACAGAGAAACAATATGGTCATAACCATTATATGGAGGTTCTTATAAGTGTAGTAAAAATTATTCTCACAAAGACATCATAGTATATTTAGAAAACTGGTGATGTTATGTAATCATAGAATAATAATATCATAGGGTATGATGAAGTAAAATAATATAAAGGAACTTGAGAGAAGATGTTACCTATAAATTTGGTAACTTCTTTTGATTCGAGACAAAAAGAGTCCTTGAATTCCCTTCTTCCCAAGCGAAGGCTTCTAGGAGGAAGGGAGGGATGTTGGGCTATTATTAGAGATGAATTTCGATGAGCCCAGGGGCTGTTGAGGTGGGAATAATTGGATAGCTGCAGTTACCATTTATAAGAGGGAGGGGGCACATTAGTAAATTCTTGAAATATTATTTTATTATAAATTGATCTTTTAATTCTAATAGTTCCAAAGTGATATATTACTAGGATATGATTATAATGGGTCCAAATACTGTAAAACAATAATTTTTAGAAAATTTTAGGTCATAATAATAACATTATTATTTTTTATTTAACCCTTATTCAAATATATCCGTTATATAACCCAGTATTAAAATTTCTTTAGTAAAGGAAACATGTTTATGTTATTTTTCTCTTTACATAAATTATTTAATTTAACATGTCATTATCACATCCATGTGGCTCCATGGGTTCCCAAAATAGACCCAAAGATTTCTATGGTGAGACATATCTCATCCAATAGAATTAGGACATGTGTTAGGGCAGTTTAATATTATTATAATATAATTTTTTAACATTAATTACCTTATTTACCATTTGATCAGGGAAAATAAAATTAATTACTGATGTTACTTTTAATAATGTCGAAATATAAAAGCTACTTATTTACACAATTTAAGCCTTATGATTCCAAATATTGAATCCATTTTTTAAAATTAAAAACACCAAACATGCTGAAATAAATTTAAAATTAATTCCCCTTGTCAAAACCAAAAAGCGGGGTTTGAAGAAGTAAAAACTATCAAAATATTGATATGTGTGTATGTCCAATTTAAAAGTAAAATTACATCCAATAAAAAAAATAGATAAAATTAAAAAATATAATCTAAATAAAATTTTTAACCAATTAAAATTTCAATCTAACTGTATAAATAAATTAGATGAAAAAAAAAGATTTGTATTAAAATGCCGTACTTTGAACTCTTCATTAAAAAAATAAATTTTATCAAAAAAATACCAAAAGTTTAACCATATTAAATATTTATTTCTTGATTCTATATAAGAAGTTTATTTATTTAAGGTTAAACATATATAAGTGAAAAAAATATATTTAAAAAGGGTTCTCCATCAAAAGGTGATAAAAATATTAAAAAAATTAGAATATTTTATGCTTAAAATTGAATTCATTCTGATTTTATGGATCTAAAATTTATTGGATAAATTTAAAAATAATTAACAAATACATAGATTCATATTTTAGTTAGTTATACTCATTCAAACCATGACAACATCTAGGTGTTGAATAATATTTATATTAATAATAATATTATTTTAATTTTCAATATACCTCAATGATGTGTGGAACGTAAGATTTTAGAGAAACATGTTGTTGTATACCGAGTAGTCTATCAGACCGGGTGTACCCATTAATGTAAAATTCAAATCTTATTCATAAATATTAATAGATATGAAAATAAATTATCCTATAAATAGCTGGATTGTTACATCATTCCCCCATTTGGAAATTGCATCCTAGCAGTTTTAAAATTAGTTTTTCTAACTTCATTAAAAATCAAACATTAGGAAAATGGATAATAAAACTACCACCTCAAAAGGAAGAATGAGAAGTAAAAAAGTCACATGATATAACTCATACTAGGGTTCCATTTAATAAAACATTGATATGGAAGAAAAACTAGGTGTCATGTTTTGAAGGAGAGCGATAGTAAACATGATCAGGAGACTGTTGAAAACTAGAAAACCAAAAACTTGTGATGGGTTAAACATTATTTGATTCCCTAGTAGGAAAACCAACTGGAAGACATTATTGTTTTAATATCATTTTCAAAAATCTAGGAGTTATTTTACTGCTTAGAATAAGAATATAAGGAATATTGTTACATGAAAAGTTGAGTTTCATCCATTAATAATTATCTACGACAAAATTATATTTTTTCAAAACGATGTTTATTAAAAAATATAGGGTCACACCTAAACCACTTAAATCAACTTCTATATAATTTCATTATCCAAAAAAAGGAACTATATATTTCCCCTATATTTATACATTAACCAATATCAAAATGGTTAGTAAAATATCATATAATACCTAAAATGATTAATACTTTTAAAAAATAAATACTACACATATTCTCCAAAATTCATTAGAAAATACCCAATGTCCAAAAAATACCAGTTAATAAATTTTTTTCATTATTGATATTCAAAATAATCAAAACTAAAATTGAATCCCAAAACACATAATGATTTCATCGCAGTCTTCCATGAAAAATCATATCATTTATCTCCAAATAACATCAACTACTCTTAAAATCCCATACTTAAGAGTAATTAATGTAATCACATATTCTCCATGATAGGTTAAAAATTTCAATAAATAACCCAAATATCTATATGCACACAATTAAAGATAGATTCATTCAAAAAAAAAATTCAACCATTAATTATCAAATTAAATCCTATTGTATTCTATTTTTCATTCGCATATAATGTTACTAAATGAGAAAACGTCTTCCAAAATTAGATTCATCGCTTAATAATAAAATAATTTTACTAAAAAAAGGGATTATATATTATAAATCATTATTTCCCAAAATCAACTTATTCTTGGTCTATAAAATCTTATAACTAACAATAATAAGTCATAATTTTATTCTCGCGTCCTTACCAAACGAAACAGGTTGTCACCCATCTTGCGGGTTATCCCTTTTATAAAAATGAAAAAATAACCCTAACATATTTTAACCTCCATGGTTGTCTTATATCACTTATTTTCATCAAAAATCATAATAAACTCAACATATTAATTTAATAAGTCTTATGTATGTTTTAATTTATTTATTTCACCTCCATATGATAAAATAAAACTCTTCCCAAAGAAATTTCATTGTACCATCATAATGGTGTCCACATGTTTTCATCTCCATCTTGTTCATGTAGATTGAAGGTCCATGCATTGAAAAAATTATTTATAGATTCTTCAAAATCATTTTATTCTGTTATCCAAATACACCTTGTAAAACTAGGGTTCGAGGGGTGTTCATAGAGAAATAATTTCTGGAAATAATAATGAATGACATATAATTTCAAAATATCTGATAAAACCTGATTTTTATAAAATAGTCAGACTGAGTTGGAGTTGTAACTTTCAATCAATAGTCCTTTTAAAATATCATAAGTATTTGTTAAAAGGATATATTTTAAAAGAAAATATAAATAGGTTGTGCATGGGTCTCCTTCTTCAAAACCTTTATCAAAATCAAAATGTGCTTTAAAATCTTGTGATAAGGTAAAATATTTAAAATGCATGGATATTATTTACTGTTCCTTAAAATATGACAATTTTGAGAAAATAAAATTTTATTAAATAAAACCCACGATCCACTATGGTATAGAGGTATAATGGAGGTTTTTTGTATCTCAAAAAACATCTTGGAAGTGAGTAGTTTGATAAATATTTTTTCTGAATCATCCAATGATGAATACGCAATAATTATTACAATAGTTTCATCAAGAAGAGATATGAATTCTGTTTGAGATCCCCCTAATTCCATTTGAAAATGACATTCCTATATCTAAAATTTTTATACAACAAGGATTTAACTAATATAATAGACATTGGGACTTACCATGTGGTTTTCCAAAACTCCTAATCCCTAATGTCGTCTAAACCATCCTCGCATACCATCCATAAGGCCCCAACAATAAACATTATTTAATATTGATTTATGTCCAGAATTCACACTAGGGATCTTTTTAGGTTTAGATTTTTAGAGAAGTAATCCATAACTATTACAGAACATCTCAAAAACTATAATTTAGTCAAATCTACTCCATATCAATTTTTTTACAATATGAAACTATTTAAAATAAACACGAATTATTTTTCTAATTAAAATATTTTTTAATATTTCCTTTATTTTAGCCATCCTTATACCTAGTGGAACAAATTTCTAAAAAACATAGAAGATCCTGAAAACTGGAGTAAGGGTTATAAAATAAATAAAGAAAACATTGTTTCATGAACATATACAAATTAAGGAAGTCATACTTTTCAATCATAAAACATAATATCATTAATATACCTCATGAATTCATAATATTAATGAATTACTCATAAAAATAAAAAATTCATAAATGTAACTTGGGGAATCCATAGAATACGTACATTGTATCTTTCAGATATATATAGAGAGTGACCTTAATGGTAATGTTTGGAATACCAATCACAATATATTTGCTAAATATATTTGGGGAAACATTAATGTTTACCTCTATCATGTTACCCAATAAATTGTAGAGCTATCACAGGCTCTCCCACCCTTTATTTATCATGTAACCACATTTATACGTAAATAATGCCCAAAAACCATAACGTAATCATTACACATAAAACAAACACAAAGGAAAAATATTCTTTCCACAATACAAACAGAATGCATCACTTCAAGAATTTGAAATTATCAATCCACTCTTAAACCGATTTTCAAAACCATTATACCATAAAAATGAATATTTTATTTATTTTTCATTTTAAAAAACATTACATCTTTTAGAGAATGATAAATATCAAATAATTCTCAGGGCGGTGAAAAGGTCGTTCTCGACACATATGTGAAAAAGAATTATTCGTTTTGACATTTAGTAAAAGACTTCGTGTAAAAATATTCCTTTTGAAGCCCATTTAATGAAACTAAAATTCAAAGGGGTTGATTATAAATTCAATAAAATAAGGTCATATATAAATAGAAATATGCCTTAATTAAAGGAGATTGAGACGAATTCCCTGAATGAGTTGTTGTCCGAGAGCCAGCTTGTTGTACATGATTACATGGATTTTTAATTTATTTAAATATTAAATATCTTATTACATAATGTTCATTGTTCTGCCTGAGTATGATGTAGTAATTTCCTAGCGTATTTTTTTCATTGATAAGGTCAAGGCAGTTCTCTCCTATGATGAGAACCCCGAAATTCGATAAAAATTTCATAAATATAGTTCTATAGTTGAATGAAATACTATGATGGGATACACATCATGTAGACTATCAGGTGTTAGTACTCGTATGAAGATGAGACTTTCTCTCTAGAAGTTCACACTTGGTAATATCCAAGATAAGAGATTATGAGAAAAGACCTGGTTGTTGTAATTGAGCATGTTTGGTGTCATCAGATATTTCTATCTTTGAGCATGTGTAATGATCCTTATACTTTAAGATTTTTTTAATACATGTCACGACTCGTGCACCTTGATTTTCTAAGGAAAACTGTCATGTAGATAGTTGGTGGGAAGTAGGGTATTTTGGGTGCATCATGAGTGGCATGTTATTAATGGAGAAGTCGAGGAAGTATTCTTTCCGCCCATATATAGAATTTGTTATCTCAGAACTTTTATTTAAATAGAACTATCACATGAAATTCCTTTTCCATGGTGTAACAATGAGTTTGTTTTAGGTAGTCAAAGAATGACGTATCAAGATTTTATGTTGATGAAAATATCACGAAATCGACATGACGAGATATTGATAAAAAGAGATTATATTATGAATTTAGCATTCATATGTGGATGTCAATTTTGCAACATTACATTCATTATATTGTGTGCCTTCACCCATTGTTAGACAATAATCTTTGACTTTAGGCAAATATGCCTAATGCCAATGAGAAATAATCCTAGAGGGACATACAATAATTGTTTCTAGCGGTCTCGATTATATTATATTGGAATTTAATTAATAAATATTATTCTCAATGTAGTGGAATAATTTTATTCAATTTAATATGAGTTCATAAATTAAATAAATATTTATTCATCGGTTTGTGGGTAAAATATATATATATATTTTATTAAACATTTAATAAATATAAATTTACTAGTTTTAAATAAAATATTTATTTAATAGAATAATTAATTTTTGTATTTATTCAGGTTTTCAAAAATAGGAAGTGTAGTTCGAGGGGACCAAGGTTAGTATGGGAGTAAAATAATTAATTACAACATGATAAATAATAATTTAACTAGTTTTCACAAATTAAAATTCCAGTGCTATTATTTTGTGATGAAAACATTTATTTATAATTTTATTTTGTGCATGTTGGCACTCCATAAATAATGAATATACATTTTTAGTAATGTCAGGGGTTTTTTAAGGTTTTGAATGTATTTAATTACTATTACATAATTAAATATTCAATCGAAAATTCCATGTAAATAAAAAGATTCATATGTCTATTGTGCCATATTCTGAGCCACACACCCAAAGAATTGAGAATGTTGAGCTAAACAATTTATATCTCGAATCCTTTTCCCGTAACTCTGAAGAACGAGAGACATTCTTCAAGGGTGATGAACAGGTGATGATGAACGACCCACACAAGACATTTGATTTTATTCATTGGCACACGACGAACAAGTGGTGTCGATTGGAGGCCATCAGAGCATGTGGGAATCACTTCTAGAGGTATTATAGTTTGGATCCTTGCAAGCACAACAAGATAATCTAAAAGGGTCATGCTGGATGATCATCATCTTCAAAAAAAAATTATGAAGATCCAGGTATTATATTATTTATGAAATTAATTAAATTAATTATAAAAATGTTGTGCAAGATCCACTATTAAGGTTTTGGGCCTCTTACTTCATTATCTACATCTATGATTCTACTCTATGGAGAAATGAATTCATCATTGTATTTATCCCGGAATAATCATTGATCATGGTAAAAAATAATGTTGGGTGTCGGACCAAGCTATTCTTAGAACCTACAAGTGGTATTAGTGAGGTTACATCATAATTTATAAATATTTTAATAATTTTCTGATGATTTACGGTTTTATAATTTTGTTTTTTAATTCAAGTTTAATCATTCTTGAAATCTATATTTCAAGATCTATTCTCCCTCTTTTTGTTTCTCTTTCACCTTACAGAAACGATCTATTCTTTTAATTTTGATTAAAATAAAATAGAAGTTCTAATTTGAAGGTGCAAACAGTTCCAAACTTTACAACACTAGAATACATGATGTGTACTTGGATACACATGCCATGTATCGAGGTTCAATTCATCTATAATGGTTCACCAAATGAAGCTGTGTAATTGGTGTTTGTCAAAGCCTTAAAGACTCAGTGTGTTGACCAAGAATAGGTGGGACCCGGTTTTTTGATTACACAATGTGTGGACCAATGGACATGGGATGTAGTCCATTTGAGTTAGGGTTGGACTATGTACATCGTACATAGTTTTCCCGAATGGAGGCCATGGAACGTGAATTATACATAGTGTGGGGCCCAGTATACATGCCATGTACTCTGAAATTTTTTGATGTACACTTACAAACCGTATCCCAGGGCATGTAATTAAAACGAATGGTTAATGATAATACATTCCGTGTAGTGGGACTTACACACTGTGTATTCACTAAAATTACGTAGATTTATTAAAATTTATTATTATATTAAACAAATCCTTGAGACGGGTACCATGGTTCATGTATAAAGATGATGAAAAACACTTTATAGGTGTTTTATATATATGTGTTTAATTTAATATCTCGATAAAGTACATTTATACTCATTAGGTAGTTATGAACATGAATTCACCAGGAAGACTCTATTGTACAAGTTATGTACAGAGATAATTTTAAATGAATTTATTTAATTAAAATTATGGTGGATGAGAATCTCAATGAAATTCAGAAAACATATTATGATAAAAGTATTTATTAATTAATGATAATAATTAATCAATTAGAGTGAGATTTATCTTAATAATAATGTATAAATATTTGAAAACTAGTTTTACTAAATGCGCAACTCCTTTCATGTATGTTGGTGATCATGATCTAGACCCAGACCTTTTTATGTGATTCATTATATTTTAATTTATTTGTTAAATTAAATTTTGGCCTACTAGCCATCTATCCCCATTAATATATTGGGACATCGTGGCCATTGTTTATTTTATGTAAAACCCCCTTTTACCCCTCAACTCTATGTGAGTCCAAAAGTATATTTAATGTAAGGAACTCCCAAGATAGAAGAGGAAGTTCAAGTTTGAGCCAAGAAAAAACAAATCTCGGGGGATACTGAGGTTTACTGGTGGAAATCTATAAACACGAACCCAAAAGGTTTACGGTGGTTCTCCGCTATGCGAGGGTTAGTTTATCAACTTCAAGATAAACTAATTGGTAGAAAATCTCATGATCATTCCATTTTAATTAATGTTTTTCGGTAAATTTCATGGTTTATCATTATGGATATGTTGTTGCGATAACATAATTAATTTATTAAACAATAATGCAAGATAGAACTAAAATAAACTAGGATTATGTTCAAATATTATTAATATATAGTTAATCACTTATGTAAGTTCCACTTAATATTAACAATAATGTGATAATGATATTAATAAACTCATTCATAAGAGATAAAAATAACCCAAATGAAATATTATATCAGACCAAGACATCTGTTGGTTCATTAAGGGAAAAACTCAATAAAACTATGTGTTTGACCAACCCTTTTTAGGACACTTAATTTTATATAAGAATCACCTATGGAAGGTTTTATGTTTAATTAACCAAATTACATAAAGATTAGTAGCCCTTGATAGACTTGGTTGAATATTGGAGGCAATAATTGAGGAAATACAAAGTCATGATTTCAGGATTGGGGAGTCTACTGAAAAGAACAAGGAGTTGAAATCACACAATTTGGAAAGTCCTACCAACCTAAATGCCTTCAAATAGGGTGACCAACCCCTTGTTTGGTTTATTTTATGGGGAATAAAGATCCTCTCCCCTAGTATGTCATTAAAACTGGACATTCTGAGTTCAATAATGAGGGCCATTGGGACATGATAAAAGAGTGGGAGACATAATAAAATTAATTTACTATTTCTCATAAAATTATATAAATTACTAATCATCATATACTGTAATTGTAGAATAAAAATGAATAGTTAGTCAACCACACAATCTCTATGATCTACTCTAGATAAATACATCATTCTCACCGACAGGAACATCCAGGAGTTCTTTAGATGTCTCTAGGTTTTCCTATTCCACAAATGGAAGTCTTATGTGTTGAAGTCATCATTATCTAATCCACATACCAAAGAGTCGAGTGATGAGGATTTACTATTCTACTAGAAACATATGAACAATGTGGCTGACATTCAATGTTTGATGTTATCATCAATTTTAGTGATCTCATGAAGTCTTCTGAAAATAGGGATACCTATAAAATTATCTAGCACCTATGTGGGCATTACTAGGAGACTGAAAGACATTAAAGGTTTGTGATCTCCAAGGCACCCTTCCAGAGTAATCTTGGAGAGGGTGCCCCAGATGGGCCTCATTTAGTAATGATCATTTTCTAGATTGGGCTCCTAGATGTTCTAGGGTTTAATCTCCCGGAGGATCTGTGCACCGATCTCATTCTTGCATCACTCCCACAGATCTTATACAACATTGTTTTCAATTTCAACATAAAAAACAATGGTAAGTCTCTATCTGATCTTTTTATCCTCCTTTTCTAAGTGGAAAATGATTTTATGTGTGAAAGGAATTCTATCCTAATGGTTAATAATAGGAAATTGAATTCGAAGATATTTAAGCCCAAATATTCGTCATGGTTTTCGAAGAAATGAATGAAAAAGAGGCTGTTTGTTTTTCGTGTGGCAAGAAAGGCCATAGGAAGAAGAACTGCACCCAGCCTACGAAGCAAGGGAAATCTTCAAGAATATTTTCTATCGAATGAAATATATCTGTTTCTACAAATTGGGTATTATATATAACTTGTGGTTCTCACATATACCTCCAAATATAGTAACCAAGTAGATTCAAGAAGATTAATGGAGGGGAGGTAGAACTATGAGCATCCAACAGATCCATACTTGCTACATTAGTTGTCGGGGACTACCACATCAAATTTCCAATTGGGATGATCTTGGAGTTAAAGGTTTGTTATTATGTGACATATATTATTGAAATTTTGTTTATCGTATCTTGATTAGATAAAGATGGTTTTTTTTCATGTTTGGAAACTAGTGTTTCTTCTTTTACAATGATATCATTTTTTGGTGGGAACATTTATACAACGATCTTTACATGTTGGATTACACAAACCAAAAAATGGATATCGATAAAAAACATATTTCACCTGACTCATACCACACCCAAATGTTTCATCACCGACTAGGTCATGTAAACTAGAAATGCATGACAATGTTACATCAAGATGGATATTTAGGTTTTTCAAAACTAAAACCACTTGGCATATGTCATGAATGTTTACAAAGAAAATTGACCAATGCCCCCATTTAGTGGGAATGGATAAAGGGCTAAAGAAATTCTTGAATTATTTCATACGAATGTGTGTGGACCATTTATTGTTGATGAAAGGGGTTGGTGTTCATACTTCATAACTTTTACAAGTGATTTTATTAAATATGGATATATATACATAATGAGGTATAAGTCAGATTCTTTTGACAAGTTAAAAGTATAAAAGAGTGAATTTGAGAACCAGTATGGTAGGAAGATTTAAAAACTCTGCTCAGATCGTGGTGGAGGTTATCTTAATCAAGACTTCATTCATTACAAGCGAGAGTTTGGGATCCTATCCCAACTCACTTCTCCTTACATGACAGTTACGTATGCCATACTATGTACTAGGATGGATTTCACCAACAATTTTAGTGGGGTATGTAGATATCACGCTGTCCTAGGTAACCGATATTGGATTGAATTCAAGATTATCCTAACATATCTGAGGCGTAATAATAATATGTTTCTGGTTTAAGTAGGAGATGAGAAACTCGACATTAGAAGATATACAGATTCAAGTTTCCAAATCATCCTGATGACATGATGTCATCAATGGGATACATCTTTACTTCGAATGGAGGTTTAGTGATCTAGAAGAGCTCAAAGAGGAGTGGGGTAGCAGATTCTACAGTAGAGTCTGAGTATATCATAGCTTTTTAGGTAGCTAATGAATAAATTTGGATGTGATTATTTGTCTAGGAGATATACATGATACCTAGTATTAAAGATAACATCACACTACACTATGATAATAATTCCACATTGGCTCTCACAAAAGAGACACTTTCACATCAGCAGATGAAGAACATACTTTAGAATTATAATATCTTGATGGATTTTTCTTAGAGTCGTGAAGTTGTAGTAAGTAGTATTTTCACCAATGACAACATGAAATACCCCTTAATTAATACCTCGACTTATTAGAAACAATATCACTGTTCGAGGTATAGCAGACTGAAAGTGATAAGCACCGTGCTCTAGCCCAACTGGGAGTATGTAAGAGTTGGTTTCCTAGAACCAAGTGGTTGTACTTTTATTACACAGATATTTAATGTATTAAAATATTAAACATATTATTTCATATTTTACATTGTTCTCCATTACTATAATGTAATAACATCTTAGATTATATGATGCATTGATATGGTCATGACAGTTCCCCGCTATTATGAGAACCTTGAAATGATATAAAAATATTTTTAAATCGTGTTCTGCTATTAGATGACATACTATGATGGGACACATAGCATGCAGACCATCATGTACGATTACTCGTAAGCCGAAGAGGCTTCCCCTAAAGAAGTTTGCACTTGGTAACCTTCATGATAGGAGATTATGAGAACAAACCTTATAGTAGGAATTACACATGTTTTGGTGTAATTATATATTTCTATCTGTGAGCATGTGTCAAGATCCTTAGACATTAATATTATCATTAATACACATCACTACTCAAACACATTTATTTACTGATGAAATCCATCATAAAGAGAGTTGGTGGGATGTGGGGTCGGTTGGGTATGTCACAAGTGACATGTTATTAAGGGACAAGCTGAGGAATTATTTTTACCTTCAATTTATAAAAGTTTATATCTCGACCCATTTATTGAATTAGAACTATCACACGAAATTCCTCGGCCATGGTGTTGTAATGAGTTTATTTCAGGTAGTAAAATAATGACGTCTCTAGCATAAATGTTGGCAACAATATAATTAAACCTTCTTGATGAGATATAGAAAAAAGGGATTATATTATACAGTAAGAATTCATATATTGATGTCATTGTTGTGACTTTACGTTCATTCTATTGGGTTCTTTGAACCATTTGTAGATGTTATTCTATCACTTTAAGAAAGTTCACCTAATGCTAATGAGAAAGAATACTAGAGGGTCAAAAAGTAAGTGTTTATGGTGGACTTGGTTAAATTCTAATTTAATTTATTTAATAAATATTATTTAAATACATTGGAATAATTTTATTCGTCTTAAATGAATGCATAAATTAAATAAATATTTATTCACCGGATTGTGGGTAAAAACTATTTATTTATTTTATTGAAAATTTAATAAATATGTACTTACTAGTTTATCAATAAAATATTAATTTAAGTAATTTATTTATTTATTTATTTATTTGCGTGTTCAATAGATGGAAGTGGAGTTCAATCAGAAGAAGCCTGGTCACGTAGTAAAATAATTATTTTCAAGATGATAAATAATTAAAGAACTATTGCCAAAAATTAAAATAACAATGCTGTAATTTTGTGACGTAAGATTTTATTTATTGTTTGTTTGGTTTAAGCTGGATCAACATAAATAATGACATGACATTATTATTAACAGAATCCATCTACTCTATGGTTATGAATATATTTAATTGTTGTTACAAAATTAAATATTGTAACCAAAGCCCCATGTAAAAAAATAGACATATACATCTATTGTGTTATATACCGAACCAAACAGCTGGTGAATTGAGAATTGTCGAGCTAAATAAATTCAGTCTCAAATCTTCTTCCCTCCCCTCTCAATAACAAGAGGATTTCTTCATGGACAAAGAACAAGCGACCAAAATCAACCGACACAAGACACTCGCTTCACCGCACTAGCACCCGAAGAACAAGTGGTGTCGATCGGAGGCCATCAGAGCATGTGTGGATCAGAGCTAGAGGGAATATATTTTGGACCCTTTCAATCATAGAAAGATAATACAAAATGATCATTTCAGACTATAAATATCATTAATGAATAAAATTATTAATAACCATGTATTATTTTCATTTTGAAATTAAATAAATTAATTATAAACATGATGTGCAAGATCCTCTATAAATGTTTCAGTCATCTTGCTTGTTTATCTAAATAATATATTTTATTATATGGAGAATGGATTTAACTATCATATTGATCTCAGAATAATCATTGATCATGGTAAATATTAAAGTATGTTGTCGGCCCAACTGTGTTTCCGCTTCGCCTGGAATATACAGTCCCATACCATGAGTCCAACTTGTCTCGATCATTCTTTATCTTCTGGAATAATAAACCTAGGATAATTTATACTTTCATAGGAATCTATTCCTTTTTTATTATTCCTTTAATATCACTTATTATCAATTTATATAAATTAAATAATTATTTATGTTCATATAATTCATTTTGTGGATATTCAGTACTTGAGTCGAAAATAAATTTGTTGGATATAAATTGACAATATATTTAAAATTACACCATCTCCAGAATATTATTAATGATTTAAATATCATATTTATCCTGTATTAATTTATTTATAACATTCCAAAACATTTGGATATAATAATTTAAATGCACTATTCATGAAGACGTTAGGCTGTTTATATGCATGGATGCTACATTCATTTATTTGTAACATCAATGGAATGAAATGTAAATGATAGATAGGTATATAAAAATTACAGTATAATATTTATGTTATATATGGTACAAATGTTCATTAATTCCATCCTTTATATGTTCCTTTTATGGCATGAATGAGCCATATCACTTTAAGGGGGACGTAGTCCACACTTAAATGAAATTATTGAATTTACAAATTATAGAAAGAAAAAAAGTAATGATGTAAATAAAAAAATTGAAAAGAATTGAGAAAATATAAATATAATATATATCATATACAAATACATCATCGTCAAAATGGCCACTGTGATAGGTGGTAGGAGAAAATTGAACAATCATCGTTTCGTGAGGTGGTAGTTCACCATACACAATAATATTATATTTATATAAATTAGACGATGGTGTATATAAGTGTAGTTCAAATAATTATCCTATAAACGTCATATTATATTAATTATAAGGGTTTTGTTACATAATCTTAGAATAAGAATAGCATTGGGATTGAAGAATGAAAATAAAAGAAAGGATCTTGAGGGAAGACGTTACCTCTATATCAGGTATATTCTTTTGATTAGAGCCAAAATGGTTTCATGAATTTCCATATTCTGAACAAAGTGATTAAAGATGTATGGGAGTTATGTTTGGAGATTATTGGAGAATAATGTGGATGATCCATGGGTTTGAGAGGTGTGAGTAAGTGGGTAGAGGTGGTTGGATTTTATAAGAGGGTTGGGGGAACTCTAAGAATGTCTTGAAATATTAATTTGTTATAAATTTATTTTCGAATTTTAACAGTAAAAATGTGATATATTTAGAGTATAATATGATAATGTGTCTATGTATTCTCAACTAATAGGTTGTTGGTAATTTTAGTTCATAGAATTAACCTTATCTTTTGGATTTAACCCTTGGTTAGAAACTTTATCTCTTACCACTTCTTCTAGTATTTTCATAATATATGGTTACTATTGTTTCTATACAATTACAAGAGAACCATAAGAAGATAATTAGTCACATTTTTAACATTATATATGTTATTTTTCTAAATCTTATATTTTTTGGACAATTACATCATTTAATAAAATAGTATTTTTTGAAAAACCCATTTTTTCAGTTTTGAAACTATTTAGTAATTGATTTTTTTAAATCCATAACAACTTGATTCCTTCAAAAAAGTATAATTAACTCAAATATAATATGTCATAATGATCAATAAATTTTTTGGATGAAATAAAAATGCTCAAAAAATATTCTTTAATATTTATAATATCATTTATTTCAATCCTTTTTTGATAAGGTAATCACGACATCATAATTGTCTCATAAATAATTTTCTTATTTAATGTAAATAAATTATAAATAAACTACCATTTATTAGAAAATATTTTTAGTTTCCTAATTACTATTTATAGTTAAATATATTAGTTTTATAACCCTATATGAAGATTGTTTTAGTAAAAGATACATGTCTGTGTTATATTTCTCTCTACATTAAATTTATTGTTTTAACATGTCTTTATCCCACCCAAGTGGCTCCATAGGCTCCTAAAATAAACAATGGAAACATAATGGTCTATAATATCTAATCTAAAAGGGTTAGTACATGTGTTAGGGTAATTTTATGTTATTATAATATTATTTTTTACCCTTATTTACCAAATTTACCCTTTAACCATGGTAAATAAAAATAATATCTAAAGTTACTGTTCATAATGTCAAAAAATTAAAGCTAACAATTTGAACAATTTTGAATTTATAATTATAAATAAGGAATCCATTTTTTCAAATTCAAAACACATAATTTTTAGAGATTCAATTAAAATTAAATCTAATTGTCAAAATTAAAAAGAGGGTTTTTAAGAAGTAAAAGCTATCAAAATATTGATATGTTTTTATTTAAATTTAAAAAAATAAAATAACATCCAATATATAAAATTTTATTAAATGATAAAAAAATAATAAAATTACACTTTAAAAACAATTATTACGAAAATAAAACATTATAAATAAATTAATTGAAAATGAATGATTGAATTAAAATTCAGCGTTTTTCACTATTCTTTAAAAAAACATTATAAGAAAATTAACAAAAATTTATCGAAAGTAAATTTTTATGTAACACATATATAGAAGAAGTTTATTTTTTCAAATAAAACATATAAATGTGACCCAAACATTATTTTAAAAGGGTTCTCTATCAAATGGCATTAAAACTACCTTTTAAAAATATTAGAGTATCTTATGCTTAAAATTGGATTCATTCTAATTTTATGCCTGTAAATTTATTTGGATAAATGTAAAAACAATTAAAAAAGATTTATAATAATATTATATTTACTTCTATTCATTCCCACCAATACAATAGGTATGCGTTAAATTCCATTTAAAATAAATATGTTATTATATTATTTTTCTGCAAAACTCAATGTTGTGTGCAACGTAAGATTTTAGAGAAACCTATTGTTGCTTATCAAGTAAGATATCGGAAAACGTTCCCAATTTCACAAAATATTAATATGTTATTCATAAATATTAATAGATATAGAAACTTATTATTCTATAAATACCTGGGATGTTACATCATGTAACTTGAAAACATGAAAACAGGGATACAAGACAACAGTCATAACAAGTTCCACAAAAGTATAAAGGAAATAAATGACTATCCTAAGAATCGTGAGTTCCAACTTGGTCCTATTATATCAATATCCAATATAATCGTATAAAATCAAGTTCTTGAAGCTTTATCATTCCCTTTTTGAACACCCGCAACCAGGTAATCTACACCGTGTACCAAACAGCTCCCGGAGAGGGTGTAAGATAAATCCCCAAGGGGCACCAAAAATAGTGTCTACAATAAGAATCCCATGTATTGGAAATAAAATAGTGTTCATGCATGCATATATTGATTAAATTAGTAAAATTTAACTAAATAAATAAGGACCCACTCCATCCATCGGTTGGTGTCTAAACATCTAACCAATTAATTATTTTATTGTTACCAATTTATAACATAGCACTTGTTAAGAATAGTAAAGTTTCTAAGTTATAATAAGGAAACCTGTAATGATATTTAATAGTGATGTCCCATGGCAATATAAAAGGTGGTGTAAACCTCAATGGTCTCCAATTCAGTAAAAAATGTCGCCTAGTATGGGGTAATAGTGAAATCCAAGGAGCGTAGTACAAGGTATCCCACAATGAGGCACCTCCTGAGTCCATGGTGATCATCTAAGGTAAAATGGGGATATGAAATGATGGGAATGATGGGATTTAACCATGGAACATACTTGTCAATGATTTTTCTGGGTTGTTTATACAAATAATCCTATAATGATATTTGAAGGATCTAGGGAGTGTATCCAAGGATTCATGTAGTACTACATGAGAGATCCTATAGTACCATATCGAGAATCCAAGAAGAGATAAGGATCAGGATCTTGGTGCGACTCAAACTAAGAAAGATGTATCCTTGAATCGAAATGCGGTTCTTGAGAGCTCATGGCATTAATTTATTGGAATCTAATGCGTGATCGAGTCCATACATTCTTATTCATTAAAAAGACATGTAATATTTTATTTGGTTCAAGACATTCCTTTCATTAGATTTATATGGTCATGTAGCATGCAAACATTTGTTCATGACATCCCTTTCATTAGTGTGATAAAGTCAAGTAGCATGAATCCTTTTAATCAAGTCATAATTTATCAATAAATCCATTTGGTTCGAGCCTTTCATTTTATTAAATGTGACAATTCCATGTTTCAGGAATCTATTCATTTAACACATATAAAGAATATTACATAATCAAGATTAATTTCTCTACCTTCCATTAATGTGGTAAGGTGTTCAATAGATATGTAACTTACCATTCATTTACATTAATGACAAGTCATATTCTTAATATACTTTCCAATTCACAATTCACATTTAATTATCAATTGATGCACTTTACATAGGTAGTCCATGTGGTAAGAATACCTGGTACTTTCCATTATGAAATTTACATCATAAACCAATCCATTTAATATAGAAAAGCCTACCCTTAGTGTGGTAAATCCACTGAACACCCAAACTATAGTGAAAAAGTCTCAAAACACTAAGGAAAATTTATGGCACAACCTTTGACATGGAAAGTAAGGAGTTGTGGTTATAACCATGAATAATTAATCACATATATGGTAAGATAATATCCATACATTTTTAATGATTATTAGAATGGAATATAAATTCAATAAATGGCACACGATTAAATCATTGGGCCACACAAGAATATACAAAATCAATGAACATGAGGGATGATTAATAGACCACCAACCATAGGGTTTTAAATAATACTTTTATAGTATTGGCCCTTGATTTATGTTAGATTGAAGTAGATGTAAGAAAAAGTGAAAAAATATCATACAATGATCACTCGGTCAAGAGAAATAGAAAATGAGAATGACTCAAGGGGACTCAATTACTTACTGTTGAACATCCAACGTGTTGAACATATACTTGATCGGATCCTAGAATAAGGATATCTCTTGATTCATACAATATAAATTTAAGGGAATCCAAAAATAGAGAAAATTATGTTAATCCCACATAAAATCAGATGAGGGAGGAAGAGGGGTTCTAATTAGATAAATAAGGGGAAAACTATCAATTTATCCCAAAAAATATCATGTGCGTGGTTTTCCCAAACGGGTTGACAAACCGTGTGCAAATCAGGCATTGTTTTTTTGGTATAAGAGGAAAATTTCATGGCAAGGCCACATGACTTTGCAAAATCATATCAAAGGGGTTCTATCAATAAATTTCAATCTGTACGATTAGTAAAACTATGATCCAACCATGTTATAACCATGCGACATATTCATTTTCCCCTAAAAGATACATTCCATGAACCGACCTTTCCTCGGACACCCTTGATACCATTTTTAACTCATTTGGAATTCATAATAGGTCCAAATTAATTATTTAGATCTTAATTTTAAGTGTTCCATAATTGAGTGAATAACCGGGTTCATACTATCTTCCCACTTAATAGAGCATGTCCCCGAGTTCACCTTCCAAGGGTGGAGATAAATTCTATGATAAAAACTTTGGCCATTAGGCATGTTCATCAAATTCACTCTCCCAAGTCTCGTTATGTACTCGGTCATGTTTCCATAACACAATTACTAGATGGAAAAAACGACCTCAGAGAGCCATCATATTTCTGTCAATGATGCACACTGGATACTCCTCCAAGGTAGCATCGAAATATATCTTATCATCTTTAGGATAAAATGTATGAGACATATCATCATGACAATAGTGAAGTTGTGAGGTGTTGAAGATGACATGAAATGAACGATACCTCTAGGGTAGTAACAATAGATTGGATACCAGCCTGACTCTTTCTAGAATCACAAATGGCCCTACATAAAGAGGGGAAATCATCCCATTATTTTATAACCATATATGCTCTAGCCAAGGTGATACCCATTAAAAATGATGATCCAAAACCTCAATGTCCATAGGTCATTGACGATGATCAATATATGATTTTTTTCTACAGTGAAAAGTAGGCATTCACTTTTTGATCTGCTAAACTTTCTTTTTGTCTCCTTAACTAGATGAGGAACTAGTAGTGCTACCTCACCTACTTCTAGCCAGTACATGTGTAACCTAAATGGAATACAATATAATACCTAAAAAGGATCTATCTAAATTGGCACATGAATTATATTATAATAGGTAAACTAGAAGGGAGAGATATTCTTCTCCAAAGTATCACTGAAAGTAAGGATACATGCTCTGAGAATATCCTCTAGAACTAATATTTTCCATTTCGATTGTTAAGTGGTTTAAGGGGATAGGATGTCCGTAGAATCAGCTAAGTTCGCATAGAATTTTTTAATCTAATCCAAAACCATAAAACCAAACGAGAATACTAATTTGAAATGATAAAACGAGGAACCCCTTGTTGTCGTATGATCTTGCAGAAATATAGTCTTCATAACTAATCAATTGAGAAAGTCTTCCAAATAGGAATGAAGTGGAATGATTTAATAAGATGGTCAATGACTTCCTAGATAGCATCGCTACCCCTCATAAACCTAGTTAAAATAACTACAAAATCTGTGTAAACATCTAACCATTTCCATTCCTCGACTACAAGTGTCTGTAACAAGCCTATTGATGTTTGGGGATCTGCCTTCTCTTGCTGATAGGTGGAACACCTAGTGTTAAAATCTACTATTTAACATTTCATCCCTGGCCACCCATACTAGTTTTTCATATCACGATATGTCTTCAAAATGAAAAGATGAAATGCCCATGTACAATTGTTGGATTCATTCATAAAATCCTCTCTCATATTTGCAGGAACCCAGATATGTCCACATAGACACAGGATGTCATCTCTGTCGACAGACCAATCTAATGGTGGGTTATCTCTTGATATACTCTAACAGATTACAATGCCATTAGGATCCAAAAAATATATACTCCTCAACTAATCATGAAGGGAATAGGTAACTTGTAACAATGATTGGAAATACTACTTGACAAATTCATGAAAATCTAGATGGCTCTCAGAAAAGAGGGTCATTAACTTCCATTCATCACCGGCTTCCTGTACTTCTTGCACCTGGGTTTTCTAACTCAGTTCATCTATAACCAAATTTCCCTTCCAAGTTATATAATAAATATAAAAAACAATTCATTGTTGATATTCAAAAAATCTACACTATCTATGGTTTATGTCACATTTTGAAAAGATATATTTTAGGATCTTGTGGTATGTGTATACAACAATGCGCTGACCCAAAATATATTGTATCTCATAAAACAAGGCATGGAAAACTACATCTATCTCAGGACATTCATCATGTAATATCTCCCGTGTGGCCTCAACTACTGATATCCTTACGGAGCACTACTTCAAAGATGATTCCTGATGCATCATAAAAGATGGTACAACCTATGCTTGCCTCTAGAAGAGTCATAATAGGTGCCGATACAATCCCCCCTTTTATCCCTAGAAAGGCTTTATCACATTATTCTAACCATATGAACTTTACAAAATTATTTTTAAGACCAGTAATAGGTGATGAAATACATGATTTGTCTTGTATAAAACACCTTTAATATCCAAACGTCCCCAAGAAACTTCATATATCAAAAACGTTCTTAGGATGCTACCCTAAAACTACAACAATTCCATTTTCTAGTAAAATATGTATACATAATTTTGAGATAATATGACCCAAGAAGTGAAGTTTTACAATCTATATGTGGAGCATAACAATGATAAAATTATGAACATTCTCTCTTTGTGTACTCAGAACGATCTCAAGAAGTTTGACATGATCACTATGAATGTGAAAATGCACCAAGATGTCATTACGAAATTGTAATTAACCATTTATTTAGTAAATTAATTAAAAACTAAAAATAACTTTCAAATATTTTAATACATAAATTTATAATAATATGATATTTTTAATCAATAAAACTATTTTCATTTAAAAAAAATTATATTTTTCTTAATGTAGTGATAATTTATTTAAATGAATGTTTTTTTATAAATATCTTGATATGAATATTGTTTTTATAGTAAATGTATTTAAACTTTAATATAATAAATAATTTTTCAAAAATAGATATTCAATGAAATATATATATAATATACTAATATAAAATATTCATTATTTGAGAATAAATAAAAATTCAACAACAATTATAATTTATTAAATGAAATATACTAATATTAGTTTACTAATATATGATATTATTTAATAATATTGTTTTAATATTTCAAAAATATCATTTTATTTTAATATATATATATATAACCTATTATGATATATATGTTTTAGTTTATATAATAATTTTTTAATCATTGTTTAAAAAAATAGATGAAAAAAGAATGAGGGTTTCTTAGGACGGGGGTGAAGTTGTCGATATGGATTAGAGATAGAATCTAGGGAGAGCTGAGGCTGAGTTGTGATAGTGATTTGACTAGGGAGAACTGACTGTCAAGGAGGTTTCATATGATGACCAAATGAGTTCAGGTGTCGGTAAGGAGAGGAGCAAGATATGCAATCGATGGTGGTTTAATTTCTTGAAATTTTCTTAGAGCACTGAATGAGATCAGAGTTTAGATTATGTTTTTTCTACCCATGAATAAGGAATGATGATCTTGTATTTAAATATATAAGGTGTAGTTCTATTTTTCTTTTATGTATCAGAATCTCATTCAGATTGTTTTTTTTCTATTTTATTTTCTCTTCCCCAACGTTCTTTATTTGTTATCCTTTGTAAATTTTGACATGAAATTTTTCTATTGTCCATTTGTTTAAATACTATTTATATTATATTTTTGAATATAATATGAATGGTTTTGGTCAATATATGAAATTTTGGATATCCCTATTGTAGTTTATTAAGGTTGATTATCTCAATGATTTATGTTGTCATGTCATCAGTATTCTTTACAGTTTGATTATGTGTTCCCATATTTCTCTAGAAGATTGAACCCTCTCTTTTTCTAGTGATATATAAAAATATCATCTAGGTTTTACATTCTAATAGATTATATATATATATATATTTATTTTGGAAGTGTAAACAATAAATATGATTATTCTATAAACCTGTATAAATGTGAGCATATAGTTAATATAACATGTGAATAATATTTTCAAACCATAACCAATTTATGATAGATCATAAATTTGAGTAATGTAATAAGGAAATATTTTTTTTTACTCATGAATTATAAAATAATAAATTAAATTAATCCACTAGATCATAACATTGGTATATGACATAAATTTATAGAATGCACATAATAATTGAAAATTAATTCCGTAGTACGGTTGGATCATGTCCAAGAGTATAATAGTAAATTAGGTTAATATCCCAAACTATAATGGTTTTAATGGTTGTCATCTATAATTATCATAGTAGAGAGAGTCCCTTACTAAATTGGGTTCACTCCCCATTGTAATCTAGTTTATAATTTGAGATATCCATATTTACATAATACATTATATGGAAATATAGTAATGATCCAACCATTCACATAGTAAAAGTCATAAAAAGTTGATCTAAAGGATCATAAAACATTCATCATTTCATAACCAATGAGACATAATTGTGTTTCATAATCATTTCATCATGTCATAACCCATGGAAAAGAAACTAGTTTCCTATTAATCGTATAAGTTGATCATAGAGTAACTAATGGAAATAAATCAATTTAGTAAACATCTTTCAATCATAATCAAAAAATAAATAGAGAATTAATAATGATTTTTTAATTGAATTATATCTCTCATAATAATTAAAAAAACTATTGATGTCAACGAAGAAATAATTTTAGTTATAATATCATATGGAAAATTTCATGAGGAAAATAAAATTTTTATATTGAAATTAATTATTTAAAATATCTAAATTTCTAAAAAGCTAGTGAAAAAAATTATTTTAAAATAAAAATTGAATCTTGTAATGAAATCATCAATGTCTTAAATAGTTAAGATGATAGGAAACTATATTCATGCTATGTACGCTAAATTAAATTATTTTTTCACATTTTCAACAAATTGTGTAATATTTAATTTTAATAACAGTAAAAGAAGTTTAATTTTAAAACACGTTGTGAATCATTTTTCTTAATACGTATTAATAAAATTATTGGATAATAGTGAAAAAATTAAATCCTTTTTTTGAAACAATGGACTTTGAAGAGAAATTATTTTTAATTGAATGGAGTAATGAAGTATTTTTTCCATAAATATTTTTTCTGGCATTAAAGAGAGAAAAAATAAATGTAAATATGCAATATATATAAATTATCATAGAAGAATAAATTTAATTTTATTATAAATAGTAATATAAAAACATACATCATTTGAAACTTATTCAGTATCAATCCTGACAAATAATGAGATTATTACAAAATACCCTTACCACTTTGGTAGCTTTTGAATCGTACAGACCATTAAAGAAAAAATGTGAATAATGCTTTAAAAATAATTAATATGTTTATAAAAATTATATAAAAGGTCATATTAGATTTATCTAAATCCAAAAAAATATTACTGGTAAATATGACCTATATATCCCATAAATAAAGAGATACTAGATATCTTATACCCCAAGTTTTACTTTCATTGAAATCACATTAAAATAATTTACAACAAATTTATATTAATTATAATAATTTAATATAGTCATTTACATTTTATGATGTCAAATACGATCCAATTATAACATTTTGACACCGATTAATTATTTAAACACTAATAAAATATTTTTTTTTCACATGTTAGTAATTTCTTTCCTAAAAACATCGGTTTGATGGTTAAAGTTTTTTTACTTGATCAAGGTTCAATTTCATAAATAATTATAATCATTATATATAATTCATATATATTGAATATATATAAATATTTTTTTCCATCACAAAATATAAACATAAAAAATGAATAACACTACATAAAAGTATGATATGCTATATATACATATGAAAGATGTTTTCACTTTTTAACGGACAGAACAAAAGAAAGGTAAATATTAAGTAAAATATATATAATAATTATTATATCACATGAATCAAAATTTTTCATCAAATTAATCATTACTCTAATTCATGTAAATATAAAATGGAAAAATAATCGCATCACTTCATAGTGGTGGTAGACCACACGGACACCAGAGCGATATTATCTTCATATAAAAGATTTTGATGTAATAGTTTAGATATGATATTATAATTAAGGATTCATTTTTATTTCATAAATATAATATTGTATAATTATAACAACCATAAAACCCATCCATAAGTGATGGTGATGAAAATTGTGTTTTATCACTACATGGAGACAGTAAGACGTATATAAGCATGGGTGATACCTTTACCTTCCATTTGATGGGAATGGGGGTTGAAAATAGTGGTTTTATAATAACAACAACACTTATGTATACTCAGGATAATTATTTAATTTATTAATTAAAAATAAATTTTCTTCAAATGACTTTAAAGAACAAATAAAAAGAAATTGATCAATTTAGGTTATTACCAATTGTTTGAAAGAATATTATTAGATTTCTTCTTAAGGATCCTAAGTTTTTTATTTTGGGAAAAAAACTATAGAATGCTTATAAGTATCTTAGAAAGATAATTTATATGGTTTTGGTTTATATAAATTGCTGATTGTTATGTAGTTGAGTGAAAGTAGGGTTTCCCTTTAATAAGAGGTGGAGGGGAACTATTGGAATTTCCTAAATGATTAAAATAAAAAAATCCAGTCTCTTGAAAAGTTCTTCCAAATAACAGTATTTTAGAATAAATTGTACTTTATTGTTGAAATACCATAAGTCACCAATATTTTTATTGGTTTATCTTTTTTCAGGAAAAATATTTTGGTTTAAACCCTTAGTTATCCCCTTTAACCTTAACCACCTTAATTCCCTTTTCACACCTCATAGGATATAATTTCACTTATAATGTGATAATTGATTCATAAATGGACATGTGATGATATTTTAGACTATAATATTCATCTTTTACTCTTTTAATATGTTTTTAATTTTAAACAATTTAATAAAATATAAATTGTATAAAATACCATTAACGTTATTTTTGATAGTATTTATTTAATTTTAGTTTAATGACTCCAATAAAAATATGTTAATTTAATTTAATTTTTAAATAAACATAAATATTCAACATTCTTCTAAAAAATTAAAGGAATATTATTCATTAGTTAAACAATGTTACTTATAATATTTTTAAAATCGGTTAGTTTATTTTTAAATTAATTGAAGAAATAATGGGTTTGTGTTGAACAATCATTAAATGTAATTATAGAAATAAAAAAAATTAGAAACAAATTACCATAATAAAAATAATTTCATTATTAAAAAATAACCAAAAATATTCATTCATAACATATTTTCACCCCTATGTGAACACATAAGTGATATTTAATAGTAAGAGAGATACATTTTTAATTTTCCTTTACTTTAAATATTATATAAGTCATTTTATTGGACTAGTGTCTATAAAAATATTAAATTTAAATAATATGGTTGTATGTTAAAAGTATATTTCACCCAATAATAATTAATATTAAAAATGGTGACCATAATAATGATTTTTAACCACATTTAACTCTATTTACCCTTTAATATGGTCATACCTATTCCCATGGTTATTATTCGTAATGCATAAAATAAAAGATTCATATTTACCATATTCAGAAATCTGGATTCAAAATATATAATTAATGTTTCATAATTCATGTACTATAATTAAATGAAATTATTTTTAAACATGTCTACAAAGTGTGATGAACACTACTTTTTAAGAAAATATATTTTTTGTACAAAACAAGAATTATTCATATCCCAATCCAATAAAAAAATATTAAAAAAATATTAAATTTTTTATAGAATATAGAATATATTAATTTAATTAAAAACATTCACATATAGTGATTAATTCAATTATTAGCTAAAAAAATTACGCAAATAGGAAAATGTTTTTTTAAATTCCTTTTTTAGCATAAAAGTTTTTATACCAAAATTATTAATAAAATTGATTCAATTGAACATTTTTCAATTATAAAAAATATAATAGTATTTTTTTAATTCTAATAAATTTTATAAAAAAATAATTTTCATAAATTCATGAAAAAAATATGTTATTGTCATTATAAGTTAGAAAAAATCAAATATATCAATAAATTATTTAAGACTCACACACACTTAATCCAGAACATTATATTACAAAAATTAATATGATCATAATAAACACTTTTTCAAAAGATTAAAAAAATAATCATAACAATTTTTTAAAAATGAAATAAATATATTCTTTAAAGGAAATATACTTTTGAAAAAAAATATTTCATTAATAATAAATATAATGGTTATTTCCAAACAATTAAAAAATACATTTTAATTTATTTGTATCAGTATATTTATTTCATAGTATGGTTATTTCTTTTGAACTATCCAATCAAATATATAGGTTATAACGATTTCATTTAAATAATAATATTTTATGGTTTTTTAATATCTATATTGCGTGTCGTATATTCCATCGAAAAAAATATTCATTCATTAAAATAAAATAGTGTTACATTATACCCCTTAATAAATTATGTCCACAAAATTTGAACTTATTTTTTTGGAAATCAATGGTTTGAAATTCTAAATATTCATTTTTGAAAGACCCACACATTAAAAGAGTTAATAAAACATTACATTAAATTTGGAAATATAAATTCATAATTCAGTTGGAATAATAGAAAAACTGGTCTAAAAATATGAAAACAATAGTAGGAAGTGAAAATATGTGCGTGTAGAATAAAAAAATCCCATGGACTAATACAGAGTGGCATAAAATTCAGTCAGAAGAATGTTAATAAGCCAAAAACCACAAATCAATGATGGTTTGAAATACAATTGATCCATCAGAAACGAAGGTAAACATATAGAATTATTTTTCCACTTTCTTTTAATATAGATGAGGTATTAGTTTACTGTGAATATAGAGATATTGTGAATATATAATTACTTAATTTATATTATTTTATTGGAAACATTTCATCTTATTACTATTCATTTATTAATATAAAACCATATATTAATATAGTAAATGAATATTATAGATGCAATATTCATACATAAAGTAAAAAAAATTACTTTTAGTGGATAATAAGATCCATAAATGAATGATAAGTCATTCCTTATATATATAGTTGTTATAAAAAACAAATTGTTTAGAAAAAGTTATCCATGATGTATAAATAAAATACACCAATCATAAAAACTAAACAATAATACTGAAATATTATCTTATTCAATTACATTAATAGTTAACCTTAAGAATCCTCAAAAATAAGTCTTCTAAAATAAAAAATCAATAAAATTTAAAATAATGTCTCTATATTTCCAAAAATCATCTTAATATTAATACCTCGAATGAGATAAGTCATATCTAAATTTCACAGACTAAAAAAGTGAATAACCAATTTATATATTCTCCTAAAATATAATATTAAGTAGATGTACTATAAAACATTATTGGATACAAAAAATTTTCCCCAAATTTATTCATTCTAATAAATAAAATTATAAATTAACAAATATATTCTCTATATATAAATTTTTTTTAAACTCCGTAAAATATTTCATAAATAAATTTACCAGAATATCACTAATAAACACTAAGGAAATTAATATTATTTCATTTAACATATAGATAATCTTTTTATCTAAAAAACATTATGAATTCCGCATCGAGAATATATTATGGGTTATCTTTTACTTAAGAAGTAGGGGTTTTCATAAAATTTCACCTTACCATTAAATCACTTTTTTAGATCCTTGATGCCATGAAATATATTATTAATAATAACTGAATAAAAAATACTACAAAATAATACATATATTCTTAATTGTTCATTTCACTAGAATACCAATGATAGAAATAATTTTATGATACAATTGTTGAATAAACTCATTAATATTTCCTCTTCAATGAAAAATATCACATATACACATCCTTGGTCTTGGAGTTAGCTCTTGGATTATGGAATTGACTTATATAATTCCCATGATCACCAAACATAATAAATTAAACAATAAATGGTACATTAAGATGAAATTCAAATCCCTCCATCAAATTCATTATTTACCCTCAGAAATTTCTATCTCAATTTCCTTCTTTTCCATATATAAATCTTGTTGTTATTTATTTGAGGAATATACCTAGGGGATTTATATAACAAGCACATAATTTATAAATATTAATCCTTTTCCCTGCTTATTCTTCATCAAAATATAGTTTTCTATTTTTTGATAGATGTGGAAGAATTCTCAAGTTGGGATTCTTATTCATATAAAATGATATCTTATATGGAATAATCAATATGTTGCATTATCCATCTCAAATTTCAAATGGTCAATCATAAGAAAAATTATCCCACTATCCAACACAATTTATCTTAATATAATTCGAATTTATTCCTACCATTGAATAAAAACAAAAAACTACAGTGTGGGAAAAATATCTATTGTGAGAAACCACATAATTATGAATTTTTTTTATTGGATGCCTAAACGAAGTCAAAATATTTTTTAGCAAAAATTCATGATCAAAAATATAGTTTATTCTTGACCATCATATATTCACACCCTTCATATTGTTTTATAAATAAACATTAAATTATCCGATGAATATCCCCCATGAGTGTCAAAGTAAGATTATAGAATGTGTACACTCACCATGCACCAGAATGATGGTAAACATATACTTGACCCACTATTTTGGTTAATATTACCTCGAGATTCATCTATTAAAAAACCACATCCACTTATAGTATCCATATAATGATGTATAGTAAGGAAAATAACATATTATCTTCCTTAACAAAATAGTATGATGTTATCAAAGGCCTGAATATATCCCCCTGGTTCTGATTAATTTTTTCTCATTGTAGATTCCAAATATAGACTAAAATTATTTTATGATATGGAATTTAGGAAAGCAATTTTTTTTTACATATACATTACATCTTAATAAATGTACATTTAAATAATTTTACAGTATCATGACCCATGTATAATAAGGATTAGTGTCATTGGAATCATGGATATATAAAAATCTAATTCATAAAATATCTACATTAACCCAAACATTTTTTTATTACAATCACCCTTCTTCAACAAGTCATGCATATAAATTTTCATCACAACCTAAAAAATAGAAACATAACAAAGAGTGATCATAGATTGTACAAATGGTGAAACAAGGGAGCTATCAATGAGTAATTAAAAATAATTTTAAGAAATCATTATGAGAACCTTATAATTGTAAAAACCAATGGGTTTTGTGATTTTTCATTAAATTAATTTCAAATTTATGATATTTTGTATTATATGAAACACTGAATATAGCTTCTTTTATATTAATGAACTTTGTTTTTCTTGTATTTAATATAAAAAAAATTTAATAATGAGATATATGAAGAACTAAAATTATGTTAAATTACATGAAACACTATATTTTGATTATGTCACATACATTTTGTAGTTCCTTAAATAACTATAATTACACACAATATCAAGTTTACTTAACTTCAATATAATGTTAATATTATAAATAAAATATTATTTTTGTTATTACCTAGCCATTGAAATTGAATATATGAATAACATTATATAAATTATGAAACTATGGTTTATAAATATTTATAATATCAACTATTTTGTGTCAATTATTTCAAAATAAAAAGAAAAACATTTGAATAAAAAGGATGCACTTTAATGTAAAAATATTTTTATTCCTACAAAGAAGAATTTTCATTAAAAATCAAATTAATCAATATTAATGAGAGATACCAAAAAAATTATATATTAAAAATTTATTAAATTTATATTCATCCAATACGTTTTCTGTGCATAAAATATGAACAAATCCAATTTTTGGCATATAATTTATATTTTTTAAATGAAAAATTTGCCACCTTTTAATGGAAGGATGGTTTTAAAAATAAAATTTTAAACTATTATAATTTTTATTTAAATAAATTAACATAGTTTTTCGAATGGGAATATCAAAATTTACATCAGGTAATGTTTATTTTTGAGAAGTTTTATAATTTATTGAATATTGAAAAACACTAAATTTAAATTGAAAAATAAATTTTATTTATAAAGATAAATTATATTTTAATTTTTTTTAAAGTACATTTATATTTATTATACAAATATTAAAACAATTTTTGTTAGTGTAATATATTTCACAATGACATTGGATATAACAAAATTTCAAACTTCGGAACATTTTCACTCTAAAAACACGTTGTTTTTTCTCATCTGCAGGATAAATTTTAAATTATTTTTTGCAACATCAGTGTTTAGAATTTTGGAAAATAGATTTCATATTTTATATCATCCTAATTTATGTATACTAATATGGTAATTTTTTTTGACAAAAAACATTAATTAATGTTATTAAAATATGTTTCTTGTGATTAAGGAAAAATGAGTTTACTTAGTTTTTAAACTTTATCATAAGGGGGGGGGGATATACAAATTTACTAAAGCCATTATGTGGAAATATTTAAACCGTATAATATATTTTATATAAAATTAATCATTATTGGAGGCACATAATGTAATCAATACCTATCAATATTGATTTCCAGTTGTATTTATAAGAATGCCACACCACCTCTACTATAAAAGGATACTCACAACCCCTCATATATTAACAATTAACAAACCATTTTTCATGTAAAAAAATTAAAAAATAATATAATAATATTACTGAACTAAAACTAGGATCCTCGCCATGGGAAGAATTGAAAACTAGGATCCCCTCTGAAAAAAACAAAAAGAAAATACCTAGAGAAGAGGTAATGTTCATTAACTTGCAGTTTTATTTCGTTTTCCTAGACAAACCCCTGAATTATTATAATATATAGACTAGATTATAAAGTTATTTTCCTTAATAAACTATGTTTTTATATGTTATGTGTATATCCCAAAGTCTCATAGTCTTCCATCAAAATAGATACACAATCATCATTCATGTGTACTGTGGACTACTACCTCATAGACTGATGTCGTTCATTCATCCATTAACAAGTCTCAAGTTAAGTACTAATAATGTATTTATGATATTTATGTTATGTGTATATATATATATATATATGATATTTATGATTTATTTACACTTATGGAATTATTATATAACACATATCTTGATGTGTTATATTTTTTGGGAATATGAAAACTTCCTTTTTGGATGTGTAGACTCCCGCATCCTAAAAGTGATGTGATTGGATGATAAATTATAGTTAATTTATTAAATATGGTTTATAAAGTACCAATGGATCGAATAAAAATTTATTGGGGGGGGGGAGGGGTGAGTTATTTTGTTCATGTTTTTTATTTTCCATTATATTTTAAAACATTATCCCTATAACATTTTAATTACCATATAATTATAGTATTTATATATATATTAATATATGAAAAAATATTAAGGATTGTAAAAAAATGAAATTTACATGATTTTTCCTCTGTATAAGAATGTACATAATATTCATATCAACTCCCATGTGTGTATGTAAATTTACTATTTTGAAGAAATGAATAAATCTTCTTAAAATTTCTGTTAGACACCTTTAATATCCTGATATGAAATATTATACATACACTCATTAGTTTACAATTTATTCTTATAAAAAAATTTATCCAAAAAAATATTAAAAATAATTTTTTAATTTTAATAATAAATGAACTTATGTCTAATGACCCTAAATCAGATGACGTTCACTATAATGATCCCAATCCAATAGGATCTAAATATTTAACTCAATATGATCTTCCCTATCTCAATATGTATATCTCAAAAAAATTTCAAAAACTTAATATAATATTCCTTAGTTTGAATGGTATAGTATGATATTCTCAATTATAATTTTCTCAGTCAGGGAAATAAATGAATATTTGTTCGATCTTTTATTGAGATCTTTGTCCAAAAGGAATATTCATTGGAAATAAATACTACTCATATTTTTAACAGTGATAAAAAGATTCAAGGAATCAATGATATGAGAAACAATATATAGGAATCCTAGAATGTAAGTGGTTGGAAACTTGTATGATTTCCCTACTTAGTAAAAGTTTAAAACACTAAAAACACATGCAATTTAACATTAAATTTAAATTCTTCTAACCTTCTAGATAATAATGATATTTACATAGTAGTGAATTTCATGATTGATCAATTAAAATCTTCCCATATCATCTTCTCTGTAATAAGTATTTGTGATCTTTTTATGTTTTACTTTGTGTGAAGAAACATCCCCATCTGATTACTATAAATCATATTTTTCATTAGCTTCAAATTCTCATTATGGTCTTCATTTCTTTCTCACATCATTATGATAATCCTTTCTTTCACATATCATATTCACCATAATTTATTTACATTATCATTATGAGCTAAATATCCTCATCAGATTTAGTATGATTGAATATCATTCTCAAGGTAAGACTGATTAACATTACTTCTTAGAGCTCGCCTAATGGAACTTCATCTACCTCATTATGATGTAATCCTCATAATGATGGAATTGTCATTATGATGGAATTCCCATTATGATATATTTTCACATAACAATTTATTTTCCCATTATGATGGATTTTACCATTATTATAGAAATAAAATTATAATGATGGAATGTATTAAATAGTTACTCCACATTGAATATTATTGATTCTTTAATAATTATCAGTAATAAGCCATTCAAAATTCTGACTACTTCTATGTCTGGGTCTTCTGGAATGGATGCAAACAATATATTGCTATTTGAAAACAATTCAATAATTATTATTCCTCAATTTATTAAATTTTTCTATCAAGTATATGTTTCATGATTTTTGAGAACATATTATTATAAAAGCTTAATATTAATTATGTTAGAAAGTATTAAAACATTCTAAATAATTTTTTTACAATATTTACTTAAAACTATTTAGAAAAAATATGAATACATCACTTCAGAAACATATATCTATATAAAAACCCCATGTATGATGAATCTAAACTTCATGTCGAAGGATCCGAGACAAATTCTATGTCCGATCAACTAGTTTATCTTTTTGATCACCCATGTGTCCGGTGTTTCTCATTCAGACATTCTGAGTCCAATGCTTCCTAGTCCGATCTTCTTGGTCTAGAATAAAGTTCTGTGACATCATATTTCCTGAATAATATTTTCCCCCTTAATGATTGGTTTCATATATTCATCATCTTTATAAATTCTTTCAAAACCTCATTCTTATGGAATTGTTATGATACTAAAAATTGGAAACATTTTAATACAAGAAGGTTAGTTGTAAAAAAATATAAAAAAATTTGTAAAAACATTATCACAGCAGTTCATGGATCTCCCCCTTTGTATTTTCGACCACTATTTTTAATAAAATTTCTAACACTCGTAAATGTTTCACAACGATCATTTTTCAACAAGTCATGGTTATAATGTTTTATACAAACCTAACTTTCCCAAAAATTAGTGTCCTGACAATACACTACTGGAAAACGTAATTTTTTTGAACAAATTAAATCCCTTATTGATAAGATAATATTATTTCCATATTAAGGTAATATCCCCCCTCACTTTTATCTTTTACACTCACATTTCATTTCCTCACTTTTCCATTCCCTCTACCCCAAACTATTATAAGCACAACATTAAGTTCAAAAAAAGAAACATATATAAAAACACCATACAAATTAAAATGTTGTTACTTTCTCTCATTATTTATCAACATAATCAAAATATATATGAGTGACTTCCTTATGAAATTTATGAATTAATAATAAATGGGTGAACGTGATGTTGCAGTCTCAAATCAACAAATATTTATTTCGGATTTTACTTTTTGATATTATTAGAAATTTGGTACATCATTGAGATATATTAAAAAAATACATCATTATCATCAAGATTCTATTTTATAAAGTGAATCATTATATTAATGTTTTTTGACCATGATTGTTGAGAATTATTTTTAGAATTATCAATTTTACCGAAATTATCCCAGAGTATGTTCAACAATGTAGATTCATTTACATTCTAATCTCCCAACTAAACATTTAACCCCAAAATCTGTGTAAAAGCATGAGTAGCAACAAAATTTTTTGATTCTATTATGCTCACTATTACTGAGGTTTGTTTCTTATTATTCTATCTTACATGACATTCTCTAAAAAAATGTCCATCTTGGGTTTGTTTTTCTATAATTATAATATAAATCCCACTCGACAAAATTATAACCCTAAAACATTATCTAATAGTTTATTTTGTGTATAAACCCTTTCGAATTTTCTCATTTTTCATATCTCGAATTCATTTTTTTTGGAAAAATATATGATTGTGTGTAACTTCATTGATTCATGGAATACAAATTCATAACAAAAAAAATATTTGGTTGTAATGTTTTATGGTAAGGTAGAATTACAATTAGATTTCATAATTTTTTATTATTCACACTTTTTATACATTTATATTTATTAAAATTTGTTCTCAAAAATATATGACTTGAAATATGTTTACATTTTTCAATGTCAATCTTTTGTAACAATTCCATAACATATATTTCTTAAGACAGTAAATTATATTTTAAATTTTCTTGAATTTGTCAAATATGGATGGAAGTTGTTTCTCCCAACATTGACATTCCAAAATTCATATTAATTTTCAAAAAGAATTCATTATAAACGTTTTGTTCATCACCATAGAAAATTATACCATCCACATAAACAATACAATTATTGTTCAGGAGCTAACCTATTTGACATATACGTTACTATGATAATTTCCTTAAAAAAATCAATATTATCAAAAAAATTAAAGTATTTAATACCAAGGATGTGGAGATTTGGTCATCTCATAAAATAATTTTTTAAAAAAAATTATTTTAATACTCATGATGTTGAAACCTACATGGTTGTTAAATGTAATCTTCGTACCCAATATCTCTAATTAAAGTTGAATTTACATCCATCTGATAATATTTGTAATTACGATGTGCATTCACTAATAGAAAAAAAATTATAGTTTCTAATATTTCAAAATTTCCATAGAAAGCATCCTCATATAATGTTAAAAATATTTTTTGTTGAGTAAAATTCTGTTATATATTCACAAACTAATTATATAAACCCCCATTTCATTCTCAACTTCTTTTCTGAAAAGTAGAAAAATTTTCACAGCCACTAATATATGTTTCATAAAAATGACTTTGGTCATTTGAGTTTGATCATCAATAAAAGGGATAAATTATAAAAATCAGTTTTCTATTGATGTATCATCATCCCACCGAAATTGGAATGAATAATTTCTAGAGTTCGGGTAGACCAAATACCAACATTATTATAATGTTTATTTGTCATATTTCTTATCTGACTATTAAGAAAATCTTATTCTTCTCTTCACTTAAATTATGGAATGTTTCTGAGTACATTATATTTTGAATGTTTTTCATGTTTTGATGACCATGGTGGCCATGTATTCTATGAAAAAATTTATATTAAACTTTAGGTCTTATGTAACTGGATTTGTTAAATTATCATATTTGGAAAATATTCCCACTTATTCATTCCCCCATATTGATATATTTTTCCATAATTAACTAATTTGATAACACATGATAATTTTTTGATGTTAACTTCTTTTAAGTAATCACATAATTTACTCACACTAGGTATGTTATGTTTTATTCCATAAAAAATACAAATTACTCAATTATAAAATTTTCTACTTCCATCATATATGTTCTCCTTCGTCTGATTTTTAAGCAAGTAAAATTTCTATAGTTATCTACCACTCCATAATGACATTCAACATGATTCATGATTTTTATAAAACCTATCATATGTGAAGTGGAACCACTATCATGTATCTATGGTTTTTAGCTTTTTCATTCTTTCAAATTTATCTTAACAACTGAGGATCTTTCATAATTATTATTGTTTTTAGTATCTATTTATATTATATAATAAGAAACCTATTTTGAAAGGAGTTCCCTAACGTTTTTGGCATGATGACCAACCTAACCACATCCTACATAAACATCTCATATACATTAAAATTTATTTTTTTGTTGGAATGTTTTTAACATATTTATTTTTTTCTTTTCTAATAACCTATAGGTTTGGAAAGTTACTTATCCCTCATCTTTAATTTCATTATATTTACAAAAATCCATTTATAGAAAGTAATAATTTATTAAAAAAATTATAAGATATATTCTAATATATTGGAAAAAACCATCAGTAGACATCAAATAATTATTTTCTAAAAAATAAAATTCTTTCTCTATAGAAACAATGTTGACGATCGAAACATATTTTTTATGTATTATACTCATGATTTGGATTATATTATCTTCTGAGTGAGTTTTTATATTTTTCTGGGGTGATTGGTTTATCAAAAACATTCTCCACTCAATATTCAACATCACCTTTTATATAATATAAAATTTTGAATAATTAGATGAAGTAAAAATTTTTGTGGTGGAGGGGTTCACTTGATTGTTATTTTGATCAATCTCTGTAACATTATAAGCATCATATTTTCATTCAAATAATTGATGATGTTTTTATACTTCTCCCTCAAGCTAAATTCATACTATATATATTTTGATTGAAACATGACAACATCTTCTTCTTATGCTTCAAACTACTTACTGGTATCTTCAACCAGCATTCCTTATTCCAGATATCTAATTTGTATCCTAAAATATCATATATGTATTATTTATCTTGATTAATGACATTATTTCTTCCTAAAAAATTTTCTCTATAATATTTATATATTTATATGATTTCATTCTTGAGTTTCTTCTTTTTATCTATACAGAAAGAAGTTTTCTTTTGAGTTTATATTATCAATATTATTCTTCACCACCTTCCTCACAATCTGAGGGATCTTTTGTCTTGTCAAACTTTTCTGTAATGTTTCTAATTTTGGTGAAAAATATTCTTATAAGGAAGTTTTATATGTTTTTTATGAATAATATTTCATACTGAAAATTCTTATCTTATTCCAAATACACATCTTTTTAGATTTTTGGATGACTATTATCCTCTAGAACTTTTGTTCTATTTCATCCATAAATGTTTCTCATCAGAATCATCTTGATATTATCCAAATTTCATATCCAAAAAATTCATAAGAATGCATACTACTCCACCACACTGAAATTTTTTGAGAGGATGTTTACCTACATAATTCCATATTCATATCTAATAGTTTATAAAGAACAGAGAAATAAAATTATCATTCAACTCAACATATTCGTTATCATCATACTCACAAGGAATATCATCTTTAACATCATAGAATTTCATCATCATCAAAGAATTAGGATTCAATTCACCCCTCATCCTCATTTTAAAGAGTAGAGATTTTCTCATTTCACAAGTAATAATAATGTTATACGATTATTCAAGAGATAAATCATCCTTATATTCTAAATAGGTAACATTACAATCATTTTTCACTATAAAGTACTTCATAAGTATCCTTACACCTTTGGATTTATCATGGAAATCATAAAATACATGAATGTTACAAAATTATTTATTTACTCTAATAAATTATTGATGCAATTTTTCATTATATTCATTTCTGATTTCATGATACTTACGACACTATATTTGTTTTTCTACCTTTATTTTTTTATTCCATTTGAAAATAATTTCTATCTTATCCCATTGACTCATTTAATTTATTATACCCACCACATTGATATAAATATTTTATGACTATGTTATAAGGATTAAATTTATTACTTTTAAATTAAAAATTATATTTCGATTATTAAAAAATACATCTACACATCCTTCTGAAAAGGTGGAAACCAATTGTAGCGACACCAAAATTTTCTATCCCAAAGATAAGAGATATGGTATTATTCTATTTTTTCATCAATAACTATTTTTTCTATCAAATGTATTAATTCCTTTGATATTAAATGAATTTAAATTATTGATTATAATGAATTAAATGGGTCCCCTATCTCTAATAAAAAATGATGTTCCAATGGATCAAATAACAACTAGGGTGGGGGGGAATCAAATTTTTAATTTTTGTAGGTTATTAATTTTTTTTAAAAATAACCTCTATAACTTGTTCATATTCATATCCTTATTATAATTTTATAAATAATCATGCATTAAAATATATGATTTAAATTAATGTACATGAGATACACAAGGTTATTCAATTGTGTGATAACCTACATTCTTTCCATATAATATTCTATGGGTATATAGAAATTAACTATTATGAACATGTGATCACAACCTGATAAAACATATATTAGACAACTTCTATCTTCTAATATGTAATATTATGCTGACCCCTATGAGTTTAAACAGTTTTATTATAAAATAAATATGCCCAAATAAATGGATTTTTTTCAATTTTCCCTAATACATTAATAGGTAGGATGAAACTGAATCCGATGACCTTGAATCCAATGACCTCAAGCTAATTTACTCACTACAATACTCCATTTCTCAATCTTTAATTATCTTACATTTATAAAAAAACTAGTACAATTATCTTTATTCCAGTAGTCTAAAAACGATATTCTCAATATGATGTGTAGTAGCGGAGACATCTCAAATCGGTTACATTTTGACTATTCAGTGTTAGAATTGTTTGTGGAGGTCATGGTGGATCATTTCATGATTTTTTAAATAATCCTATTTTATAATGGTGGTTGAGGACCGGTTATTCATGACTATAGGTCCAGATGGTGAGTCAAAATTGTGACTCTCACTCATAGGTTTCTAGTGGTGGGTTGTGATTATGAGTTTCAATGGTGGGTTTTGACTGTGAGTTGCAATGGTGGATTGCATCGGTGGAACAAGATTATGTCTCTCCCAACATTTATTCATGGGTGGTAGGTCATGAAGGTAGGTCAAAATGGTGAATAACAATGGTAGGTCTCTAGCGGTGAGTCACGATGGAAGCTTATAATAGTGATTCCGGACCAGTGAATCATCCACTAGTAGCTCATAATGGAGAGTCATCCACTAGTAGCTATGAATAGGGGGAATTCAACTTTTATATTGGCACAGTGAGTCATCCACGGGTACCTTGGAATGGTGAGTAATCCACTATTATCTCATAATGGTGAGTCATCCACCTATATATCGAAATGGTGAGCCATCCACTTGTATCTAAAAATGGTGAGTCATCAACTGGTAGCTCACAATAGTGAGTCAGAACCAAAGAGTTAGAATGGTGACTCACACTAGAGACTCACATCAATATCTCACAATGTGACTCACCTAACGGTGAGTCATTTTTTACTATTTTTTAAGATTTAATATTTCTCCAGGTCTTCCGGTTTCTCACTTTAACATTTTATTTGACATAAAATGAGTTTAATACCTCATTTAACAGTTCTTTTGACCCATTTCAAATTGTATATATCATCCAAAAACATAAATCTTTCCATGACTGGCAAAATGAAAGGTCTTGGTCCATATCCACATTTTTTACTGTTTAAAAACCATTTCACCCATTGATATAGGACTAGAACCATTGTTCCCCAGTGAGTTGTGTCTTTTATTTTACCTTTTGAGATTTGGTTTTTCCCTAGAGGTTCTTCCTACTATGGGTGCACCCATAACTTCAGCGTAATAAGGATGTTTTGATCGTCTATTCTTCAAGGTAGAGATCCCAACGCCTCTCTTAATTTTTTATAATGTCATTTGGGTGTACGTATGTATCCCTATGATTATAGTTGAATACAAATTCCATAAAAAATAATCTATTCATTTTCAAAACAATAAACAAGGGCCATGTAATGTTTTTCATTCTTATTATTTATTATATTTTCGGGTTCATGTTGTTAATTGTTTTGTCTATAAGACTACTTAAAAGCATTCCCATTATTGGTATTTTTTTTCTACATGTGGTGGATTTTTAATTCTAGTTGGTGTCCTTATATATTTATGTAAAATTCATTAACAATGTATGTCAACTAAATAAATTGATTCCCTAGGATCAAACTTCTTCTTTGTTAATCCTTGAATTAATTATTGGAATTAAATAAGGAATGACATATATTATCTATAAATCATTCCTTGTGTTTTTGGGTGATGTTGGGGTTGGGAGAATGATTATTTCTTGTGAGGCTATAGTGGTGTAATAGAATATCAGGATGATAGATTGTTCAATAGTATTATATATGGGAAGTGTTATAAAATAGGGCTATGATCAGGTTGTGTGGTTTTCTGATGATGGGTGGGGTGAGGTTTTGTAATGGGGCTACCAAGAATGGTCATGATGAGATGTGTTGTTGGGTGTGGAAGTGATTTGGGAGTTCTCTCTATTTAAGGATAGACTATATGGTATGAATTTGAATAATTATGATGGTAGTGGTTGGTATGGGTTATCCACCTAGACATTATACATGAGTTTCATGCCCAATGACTCACCCTTTGTCTATGGATCAGTGTTTTGTTTGTCATTAATGGGTGCTAAATGAAGAAAAAAATATAAAGTACACTAATTTAACACGGTTCTTCTTCCTATGTATGACTTTTGTCGTGTGGATTTCCATGTGCTGTGTTTGGTAGTTTCCAAGATAATAATGTTATAAATGAATTGTTTGGTAAATTAAGGTAATTGGATTAATGAATTTGTTCGGGGGATGGTTTGAGTTGTGGATTATTGTGTGGTTTTGTATTTATAGGTACCAGCAAGGGAATATTTTTGAGTTGGTTATTAGTGAAAAAACCATTGGTTGGTATTGCGTTATTGGTATCATATATTGTATTACATGTATTTTAATTGTGAATTTTATTTGCACCTCACCATTTTAATAACAATGTGGTAAACCCCCCTATCATCATGGGGGATGGGGTTTTCTAAAAAATTCTAGTTTGAGGATGGATGGAAGGCCACTCGATCATCCATACTCCATATTCTAGGTAGTGATAGACCATATGTATTTGGGTCAGTTTTCATTGGTTAGGACCATGTGTTTGATGGTGTGTAGTGCTTCCCATGTGTATTTCGTATGGGATGTGTTGGGATTTCCAAGGTGTCTTCGGGAGAAGGTGTTGTTTCTGGGCCATGTGTTTTCAGTTGGGATGTGATGTGGTGTATCCACATGGAGTTTGAGGGTGGAATGTGATGTGTTATGTGGCTCATGTGTCTGTGGAAGGGATGTGATGAGTTTCATTTTCTTGATGATACTAGTTGTGAGGCCTAGGTGTGTGCTAGAGGGATGTGGTGTGGTATTCAATGATGAGGTGAGAGTTCCATGACATTTTCTGTTAGGGTGTTAGAGTGGCTAATCATTGGGAAAGTAGTGTGTGTTATTCTACTATACGTATGAATATAATATGTTACTATAATTGTGTTATTTGGTGATTAGACCTTTTAGAGGACGGGTTGGATAGTATACCATGTTAGGTGTTGTTGGGTTCTGCTGTTTCCTCATAGGGGAATTAGTATGCTTCCACCACATGATCATTAAAAACATTAGTTTTTCTTACTGAGTATACTTGTATGATCACTCGATGTATATAAACCTACTTTCAGGTTTCTAGGAGGACTTCTTGGACTGTGATGTGAATTACTATCTATGAATTTGGGATATTAGTAGCATCACTACATTGTCTTACTTTTGGTATTTACCTTGTAGTATTAATTTTATTTGAAATAGTTTTATTTTAAAAATGCATTCAAGATTGATTTTTTCAATATTTTATATATATTACTTCGATTTCTTTTGGGATGGAACATCTTATCTCCAAATATTATTAAATTTAAAAAGGGAAATTCCTCCCATTTTGAAAGAATATATACCCTTTGTGATGGTCGCCATCCCGAGGGATACATGAGAAAGTACTCAGGGGAAATTATCTCACTTTATTCATCCTAAAGAAGGAGATTCATGAAAGAATTGTATCAGAGTTAATAGATGAGAAATATGGTTCATTTTTTGTTAGTAATAGTGAGGATTTCATGGTTTAGTTAGGAAATAATGTTAGGTGATCTTGGGTCATATCCCAGGCTAGGGAAGGCTAGCCAAGACACAAGATTTGAGTCCCCCCATGATCCTATGCAATGACTATGAGACTACTGAATGACCAAGTGGGGACACACAACTTGTAGGGTAGAGACCCTAGGAATGTTACAAGAATCATATTGACTTTTGTTCATTTTGGAATTGGGGTTTTTGGAGAAATTTAAATAAATAACGATTCAAATGAGTTAAAATGAATGTTAAATAAAATTCCATATAATTGGGATTAAGAGTTCATTGATTAAAATTTCGACTATGGAACCTGGTCAACATCCATGAGTGGCTCAGGCAGTTGAGTTTTAGTTGGCCTATTAAATTGATCATTGGAGGGTGGATCAAGTGTGGAAGGAGGACCGGAGGTAGATAATGTTACATTCATTACATTGGTAGGCTCTAGGAATGTACAAGGGTAGTGTTTCAACCCTGGTGACTGAGAGCTGACTTGAGGTTCTGAAGATATCTATCAGTTTTCTCTGGGCTCCGACGGAGTACTGTTTTACATTGGTATTGAGAAAGATAAGGGGAGCAATCTGTCAGTGGTGGATTATGTACTTAGGGGAGTGGAATTATGCTAATTTTAAATTGATTGATTTTGTGAAGCTGTTTCAAGACTATTTCCTATCATCAAACATGAAGTTGTAGAAGACACATGATTTACTCTCCCTCCAATAGGGGAGTATCTCTGTATTGGATTTTGGTATTATGTTCAAGGATATCCTTAATTTTTCCTTGATCTGTTTCTAGATTATGATTCTCATGCTAGATGCCTATAGGAGGCACACCGTCCTTCTATCCACTATGTATTTACTACCTTGACACTGCTGATGTACATGGAGGTCCATAATAAGGTGGAGGTGATTGAGAGGGTGCACTCGTGAGGAGGTCTATCTTGAGAGGTAAGTCAGCTATGTTTTTTAAGTGGCATTATTACTAGCATTAAGTCTCTAGCGATAGGGACATCAAGGTTTTAACTAGTTGGGAGTGGACCTTAGCAATTTAAATTTTGACTTCCTGGTTATTTACCTTTTCCTTTGGGCTTGGGGATGAAGTGTTTTATATATGGACTCCATGGAAATATTCAGAACTAGTTCCCAATTGACATTTGAATCATTATTGTGGAGGTGGATAGGTTTAGTGCCAACCTCTGTTGTAGTTTCCAGCTAGGCCATTTCAGCAGTAGGGATAGCAGGCTCCTTCTATATTGGGGGAAGAAAAATTATGTAGAGTATGAACTAAGGAATTTCCTTAGAGACATTGATTGGGGCATGTTCATGTATGTTTCTATCAGTAGAGGGGTATATGAGTTGGGAATGGTCATCTACATGCAATAGAGTTAGTATTTTCAGTGGGGTCAAAGATAATTATAGGTACAATCAGTTTGTTTGGTACTCTGTCATGTGATTTGATTAATTTAGGATCAGTACACTCCTTTGTTTCACCTTGTCTAGACCTTACTCTTGGAGAAGATATATTTTTTATTATTTCTCCCTAGTTGTTGAGTACACCGGTTGGAGGTTAGACAATTTTGTTAATGTGTTTCTTGGATATAGACTGATAATAGGACCACATCTGTCTCGTGGGAATCATTTTGTACTACATATGAAGCAATATGATGTTATTTTGTGATCCACCTATTGTATTCCTTGCATTCCGTTATTGACTACATTCTGATAAGTGTTGTGTTTTCATACGTAGAAATAACAAATGTGGTTTTTGATGGCCAGTGGAGTTTCCAGGCAGTTTTTAGCGTGCATAGTCTCTTCATACCACGTTGGAAAAGTAATTAATAGAAATAATGGATGATGGGATGGTGGAGGTTCCCATATTCTTTGGTTATATATTGGATGTTTTATCCTAGGTGGTTGTGGAACCACCCCTTTATGTGACGTCGAGTTTGGGAGATATTTACAGTCTGGTTATTGTCTAATTTTGATGGCACTTTATCAGATGTCACCAACTATATTGTAGGAGTTTAGGATACAAATTTATGATCAAATGAATAAGGGATTTATCTAGCCTACTGTTTCATTGTGGGGTACTCTGTTGTTTTTTCCAAAGAAGGAAGATGATTGTCTGAGGTTGTGTACAAACTCTTAGATGTTGAATTAGGTGAAATTCAAGAAATGTGAACCTCTCCCATGGATATGAATTCTTTTGGGATAGATGAGAGGATAATGTTGGCTTTTTATTATCTATATGTTGTCTAGATATCATCAAATGATGGGGAAGGAGAGAGATATGCCAAATACTACATTCAGATGTTGGTATGGGCACTACATGTTCATAGTCATCTCTTTCAGTATTACAAAAGCAACCACCTTGTTCTTAGGGCTATGAAATCCATGTTACATGAGTTCCTAGACTAGTTCATCATTATATTTTTCGTTGAAATCTTGATCTTCTCGATGTCATAGGGGGATAACAACGAGAATATATAGAGTATCCTGAAGGTTCTTTGACACCACTAGATCTATAGAATGGTTTCTAAGTACATGTTATGGACACGATAGGTGCATTTCATTGGACATGTGGTGTCTCAGTAGGGCATATAAGTAGACCCATCGAGGATAGAGGAAGTTTTTTCTTAGTAATCGCCTAATAATGTGGTAGAGGTTTGCAATTTTCTCTGTATGGTGGGATAATACTATAGATTTGTGTTTAATTTATCTCAAGTTGCAGCTACATTGATAGATCTCATTAGAAAAGGCTATGATTTTTTGTGGAGTGATATGTTCCAATATATATTTAGCTCTCTAAAGGGGATGTTGGCTAGAACTCCAGTGCTCCGATTCCCAGAGGAAGGGGTGATATTCAAGGTGTTTTGTGAAGCTTCCAGTTTGGTCTTGGGATGGTTACTAAGGTAGAAGTTGGGAGTTATCTATTATGGGGCTAGGTAGTTACCAAAAATGTAACTATTCCACCCATGATCTATATGTAGAATATATAGTATTTCTGTTGATTTTGTAGTGGAATTACCTCAATGGGAAGTGATTCAGGGTCTTCACGAATGATAAGATATTGACGTACATCATTTCTCTATGCAATTTGAACATGAGAAAATTATGTTGGAAGATGTTTCTTATGAACTATGACATCAAAATCTACTACACCACATGTATGTATAATGTCACGTATGATGGCTTAAGAAGGAAGACATTGAAGGAGGTAGTTCATGAATCTATAGATGTTTGGAAGGTGATAGACGAGTTTTCAACCATTCACTTAGATACAATAACGGAAGTTGGTATATGCTATTTTTCAGATTATGATGCATATTTATCTAATATATTAGCTAAAATTTATCATTGGGGATACTAAGAGGAATTTGTGATACGCAATAGAGTATACCATGGTGATACTATAGAGGGATTGGTGAAGGATGGTTAGAATCAGATGTTGTTCCATTGAAGGCTATGTGTTCCTGTGGTGATGGTAAAATTGATCCTCTATGATTTTCATAGATCACCGTTATCCTTACACCATTGATTTTATATGATTTTCTATGGATTAAGGATGTAGTTCTGGTGGCTCAAGATGAAACAGGTTCAGGAAGAGATAGTGGTGAAGTGCATTGTGTGCTAACAGGTTAAGTATGAACACCATGTTGTCAATGGTTTGTTTCTACCCATAGATATCCCTGAGTGTTAGTGGTATCAAATCTCATTGTATTTCTTGACGTGGTTATCGAGAGCTCAGGGAGGCTATGATGTTATTTTGGAATTATCAGATTAGTTGACTAAATCACCTGACTTCATAATCATTAAGGAGTTAGGAATAGTAGATTCCTTTGAAAAAAGATATGTGGATGAGGTGGTGTGGATTCATGGATTACGGAGATCCATTTTCATTACATTAGGATATTTTATTATGACGTGAGGCTTGAGGGTATTGCAAAATTTTTTTTGTACTATGTTACACCTCAACACTTATTCCACCCTCAGATAGATGGGCAGATAGAAACGACTATCTATACAATGGAAGACATTTTTTAGGGATGCATATTAGACAATGGTGGATCTTGGGTGTGGCACTTTCCCTTGGTAGATTTAAAATAAAATAATAACTATTACTCTTCCATTAGAATTTACCTATTTTAATCTTAGTATAGATGTGATTTTCATTCACCATTGTGCTGGATAGAAGTTGGTGAGACAACTATTCTCAGTCCAGAGGTAGTGAAAAGAACACCATTTATGGTTTAGATTGTTCCTGATATGTTGAAAGCATCACATGATCGAACAAAGTCATATTACAATCACAAGAGTCCAACCTTGTAGTTTGATGTTGGGGACAATGGGTTCATGAAGTTTTTCCCTTGACATGGGAAGTAATGGTTTGGAAGAGTGAGTAAGCTTTCTCCAGGTTCCATTGGATCCATTGTGGTGTTGGGGTGAGTTGGAAAGGTGGAATACTATTTATCACTACCAATGTAGCTGGAGAGGAACCATGAATTCTTCAACATCTATAAAATCTGTAAGTATATTCAGTATTACTCTCTTGTAATATATTTAGGAGAGTTGGATATCGAATATTATGGGATGTGTGTGGAGTGGTCAGTGGAGATCAAGGATCATCGAGAGATGGTGTTGCATGGATGGACCCTTCCCTTGGTTCGTGTTGTATAGAGGCATGGTAGACTAGAGGGGAGTAGTTCGGAGAGATTAGTGCAAATTATTGCCTAGTGACTTATGTTTTTTGAGTTTTTTATTTTTACATTCTCCATTGTAATGTGACATTTGAACCTCGATTGCTATTAAATGAGTTGTTTAGTTTTTCTGTAAAGTGTGAAAAAATTCAGACATGTGGGAAAAGAAGGACTTAATTTTTAATTAAGATGAATTAATTGAGATGTTATTGATCCCATGTGAGAATGTTAGTGTCACCCAGAGAGGATAATATCTTAACAAGGAGGATGGGACACCCTTATTTATGTGTTTGGATAGTATAATTGTTCTGTTTGTGTGGTTTGTGTTCTTGTTATTTTGTTTAGAAAATGATGAAGGTGGTTCTCTTAGATGTCTAATTTCACTACTTCTTTTGAACAAATTGGGGTGGTTTATCATTGAGCATTGATTTTAGAAGTCATGTTTCAAGCATATTGAGATCCTTGAGAGGTTTCTCATAGGGTGGTTATTCGGACCCCGCTATTTCATTTTGGTCTTGGTTTTGAATTATCAAGGGAGAGGATTGTTTTAGTGGTATCTAATTTAATGTTCCAGAACCCTTCAATCCATTATTTTTCAAAATTACATTTTTGAATTATTCAGGGAGGTCACAATGAATCATTTCAAGAGTTTTTCCAAAATCCAGCATTACAATAGTGGGTTAGGACCGATGATTCGTTGAGGTAGGTCATGAAGGTTAGGCAAAACAATGATACAACATCCAGGCTTTCTAAATCTGACTCAATTTATTCCTTGTACTCTACCCTATACCCTTGATACCATAAGTCCCCTAGAACATTTCTTCCCTGATAATTCATGTATTGTGTTTCACCTTTTTGGATCGGGGTTATACCTAAAGGCACTTCCTACTATGTTTACACCCCCTTCTTCAGTGCAACTAGGATTTGATGATCATTTGGTCTTCAAAGATGGGACCCCTTCATATCTATCTATTGTGTATCATTTGAGTTGGGTTTATGAATTTATCCTTGTGAATAAAATTGAATCCAAATTGGCTAAATATAATCAATTGAATTTCAAAACAATAAACAAGGGATATGGAAAGTGATGCATGCTTATATTTTTTTTCATTATTTTGATCCATGTTTTGAATTATTTGGGCTATATTCATACTAAATATTAAGGTAGTTGGTGGTATTTTTTTATGGAATTGTGGTGGTGAGTCTATTCATATTTTTGTCCTTCTTGATAATTTAATGAAAACATGTATTAAGATAAATAAATGTATTCCTTATGATCAAACATGTTTTTCAATATCCCATTAATTAATATTAAGAATTAAATAAGAAGTTCCATATTAAATCTTGAAATTTCAACTTGTGTGGCTTTTGTGGTGCTGTGTTTGGGAGTAGAAGTATGTGTGGGTGGTTCTGGTGGTGTAATAGAATCTTTATTGAGATATTTGTTGACTAAAAATGAATGGGATATGTTACCAACTAGGGACCTGATCAGGTTGTGAGGGTAAGTGTTGACTCATGTTGTACGGTTATGTAGAGGGGCTGGAGATAATGGTCATGAAGAGATGTGCTATTTGGTGTGGTTGTGAGATGGGGGCGCGCTATATTTAAGGATGGATTGGGTGGTGCGAATTTGATGAATGATGATGGTTGTGGTTGTTATGGATAATTCTCCATGAGTTTCTCTATGAGTAGAATTCTAAAAGCTTTACCCCATGTCTCATGATCATTGTTTTGTTGTGTCATGAATGGGTGTTATACAAAGAAGAAATATTATGTGGGTTATTTTACCATGGTTCTTCTTCCACTATTGTAATTTTTATGATTTTATTTTAATTTCATGGTTTGGTAGTTTACCAGAATGTAATAGTATAAATGAATTGTTTATTATAAAATGGATATTGGTTGAGTGAATTGGTAGGGGGTACAGTTTGAGTTGTGGATTATTGGGTGGTATTTGATTTAGAGGTAAAGGAATGAGGTCCTTTGTGATATTCTTGATGGTGGAAAGTTCAACTTATGGTCTTGATATTTTTGAATCATATATATATATATATATGTATTACAAGTATTCTCCTTGTGATTTATATAGTCACCCACCCTAGTTGAGAAGTATGTGCCGAAAAACCCCATCATTATGGGGGAGGGTGTCGTTCCCAAAAATCTCAGTGTGAGGATGGATGGATTGCTACCCGCACTTCGCTTCTCCCTCTTCCAAGTGGTTATATCCCAATATTCAATTGGAAAGATGGGGTTTGTGAGGCCCAGGTGTGTTTGGGAGAGTTGTGCTTCATAGGTCTCTTCGGGATGAGATGTGTGGTGCTTTCCCATGTGTCTATAGGATGGGTTGTGGGTTTTAGACTAGGTGTTTGTGTGTGGTAAGTGATGTGGTATGTGGAACAGGTGTGGGGGGGATGTGATGCGTTGTGTATCCTAGGTGTTTGTTAGTGGGATGTGATGATCATTATTTTCTTAAATGATAGGACTAGCTGGGAGGATCTTGTGTGTGTGGGTGGGTTGTGGGGTAGTATGTTCTAATGAAGTAGGAGCACCAGTACATTTTCATTGATGGTTTTATAGTGGATAATAATTGAGAAAGTTGTGTGGGGACCCTACAATCACTGTGCATTATAATTTATTACATGACTTGTGCTATTTGGTGAGCATGACCTGTGGAGGTTGGGGTGGCTAGAATACCCTGTCAACTGCTATTGGGGACTATTGATTCTTAAAAGGGAAATTAGCATTCTTCCTGCACCTTTTCATGAGAGAATTTGGGTTTTACTACTAAATATACTTCTTCCAAACCTGATATATAAAAAACTGATTTTAGGATCACATGAGGACTATGTAGACCATGCTGGTATTACTATCTCGTTATTTGGGGCCATAATTGTGTCACTGTATAGTCTTAATTTTGGTATATACCTTTGTGATTTTATTGTATTTGTAAGAGTTTTATTTTAAACCTTTATGTGGGATGGATTTTATATTTATTTTTTATATTTTTCTTTTAGTTTTTTTGGTATGTACTATCTTATCTACTGATCTTATTTTCTTGAAAATAGTAAATGCCTCCTATTTTTCGAGATTAGATATCCTTGGTGATATTAACCACCCCAAGGCCTATTGGAGGCGGGAATCAGGGGACATTATCTCAATTTATTTACCATGAAGAAGGAGGGTTGTGACACAATGTTTCTTAGTGTAATAAAAAACAACAAATTTCAGATCTTTTGATAAAATCTCTATCTGGTTGTATCCTTCACTAAAATTCTTTATCACTCTACCTATCCCACTTAAGTGTAATTTTACCATGAACAAATGACCTAGGATACTATTTATAGAATACCGATACTGTAAATAGTTAGAAACTTGAATGAATTCCCTATTTACTAAAATTTCATAACACCATAAACATTTTAATTTAATTATCATCATTTTCTTATTCAAACGTTCTTATGAATACATCGAGGTTAATATTGAATTTAATAGAATGGTTAGAAACTTAAAATATTCCAAAATATTCTTCTCTATAATCAACCTTCATGAAATTATTATATTTTTTTAACATAATGATAGCACATCATCTCATTATGTTGAATCTTAGTCATCTCCAGCTTCCTGTACTCATTATGAAAAACCGTTATTTCTAATCTAATTGTAACTTTCCTTTCATTATTATCTAATAATGATATGCAATTAATTATTTTCTCATTATGATCTATCAATCATCATTAGAGTGAATCTGATTGAATTTATTCTATAGATTCAGTTAGATTAGCATTCCTCTTTAAATCCAGTCTAATATAACTTCCTCATCTTTATTTTTATGGAATCCTCATAATGTTAGAATTCTCAATACGATGGAATTACCGTTCTGAGGGATTATCCCAGTACAATGGATTTTCCCATTATTATGTATTTTATTATTATTAATTAAATACCATTATAATGATTTTCCTATAATGATAGAAAGTATGATATGGAGAATATGTATAGTAAATTTGAGACTCTTCACACCTCATCAACTATTACTCATTTAAACATCTGAAAACTTCTGTGTCTGTTGCTTCTAGATTTCTTTTAAACAATTTCATGATCTCTAGAAAACATTCTATCATTAAGAATCCCCCATCTCATAAAAATAATTTTATCATGGTTTTGATTCATGATTTTTAGAGCATAATGTTAATAATAACATATTCTTATTTATGATAGAAGGTATAAAAAAAATCTAACTCAAGGATTCAAAATCATGTTTCAAAACACTTCTGAAAAATAATGAATTATTCCATTATAAAGATACAATGATTCTAAAAAACATATTTTTAATGAATATAAACTAAATTCCAATGGATTTGAGAACGATGTTGAGTCCCATCAACAACTTCACCTTTCTAATGACTCTTTTAGTTTAGTGATTCTTAGTCTGGTCTTATATGTTAGGGAACTAGTGTTTGGAAAATAAAATTTATGAATACAATTTTTTTTCCTCATTTATGCATGCGTTCAAAAATTTAGAAACATTAAATTTTCATACAAAACCTTTTTCCAATGGACATATTATGATATTAAAAAACAAAAACATTCTTATACTAAAAGGTTCGTGGTCAATAAATAAAAAAATTGATAAAAAAAATCATTAAAATATTGACCAGTATTAATAAACATATGTGATATATATGAAATAAAAATTATTCTATAAATAATATATATATATATATATATATAATTTTGTATTCATTCATTAAAAATATTTAACGAAAATGGATATTGAAATCATGCATACGTACGACCTACTATCACTACTTTGATTGTACATCAATTCATAATTATATGTTTTTAGATTATTATAATTGCATATATACAAAATATATTTGATATTTATATCATGTTTTACATTTATTAAATAATTAAAAAATTATCAATGTAATATGATCATGAATAAGAAGGTAAATCAAGAACAAGAAAATAATTTGTTTTTATCTGAAACGTAACTTTAACATGAAATTGTAAATAATTGGATAATATTAATTCATAATAAAATATTATATTGTATGATATATAATAATTTCGGTTTTTGGTATATTTATAATAAATAAATATTTATGTCCATGATTTTTGAACAAGTATGAATAAAGTCAAGACATATGGTAATGGTTTTCTAATCTCACTTTTATTTAGGTGAGATATATATTATATTAAAAACATAATCTAGTTGTGTGGATAATATACTCCACTATGACATGTTATTCTATGATTTTAATTTATTTATTCATATAAAATGTTTCAATTGATGTTATTATTTGATGGATATTATAATTCAAGAGTTACTCAAGTGGTAAGGGGATTTCTAGTAACACTTTTATTTATTTGATACATTTACCAAATTTTCCACTTGTTTCGCTTATGTGGTGTACATACTACTGATGGATGTATTGTATGATTTTTATACTTAAAATTATGGTTATTTAATTTTCCATTACATGATCAATATTTCATTTAGTTTACATTTAAAATGTTTCCAATTATGTAATGTATTTTTTTTCTCTCAATTTTCATTATTTCGGACAGATGTTATGTTATGCATATATATTCTCTTACTAGGTGTATATTTTCCCATTTAAATTTTTAATCATGAATTTAATTAATTTAATGATATTGAAATATTCATGATAATTTTTTCCTCTTTGGGATTATGATTCAATGTTAAAAAGTGGTAATATTTTATTTCTACAATCACATAGTTTGTCAGGATTATTTACAATTAGTTTTCAATTGATGGAATCTTATGATACAGATTTGAAAAAAAATCATGAATATTCTTCTCATTAGGTTATTAATGATATATTTAGATAATGGTAACAATTTTCTACTCTTTGTTACTTATGATAATTTTAAAATGGGTTTTTATGGAAATCAGACATTATTTCTCTATTTAGTCAGAAATCATTCATATTCAAAAACCATGTATTATAAAAATGTTTTAAAAAATATTTTTAAATTATATTTTATAATAATTTTCCTGAAAAATTATTTAATAAATTATTTAAGGCTTTTTAAATATTCATTTGTATGTTACAATATCATTTTCGAATGAAAAATAATTTTTTAAATGTTTTATGATTTATGTATCGTGTTTTATGGATGAAATGATTTTTTCCTCAAGAGATGTTTTAAAGAATTTTTAAAAATTATTTTCCATCAATGATGTAATCTATTGATGTTACCTATGCCTCAATGGGGCAACTATAGAATGGTATCATTCTTATTCGTTAATTTAATGCTTCATTATTTTTATGGAATGATGTTTATAAGACCTATATATATTCCACATATAATATAATGATAAATGCTAATGAGACCCGTTTATTTTCGTAGGTTATTATACAATGAAATTATAATGAAGCCTATCTACTTTCCATAGGTTATTATATGATGAAGTAATTATGATACCCATTTAATTAAAATGGTTATGATATGATGTTTATGATACCCATCATTTATGGGTCATGATATGATAAATAATTTATTTTCTTATAGGAAATCAATGTATATGTTCATTATTTGATGGGTTGGATGAATATCTCCCTCTAATGAATTATGTAATTATACATGATCAATGAACTCAATGGGTACATCAGAGGGAATACCAAGACCGTAACATGAGGGTACACATGAGGGCATCCCAATCTCGTAACAAAGATAATATATAGGAGGATATCCCAATACCATAAAAATATTGTTCATGGGTGGGAATCCCAAGATCGTAATAAGATGGTACATAGGAGGGAATCATAATCCAATAACGAGAGGCTACACTACAGGGAATTCCAAGCCCTTAAGGAAAGGGTAAACAAGAGGAAATCCCATTTCCATAAAAAGAGGGAACATGTAAGGGTATCCCAAGTCAAAAATAAGATGTCATGTGGGAGGAAAAAACCATAATAATCTAGGTACACATGTGATTATCCCTAGCCTAACATGATATGATGGTATTGGTTGGTACCCTTGACATAAGATTTCAGGAGCTTATGTGTATTCCATAATTCCTTGTCTGATTCATAGGTTATTAACTCGTGGTTTTTGATCTTGATTTTATTATGATCTCTATCTTATGTACATACAATATTTATTCAATTATTCATTTATGTGGTCTGTTATATGATGTGTATGATATTATAATGATATTCACATGATTACAAGAAATTTATATTCGTATTATACTTATGTATCTTACCAGTTTTCCATTACTGAGCATCAAAGATCACCCTTTCCATTGTTTCCTTTTTGAAGATTGAAAAGAAAAGTTTTATATAGGAATAAAACATGAGATTATCTTTGTTGAAAATATTGAAGAACTTTCACCATGTTAGAATATTTTGTTCAATTTTTCAAAAGTAAGTAAACTATTAAAACCCTTGGAAACTAACTTTTGTAATGTTATTAATATTCATATTAAAATGATATAAGATCCATTTTTTAATCATGGGCCTTTATAGATGGTACCAAAGGAAAGGACTAGATAAAAATTGGGAACTAGGATGAGAAAACATTAGTGGTATCCCTATGTATATCCCATAGGATATATATGGATTTATCTAAGGATAAGTCTAGGGATGAGTTAATGTATAAGAAAATGTTCCTGAATTTTGTTAAAGGATAGATGAAGTGATTTCCTAGAAATACACACATATTTACATATTTCAAGGGATGTGTATTTGGTACAAATGTATATAGGTGAAATTACACTGAAAAATCATTTCATCTAGACACCATTAAAAACTAGTGCTCGAAAATGACCCTTGCTGTAAACCATATTTGAAAAACATAAGAGATATTCTATAGAAATTCACATACTCTTTATGAAATATCATGATGGATTTTCATAGAAGATTAATATTACTAATATAGGATAATGTTAAGGATTCATCGATTAAAAATGATAATTTCTAGAATTAGAAATAATATAATTTGTTTTATGTGTTTCCCCACTTTTATGATTTTTTATTACTCTATGATTTTTGGTTTTATTTTATTCATAAAACCTGAAGTCACTATGTTATAGAAAAATGAAATGAAAGAAATAATGATTTCTCATGAGAAATAAAATGTTGTGGAATATGGAATAAGTAACCTTATTTCTATGCTCATTGAATTTTTTTAATATTTGATTCAAGGTGAACATCTGAATGAGAAAAAAAGGGAACAAAATTCTTTTGTGTCTTTCATGAGGCAACACCCAGATTCATTAAATTGTGATATTTCCCAATTATATCTTATGTAATGGATTAATAAAAATTAATATATATTTTACATTATCAGGTTTTTATAGAATGAAAATTTGACACTGGTTGGCTACCTTATAGAAGGTGAGGTGGATCACAAGTGGAATATTATTAATAATATAATATGATAAAATAAAAAGACTCTATATATTTGGAAGTGTTTCAGAATTTACTTTTCCTTTTGTTCATTTCTCGTATTATTTATACAAAGTTGTTAATGAAATTTCTAGATCTTAATAATAAGGATGATGAATCTATTGGTGCCTATAATGTATAATTTACAAGTTTTTTAATGTACTATTTGTGTAATTTCATCCAACCTGAATAAAAATTTGTTCAAGTCATTGATGGACTTAAGAATGTTATTCATAAAGACATGAATTTAAGAGAATTTAGAATCTATGAATATGTTTTCCTATGTATAATCAAGGTGTAAATAGAGGATTGAGTTTCATATCAATGCTATTCTTTTGAAAACAAAAGGAATGTAGAATTTAAAAAAATATAAGAACCATAGATAAAAGAAAATGAGCCTTAAATTATCCAAAAAGCTTGAGTAGAAACCTGATGGAAATTTTATTAATGGTAAAAATAAATTTTTGAAGTGTTTAAGGAAGGCCATAAAGTGGATGAATATCGAAGTATTGGGAATAAGTTTCAAAATTCATGGGATAATGAGGTTGATAATCCATAAAAACTATGAAGACAAAGGACAGGGGGGAATATTATACAATCATAATGGATTCAGTGAAGAATTATGATTAGGAAATAATTTTCATGCCCTCATTAGTAGGTAATTTCATGTCTGATTTTTTTGAATAACCACATGAAAGTTTTATTTTTCGTCTATTGGTGAAATATCATGTGAATATGTCAGTCCAAATGTAATATAGAACAATAAAATAAAATTTAATACTCAACTAGTACAAGGATGGATCTAATTTTCTGATAATTTCTTTTTATAACAGAAGAGATTATTTGAGGAATAAAAATGGCTTATAATAGCTTATAATAAAAATGGCTTATAATATAAGAGCTTCTTTGAGGAATAAAAACAAATTTATTTCGTTTGGGGAATCAAATTTAAAATTTAACTACTAAAAATATAGCTTATAATAGCACTAAAAATGACCTTAAACAGTGCTAAAAAATTGCAGTAAATCTCAGCGAAGATAAAGGGTTGTCCCCTTAATCAGTGCTAAAAATAGGGCTGATAAAGGGGGACATTTATCAGCCCTAAAAAAGGCGCTGATAAAAGTTCCCCTTTATCAGTGCTAAGAAAATACTGATAAAGGTAGTATTTATCAGTGCTATTTTCAGTGCTGATAAATGTATAATACATTAGCGCAATTTTGAGTGCTGATAAAAACTACCTTTATTAGCTCTCAAAATAGTGCTGATATATTATCCATTTATCAGTGCTTAACTAGCGCTGATAAAGGCCAAATATCCTGTGCAAAACCAGAACCTGCACAGAACCTGCCCAGCACCTGCACACCTTACAACACCTAAATAGAGAAAAAACAACACCTGCACACAGCACAAACGACACCCACACACAAAGCACAGGAAAACAAAAATTATAAATACATTTACTTGAAATCATGAATACAAAACAACACACTTATATATACATTTCAAACAATGTTTAATTTGGTTAAAATTACATTTAACCAACAAATATTTAAAAAACAATGATGTTCCATCCTTTTTGCATCCATCCGCTCTAAAAAATTGTCATCCATGGCGGCGGTTTCCGAACAAAGCATTTGAACTGAGGAAAAATATTTCTCCTACAAAACAAAAAAAATATTATTTTAGTAATACAATAATGAAATAAATAATAGGGTTTCCAAATGGAATTATATTAGTGAGGCACAAAACATAAAATAACCATTTAACGAAAATGGAGCATGGTTAGGGCTAATCATCTATAATACTCAAATGGCCCAATGTTTAGTAGAACAAGGGCTATTTAATTATTAAAGGGGAAATAGATAAACCTACAGTTTGGTTCTAAGGTTATAGTGGTCTCACATTGATGGTTAATAGTTTGTCAATTAATGTAATGAACTTGTGTAAGGTATGAGTTTTTGGAGAAGTATCTCTATATGGTTGAATAATGGATTATAAGGCACTCAATGAAACTATACGGATTATAAGTATGTGTATATTGAATCCCACGTTGTTGTAAAATGATTTATTTTACCCTTAGGCTTAATTATTCACCTAATTAATGAGTGTAATTAACAAATTTTCACTATCAACCATTAACGCGGGTTACCCTCGTATATCCCTCATTCCACTCAACAAAATCTTTTAAACGCACTCTCCTCCTTCTCCCTTCCACAATGGGATATCTCCCTTACTTTTGAGATAAATAAAATATTATCAATTACATTAAAAGAGTGGTGGAATATCTTCAACCCTATTATCATCCTCTATATTCTTCACCTTCATCTCATAACATTGGTTTCAACTATTAGGGATTTTTGTCTCCATTTCACTGCATCATGATTCTATTAGATACCAATGATGGTCCTTTTGCAATGACATTTAACCTTGTCTATATACCTATAGCCATGGTTTAATACCATGGCTATATGTCCCACCATTACATAAAAAATAATCACCCCTGCCCCCTTCCCCACCACACCCCCTAGACACTGCCCACCCCCGACCACACCCCCTACCCCTGCACACTCCCTGCCCCCTAAACACCCCCTTCCTCTTTCCACAGCACACCCCTGCCCACTGCACTCCCCCCGACCCATTTCACACCCCCTTCACACCCCCTACATATTTCAAAAGAACCCATCACACCCCCTACCCCTTCCCACTACAACTTTTCCCCCTTCCCCTCCCCCAGAAAACCACACCTGCCCTGTTAACCTTCCCCCTGTACATCAGAAAGAAAATACCTTTTATGGAAATTGTGCTCAATTTACATTATACACATCATATATATCAACACATTCTCATGTACTTTCATTCAATGTAAATACACATATATATACTCTCTACATCTCATAATAAAACCCTATTTAAAATTCACATATACATTAAATCCATTTGAAAACACCCATCACACCACATTCTCATTTCTTCATACACATTTAAAGGACTTAAGCCTGAAAATCCACAAGAAATACAACTGCATTCATTTTAAAAATAACTTTCAAGTCTATACACACCCCAAATTACTTTGATAACACATTTTTAACCACAAAAACAATTCATATATTACACTTCGCAAGAAAATACAGAATAATAAAGTAATCATATAATGTAAAAGCATGGAATCATGTACATATAGCTTGGAATATTCTGAAATCTTCTGGAAAACATAAAACCACACCTCCACAATACCTTAATAAAGACTAATTAAACATTAATATTGAATAAATTAATGGAAACCCATGTCTAACTTGTGGTATTCCTTGAGTTTAACATCCCACAAGGATAGAGGGTCCCGATTTAATGTCTTACAGAGATGTAAAACCTGCGTGGTTCAAAACACTTATAAAGGTGAATTAGGTAGGTACATCTCTAGGAGGGGGCACCTGGAATGTTTGCCTGATTGATGGATCAAAACTCCCAATGAGGTCTGACCCATGTGTGGTGAATCACTTAAAGGTAAGGTTTCTCATTTTTAAGACTTATTTGGATGCCACTAAGGGAAATACATGAGGGAAAATAAGCGAAGGTGTACCCCAGTGAGGGGGTCAACATGGTTTACCATTGGTTGGGATTTAACCTCATGGAGGCTTCCTACGTACCCTATTTACAATACAAGGATCAAAACCCATATATTTAAAAGGGTTATGTTGTGGGTATTACCCATGGTATGCTTCCCTTCACACTAGAAATACTCTTGGTTGGAAGTGTATGGGTTTTGTGGGGCTTATGCATTGGAAGATTTTCAGGTTCTTCCAAGAGTAGCAATGGGGTGAATGGGACATACATGCTAAGATGGACCATGTGAATGGCGTGATCCTTGTAAAGAGTCATGAGGCACAAAAAACTTGTGGAGCTATCCATAAAAATTATTTATGGTGGCCATGGGGATCATCAGACTCCCCATAGCTTCCATAAACACATCAAGACATCACGAGGACCAGATTCTACAAGATGGTGCATCACAGGGTTGATTCTATTGATGATGTACTGGTCGTTTGAGCTTAGATTTCATCTCAACCATCCTTTCCATTACTTTAATTATCTTGGGACACATATTTTGGTTCCAAAAAATCCCTCAACGTTACCGGTTATCTCATGCATCTACCTAGAAATAATTGTTCAATTCAAACAACAAAACATGTGCTCAAATACAAGTTCAATCAAACGAGATATAAAAAGTGAATTTTGTTTTATCCTCGGTGGTTTCTTCATTCAACCCATACGCACTGTACACCATCATGCCTTACTTTAATATTGATTTGTTCAAAGATCAATAATATGAATCTGAGGATAGAAAACATTGAGTAATAAATTAAGATTTTAATACATCAGAGCATTCTCAATTCCCCAAAGAAGGTTTGAGGAAAATCAATGATCATATATATATAACATAAGTAGTAGGAATTCACCTTCTTCCTATTTATGTACAATCTTCCATCAGGTATGTTACCCATTAGTTTCTAAACACATCTATACCATCTCCTGAATATGATTTTTTTCAACAGTCATGGTAGTACTGAAAAAATATAAATACAAAAGGATTAATAAATATTTTAAATGAACTCGTAATTTTTTACGAAAATACCTCATCAGGGATGCTAGTTTGTTGATGAAATACGATCTCTTTCATAAATTTACAAACATAATAACCACAGTTCTTTCCATTTGTTTGTTTTGGACACTACAAAAACATCGACAAAAACAAGTAATTTGTTTTGATATGTGTTTTGATAGTGAAATGTTATTATATATACCCGGATACTTTTCTAATTGTAGATCTTGTAGGCGTGCTCATCCTTTTGCCCTGGAATCCTTCTATGCATTAGAAAATATTGATGCACCAGCTTATCATAACAGAATCCTCAATAAAAGATAACATAAATAATATAACTAGATGTTTAGTTTTAAAATGTTGGATCTAGTGTATTACAAATTAACAAACACCATCATGCATGGTCGGTTTGTTGGATATCCATGCGTTGAATCCAGAAAGCAAATCTTTGGAGTATCCAAATTGACTGCAATCAGCATCCAATACTCCATAAAAATACAAAAAGGAATAAGTAAAGAAAGAAATGAAAATATAGATGATATGACTAAATTTTAGAGTTTTACCCTAGCATCATTGGTATTAAAATGATTCTGTCATATATAATTTTATTTTCAAATGATTTGAGTAGGGATGACATTTTTGCAGCCTCTTTATTAGAATCTATTTCGTCTTTTGAAGAGGTGGTGTGAGGAATAACGAGTCCAAATTTTTGTTCATGGGAAAATCCCTTCAATTTTTTTCATATATACGTCTGCGACAAATATAAAATGTATTTATTCCAAATTATCTGAGTATATCAGCTTCTGTAAAATCAAATCATGAAAACTTACCACATGTATACATTTACAACTAAGGTGCCTAGCCATTCATACATGAGGAGTTCAATTACATTTTCCCCACTAATGAAATCTGATATTTCCTCACCATACATATCTTTTTCGAAATCAACTATGTGAGTACTGCCATCATTCAAATTTGTATATCAACATGAGCCTGCAATGATATTAACTATGGATATATAACGGGCGGGGTGAAGGTGCTCTCAGTAGACCGTTTCAAACAGTTGGTTGATCCTTCAGATATTTTTGAGCTGGTATTTCGTTTCACCCCATATTCATTGTCATTCTATAATAAAAATCATGGGTTCAAAACTTTTTTCATTAAATGTTAAAGGTCAAACTTGAAAAATAAATTGGAAATGAATACCTTTTTGTGAACATGTTTTTTTACAAGAACTCTTAGTCATGTGATGAATGATCCAACAAGTTGTTCACCCGTATGAATGTCATCATCATCATTTGGAACAGGTATCTCAGCACTCGGATCATTAGCTACGTTAATTGACACTCTATGATGATCTTTTGGAAGCTGTCTATTGTGTAGCATGTCGTTTTGCATATTCAACACCGTAGTCATCGCTACAAGGCAATAGGTGGGAGTTGATAAATATAAATCACTACCATTTTCACCTAGTGGAATATTAGTACTAGAAAGGTATCAGTGTCTATGTAAATCAAAATTCACAGAAACAATTATTAAAACATTTATTACCTCATCTTTGTCCGATTTTTCTGGGGAATGTGTCGCCTCAAAGCTGGTGGGGGTGGGGAGAGATCGTCATACACAGGGTGTTGTTGAGTTTTTTCTTCACTTCGCCTCCCCCCATAAATTTTTCTATCATCTCTCTCTGGTATTGGAATTCTTCTTGAAAAATAGATAATTGTTCTTGCAGCTTTTCCATTTTTTCATTTTCCTCCCCCACTTGTTTTTGTTTTTGAAAATATGGTCGGGGTGTCAGCCTAAAACCCGCACCTTTGATGCAGCCATAATTTTTTCGGCTACTTCAAGGATGCTAAAAGTATTTCTACATCTGGTGTGGTTGTTGTTGATTATTGTGACTATTTCATATAGAAAATATATGAAAAAAAGTAGTTATTTTATGTTAATAGCGATTTAAAGAAAATCAATTTTATATTATGTCATTCTTACACATGTTTCCCACACTTTTTGTGTGTTTTCATCTATCAATATCCCCTCCTTATTTACACGAGCCTCCTTCCATAGTACACGGTGTGGGATGGATATGGATTTCGATTTCAATTCATCAATCTTTATATAAACAGAGAATCATTGTGATGGTGTTGTTTTATGTCACATACTAGTAGTATGGTAGATTTAAAAGACATACCAATTTTTTATCAAGTTCAGTGTACCCCATCCTTGCTTTACGGTAATGTTACACTGGTTCGATTGCGCGTTTTTTATTTTCAGCACTCAGTAGCTATTTCATAAATAAAAAATTGTTAATCAGAGTGATAAATACAAGAAAACATCAAACAAAGTATTACCCCAGAAAATGTACCTGAAAAGTATGCTCCCCATGACGGTTTCTAAACACATCCCATGCTCCTTGGGATATCAAGTGTGTGTAAAGAGTTGGTGGGTGCGGCTTTATTTTCCCTTCTGCATCTTTAAGATGATATTTTGTTAAAATTATGTGGAAATCACTATGAATCCTTCCTGAAACTCTTAATACATATTCCTTGTGTGAGGCATCTACTATAAATGCACTCTATAATGGATGATAAAGAGTAATTCAATGTTTTGGTATTTTATTTTATTTTAATAATTTAAAAAATGATATCATAATGTTACTGTAATCTCTTCCAACATTAGTGTCTTCAGCCCGGTCACAACATTGTTCCACGACTATAAATCAATCGGCACGTGTTTCCGAGTGATGATTACAATGTTGCTACTAACGATGGCTCTGTTTGGGTTAACATCTTGGCCTCACTTATTCCATCCCACCTCAAATTTGATGCCTTTTTTTCCTTAAGGATTTTGGCTAACACTGTCAAACTAAGATGATCTTGTTTTTTTTTTGCGCTTTCAGGGTTTCATTTCCTACCATTTCCTCAGAAGTAGCATCAATATCTTCCCCCTGAGCGCTAGAATCAGTATCGGGACCAGCAGAAACAGGTTTAGAAACCTGTTGTACCTCATCACTGGGACCAGTAACAACAGGTTGAGAAACCTATTGTTGTTCTGCACTGTGACCACCAGCATCTGGTTGAGAAACTTGTTGTTGCTCTGTAGTGGGACCACCAGCTGATGGTTGAGAGACCTTTTGTGCCTCGGGATTAGGCACATCAGCAGGTGCAGAAGTCATTATCTGTAGAATTGTTTTAATATTTCATTTAGATTATATAAAAATAGCAGGGAACAGATAATAACATAAAGTAATAAAATGTTTGTTACAATAAAAAAATAACCTGATTATTGTACTCTCTTCTTTTTCATTAAAGGCTGAAGTGATTTGACTCCTCTATCAACTATGTAAATTCCTTCATTGTGGTCTCCTCTGACATACAAAACGCCGTTTACATTGGGAACGCTGCGAAATGATTTTGAAGTCCCTATAAAAGGGCCATCCTCCATTGAAATTTCATCTAACCCTTCAGTTGTTTTGGTCGATAACAGAACAATTGACCAATTTCGGTTTGCGGGGTCTGGAACATAAAATACTTGTACTGCATGTGATGCCATTATAAATGGTTCTTCTTTCTCCCCTTCCATACTAAAAATCAACTTTCACGGATCCTAATTCATCTATTTTAACAGCACTCTTATTATCAACCCACTTGCATTAAAAAATTGGCACTTTGAATTTTGTATAATCCAACTCCCATATTCATTTGATAGTGCCAAAGTATGACATATTCACATAAATTGAATTTTTTTCCTCAGCACCGGAAACATGCATCACCTCAACCACAAGTGTAACCCCAATATTCTGCATGGTACAATCCTCATAATGTTCATTAGTATAGAATATATAACTGTTAGCTGCATAGGAATTGTAAGATAATACGTACACAATTGCTCCTCCGGCCAGCCATCAAAGTCATTCTGAAATTGACTCTAGATTTTCATCTAAATGCTAAAAAATATAGTCTGAAAACCATCCTATAAACTGTCAATTATGTGTATCTGATAAGCATTTTTATGCCCTATAAGGATCCAAACGCTTAATAATTTCGTTGTGGGTTTGAACATATGGGTCATCATCGAAACTGTTATGAAAAATGTAAAGGTGGGCCTGCTCCCGATATGTAATATTGACTGTGACAACATCTCTTCCATAAATTACTTCACCGTCACGCCGCTCTGTGTGATGAGATTTCAGTAGGCCAATGATTTCCACACCAGACAGTTATTCGGTACAAAAATCCACCGGCTTCCTCAACAATATATTTCTCCGTAATAAAACCCTCTGGTCGACTTCAGTTTTTGACATACCCTTTCAAAATCATCATATACCGTTGAACGGGGTACATCCATCTATAATGTACAGGACTACATAATCGAATCTCTCTCACCAAATTAACTATCAAATGAACCATCATATCGAAAAATGTTGGCGGGAAGAAAATTTACAATTCACATAATATGACGTAAATTTCTCTTCCCACAGTTGGCAATTTTTCCTGGTCTATAACTTTGCTGCATATAGAATTGAAGAAGAAGTAAAGCTTCGTTAATGTATGGCATAAATTCTTGGGAAAAATGAAACGTAAATATATTTGAATTAGATCTTGAATCAAAACATGGCAGTCATGTGATTTCAGACCCTTTAATTTTAAATCGCCCATTGACACGATGTTCTTGATATTTGATGAATAACCCTATTGAATCTTTACGTCATTCAAGAAGTTTCAAAACTGATATCTCTCCTTCTTGGAAAGGGTGTAAGCAGTAGGAAGAATAAATGTTCATTTTTCACCCTTCACTGGTTTCAACTCTTCTCATATTCCCATCTCAACCATGTCCAATCTAGCCTTAATTCCATCCTTTGTTTTGCCAGGTGCATTTAGCAACATGCTAATGACACTATCATATACTTTTTTTTCAACATGAATAACATCAAGAAAATGTTTGACATATAGATAATTCCAATATGTTAAAACCAAAAAAAAACTGATCTCTTTTTCCAACCAGTTTTTGTAATGTTTTTTGAAAACGGTTAACCAAAAGTAGTTTCCAAATCTATTACTTTCTCAAAAAATTGATCACCTGTTAGTGGAGGCGGTGTTGTACATTCCTATGAACATCCGTTGAAGGATGTCGTCCATCATCGGAACTTCTGTCGTCGGGGTAGAAATCTGTGATGTCCTAGAAACACGGTTTTTGATGAATGTTTCAACCTAATTGACTATGTACCATGTTAGCAAACTGGACAACGTTGAGTTCCTTTAATGCTATATCCTGAAAAATTTCCATAAGCAGGAAAGTCATTTATCGTCACATACAACATGGATTTCAAAGTGAATTGTTTATTTTTGTATGCATCATACAGCGAAACACCTGAATCCCACAATATTTTCAAATCCTTAATCAATGGGGCCAAATAAAAATCAATATCATTAACCTGTTGTTTTGGTCCTTATATAAGCATAGATAACATGATTTATTTTCATTTCATGCATAACCATAGTGGTAAGTTATAATTTACCAACATAACCATCCATGTACTGTAACTGCTGCTTTGAAAACCAAAAGGACTCACCCTATCTATAGATAACGCCGGACAAAGGTTTCTGAGCTCTTTCCCAAATTCAGGATACTTGTGATCAATTCTCTTCCACTGAGGAGAGTCTCCTAGGTGACGTAGTTTCCCATCTTTAATTCTTGTATTTGCATGCCATGTCAATTGTCCTGCAGTCACCTCACTTCCACATAGGCACCTTAACCTAAGAATGATTGGAATGTACCATACAACTTTCATAGGACAAGAATCATCTTTCTTATATCGGGAAGCACCACACTTTGGGAAATCATTAAGTGATTTGTAGTCCTTGGGAAACAATATATAGTCATTCGGGCAAGAATTTATTATTTCTTAGATCATACCCATCAATCGTATCATTCATTTGGAATCATATGTTTGGCATGGGAGTTCATTATCTTCTGGGAGCATGTCATTCAGGAGAGCAAGTAGTTCCGTAAAACTGACGTCACTCCACCTGTTGTCTGCTTTGAAATTATACAGCTTCAATGTGGATGAAAATGTTGTATATTTAGTGAAACCAACATACCATTGTATTTTTTCACAACAATTTAACATCTCAAACAATTTTGGGCATTCATGAAGTTCATCTTCAACTGTCCTTGTCATTTTCTCAATACGATCTTCATCATCGTTCACATCTGTAATCACACCCTCCAAACGATTGTCTTCACTATTCACAATTCTAATCGTATCAAATGATCTATAAAATGTCATGTTCTCGGAGTCACTACCTATATTGGTTTTTTCCTCATGTTTATTCCAACATGTATAACTTCGATCTATTCTATGGCAGATCATGTGTTCTTCCAACTCCTCTAGACTAATTTTTCTTGAATAACAACAGCGTAAACACGTACAAAGGATTTGAGAAGGGTCACATGCATGATCTTCTGCACACTTGATAAACTCTTTCACACCATCTTCATACTCTTTTTTCAACCGATTGGCATTAATCCATTCTTTATTCATATTCATCATCTTTATGGGTTCGATCTCGAGAACTTGCCTAATATTATGTTTTAATTAATCAAGTAGAATTGTTTGGGTTTTATAAAAACAAATCATGGTATAAATTCCTTTAAACACATGTGAAATCCATATACATGGTGTGTCCAGTACGGTGAACATCGTGTATGTATAAGATACCTAATTTAATCTGACATATATCAAATTTATTCCAAGTTATTCTGATGAATACTGAATGAAGTCTTTGAAAATACATGACATTTAGAACAACTTGAGATAAAGGCATGTACTTTAGATACATATTGATTCACCTTACCAGCTATGCATCACATTTTTGTGGAATACATGGTGTGTAATCCTTAAATGACCACTAGGAGTGTATATTCTATAACCATCAAGTCTCTATGGAATACACCGTTGGGAGTACACTAATATTTAATTGAAAAAAACTACAAAAAAATGATCCAGAAAATGATGAAATGTCTTATTCATCAAGTCCATTAATATAACCAATGCATCAGTTAAACCAAATATCTTCGCTAAAAATTCATACAGGCCTTAAGTACTCCTAAAAGTAGTCCATGGTAGGTCCATCTATGTCCAACTCATTTAATGGTATCCTAATGTCAAATCTATCTTGGAGAATATCATAGAACCTCATAGATGATCAATGTGACTATCAATGCGTGGATGAGGATACATATTCATGACTCTCATCAGGTTCAATATCAAATAGTCCAACAAAAGAATAAATACCAATCAACATTCTATTTTAGAGAACTATAAAACCCCATGGTAAATTACAACGCCATATGAAATGATTATATTCTATATCATCAAATTGTAATTCAAAAAACTGATGCTCTTATGGTTTTATTTTAGAAATTGTGATAGAAACTGAATTTTCTCCCAAAACTACCTAGATTATAAAGTTTATCTCTTTATTAAGAAGTAAATCTTATACCTCATCAGTGAAAACACCCTAAAATGTACTACCATTGGGGAAAAAGAATCCTACAACATTCTAGAAACATCTACAATATGCCTGACTATTTGAGCCATGAGTAAATAAAATATAGATTGAATTGGTTCTACATGACTAGATAGATGATTCCTCTCATCCAAGTGAAAATAACTCTGTCTATTCTGGAGATGAAAAGGTAACTATCATCTGGGATCAAATGATTTTGGATTGTTATAAAACAAACTAATCCATAACAAAACTAAAATAAAATATTATCATATAAAGCATGGGTGGTTCACAAAATAAATGATAACCACCAATATATAGAGATCATTCAATGCAACATGTTATATTATTAGACTATAATTCCAATAGTGTGTCGATGGTGATAACACTATCCAAGCTTTACAACTCCAAGCCTAAAACATTTACAAAAAGTGTGAAAAAAGGAATGTGTTTCTCTTTTATAAAAAATAAAATAAAGGGTAGATGATATAGGAATTGTACCATTGACTGTAGATGATAAAGAATCCAAAATATCCATAGTTGACTACATAACGTGCATATGACCAGCCCCTAAAACCAGGGCTAGATTCAGACTATCTATGTTATATACTCTTCCTTATACTGTCATCCCGACACGGTGGTACAACATCCCCTCCCTTGACCAAAACATCCAATGGGACTCTAGCTACCTATTATCAGATGAGTGTTTGAGTCCTTCCCAATATATGGTTCCATTCATGTTCCCCTAAAAAGGCTCTTTTTCTGCATGACCCTAGAAAACCACATTAGGTGGACGAATCTTTTACAAGCATGACATGTCAATCGCAACACCATACAAACCAAAAAACCAAAATTTTAGATTTTACACAGCATCCCTTATTCAATTTTGTTTGTTAATTCAGGGGTTATCACATAAGTTTTATCAACCTGGGGTATTCATTCATAATTCAAGTATACGTATATTACCAATTTATATATTCCAATGTTCAACAAGAACCAACCAACATTCAATTCGTTTAGTGCAAAAACAAGGACCACCAACGACCATGATTTTCAGTGGGGCATTTAGCCTATATATTTCACATTATAATAATCATTATCATACAGTAATAACATTCGAACAATAGGAAACCAATGAGTAACAAGAGAAAACTCACTGCGAAGGTATCGTTAAGCACACGACAGAGGTGCGCACGTGGAAGAAGAGAAGCGCACAACAGAGGAGATTTCCAACTGAAATGAAAACATTAAATAGGGGAATACCATGAGAATAAAATAATCTAAAACTGAGTACACTATTTACCACATCCCACAAACCCCAAAAGACAATTCATGCAAATAAATTTAAATTTATTGATATAAATCACTATCTGATCACCAATTTTTATTCAAACCATAGGTGCCAACAAATCCAAATAAGAATCAGAAGGATTATATACCTCGAGAAAAGAAATCGAACAATAATAGTGATCAAACATAGAATAATATAAACTAGATGGAATACATGATGGGGAGTAAGCTATCATGTAATAACTCTAAGAAATTGGTGTGGTGAAAAAATATCAACATCCTATTAGTATTTGTGGTGTGATATGTTATAGTCAACACCCAATGTAAGGGAGTGTTATTTTCCAATATTTTCAACAATTACCTTACCATATTATGTTATCCTCTATAAAGGTGTATTTTAATTTTTACTAGAATGGGGAATTAACTCCCATCCATCAATTTAATCAGGACCATTTGTATATTTAAGGAATAATTCAAATTCATATTTATATTACAAAACATGAAGAAAAAAATCTCATACCTCCCATTATCCATGTTCAATTTCATTCAATGAAATGGAATACATAATTATCATTATATATAACATGCAGTAGGTGGTGTTCCCTTTCAACCCATTATAGATCATTTCAATTCATTTAATTAATTCATTAAATTGAAATAAATTCGTCATGTCAAATTCACTCCTCAATATTATTACACATTCAATTTTACCAAGAATGGAAAATTCCCTAATAAGGCTGAAAGGGTCTTCAAAATGGGCCATAATCAACATGGAAATTTCCAACATGGTAAATTCCATTAAGAATCTTGGCCAAACACCTATAATGTGTCTAAAATTCCATTTATATACCCTTGTGGTCTCCTCTGAAACCTCATTTAAAAGAATTGATATAAGCTAAATAGGTGTTCAGGGCAGTTAATAATTTGACCTTAAAGGGTTAATTTTACCTGGCGCACTCAAGGGTTGTCCATGAAAAAGTTCATGAACATCTAAACCATGAAACAAGATTCAATAGGTGTTTATTGAGGTGAAAGAATTAAATAATGATCTCAATAATATAAATAATCAATTGACTCTTGCAATAACACCTTAAATCATAATTTCAAACATACAATTTAAGCGGTAGAAAAACAATTTACCTGAAAATGAATGTCAATAATGGTAGCGGCGATGATGGAGGCAGCGCCGGAGGCGGAGGAGGCAAGGCAGCGGTAAAGGCGGAGGCCGCGGCGGTGGAAGAGGCGGAGGGCGGTCCCGACAGTGGGGGTGGAGCCGGCAGAGGCAGCGACGGTCGCGGTAGAGGGGGCAGAGGTGGAGGAGGCGGCGGTGGCGGAGGAGGATGATGAGGAGGAGGAAGGAGGAGGATGAGTTGGATGAGGTCGCAGCTGTGAGAGGCCTGGTTCAGCTTCCGCAAGAGCTTGACCACATGAAAGTGAGGATGGACTGTTAGGGTTATTAAATAAAAACTGACGGAACCTTTATCAGCACTCGATAAAAGTGCTGATAAAGGTATGTTTTATCAGTGCTAAAATAAAAGCACTGATAAAACATTCATTTATCAGCACTTTTTTAGAGCTTAGAAAGAGATTCCTTTATCATTGGTTTTAGATAGCTTTGATAAAGGCCTACCCCTTTATCAGTGCTTGCTGTTCAGCATTGATAAAGGGAAGTGCTTCCGTTGCCCTATTTTGTGGTAGTTTACTTATCAACCCCTCATTAGTAGGTAATTTCATGTTTTATATTTTACGAATAACCATATGAAAATATTATTTTTCTTCCATTGGTGAATTATCATGTGAATATGTCTTTCCAAATGTATTATAGAACAATAAAATATAATTTAATACTCAACTCGTACAAGGATGGATCAAATTTTTTGATAATTTATTTTTTATAATATAAGAGCTTCTTTGAGGAATAAAAATGGAATTATATTTTTTATGTGTTTCAGGGTTAAGAATATATGAAATGGATTATTTTAAATATCATTTGGGGTTTTACTGATTGAAGTATAATCTCACCACTTGGGGATTTATGAACAATCGATAAAATTTTTGTATCATTTCTATATGATAATAACTAAATACAAATGAAAAAACATATCATCCTTTACGGATCTAATGAACCATTAGTAGTTCAGATATAACAAATTCACCTTCATTTTTTTATCAAGGGATGATGTGGAATTTTATCAAGGAATAACCAGAGTGTGATATTGTGAAAAAATCAATTAATTATTTATTTTTGTGAATGTTATTAAATATTTGTAAAAGGAAATTAAAATAAAAATTTTCATTATAGTACATTCATCTATAATAAATCAAATTTTCTGATAGATCATCAAAAAATTTATATCATTGTGATCATTAAATTTATCCTAACCATGTTCTCTATCAATATCCATTTAAACATGATTGGTATATTCTATTCATTTCCATGTTCTCAAATTAATACTATGTTATCCTTGATGATATGGAGGAAAGTGTGGAGGAAATATCGACCCTCAATGGGGGTCAGGTTGACCTCATTCAACAGAGAAGTATAAATCTCTCCACATATGAATCTTATCGAGAACTTGCCTCTCAGATTCTGAAGGTTTCGACACAGGTTTAGAAATTTTAAGCAAAGGATTTATCTTCCTCAGGAATCTACAATGGATCTTTTTTATTTCTTTATAATTGTGTTGCGCAACGTATAATTATAAAATGAACTATATATCATGTCTCAGTCTAATATGGTATGATCCTTGACCAGTTAGAGCTTTTCAAGAACTCGTTTACTCATAAATATCTTTATTAAAATGTATGAACCCTTGTAAAAGTTTTGATCTCATCATACAATTAGATTCTATTGGTGGGTTTAATAAATTTAAATTCATTTCTATTAGAAGACATTTATTTAATATTTTTTCCATCTACTAGATTGAAGTGTCGTGCATGGGGTTTTGGTTCTGTGTATCTAAATCTAAGAACACTTAGTGTTATTGAGTGGAATCAGAAATTTCTCATTTTTGATTTTAATGAGTTTTTATCAAGTATCGATGATGGTCTATGGTTTAAACAGGGATTATGGAATTCTAAAATCCAATATTACATTTCATTAGCGATAGGCATACCAATATAGATAGATTTGGCTACAAAAAAACTTCTTATGGCCATTTCATCAGAATCCTTGTGGAAATTGATTTATGTTCGGATCTAATTGACAAGGTGATTCTTTCAACCCATCCAGATGAAATCAAACTAATATTTGTATATGAAAAATTTCCTTTGTATTTTCATATGTGCTGTATTATTACATACTCCAGGTCCAACTTCCTTGTAAACATCAAATATGCTAGAAAGAATTTTATGGTTCCTGATGAGACTTATTGTTGAAGGGTGGCAGGATATAAAGAATATCAAGGAACTATTCTTTATTATTCTATGTAGAAAAAAATGATGAGAAATCTAGGGGATGTAGTAAAGACCTCAATCAAGATCCTACTCATAAATCACTAAATGAAAAGGAATTGCAAAACTCCATCAGCTGAATGCCATATAAAATTATAATTGGGGTGAATTTCAGACGAGGATAATGAAATTGAAGTATATCCTTATTTCAAGGATGCACTGACTAAGAACATGGATGAAATTCATACTATGATAGATTTAGATTAGAGCCAATTGTAGAGAGAATAACATCCTCATAAAGAGTCAGATGATAGATATAGGCATCAACAACATTTATAAAATTATAGAAACGAAAAGAACTTGTTACAAGATACGATCTTTGGGAAGAGAAAGAATAAAAATTCTCACCTAGGTGATGAAAAAGTAAAGAATTATGCTAATGGACCTGGGAAAATTTCTTCATTCCCCATAAGGACAAATGAACCTATTGTTATTCATGAAGCCAGTGGTCACTCCATGGAGCTGTTGTCAAAAAAAACATCATCCACAATAAGAAAACAGTATATCAATAATGAAAGGATGTGAATCCAGAGGTATGCATGAACTGGATAACATAAATGTTCATGTTTCTACATTTAGAATATTTAATTTATTGGTTAACAACCTGCCTATAAAATGACGAATTAATTCATGTTTTCTGATCAATATTGCTTCGCAGAAACACAATGCTCTCTTTTTAAAATCAGGTAAACCATTGATTAAATCCCAAGGGTATAGTGTTTCTAATTGCATGTGGATGAAACTATTAATACCTAAACACGAGGATCTAATGAAATGTTGACAGGGGATACAAAACCTAGTTTTATACTAAACTCCTTCAACTAGGTTTTCAATGACCCATATGCTCATTCATTTAAGAATATGGCTAAGATTTCCATACCGAGGGAATGTATTCTAATTCATTTTACCCAAACTCCTATAGGAAATGGGGATGGAACTCTGAAATTTTTTTCTCCAAAGACTAATGTTCCTGATCAAGCAGTCAAGGAGAGAGCATAACATAATGTAAATAGACAAAATGTGTTTGTACTACTTGCAGATGTAGGTGTTGATGATGAGAGACAACATGATGATTTAACACCTGAAGCCATTGAGATACAAGAAGATGTTGACACTGGTCCTCAAAATGATGAAGATGGTCCCTAGATGCTAGTACCCACTGAATGGATGGGTCTACCCCCTCGTGGTAGGGGTGGATGATCCTCTTGTTATAACATGCACACTCATTCTCAAGGTGCATGATGTTTCTTTTTCTGCCATTGTGTTTTTGGGGTCTATTGGTATGGTTGTTAAATCCATATTTGTAATTTAGTATTTTTTATAATAAGGGGCCTTTGTACTTCCACCTTAAAAAACTGTGTTATCATATGTGGAATCCTAATTATGGGTTACTTTGGGAAATCATAATGCTTCAAATATTTCTTTTTTAAAGTAGGGTTATGTATTCATTATTACAATATGTGTTTCTATAAATAGGATATTCAGATATAAAAACGTTGATGAACCATAAAAAGTTTTAGGGAAAAACCTATTTTATAGGGTGGGAGGGGGGTTGAAAGTAACACCCTGGTATTTTTGCGATTTTATTTTAAAATTAATTTAATTTTGTTTTGAAATTTTTCATTTCACACAACACCAAAAATATATTGTGTTACATGAAATCAAAAAAGATGGTTGTTTTTTATGGAACACCATGTTATTATTTCACTACATGAAACAATTAGATTAGATTTTGGTACACACAACACCTTGTTTTTCTTCTGTTACACACAATTTCATGTTTCTTCTATATATATAGTTACACGCATTGCCTATTTTTACCAAACTATAGTACACTAGTAATAATATAATTAATATTTTATATTAGTTTTCACCAAGATGTTAGAATGGAATATTTGTATAAGAAATAAGAAATTATAATACTAAAGGATACAAATTATTATGAAATTAATTATTTAGTTTCAATTATTTATAAATAAAAAAAATCCAATTGAATACAAAGGATTTGTTTTTATGAGAAATCTATTTTTATACTGACAAAAAATTTTGTCTTAATAAATTAAATTATTCAATTTTAGTGAGATATATGTTTTAAATTTTTATATTATAAATTCATTTAATTGTTTTTTATATTCATTCAATATGATTGATTATAATAAAATAGGTTAAAACCAAATTATAGGGTTAAAAAAATATTTTTCTAAAAGGAAGTTTTACAGCCATTAAATGGATGACTTGTTTTAAAAGTAAAATTTGATACTTTTATTATTAATTTATGAATATATAAACACAATTTATGAAATTTTAATATCAAAATTTATTTTGGGTGAATTTGTATTGTATTTTTTGTGATGTTTTTGTATGATAAATAATGAAATAATAGTGAATTTTAATTGAAAATTTTATTTTTGTAAAATTTATTGATACATTTAAATTATTTTTTAAATTTATTTTACAGTATATTTATATCAGTTATTAATATATTAATACAATCTAGGTCATTTTTATTAATTTGAAATTGAAATTCGATATAAAAACATATAAAAACCCAATTGTTTCATCTAGCCTGTGGGATTAATTTTAAATTAATTTATGCCACTTTTGTGTCTATAATTTGAAAAAATGGATACCATATTTGGAATAATAATAATAATAATTTATATTAATCCCATATTTTTATTAAATTTTTTAATTAAATTAATTGTAATTTATTACAACTATTAAGGTAAAAACAAGATTTAATAGTGATTAAACATTAACATATAAGTTCAAATAACCTATTAACCTTTCCAAAAGAACTTTTTTGGAAACATTTTAACCATATAACACCATGGGTGAATAATGGAATATTATTGGTTTAAAATTATTAAATGTATACATCTCGACTGTGTCTTCAATTCTGTATTTACTAAAATGTCACTTCCCCTCTATATAAGGAAACTCACCCCCAGATTCATCACACCTTTCAAGAACATTGGGATACCCAAATATGATAAAATATTCTCTCTAAATACCTCATAAAAACATTGAATACACAAATTGTGAATAAATTAATCCAAGGATTCCCTTTGGAAAAATCCAAAAGGGTATACCCAAACATTAGGTAAAGTTCGTCAATGTTCATTAGTAATTTTTCCCCTTCCCTAACCCCTTAAATTATTCAAATATCATAATTTTATATTCACATAAGTATAATAACTTTATTTATATGGTATTATTTTAAATTTATTACCAACACATTCACACACTTCCAAAAAAGTGGATATACAATCATCGTTCTTATGTAAAATGTACTACCACCTCATGTACCGATATCGTTCATTTTACCATTACAACATCTCAAGGTCGAGAATAATGTTTTAGATATGGTATTTTTATGATATATATATATATTTTTGATATTTATGATTTCTTGATTACTATGAAATTTTTATATAACACATACCTTCATGCTTTCCATTTTTTGGGATTATGATAACTTCATTTGTGGACATGTATACTATTGCCTCCTCAATGTAATGTGATTATTTCAGGCTATAAATGGGATATATTAATTATCGGTTTTGTAAAAATATATCATTCCTATGAAATAATAATTTCATTATAAAGTGAATATATATATATTTCTTTAATTAATTTTATTTTAAAGCATGATAAAAAATGTAAACATCATTTATGCGTGTGTACGACATATCATCTCCCTAAATGGTGTATTTCATTTAATATTTCTATATTTTATAGATTAATATAAAAAATTATATAATTAATATATATTATTTTTTTTTGATTTTTGATTACCTTGAAATATGTAAATCATTATCTATGTAAGAATATCATGAATAACACATTAAAAAATTTACAAAAACAATGTAGTTATTACCAGAAATCCAATTTACCATGAATGTTTTTAATAAATCTGGAATATTAAGACATAATAAAATAATAACTACAATTATATATAATAATATAGTTCTACGGAATATTAATAATAATACTATATTTATTATAAATGAGTCTCGAATATGAACAAAGTCAATAGTTATGGTAAGGGGTTTATCATCTCACTCTTATTTCTATGATATTTATCCAATATTCATGACATATTATTGTTGTCCATTTTATATAATTCCATAAATAATTGTATAACCTGAATTTAATTTATTTTTGATATTAAAATTTTAAATTCATTTTAATATTTCACAGATCTCATTATTAAATTGTTACATAAGATGTATATTTATTTGTAATATTATTTTTATTTATACATAGTTATGAAATATTCACAACTCATTTAATTTTTTTCCTATATGTACATCCTAGGATTTTATTATATGATTAATATCTTAAATTTTTGTGTTTTTATGTATTAATTTTATTATAAAACTTTCACGGTACATAGAGATCAAAAGTTACCAAATCGGTAATGTAATAATCCTTTAATTTGCCTTCTTAGAGACACATGCTATTTCACGGACCTATATTATTTTATGATTTTAAGATAGTAACCGTTTACATGTTATATCATGAAGGTAAATTTTTTAATGAATATTTTATGATTCATATAATTCTAATCTCTCAAGGGGATTATGATTTATTGTTACCAAAGTGGATATAGTTTATTGGTATAATTTCATCATTTTTCCTAATTGTTTACTATTATGCTTTCAGTGATGATATATTATAACCCAAATGTCACGAAACACCATGAAATAAATTATAATATTTTTATTAATTCGATCATCATATAATTGTACCATTTTCAACAGTCTGGTTATTATTATAATTAATATTTTTTTTCAAATAAAATGTTACTCATTTATCTCTTCGCCCAAATATCTATCATCTTCCAAAACAATTTTTTCTAAAATATATTAAAAAATGTTTTTAAAATATATTTTTGGAATATTTAAAAAAAATTATTTTAAAAGTTGATTTGGTTTGAATGCATCCTTTATATGTCTTCAAGAATATTTTCAAAGAAAAAATGTATTAAAAGGATTATGCATTCTAAAATGAGTCTTTCAAAGAAGAAATTATATTTTCCTCATGAAATGATATAAATGAAACTTCAAAAATTATTTTACAACATAGATAATATATGTTGATGTCACATATTACTTATAGGGGGCATGATCCCAAGGTGTCATTCTTTTTCTTTCTATGAATCTTTTATGCCTTTGTTGACATGTAATTTGTGATATTCACTTCTCTTCAATTGGTTATACGATCATAAATACTTATAAAACTCACTTATTTTGAAGGCTTATTCTTTGACGAAATTATGAACATGATTTTATACTTTACATAGGTTTCAATATTATGAAATATTTATGATATAGTTTTTATATCAAGGGTTATGATATGATGTTAATAAAATTGCTTTTTTATATGGGGCATGATATAATGAAGGATTCGTTATCTTGTGTCACATAAATTTATTATATAATTATATTATGTTTGGGACATTTATTACCCTACAATTAATTGGGTAATTATAAATTTTGATTGACCTCTAAGGGTATATGGGATGTAATCCCAATATCATAACAAGAGGGTACATGGTAGTGCCTCCCATGCTCATAATAAGATATCACATGGGAGGGAATTTGAAGCCCATAAAAAGAGGGTACATAGTGGGAAATATGATGGCCATAAAAATAGTGTATATCAGAGGTAATCCCATACCTATAAAAATAGGATAAACTGGAGGGAATTTGAAGCCCATAAAAATATAGTGCACTAGAGGGAATCCTAATACCACAAGATGTTTGCATATTTAAGGGAATCCCAAGATAAAAAAAGAGGGCACATGGGAGTACATACTATGCCTAAATAAGGTAAAAATGTTATTATCCCATGACCAAGATGATACGAGGTTCTTCTTACTTATCCACGATATATTATATTCGTTTCTTATGTGTATGAAGAAATTCCATGAATTATTCCAATGTGATTATCACATGACTGTGATATTAATTTTTTTTATTATTCATGTATTATGAAATTCCAATATTTATGCTAGGATTCATGTGTATGATATTTTATATAGAGGAGAGTACTTTATAATGTTATGCTCATGCTCTTGTACCCTCTTATTCATGTAATTCTTATGTATGTTACTTTGTTAAACATACTGAGCATCTGAGCTCACACATTCATACGATTCAATTCCCCAGTTTACGAATAAAGGTTTTAAGTAGGAGTACAAAAATGGCAGATATTTTTTGAAAATATTGAATATCTTACCCCATGATATAATATTTTTTTCCATGTTTCAGAATACACTGATCTATTATGGTCCATAACCATGTAATTTTGTAATGTGATAAATATTAATAAAAAATGATGTAATAACTATGTATGTTAATACTAGGTAACTATAATTATAACCTATTAAAATACAACCATTCATGTCAATGTTTTTAATCCTGAATCATGAAAAAATTCAAGGCAATTCCTCTGAAATTAATTACAAATTAATCCAATAACATAATCCATTATAGATAAAAATTGGAATAACATATATATTTTTGTCTTTCATATAATCATTTAATATAATTTACCTAATAGTCAAGTATAATTTATAGGAAAATCATAGTAAATTGGGTTCACTCCCCAATCCATCTATGTTGTCATGTATCACTCCCATGACTATCATATAGGATAGATTGACATACTAATCCAGGTTCACTCCCCATTCATGTTTTGTTTATCTCAGTATATATCCATCTTTACCCAACACATTAGAGTGTTTGATAATAATTTTACCACCACTCAAATATTAAAAATCATATAGATATTTTCCAAATGTTTATAAAACACCCATCATATCATTACCCATGAAAAATAATATGATTTTATAATCATTTCATCAAAGTGTAACCTGTTAAAGTGAAAGGGTTTTGATAATAATTTCATCGACTATCATAGAATTACCCATAGAAATAGAATTAGTTTCAAAAACATATTATCATAATAATCATAAATCATCTAGAGAAAAAAATATGCATGGTATCACTTAATATTATACCTATTAAATATTACATTACATCAAAGGATGTCATCTTCTATGTAAATCTATTTATAAATATAATTTAAGCATTTATTGAAAAAAAAATCAATTTTAACATTGAAATATCTTATTTTAATTCCAAATATTTCCAATATTTTAAATAAACAAATATATTTGAAAAAAAACTTAAAACCCATAGAGAATTATTCATAAAAATGAGCAGGTATAGTGGTTAGAAATTGCAATCACACTGTATATGTAAAAATAAAGATTCCTTTTATAGTTGTCGTAAAAATTAAAAAATACCACACTCAAAACATGAAAAGAATATTTTTTTAAATAATTTAATAAATATAAAGAAATGGATTAAAATGAATTTAAAAAATTATATGGGAATAGTAAAGTCATTAGTGAAACCATTTTCGGAATCCGTAAATGTGGAATAGAAATGAATTTTGACCACAGAGAGAAATAATGCTGGTTTTCAATTAAATAAATATGTTGTCATATTGAGATCCTAAATTAAAAAAAAATGAATGGAAAACATGTGATAATTAGAAATAATATGGTGAAATAAATTATCATGTGTTTCATGAGAGGAATATCAAATAAATTCATTATTTGAAACATAATTATAAAAAATCCCAACAAACAATAAAATTATAACATAAAAACCATTATAATTTATTAAATTTTTAATCACATGCCCCATTAAATAGTAAAATTAAACGAATAATTAAATTTTATAAATACTAGTTGATTCATGATATATATATTCAAATGGGTAGTATATTCACCACACAAAATATTTCAGTGGTGAATGTGGATTATGACTCCTAGAAATAAATTTGAGATTATAAAGACCTTATATAAATATTGAGCTTTACAGAAATCACATTAAACCCATTTATAATAAATTTATTTTATTTTATTATCTTCCAAAGTCATTTAATTTATTATTATATTATATATGATTCAATTTAAACATTTTAATACCAATTTATTAATAATTACTTATTAAAATTGTCATTTTTTGGTTTGAACTTTTATCTTTTTCAAAAGAATTTTGGTTCATTGGTTTGGGTCCTTGAAATAAAACATGTTTTCAAAATATATATAAAATATAAAATTATATAAAAAACATATTTATAATATATATATATAATTATTAATAAAAATGTGGCATAAAAATGAATATCCCCTTCATAGAGACGTTTTGTCGTACGTACAGTTGAACAATATTATCACATTATGATTGATTAAAAGAAAGAATGGTAAATAATAATTCAATATCCTATAATTTTTTAAATAATATAAATTATATATATTAGTAAAATATATCCTTACTACCATCTATATAATGTGTATACATTATATGAATCACATCTATTCATGGATGTGGTAGTGCACACAAACATGAGAAGTGCATATCGTCTTCCAAAAGACTGTATGGTAAGAATGTTGAAATGATATTATTATTAAATAATAATTTAAATTTAAAAAATATCATATATAATCATTAAAAAATCATGATACCCATAAATAAAAATTGGTGATGAAAAATGAATTGTATAATAATGCGGACAAAAATAATTCATACATATACAAACATGATAATTTCACTCCCCATTTGATGAGAAATAAAGTGGAAATGGGTGGATTAATAATCATAATATCATTTAAGTATATGAAGGAAAACTAATTTATTCTTTTATGATAAACACAAAATATTTATAAGATGTAAAATAGGAATAAAAAATAATGTAATCAGTTATGTAGATTACATGTTCTTTGAAATATATCCATTAGATATCATATTAAGGATCATAGGTTTTGTATTTTTTAAATAAAAAAATTTCAATAATATGTATAAGGATTCTGAGAAGAAGTATTGGCAGGTATTTGTTGATATATAAGGATCAATGTGGTGTAAATAAGATAAATTAGGTTTTTCTATTAATAAGAGGAGGGGTGGGAAACTCTTGGGATATCCGTCAAGATTAAAATATAAAAAGTAATTATATATCCAAAATATTAATAATGTATCCAAATTAAAATTTTGTTTGTAATTTGTTTTTTTTGAAATTTCTTTTTTTTTTGATAAGATACACATAAAAACATTTAATTAAACATTATATTATTTTTCCAAAAATTGTCTCTTATTATTTGATTAATTCATTGTTATTTTATTTTGTTATTGATTATCTTTAAATCATTATTTTTTTATGTTGTGTAAAAAACTAATACCTAATGTGGAGGAATCATTAAAAGAATCTAATAAAACATATATGTGGATCTATGGGTCAACACCCATGGGGGTAGCCAAAGTGGCCTACATAGTGGCATGGCTTAAGTATATTTCCCACATAGTATTAACCTGGGCCATGTATAATGACAGATAGTGAACCCACATAGTATGGGTTTGTCCCCTAGGATAAGTATATGATATGGTATGTTTTGTTTTGGCTAACATATATTTACCATTTTATGTTACATTTTGTATCCTCCTAGGATTATATTTGATTTGGTATGAAGAAGTTTCACCAATATCCAATCTCAGCCATCTGATCTCATTGACCATCATCTCTCTCATCTGATCATGTATCTGTGATTTCTATTTGCCTTCATACTCTATGATCAATTTTTTATATAATGAATTATGTCATCTTTCTAATGGTTATTCATTCTCCTACCACTATTCAATTTCACCAACGGATATTCAGCAACATCCCTTTCTCTGATGACCTACACTTCTCTAGTTTACACTATTACCTCTATTATTTCCATCTCATTTCGTGTAATGTTTTATGTCATCTATTTTTTTCTTTTTTACCAAGCTATAAATGGCACAATTTACTCATATTACTCAACATCTTAGAGGATCCCTCATTCTACAAAATATAGGTATTCTTAATCGTTTGTTCCACTTCCATCCAAACAGTTCTATCTTTCATTCTCTTCTTATGGTTTTTTTCACCTTATATTTAATATCAAGTCATATATTTTTTTCTATATTTCCTTAGTCTTAATTTTCATTTACTAGCCAATTTTTTGTTCTATTTCACATTATCTAGTATTTATACTTTTTTAGATTTCACCGCTACTTTATTACTCTACATAGCTTAGTCACCATTGGTTTTTACCAATAGTGAGTAAATGTTTAGTCTAACCACTAATTATTATCCAAAGGTGTGTAATTTTTCTCACCATTGGAAAATAATAGTGATACACTGACTCACTACTAGGAGAATAAATGTAAGTCAAATTTCACACCATTAGACTTCAATAATGGTTATGATTTTCATTTTCCACTATTTTTATTACATTATTTCTATTTGTTTTAGAAGTACCTATTTAAAAATAATAAAAGTGGGATTTATTATTCTATACAATGAAATTATATTATTTGTATGTTCTTGGTGTTTTAATAAACTTTAAAATTTTAAAAACAGTATTCTTTTGTCTATATTATTTTTCTAATTCTGTTATTGTACAAATTTTCATTTATATTTTATTTCACAATTATGGCCATAAATATTGTTTTAATTAATTTTGTTTGACGTAATATTATTTAATGAATATTTTTAAAATATAAGTTATTTTATTATTTTATGATTTTTTAATATTTTTGGTTTTCTTTTTCAACTAGTCATCGTTTGAAAACAATAGTGAGACATGAGTCAACACTAGAACCCAATGGTGAGTCACAAATCACTATTGGACACCCAACAATGGGTAATGATTCATTTCACTCTTGGATGAATTTGATGTTTAGATTTATAGAAGGACTTTCAGTTTTTCTCAATACATTTAACTTTGTCGAAAATTTTAAATTGTAGGTAAAACTCTGTTTTTCAGCCGTTGGACATTTTCAAGAGAGGGTGATGTCTCATAGGTGACTTTTTTCAATGGTTAGTAATGTCTAACTTTTTGATAATTTTTTTTCCAAAATTTTAATTTTATTACTTTTAATTAATGTCATTTGAATTAATTCCATATATTAATATATATTATTTTATATTGATTTAAAATTTGAACATTGTTTATAAATTAATTACATCATTTCTTCCTTGAAATTTGCATATATAGATTGTTTTCTTATGATGCTCTATTTTTATAGCATTATGATGCATGTATAAATTCTAAAAATTATATTACTATATTAATAAATATTCAATTGTTAATTCTTTAATAATTATTATTCTTTATATATTAAAATTTTAATTTAATATTTTGTTAATAAATATTTCTCTTAATATGTTATAATTTTTAGTGTGGTTTATACAGAATAAGGCAACAAATATATTATTTTATTATCAATGAATATCAAGTCTGGTGAAGTCATTAGACCATGAAATTCACCTTTAAGACTCCTTTTTTTATTTTTATTGTTTTATTCAAGGATAAAAAATAAAAAAACTAGTGTATAAGATTTATGTCATATGGATATTATAATACTTTTTATTTCTTCTCTCTAATTGATCAAGAAACTTTTTAAATACTAATTATCTATTGTGATCACTGAGTGTATTCATCACATTCATCTTCCTCTATTGATATCGTCAATGTACATGAGCCCAATGAATTTTTACAAAATTTGAACAACTATTATTTAATTTTAATTCTATTATTTCTCCACAGTAATTATTCCAATCACTCTTTAATTCTCTAGATTTAAGGTTTAGTTTTTTCTATTCCAAAATATATATTTGGGAAATTAATTTGAAAATAATTTTTGGATTTTTCCTCCCAAAAAAGGAGATTTTATATGACTCAATAAAATGTCAGGGGTTATACCACTAGGACTGATAAAAGTGTGCCTATATTTGAATGTTATTGTGTTGTCACTCCCAATAAAAAGTGAGTATATAGAGCATAACTATATCCTCATGGAGTAGAGGATATTTAATAATTGTCTAGGATCCTCGTTATATAAAACACTCTAAAATATACTATGATATAATTTTTCATTTCACTGAATATTTGAAAATTCTTATATAAATCTGATAAATTTAATTTTTTTAATAAATCAAATAGGACTATTCAACACCCACTAGTAACTACATCTATACCAAGGGACCTATTAATTGGTATCAGAGAATGGTTTATTTTTTTAATGATTTTGTTTAATTTTTTTCATTATCTATTTTTGAACTACCAATTATCATATATTTAAATGTCTATGGAAAAATTCAATGATTTTGTATGGGAAATTATAATTTTGACATGTTGAATCCATTCAGAACTCCTCACTTATATGGAAGAAACTATGTATACCTGAAAGACACGATAAAGGTATTTCATTATAATAAATTTTTTTATTATTAGTCTATGATTTCAAAAGCATATAAATTCCCTCATGTGGATTTATAAACACTTACATGAAACAATGATTAAAAATGTGTTTTAAATTAAATAGTTATGAATTAATAATATTATTTAGTATGTAAAAATATCTATAGACAAATTTGATCTTATAAAACTACTTCTGACATTTTCTAGAATTTAAAATACACTCATCGATGAAGTGAAAAGATGTAAAGAAAAAATGATAGATATACATGGATATGAGTTTCATGAATTACAGATGAGTTATTAAGAAATCATAAATGAGATATACAATAGATTCAATAATATTTTCAACAACATGCTTTCTACTAGAGGAACCAAAAAATATGAAACTCTCTTTGAATAATTACTTCAATCTCTACCCATGATATGGAATTCAATGAACGATTCTATTGATGAAATTGTGGATTTAATTGAATATTATATGGATTAGTCGATAGGATAAATTCATAAATATGAGATGGAAATGAATAGTGATAATATTGATGGTTAAGATAAAAATAAAGTTAATTATCTTAAATAAAAAATAAATTTGATTTCTGATTCTTCTCATTCTTAGTTACAGCAATGTGAGAAGGATGACATCATTAATTTCACCAAAGGTATTGATAAGTAGATGAAGTTTAAGTGATAATTAAGAATATTAAAATAACTTATTATCAAAAGGAAGAAAAAATGGTAGAAAAATTGTAAAATATAAGAAATATGATGCTTCAGAATATTTTTTTTTCAGTATTGAAAATAGTGGCATATAAAATTTGATTGTCCCAATTTTAAATTAGAAATAAGGGAAAAAATACACAAGAAGGAAAAATAGTTATTATCATGTTGGATGAAGTTATATAGAAGAGTCAGACTGAAGTGATGTTGGCTCTGACAGAGAAAAAGAATCCTCAAATATTTGGGTGGTAGCTACTACTATAAATGAGGTGCATTATAACTGTAATCATAGATCAAAATATCAAACTAATATTTAAAATGAATGTAAATAATTAAATGGTAAAAATTAAAATTTTCAATGGTACAAATTATGAATGGATAAACTATATGTAGAACTGAAAATAGAAAATAAGAATATTAAAGAATAAAATAAAATATTTTATGATTATTTTTAGCTAATATAAAAGATAAAATGGTTATATATTTTGTATTTTTAAAAGTTAAAGATAAAAATAATGAGAATACAAGATTTTATGTCAAAAAATGATGAATTAAAAAAAATTAATATTTAAATCAGTTTTTGATGATTTTGATAAACAGTAATGGTATATAGGATTCCAAAACATGAAAAATAAGAAATTGAAAAATTCAGGATCATGTTAAAAAGTGAAAATAGATGATGACCTAGAAGTTATTATGATGGATAACTAAATCCTTAAAAGTGAAATTAATGGTTTAATGTAAACCATATCTCTTATTATTTGATGCCGAGTGAAATTTGATAAAATAATGTATATGAACTGACCGAAATATGATAAAAGGTTTTTGTCTATGATAATAAGATTCCTAATATGAACAGAAATATTTTTTATATAAGGAACTAATGAGAATATTTCAAATGTTACCATTATTAGTTGTAACATGAAAGTGAATTAACTAAAAGAATGTTATAGAATGTTTAATAAGTATTTATTTTATAAAAATAACATCATTTAAAAATACCTATCTTCAATATTACCATATATTTTGTTTCTAAAATATGTATGGGTACCAATTTTTTTCTATCAATCCAGTTGGACTAAAACTAGTTTGGGAGCCAAAAAAACATCTGCTTGATTTTTTCAATATATTCCTTCCTAAATCGTTCCTTAGTCACATGGTGTATGAACAACATCTGATCCAAAATGTAGTTAAAAGTCCTGTTAAACCTAAGATGGTTACTATGTCCAGATAAGTTTATTTTTAACAATCATTCATAATATATTATATAATATCATTTTATATAATGGTATATAATTCATCAAGTATAATTATATTAAATCATATTAATTTTTTTTAAAGTCTTGGGATTTATATTCTATATATTTTTCCTTATCATGTAAAATAATTGTAGTTTACATAGTTAAAAATACTATCCTAAATTTACCGATTATATATTTCCTTTCAATAAAATGTTCAAACAATATTATACTATTTTTCATCAAATACTCATGAATATAGGTGGTGTTACCCCTTGTTTTTTTAAATAATGTACTACTATGTATATTTTAAATAATAGTTTTAATAATATGTTTACGAAAACCTAAGATTCCTTAGTCTGTTTAAAATAATTTTTGAGTAACTAATCAAGGTAATTATATTATACAATTCTAAATATCTTTTGATCTTTATAATTTATTATTTAATAATTCCTAGTAATTCTGGGTATCATTAATTGTTTTAAATAATAAACTTTTTTTAAAATTGATTGAATTTTGATAATAAAATTTGTTTTTTGATATATTTTAAAATCCAATATATATATTCTAAAACTCAAGGGGAGTAAGTATTTTTGAAAATTCATTTATTAAAATAATCTATTTGTTTTTTGGAAGGATTTTTTTAAATAATCCATCTATGAAAATAAGTTTTTCATTGAATTTAACATTGTTTTTTAATTGCTTGTGTAAAAATGATAACTTTTCTATTTTGTGTAAATGACATGTTTTGATAAATACTAATCACTATTATTTAATGATAATTATATACTTCTGGTTAAACATTATTTACTATGATAACACTTTTTCATACCTAATTTCATTGACTATTGTTCATTGTCACATTTACTTCAGTTGATTACTTATTGTTTAAAGGTAATATCAATGTTATATTCATATACAGTTTTGAATTGGGTATGATGGATGTTTGATTTATGATTAATTATATTTTTCATTTTCATAAATTTAATCATTATATTATTCTATATACTTAGTAATAAAATGTCCTTTATTACTCCCTAATTACATTTATTAAAAATAATCTCTACTTGAAAATGATATCTATTTTTTATTTAATATATCTAATCGATTTTTTCTAGTTTTATTGTATGATAATTAAATGATAATTGTTTTCAAATTTCTTAGTTAAATGGAATTTTTCATCTAATTATGCTATGCAAAACATTTTAATTAGTATTTTTATGTTTTATAATATTGTACATTTTGATAAATTTAAAAAATTTGAGAATATTTTGATGATTTAATAATTTCTATTAGGATTGTTCAAAAATTTAATAAATTGTATGTTTTGAAATTTACAAAAAGATGGAGATTTTTTATAATTGGGTTTCAACATTTTTAATCAATTTTTTTGATATGATATATGTCATAAAATTTAATTAAATTAAATTTTATTTCAAAATTATTATCTCTTATTAAATGGTTCACTTTTTTGTTATTTTAATTCATCATTTTTTATCTATATATTGTATATTTCTTTATGGATTGAATGAAAATGAGGCATATATACCATAAATCATAGACTGAAACTTTTACGACATAAAGGGGGATCTAAGAGTAAACTCCAAGGGAGGTAGACTTGGTGGCCAAACAGTTTAATGGGTTGATCATAATGCTCGTATAGTGGTGACTGAGAACTTGTATAAGGATCAAGACTGCAACCACACAGATTGAGTTTTAGCCCATAGGTCGATTATATGCTATGGGTTTTTTTATCTGTTTGACCTACACCAAAATATCTTTTTTATATTGAGCATCTTCCTTGGTTATATTTTATTTGGGATGTATATTTTTTAACTAAGATCCAAATTCTTCCATCCAATCTCACATACCTTCATCTCATCCGACCGATAATTTATCCTTGAGGCCTCCATATATTCACCATGCCATATCATTTGTTTAAATCCTCAATGTTTTCCTTTATCATGCATATTCATCCTCCTACCGCTCAATTTATTCCAAAGGGATTCTCTAGAGACCTCTATTTCTCGAGAGTCTTACTCTTCTTTTTTTATACGGTGTTCAGTCTAGTATTTCATCCTCCTTTTGAGTTCCTCATTATTTCATCTATTTTTTATTTCTTTTTTCCCAGTCTAATAGTTGAACAATTCTCTCCTCTTACTCATACTTGTTTAGGTCTCCCTTATTCTAAAAAATTAAGTGTTCTTAAGATCATTTTTCTCAAGTAACCAATCTTCTCTATAATTTGTTATATTCTTATAGCTTTTGTATTTCTAGTTTCATTTTGGGTTGTATTTTTGTTAGAGAATATTTTTTATTTTCTCCTTAATAATTCAATTTCATACTTCTTTATGATTCAATTTATCTCAAATTTCCTCTATTTGTTTAGTTTTCACGACTGTTTTATTTCTCAAATTAGTTTAGCCACAATTGATTTTTACTGATGGGAATTTATTCTTTTCCATGTTGATAATTTTCCAATAGTGAGTGTTTTTTTAATATTCGTTTCCAAAAATGGTTAATAAGTGTTCTGTTTAACATAATGTAATTCTGTGATGGGGGAAAATACTTATCACTATTGTAATCAAACGGAGATTCACTAAATCACCAATAGGAAGACAACGATGAGTAAATTTAATACCATTTTCTGTTCAACTTGGGATATGATTTTATATTTCCAATGTTTTTCTCTTTGATGATATTTTTTTGTATCATCCTAATGATTGTAGAAGTGTTTTTTTATTATGTCGAATGAAATATTTTTTACTGCTTTTAGTCTTAATATTTTTTATTATTATTTTTTTAATTCGTTCTTTTTCTCATTTTTTGTATTTATGTTATTGAAATGATTTTCAAGGATATTTTATTTTATATGTATGGAAGTATTTTTTTATTAATTAAATTTTTATTGATTTTTTATTGTTTCATGCTTCTTTTTTAAATATAATTAATGTTATTACATGTTATATTCATAGTATGTTTTTGGTTTATTTTTCCACCAGTCAATGTTAGAACCCAATTGTGAAACTAGAATTATTAGTGGAACATAACGGTTAGTCCTAAGTCACCATTGGACCCCCAATAGTGTGTAATTTTGTAATTCCTTTATTGAACCATTTGATTCTTAGGTTCATGGAAGTGCATTCATTTTAGTTAAATTGATTTTACTTTTTCTAAAAAATCTAATGGTAGGTAAAGTGTTGTTTTTCTGCTATTGGGAATTTCCAAAAGTGTGTAATGTCTCACTAGTCTCAATTTTCAATGGGGAGTAATATATCACCATTAGTTAAAATATTGTTTACAAATTTTTTATTTTGATTATTTTAGTTAGTATTATTAAAAAAATTACATTGATTAATGTTTATTATTTTATATTGAATCATAATTAAAACATTTCATAAAAAATAATTGTAGAATTTTTGTACTGACATATGTGCTTGGAAATTATTTTCTTCGGATCCTCTATTTTTCGTACACTCAACTCCAAATATAATTTGTCCAAAAAAATTTAATTATTTAATTATTTTTTCATTTTGGTTAGTTTATGAACTATTATTCATAATATATTTATTATTTATTTTAATATTTCATGAATAAATATTAGTAAAAATTTATTTTTTTACGGAATGAATTCAATAAAATAAACTGATAGTCATATTATTTTTTCATTAGACACAAACAAGTGATGGGAAAATATTTTCCATGAAACTCTTAATTAGATATCAGATTTAATATTTTGATGGTTTTCTTTAAGGATAAAAACACATGACATAGTGTATATTATTCATTCGTTAAGGATTCTATAAAAACATTTTTTTCGGCTTTCGAATTGATAATGAAAATTCATAGATTACTGTTTTTTTGTAGAAATCACCATGTATATTCGTTGAATTCATATTCTTCAGTTTAGGTAATAAAATAGCATGAGATATATTTAATTTCTGCACAATATTCTTAACTATTATTTCATTTTTATTTTATTACTTCTCCATTGCAATTCTGACAATCAAAATTTGTTCACTAGATTTATAGTTTATCATTTTCCATTCCAAAATCAATCATTGGTTTATTCCTCCAAGAAAAAAGGACGGTCATGATTTTGATTCAAAAGAAAATGTAGTTTACTTGTGACAACATCAAATGTCAGGGGTTATACTAATTAGTGTGAAAATGTATGATTTTATTTTTTTGTAATTGGGTTATCACTCCCTATAAAATGTGAGGAGATATTTTATACCAATATACTTGATTAGTATAGGAGGTTAATGATAGGATTAGGATACTGGTGATATGAACTACAATAAAACCATATATTTTAGTTTTATGTTAATTGAAGAAATAAGATGTTGTTGTTGTGTAATAATTGATGGTAATTATATAATTAATAAAAATTAATAATAATTTAAAATGTTAAAAATAATTTCATCCTCCAAAAAATAAGAATAATTGTTTATTAAAAATATTCTTATACACTTATGTGAACTCATCACTATTTTTTAACAGTAAGTTAGTGAAATTTTGAATTTTAATTTTCATTAAACATTTTATAGGTAATTTTAATTCACAATATTCTCTTAAAAAATTAAATTCCTAGACTAATATGATAATGGTAGAATTTAATTCATATAATAAGAATCAAGATGAAAATAGAGACCCTAAAATTTATATTTATCCAAGTTTAACCTGATTTACGATTTATCCTGGTGATAAAATTTCAATGGTTACTATTCATAATTCTTCAAAATAAATGTGGAATTTTTACCATATTTTGACATCATTATTCCAAATAATGACTGCAATGTTCAAAAATCAATTTCTATAACTATCCAAAATTTGTTTTAATATATCTGGGAATTTGTGATGAAAATTGTTTAAAGTAAAAAACAATTTTAATCCAAAAACATGATTTATTCATATAATATACAAATAAAAAAATAGTTTAGCATTACATTTTTTAAATAATTTATAATATATTAAATTAATAAAAAATGATTCAGTAATAGTGATTAATTTAATATATTAATATAAAATCACATTTCTCACATAATACGTGGTTTATAAAAAGACTTATAGGTGTTAAAATATTTTTATACCAAATTAAACAATAAAATTTTCCCCTTGTACGCAATAAGATTTTTCATAATATAAGAGGATGGATATTTCTTAGAGTCCACATCAATAAAAAATGGAAATACATAAGTTCTTGGAACCACTATATAGTTTTCTGTAAAAATAAAAAATAACAATCCTTTCAAAAAAATTATTAAAAACTCACACTATGATAATTTTATAATATTGATTTGAAAAATGTATTTAATTTAATCAAATAAATGCTGTATCATTCTAAAAATCTAAATATAGTATTTTTTAATGTAAAATAAAATCATATTTGAATGAAAAATATTTTTTTAATATAATAGGACATTAATAAATAATTTAATTCTTATTAAATAAACCTTATTTATAACAATTTTATTGAGTTGAAATTTGTTTTTATTTCAATATGTAGGTATTTCGATTATTAACTTCAAATAAAATGGCCAAGTTATATAATTAATATTAAAATAATAGTATTTTTTTGTTAGATTACTCTCAGTGTTAATTTTTTTATAAGATGTCAAAAATAATGTTATTGTTTTAAAATCCTATGGTGTTACTGGAGGGTGAGGTAAAGGGTTTTATAAATCGTTTTCCTTTTTTTGTATAACTCTTCGCAATTTAATTTTTCTTCCCACAAAATATGGGAATTTAGATCAAAATTAATTTATGTTTTTGTTTCAACATTATTTTTTGCAGAATTACATTTGATACACAAAATAGCCTCAAGGATTGATTCAAACATTTATATTATGATCATTGTAAGGTATTTAATCTCAATTTCCAATACATTGGGATATAGTTGTTATTATAAACCAATTTACTTTTATGTGTTCTGTATATTTACCCATTTATTTATTTATGATGAACAATTATTTATTAATTATGAATAATGCTTTATTTATATTATAAAATTTTGACGTGTTTCTAATTTAAATGTAACCTTTAATGCCCTGACCCCAGTTACCCAGAGTCGGTGCATTATTACATAACATTGGAATGATTGATATAGATCATGTCCCGAAATACTGATTTGTTTTGTTGTAACATCCCAGTTCTCGAAGCCACCGAATGGTGCCCCATACCAAGTTGGTAACATGTTCTCAAGCACATTTCCTTGATAACCAAAGTCTCTTGACTGGAAAAGAGGGCCTTGGGTTTGATAGTGGGGAAAATCTACCCTCATTGGAAGAGTAACATAGCATATGTAAAAAAATATACAAAAGTTAAAACAGTAAACATACAAAACAACATTAAACAATGGATGACTGTTGAATGAAAAACTGTAGCACATATATAAATGTTGCATGATACATATGTAAAGAAAATAGCCAAACAAGTCACAATATTGAAATACAGTACTAAAGCAAAGTACAAAGAAAAACAGTAAATCGGTCCTCAATATTGCAGGACCATGCTTGATGCCATGCTCTCCAGCTCCAAAGCCGTCATGTACCTGAATTAGAAGGGTCCTTTATCTTATATATTCATGAAAATATATAATATATTTGGGCCCAATATCATGGTTCAATCAGGGTGTGTGACTAATCCTAGTAGGCAACCACCATGAGATCTGTGCCTAATAGTCTGTGAATATATATGGCAAGTAATAACCAATTTAAATGAAGTAAACAAGGCAGTACTCAAGGTAAACAATTCCACAGTTTCAAAGCATTCAGTTCCATATATCAAGTAGCTAAACAATAATAGGGAACCCTTTGAGATGTACTCACAACCTATCCCCTCTATTCCTACCTAGCAATACAAGTAAGATGATATCACAAAAATTAACACTATGGGAAGTGCTCACATCATATCCCCTATGTTCCTACCTTCAAAATACAAGAAACCCTCTGGGTAGTACACTCGGTCTAAGCCGTCTGGTTCCTCTTAAGCATAGAATCTCCGAAGAAGTACTTATGGCAATTCCTCCAATAGTCTCATATCGGTAACTAATGGCTCTCTAGGGAAGTACTTATGTCACATTCCCCCTATGGCCAGGGTCAAGGAACTAAAAACACTATGAGGAAGAACTTATGTCAATTACCCTTATGGTCTCACATCGTAAGCATAAAAGACACTATAGAGAAGACCTTAAGTTCATTCTTCACATGGTGTATACACTAGGTTCTCACAGCCCTGTTAAAGTCATGCAAGTACAGTGAAGCGTATCGGCAAATTTAAACCACAAGAACTACATAGCTAAACATTCTACAGCATAACAACATGTTAAAACAATAATCTCCATCCCAAAATACTAGGCATGAAACAACAAATCATCATAACAGGCTAAGTAGGACCAAATGTTCATAAAAAATGCAAGGGAATGCACTTCTAATGCATAACAATTCCCCCTATTCACTATCAATAAATCCATACTCAAGCATACAAGCATAGTAGGTAATCAATAGGGCTAAAATAGTAAAATTCAATACCCCATTCGTGGGTATTGGATATTTTACACATATAACTCAAATATATTCAACAGAAAGGCACAAACCACCTACCTCGATGTTGGGAGATCGCTATACGTGAACCTCCATCCATGAATCACCCAAAAACATTGTAGATCTATAAAAATGTCTAATAAATTCAACCAAAGATAACTCTTGAATGAATAGGAATGAGGAAACAATGTTCATGCAGAAAGAAGAGATTACCGAGGTGATCCCAATGTAATTAACATAGGTGGATTTAGAGAACAGATGCGCGTTTTGGGGTCGAAGAAAGATCGTGGTTGTACAAGTTCTCTCAAATAAATGAGACATAGAAGGGGGGATTTTGGTGATTAGACACGACCCTGATATATTTAATAAAAAAAGTACACGACGTGTAATTTAGAAGTACAAAGTGTTTACTTGCCATTACTAAGCCCTGCATTAGGCGGACTCTAGGTCACCCCCACATGGCGGTGTGCACGACCACTACACGACCAGCACCTGGCTACCCCACAGTAACCAAGTACACGATGTGCACTCGTAATGTACATGGCGTGTACTTTTGAAATTTCTACAAATTCCTCATTTTATTAAAGAACACAAGAAAATAAAGATGTACCTAAAAAAGATGATCCAGGTTCTTACATTAGTACACTTGGTAGTATGTGATACATTAATAAGTTTTTCATTACATAATGAAATGAAAAAGATACATTGTGCCTCCTTTTAACACACTGATATCCCTTAGAATATGCCATTAGGTCAGTCATAACATACATATTCGCATTTTGGGAAAAATAAAACATAAGAAAATGGGTGAACATAGATGCTCAGCAAGGATAACAATATAGCGGGAAATATCATAAATAATAATAAACACTTAAGTCATTATATAAGTTTAAAACACAAGACCTTTAAACATAAACATTAGAACAATATGGAATAGTTAAATCAAATAATATCATTTATTTATTCACATTTATATTTTAGTCGATGAATATTCATAGGTAATATCAATCACTAATTTAATATTGATGGAATGCATTATTCCATAAATAATAACCATATAGTCAAGGCCTCTTTCAAAGACTAGAAGTAGAAATATTGTCAAGGCCTTATGACAATACAATAGATTGTATTTTGAGACCTACCAATTAATCTAGGATCTATAGCAGGAGCCACACACCACTTACTTTGTCTAATTCATTCCTTATAAGAAAAGGGTGGATCATAACATAAACATTCTTATCAAACTAACATAAGAGATGTTAATACTTTAACCATAAACCATGAATGAAATAAAAATAGAACATCCGTAGTAAAAAAGTATCATAATATTATAAATACAATATGGAATATTGTATCATAATAAAACAACATCAATTAAATATAATCCCCAACAATAGATGTTGACATAGATAAAATCATTCAAAAAACTATCTGAGATAAATATATCTATCAGCATTGAAATAATTTAAAAGTGGAATAATTATAAAAGAAAACATTATTTTTTAAAATATTTATATAATATTATAATGGGACTTTCAAAGGTGTTCTTACGGTGGAAAATACCCCAACCCTCTGTACAAGTAAAAACAATCTTTCCTTAATTTGTATGAAAGGTCATAATGTACATTGTTGGGAAAGCAACAGAAGGATTTAATTCAATGTTTTTTATAAAAATTCAAATAAAAGTATAAATGACATTATCCCATAGTCAAGAAAATAGTAGAAATGTTATGAAATACATTTCTAGAAAATATGGATATTTATGATAATGATGTCCCAGTGGATACTTAGGTATAAACAACCTCAGATAATAACGAGATTGTAAAATTAAATCTTACCTTTCTATTTTTATTATTCGATGGTACATTGTAATAGTTAAATTATTTTTATTAAATTATAAATGAACCAAATACATAAATATGATATCATATATGATCCTATAATAATACATTGTGAATAATATTTTAGAAGTATCCTTTTTCAGGTGTTGAACAATTCGTTTTCCTTTATATGTTTTATTACGTAAGTAATATTTTTTATGGATATGATGTATTTTATTAATATCCCGAATTATATTATGTTATTAAATATAATTTTTTAATCATCAAATTAAAAATTTTCTTTAATGGTTACAATGGGGAATGAAATCTCATCGCGTCATGGATACAGTTAGCTATATGATTGCACGAGCGACAATATCATTCTATTGATGGTGATATATTATATAATTGGATGGTATATTATATATGAAGAATAATTAACATTTTATATTTATTATTGACATCAATTATTTATATTATTATAACCATCCAAATAATTAAGTGTTGAATAATAAATTAAACCATGATGTGGAGACAGTAAGCCAGACGTACGCATGTATGGAGAATTTTTCAATCATAAGAAGTATATAATAATGAATATGTGTTTACAATATTTATAATAACATCTCACTATATAAAAGGTACTGGATTAATTATTTTAGCATGGAAGAAAGATAGAAATAGGAAGTAGAAGATGAAATGAACTTTGAAAGGGGTGATAAAATAATTTTCTCTTCTTTCGGTGGTTTCTTTTGATTTGAACAAAATGGATCCATAAGTTGGATTTATGATAAAATTATGACACATTGTTTGAATTTAAGGCATTTTTGAGGATATTTGAGCTGTTTTTTCTGATCCAAATGGCATTGGAGGTCTGAATTTTAGACAAGGTGAAGTACCCTTTTATAAGAGGGGTTAGGGGTACTTTAGAAAAAGTTTGAAATATTAATTTATTATAAATTTATTTTCTGTTTATAAAAGCTGAAAATGTGTTTATTTCATGGTTATGGTGGGGTGGGTAGAAAAAATTTTAACCAATAGGTTTTATACATTTTTATGTCACCATATTAACCATATCTTTTAGATTTTACCCTTAGTTGAATAGTTTAACCTTAACCATGCCTTCATATTTTTTTTACTACATTGTTAATAAAGTTACTATAAAATTCCAATAGAACCTAATGTGGTTCATTAATGATATATGTAACATTATCTATGTCATTTGGCTGAATCATAGATTTTTTGGTCTGTTATATAATTTAATAAAATAGTATTTTTTTACAGAATCATATATGTCAATTTTGACACTATTTAGTATTTGTTTTTCTTGAAAGTCATAAAAACATGATTACTTTGAAAAATAATTCATTTAATCAACCCTAATATATCATATTAACCTATAAAATTCTTGTATGGCATCAAAAGTTTCAATTAAATTCATTTTAATATTTATAATATCAATTATTTTAATCTATCATTAATAATGAAATTACACCATCATCATTGTGTCATAAGTAGATTTAATTATTTAATGTCTAAAAAATAAAAATAAAATTCAATGATTTATTAAATCCTTCTATATTTCTAATAAATATTTATGGTCGAATTTATCTTATGTAAAATTTTATATTAAAAATGGTTTAGTTATTGAAATTTGAATTTGACACTTTTAATTAGACTTTAAATAAAATATAATAAATGTCCCAATCTTACCAAAGTGGATCCAAAAGGATATTATTTTCTCCTTAATATTGATTTTGGTCAAAAAAACTTATCCAATAAAATTTGGACATGTTTTGGGGTAATTTTATAATATTATAATATTATTTTTACCTTTAATTACCATGTTTACTTTTAATCATCGTAAATAAAAATCAAAATTTACAACTCATCAAAAATTATTTTCATCATACTGAATCACATATTACATACTAATTACAACCATGTGTATCAAATTCCTAAAATTAAATTAATAGAAGCAGTTATGTTATGTCTTATGAAAATTTTCAAATGTTCCAAGAATGTGGGTAAGAGACATTAAAATGATTAATAAAATTTTATATGACTAATCTTATAATAAAATTACTACAATTCATTACATTAGAATAATAAAAATATTATTTATCTATTCCAAATTTAAAATATATTTAAATTAAAAATACTAATTATTTAATGAAAATTTCTGTTTTTAGCAATAATGTTGTCTTTTCACTATTCATCCAAAAATGAATGTTTTCAAAAAAAAAATACAAAAAAATCATCCTAAGATAATTTTGATATTCTGGATCGATAAATTAAGTCCATTTTGAAAAATAAAATTAATAAAATTTTAAAAAGTGTGCAATAATTTTCATAACTACCTTTTATATGGCTCGTTTGATTGGTCGTGTTTTCCTAGAACTCGGAGCTGCGTACAAGCAACCTATTTTATTAATCAAAGAGAAGCATACCATGAAAGCATGGTGTTTTAAATTCATTCATCCTTCAAATATTTTATCCCTGGAAATTTCTAAAATATAACTACTTAAAAATATTCAGGTGGATCTACATCATTAGTTCCTCTGGTTCCCACATTGGTCTCCAATTTTGTAGTTTCTCCAATGATCTTTTACCCGACGATTCATCCATTTTCTCATACCTTGTTCTCTGGTATCATGAATCTTGATAGGATATACACAATAAGAGAGAATAGGATCCAGTTATATTTCAATACTGGTAAGTAAATGTGTTGGGTCTGGAATATATTATCTCAATAGTGATACGTGGATCACATCATGAACATTAGAGAGACTTGGCAGCACTTCCAAATGAAAAGATACAACTCTAATTAGTTCTAGAATTTTAAATGGTTTGATGTAATTGTATATTTATTTACCCATCTTTACGAATCTTATACCACCCTTCCATAGAAATACCATCATTAAAACATAATATCCTATGTAAAATTCCAAATCCTTCTGTCGGTTAGCGTCATAAATATTTTACCTACATTGAGATGCTTTGATGTGGGTTTGGATAATATTCATCATTTCCATTTTTTCCTCAAAACGTCTTGGACCTATGAGTTATCTTTCACCAACATCAACCCAACATGTTTGTGTGTGACATATCTTTCCATATAACTCTTCATATGGCGCCACATGAATACTTTAATAGAATCTATTATTATATGAAAATAATACCATAGGTAAATAATGATCCCACATAACTTTAATGTCATGTGAGAATGATATCAACATGAATTATATGGATTTAATAGTTCATTTTTATTGTCCATTAGCTTGAGGGTGGTAGGCAGGGCTCAATCGATGTTCAATATTTATGTCGATCGAAATACTTTTGAAGAATCCTGATGCAAAATGGGGATCACAATCACAAAAAATTGATAGGGGTGCACCATGAAGACTTAAAACTTAATTAATATATAGTCTTTCTTAACATTTAAGTGGGAACTTTTCTCTTACAGAAATAAAATGTGATGACTTTTTAAGATGATCAACAATGACCCATATTTCATCACCCCTTCTAGGTGTCTTTGGTAGCCCCATAAGAAATTCCATTGAAATATCATCCCATTTCCACTCACGTATGGGAAGAGGTTGTGTGACTCCTTTAGGATGTTGTCTTCTAGAATTAACATATTGACAAACCATACATGTTGACACATAATAAGAAATATTCATTTTCATGTTGTCCCACCAAAAATGATCCTTCAAATCTCTATACATCTTAGTGCTACTAGGATGTATAGAGAAATTAGAGCTATGAGAATCATCCTAAATTACCTTTTTAGATCAGTTATGTCAAGAACACAACCCTATTACTATGATTCAAAAATTCATCTTCAATAATAAATTCAATCAATCTTCCATCATTCAAAACATTAATTTTCTTTTTGAAACTCCCCATCATCAGTCTGAGTGATTTTTAACCTTTTAGTAATGATTATTTGGAAAAAAATTGAAAATGTATTTATGTTTCTCCTTCAATTATTATTCCCATATCCATATTTACTAGATTAGTGAACATTATGTCCCTTTCAAATCTTATCTTGTTAAGAACCACATGATCCATTCCCCTCAAAGCCTCTTCCACCTTATTTTCTTTCCTCAGGTGGTAGTGTATTGTAAAATTGTAATCCTTTAGTAGTTAAAGCCATCTCCTTTGCCTCATTTTGAGTTATTTCTGTGGGAAAATATATTTCAAAATATTATGATCAATTTATATAGCACAGTTTTCACCATATAGATAGTGTCTCTATATCTTCAGAGAAAAGAATAGAGTTGCTAACTCAAGATCACGTGTCTGATTTTTTTTCATGAATTTGTAGCTGCAGTGATGCATAGGAAATAACTGTATCATTATACATATAGATAAAACTAAATCCTTTCTATGAAGAATCACTATAAATAACAAACCAATAATTCCATAATGGTAGAGTCAAGATAGGATCATTGAAAAACATTCTATTAAATTATTCAAAAAATTCATCACACTCTTTTTTCCAAAAAAAATTATCCCTTTTATGTGTGATCATGGTTAATGGGCTAGCCAATCGGGAAACATTCTGGATGAAATGCTAGTAACATGCTAAAAAAATAAAATTGTGTACCTCAATTATACAAGCTGTTACCGGCAATTCTAGGATTTCCCTTGTCTTTGAAAGATCAACATAGATTCCATATTTATTAACAATTTCGCCCAAAAAAATCTCCTAAATCAAGAATTCAAACTATCAAAACATCTAATATAATTCATTTCTTCTTAGTGTTTTTTCAATAGTGTGCAAGTGATTTTCATGATATTAATATATTTATAAGTATACTAAGATGTACTAAATAAATACCTCTAGAAATTTATCAGAATATTCCTTGAAAACTCTATTCATTATATCCACGAAAACATCAGGTTCATTAGTTAGTCCAAAAAGCATTACTGTAAACTCATATTTCCCAGTCCTAATTTGAAATGATGTCTTTGGATGGTCTTCCTACCTCACACACAACTAATTATATCCTTATCAAAGTTCAATATTTGAAAAATATTAATCTCTGTGAAGTTGATCAAATAAATGATTAATGCATGGTAGGGTATATTTGTTAATTATTGTTATATCATTGATCTTCTTATAGTCAATACAAAACCTCATAAATCCATCTTTTTTCTTAAAAAAATGTATACGGGATCCCCATGCAGAAACTCAAGGGTGAATAAATCATTTATTACTTAATTCATCTAGTTTTTCTTTACTTTCAATAATTACATAGTGCCCATTCTATAAGGGATCTTCGATATGGGCCTTGAACTAGTAATTAAGTCAATGGAAAACACAATATCTCATTCTGGAGGATATCTAGTTAAATATTATTGAAACACATCAACACATTCTTCCACAACATACACTATTTGAAAATTCCTTTCCTCTCCAATAGTTATTTCATTCACTTCCTCCCCATTAATTGAATTTAGTAGAGCAATTTATGGTGAATCTAGATGAGAATAAGATAGTGATGTTTTTCTCTAAAGATAAGGGATTCCTTATCATTATAAAAAATTGCAACATCCTTCTTCTTAAATAAAATTTTCTCACCATGTTCTGATAGCCAATCCATACCGAGGGTTATATAGTATTAAATCATGGGTGTGATAAATAAGATCAGTAGATAAAGATCATTTATATGACATAATGGTAACATATTGAAAAAACATTGTTGCTATGATACATACCTTAAGAGTTTTGGTTGAAAACTACCTTGTTATGTCAAATTGGAAATATCTAATATTTTTGGAAAATTGGGAAGATATGAAATAATGCGTTGATCATGAATCAAGTAATGCTTTGCCTAATTTTTACGAATCGATTAAAGTACCTACCACCACATCACATGGAACTTAAACCTTAGCAGTTGTGATCGCATAAGCTTGGCCTTTCTCCCTTGGGCTTTTCTGAGGTAATTTTACTTAATTCATTGGAAATTCATTTTCATGATTCCCTATTTCATTAGATGTTTATTAATGAACATTGATAACATATTTCATCCCAATGCAATCACGAACATGGTTTCCTTTTTCCTCACAATTGAAACATCAATTACCCGGCATTAAAATATTACATAATATTGAATTAAACGAATAATTAACATTGAGGACATTTTTAGGTTTAGAGTTTTAGAGAATTAGTACTTAACAATTAAATCTCAAAAGATTACAAAGTAGACACTTATACCAGTTTCCATTTTTTCGTAAAATAAAAACTCTTGAAGAAAAGTGTCATGTCAAGTTCCATGTTTTAGATAGCATGATGTTTCCTTGATCCCATCCTTGACCATATTCCACAATATTTCCTATGAAAAGAATTTCAAAACTTGGGATGAGCATAAAAAGCTATGTAAGGGATACACAATGAAAGAAAACTGTTAGTTTTTTTAAACATGTAATCCATGAATAATTTAACATATATAATACTTTTCTACTTTATGAAGTAATAAATATTCTTCACTGAATACAAGATCCCTACTTACCCTTTCGTAACCAAAATATTACCATAAAACCCATATAAAGAACACATAAAATATAAAGGCTACTTGGGACATAAACATACTTAAATGGAATAACCATACGGTCTACTTCCACACATATCGCTAAATGGAATAGCCATATAGCCGACTTCTATACCGAATGAATTATAGGTTATAACGTACCCAACCATCCATGTTTGTCACGAAACCACCCGTCATTTTCTTTATCATGTAACCACCCGTCAAATGTCCAAGTACCATTATAAATCCAAAACACACAAAATTTTGAAAATATAAACATTTCACTAATAACATTTCATTTAAAATGACAAGAAATAACTTCAAGATATTGAAATAATAAATCCATTTCAAAAACCATTTTCAATTCCAATACACCCAAAAACAGAATAAAGGATTTACTTTTCATTTTAGAAAACAATAATGCTTATAGAGGAAGCCAAATATCGATTATGGCGGCGGAGAAGTCATTATCACCGAAAACGTTAAAAACATTACATTTTTCATTTAGTAAAACACTTCGTAGAAAAAATATTACCTTTGAATGAAACTAAAAGTAAAAATGGTTTTGTTATACCCCGTGTAAAAGAAAAATGTATATATTATCGAAATATGTCTCAATGAAAGGAGATTGAGACAAAGGCCTTTACAATAATCATTTTGTAAATAAAACAGTCCGATTATGTGTATTCACTATAGTTACACATAAGTAATGTAAAAATATAATAATGGACATCAGAAGTTATTTCTTACATAATCATAACATGGCATAATTTAAAAGTATGAGATTAACCCAAAGAAAACAAAGTGGGTTAAGAAGATCTCTTATGTCATGTATGACTTGACCCGTTCATTCTTTAATATCCTGAATAATAAAATAAATTTAATTTCTACGTTCCTCAGACCTTTTATCATGTTTATTATTCCTCTTATATCACTTATTATCGTGTTATAAACATTGCATATTCATTTATGTTAATAAGGGTTATTTTGTCGATATTTGCTACTTGAGTAAAAAATGCACTTCTTATAATTACAAGTTGTTCATGTGGTAAATAGTTAAATATATCCTTAATTATATTCATGATTTAGATATCATATATATCATATATATCCAGTATATACATGTATTCATAATAGTACATAACATTTGGAGATAAAAAATGAAATGCACCATTCATGGAGACGGTAAGCCGTACATATGCATGAACACTACTTTCATATCTATTTTGTAATTTAATGAAATTAAATCATAATGATAAATATGTATATTATAATTACAGTATAATATAGTATATAATATTATTACCTCTTTCCTTTATACGTCCCACAGAAGGCATTAACGAGTTATATCACTTGAGGGGGTGGTAGGCCGCACTTCCTCTATTGAGATTATCATATCTACCCACCATGGAAACCATAAAGGAATGATATAAAGGGATATAATAGATGTATAAATAAAACATAAACATAATATATATAATATATATAAATACAATTCCATCATAATGGCCACCATGAGAGGTGGTAGAAGATAATTGAACAATCATTGTTTCGTGAGGTGTTTGTTTTTCATCCACAGAAACATTATGTTATTAACCCATTAGATGGAGGTGTGTGTAAGTGTAGATTGAATCCTTATCATAAAAACATCCTAGTATATTTAGGATACTGTTTTTGTTATAAAATAATGAAAAAATGAGTTTAGGGGTTTGAGAAGTAAAATAAATGAAAATAATTTAAGAGAAACTGTTACCTTTAATTTGGGTAACTCCCTTTGGTTTGAACCAAAAATACTTCTTGAAGTTCCTTATGCCAAAAGTAAGGATTATAAGAGGAGGATAGGAATTTAGGTAGCTTAATTGGTAAGATCTTATAAGAGACAAAAGGATTGAGATGTGTGAGTAAATGGATATAAGTGGTCTCCTTTTATAAGGGATAGGAGCAGCTCTTTAGGAAAGTGTGAAAATGTTATTTTATTATAAACATATATTCGATTTAAAAAGGTCTAGAAAGAATTATATTTGATTATAAAATGACTCATTTTCTAAATAAAATGATCCAATAAGAATTTGAAATGTTTTGGATAATATTTAAATCATTATAATCTTATTTATTTAAATCACTTATTAATGAGGTAAACAATATATCATTATTGTGTCCTAAATAATTTATTTAATTCGATGTATTATTTTTTTTAAAAATATATAATGATGTAGGAAACCTTTTCATATTTACAATGAATATTTATAGTCTAAAGGATAAATTAAATGACACAATGTAAAAATTCATTTACTAAAAGATATTTGTAAAGGTCATTTTTGACTTTACTTTATGTTAGTTAATCTAAAGTGTCATTATCACTCCCAACTGGCTCAATGGGGTTCAAAAATCGACCCGAAGATGACCATGGTCATAAATGACTCATCCAATATGATTTGGACAAGTGTTGAGGTAATTTTGAATTATTATAATATTCATTTTACCTTGAATTTCCCTATTTACCTTTAATTGGGGTAAATAAAAGTCAAAAGTTACTATTCACCAAAAATTATTTTCATCTTATTGAACCAAATTCTCCCTAAAAATGACAACCATATATGTCGGATTTTTGAAATTCAATTCATAGAAGTGGTAAATTTTCATTTAAATGAAAAAGTCATTTTTCATAACTACTACTAAGTGGTTTCACTATTCATCAAAAATTGATGTTTTTTAGAAAAAGGCCAAAAATTCAGCCTAAGATATATTTGATATTCAGAATTAAAAAATGATGTCTATTTTACCAAATTCAATACCTAGAAGTTTCATTAATTAATTTTAATTTAATTCCTATTGTCAAAACAAAAATAGTGTTTTTATGAATTAATAATTATCAAAAGATTGACAGTTGATTAAGTCAAATTTCAAAGTTAAATTTCTTCTACTGACCAACATTGGATTAAATGTGAAAAATATATTCTAATTACAGTTTTAAACAAATTAAAAAGATAATATAACCATATAAATAAATTATATTAAAAGTCACATTTGAAATAAAATACAATATATTACACTATTCATTAAAATATGAACTTTATTAGAAAAAATACCAAAAATTTACCCAATAAAATTTTTGATATCCCAATTATAAATGAAGAATTTTATTTTCTTAAAAATAAAATATAAAAATGACCAAAACTAAATTTAAAGAGGGTTCTCCATCAAAAGGAGGTAAATTGAAATTTTAGTGAATATTAGAGTGTTAATGCTTAAAATTATATTCACTCACATTTTAAGCCTCAATCCTTTATTGGATAAATGTAAAAACATTTAAAAACATGTATAATCATATTTTAGTTAGTTTTGTTCATTCCCACCAATACAACGGCTTGGAGATAACATCCATTTAAATTAATAATATTATATTATTAGTGTGCAACATAAGATTTCAAAGAAATCCCTTGTTGCGTATCGGGTACGCTATCAAACATAGAAACCATTTTAATGTAAAATTAATATTTAATTCACAAATATTAATAAATATAAAAATCTCTTATTCTTCATTTACCTGGGATGTTACATCCTTCCCCCGTTTTGGAAATTGCGTCCTCTTAATATTTTATTCATTTATCAAAATAAGTGGGGGTATTTATCTCCTATTGATTTTTCAGATTCCCACATTTCCTCTTCATCCATATGATTTTTCAACAAAACCATTACCTGGTGTATTACATTATTCCCCAAAACTTTCTCTCTTTGGTCAAGAATATGAACTAGTTGTTCCTCATAAGAGAGATTCCCTTCCAACTGAACTATCTTTGGACATAAAACATGAGATGGATCTGGAAAATACTTTATCAACATCAAAACATGAAAAACATTGTGTATCAGGGATAAACATGGAGGTAAAGACACTATATAAGCAATTTATACAACTTTGTACAAGATTTCATAAGGTCCAATGAACCTCGGACTCAAATTTACCTCCATACCGAAACAAATCACACTTTTACATGGAGATAATTTGACAAAGGCATGATGACCTACCTCAAAAGAAATATCCTTCCTCCGATTATCGGCAAAACTTTTCAGTCTACTCTGAGCTGTTATCATGTGCTTCTGAATCAAATGAACTTTCTTTGCCATATCCTCTACCAATTCTGGTCCCATAAGCTTCCGTTCACCTACATCATCCCTAAAAGCTAGAGTTCGACAACACTTCCAATATAACGCCTCAAATGGATCCATCTGTATACTGGAATGAAAACTGTTATTATATGAAAATTCAACCAAAGAAATATATTAGTCCCAACTTCCCTGGTAATCCAGCGAACAAGCATGCAACATATCCTCCAAGGACTAAATTGTTCATTCTAATTGCCCATCTGATTGAGGATGAAAAGCTATATGAAAATTTAATTCAGTACCCAACGACTTCGGAATGATTTTCAAAAAGTTACAAGTAATACTGGGATCACAATCATATATAATGGAGATGGGAAATCCTTGCAACCTAACTATCTCTTTAACATACAACCGATCAACTTTATTTAGAGACAAAGTATCTTGAATAGGAAGGGAATGAGCAGATTTAGTCAATCAATAAAATATAACCTAGATTACATTATTACCTCGAGATTTCTTTGGTAATCCCATAACAAAGTCTATGGATATATTTTCCCAATTCCACTCTGGAATCGGTAAAGGCTGAAGAATCCATTTCAGTAATAACCGCTCAACTTTAACCTACTGACAAATCAAACATTTCATAGTAAAATAAGAAATATAACTTTTCATTCAATCCCACCAGTAATACTCCAAAAGATGTCCTTACATGTTAGTACTACCAAGATGAACTAAAAATGGAGAACTATGAGCTTCACATAACAACTCATTCTTCAACTGTGAATGACATGTCACACATAATCTTTTCACAAACCCCAAAATATAATCATTATCAATGTTAAAATCAGGAAAATTACCCTTCTGAACAAACTATAACTTCTTCTACAACTCACTGTCTTCTTTCTGCGCTTGCTTTATTCTTTATGACAGAGATGATTTCCTGGACACCTATAACACGACAAAAAAATTTCCTACGCCAAAAACTTCTATGACAAAGTTCATCCATTCAAAAACCAAATGATCTCTTTCCAGACGTATCATGGTTAATGAAGCATTAATTTTTTAACTCAAGCATCAGCCACTTTATTTGCCTTCCGCGTGTGGTAATGGATCGTGCAATCATAATATTTGATTAATTCCTGCAATCTCCTATGTCTCGTGTTCAGTACTTTTTGAGGGATTATATACTTAAAACTTTTGTGGTCAGTATATATTTCACATTTTACACCATACAAACAATTCCTCCAAATTTATAAAGCAAAAAAAACATCAGCTAATTCCAAATCATTTGTAGGGTAATTTATTCCCGAGGATTCCACAGATGTGAATCATATACAATTACCAGATTATTCTGTATAACGACACATCCAAGTCATTGGAACATAGAATCACTGTAGATAACAAAATCACCATTTCTTGAAGGAAATAACGAAACTGGAGCGTTCACCAATTTTCTTTTGAATTCCTGAAAACAATCATCACATTCTGTTGTCCAAATGATCTTTTCACCTTTCTAAGTTACCCTAGTCATTGGACTAGATAACCTTGAAAACGTTTCATCAAACCTCTGTTATTAACATGATAATCCATGAAAACTATGGATCTCAGTATTATTTGTGCATATTTTCCATTCTTCATCAACTTTTGTTTTAGGAGGATAAACAGTTATGCCATTTCTTGAAATAATGTGACCAAGGAAAGATATTTGTTGTAACCAACACTCACACTTTCTAAATTTACAATAAAAATTCATTTCTTTTAAGGTTTGAAAGATGACCATTAAATGACATTCATGATCCACTTTACTTTTATAATAAACCAAAATATCATCACTGAACACAACCACAATCTTATCCAAGAACTAATGGAAAATTATATTCATAAGATCCATGAATACAGAAGGTGCATTGGATAACCCAGAAGGCATAACTAAAAATTCATAATCTCTATATCTACTACGAAACATGTTCTTTTTAATGTTTTCTCCATTACTTTCAACTGATGTTACCTTGATTTCAAATCAATCTTAGAAAAATACCATGCTCCCTGGAGCTGATAAAAAAATCATCGATATGAGGCAAATGATACTTGTTCTTAACAGTGATCTTATTCAATGCTCTATAATCAATGAAAATTCTCATTGAGCCATCATTCATTTTAACAAAAAAGATAGAATTACCCCATGGTTATTTTCTAGGTCGAATGAAACCTTAATCTAATAAATCCAGTAATTTCTTCTTTAACACTAAATGTTCAATTTGAGCAATTCGATAAGGGTGTTTTTTAATCGGCTTTGCATCAAGAACTAAGTCAGCAGTAAATTCAACTTCCAGATCAGGTATAATACCAAGGAACTCATTAGGAAATACATAAAGGTACTCATTTACTACTTGCACATCATTAATCTCAACACTTCCTTAATTTTCATCAATATGTGCAAGGTAACATTCATTTACATATTTTACTAGTTTCTTAGCTTGCTGATATGTTATCAAAAGCAAGGGTTCATTCTTGTACACAAACTATAAATCTTCATGAAAGTAAACCTTTTTAGCTCTGCAGTCAATCATAGAATGATAAACAGAGAATCAATCCATGCCAAAAATAACATCAAACTCTACAAGAGGCAAAATAATAAGGTTTGCTGGTATATTCTCCCCGCATACAAGAATAAGTAGGTTCATATGTTTTCTTTTTGTCTCAACATTTCCTCCTGGTGTTTTCACCATATGTTCTGTATTCATATCTTGAGATGGAATTCCCACTTTATTAGAAAACTTCTCAGAAATGAAAGAGTGTGTAGACCGTGAATCAAAAAACACATTGGCATAATCTGAAAAAACATATAGTCTACCTGATACTACTTAGTTTTATGGCCCAACATCTGCTAAAGTAGTTGAAAAGGAATTCTCCACCCCTTTCTGCTTGTAGTCTGGCTGCTTTCCCTTAGTTTATTTCTTTCCTAGACACTCATTTCCATAATGACCAACTTTATTACAGTTAAAACACCTTACCGATGTCTTTTTATTTCCTGCATGATCATCTTCCTTACAGTTACAAGTAATATGACTAGACTTACCACACCGGAAGCACTTTCCAGACTCTGATAAACATTCTCTAGGATTCTTTTTAGCACACTTCTCACATGTTGGATATTTAATTTTCTTAACTCTAGGCTTATTTGATGAATTCTTTCCTTTGTCTACCCACTGGACCTCTTATTCTGTTTTTTTTCAACAAACACCTTAACATCAAAAATCTCCATTTCCACCTACTTCGCACATGGAATAAGTTTTTCATAACTTTTTAACTCACATGAGGTAAATGTTCTTCAATATTGTGGCTTTAATCCTGATTAAAATCAATTTATCTTACTATCAAGATCTTGGATAAAATTTGGTGCATACCTTGCCAGTCGAGTAAACATAGCTTTATAAGCAATCACTTTTTCATTCTCCCACCTCAATTCCAAGAATTTTTTTCCTTCCAAAAACAAACCATATTTGGAAATTATTTCTCAAGAAACATACATTTGAATTTATTCCACTAAAGGGCATCAATATCCTCGCTAACCCTGATATTTTTCAGCATAGACAACCACTGATCAGCTTAACCTTCAAAGGGTCAGAGGATCCTCTGAATGATAGGGGGTGTTGCCTCATGAAATGATCCACTACTGACATGTTCCTCTGCGATTGATCAGGATGATCTTGTACATGGATTCCACCACCATTTATAGCATGAGTCACCTATTCCATCACTACATCAAATTTTTCAGTTCCGATTCTGACCATCTCAGGTTGCTGATTTGGAATGTTGTCGTCCTCATGATGTCATCCCAACATAGCTTCCATGTTTCATTAGCGAAAAACCATTCTGAACACAGAAATATCTTAGGAGAAGAAACATGGTAATCTGTAAATTCTATATCATTAACATAAATTAATTTATGGACATTTATTTAACAATAACCTAAATCCTAAAGTTATCTAAACTGACCTCTGATTCCAACTATAAGGACCCGACCTTAAAACATTACATAATATTTAATTAAATGAATAATTCACATTGAGGATCTTTTTAGGTTTAGAGTTTTAGATAATTAGGACATAACTATTACATTTCAAAAGATTACAATGTCGACACTTCTACTCAATTTCCATTATTTTCAATAAATAAAATCTCTTAAAAAAAGAGACATGTCTAATCCAATGTTGTAGATAGCATGGAGTTTCCTTGATACCATCCTTGACCCTATTCCACATGATATACTATGAAAATCATTTATAAAAAATGGGTTAAGTATAAAAAGCTCAGTAAGGGATACAAAAAGAATAAAAACTATTAGTTTTTTAAACAAGTAAATCTTGAATACTTTAACATTAGTAATACTTTTTATCTTTATGAAGTAGTAAATATTATTCAGTAAATAAAAGATAACTACTTACCCTTTGGTAACCAAAATATTACCATAAAACCCATATAAAGAACACATAACATATGAAGGTATCTTGAGAAATAAACATACTTAAATGGAATAACCATACAGTCGAACTCCACACATATCACTAAATGGAATAGCCATAATGCCGAATTCCATACACAATGCATTGGAGGATATAACGAAACCACCTGTCCTAGTTTATCATGGCACCACCCATCATTTGGTTTATCAGTTAACCACCCATCAAGTGTCCAAGTACCATTATAAAATCATAACACATAAAATATTGAAAATATAAACATTTCACTAATAACATTTAATTTTCATTCACAAGAAATAATTCAAGATATTGAAATAATAAATCCATTTTAAAAAACATTATCAATGCCAAAACACCAAACCAAAAAATAAGGGATTTCTTTTTCATTTTAGAAAACATTAAGGATTATAGAGGAAGCCAAATAATTATTACTGTGGAAGAGAGTTCATTTTTTCTCCAAAAGATAAAAACATTCCATTTTTTGTTTAGTAAAATACTTCATAGAAAAAATATTCCATTTGAATGAAAGAAAAAGTCAAAATGGTTTTATTATACACCGTGTAAATGAAGGAGGTATATTTTATCGAAATATGCCTCAATGAAAGGAGATTGATACAAAGTCCCTTACAAAGATCATTTTTTAAATAAAATAGAATGATTATGTGTATTCACTATAGTTACGAATAGGTAATGTAAAAATACATGAAAAGTCATCAAAAGTTATTTCTTACATAATCGTAGCATGACATAATTTAATAGTAGGAGTTTAACTCAATGAAAGGAAATTCGATTAAGAAGATCCCTTACCTCATGTTTGACTTGACACGTTCATTCTTTAATATACTAAATAATGATCTAAAGTTAATCTATAATTTCTTCATAACCTTTTTCATGTCTATTATCCCACTTATATAACTTATTATTATTTTATAAACATTACATAGTCATTTAAGTTAATAAGGGTCATTTTGTCGATATTTGTTACTTGTGTAAAAAAATCGACTTTTTATAATTACAAGTTGTTCATGTGGTCAATAATTCAATATATACATAATGATATTCATGATTTATATATCATATATATCATATATATTCATTATATACATTTATTAATAATAGTACATAACATTTGGAGATAATAAATGAAATACACCGTTAATGCAGACGGTAAGCCGTACGTACGCATGAACACTACTTTAATTTATATTTCTTACTTTAATGGAATTAAAACATAATGATACATATGTATATTATAATTACAGTATAATATCATATATAATAATTTTAAATCCATCCTCTATACTTCCCACATAAGGCATCAACGAGTCATATCACTTGAGATGGTGGTAGTCCACACTTTCTGTAATGAGATTATCGCATTTACCCACTATGAAAGCCATAAAGGGATTATATAAATGGAAAAAATAGAGGCATAAAGAAATATAAAACATAATATATATCACGTATAAATATAGTTCCATAATAATGGCCAATATGAGAGGTGGTAAGAGATAATTGAATAATCATCATTTTGTGAGGCATTTGTTTTCCATCAAAAGAAACATGATGTTCATCACCCATTAGTTGGAGGTGTGTGTAAGTGTTGTTCAAATAATTTTCATAACAACATACTAGTATATTGAGGATACTAGTTTTGTTATAAAATAAGGTAAAAAAAGGAGTTTTTGGGTTTGAGAAGTAAAAAAAAGAAAACAATTTAAGAGAAACTGTTACCTTTAATTAGGGTAACTCGCTTTGGTTTGAACCAAAATTACTTCTTGAAGTTCCTTCTACCTAATGTAAGGCTTTTAAGAGGAGGATAAGGATTTAGGGAGATTAATTGGGCAGAGTTTGGATGATTCAAAAGGCTTTATAGGTGTGAGGAATTAGTTATATCTGGTCTCCTTTTATAAGGGAGAGGAGGGGCTCTTTTGGAAAGTGTGAAAATATTATTTATTTAGAAACATATCGTTAGTTTCAAAAGGTCCAGAAATAATTAAAGTCAAAGATAAAATGAATAATTTTCTAAATAAATTCATCCAATAAGAATTGGACATTTTTTGGATAATATTTTAATCATTATAAACTTATTTATTTAAATCATTTATTAATGAGGTAAACAATTCATCATTATTGTGTCAAAAATAATTTAATTTATTCGATGTCTAAAAATTATAAAAAAATACCATGATGTAGGAAATATTTTTAGCTTTCCAATTCATATTTATAGTCAAAAAGATAACTTATATGACACCATGTAATAATTTATTTACTAAAAGATATTTGTTTATGTCATTTTTATCTTTACTTTAAGCTAATTAATCTAAAGTGTCATTATCACTCCCAAGTGGCTCAATGGGGTCAAAAATTTTACCCAAATAGTCCCATGGGCATAAATAACTCATCCAATAAGTTTTATAAAATTTTTAGGGTAATTTAGAATTATTATAATATTCTTTTTACCTTGAATTGTCCTATTTATCTTTAACTGCAGTTAATAAAAGTAAAAAGTTCCTATTCACCAAAAATTATTTTCATCTTATTGAACCAAATTTTACTTACTACTAAAAACTATGTATGTCGTATTTTAAAAATTCAATTCACAGAAGTGGTAAAATTTCATTTAAATGAAAAAGTCATTTTTCATAATATCTACTATGTGGTTTTACTATTCATAAAAAATTGATGTTTTTCAGAAAAAGACAAAAACATCAGCCTAAGATATATATGATATATAAAATTAAAAAATGATGTCAATTTTACCAAATTAAATACATCGATGTTTCATTAATAAATTTAATTTTAATTTCCATTATCAAAACTAAAAGTGTGTTTTTATGAATTAATAACTATCAAAATATTGACAGTTGATTATGTCCATTTTCAAAGTGAAATTGCTTCCAATGACCAAAATTGGATTAATTGGTAAAAATATATTCTAATTACACTTAAAAACCAATTAAAAAGATATTTTACCCCTATAAATAAATTTTATTAAAAGGAAATTTTGAAATAAAATACTGTAATTTTCAACATTGATTAAAATATGATCTTTATTAGAAAAAATACCAAAAATATTCCCAAATAAATTTTGATGTCCACATTATAAAGAAGAATTTTATTTTGTTAAAAATAATATATTAAAATGACCAAAAGTAAATTTAATGAGTGTTCACCATAGAAAGGTGGTAAATCGACCATTTAGTGAATATTAGAGTATTTTTGTTTAAAATTAGATTCAATCACATTATAAGCCTCAATCCATTATTGGATAAATGTAAAACCTTATAACAAACGTGTATAATCATATTTTAGTTAGTTTTGTTCGTTCTCGCCAATACAACGACTAAGGGTTAACTTCCATTTAAAATAAAAATATTACAATATTAGTGTGCAACGTAAGATTTCAATGAAATCAACTGTTGCGTATCGAGTACGCTATTGAACATAGAAAATTTTTTAAAATAAAATTAATACTTAATTCACATATTTTAGTAAATATGAAAATCTATTATTCTTCCTTTACCCAAGATGTTATAGTAACGCACTCTCATCCCCATTAGTCGTAAAACTGCGCGTTTCTACCCAAAATTACTATAAAATAGAAAGTAATCTTTTCCCTTCTTCCACATATTTCCTTTTCTAGAGTATTTAGCAGATCTCTCCGTCTCTTTCTTCACTTTTAAAATCATATGACGTAGACAATTCCTTTTCTGTCTTGATATCACGTGAGACTATATCATTATATGATGCGAAGAATTATGATACTAATGGTCATTGGAAAATGGATTTAATATATCAGCAAATAGATCAATATTACTTATTGGGTTACATATTTATTCTGAAGCTTTCCATGATAACCTTGTAAAGTTAGCCTCATATGCTGCAACACTCTCAATATCATTTTTCCTTAGACTCAAGGATTTCCTTTCTATATCCGCTCAATGTTCATGAGAAAAGTATATTTATAAGAAAATATCTCTAAAATCCCTCCATTATATATTTAATACGTTTTCATTCTTATTTTTGATTTTAATTAATGTCCACAATTTATTTTCATCTATTGAGAGGCGATAAACATCCAAGATAACTTTTTCCCTTTCAATACTCCCCAAAGAATTAATTTTTTTCAAAGGAACTTTTCCGTTTCCTAGCTACAAATACATTTTTAGTCCCTTTAAATATTTGTGGTTTCTTCTTCATAAATTATTCTAACATTGATCCTTTTTTTGTGGATCAGGGTTCTCCATATGGGTATGGTTATTATTTGTAACCTAAGTGAGTTTTTACAGTATGGATATAAGCTATTTAGCATTAGTTTCATCCCTAGATCCCCTATAATTATCATTAATAGAAGGGAAATCCCTATATGGATTAAGTTCTTTGATATAGATTTTATTCCTTCCACTAGGCTCCATTTCTAAATAAAGGCATGCACTAGATAAGTTTACAGATTGGAAAGTGTAATTCCAAAAATGTTCAATAGTTAACATAAATTGAACAGTTTATACATATAATACATAATCATAAAAATGTTTTCATTGGGGAAATATATACAAATAAATCATTTATAATGGTTTCTAAAGAGAATGTGAATTATCCTAAGCATATGCCACAATTGTGTCAAACCAGGTGCACATTGAGGCATGTTGTCCAGTACTGGGATATCCCGGGTAAAGCCAGAAACTCCTTGTCTGATTTTTTTCTTCTATGTACATCTATACCGGAACCACGTCCACTTGTAGTATCCAAACAGGGATGCACTTCATGGAAAACCCATAGAATATCTATATTACCAATTTTGTTGATGTTATTCTATAGTACTCCTCAATGTCTATCTTTGGGTAATGTTATCTAATCAGAGTTTTTATAAATCTAGTTTCCAAGGTTTGTACTAAATATCCTTTGATACCAACTATAATGCCCTTCTCCTAATTCCCAGAGATGGTACATTATTAAATAACCTTGTTATGATCTCAAGATATCAAATCCCGAAAGATTGATATGTTTTGTAGACTTGGAAGTACTAGATACATATATAAGTTTTTCATTATATTATGAAATGAAAAAGTAACATTGTGTCTCCTTTTAAAACACTCATATCCCTCAGCATATTCATTCAGTTCATTCATAATATACTTTTTCACATCGTAGGAAAAATTAAAACATATGAAAAGGGTTGAGCATAGATTATCAGTAATGATAACAATATAAAAGAAACTATCATAAATAAGAATAAACACTTAAGGTAATGTATAAGAATAAAACACAAGCCTCTTAAAAAACATCAGTATAGTATGGAAAGGATAAATCAAAATACCCATTTACATATTAAAATGGATATTCTACTAGATGAATATTCAAATTTAATATCAATATCTAATCTCATAATGATGGAATGCATAATGTCAGACATCATAACCACATAGTCAAGGAATCATTCGAAGACTGAAAATAAAAAATATTTTCATGGCCTTATGCTAAGCAACTAGTTTGTATCATGAGACCTACCGATTCATCAAGGTGTTATAGTGGGCCCTTTCCGTCACTTACTAAATTCAATATATACGTTATATGAACATTCTAATTAAAATAACATAAAATTTTTTAATACTTTTAACCATAAATAGTGAATGACATAAAAATAGCACACCCATAGTAAAATATATCCTAAAACTATTAATATAATATGTAATATTGAATCATAATAAAAAAACATCAGTTTAACATAAAAATCAATAATATATGTTGACATAGATGAAATAAATGAAAAAACAATATGATAGAAATATATCTATCTACTTTAAGATCTTTTAAAAGTTGTATAATTATAAAAGAAATCATTCATTTTTAAAATATTAATATTATCTTGTGAGGGATGCTTCGAAGGTGTTATAATGGATGAAAATAGCCAAACCCACCATATATGTTAAAAAACATTCTTTCTTTAATTTGTTGAAATGGTTATATAGTACATTTTTTGGAAAATGATGGAATGATTCATTTAAAAAAATGTATAAAAAGTAAAACATGGGAATAAATTACACTAAACCATAATAACGGGAATGGTAAAAATGTATTGAAGTAATTTTTTTAGAAGCAATGATGTGGGTGATAAATAATTCCTAGTTGATATTTACGTATAAACAACCTCTCATAATAAAGATATTGTAAAATTAACTCTTACCTTGTAATTTTTCTTAGTCGAGGGTATTTTAACCTCATGTATAATAGTTAAATAAATTTTATTAAATTATAATAGAACCACATACATAAATATTATTATTATATATGATCCATTAATATTGCTTTGTTAACAATATTTCAGTACTATCATCTTTTTGGGTGTTAACTGATTCATTTTCCTTTTTATGTTTTGTAATTTAATTCTAGTTTTTTATTGATATGATGTATTTGATTCATATCACCAATTATATTATGTTTGTAATAATTAATTTTTCATAACTTAATTAAAATTATTCTTGAATGGTTACTATAGGGAATGAAATCTCATCATATCGTGGACACGGTAAGCCATATGTATGCCTGAGAAACAATATCATTCTATTTATTGTTAAATAATACTTAATTGGGTGGTATATTATATATAAAAAATAATTAACATGTTATATTTTTTTATATTAGTTATACTCTTTTTTATAACCATCCAAAGAATTATGTGTTCAATAACAAAATACACCACGACTTGGAGACGGTAAGCCGTACGTATAGACTTATAGTGAATTTGTCATTCATAGGATAGCTAGAATACTGAATATAAATATAAAATATTTATAATAATATATATATATATATGTATAAGGTAATGTATTTATTGTTTTATTATGGAAAAAACATAGAAATAGAATGTAGAAGATGAAAAGAACATTGAAAAGGTGATAAGATAGTTACCCTTTTTTGGGTGATTCCATTGGATTTGAACAAAAGGGCTCTTAAGTTTGGATTTATGATCAATGTAATGACTATAGGTTGAAGTGAGGGTTATTGGTATGATATTTGAGTAGTTTTTGGATGATAAAAATGGCTTTGTAGGTGTGAATTTAAGAGAAGGGTACATACCCTTTTTTAAGAGATATGAGGGGCACTTTAGGAAAAGTTTGAAATATTATTTTATTATAAAATTATTTTCGGTTTCTAAAAGATGAAAATTGATTTATTTCAGGGATAAGGTGGGTATGGGTCTAAATACTATCATCTAATAGTTTTAAGACATGTTTAGGTCACCATGTTAACCTTATCTTTTAGATTTAACCCTTAGTTAAATAGTGTAATTTTTACTATGTCTTCATGTATTTTTATACTACGTTGTTAATAAATAACAATAAAATTTCAGGATAACCTCAAGGAATTAATTAATTATATATTTGACTTTATATATGGAATTTTGTAAAACATTAGATAATTAGGACTATGATATAATTAAAAAAATAAAATTTGTTTTAAAACCTCAATTATGTCAATTTTAACACTATTTAGTATTGGTTTTTTGTGAAAGTCATCACAACATGGTTAATTAATAAAATCGAATCAACACTAACATGTAATATTCACCTATAAAATTATTGTATGGCATCAAAATTGTCACGGAACATTTATTTTAGAATATATAATATCAATTATTTTAATCATTAATTAATAAGGTAATTAATGCATCATAATGGTGTGACAAATAAATTTTAATAATCAATGTATAAATTTTTTAAATAAAATACAATTATTTAGTAAATATTTATATATTTTTAATGAATATTTATAGTCTGATTTATCTTATATTTACCCTATATTAAAAATGATTTAGTTATTAAAATTTTAATTTAAAACATTAAACTTTTCTTTAAATAAATTATAATAAATGGTCTAATTGAACACAAATGGATAAAAAAGGTAATTATTTTTGTCATATGGTTGATTTTGGTCTAAAAAACTCATCAAATAGAATTATCACATCTTTTGGTGTAATTTTATAATATTATAATATTATTTAAACCATTAATTGCCCTATTTAATTTTAACATTGAAAAATAAAAAACATAAGTTACCATTGAACAAAAATTATTTTCATCATATTGAATAACATTTTACTTAATTATGAAAAAATATGTTTTTCAGATTTCTAAAATTCAACTCAAAGAAGTGGTAAAATTGTGTTTTATACAAATTTTCAAATGTACCAATATGGAGGGTAAACGTTATTAAAAATATAAATAACAGTACATATATATATATATAGAAATAATATTATTATAAAATTACTGTAATTCATTACATTGGAATAATATATAAACTATTTATCTATTTTTAATTTAAAATTAATTTAAATTTAAAAAATAATTATTTAAATAAAAAGTCAATTTTAAACAATAATGTAGTGTTTTTAACTAATCATCAAACATTGAATGTTTTAAAAAATACCAAATTATCACCCTAAGATAATTTCTATATTCCAAATCCAAAATTTAATTCCATTTGGAAAATTATAATTTATAAAATTTCAAAAGGTGGGTATTTCTATTCATAACTAATTTTTTAAATGGCTAGATTTATTGGTGGTGGGTTGCTAGAAGCCAGAGCTGCGTACATCACAAGCTATTATATTATTCAAATATAAGCATACCATGGAATCTTGGTGTGTTACATAACCAAGGTATTAATGATTTTTTTTTGAAAATTCCATTTTTGGGATTTCCATTATTTTCATTAAAGAAATATTATATTTTATCCTTTATAAATCTTATCTATTTTCATAAAAATAAGAAATTTAATAATATTTCTTATTTTAATCCAACTTTTTTACTATTTATCACTTGAATCATGAAAACATTATATACATGTAAACCCCATTTTATTACACATTAAATGAAATATATTTTCTTCTACATTTATTTTATTAAAAAGTTATTTCCAAAAGCCCTTTTTATTTACTCATGTGATTTAATAAGAAAACATTATGTAACCATTCCATTTTAAAAATATTTTAATAGAATGTTTATAATGTTTTCATAAAGGATCAATATCATCTTTCATTATCAAATTTCCAAAATAATGTTTCATTTTTATGTGTAAAATATAAGAAAACATCCCACCATTATTAGTATTTAATGATCATAATTTTTAATGATCATATTTATCCTCATTAAATATTTTAAATATGATTAAAAATTATGATCATTAATGATAACTATTTTTAGGAATATTTTTCATTTATCATTATTATCTAAAATACATGAATAATTTAAAACCATTATATTGTCGATGAATTGATTGTAATATTTTATTTTTTATTGAATGAGTGGTCATTAATTTTCACTTGAAACATTCTCTTTCAAGTGATCATCTTTCATTGGACATTAATTTTCTCTAAAATATCCATAATACTTTTACCATGTATATTGTTATTACCAAAATCACATAGTATTTATATGTATGGTGTTTTACTAAGAAATTTTTTTGAATGATAGTGGAAATATTGATATTCTATAACCTTATATCAAAACTTATTTTTTTATAATACCTATATTTTATGAATTTCAATTTATTACATAATACATGATAAATTTATAGGACATGTAATGATGGTTAGGGATCGAAATTATCTTGCCGCTTGATTCTTCTTTATGTATTTTGAGACAAACTAGTTGACTAGCCTTATTAAATGGTTTTGTTATTTATTCTAACCAATCAAATATACTTTCTGGTAATAAGGAATTGATGGTAAATAGATCAAGATAGATTATATAAAGAATTCCACCATTAGGAAATTACTTCTATTATAATTACATTCTTATTATCAATGATATTTCTAAAATGATATTACCTATGGATTTATTTCATGATCATGATGTTGATTGAATGTAATTTTTTATCAGATATTTATCATGAAATATTTTTTTAATCCTTATTTTGAGATCATATTATCCACTATTCATTACCTTTACATAGCATTTGTCCTCACCCTTAATTTTTTTTCCTCTCCCCATGATTTGAAAAGGGTATATTTTAATGAGTTCAATTTCAAATATTTTTTACTATTAATATGTTTTATTTATTTTAAAATTTTAAAAAATATAGATCATATATATATGTAGTTCTTAAATTATATTAAATCCTTTAGTGATTTGTGATATGATCCCTTAGGTATTATAACAATTTTATAAAGTAACCACAAGGTCTATGATAATAATGATGAGGTTGGAACACTACAATTAAATAGTGTTGTTATTATAGTCAATCATGGATCCAATAATTCATAGTGGTATTGTTTAGGGTTCCCATGGTTCATGTCGAAGGACCTCTACATACAAAGAATGGGTGATGATGAAACTATATAGAGTGACAAGTTACCAACCATAAAATCTTCCCCTTCATTGTATCTGAATACATGTATAAACACCTCACCCATAACAATTAAATTACATTTATTAATAGATAATGATGTGGGTAAATATAATAATTGATTGAAAGTGTGGTTGTTTCTAAATTGGAACAAATATTCAAATTATCATATCGAATGTATATAACCACCTATCTGGGATAAATGAGTCATACCCAGACATTAAATTATATTAAATTCATTTAAAGGATCTTTTTCTATGACACTTAAGAATTAACGATAATAAAAGTGGTGATATGGGAAATTATTTAGGTGGGAATTCATTCCATTTATATTATAAAATTTTTGGGTCCCAATGATGTGGCTTATGTAAAAAATTTAACTAATATCATAAATAATTATTGAGAGTTAGAAATTATAATCCATGATGTTTCTGTTTAAACCATTAATATGAGACAAAGGATATAGATCATGTATCCCAATGAAAATTAGAAAAATTATATTGGTTATACTGATATTCAGTGGGTTGTTTGTTTTCATGTCAGGATGGTTGTGTATCAATTTTTATTTAATTCCACTCTGTGAATCACACATGAAAATCTTAGGTGATTTTTGTCAATAAATAGTGATTGAATGCTTTCTGTAACTCTAAATTCCCTCCCTAATAGAGTTAAGTAACTATATGTTGGAATACCATGAGATGGGGTTCATTAAAAAGTATGATCCATCATTAGTGTACATCTCATTGTTAGAGGTGGGGATGGTGAGTCTATTAGTGTCAATTTTTCTAGGGGTGACATGGTCTATAATGTGGAAAATTTACCATAATGAATTTGATATATATGATGCAATGATTTATTGGTCAAATTTTATTTATGGGTGGGACTGGTTATATAGTAATCATACTCTTTATGTCACATCTAAAAGTTCATGTTGACAAAATTACATTTAGGATTAATGTTTCCATAGTTTTAGCAACGTTTAAATCTATTACAATTATAGACACTACACTGGTAGAATAGTTCTGCGATATAAATTCATTAAATTATTAGGTCAAAAAGAAATTTTCTGAAGTAAACAGCTTGGTATTCCTAGGTAATCAAGATACATTTATTTCATAAAATTTTTGCACAAGGTCATAATTGTTGGTAATTGTGGAATAAAATTTTGAAACTTTTTTAGAAATAGTCTTAACACAAGAGTTTTCATTGATTGTGAAAAAACAAACTCTGATGATCAGGCATTTAGAAACACATATTGACATAGAGGAGAATCATATGGTCAAGTTATGAAACACATTATTAAAATTTTCATATTATTCTGGATAGTTCATCATCTTATTATTTTATAATGCACTAATGTTTTTTCCAAGAGAAATTAATTTAAGATAATATCAATGCATTACCCTTATGGTCTACCTCACTTCATCAATAAAATACTTACGAGATTTTTTGTATTTATATGTTTGATGTTACTCAACATTATATGTGAATTAATACTCTTGTTTTATCATATAATCATTTATAACATGATGAATTTATTTAATCATATTTAACACCAGATAATACAAGTAGTTTGATTCATGAATGAATTCCAAAATCACTACATCATCTTAGTATTAGGTGATCATGTCCTAAGATATTATAGATGATGTTTCTCTATATAAATAAATAATGTAATCCTATGAGAGATTGAATAAAGGAATTTTTCATGGTCTTATTGAATATTTTTTTCTGTTTATCCAATATTAATATTGACTGAGGGAATATTCTAATGAGACTAACTAATGAATCACGTACATGATATTAATTTTTACTCTGACAAAGAATAATTAAAAAGCCTAAAATTTTAATGTAAATTTTAATAAATGATAAATCCAAAATAAATTAAAGAAAAATTAAATTGATATTAAAAACATAAAATTTGTAAATAAGATCAACGAACCACATTTTCGACTGACCTAATGGCCATTCATTATATTTCAAACATCGTTCATGTACTAAATATAGTAATTTTCAAAAATCATTAGAAAAATAAATCATGGTGCACTGATGGAGAAATAAAAAAACTCTACTAAAGACTACTAACAAAATTTCATACTACAATAAAATAAGTTAATATTATGGAAACACCTAAACAAAGTGTGTTTGAATGAAAAAACTCACTATTTTACAACTGCAATTTAGTTTTCAAATGGGAACATGTCCCACCATATACCAATACTAGAGTTAGGGAATACAAAATTCTATTAATATTAAGAAATTAAAAAATAGATAAGTACGGTTGGATGAACTCTCAATCCACCCAGAATATGTTATGTTATCCTAATTTTTTAAATAAAAAAATTATAAGCTTGAAATACTCGAGAGAAAACATGAATTTATACATGGAACAACTCCTTCAATATTCCTCTCACCAAGATGAGATTAAGATATCATATTGAAGATAATGAAATAATAAAATTAAACTAAAATATTATAGAAATAAATGTAATAATAAAATAAAAACAACAGAAATATAATCATAATGAGTTAGATCCTCTTTACCCTGACGTAACCACAAATTCATATACAAGTAGAAGGACATCTTCTAGCATCTTATATATACAATGTTATGAATCCTAAAAAACCAGGGTTATTATTTATTTCTTCTGCCACTAAATTTGATAATTATCCATGTTGATTTCTTTGGGGAATATCAAAATTCAGATAGTCATTGGACTAAAGAGACACTTTTGTTTTCACAGTTGTGTGCAAGAAAATTAGATGGTAATGAATTTTGTTTAATGTATTTTTCTCCTCAATTTCTAGATTGATATTTTCATCCAAGTTAAACACCTTACATGAGTATCAGTAAATATCACATGGAATTAATTAATTATTCTATATCCATATTTTAATTTTATAAAATTTCTATTTATTCATATATCTTCTCACTTCAATTATATATGGCCTTTCAAAAAATTTATTTATTAATATTTAAATATATCAAGAAATTTGTTTAATATAGAAATAATTTTTATTCATGTAACAATTGTTTTTCCTATGTAAATATTATTTATATTTCTAGATTTTTTAAATAATATTATGTAAATTTTAGATATTATTATAAGAGACTCATTATTTTTAATTTACTCATATGTAATTGTTCAAATCTTCTAGGTTTTTAGAAAGATATAATGTACTACAAAGGTACAATTTTAATTATTTATATGATATATACATCATAATTAATAATTATTAGTAAATTTACATCATTTATTACTATATAACAAATTTAATCTATCAGGTAATCTTATACATGTTCCCTTAATAGATTTGTTCATGCATGGTCTATAAAAAATCTATTTCACGCATACATAACGTGGACTAGACATCTGTTTTATATTTAAAATTTTTAACGAATATAAGTTAGAGTATGATACCAATATTTAGAAAAATAAAAATAATTAATTTAGTGAAATCATAATATTAGTCCATATTTATAGGAATATATAAAATATTATAAAATATTAATATTTTTTAATGTCTATAAAATGTTAATACATTAGCTATATCAGAAATAAATTACAATTTAAAAATGATTAAATTTATTTATTTTTCACAACCGACACATATAAATATATCTATTAGAGAAATAAAATATACCAAGCTAAAATTTATCAAATAATGATAATATATTATACAGTCTTTGATTTTCCCATCTTCAGAGAAATCATGCTTAATTTTTTAATTTCATAAACCTAATTACTTTACATTACATAAAATATAATCAAGTTACACAAATTGCCATGCCTTTACCTTCCCACACATCTTTCACTCTTTTATCTAGATATTATATATAATAATTTTTCATTCTCAAGTTCATGAATCATTTATATAGGATAACTATTATTTCAATTTCTCTACAAAACAGAATAGAAATTAAGTAATAATCATGAGCTCTTTAAGATGGAATTTTCTAATGTTAATGGTCCGTTAATAGATTTGCATCAAAAAAATAATTCAAAAATAGGTGGTTTACCTTTATAGTACAATTAAAAATATAAATAGAATATTTTTTATGATATACTTACACTCAACCAATCCAATAGTATCTGTCATCATCATTATTCACTTTTTTCTTGAGGGTTATAAGTAATTATAATCTAAATAATGAACAATCACACACCTTTTTGTAAGTATATTTATTAATTTATTAAAAAATATATTTTTAAAATAATTCTTTTCTTTGGAGATGATGTTATAAAAATTAATATAGTGTTATTTTTTCACATAAAATCTCACCATGATCAATTATCTAATCAGACGATCAAAATATTTTCCATAAATTTATTTTCTCAAAAATTATTCCATAAAAATCCTTCTTTTCACCATTAAATTGATTCATATTCATGAAAACTACATAATAATTGGGTTGTAAAGTAATTACATAGATTTTATTATATATTATCCTATAAATAATAACATTGATTATAAGGAATTAATTTTTTGAGAAGTATTATTGTTTTATAAAGTGATAACATGGGATTACAAAAAAGTCTTCATTTTTTATAAGAATAAAAAATTAATATTCATTGAAAAATAATCATAGCATGCTCTATATCACATTTTCTGAATTAACAATCTCATAGAAAAGGATAATGCAATAAGATGTTAAATATTTCAATAAACAACTTGGGTGATTATGACTAACACTATAATACACTTGTACACATTATTATCAAAAATTATCATCGATCAATAAATGTTAAATTATGATATCAGGGAATAAAATACATATGAACATTCATTTAAATGCCAATATAACCAAATAAGAATTCATTTCAAAAAAAATCCATGAAAATTAAAAATGAAAAAATATAGTGTTTCTATATAATACATTAAAACACATCCATAATCTAAAATAATGAAAAACAGGAAATGATTAAATTACTTATGGTACAACCCACAAAAATATAATTAAGACTAATCATCACAATTCTAAAATGATAATGCAGGTGTTCAAAACTAATATAAGATAGTATTTATATAAATTAGTTATTATAGGTTATAAAACCTTTGGGTTATTCATGAGATGGACATAAACTCATATAATTACTCAAGTGATGCATACCAATGTAATTTTGTCCATGAAATCTAAAAAAGAAAGAAATAGTTCATAAAACGAAATAAAAATAAAACATTGGTGAATCCCATTAATGGGGATTTTTTTTTAATATATATATATTTATAACCTAGTAAATTTTTCTGACACATATTGGGATGGGGCTTTATGGGAATAAACACCAATTATCTTCTCATTCCATTGACAAATAAAAGAAGTGTTCACATTGGTAATGATAACAACTTATTATAATGCATTATATTGAGTCTCATATTATCTATGTAAACAATATCATATATCTAAAGGGTGTAATCAATGTAATAAATTAATGGAAGTGGATTTAGAGTGGGTTTCTCAGCCTTAACTTCTTCATCATATAATAATTTTAAAATATTTTCATTATATCGATGTTATCAATGTCTTCTATATTAGTTACTTTATATTATAACTTCAAAACAACTGAGGTTATCCAACTAGTGATTGAATATAAAAAACATAATTTTATTAGTTCTTTCCATATTTATTATAAATAAAATTAGAATAAAAATAATTTAAAATACACTTCCCTCCCTATAAAACTGTAACTTCGCTTTTGGGTGTCTTTCAAACCCATCGATAAAAAATCTATACAAATGAATGAATTTTATTTAAATCCAATAAATATCCAATGTATTTTTATTCATTATTATAAATTATATTTTTAAAATTAAAATTATGGTAGTGGAAATTCCAAAAAATGTTCTAAATTGATATAATTATGTTTTCATGATCTCCTTAGCAATGGATTTATATTTCCCCTAAAACGAGGTATAAGTGTTGATTAAGGTCGTATCTTAATGAGAATCACTTTTGAGAAATATATTTTTTTAAATTAAATTTTTTTTAAAAAATAATTATAAAAACCAAAAAATAAAGAATAACATATATATAATTATTGAGAAATACAATTATAAAAAAATGATGAAAAGAAAACACACACGGTGTAGACATATATAGATGGAACCACTCACAATTCTGAACTAATTCTCCTTCACTATCATTTAAATAACATTCATATTTTCACTCTAAGAATTTTCCAACATATCTTTTACAATAATATATACTGAACTAATTGTTTAGTCATTCAATTGTACAACATACCTCAAGAACATTGTATGCAATAATCGTTGAGGTTTTATAGCAGGAAACACCACTAGCGAGGGTGAGTCCTTCACAAACATCACTAGGTTGTAACCATATCATAATATTCACTCAATTCCTAATTCATATATTTATAACTTCTCCAAAAAATGGAGATATAATTTTTATTATCAAAATGAAATAATATAAAATAGAACAAATGTAAGAGTTGATATATCAAAAGTCCCTCATACCTTTCTTGAGTTATTTAAATTTTAGTTAGAAAAGTTAATGTTTCACCAATAGATGGATTGAGAGATATATTTGATTAATTCTTGGAATAACTGTAGGAGTTAACCTATCACCATTATGAGAGAAATATATCATAGTTGATATAAAAAAACATTAAAAATAAATTGATAATTCATGAAATACATTATATTAAAATAGGAAAAATAATCCAAAGATAAAATCAATGGGTGAGAAAAATTTTAGTTTTAACATATCCCTAAATATATAAATAGCTATAGGAGAATCCTCTTACCTATTATGAAATAATAATTCTCATTCATCAATGCCGTGGTTTTTACCACCATTACTTCTCCTTAAATCTGGATCAAAATTTTCATGGATATTTTGTTAATGATTTATTGGATTTAGTTAAAATTGTAATGGAGTTGATTTTTGTTTCCTTATGTGTGGGCACATAAGCAATGTGAAAACTCTAAATCATTAATATATCAGGTTCATCTAATATATAATTTTTTTCTACATTAAAAAATCATACATGAGTAGTAGTCACTCTTATATATAATCCATTTATTACCTTAATTCCATCATTTATTATTACATATGTATAGATTATTATTATTCAATATCATTTAAATGTTATTTGACGTTTAAAATTCATAATTTAATTTTGTGTGACTAGACATACTTCTACATTTCTTATATAAAATTAAATTCCCCAAATAATTTCATTTTTGAATTGATTAGTCTTATATTGGTTATTCGATTTTATGTTTAATCCAATATGACATCTTGTTATTTATACATAATATTTATCATTTTAATTTGTTTTCATATATAACTTGACATGTCTTCTAATTTTATAATAACATGTAAAAATATTATATAGTTGTTATTTTAGATGATTTACTTTTATAAAACCTCTATAATTCATCATACGACCTTCTGTGTCCAGGATTGATTCTTACCTAAAATGGATGTTTTTTATTTATTCTCATCTATTATAATGAGTTGGGTTTTCATAAAAACATGCTTAAAATATCATTTACTCATACATTTATTTTCTTCATATTAAATCTCATATATAAAAGTTCAATAAATCCAAAATTATATTATATAAATATAATATTTATATAAATTTATAATCAAATAAATAAAATTTCTGTAATATTTCATATTTATAATAACATCGAAAATTCCACTGAAATCAAAATATTTATAAATTTAGCAGAAAATTTAAAAATGACTAAGATATTATCAATAATGTATATAATTAAATTATTAAAATTTCATAGAATGTAAAAGATTTTATGGGGGCCATCCTAGAAAATTTTCCTATATAATAACTAGTAAAGACAATAATATTAGGAGAAACTGATGTTTCAGAAAGTGATGGTAGGTAACACTAATATCTTTCCATAATCTATGATGTGTCTTGTAGTTTATTTGTTTATTTTTTTATACCCAAAAAACAAAATCAATGTGATTGATTTTAACATAGAAGAAATGGTGTCATTGATATCAGATGTTCCAAAGCATCACACGATAATTATCTCATAGACATATAATGTTATTGAATTGACTTCAATAATAGATATTGTTTACACAAAAAATATTCCTTATAGTGATGGATTTTGAATATATCTTAATTCCCATGGTGTATATTTATTGAGTCAAAAAGGCCAAAAAAACTCAACAAGAGGATATAATGAATGGTGTAGTGTCATATACAATACTGTATCCTAGAAAGTATTTTGGGTGAGTTGAGTGGATAAGTGGAAATTCTATGTAATATTTTTTCAACCCTATGATTTAGAATATTTTATTTCATAAATATTAATAATTATAGAGAGGAAATATTTTAAAAAAATTAGTGATCAATTATTTGATTGAGGGATCTATCTTTGTGGTTCATTTTTGGAAATTTATGTAATTGTTACTATTGGAAAATTTTCACCATATAGATGTAAAGGATAATAATAACGATTTTTGTAATAACCCTTAGAATTTCGAGTTTTAATAATTATTTGAAATTTAACTATTCAGTACTATAGAAGTGGAATCATTTGTAATTAAGATTTATATTTAAATTACAAGTGTTGAGACATAAATATGATTCGTTTTTTGATGTTTTTATAGGATCAATAATTTTTTTGATTATTGAGATATATAAGATTCCTATATTTATATTTTTTTAAATTATTTTATTTTCAATATGTTTCATGGTTTTCAAATAGTTAGAGAAAACTATGTGGTGCGTAAGAGAAAATAGGTAGAATTATTTTTATTTGGGTTTCTATATGCATAGATGGAACATGGTTTGGAAAACATTGCAAGGAAACCGAGAAATGTACTACAGATCAATCCAATGGAGGATACATAGAAATTTCATATTTTCATAAACCTTGTGACCAATAATTGAGGGAGTGTGTAGATTGGAAAATGTGTGGGAGGAATGGTTGGTACATAGTTTGGTAAACCATGTGGCAAACGAATGAAACTGGAAATGTTTCATAAGAAATATTAAATGATTTATTTTATCACATCACATTTTTTAGGAAAATGGTCCATTTTTTATCCACTATCATACAACCAATTTAGTATGATCTTATGGAGTTTATATGACCTAACCCCTTGTATTTTTTCCTTGATGTTTTTTAAAAATTAAATAAATTCAATGTTAGATCGCACTTTTGGATTCCCCACATCCCCTATTTTCACTTACCAAATTATCCAATTAATTTCGTATTTTCCCAGTTATGGTTTTATATTGAATCTATTAGAACAAGGTGGGATATTGAGGGTAATGATAATTTTTCATGGAATAACTAGAGGATCAAATGAGAAGATGATTGTAAGACATTACTCAACATCTTGTATAAGGTATGATAGTATAGCAATAATACAAGTGTTATTTTAAAATTAAACCGAATTAGTCTAATATCATGTTCTATAAAATAGGGATTTTAGGTGGGAAGTTTAGGGATATTTTCACAAGACATTGGAATACAACTAATCATGGTATTAGTCAATCGATTCCTCTTGGAGAGTTCTTACCTAAATATTTTTTCAAATTAAATTGAATTTTAAATTATAGTTTGTCAAAATAAATTATTCTAGATGTAATTTTTTTCTCTCTATGGTCATGATATTTTGTAGATATAGAATTTTCCAGACAATATAGTTCCTCATAGTATCAAATAAATACTCATGTAAAACTACCTTCACTATATATCATGCATGATTAGAATCCCATGAACACAATCTATGGAATTATCACATATAACTATTTTTATATTTTTATATTTTATATATATTTTCAACTAATGAATGATAGAAAAACTAAATGTCAGAGTCTTAATTTCCCCAAAGCCCACCCTTTCTTCAACATTATCTCAATATCCATTACTATGACACTCATCTAATTTGGGGACAAATCTCCAGTGTAAAATTAAATATATATATTGATGGTTAATATGATGTATATAAAACCTATTCATAGTATGTACTCAGATTATCTAAATATTCCATATGAAAAAACCTTATGAAACTCTCTCCTTTGTGAAAATTCATACAATACCATCAAAAAACCTCAATGTATTATGAAATTCCAATAGTGTGAACCATCAAATCATGATGAGAAAATGGTCTAGATGTTTATAATTCCATGTTTACAATATTTATCTTTCCCATACATCATACATAAATTTTGATCTCAAAAAACAAGGATTTTATATCAAATGAAGTTTTACTAATGAAACACACACATCACTAGAACAAAAAAAATTATTAATTTATCAACTTTGATGCTTCGTGCAGTTTATCCATAAAATGGATAGAATAGTAAAGAATAAAAAAGAATGAATTCATCAATATAAATGAACATAATTAAACAGTTTCAAGATCCCCTGTCTTTAAGGGAGGTTTATAGAATGAATGAAATAATCAGAAACACATAAAAAACACCCACTACATAGTGGATAATTAGCCCCATATTTCAAAATTTCAACCATTCCAAATATGTTTTGTTACATGTACTGTTCACTACATCACTAAGTCCCAAATTTATATCTTGTAAAATCTTGAAACTATAATATAATATGAGATGCATTGTAAGTGACTGTTGCATCATCTGTTTCCACCCCACACTATGAACACACTTCGATGGTGCACTATACTTTGTGGATCTACCACTTACCCATCAGTTTCTCAAACTAGGGTATTTCCTCTTATCCTCTATTGTTCTATGATTACCACTACTTAGCTTTGACAAAATCTCAAGTAGGCCATATGATCATATGGTACTGGCTAAGGGTCATCATATTTTTTATCTCAATAATTATTTTATTTTTTTCATTAGTTTCTTGAATTTATTCATTCTTCTAGGTTACTAAAAAATAACATGAATTTAGTCAAACACATTTCCATACAATTTGTTACTTATGGTAGAAACATGGCATGATTTATTATTTAAATAATAAAATCACTGAATTTAATAACAAAATACAGTGAATGATGTTTAGTTTTAAAATCCCCACTAACATACACTGTTAATTTTCCTAAAAAATACACTATACAAACCATCATAATAAATACCAACCTTTCGGAGGTTTAAAAACAAGTATAAAAAAATTGAAATAATAAAATAAATAATAAGCATTCATGATTGATAAAATACATCCATTTACTATTATAAATGTTTTTCGAAAATAAATTAAATTGGAATTTTAAATTTCCTTTATAAATAATGAAATTATTCTTAAGTAATATACAAACACTCAACTTATCATTGTTATTAATGTCAATTTATGATGTATAACAACTCAACATTTCTTCTCAATTCTAAGGATCAATTTTCTATAGTTATGCTCATACATTGATTAGCTTCAACTGAGAATTAATATTTCAACGTGTTTTGGCATATTATTAATAATTTTTTTCTAAATAACTTTTCTGAAAATATAAATCTTTTGAAGTTAAAACATTCCTTAATTTATAAAAATAGAATCATTATAATCATATGTATATATTGGAATTTATTTATTATTTAGGTTAAAATGTATGATTTATGGTTATAATTTAACAAATTATCATGTATAGTTAGTTTTCTATATAATTTAAGAACAACACATTAGTGTATTTTTGGTGAGTATTCACTAAAAGTGGAATTTTTTTTGGTTGTATGATTTTAGATTTTTATTCAATTTATAATTTCTATAAGTCATTATTTTCAATATTTTATTATTATAATACAATTTAATTCATCTATTGATGAAAAAAATTTATATATTAAATTTTAAATTTTTGTTGCATAATTGCGACATTTCTAATTTCTCTGCATAAAATGTTTTTTCTCTAACACAAAATGGTCAAAAAGGGTTCCATTTATGGGTACCATCATAGATTCAACACCTAATTAAATTTCAATCACTGAATATAAAATTTATGAAACATTAATCCCACATTTAGTGGGGTTACATATAGGTTAATTACACTTAAACCAAGTAACATTAAGACCATGTTGTTGTTTAAATACCTGCGTAAGGGTAACAAAATTGTTGGGAATTGACATTATGTTAAATATACTCATTTGACCATACTTAATAATATTAGATCCACATTTTAAATGATTAATATAATGGTTATTGTGTCATAATGGTCTTCCATTTTATCATCTCTAGGGTAACTAATCTAGTAAATAGAGGTCCCCCATAATTCACATGTTCTATGTTAGGGTATTCCAACCATTGTATAAATATTTATCTTATTAGAATAATAATTCGTGGTGTTTAATAGTTAATCATATCTACATTAATGAACCTTATATTAAAAAATTAAATAATTTTGCAGATAGAAGTTGATCTCAAAGAAGACACTACTAGTAATAATAGAATATAGAGGAATATTGGAAGAGGACACTCAATCAAGAACATACCAAGGATGTTATTATACGTACTCGACCATAAACATTACATAATATTGAATTAAATGAATATTTTATATTGAGGATCTTTTCAGGTTTATATGTTTAGAGAATTAGGCCATATTTATTACATTACAACTTGAATATTACAAATAGACACTACTACTTAGTATCGATTTTTTTCATAAAATAAAAACACCTAAAAAGAATCATGTGAAGTTACCTATTTTAGATAGCATGAATTTTTATTTGATCCCATACTTGACCCTATTATTCTTTAAGTCATGGAGAAAACATTTCAAAAACTTGGGTTGTGCATAAAAATCATAGTAAGGTTTATAAAATAATGAAGGAGAACATTAGCCCATCAATAAATACAAATCAAGGAAACCATACTTTTCAATCATAACATACCTTATAAAATCATGAGATTTATCAATATGACACACAAATCATAAATCATAAAGGTTACATATGGTATTGATATAAAACATATATTGTAGTTATCATAGCTACATAGGGAGTTACACTTGGAATATCCATCACAGTATATTCCATAAATCTCTTATGAGAAACATCACGTTTACCTCTATCATGTTACCCAATGCATTGGAGAGCTCTCTCGGGATCACCCACCATAGGTTTATCACGGAACCACCCATATACGTAAACAATGCCCAACAACCATACATAATCATAACATATAACACATGTATAATGGAATGATAACATTTCCACTTTCCAATATATCAAATCAAGATATTGAAATAAATAATGTTTTATCTAATAATTTTCAAACCCATTTAAAAAGTGATTTTTGAATCAAAGTGTTCATTACCACTATGAAGATTTTAAATGAATTCTCATTTGAAAACATTACTGTTCATATAAATAAATATTAAAACCCAATTTTAAAACATGGACATTAATGAGAAACATTTAGAAAAATATATCTTAAAAAACAATTAAAATGATATTTTAGATAGTGTTTTTAACAAAAAGAGATACACTTGAATACAAATAATTAAGGAATAACATTTAATCATAACTTTATAATATCCTAAGAATAAAGTTATTCATGATAAAATATGTTAATGTATAGTATATACGCCCTATAAGAGTGAATTGGTGCATAACAACAATGAAGTCTCAATGGAAATGTAAATTGAGATGAAATCCCTTATAAAGATAGTATACCTAAATTAAGGATTAATCAATCACATAATTATGTGTGAAATATATATATACACCCAATATAAGTGGATATTATGTTTAAAAAAATAAGAGGTCATTAACCCATATTCATTGGAGGACATATTCAATAAGTACATGTTAAACCCAAAGAATTGAAACTAGGTTAAGAAGTTCCCTTGTAAAAATTCGACAACCTAACGACGTCACATTGAAATTCCGAAAATAAGTTGATGAGACAAAAAATGTATCTCATCACATTTAAATAAATGTTAAATCAATAAGGATATATAAGAAAATATCCCAAAATAATAAGACGTAATTTAAAAGACATCACAAAAAGAATCATTTTAAAAAGAGGAGGGTGAATGGTTCCCTTACCGATTTGGTAACATACAAAACATACGCTATATGAAAGAAGGTTCATAAAATGAATATTTAAATATTCATAAATGAAATTATATTACATAATTATTACAATCATGGGCAGTAAATACACCACACAAAAGGAAATAGTGGCAAATATAGCATGAATCTAACGAGAATATAAAGTCAGATGAAACCCTTTACGACATTGTAATCAACTGAGTTGTATGACCCAAAGTTAATGAGCACCAAATTATTCATAGAATAAGATGAATATAAAGATAATCATGATAATATATATCAAATTTCAGTACAAAATACACAACTTTCAATAAATTAGTGGCGAACAATGGAAATCTCATAGAATTGAAAGTGAGATAAGAAAATCCCTTACCTCATGTCCAACTTGAATGGATCATTCTTTAATCTCATGAATAATAAACTAAAGTGAATTTATACTTTATTAAGAACCTTTTTCAATTATATTATACCTTTTTTATCACTTATTACCATGTTATATACATTATGTAATAATTTAAGTTAATAACATCCATTTTGTCGATATTTGGTACTTAAGTCAAAAATGGACTGTTTATAAGCACATTTTTTTCATGTGGTCAATGGTTCATTATATCCAGAATTATATTAATGATTTCGATATCATATATATCATATATATCCAGTATATTCATGTATTTATACTAGTACATAACATTTGGAGGTACGAAATAAAATGCACTGTTCATGGAGACAGTAAGTCGTACGTACGCATGAACGCTACTTTCATTTCTATTTATTATTTTACTAAAATTAAAACATAATTATACATAGTTAAATTATAATTACAGTATTCTATCATATATAATAGCATTAACTATATCCTTTATACATCCCACATAAGGTATTAATGAGTCACATCACTATGAGGGGGCGGTAGTCCGCACTTCCTCAAATGAGATTATCATATTTACCCACTATAGAAACCATAAAGGATCGATATAATTGGGAAGTACATAAGCATAAGGAAATCATAAACATAATATATATCATATATAAATAAAGTTACATTATAATGTCCACCATGAGAGGCGGTAAGATGTAATTGAACAATAATCGTTTCGTGAGGCATTAGTTTTCCATCCAAAGAAACATTAGGTTTTTCACCAATTAGATGGAGGTTTGTCTAAGTTTAGTTCAAATAATTATCATAAAAAAAACCAATTACATATATTATATTGGTGTTGTTACAAAATAAAGGAATAAAAAGAGTTTATGGGTTAGAGAAGTAAAATAAATGAAAACAATTTAAGATAAACCATTACCTTTAATTTTGGAAACTCCCTTTGGATTGAACCAAAGGACTTCATGGAGTGCCTTATGCCTAAGGTAAGGCATCTAAGCGGAGGATAGGAATGTAGGGAGATTAATTGGGAAGAGTTTGGATGAGAAAAATGGCTTGAGAGATGTGAGTAATTGGATTGAAACGGTCTCCTTTTATAATGGAGAGGAGGGGCTCTTTAGGAAAGTGTGAAAATATTATTTTATTGTATAATGATATTCATTTTCAAAAGGTCCAAAACTCATTAAAGATAAAGATAAGATGGATCATGGTATAAATAAAATTATCCAATCAGAATTGGATATGTTTTGGATAAAATTTTAATCATTTTAATCTTATTTATTTAAATCATTTATTAATGAGGTAAATACTCCATCATTATTGTGTCATAAATAATTTAATTTATTTGACGTATAAAAATTTTAAAAAAAATACCATGATGTAGGAAAATTTCTTATATTTCCAATCAATATTTTTAATCGAATATATGAATTATATAGCACCATATATAAATTAATTACTAAATTATTTTTGTTAATGTCAATTTTTTCTTTACATTATATTAATTCATCTAAATTGTCATTATCAATCCCATTTGGCTCAATGGGGTCCTTAAATCGACCCAATGATGCCCATGCCCGTTAATGACTTATCCAATATGTAATGGACAAGTGTTAATGTAATTTTGAATTATTATAATATTCTTTTAACCCTGAATTACCCTATTTACCTTTAACCGCGGTAAATAAAAGTGAAATGTTACTATTTAACAAACATTATTTTCATCTTAATGAACCAAATTTAACTTATTGATGACAACCATGTATGTATAATTTTTTAAATTCATTTCACAGAAGTGGTAAGATTTCATTTAAATGAAAAAGTCAGTTTTTTTAACTACCACTAAGTGGTTTCACTATTCATAAAAATTGATGTTTTTCAGAAAAGTACTAAAAATTCAGCCTAAGCTATATTTGATATTCCAAATTAAAAAATGATTACTATTATGTGAAATTAAAAACATATAAGTGGCACTAATTAACATTAAAATTAATTCTCGTTATCAAAACAAATAGCGTGTTTTTAGGAAACAATAACTATCAAAACATTGATACTTGTTTATTTCCAATTTCAAAGTGAAATTAATTCCAATGACCCACATTGGATTAAATAGTAAAAATATAATTTAATTTAACTTTATTAAAAATTAACAAGATAATATAACCATATAAATAAATTAGATTAAAAGGCACTTTTGAATTAAAATACAATAATTTTTACTATTCATTAAAAAATGAACTTTATTGAAAAAATTCCAAAAAATTACACAAAGTAAATTTTGATGTCCCTATTATAACGAAGTATTTTATTTGGTCATATAGAATGTGTTTAAGTGACCAAATCTATATTTTAATAGGTTTCACCTTTAAAAGGTGATAAATCATACTTTTAATGTAAATTATGCTTAAAATTAGATTCATTCACATTTTAAGCCTCTAACTATTATTGGATAAATGTAAATACATTTAACAAACATGTATAATCATATTGTATTTATTTTTGTTCCTTACTACCAATACAACGACTAGGAGTTTACAACCATTTAAAAGAAATAATATTATATTATTTGTGTGAAACGTACGATTTCAATGATACTCGTTGTTGCATATCGGGTACGCTATCCAACATAGAAACCCATTTAATGTAAAAGTAATATTTTATTAAAAATATTAATAAATATGGAATATTTATTATATTTATTTACATGGGATGTTACCTCCTTCGCCCAGTTTGGAAATTGCGCCCTCGTAATTTAAAAAAAATGGGCTCGGAAACATCATTGAAAGTCCCACATCAGAAAAAGAGTCAGTAAAACTATCATTTTAAAAGAATGAATGAGAAGCACAAAGGTCCCCTATGTTAAACCATACTATGATTACATGAAAAAATGGATATAGAGGAGAAAAAAGGGTCAAGTTTTGATGGAGAGTGTTAGGATACATGTTTAGGAGAATGTTAACCACCAGAAAATCACAAACTTGTGATGGGTGAAATAGTATTTGATTCCACAGTTGGAAAAGTTAACAAACAAGGTTTTTTTAATGTTACTATTTGTTGAGGAATTTATTTATGAGATTAACCAAAACCTTATGGAAATATACTTACTTTTCATGTAGACATTCATATTTTACTATATTTCTATCACAAACTCATATTTTCTTCAAACGATGAATTTTTAGGATGACTTTGTTTTGACATTAAGAGCGCTATAATCAACTTCGAGAGAATCACATTATCCACAAAAGATGATCTATATATTTCTTATTTTTTTAGATATTAACTAAAACCAAAACATTTAGTATAAGATCAGATAATCATCAAAAGGATAATCCTTTATAAAAAAATTACTACTATTAATTTCAAAAATTCAACAAAAAGAACCCATGGTTCATGATAGACCATTAAATAAACAGTTATCCATATAATTCATCAAAGTAATCCATAATATGATTGAAACCCAAATCTCTAAAGGAATTAATCACATAGTCTTCAAAGTTAAATATTATCATTTATCGCCATATAACACCAGCTACTCTTAAAGTATCATACTGAAAAGTAATTAACCCAATCACTTATCCTTTATGATAGGTTAATCATTTTCATAGATAACAAAAAATCAACTTATTCTTAATTAGTTTGATTATATAAAAAAATAATTAGTCATACTAACCAGGTACATCACGTAGTCTAGTGTTAGGTGATAAATACCAATCGCATTTTGGTTGTGGGTTTGATTCCCACAGCTTCATCAAACGCGATGGGTTGTCACATGTTTTGTGTGTTTTCCCTTTTCCAAAACTACATAATTTTATAGCATTCCAAAAAATAGATAAATTCATCAAAAATAACCATAACATATTTTAACCACAAAGGTTATCAAAATACTTTCCTTTTTCATCCCAAGATGTATTAACCTATAATTTCCTCAAATTCAACAATCATATAAACACAAATAGTTCTTCATAACTATATCCACAAAAGAGAATAAATTTTTTCCCTGAATAAAATTTTCATATATAAAAAATTAGGGTTACACATATTATAAAAAGTCTTCTAATGTAATCCTATCATCAGAAGAGCCTTAATACATTTAAGAATTTCACCATCCTAAATTCTACTATAACTATTGAATACCTTATATGTTGACTTCTTACTCATTCAATGTTATTCATTATCCATTAACCATTATTTACCAACTTATTCTGAAATAATTCATTTCTACAGAAAAAATCATGAATCATATCCTATGATTTTAATAATAGGAAAACATATGTTATGAAATAATCCACACCTTTCATTGGTCATTTTCAGTTTCTTCATCCTCAATCGGAATGGCATTGGGTATTGGTAAATGAATATTTGTACGATCCTGGTGATCCCATTCTTGAAACTTCTTCATAGAACATGTGTTTGCATAATGAACATGATCACCACATTTAATTCATTCATTGGATCCTTCATAATGAACTTCTTTCTCATTCCTTGAGTCAAATAGATTCTTCCTTTTTACATGGCACGTTCTTGCTTTATGATCTTCATTTCCACTTCTATTGCATATTTCTATCCCATTGAAACATTTTTATGTGTTTCTTTCCACATATTTGACACATAGGTTTTTGAACATACTTACCATTATGATTATTACCTAAACATCTTTAGGTATTTGTGTCCCACATATATGATTCCTTATAAAAATCATTAAGGTTCCGGTGGTCAATCATGACTCCAGACAGTTAGTTGAGAATAACCACAAGAGTTCTCATTGTAGCTCCCATATCATTCTGCTGCTCCTTTAGAAAACTATCATAGTTTTCCCCACATCCACTGTTACTTTGGTGCCTACTAGATCTAGCCATTTATTATAATCGAAAAGGTTAGTGTGGGTATGTTAGTAAAATCATCATACAATATATTATGAGGAGGTTAAACACTAAGATATATGTATTCATGTTATCTTAAAATCATTCAATTTATAAAAATAACTATGAATCTTTCTAAAATCCAAACCATTATGGTAATTTAACTTATGCTTATATTTTACCCTAACCTTTAATGTTATCTAAACCAACCTATGATACCATCTATAAGGACCTAGCCTTAAACATTACATAATATTGAATTAAATGAAAACATCATATTGAGGATATTTTCAGGTTTAGAGTTTTAGAGAATTATTCCATAACTATTACATTACAACTTGAATATTACAAGTAGACACTACTAATCAATATCCTTTTTTTCATAAAATAAAAACTCCTAAAACGAAACATGTCTAGTTCCACATTTTAGATAGTATGAATTTTCCATGATCCCATCCTTGGCCCTATTCATATTTATGACCTGTGGAAAACATTTCAAAAAATTGGGATGATCATAAAATACTCAGTAAGGGTTATAAAATAAAGAAGGAAAACATTAGCCTATAAATAAATACAAATCAATGAAACCATACTTTTCAATCATAACATAGCTTATGAAATCATGAGATTTATGAATGACACACACAAATAAAAAATCATAAAGGTTACTTATGGCATCCATATCAAACCTACATTGTATTTATCACAACTACATATAGAGTTACACTTTGAATACCCATCATGGTATATTCCATAAATCTCTTATGAGAAACATCACGTTTACCTCCGCCACGTTACCCAATGCATTATAGATCTATCTCGGGATCATACGCCGTAGGTTTATCATAGAGCCACCCGTTTACATAAATAATGCCCAATAACCATAAATATTCATAACTTATAACACATATATATAAGAAAGATAATATTTTCACATTCCAATTTATCAAATCAAAATATTGAAGTAATCAATGTTTTATCAAATCATTTTCAATACCATTTAAAAAAAGATTTTTGAATCAAGGTCTCCCATAACACTCTGATGCTTTAAAATGAAATTTCATTTGAAAATTTTAGTGTCCATATAAATAAATCTTAAAACCTATTTTGAAAACATGGACATTAATGAGAAACATTTAGAATAATAAATCTTTAAAACATTTAAAACAATATTTTAGTTAAAGAGTTTCTTTAACAAAAAGAGAGACACTTGAATACAAAACATTAAGTAATAACATTTAATAATAAATTTTTAATATCAAGAGAATAAAGGGATTCATGATATATTATGTCAATGTACTATATATACACCATATAAGAGTAAATTGGTGAATAACAATAATGAGCTCTAAATGGAAATGTAAATTGTGATGAAATCCCTTATAAAGATGGTATCCTTAAATTAAGGATAAATCAATCACATAATTATGTGTGAAAAATATAAATACACCCAATATAAGTGGAAATTTAGTGTAAAACAATAAGTGGTCATTCACACATATTCATTGGATGACATATTGAACAAGTACAAGTTGAAACCAAAGAATTGATATTGGGTTAAGATGTTCCGTTGTAAAAAATAGACAACATAACGGCGTCACATTAAAGTTCAGAAAATGGGTTGATGAGACCAAAATTATATATCATCACTTGGAAATAATGTATACATAAATAAGGATATATGATAAAATATCCCAACATAATAAGATGTAATTTAAAATACATAACAAAAATAAGCCTTTTAAAAAGAGGAGGATGAATGGTTCCCTAACCGATTGTTAACTTACAAAACATACGCCACAATAAAGGAGGATCATAAAATGAAGATGTAAATACTCATAAATGAATTTATATTACATAAAGAGTACAATCATGGGCTGTAAAAACACCATAGAAATGGAAATAGTGGTAAATATCGCATGAATCTCACTGGAATTAGATGTGAGATGAAACCCTTTACCATGTTGCAATCAACTAAGCCGTATGACCAAATGTTAATAACCAAAAAATTATTCATAGAATAATATGAATATAAATATAATCATGATAATATATATCAAATGGAATTACATAATACACAACATTCAATAAATTATAGGCGAACAATGGAAATCTCATGGAATTGAAAGTGAGATAAGAAAATCCCTTACCTCATGTTCGACTTGACATGATCGTTCGTTAATCCCCTAAATAATAAACTATAGTTAATTAATACTTGATTAAGAACCTTTTCATGTTTATTTCTACTTTTATATCACTTATTACCATGTTATGATAATTATGTAATCATTTATGTTAATAACATCCATTTGGATGATATTTGGTACTTGAGTCAAAAATGGACTTTTTATAATCACATGTTGTTCATGTGGTCAATGGTTCATTATATCCAGAATTATATTCATGATTTTGATATCATATATATCATATATATCTAGTATATACATGTATTTATAATAGTACATAACATTTGGAGGTATGAAATGAAATGCACCATTCATGGAAAAAGTAAGATGTACGTACGCATGAACGCTACTTTCATTTCTATTTATTATTTTAATGTAATTAAAACATAATGATAAATAGTTATATTATAATTACAGTGTAATATCATATATAATATCATTAATTTCATCCTTTATACATCCTACATAAGGCATTAACAAGTCACATCACTATGAGGGGGCGGGAGTCCGTACTTCCTCAAATGAGATTATCGTATTACCCATTATGGAAACCACAAAGGCTTGATATAATGTGTAATTACAGAAGAATAAGGAAATCATAAACATAATATATATCATATATAAATACAGTGATATCATAATGGACACCATGAGTGGCAGTAAGATGTAATTGAACAATCATCGTTTCGTGAGGTGTTAGTTTCCCATCCAGAGAAACATTATGTCCTCCACCAATTAAGTGGAGGTGTGTGTAAGTGTAGTTAGAATCCTTCACATAAAAAAACCCAGTACATTTAGGATACTTTTTCTGTTATAAATGGATTGAATAAAATGAGTTTAGGGGTTGTAGAATTAAAATAAATTAAAACAATTTAAAAGAAATTGTAACCTTTAATTCTGGTTACTCCCTTTGGTTTGAACCAAAGGACTTCTTGAAGTGCCATCTGCCTATGGTAAGGCTAATAAGGATAGGAGGGGAATGTAGGGAGCTTAATATTTCAGAGTTTTGATGATCCAAATAGCTTGAGATGTGTGTGTAATTGGATAGAAATGGTCTCCTTTTATAAGGGAGAGGAGGGGATCTTTAGGAAAGTGTGAAAATATTATTTTTTATATATAAAGATATCCAGTTTCAAAAGGTCCAAATATCTTAAAAGATGAAGATACTATGACTCATGGTCCAAATAAAATCATCCAATAAGAATTGGACATGTTTTGTAGAATGTTTTAATCATTATAATCTTATTTATTTAAATCATTTATTAATGAGGTAAACACTGCAACATTGTTGTGTTATAAATAATTTAATTTATATGATGTCTAAATTTTTTTTTAAAATACCATGATGTAGGAAATAGTTTTATATTTCAAATGAATATTTATAGTCGAAAATATTACTTAAATTAAACCGTATAAAAATTAATTACTAAATGATTTTTGTTAATGTAAATTTTGTCTTCACATTATATTAATTAATCTAAATTGTCATTATCTCTCCCAAGTGGCTCAGTGGTTTCCCAAAATCGACCCAAAGATGACTATGGTCGTTAATTACTCAAAAAATAAGGCTTGGACAAGTGTTAAGGTAATTTTGAATTATTATAATATTCTTTTAACCTTGAATTACCCTATTTACCTTTAACCGTGGTAAATAAAAGTCAAAAGTTAATATTCACCAAATTGTATTTTCATCTTAATGAACCAAATTTTACTTCTTTATGGAATCCATGTATGTAGTATTTTTTAATTCAATTCACAGAAGTGGTAAAATTTAATTTAAATGAATAATTCAGTTTTTTTAACTACCACTAAGTGGTTTCACTATTCATCAAAAAATTGAAGTTTTTCAGAAAAATACCAAAAATTCAGCCTAAGCTGTATTTGATATTCCGAATTCAAAAATGATTTCTATTATGAATAATTTAAAAAATATAAGTAGAGTTAATTAACTTTAAAATTAATTTCCGTTATCAAAACAAATAGCGTGTTTTTAAGAAACAATAAATATCAAAAGATTGACACTTGTTTATGTCCAATTTGAAAGTAAAATTAATTTCCATGACCCAAATTGGATTAAATGGTAAAAATATATTTTAATTTCACTTTAAAAACAATAAAAAAGATTATATATCCATATAAATAAATTATATTAAAAAGAACTTCTTAATTAAAATACAATATTTTTCACTATTCATTAAAAAATGATCATTATCAAAAAAATTACAAAAAAATACACAAAGTTAATTTTGATGATCCCATTCTAAAGAAGGATTTTATTTGGTCATATAGAATGTATTAATGTGACCAAAACTAGATTTAAAAAAGGTTCTCTATTAAAAGTGATAAATCAACCTTTTAATGTAAACCATGCTTAAAATTAGATTCATTCCCATTTTTAGCCTCTAACTTTTATTGGATAAATGTGAATACATTTAACAAACATGTATAATCATATTTTATTTAGTTTTATTCATTCCTACCAATACAAAAACTAGGATTTGACTTCCATTTAAAATAATAATATTATATTATCAGTGTGAAACGTAAGATTTCAATGAAACCCATTGTTGCGTATCAGGTAAGCTATCGAACATAGAAACCCTTTTAATGTAAAATTAATATATAATTCAAAAATATTAATAAATATGAAATATTTCTAATTAATTATTTACTTGGGATGTTAAGGTTATAATATTCATGGGATGGTAAAAAATAATGTTATAGGTATAAATAAATTAATATTGTGTTTCTACATGTGGATAATGTAACACCCCGACCCAAGTTACCCAGAGTCAGTGCGTTATTGTGTAAAATTGGCATTATCACAAAAGATCATGTCTCGAAAGACCGATTAGTTTAGTAGCCTTGGAAACAGTAGATACATTCATAAGTCTTACATTACATCATAAAGTAAAACAAAATTAAAAAATCATCCTGCCTTCATATCTCCTCATACTATCCATGTAGGTCCTTCATAATATATTTCATCACATCCACAAAAAATTAAAACATTGGAAGGGGTGAGATCAGATGCCCAGTAAGGATAACAATATAGCGAAAGCTTTCATAAATAAAAATTAACATTTATGGAAATGTATAACTAATACAAAATCCTTTTAAACTTGAACTTCAGCATAATATAGAAAAAAATAAAATGAAATAATTCCATTTACATATTCACATGGATATTCTACAAGTCGAATATTCACATGAAATATCAATAACCACTTTCATAATGATGGAATGCATAATGCTAGACTATTATAACCACGTAGCCAAGGCCTCGTGCCAAGACTACAAATAAGATTTTTATAAAGCCTCGTGCCAAGACACTATTTTGTCTCATGAGACCTACCGATGCATTGTGGAGCTGTAGCGAGCTCCACCCATCACTTATTATGTCCAATGCATTCCTTATATGAAAATGTTTAAACATATCATAAACCATAACATAATCGTATCACATAAAACATGCATAAAGTAAAAATAACATTTCCACATTTCAATCGAAAGATATCAATACAACACATTGATATAATAAAAACATTATCCAAACAATTTTCAATACCCAAATAAATGAAAATTAAAACATGGTATTTATTTTTCATTTTAAAAAAGTTATGGCTTGTAGAGGAATCCTAAACTCAAATAATGGTCACGGCAGCAGAGAATTCGTTGGCACCACATATGTATGACAAAAAAACATTCCCATTTTTCATTTAGTAAAATTCTTCGTATAAAAAATATTCCTTTTGACTAAATGTAAAGGTCAAAGGAGTTTATACTCTGTATAAAAGAAATTTGTGTATAAAAAAATTATGCCCCAATGAATGGAGATTGAGACGAAGTCCCTTATAAAGACCATTTTTTAAATAAAATAGATCTGTTATGTGTATTCAATATAAGTACACATAATGAAAGTACAAATACAAGATAGGACATAATAATATCATGAAATAATTTTAATGTAGGAGATTAACCCAAAGAACTGAAATTGGGTTAGGATGTTCCCTTACCTCATATCTGACTTGACTTGATCATTATTTAACATCCTGAATAATAAACTAGAGGTAATTAAAACATTATTAAGAACCTTTTTCAAGTTTATTATTACTTTTATATCACTTATTACCATGTTATGAACATTATGTAATTATTTATGTTAATAACGGTCGTTTTGTCAATCTTTGGTACTTGAGTCAAAAATAAACTTCTTATAATTACAAGTTGTTCATGTGGTAAAATATACATTATATCCAGAATTATATTCATGATTTAGATATCATATATATCTATTATATACATTTATTCATAATATTACGTAACGTTTAGAGGTATGAAATGAAATGCACCGTTCATGGAGACGGTAAGCCATACGTACACATAAATGCTACTTTAATTTCTATTTCCTATTTAATGGAATGAAATCATAATGATATAGAGGTGTATTATAATTCCAGTATAATATCACATATAATATAATTTAATCCATCCTTTATACGTCCCATATATGGCATTAATGATCAAATCACTTTGAGGGGGCGGTAGTCCGCACTTCCTAAAATGAAATTATCGCGTTTACCTATAATGGAAATCATAATGGTATGCCATAAATGAGAAATACATAAGCATAAAGAAAAAATAAACATAATATATATCATATATTTAAATATTTTCATCAAAATGGCCAACATTAGTGGTGTTAAAAGAATATTGAACAATCATCGCTTCATGAGGCTGTATTTCGCCAGCCACAGAAACAGTATGTTCTTTTACCATTAGACGATGGTGTGTGTAAGAATAAATCAAATACTTATCATAACAACATACAAGTATATTTTAGATACTAGTTTTGTTACAAATGAAAGTAATAAAAATATTTTAAGGTTTTGGAGAAGAAAAATAACAAAAAAGAACATAAGAGAAGACATTACCTAAAAATCGGGTAACTCTTTTTAATTTGAGACAAAGGATCCATTGGGAAGAATTCTTCCCAAAGCGAGGCTTCTAGGAGTAATAGAGGGACGTTGAGAGAGTATTTGGGCAGATATTGGAAGATACAAATGGCTTTCATGGTGTGAATAAGGTGGTAGTGGTGGGGGCCTTTTATAAGAGGGGAGGAGGGGCACTCTTGGAAACTCATGAAATGTTACATTATTATGAAATGATTTTCAGATTTCATAGGACCCAAAATTATATATTTCGAAGATAAGTTGATAAGGGTTTGAAATATACTCATCCAATATGTTTTTAACATGTGTATGTCTTAGATTTCACATTATCATTTCATTTTATTTAAATCGTTAATTAATGAGGTAATCGCTGCATCATCATGGTGCCATGAAAAATTTAATTTATTTAATGTCTAAAAATTATAAAAAAAATCATGATGTAAGAAATATATTTAGATTTACAATTAATATTTATATTCGAATGTTTAACTTATATAATCCCATGTAATAATTGTTTTAGTAAAATAACACATGTTTGTGACAATTTTATTTTTACTTTAAATAAAAAGTTATTAATGTCATTTTCTTACACATGTAGATCCATGGGGTCCTCATGTTGACCAATGGATTGTCTTGGTCAGCAATGACACATACAATAAGTGTAGTAAAAGTGTCATTATATTTTCATATTTTTATAATATCATTTTTACCTTAAATTTCACTAATTACATTTAATCACGATTAATAAAACTTAAAAGTTACTATTCACAAAAAATTAATTTAATCCCATTGAACCATATTTTACTTCCTAATGAAAATTTTGTATGTCATATTTTCGAAATTAAAATCACAGAGGTGGTAAAATTTCATTTAAACGAAAAATCAGTTATTTAACTACCACTTAGTGGTTTCACTATACATCAAAAATCAAAGTTTTCAGAACAATACCAAAAATTCACCCTAAGCTATAATTGATACTATGAATTCAAAAATAATGTATATTTTACAAAATTCCAAACATATAAGTTTCATTACTTAATATTATAATTAATTCCCACTGTCAAAACAAATAGGGTGTTTTTAAGAATCAATATCAATCAAAATATTGACAATTGTTTATGCCCAATTTCAAAGTGATATTAACTCTAATGACCACCATTGGATAAAATAGTAAATATATATTATAAATAAAATTTAAAACCACTCAATATTATAACTTATCACTATAAATTATTTTGATTAAAAAAGTTGTTTTTATGTATTTTTACTATTCATAGAAAATTGGAAGTTCTCAGAAAGTTACATAAAATTCATCTTAGGATAATATCGATATTCCGAATACAAAAATGAAGTCCATATTGAAATATAAAATTTATATAATTTCAAAAAGTGGGTATTACTGTTCATAACAGCTACTTTGATTGGTCGCGGTGTGTTAGAATCACGAACTTGCCTATAATGCAAGCTATTACATTGTTGAAAGAGAAGCGTACCATAGAAGCTTGGGGTGTTACTTTATCCCCTCCTTAAATAAATTTCGTCCTCACAATTTGAAACATTTCTTTGAAAATAAAAGGTTGAAAATAGAAAATACCTTTGTGTAAAACCCATATCGAAAATAGGGTTAATAAAAATAAAACATTAAAAGAAAGAAAGATAATTACAAAGGTCACCCAAGATATCCCATACTAGGATTCTATAAAAATATAGATATGGAGGAAAAAAAACCATCAAGGTCTGATGGAGAGTTGTAGAAAACAGGGTTAGGAGAAAGTTAACTAAAAGAAAATCACAAACTTGTGATTGGTTAAACGATCATTGATTCCCCAGTAGGAAAAGTTATCCGATAATGTTTTTGTTTTATGTTACCATTAATACAGTTGAGGAATTTATTTAGGATATTTCATAATAACATAAGGAAATATACATACTTTTCATGTAGACATTAATTCTTTAATAAATTTTTACCACAAAACTATATTTCACTCAAAAAGATAATAAAACTCAAAAATATTATATTTATCCTAATCGTAAAAGGTTCCAAATAATAACACATACCATTTAGATTAGGAAAACTATTTTGTAATAACCAGGGACTTCCTGTAGGCTAGTGGTAGGTAATAAATTCCTGTCGCACTATGGTTGTGGGTTCGATTCCTACATCTTTGTCTGACGTGATGGGTTATCCCCCTACCTGCATGTTGTCCTTTTCCTAATACTATAGTATTATAATATTCCAAAAATAATCTTCAAAAATATTTTAACATTAAACAATACTATACAAAGTTCAACTTAATCCATTCCAACCTTTATAGTTTTCCAAAATACCTCTGCCCAGACTTTCTCTAAAAGGTCTCTAAATTTGAAAATCAATTGTAACATGAGATTCCCCAAACAAAGTAAAGATTCTCTTATTGTTACATACTAAAATTTTATTACCTTAATCATATTAAAACCTTAATGAAAAAAAGTATTGTATTACAATCCATATATATATCACATTATTCTTATAACCAGAATATAATCCAGAAGTTCAAAAGCACCAATACATTAATTATTCCACTTCAACTGTAGTAACAACATAAGATTGGCCTGGATCCCTTTTCCTTTTCTGAGGTATGTTTCTTTGGCGCTTTGGGAATTCATTTGCATAATTCTCCATTTCTCTACTATTGTAGCATTCAACATTGATAGCCTCTTTCTTTCCATTGCAATCACGAGCATGGTGACCTTTTTCTCTACACTTATAACAAACTCCCAATCATTTTAGGCAAGTACCAGGGTGATTCATCCCACAATTATCACATAATGGGAAATCCTTTTTTCTTTTTTTCCATTTAACTGTCTCTTGTACCACCATTATCTTCTTCTCTTATTTTACTTTGTTGTCCTAAGATATAGAGAATTCCTTTTCTGTGTTAATGGCACATGAGACAATATCTTCTTACGATGAGAAGGATTGTGATACTAAAGCTCGCTGGAGAATGGTTTTAACCCATCAATGAAACAATCAATCTTATTTCATGGGTTTCGTATATAATCTGCAGCATTCCCCTCTATCTTTGTAATGTTGGCCTCATACTTTGCGACATTCTCATCCTCCTTTTGTCTCAGACTCAGAAATTGCCTTTCCATATCTTCTCAATGGTCACGAAGAAATTATTTTTCTAAGAAAATCTCCTTGAAATCCCTCCATTCCATATTTGATACTTCATCATCTTCATTTGTGTTTTGAATCAGCTACCACCATTGATCGGCATCTCCAGTGAGGCAGTAAACTGCCATGACAACCATCTCCCTTTCACTACTCTCCAAGCCGTGGAATATTTTCTCTAAGGAATTTATCCATTGCGCAGCTACTAATGGATTTGTACCCCCAATAAATGTTGGTGGTTGTTACCTCATGAAGAGGTCTAACATTGATCCTCCACGTTGCGGATCAGGGAACTCCATACAAGTAAGGTTATTATTCATAACCAGAGTGAGTTTCCCTAGTATGGGGATAAGTTGATCATCACCAGTTGTATCTCCATCTCCACAATAATTATCTTGAGCAGGAAGGAGATACCTACACGGAGTGCATGCATTTATACAGTTTTCATTACTCCCACTAGGCTCCATTTATAAAAAATGGCATAAAATAGATTAGTTGATGAATCATAATACATAATTCCATACTTGTAAAACACTTAACATAAATTGAACTATAATCATAAAAAAATTTCTTTGAAGATGTATATACTCATAAAACCTTCTGAATAGTTTGTATAGAATATGAGAATTATCCTAAGCATATCCCCCGGGAGTGTCGTAACCAAGAGTGCAGCAATGCCCGTTGTCATGCACTAGTTGCCGTTCGAGTCGAGCTCAAAGCACTGTTTTTGGGATTTACCCCCCGGTATATCTGTTCCAGAGCCGCCTCTACCTGCTCATATCCATATAGGTATGTATTGCTAGAAAAACTCACAAAATATCTATAATACTAAAATTCTAGGAAGTTCTTCTATACTAATAATAAAAGACTATCTTTCGGTTATTTTCTCTAATCAGAGTTTATCTAAATCTAGCTTCCAAGGTTAGTACTAAACTTCCTATGATACCAACTGTAATGCCCCAACCCCAGTTAACCAGAGTCAGTGCATTATTGCATAACATTGGCATGATCACAAAAGATCATGTCTCGAAAGACCTATTACTTTAGTAGCCTTGGAAACACTAGATACATTCATAAGTCTTAAATTACATCATAAAGTAAAGAAAATTAATAAATCATCTTGTCTTCGTAACCCCACATAATATCCCTACCGGTCAATCATAATATACATCATCACATCCTGAAAAAATTAAAACATCGGAAGGGGTGAGCTCAGATACTCAGTAAGGATAACAATATAGAGGGTGCTCTCATAAATAAACATTAACATTTAAGGCAATGTATGACTAAAACAAAATCCTTTTAAACTTGAACTTCATTATAATATAGAAAAAATAAAATCAAATAATTCCATTTACTTATTCACATGGATATTATAATAGTCGAATAATCCCATGCAATATCAATAAACACTTTCATAATAATGGAATGCATAATGCCAGACTATCATAACCACGTAGCCAAGGCCTGGTTCCAAGAATACAAATATGATTTTTTCAAGGCCTCATACGAAGACACTAGTTTGTCTAATGATACCTACCGATTCATCGAGGAGCTATAGCGGGCTCCACCCATCACTTATTAAGTCCAATGCATTCCTTATATGAAAGGATTAATCATATCATAAACCATAACATAATCGTATCACATAAAACATACAAAAAGGAAACATAACATTTCCACATTTCAATCACAAGATATCAATAAAACACATTGATATAATAAAAACATTATCAAAACCATTGTAAATTCCAAAATAAATGAAAATTAAAACTTGGTATTTATTTTTCATTTAAAAAAAGATATGGCTTGTAGAGGTAGCCAAAACTCAAATAATGGTCACGGCGGTGGAGAAGTGGTTGTCGCCGCATAAGTACGACAAAAAAACATTCCCATTTTTCATTTAGTAAAATTCTTCGTATAAAAAAGATTACTTTTGAATAAACGTAAATGACAATGGGTTTTATAGACTGTATAAAAGAAATTTGTGTATAAAACAAATTATGCCCCAATGAATGGAGATTGAGACGAAGTCCTTTACAAAGATAATTTTTTAACTAAAATATATCTATTATGTGTATTCACTATAATTACACATAAAGAATGTGCAAATATATGATAGGACATAATAATATCATGACATAATTTGAAAGTAGGAGATTAGCCCAAAGAACAGAAATTGGGTTAAGAAGTTCCCTTACCTCGTTTCCAACTTGACTCGATCATTCTTTAACCTCCTGAATAATAAAATAGAGTTAATTTATTATTTCTTAAGAACATTTGTCTAGTTTATTATTCCTTTTATATCACTTATTACCATGTTATGAACATTATTTAATTATTTATGTTAATAATGGTCGTTTTGTCGATCTTTGGTACTTGTGTCAAAAATAAACTTATTATAATTACAAGTTGATCATGTGGTAAAATATAAATTATATCTAGAATTATATTCATGATGTAGATATCATATATATCCATTATAAACATTCATTCATAATATTACGCAACATCTATAGGTAAGAAATGAAATACACTGTTCATGGAGATGGTAAGTCGTACATACGCATGAACGCTACTTTAATTTATATTTCATATTTAATGGAATGAAATCATAATGATATAACGGTGTATTATAATTATAGTATAATATCATTTACTCCATCCTTTATACGCCCCATATATGGAATTAACGATTCAAATCACTTTGAGGGGGCGGTAGTCCGCACTACCTTAAATGAAATTATCGCGTTTACCCATAACAGAAATCATAAAGGTATGCCATAAATGAGAAATACAGAAACATAAGGAAAACATAAACATAATATATTTAATATATTTATATAGTTTCATCAAAATGGCCACCATTAGAGGTGTTAAAAGAATATTGAACAATCATCATTTCGTGAGGCAGTATTTCGCCACCCAGAGAAATAGTACATTCATTAACCATTAGACGAAGGTGTGTGTAAGTGTAAATAAAATAAATATCACAAAAACATCCCAGTATATTGTGGATACTGGTTTTGGTACAAAATAAAGTAATAAAAATATTTTAAGGGGTTGGACAAGAATAATAAAACAAAAGAACATAAGAGAAGACATTACCCTAAAATCGGGTAACTCTATTTAATTTGAGACAAAGGCTTCCTTGGGAAGAATTATGCCCAAAGTGAGGCTTCTAGGATTAAGGGAGGGAAGTTGATAGAGTATTTAGGCAGAGGATTGCCGAGCCAAATGGCTTTGATGGTGTGAATAATGTGGTAGTGGTGGGGTCTTTTATAAGAGGGGAGGAGGGGCACTCTTGGAAACTCATGAAATGTTACAATATTATGAAATGATTTTCGGATTTCAAAGGTACCACAATTATATATTTCGAAGATAAGGTGATAAGGGTTTGAAATATATTCATCCAATAGGTTTTTGACATGTTTCTGGCTTAGATTTTACAGTATCGTTTCATTTTATTTAAATCGTTAATTAGTGAGGTAATCACTTCATCATCAAGGTGTCATAAAACATTTAATTTATTTAATGTTTAAAAAATTATAAAAAATTTTCATTTTGTAAGAAATATTTTTATCTTTCCAATTATTATTTATAGTCTAAAATTAAACTTATATAACCCCATGTAATAATTGATTTGTTAAACAACACATGTTTGTGACAATTTTATTTTTACTTTAAATAAAAAGTTATTAATGTCATTTTTATACACAAGTGGCTCCATGGGGTCCCCATGGTGACCCATGGATTTTCTTGGCCGGAAATGTCTCATCTAATATGGGTAGGACACGTGTCAAGATATTTTCATATTTTTATAATATCATTTTTACCTTAAATTAACTAATTACCTTTAATCACGATTAATAAAACTTAAAAGTTACTATTCACCAAAAAATATTTTAATCCCATTGAACCACATTTTACATACTAATGACAATGATGTTTGTCGGATTTTTGAAATTCAAATCACAGAGGTGGTAAAATTTCATTTAAATGAAAAATCAGTTTTTTAACTACCACTTAGTGGTTTCACTATTAATCAAAAATCAATGTTTTTCAGAACAATATGAAAAATTAACCCTGAGTTATAATTGATATTCTGAATTCAAAAATGATTTCTATTTTACAAAATTCAAAAAATATATGTTTCATTAGTTAATTTTATAATTAATTTCCGCTGTCAAAACAAAGAGCGAGCTTTTAAGAAACAATATCAATCAAAAGATTGACAGTTGGTTATGTCCAATTTCTAAGTGAAATTAATTATAATGACCACCATTGAATAAAATGGTAAAAATATATTCTAATTATAATTTAAAACCACTCAATAGTATAACTTATCACTATAAATTATTTTTATTAAAAAATTTATTTTTATGTATTTTAAATACTCATAGAAAATTAGATGTTCTCCGAAAATTACAAAAAATGCAACTTAAAATATTTTCGATATTCTGATTACAAAAATGAGTTTGATTTTGAAATATTAAATTTATATAGTTTCAAAAAGTGGGTATTACTCTTTATAACGACTACTTTGATTGGTCGTGGTGTGTTTGAATCACGAACTTGCGTATAATGCAAGCTATTGCATTATTGAAAGAGAAGCATACCATATAAGCTTGGGGTGTTATAGATAACAAGTATTTATGATAAGGGTTACCCTATATCATTTTTAAGGATGAAAATTACATCATATTATTCAAGATATTTATTTTAAATTGGGAATATGACACTGATTTCTCAAACCACTGGCGACACTTGGTACAGAAGAACAAACTAAAAACATTAAGAGTAATTAAGATAGATTTTTCCAAGAATTATAATGGGCCTATCGAGGATGTTAACATGAATGAAAGTTAGGGATATGGTGACTTCTACTGGATAGATATGAATATATTTCATTCCTTGGGTTCATCAATTATTTATTTTGAAATACATTGATTATGATATTATAAATTATTTTTTTTATTTAGACAACTTAACAAAATTGGGAACTATTCCAATTGAAGGTTGGTGTTGAGTTTCACAAAGAATTTCAAATAAATTTCCAAATAAACCAATAACTAAAATAAATATTCTTTTATTTGTTCTATTTTTAGGTGGTGAATTTAAAAATCCATTTTAATTTTTTTTCGTGATCGATCTTAAAATTTTAGTTTTCTTATGATTTTTATTGTTATTTTTATGAAATTGATCATTATTGATATTGATATCGATAGAGATATGTTTTTTTCTTTATTTTTTCTATATTGGGACCAATGATTAGGAATTTTTCTTTAACAACCCACGATATCCCCATTATTTTAATGAAAACCAAGACATTTATGAGCCCAAAAATAAATAACAATAAATATTGAAAAAATAATGATCAAATTGATTTTTAAATTTATGAATATGAAAAAACCCATGAATCTAGATTTCAATATGACAAAATCAAACATGGTAACTTCAAGAAAAAAATAATAATAATGAGATATTTTTATTTAGATCTTAAAAAATAATTTAATATATTTTATGATGAAATTGAAATAAATAGTGAGGTAAAAATAAATCAATATATAAATGAATAAGTTGAAATCAATAGACTATATAATGGATTGTGTGAACAAAAAATGATAGATATATAGTTGGTGAAGATGTCCAAGAAACATATATTCAATAGCATAACATGGAGAGAAATTTAAAAATACCATTCCAATTTATTCAATAAGCAACAAATTGTAATGAATAAGGAATCCTATTGATAAATTTTTTCATAAAAAAAAGTGACATCGTTTATGAAAATGACATATTAGGTTGAAAAGATCCTTGAAAAATAAAAAATAATTTCAGAAATTTATTGAACCAATATTTTAGTATTTTTAAAAATTTAACAAGTTATAGAAGTATGGGAACCTTTGGAAATTGGAAAAATAATATTTTTCAATAATTTTAAATTTTGATGATGATTTTATCTATGATCTTGTTTATTTTATATATTCAAAAGTACTTATTATTATTTTTTTATATTATAAATGGGAGAGTCCACTTTCAAGAAACACTAATTGTAAAATATTCATAATATTTTCTTATCAGTGATGATTCCTCTAATACCTTGTTCAATAAAGTAAAAACAAGCATTGATCTGATTATAGATTTTTTTCTCAAAGATGTTAAATTATAATTTCTTAAAACTCAAGGGAAAATTTCTCCCCTAAAATTGAATTGTAACACCATAATTATTTATCATTAGTGGAAGAAGTATTATAAATTAAAAATTATGTAATGTATGGTCACACACATGTTATTTAATGAATAATTTATTATTTTAGATTAGTTATTTGTGATTTTATTTTTTTAGAATAGGTTTTTTTTTGAAAAATCATAACATGGTAAAAATTTAGTTTGAAACCAAAGAAAATTAAATATTTAAATTTTGGTCATTTCATTCCTCAATTGATTTTGGTTATTAAGTTCATTTATAAGTTGAGTGTAAATTGGATATGGAATCAATTAGGATTGAATTACCACATAATTTTTTTTAATAAAATTAATTCTTAAATATTTTGGCAAAAAATTAGTAACTTCTTCCATTTCTGAGAAATTAGATACTACAAAATAGGAAAAGTGATTTTAGTATTATATATCACACCTAAGAAAACATTTCACACAATTTTCCCTTCATGATATATAAAAATATTTCAAATATGAATTACTTTTAGAAGTAGAAAATACTTATGTTTATATTTTCAAACGTAATTTTTTTGGATTTATCATCAGTTGATCGGATTAAGGTGTTATTTTTATATATTTTTGGAGTCTATTCCCTAACACATAAGCATAAATGTGTTAAATAATTTATTTGGTAAATTATTTTATATATTATATAATTCTGTAGGATATTCCTCTGAGAATTCATTCATAGTAGAGGTGTGTTTTTATTGGAAATTTTTGGGTTCAAAAGGAGTAGGTCATTTTCATACATGTCTAGGAGACCATAAATCTACGATTTTATATAAAAAATACTATTGTGAACATGATGTGGTTATTTTTTGGGGAACTAATCCTTCCATGTTATTATGGATAAAAATAAAAGGTATTATGGAAATATGCTATAGATGTATTACCAATTGGGAGGTAGACGACGGTCCAAAAAATATCTATTTCGTTGTTTTTGGGTCATCCAACATTTATTTAATTTAAACCTTAAAAATCATACCCACTATACAAATTTCAATGTATATAGCATAGATAATATGTACTATATATCCTAAAAATTCACTAACTCACAATATCCCATTTATTTGGATTTATATTTTAATGTTAAATAATTTGAATCTTGGAGTAATTATTTATCTCATTTAGGTAATTGAATGAGTGTATCCAATGGGATATTAATGTATATATGAGAGAGTTATTAATTAAATGGGCATGAAAGAAACACATATTTATCTACCAGGGTTGTAGTTTTTTAAATATGGACATTCAATTTTGAATTCTAATAATTATTAAAATAATAATTTCTCCCAAATTTTTTTTATAAATATGTTTATAGAATATTAATTTAAAATATACACCTTGATGAGAATTATGTGTGTGAGGAAATTTTATTCAATCACAAAAATATATATGAGATGAATCTGGTTATAAATTGTGTCTTTTATTTTTAAAATAATCTATGTTATTGAAAATCATTTTATAGAAGAGTTATAATCCTGATGAGAACCACAAACATTTTCTATTTTGTTTGGGATTTTTATGTTATTTGAAAATACGAGCACTCTAATAATTTATAAAACATTATTATTCCAAAAATAATCATTAAAAATGAATTATATTTATTAAGAATTAAATTAATGTATTATTTATAATATTATTGAGTTGTGGAATTTTTTTATTTTAACTTTCTTATTCCCTTAATGTATGTTATCTACTACTAAAATTTAAAAACAGCTGAATGAAAATGATATAAATATTTTATTCAAAATTTAGTATTAATATTGTATAAAATGATTGATTTTAATGTAATGGAGGGATATTTTATGTTATGAAAATTTTTTCATGATGTATTTCTCAAAATACCATCAATTTTTTTCATTTTAAATATTTTTGTATCTTTATTTTACATTTTTAGTAGTTGTGAATTTTTCATGATTCATGGGATGATATATGTTATTTGAGTGGTTAATCCTTTATACTAAACATGAATTCAATATTTTAACATTTTATATTTTTCGTCTTCAAAATAATTATTTTTCAGAAATTTTATGAATTATTTAATCATTTTTGTTGGATATAAATTTCTTGAATTTCTCTAAACCAATAATATTTAAATTCATCTGAACTATAAATTTACACCTAATAATATGTTATGATTTATAATATTAATGTTAAAATTTATGATCTTGTTAATTATGATACCTTTTAAATTATTAAACCCCCAAAATATTTTTTTGTCTCTAATACTTTTGTTGTAATTAAATTTATCATTTTACCATGTAGAAAATATAAATTCAATGGAATAATTTAACAAAATTTTATTTTTTATTATGTCTTTTCAAAATTTAGAATCCCAATATTACTTATAAAAACAAAAACCAACTCTTCCTGAATAGTTTTTCTATTACAAGAGTAAACATACCTTTTTAAAAACAAATTTTTATGTGTTAAAAAAATTCTGAAAATTAACTATTTTTTGATAATTTAGTTTTCATTAATGAGATTATTTTTATTTTATAAAAGGTGAAAAAACAATTAATTGTTTAAATAAATTATTTATATGTTCGAGAAATTAATTGTGTTTATTTTTGAATATTCTTTTCCTCAACATTATTATAAAAATATCAATGTTTTAATTTCATGTTATGCATTAATTAAAAATATTTTTAATCATTGTAATTTTGATATGAAGTTGTAATTCCATGAATATTTAGTTGGAAATTTATGAATTACAGATATTATTTTATAAATTTTTTGTATTTTATTATATATATGTTTTTAAGAATAACAGATTTGTATATTTTGGGTGAATATTTTTTAAATTTCTATTTTTATATATTCTAATGATATTGGGGTTTTGAATTTAATTATTCCATTTTCCCAGATTTTATTTTCAGTAATAAATTATTGTATTAAATTTTAAATCACCTATTAATGTCCAGATTTTATATACTTTATCATGATTTTAATTTTTTGTTGTGTATAGGAAAAATTCGTGAGATGACCTGTGAAAGGGTTTGTTCAAGACTACGTAACGGACACTAGGAAAAAAGTGTAAGGGTATCACTAGGGAATTAAAATAAACCTTAATGTGATTCTATGGTTATGAAGGCTATTGAAGGGAAACCCAACATTTAGAGGGGGTAAATATTAGTAGAACACACTTCAGAAAAGCTATTTCTGGGTCATTTCAGGCTGACAAAACCTATATATGGGTATTTTTGTGGGTGGCAACTCATGTTATGATAAATATGATTTCTTCACCAACTTGTGTAAATACAAAAAAAAAATTATAAGACCTATGTAAGTGTCAATTTTCCATAAATTCCATCGATATGAGTTACATCAGGGTAACTCCACAACCATGTAAATGTAGACCACACTTAACATTTGTGGAATTGGGTTAATTCCGAGATATTATTAAGGTTTGAATCAGAAAAATCATACATAATGGATAGGTGTAGTGATAGTGTCCCACATTCAGGTACTTAAATCATCAAATATAAGGAAACGATAATCAAATATATGATCAAAGAAGATAATGATGAACATAAAATCATTTTATAGGAAGATATGAAGAACAAGAAGAATATATAAGAACATATAGAGGATGTAAAATTCATAGGCTTGGAGAATCATTAATTATTTTTAAAATACAATTAATAATGAAAGTATATTTGTGGAATCTAAGGATTTTATTTTTGGGTTGTAATATAATTGTTCAAAGGTTGGGTGTTGGATCATTAGTAGTGTAACATCATTTTAAACCTATATCACCACTTATTGTTTGAATATCCATTGAATCTTACTAGTGAGTAACAAACTAATAGAATCAAGATTAGTAGTGTGGGATTTGGGAGAGCATGAGGACAGAATTCATGAGGGCATAAAAATGAAGGAAACATGTAGATTTTAAGACATGAAATTTAGAAAGAATAATATATTTTTTCCTTTATTTTCTCATTTCTATATATCTATAATTATACTTTCATGAGATCAATTTTCATTCACAAGCATGCACTGTAACTCAAATTATCAATGGTAATACAATTTTTAGCGTGTTATTTCATTCCAATTCATGAATTTTTTTATGAAGCATGCTTCTATTTTTATTAGTTCTCTTGTCATTGAATAATAATATTTATTTTTATTGATGTATATATATAGGAATAAAAATTAAAAACTACATTGTATTATTTATACAAACCAAAATTTGTTGAAATATTGAGTAATGTGAATTTTTTAATGGAAATCCATAGTTTAGTGAAATATAATCTATTGATAACTTCGGGTAGTACACATTGTATAACCCATTATCATGAGAATTATTATTTTAATAGGTTGCATCATTTTTATTTTCTCTTATCTTATTTTCTCGTGCCTCTAACCATAAAACATTTAATTTATTTTTAACCATATTTTAATGACATTTTTCAAACTTTTTTCACACATCAATTAATCATTTTGGTATCTATTTTTAGTTAATCAGTCTAATATAATTCCCTCAGACCACTCACCCTATTTTCCTTGGGGTTAACACATTTTCTACTGAACTAGTGTTGTTATAATATTATAATATATTTTGAATATCCAATTACCTATTATAAATCATATGAAATCTATAATCTTTTACAAAAAAATATTAATCTTGGTGGATTTTATAGAATAATAAAATAAACATATGTTTTTTTGTAGGTTATTGATATGAAAAATCAATAATGCTCAAAATTATTGATAAAGTCTCAAGGACAATTAACGATAGATAATATAAAATTAAAAAAATAACCCCTATGCTTGATATCAACTAATACTCTTATTACTTATCATATATGCTAATAGAAAATATAAAAATTATAATGTAGTAAGGAATATATTTTTATTTTTGATCATTAATATTTTTTTCAATTTTTTTTCAAATATGGGTTTTATGTAATTTTTAGCAATGATTTGTAATTATTAAGAGGTTATAAAATTAAAAAAATTGAAAGAGATCAATGATCCTTCTACAACCCAAATCATGATTCCATATATCCAAATATTAATAATAAAAATCACATTCATCACACCACTGAACAACCTCTTTCCTGGAAGTTAATTTATTAAAAATCAAGTAAACATTCCCATATTCTGGTATGATGGATAAAATAGGCCTGTAAGGTATCTTCCTTGTCCAAGAAAATTCATGTAATCTATGTGTGTAATAGAAATAAAAAAATTTATGGTTTTTTAATTATATAAAATTGATAAATACACAAATTTATCAATCATATTAATGTGAATTTATTATATCATAATTTTTAGGAAATAAAATTGTATGTTATGTTACTCAACAATCCCTATGTATCTCTATAGTGATAAGGTGAAACTAAAAATATAATATAATAATATTGAAAATATTTCAGATGTGGTGGAAATAAAATATTTGATAAACCACACATTTCATGAATAATATTAAAATTTAAGAAACATAAACATTATAATATCTAGGAATGAATAAGTTGAGAGGAATATAACCTACATAAATCAATCAATCCCACCAAATCATGGATCATGAAATTTAAAAAAATTACTTTATTTACTCATTAAACTACACCATATTTACTAAATATATTATGAAAATAAATATAAAACAGTTAAGTTTGGAATTATTATAAAAATTTTTCATCAGTGATAAATGATTTATCAAGACAATAAGTGTGTCATGGAAACTGTAATACACTAAAATATCATAAGATACTAAATATAGTTACATATAATAATTATTGGATGAAATAAAGTTATCAACTATCTAATAACATTATTACATTATCCTTCTTTCTATATCATATTGTTGTTTCATTATCATTGATATGAAAAAACAAAACTACCATGTGTAAGTACAAGGTCTCCTCAATTTAAATTATAAAAAATTTCAAGGGTGATTGAGTGTGAATCCTAAAAAAAATAAACCATAAATTAACTTCAAATGGTCAATAACTAATAATAATAAATGATAATTAAAAAATATGGTTTGTATCATGAAATGTTCAGTATTTAATAACATTAATATGTTATTTATCTCATTCCATTATGTGATAAATGGTATTAAATATGTTACCAAAATCAAATAAGTGATTGGTTAAAGTTTGGATTCCGATACATTAATGGGTATTTTTATTTATTTGAAATTAACATCACCCTACCTTGATTTATTACATTATCTACTTAAATGATTCCAATCCACTAGTGTTTAGATAGTCCATTAAAATAAAATGTCAGATCATGGACTAACATAAACAAATGGACCTCCTTGAACATATCATTCACTATATCTATTATAACAACCTCAATCCCATCATGAAGCATTATTTTATCCTTTTTATCATTATTTTTATCTTATTAATTTTTATAAAATGGATGTAATTATTTATTATCATTTATTGATGAAAAATAATATAATTATAGTTTACAGTATTCCCTTCAATTGTCATCTTTTTTATTAAATTATTTTATAGATCTATTTATATTAAACATCAAATAATCACGACCAATATTTAGATATAATGTCAAAATTCTAAAATAAATAAAATATAGTACAATTCCCAAAACGTATCACTTTAAAATAATCTGTGTCTTCCAATTTATTATTTAGAGAATTAATTTATCTGTTAAAAAATACAATATACCCACTATTACCAAAATATTTGTAATCAAACCACATGAATATCTCACAATAGTGACCATCACTTAATTAGAATCTGTTATGGGATTGATGTCATCCAGTCACAATATATTGAATTCTTAGAATTATTATATGTTTACACCATCCCCATGATCATATAATGCTTTTCCATACTCATAAGAGTCAATATTAACGTGTATTGAGAAACTATATTGATTTGTTTTCTTCTTCGGTGGAAGCCTCAAGACTATGAATAAAAATTATATTGTAAGTGGTATTGCACCCATCTACTTAATATTTTTCTTATTTAAAATATATTTACATGAATTTATCCTAAGATGTACTATTTTATAGGGTTCTTGTAATATAAATTTTAAAATATTTGTTTCTTGAAAAATAATTCAAAATTAAAACTTTTTCCTTGAACATATAATGCTTCATCAATTTTTTATAATGGTAATTGTGAGTTTAAGGTGGTGGGGATTCCCGTATACCATTTTTATCAAATTATTTATTCTATTTTATTTCTCTTTACCCACTCTATATTATATTTTTATAATTATTTCTCTTGTGTTTTATCCATATTTTATCACTATCCTCGAGTGTTTTGTATATTTCCAAGGTTATGAACATAAATTATAGAAATCAGGGGATCTTAGGGTCACCTAGTATTAACACTATAAAACAATTCATGATTTGGATACTAAACAATCTAACATAAAATATAATATTACTGATGGAGGATTTAAAATATTTTGAATCAATTTTCATTTATAGTTGTCATCCTAGATGTTTTTCATAAATGTCAACAAGATATAATCCAATGTAGTGATTTACCTTTGATGATATGGTCTTTATTTTTTTAGGAGAGACTGTTTTGTATACTAATACACACAAAAAAATTATTTATACCCCTAAATTGAAAATTTTTATATATTTATAATTAACTTAAATGGTATCCTTATTTAACCTAAATTGGGGTAGGGGGATAGGAATCATTGTTTCCATCTTTATAATTAAAGCCTCATTTTTTGTATCTATATATTCTTTATTTACAATAATATAAAACCATTAATTTTTAAATACTTATTTTTTCAATCATAATCATCTTCAAAACACCTCATCTGATAACTTGTTATTTGAGTAAATATCTTCTAGAAACGTTGTCATTATTACTACTCCCACCACTCTATCTACAGTTTTTTAATCTCCCTAACATACCCCTCAGATAATGTTTCATTTTGTATCTGCATATTCGTACCATAGTGTTTATATCTCCATATCATGTCTTTTAATCCTCTATCATGTATTATAATGAATACTTTCCTTTAATTATTGGAAATTTATAATGTCAAAGTGAATGATAATAGATATAGAGGGAGGAGATTTTCATGTGTTCAAATATATTTTGATCACATTTTATGAGTTAAGCGAATGTGTTTCCAATATTTGGATCCACTACTAAAATTAATATATTATTGAAAATATTAGTAACCTTAATATTGATGGATCACTAGAAATGTTATTAAATTGTATTATTTCATATAGAGGGAGAAAATTTCCTTGGTGTGAGTTCATATCATCAAGGGTAGCTTGGAAAATGGAATCAAATTATAGATTATTTAGATATTTTAATTCTTGATCTCTAGTTGGTTTACATTATCAAAACAAACTAGAATTAATACATTAATATTTCTTTCCATGTATCTCCACATTGTAAGAATTGTTCATGTCCTTGAACCCTTTTATCTGTATCACCTGTAATTGTTTCATAATAATTATAAAGAATATTTATAATGTAACATTGTAGTTAAATAGATATTTTTCGTTCATATAAGATGAATAATCAAGAATCAATGACATTACTAGAAATCAGAAAATTAAAAAAATTAAAAGTTACAAAAAAATAAAAATAAAAAACCAAAATTTGAAATAAATTTTCTAATTATCCTATATTTTCTATGTAACTATAAAAAAACATAAAATAAATTTATATCCCATAAGGAATCATTAAATTATGTATGTTTTATATGATATAATAGATAATATTAATCTTCTGAACAAATTACTAACATGTATATATAATTGTAGTATGAGGTCAAACCAACAAAAATGATTATTGGGAACACATTAAATAATCATGTGTGATGAAAAAAATAATATATGTTTTTAAATAATGTCAATTATGGAATAAAAATTATTAAATTATCCAAATTCCCGCACTAGGTATGTAAAAATGAATTTATATAGTCAACTTTTACTCAAAATTAGGTCTATGTAAATCTTTAGGTTGGTAATTACTCTTATTATTTAATAAATTAATTTTATGATAATGAAATAATTTTATTAGTTATTAAAAAATGTGATGGAAATATTGTTTGAATTGTTAACCAAACCCAGTCAATGATCATGAATAAGGAAAAGTCTTAGTGATTTCACTAATGGGGAATCTCATAACCCAAAATTCAATGATCATTATTAATATGTAAGGAAACTATAATAAGTAATAAGATTAATGAATAAAAATTTTGAATGAATAATAAGGGATTAATTCACTATATTCAATAACACATTAATAAATTCTAGTAATTAAAAACTCACCAAATCATGATATTCCTGGGAGAGAGTAAAATAAAGGAGATCCTACAGTAGAAGCAATATAAAAGAAATAAATATTGATCACTTGATTATCTTTCAATTGAATGATTATTATAACATTGAATGGTGATACTCTATTTTAGAAAAAAAATCAACGAGTTATAGTTTGACTAATCAACTATCAACTATCATAAGATATTATATATAACCAATATCTATCCAAATCAATGTGGGAAATGTATTCCATGTATATAGGCTCCCAAAATCAAGTAGGATATCCCTAGAAAAACTTTGAAAATATAGCTTAAAAAATTTTCATAGGATGAATGATACTCAACATCTAAATCAATTTTATATTTGGAAGTCTTTTCATATTAGGTTTCCTCACAGTGTAAAAGAAAAACTCCTCTCAAACATCATTAATTGATCGATATGATCTAGATTTGATCTCAAGAAAAAAAACTAAAAAATTATTCTCTATACCAATTGTAAAATTTTTAACTATTGCAACATTTAAATCATAGCACAATAGAGCCATGCATATCCACTATCTTCATTTTACCTCATCCCATAAAAGGCAATGTCACTATCACAAACTTTATAATAATGAAACTCATTAAATAAGATCTGAATACCCTAACATATCCTTAATTATTATACTGTCATCATGCCGAAAACTATTTTTCTCTTGGTATTTGAATGGAAATACCACTAAAAATCATCCCCACTACGAATAAACATAAAAACTACCAAAATACCTCTATGTCTTAAATAATTCTCATAGTGAGACCCTAATTCTCAGAATATTAAAAAATTATACAAGTTCAAACTTGTCCAGGCATGTTTGGACTTATTTGTCGATTTTATATTGTATTTTTGGTCAGAAAATTTGTTTTATTGGGATCCCATATTATTATATTGACATAAACTAAGAATCAAAGACATGGTATGAATCCTATTTATATAAAACATTTCAAGGGTTGATTATATGTGTGAATGAGGCGGTCATAATGCTTACATGCATAATTTATCAATGAGGGACACAATGAACTAGCTTTTATGGCACCAAAAACCTCACTGGATGTTCATAGAGTACGTACAAATATAATGGCAATGAAATGAAAAATCAATCCACAATAGAGAAGTAGAATATTATGAGTCATATGAACCATTCCTTCTATGTTTTATTTAGATAATAAATTTTCATACATCATTAAGTCCCACATTTCATTTCCCATAAATGTAGTGTATGGTGTATCATATATGAAATACTAAAACAAACCATTGTCTCATGTGGTTCCACCCCAAAAAAATAACACTCTTCCATGGATCCTTCCCACACTGTGAATTTTTTTTCCCAGTGATAATCCATAATGGGATATTCCTCTTCTCTCAAATGCCTCTCTGTCCACCTCTATTGATGTGATCAGTTACTGCCTAAAGTAGGATATATACACTTTTGGGTTTTGGCTAAATTTATTCCATTTTATAAATTTAATAATATAATATTTTCTCCCCCATTCTAACTATAATTCCTTCTAATAGGTCAATTAAAATATTAAAAATACTTTAAAACCATTTTTTTAACCATTTATACCATAAAAACCTATAAAATATTATAATGGGTATTTTTATAAATAAAAAATTATTTTAATAAAAAATTCCAGTTAATAATATTTTATTATCAGGATCTGTTCCATAAGTGTATCACATATGAGGCCCTGGATAGAGAATAATCCCTATATAAGAATAACCTTGTAATAATTTTGATATGGGGATACAACCTTCATAGTTATTGATATATAAATTTCTTATGTAGGGAATGTAACCACTCAGGTGGATGATATGGGATATTTCTTCGTAGGGTATGTAGCCCCCTAGGTGGATGACATGGGATGTTTCTTGGTAGTGTATTGGAAACCCAGGTGGATGATATATAATAGATCCATGAAGGGTATGAAACCCCTAATTGGATGACATGTGATGTTTCTAGGAATGGTATTGTTTCCAAGATTATATGATTTTATATAAAATGTTAGGGGGAGGATATAATTACAATGGGTTCGATTTTAAATTGGCTTTGGGGATGGATGTGGGGCCCAATTGGTGGTGCTGTAATAAGATATGAGAAATCTGATAGTAGAAAAATGATTTGTTGTTAACATTTTTTGCCTCCATATATTCTAACAATATATGGTGATATTTTTATTATAATTCTATATTTATTTATTATTGTGGTAATATAAAATGGTTCAAAAAATGTATTGACTGGTTATTTTGGCAAAACATTAGTTGTGGTTTTTATTTTTTACTCTCACCCTATATTAGTGGACTAGGAATACTAGTACCAAAGAAGACTCCATGAACACATATATAGGTAGGGTACTTGTTCAATAATTAATGATCGAGGATGATCAGATCACTGTGGATTTAGATAATATTATGTGATGTAGAATTTGGATAGTTCTAGATCCTCTATATAATTTATTATTATTTTTAATTGTATATATGATCAGCCATGAGGGGGAACTGTCAATATTTATGCTTCTTAGAAAACATTTCATTTTTGATAGTGTAGTTATATATATTAAATGCTCTTCATCTGATATTTTCTATTGATTTCATTTATTTATTTACTATTTTTTTTACTTTTGTATGCGAGTAGAATCTACATGAATTATCACCGTAGAACCTCACATCCTATCGGTAGTCTCTTATTTAGATTGATAAACCCTTCAAGTCCCAAACATGTCTCCTTGTGAGATTAGTTTTTCTCTTTTTTATGTTCTAGTGGATTTGGGGAGTTAGGGGCTGGAAATATAGAATTTTTTTAATAAATGGCCTAGGAAAATGATTTATCATGTATTTTATATAACTATGTGGTGATAGTGAAATGTGTATTTGTAGGCTTTAGTGTTTATTTTCATCGATGGTCTTGGTTTGTCAAACCATGTAATATATTATAAAAATCTTCCAAATTAATGGGTTTGGTAGAGTGTTTGTCTCAAAGTTTTCACATTTTTTTATAACTAGTATAATACTCACTGGTAATGATTCACCGTGGTTTCCATGGAGTAGTAGTTACCACATAGTTAGAATAATTGATTTTACCAATTAGCCCAACTAGTCACCTCGAATGAAATTATTAACATTGGAAATTTAATTTAATTCCCTTTTTCATTTTTAACTCTATCATAATCCTTATAAAACACATATAATTTAAATAAAATCTTTTTTATATAAATTCATTATATCAGATATATTTTTTTAAATGAACCAATTATATTTTAAAATAATCACACTGTATTTGATATCGTATACGACATGCAACACCAAACTTAAAGGACATGTACAATATAATATTAAAATACCATCATTATAACCTATCCATTATATTGGATAGTATGAATAGAATTAAATAAATTATTAAAGTTATATAAATTTCATACACTAAATTATTTTATCGGAATATTATATATAAAACTAAAATAAAAATTTAATAAATATATTTTATTCTACAAAAAATATGTTCTCTTCAAAAGTGATTTTTATTTTATTTTGCGATAAAATATCATAATTTTTCTTCTTAAATATTTAAGAAGTTTTATTTATAAAAATTATAATAATAATTCAAATAATCATATCTATATTACTATTGGGTTATATTTTTGAATTCTACAAAACCTTTTTTTATGGAACAATGACAAATAAAGTTTTTTGGTAAAACTATCGTTTCCTTTTAATAAATTAATTTATTTATAAGTAAAATTATAATTTTAAAATCATTTATACTAGAATAAGTATTATATAGAAATATTTAAATCAATTAATAAAATTTACATCATATTCATTGTGTATTTTAATATAATTTAATTTGTAGGCTTAAAAATATTATTTTTTGAAATCTGTATTAAAGTGCATATCTTTTCATAATGTTAAATAATTAAAATATCCCCTAATGAGGAATGATTTATATTAAATGAATATATTATATATATATATATATTAATTTAAATTAAATTAATTATTTTTTGTTTAATATAGTTATTATAATATCCTTTTATATTTGGAAAATTTATTTAATGAAAACCATTTTTTGCACAAGTCTGCAGGAATAAATTTAAATTAAATTCTGAAGCTAATATGATATGATTTTTGTAAAAAAGATTAAATATTTTTAATAATAATATTTAATATTTTTTAATATTTGAAACCTACTTTTTCAGCATAATGAGTAGTGAAAATATTAAAAATTAATTACAACTTTTATGGTGAAAAAGAGTTACAAGGGTGATAAAAAATGAATATAGAAGTTTAAAATGTCCTAAAACATTCGAAAATACCATTATATTACATAATTTTTACCTAATAACCTATAATATTTGATGATTAACCAATTTTTTATCCCCTTGGAAATTGAAAATTTTGGTTACATTTTTTTATTTTAGAAAATTCATTGTGTCTCTTATCACCCACTTATAAAAGGACACCAATCTCATCTCCTCTACACACATCTAATACCTTTTGGATTATTAAATAACTACTTAAATTCCTTTCTTAATCCTCAGAGAAAATAAAATATTTATATTTGATTAAAAATACAACAATATGGATTTTGGTACGAACATAAATATGTTTTCTAAAAAAGTGGAAACCTTCTTTAATGAGGATTTCTATATAATTTCTTATTCATGAACAAAAAAAATATTATTTTATAATGATAAAATAATAAAAAATGAATATAAAATATACTGATATGTTATTATATTAATTAAATGAACTAAATATATCTCCCCTTATTTAAAATTTCAATAGAAACAATTGATCATGTTTGTGGGGGACTACCGCCTCACGAACCAATGTAGTTATTTTTCCATTACCACCTCTCAAAGAAAGATATAATGATGGAATTAAAAAATTTTATAGTATATTTGTGACATTATTATTCATATGGAGTTATAATATCACATATAACTTCTTACATTTCATTACATGATAATATGATCATATCACTCATGTGTACGGTGGACAAACACCTCGCACAATGATTTGATTAATTCTTCAATTTCTCATTACGTATAATGTAATATAGATAGATTTATTTGAATTATTATATATATATGAAATAAAAATAAATCTACAAATAAAATTTATTATTTTTTATTTATTTGGGTTTATTCATTGAAAAAATAAAATGAATGTTAATTCCAATATACGACCTACAATCTCCACAAACGGTGTAGTTTATATATTATTAGTAAATTCAATAGATTTATCTAAATAAGAATATAATGATTATATATGATATATAAAAAATGTTTAAAATTATGGGTATGATTGAACCATGATGAATTTAAATGGATAAAAATTTAATAACATAAACATATAAGAAAATAAAAATTGTTAATCGAAATATTTTTTTATCAAATAATTAAAAATAAAATAGGTGAAAAATGAATATAATTTTATAATATATACAGTGATATATATGTGTATTTTTTAATATATACTTAATAAAAAAAATTATTATAATGTTGGTTTTTATACATTTGTAGTAAATATATCTAGAGATAAGTGTTTCTCATATCAATTTTAATTCAGTGAGACAAATAAATTATTCACCTATTATTTATTTTTTATGGAGTATATACATCACTTTGGTATGTAATATAATTAATGCCTTTATATTAATGATATTTAATTTTTCCGCTAATTTTATTTCTTTCATTCGGATTATGATCCAAACATTACAAAATTTGTATGTTTTTTTCCCAATATCATCATTATTCAGGACTATTTTTGTTTATGCATCCATTGGGTGAATTATTTTTTAGTCCTATATTAAAATGAATGTATTTTTTTCTCCTTTGATTATTCAAGAAATTTCCATGTATTAGTAATATTTTCCCTCTTTGTTTCAATAAATTATTGAGAAAGTGTCATTAATGAAAATATAAATAATTTATTTCTTTGGCCAAAAACCATTTTCATAAATATCAACGTTTTCTAAAGTATGTGTTGAAAAATGATCTCAGTATTAAAAAAATAATTTAAACATAGCTTTACACATGCTTGGATTTTTACAATGTGGTTTTAAATGAATCTTCATGTCATTTTTCTAATGAGGAATGGTTTTCCTATTACAAAAACTATAAAAGGAATCATTTTCTACACATGTGACATGAAAATAATTTTAATATTTAATGACCAATAAATGCATTAATGTTTATATTATATTTTTCTTAGGTTATTTACGAGTAAAGATATTTTAAAAATATTTTTTTATTTTTGAGTTTTAAAAGGATAAAATCAAAATAAAAAGATAATTATCTTAAAGAATGTTTTTATGGATCATTTCAAGGAAGTTATATACATCAATGTAAAAGAAATCGTTATATATATGATTGAATATGGATATGATTTAACACAAATATCCTTATAATTTATCACAATGGTTTTTGATAATTTTTAATTGATATATAATATTTGGTTAGCATTCACCATATTATTATGGATGTTTTATGATTATGTTTATTGATTGGGGGTAAGTATTATAATTGTGAATTACTGTTTTTAAATATTATTATTTAAGTATTAAACCTATCATATTAGGAATGAATTATATTTATTAATTGAGTGGTTGATCTATAAATAACACTTCACCTCGATGCATCCGTAGATCTAATGATACAAACATGCTTTGGTATTTTTCCAAGGATATACTCATTAATTTTAGATGTCATGGAACAAGGAATTGATAGTAATATATATTTACACATGGCCATAAAATTATGATTATTATTTATAGGATTATACATTGTCTTGTTACGATATTAGTTATTGATGTCCATGTGATTACATGATTAGTAATTATATTCATGGATTAGTTTCAATATTATGTGATTTTGTTTACTGAATTATTTTATCTTCATTTATTCCTTGATATTTTTCTTAGGTAATTTTTATATTTCATGTGTTTTAATTATATACCATTCCATATAGGTTATTCCTTATTTATTCATTATGTTTTCCATTGTATATATAACCTTCTTGATCATCTAATATAACCACTTTCTTTTCTTACATTTTTCCTATGATACTAGGAAATTATTTATGATTTACATATTAGGATTATGTTATGATAAATAATGGAATTATCAATGAAAAAAAATATTTTATTTTTTTCAAAAAAATTTATTATGAATTTTTATTATGTATATCTTTATCCATGACTAAAAAAATATTCCTTAATTTGGTATTAAATTAATTATATCTACTGACAATGTAATAAAGTAACCATGAAATCAGGGCCACTCGGTTCACTATATTTACAACTGGAATTAGAGATATTTTTGTAAAAAACATTGGAAATTGATCTTGATGAACATATATTTTGGATAATATCCAAATGATATACTTTAAGGATATGTATATAATAATATCAAAATGATTTGGTATGCTAGATGTTATGTGGTTTACCTAGAAATACACCCCTTATAATATCCCCGTAATTGCTCTACTAGACATGGTACTAAAATCATAAACTATACATTTCTGGGTTTGTTGACAATAATGTTGAAAACAATTTCCCCATAAATATTTTACAAAAGAAAAAATAAAATAATGGATAACTTAAATATGAAATGATCGTTGAGTTTTAGATATTTATAGAATTAGGAAAACATATTCCATAAATAATACCCATGACTTGATAAGATAGTTTTCCCTAATATACGCAGATTTTCATATTACATATCAGGCCATATCATACCAATCGACACATAAATTATTCAATTTCATTCTTAATAACCTATGTGAAAGAAAACACAAGAAGGGAATCCTCAAATGCATATTAAGGTGTCAAATAATCATTGAAAATTGAATATCATCATTTATCAGAAGAAGTTTATAGAGTTATGAAGACATAATATATTGCATGATAGATTGATAAAATAACTCATACCCAAAAATATATGACTCTTCAATCATAAATCAAAAAACAAGGATTTAAAAAAAAGAATCAAAAGAATCAATAATCTTGACCCATCTGATATTAATTTTAATAGAAGGAATCATTATAACCCCATGGATAATATATATAATGTTTGTTTGTGTCTTGGAAAATAATCGCCATAGAACACATAAATAACTTTTATAATTTGAATAACCACACACATTAATTCTAGTAAAAATATTTAGAGAAAAAAATCATTACCCAATTCCTTATATTCCTATATGGTTTCACCCATCATATAAAAACCTAAGCTTGGCATACATGAACATTACAATATTTTTCTGGATACTTAATACATGACTCAAATAGATGGCCAAAGACCATATTAGTTTATTTTCATATGAAAATTTGAACATAATCATTTAATGTGGTGAACGATCTTAAAAATCTCCCATTAATATCATCCTCTTTTGTTGTACTACCTAAAACTGTTCGTTATATCATGGGGAAAATAAATCATAAAATGGTTGATTTAAAATGATAGAGTAAGGGTAATCATTGAGAACATAAAAAAACCATAAAAATGATAATGTAAAAACATGAACATAATATTTAAAAATCTAAATCATGAGTCCTAAAATATATCGTTGCAATTAGTGAGGAATATATCATAAAGCAACATCGCCCGTGATATAATAACATTTTCATAAAAAAAACAGATTTGTGGAAAACAAATAATTTCATAATATGATTTCCATAGTATCCAAGGCATTTCTACCAAGACCATCATAGTGGGAAACACGATTTACTTAATTGGGATTAAATGTCCTTCAAACCATGAATTATTGAACCTGATTTAATTATTCTTCCAGTCCTATATTACTGAACCATATTTACATGTCATTGCATCCCTATATTACTAAATCAAATATTCATTTCATTCTATTTATTATTATCTCATGATATAAAATTCACTCAACAATGCAATGGAGAGAGATATATGTCCCACCGATATCATAATTAAATCATTCTTACGTGTGCCACAAAAACATAAAAACACTCACTATAGAATAACCCATGAAATTAAATGGGTTTCTTAATCTCCATCCCATCATAATTTATATAAACAAATGGATATCCTAAAAAACATTCCATCATAGAGTAAATCAAATCATAGTAATAACAAGGATAAAAATATCATCCAATTAAAACTGTTACATCCTAAATGGAAAATAATTTTTAAAATGCAATTGAGTTTAATTCCTGAGGATATTATTATTTATTCTTCCAAAAAATTTATTTTTCCAAAATTAAATGGAATTTAAAAGTATATAAATTAAAAAAAATGAAAATAAAATATTTTAGAGGATAATTCATGGAAATAAGGTTTCATTAAACCATAAAAAATCCATTCATTCCTATTAAGTTAAAAAACAATCTCCTCATACTTTTCCCAAAATAGTCAAAAAGTACTGTATATGTTAAACAGAAGAATGATTCCTAAAATATCATGTTGTAAATGTAAAAATAATTGGTAAAAAAAGATGTTAAACATAAAATGATTAATAATAATCATTTTATGAAAATATTTTCAGAAACCATGGATGTAGATGATAAATAAATTCTTAGTAAATTCTTAAATATTAACAATTTTGGATAAAAATGAGATTGCAAAATTATCCCTTACCATAGGCCCGAAATGCTTTATATATGCTTTAACCTCATGTATAATTATTTAGATAATGTTGTTATGTTATTCCAGAATCATGGAAAACTTATATTGTCATATTCTCCATCGTTTGATTGTAACAATTAATTCTTATTCATCATTTGGGTTTTGACTGTTTTATGATCGTATGCATGCTCTGTCAAAGAAGTTCTGGTTCTTCTTCATAGGTCATATTCATATAATTTAAAAATGATATTAAAATAATAATTACCTTTTTTATTCATTCTGTATATTTATATAATCATTCTTGAGTGGTTATCATTTAGAACGAATCACGTCCAATCATGGAGACGGTAGGCCGTACAGACACAAAAGCGACGATATCATTCCCATAATTGGTGAATTGTATTGATTTCAATGGTGTGATATATTTATATATAATATTTTTTTCTAATAATCATATATAGTTATTACATATATTTTTATACCCATATAAGTATGGTGCTGGTGAAAAATGGATTACACCACGACATGGAGATGGTAAGTCTTACATTTGTACGCATGATGATATCCTCCTTCATAGAATGGATAGAAAGATAGATATTGTTGTTTCATAATTATAACAAAATCTCAGCACATTTTTAATACTTTTGATACTATACTAAAATAAAATTACACAAGATCTAGAAGTAGAAGTAGAACGAAAGATGAAAGAATCAGTTGATATGATTACCACTTCTAGGATGTTCTCTCTTTATATCTCCAATTAATGGAAGTAGAACAGGACTTTTGAGAATACCAAAACCCCTATAATGTAACTAGGGATGCATATAAGAGAAATGGGTAGTGTTTGGACTAAATATAAGGGTTATTTACATTTGGAGAAATGAGGGAGGAGTTTCCCTTTTATAATTGAGGCGAGTGTCACTTTTGGAAACCTCAAAAATATTAAACTCTAATAAAGTAAAAACCCAATTAAAACCATAAAATATGAATCAAATTAGAATAGGAGATGATATGAGGTTTTAATTTCATTATACGATAAATTTTAGTCATGTTTATTTGTCCATTTAATCATTATATTTTCATTTTAACATTTATTTATTATATTTCATTTTAACAAGGGTAACAAATATTTCAATATTAAAAGGGTAATATATTTTATTATGTGATGCCTATTAGATCAAAAATAAATAATTTAGAACATTTTAGACTACATAATAACTATTATATATTTTTAATTTTTTTTTCTATTTTTAACCAATTTAATAAAATTCTATTTTAATAGTCAATCAATAGTATTGATTTTTAGTCTATTTAATTATTTGATTTTAAAAAATGTAAATATAAAAAGTTAACTTTGAACCGACTATTTTTTTATCTTCCTATGTGTTAAATTATATATATATAATTCATTTTTCATTTTAATTATCCAATAATATTTTTATTTTAAAATTGTTAATGACATTTATTTGATATCTCCATTAACAAAATAATTACCATAATGATTTTGTGTAATGAATTAATATACTTATTTGTTGTGGAAAAATTAAAACTAAATTACCATGATGAATAAAAATTAAATATATTTCATGAGAATATATTAAGTATAATTTATCTTCCATAAAATCAATAATTAAAAATGTTTTACTTATTGATGTATGAATGTGACAACTTCAATATTATTTTAAATAAAATGATTTTAATGTCATAATATATTCTATAAGGCTCAAATGGACTCTATCTTCACCCTTGGATTATTATTAATTTGAAATACTCATCTAATAATAATATTTCATGTGTTTGGGACTAATTATGGTTATTATATTTTTAAAATAATTGTTTTAATGAATTCCAATCAATTAATTCATTTCTATATCATTATAGTATAAGCAATTAATGCAATTATTTATTTTCTAATAATTAAAGTTAATTTAACTTGTTTTAATAAATTATTTTATATTTCCAAGTACTATCTATTTTCGAAGATATCACCTAGTTATCATAATATTAGAATTTATATACTTATATGAATTGTGAGTTTGACATTTTTTAACATTCATTGGATTTATTAATATCTATGTCATTTTCAATGTCATGTGGCCATTAAATGAAAATGTTTCAATCCAAATATTTAAAGGGTGGAATTTTATTAATCCCATATGATTTATTCAGGTTTTAGGATAATTTTATTGTCCTTATCACAGTTTTTGTTACACTAATTTACCTCATTTACCTTTAACTATTTTAAATAAAAATTACCGTAGTTACTCTTCCTATTATGAAAAAATTAAAAGGGACCTATTTACATATTTTTTGCCATATGATTCACAATATGGAATCCATTTTTCTATATTAAAAACACCTAATTGGAATAAACTTATTTAAAATTAATTCATATTGTCAGAACTAGAAATCTTGTTTTTAAAAAGTAAAAATTATCAAAAGATTATCATTTTTTTATATTATATTTAAAATTGAAATTATTTACCATGAAAAAATTTGATTAAATGATAAAAAATAGTGAACATAAAATTTAAAACCAATTACAATGATTATCAAATTATATAAACTGATTTGATGAATATGTAGTTTTGAATTTAAATGCAGTATTTTTTACTATTCATAACAATATGAATTTTTACTGAAAAATACAAAAAATTCAACCAAAGTAAATTATGATGTCCCAATTCCAATGAAGATGTTTATTTTTTAAAATCTAATATATAAAAGTGTTAAAAACATAATTTAAAATGGGTGCTCCATCAAAATGTGGAAAAATTTCATTTTTGGAAAATACTTCTTTTATCTAAAAAATTCAATTATTTCATATATCATGTTTTAGAAAATACATAAGATAAATTTTAATGTTATATAAAATTTATAATCTGGTTAATAATATTAATAAAATCTAGTTTATATCAAGTTAGATAATAATATTTTAATAATATTTCGTAGTTCAGTGAAACTTGATATTGTATACTATGCAAGGTATCGAGTATGGCCACTCTTGCATGTAATGCAATACAATTCAGTGTTTCCATTAGTGAAATATTCTATTGGTGTTGCTTAAAATATAATCCAAAAATAGTTCCTTTATAGACTGAACACAATCTATTCTCAGTATTACATGAAATTTATTTTATCAAATGAAATTGAAATTGTGTGTAACACAAGACAAGAATAGTGTTTGTATACTGCAAGCCAATACTATGTTAATTTTAGCATAAGATAACGATTATGTAGCATAAAACACAGATAATGATGAAATTAAAAATAATATATCTTCTAAAATATCGGGTTGTTACATTCTACCCCCTTAAAATAAATTTCTTACTCCAAATTCGTTGGGGTTATAAATGGTTTACTACTTGAATCTTTCATTCATAAAAACCCACATCGTAAAAAGAAATACTAAAACATCATTTTAAATAAGAAATTTATAAATATAATGGTTTCCCAATGTAACTTATCATATGGATTCCACATAGGATAACATAGGTGGGAACTAAAAACATGGATATATAAGAGAAATATGACCATCATGTTTGGATAGGTAATGTTAGAGAATAAGGTTTGCAAAAATTTAACTACCAAAAATAATAAATATAGGATTTTTTATGGAGCCATATTATTAATCGGATAAGAAGGCACTCAGATATCATTTTTGGCCTCAATATCATTTTCCAAAAGTTGATGAAATTTTTCATTAGGATACATTCTTATATGATTTCAGTACAATCTCACCATCGGTTATTCCCTATAAAATTTCCATATCATCAATTATTTAAAGAAATGATGTTGAATTTTATATTAATGAAGTGTAATAAAATCATTTGATAGAATGATAGGTTATTAAATTTGTCTAAAAAAGGATAAAATGGGTTATCAAAATTGAATAAGTCCACTAATATACAGATAATACATTAATCTAACAAAAATATACCAAAAATAATTTATACTATCCAAAATTGGATAATATTACAATCATTCCAAAACCTAAAAATATAATACTTTTGAAAGAGTTGAACCAAATTGACTTAAAATTTGTATCAAATATCTCATTTGGATGTTCTTGGTTGTCACATTCTAAACATTTGAATACCTTATTCATGTATTCTCTTACGACATGATAATAACATGAATTACTATATTAACATAATGAAAACAAGAATTCTGTCCAAATTAACTCTTTTCACACACCAAAATTAACAATTCTATGTAATAAAACCATGATATAACATTGTTGTTATATCAGTCATGATCTCATTAATACTATCAAACAACTCATTATGTTCTTATCCATTCATTATGCACTTATCATGTGCATTCCAAAAAATATTATAATCACTTATCATTGTTACCTGTACCATACAATAATGGAAAACCAAAAAGGTATATTACATAGATATTCTAATATTCCCAAATAGTATAAATGAGATTCCACGATAATATTTTGTAATACCAATACATAAATGATTAATCATTCCACCACTTCATTTCCATACTCCACATCTCCAATTGTGATTGCATGTGACATCCATTTGACCTTTTCCTTAACTTGATGCTTAATCGATCTTCATTTACAATTGGATTAGGAAATTATTTTTTGTAATGCCCCATTTACTTTAACTTGTAGAATTGAAGTGTTAGTAGTGCATTTTCTATAGTGTTTTCTCAATTCTCATCATTAGAAACATTTTTTCTTTTACATCAGCACTCAACTGATTGGTAGCCTTTTTTTCCACACATGAAACATTTTCTTTCACCGTTATATCAATCTCCACCAAGATTGTTTCAAAAGATTGTATATATAGAAACATTCATCATAGTTTCACGATTGATGTGATAATTTCTCTTGAACTACACCTTTTGTTTCTTTTCAAAACCATGATATAGATATTTAATAGAAAATTCTAGTTCAACCGTGATAGTGAAACAAAAAATATCTTCATAGATACTAAACTAACTTATAGCTAATTCCCTTTAAATACCTAATTTTAATCCACAATATAATTCATAAAATTTAAATATATTTTGGTTGATAAAGCCAGAAACATACCTTGAATGTTGTATTAAATTGTTCTCATATGTACCAACTAATTCATCATATTTCTTTTATAAGATAAAGGAATTAATTTCCCATTATTTTTTCAATAATACGAGGGAATTACTTAGTGAAAAACATGTTCTTGAACTCATCCCATTCCATGGATTCAATTTCATATTACTTGTATTCTTAATTATAGTCCACCACTGGTCAGCTTCACCATCTAATCGATAAACATACAAAATGACATTTTCATGTTCTGAATAAAGAATTAATGAAAATACATTTTCAATGGTACTTATCCATTATTCTGCTACAAGTGGATCAGCAGACCCACCAAATGAATGTGGATGTTTCATAATGAAGGACACAAAAGAATGTTGTTCCGTTCTCTATACATTTGAAAGTCTAGAATGATTCATAGCTTTTGTAAGTATTGAAATAAGATGTATCATTCCATATCCCATAACATTGGGTTGTTTAGGAGAACAACTATTTCATTTCCTATTGCATTGATAATTAACACGTTTCATTTGGGTACCAAGAATAGTCTAAAACCCAAAAAAAATTGAGTGAGAGGAAAAATTCATATTATGAAAACAACATAATCAAGGAGGGTAATTTCAATCATTAACATATTAGGTTTAATGAAAGGTTATTCAAGATCATTATTATAATTCTAGGAATGTAAAATATAGTTATACTTATCCTTAGGTACATCCATAGACATACCTTATAAATATCTTTAGTGATCTCCCTATAGTTTTCACATCATAGTTTCCAAAGGAATACAAAACCTTTACTCTAATACCAACTCTAATAACCCAAGATTGACGTTCATGGACAATACATTATGTTTTTAGAACACTTAATACATGAAACAAATAGACTCTTAAAGACCATATTATTTTAGTGTCTTTGGAAACATGGATCATAATATTCAAAATTTATGAAAGAACTTCAATATCTCCCCTTTATAACATCCACTTTTGTTATCAAACCTAAAACCTTTATTTATATAATGGGAAAAAAGAAAACATTAAAAATATTCACTCAAATGCTCAGTAAGGGAAGTAATATAGAACATAAAAATTCATAAAAATATGAATGTAAAAACATGATCATAATGTTTAAGTATTAAAATCCTGATTCATGAAATTAATATTTTTAGTTCATAAGGAATATATAATAAATGACATGTTAACCATAAGAAAACAGCATTTGAATAAAACATGGAATTATAGAAAAATAATATGATCATAATATGATCCCCATAGTAGATGAAGAATTTCTGGAGACAATATCATAGTGGAAAAAGTATTTTAATGAATGGGGTGTACTTTTCATTCAAGAATGTATTACAGAACTGGATTTACTTGTCTTTCGAACCCTGTATTATAGAAATAATGTTACTAGGCATTCCATCCCCATATTACTGAAGTATATTTACTATCCCATCCAGTCATGTTTATGTCATGAGATATCAATCATTACCCAATTCATTGGTAGGATATATAGGCCCCACCCACATCATAATGACATCATTTTTATGCATCCCACAAAAGCATAAAAACATTAACCACAGGATAAACCGTCAAATAAAATGGGATTATTAAATATCATTCCATCACAACTGATATTAATAAATGGATTTCATAAATAACAATCCATTACAAATACAATTAAAAAATAGTAATAATAGGGATAGAAATATAACCCGGTTTAACGAGTGTCATCTTATATGGAATTTAATTTTGAGAAAGAATGTGAAATTAATTCTTGAAGAAATATTCATTATTTTTCAAAAATATTTTTTTCTCATAATTCCATTCAATTTTATATGGAATAAATTTTATTAATAAAAATATATAAATATTTAAGAGGAATCTTCCTGGAAATAAGAAATCATTAAACCATACAGAATTTAATTCATGCCATATATGTTAAAAAAACATAAACCTCATAATTTTTTGGAGAGTTCATAATGTACCTCATATGGTAAAAAAAAGAAAGATTTCATCCATACTGCAGAGACCCGAAGCTTAATGTACATTGACATTACATTACTTTTGCGGAATACTTAGTACATAACAAAAACACACACACAAGGATCGTAATAGTTTAGTGTCTTTGGAAACTCGGAATATAATCTTCTAATCATTGGTGAATGATCTTCAACATCTCCCATAATGATCTTCCTTTTTTTTACCTAAACCCTTTCTTTATATCCTGTGTAAAAGAAAACATAAAAGGGTGAGCTCAAATGCTTAGTAAGGGTAAACAAAAGAAATATCAATCACATCGTATACACAAGCACATAACTTTTGGAAATCTTAACCTGCAAAAGAGATCATAATTTCATAACATGGGGTAAATCATGGCAGTGAAATGTAATCACATTAATCATAACATAAAACATGAATCTTTGTGGCATACACACATAATCATAGAGAATCATTTCTTATTAGTCAAGACTCATTGTCAAGACTATCTTAGTAGACAAAGTCCCTTTTTGAACCGAGTCACCCTCATTTCAGTCCTGTTTCACTGAACCGGTATAACCTACCATTCCAGCCATGTCTATCTCATGAGATATAAAATCTTTACCCAATGCATTGGAGGGAGATATAGGTCCCACCCATCTTATAATGAATTCTTTCTTATGTGTGCCACGTAATCATAAATCATACATCATCGTATAACACATGTAACAAAAATTGGATTCTTGAAACATCATGACATCATAAATAAAATCATATAAGGAAAATGACTTCATAAAAAAATTCCCTCAAAACATAATCAAATCAATGTAATAATAGGGATAAAAACAGAACCCTATATTATCTTAGATGGAAAATAATTTTGATAAAACATTTGAACTCCATTCTTGAGGAAAATATCCTTTCTACTTCAAAAACATTTTTCTTTTCATAACATGTCAAACAATTATAAACTAAAAGAAGTTGATTAAAAATAAACTTGAAAACTTATAAAGGAAGATTCTTGGAAATAATGTTTTTAAAAATCCATTCTTTCCGTATAAGTTAAAAAAACATTCTTCGTACTTTTGTCAGAATAGTCAAAAAGTACCTCGTACGAAAAATGACAAAAGATTACTTTCATATCCTTTACTAAAAAATCACCGAAGGGTAAAATTGCATTTAAGAAATTGTAGGTGGATGAAAATAATATTACATATTTAGGAAACATGGATGTGGATGATAAAATACACCACAGTAAATTTCAAAGTATAAACAATCTCTAATAAAAATGAAATTGTGATATTTCCCTTACCTTAGGTCCAATTTGCTTTGTATGTGTCCGAATCTCTTGTATAATGGTTTAAATAATGTTATTGAATTATTCCAGAATCATACATATTGATATGATATCATATATGGTCATATTCTCAGCTTCTTATTAGTAATATTTCATTGTTACTTGTTACTCGGATCTTTTTTTCCTTTTGTTCTTATGCGTGTTTTGCCGAATAAATTCTTATTCTTCATTTAAGGTTATATATACCATATATCCAGAATGGTATTAGTGTAACATATATCATATTTATTCATTCAATTCATTTATATAATTACTATGTAATGATGATCATGTAGAACGAGTCGCATCACATCGTGGAGACGATATTCCGCACGTACGCACGAGCGATGATATTGTTCCCATGATCGTGGAATTGAATTTAAGTGTATTTATACTATTTCAGTATCAATATCAATTTATAATAATCATATATATAGTTACTCATTACACCATTATACCCATTCTTGTAAGGTGATGGTGGAAAATAAATTACACCACGGCGTGGAGACGGTATTCCGTACGTACGCACGCGCGGTGATTTCATTTTTCCGTAGGATGGATAGAAGGTGAATTAGTGTTGTTTCATATTTATAATAACATATCAGTATGTAAGTAATACTTATGTTATTACTTTATCATGAAACAACTAAAGAAGAAAAAGTTGAATAAGAAAGAAATTGAAAAGATCGGTAATGGATATTACCTCTTCTTTGAAACGCCTGTTTGAATCCTCCACTTAGGGAACTAAGATTGGTCTTTGAAGAAGACCAGGACCTCTAGGATTTTTCTAGGGAAGTGGATAAGGGATTTTGTCAGGGGTTGGACGAGCTTGAGTGCTCAAATTGGTGTGAGGAGGAGGGGGAGGAGGTGCCCTTTTATAAGGGAGGAGAGGGGCACCTTAGGAATATCTCAAATATTATTTTATATTAAAGTCAAAATCGGTTTATAATGGTTCCAAAGAGTCTTATTTCAACGGTAAAGTGGGGATGGGTCTAAATACTATCAACAAATAAGATTTAGACATGTTTAGGTTGTTATTTTAACCTTATCAATTAGATTATCTCTAAGTTAAATAATATAACTTTTACCGTGACATTTTGTTTTCTTACACTATATGGTTAATAAACTTACTATAACATGCCAATCGAACCCCAAGTTGTTTATTATTAATATATATATCCTTATATAAGTCATGTGGCCGAACCTTATATTTTTAGGAATAAAATAACAATTAATAAAATAATATTTGTTTTAAAAACTAATTTATGTCAATTTTGACACTATTCGGTACATGATTTTTATGAAATTCATAGCAGAATGATAAGTTCGAACCTAGTTACATAAATCAATAATAACATGTCATATTAACCTATAAAATTAGTATAATTCATAAAAAGTCTCATATTATATTTATTTGGGTATTTATAACATCAATTATGTTAATATTTCATTAATAAGATAATTACTACATCATTGTTGTGTCATAAATAAATTAAATTATTTAATGTTTAAAAATTACAAATAAAATACCATTACGTAGTAAATATTTTTATCTTTCTAATGAATATTTATAGTATAATTTATCTTATTTATTACCCCATATTAAAATTTTTTAGTAAATAAACTTTGATTTTAACTCTTTTAACCCTTCTTTAAATAAATTAATAATAAATGTCCTAATCTAATCCAAGTGGGCCTAAATGGTCATATTTTATTCCTAAGTTTTTTTTGGTCGAATTTCACTTATCCAATAGAATTAGGACATGTTTTAGGGTAATAATAATATAATCTTTACCCTTAATTACCCTATTTACTTTTAACCGTGGTAAAAAAAAGTAAAAAGTTACTATTCACCAAAAATTATTTTCATCACATTGAACCACATTTTAGTCCTTGATATTAACTGTGTCTCTCAGATTTTTGAAATTCCATTCACAGAAGCGGTAAAATTAAGTTTTATGCAAAAATTAAGTTTTTAACCTACCACTTAGTGGTTTCACTATTCATCAAAAATTGAAAGTTTTTAGAAAAATACCAAGATTTCACCCTAGGCTAATTTCGGTATTCCGAATCCAAAAATGAAGTCCATTTTGAAAAATAAAATTTATGAAATTACAAAAAGTGGTTATTACTATTCATAATGACTAGTTTTAATAATGTTTTAATAGCATATTGTTGTTTAGTGAAACTCGTTATTGCGTACTACATACGCTATCGAGGAAAGTCATTATTGCGTGTAATGCAAGGCAAGTCGAGGATGCATGTTGTGCAAGCTCCTTTTGGTATAGCATACAACAAAATACATTAATGAAATTATAATGAATATTTTTCATAAAATATCGTGGTGTTACATACTACCCCCCTTAAAATGAATTTCTCCCTCGAAATTCGTCGGGTTTATAAATGGTTTACTATTCGAAAGTTTCTTTAATAGAAACCCACATCGTAAAAAGGAATTACCAAAACCAATATTTAAAAACAAAAGTATGAAACTTAATGGTTACACAAATAAACTAATCACTGGGTTTCCACATAGGTGAAAATATGGATATGGAAGAAAAATATAACCATCATGTTCTGATGGAGAGTGGTAGAGAACATGGCTATGGAAAAGCCAACAATCACAAATCCATAAATTTGTGACGATCTAAGGTACCATCTGATTAATCAGATATAAAAGCACTAGGACAACATTTTTGGTTTTCAAGAATGTTTCCCTAAAGTTGAAGAATTTTAATTAGAATAAATACTTACTTTATTTTGGTACAATCTCACTGTTATTCGTGCCTTAAACAATTTCCACTTCATCTATTAAATAAATGAAGTTGAATTTGTTATTCGTGAAGTGTTAGCAGATCATGTGATAGAATGACGGGTCATTCCATATCTTTCAAACAAAAGGTTAGCAAAAGTTATAAGTCCATTCTATAGTTAATCGTATATGGTTCCAAAAATGAACTTATACTTCATATATCATACCGCTTAATTAAATAAAACTAGTTTCTACTAACCAGGGACTTCCTGTAGGTCAGTGGTAGGCGATAAAGGCCAGTCGCACTTCAGTTGTGGGTTCGATTCCCACAGCCTTGTCCGACGCGATGGGCTGTCGCCCGTCTAGCAGGTTGTCCTTTTTCTAAAACTATAACATCCCATCAATAATATCGGAAAAACTTATATCCTTAAACAATACTAACTTATGTCCAACATAATCCATTCCAATCTTTAGGCTTATCCATAATACTGCAGTCCACCCTCATAACATAGTGAAAACGATTACCAGAGATTTAATACCATCGTTGATCTCCATATATCATACGATATGTTTTTTTGGTCACATTCCAAACATTCAAAGTCATTAATCATGTATTCTCTTGAATACCCATTGAGCCTTAGTGAAAACATGAATGTAGTTAAAAGTTAACACTTTCCACATACCAAAATCCTCAAAATTCTATATACTCAAACCATGATATCACATAGTCCTTATATCAATCATGAGCTCATGAATACTGTCAAATATTTCATTTTCTCGTTTTCCCTTAATTATGCGCATATCATTCTTTTTCCAAAAATATCTCAATCACTTTCCATGGTTACTGGTACCATAAAATTATTGAAATCCAAAACATAAATATTCCAATATTCCACGATACTATATACAACATTATTTTGGAATCCCATTACATAAACACTTAATCATTCCACCACATCGTTTTCATATTCAACATCGCCAATAGTGATCGCATGTGACTTCCCTTTGTCTTTTGCCTTAAATGGTTTCTCATGTTGATCATCACTAACCCTTGGATTAGGGCATTTATTAGCATAATGCCCCATTTACTTGAACTTGAAGCATTGAAGTGTTGGTGGTGCGTTCTATGCAGTGTTTGCATTATTCACATCATTAGAAACACTTTTTCCATTACATCGACACTCAGCTGCTCGATGACCTTCTTTTCCACACATAAAACATTTTCTAGTCCCTTTAAGACAATCTCCACCATGATTTTTCCACACTTTGAGCATAAGGAAACATTCATCTTCTTTTCACCATTATTCTGAGATTTCTCCTTGAACTCCATATTTCATTTCTTGTCAAAACCATGAGATGGATATGTGACACCAACTTCCATTTATACCTTGATAGCACAATGCACAATATCTTCATAGCTACTGAAGTCTCTTATAGCTAATGCCCTTCGAAGACTTGGTTTTAAGCCACTGAAAAATTGATCAACTTTACTTTCAGGTTGGATGATAATGCCAGATGCATACCTTGCAAGTCTTGTAAAATTAGCTTCGTATATACCAACAGATTCATCATCCTTTTTCTTTAGTTATAGAAACTCCTTTTCCATCTTTGTTCGAATAATACGAGGGATGTACTTACTGAAAAACAAGTTCTTGAACTCGTCCCATTCCATGGACTCAATTTCATCTCTTGGCCTCGTATTCTTGATAAGATTCCACCACTGATCAGCTTCACCTTCCAAACGATATACTGCTAGGATTACTTTATCATGTTCAGAACATTGAAGAACTGAAAATATCTTTTCAGTGGTATTGATCCATTGTTCAGCAACAAGTGGATCAGAAGTCCCACTGAAAGAAGGTAGATGTTGCCTCATGAAGGAATCAATAGAATATTGTTCCCTTCTCTGCTCATTTGGAAGTCCAGAAGGATTCATAGCTTCTGTAATTATAGCAATAAGATTCTACACTCCATCTACCATAACATTTGTTTGTTCAGGAGAACAATCATTGCATTGTACATTGCGTTGATCAACACGGTTCCTTCGGGTTCCAGCCATCGTCTAAAACCCAAAAAGAATAGTGTCAGAGGAAAAAATCATGCTAGGGAAAACAACATAATAAAGGGGGAGTATCCTCAATATCTAACTTCTTAGGTTAAATTTTATGATCGTTACCATAGTTCTAGGACTGTATCTTATACGTATACTTATCCTTAGGGACATCCCTAGGCATACCTTAGAAATATCTCTAGGGATCTCACTAACACTTTCGCACCCTAGTTTCAAAAGGTTGACTAAACCTTCCCTCTGATACCAACAGTAGAGTCCCGAAGCTTAACGTACATGGATATTACATTACTTTTGCAGAATACTTAGTACATAACAAAAAACACACACAAGGATCATAATAGTTTAGTGTCTTTGGAAACTCGGAATATAATCTTCAAATCGTGGTGAAAGATCTTCAACATCTCCAATAATGATCTTCCTTTTTTTTACCTAAACCCTTTCTTTATATCCTGGGGAAAAGAAAACATAAAAGGGTGAGCTCAAATTCTCAGTAAGGGTAAACAAAAGAAATATCAATCACATCGTATACACAAGCACATAACTTTTGGAAATCTTAACCTGGATAAGAGATCATAATTTCATAACATGGGGTAAATCATGGCAGTGAAATGTAATCACAGTAATCATAACATAAAAGATGAAACTTTGTGGCATACACACATAATCATAGAGAATCATTTCTTATTAGTCAAGACTCATTGTCAAGACTATCTTAGTGGACAAAGTCCCTTTCTGAACTGAGTCACCCTCGTTTCAGTCCTGTTTCACTGAACCGGTATAACCTACCATTCCAGCCATGTCTATCTCATGAGATATAAAATCTTTACCCAATGCATTGGAGGAAGATATAGGTCCCAACCATCTTATAATTAATCTTTTCTTATGTGTGCCACATAATCATAAATCATACATCATCGTATAACACATGTAACAAAAATGGGATTCTTGAAACATCATGACATCATAAAACAAATAATATAAGGTAAATGACTTCATAAAAATAATTCCCTCAAAACATAATCAAATAAATGTAATAATAGGGATAAAAACAGAACCTTATATTATCTTAGATGGAAAATAATTTTGATAAAACATTTGAACTCCATTCTTGAGGAAAATATCCTTTCTACTTCAAAAAAACTTTTCTTTTCATAACATGTCATACAATTATAAACTAAAAGAAGTTGATTAAAAATAAAATTGAAAACTTATATAGGAATATTCTTGGAAATAATGTTTTAAAAATCCATTCTTTCCGTATAAGTTAAAAAAACATTCTTCGTACTTTTTTCGGAAAAGTGAAAAAGTACCTAGTAGGAAAAACGAAAAAAGATTACTTTCATATCCTTTACTAAAAACTCACCGAATGGTAAAATTGGATTTAAACAATTGTATGTGGATGAAAATAATATTACATATTGAGGAAACATGTATGTGGATGATAAAATACACCCCAGTAAATTTCAAAGTATAAACAATCTCGAATAAAAATGAGATTGTGATATTTCCCTTACCTTAGGACCGATTTTCTTTGTAAGTGTCTGAAGCTCCTGTATAATAGTTTAAATAATGTTATTGACTTATTCAAGAATCATACATATTGATATGATATCATATATGGTCATATTCTTAGCTTTCATTAGTAATATTTCATTATTACTTGTTACTCGGGTCTTTATTGCCTTTTGTTCTTATGCGTGTTTTGCCGAATAAATTCTTATTCTTCTTTTAAGGTTATAGATACCTTATATCCAGAATGGTATTAGTGTAACATATATCATATTTATTCATTAAATTCATTTATATAATTATTATGCAATGATGATCATGTAGAAGAAGTCGCATCACATCGTGGAGACGGTATTTCGTACGTACGCACGAGCGATGATATTGTTCCCATGATCGTGGAATTGTATTTAAGTGTATTTATACTATTTCAGTATTAATATCACTTTATAATATTCATATATATAGTTACTCATAACACCATTATACCCATCCTTGTAAGGTGATGGTGGAAAATAAATTACACCACGGCGTGGAGACGGTATTCCGTACGTACGCACGCGCGTTGATTTCATTTTTCCGTAGGATGGATAGAAGGTGAATTAGGGTTGTTTCATATTTATAATAACATATCAGTATGTAAGTAATACTTATGTTATTACTTTATCGTGACACAACTAAAGAAGAAGAAGTTGAAGAAGAAAGAAATTGAAAAGATCGGTAATGGATATTACCTCTTCTTTGAAACGCCTCATTGAATCCTCCACTTAGGGAACTAAGATTGGTCTTTGAAGAAGACCAGGACCTCTAGGATTATTATAGGGAAGTGGAGAAGGGATTTTGGTAGGGGTTGGACGAGCTTGAGTGCTCAAATTGGTGTGAGGAGGAGGGGGAGGAGGTGCCCTTTTATAAGGGAGGAGAGGGGCACCTTAGGAATATCTCAAAATATTATTTTATATTAAAGTCAAAATCGGTTTATAATGGTTCCAAAGGGTCTTATTTCGAAGGTAAAGTGGGGATGGGTAGATATACTATCAACCAATAGGATTTAGACAATTTTAGGTTATTATTGTAACCTTATCAATTAGATTTAACTCTAAGTTAAATAATTTAACTTTTACCGTGACTTTTTGTTTTCTTACACTATATGGTTAATACACTTACTATAACATGACAAACGAACCCAAAGTTGTTTATTATTAATATATATATCCTTATCTAAGTCATTTGGCCAAACCATAGATTTTTAGGCATAAAATAACAATTAATAATATAATATTTGTTTTAAAAACTAATTTATGTCAATTTTGACACTATTTGGTACATGATTTTTAAGAAATTCATAAAAGAATGACAAGTTAGAACCAAGTTACTTAAATAAATAATAACATGTCATATTAACCTAAAAAATTAGTAGAATTTGTAAAAAGTCTCAAATTATATTTATTTGGGTATTTATAACATCAATTATGTCAATATTTCATTAATAAGATAATTACTGCATCATCGTTGTGTCATAAATAAATTAAATTATTTAATTTCTAAAAATTACAAATAAAATACCATTATTTAGGAAATATTTTTATCTTTATAATGAATATTTATAGTCTAATTTATCTTATGTATAACCCCATATTAAAAATGTTTTAGTAAATAAACATTGATTTTAACTCTTTTAACCCTTCTTTAAATAAATTAATAATAAATGTCCTAATCTAATCCAATTGGGCCTAAATGGTCATATTTTATTCCTAAGTTTGTTTTTGGTCGAATTTCACTTATCCAATAGAATTAGGACATGTGTTAGGGTAATAATAATATCATCTTTACCCTTAATTACCCTATTTACTTTTAACCGTGGTAAAAAAAAGTTAAAAGTTACTATTCACAAAAAAATATTTTCATCTCATTGAACCAAATTTCAGTCCTTGATATTAACTGTGTCTCTTGGATTTTCGAAATTCCATTCACAGAAGCGGTAAAATTAAGTTTTATGCAAAATTCAGTTTTTAACCTACCACTTAGTGGTTTCACTATTCATCAAAAATTGAAAGTTTTCCGAAAAATACCAAAATTTCACCCTAGGATAATTTCGGTATTCCGAATCCAAAAATGAAGTCCATTTTGAAAAAGAAAATTTATAAAATTTCAAAAAGTGGTTATTACTATTCATAACGGCTTGTTTTAATAATATTTTAATAGCATATTGTTGTTTAGTGAAACTCGTTATTGCGTACTACACACGCTATCGAGGAAGGTCGCGATTGCGTGTTATGTAAGGCAAGTCAAGGATGCGTGTTGTGAAAGATTCTTTTGGTGTAGCATACAACACAAGGCATTAATGAAATTAAAAAGAATATTTTTCATAAAATCTCGGGGTGTTACATATACCATTTAGTAAAACTCAAAAAAATTGTGTCAAAAAAGACTTTAAAAATACATATATCAATAATGAAAATTTTATGATATAATTATTAAAAAACATGTGTATGGATGATAAATATATTCCCTGTAAATACTTATGTATAAAAAATCTCAGAAAAATTTAGATTGAAATATTTTCAATTAAATTACTAATGATATGATTTCTATTTGTCCAAACCTCCTTTATAATTATTTAGATTATGTTATTAACTTATTACAGAATCATGGTGGTCATATATAGTAATATTATCCTATGTTTTTAACAATTGATTGTTACTCTCTATTCGTGTTATAACTGATTTATGATTGTATGCATATATTGTTGAATAAGTTGTAGTTCTCATTATTAATTCATATTTATATAATTGTAAAATAATATTATAATAATAAATACTATATTTATTCATTTTATATATATAATCATTCTTGAGTGGTTATTATATAGAATGAATCACAACGCATCACGGAGACATTATGCCTTACGTACACACGAGCGACGATATGATTCCCATAATTGTTGAATGGTATTTAGTTTCATGATGTAATTTATTTCAGAATCAATATCATTTTATAATAATAATATATGTTAAATACATCCAATATTTTATCCATCCAAGAAAGGTAGTGTTGAAAAATAGATTACACCCCAATGTGGATACGATAAGTCGTATGTACACACGCGTAATGATTTTGTCAATCATAGGATAGATAGAAAGATGAATATGGTAGTTTCATAATTATAACAACATGTCATTATAAATTTTTTACTAGTAGTATTATTATATAATTAAATAAATCATTAATTATAAGTATAAGTTGAAATAAATATTAAATAATCCTTAGAGGAGATTACCTCTTCTTTGGGATGCTCTCTTTAGATCTCATTTTAAGGTAACTAGATTTGGTCTATTCCAAAAACCAAATCCTCTATAATGTAACTAGTGAAGTTTATAAAAGAAACAGGTAGGGTGTGGATGAACATGAAGGCTTAATTAGTTGCAGAAAAATGAGGGAGGAGGTTCCCTTTTATAATTAAGTGAGGGGATCTTTTGGAAACTTCAAATATATTAATTTTTAATAAAATCAAACCCCATTTAAAAACCAAATAAATTTCTCATTTATGGAGATAAGATGAGATTTTGTTTTAATAATTTCATCCAATAAATTTTAGAGAATTTTATATTTATATTCAAACCTTTACTTTTCAATTTAACACTATGTTATTCTATTTCAATTTAACTTGAGTATCAAATATGTCAATATTAACGGGAAAAATATTTACCCATTTGATGTTAATTAGATAATAAATAAATAATTTAGAATATATTTTAAATTATCATTAATATTCTATATTTTCAAAAAAAATTATGATTTAAAAAATTTAGTAAAAAGCTATTTTTATAAACAATAAATATTGACAATTTTGAAAATACTCAAATTATTGATTTTTACAAATATAAAGATAACATGTTAACTTCAAAAAAAAACTATTTTATTATATTCTTAGAAGGTCATTGTTATATGTATTATTCATTTAACATATTAATTATCACTAAATAAATTTATTTTAATGTCATCGATAATATTTATTTGTTATTTTTATTAACAAAATAATTACCATAGTGATATAGTGTTATTATTTAATATACATATTTTTTGAGTAAAAATTAAATATAAAATACTATGATGAATATAAATTTAATATGTTACATTATAATATATATAGTAGAATTTATCTTCTATAAAATCAATCATTAATTTTTTTTACTTATTTGATTTTGAATGTGACAACTTTGACATTACATAAATAAATAATATAAATGTCATAATATTTTCTCTAAGCATCCAAATTCTCACTATGTTTACCATGGGTTGATTATAGTAAATCTATAGTTAAAAAAAATAATTGATCATGACTTTGCGAAATTTTATGGTTATATGGAATTTAATATATATTTTTATTTCTCATCATTTAATTATTTTTACATAATTAATTTATAATACTTTAAGGCAATTAATTATTTCCTAAAACAATAACCATGATTTATTTAATTATTTATATGTACAATTACTATTTATATTTGAATATTTAATTCCCAGACCCCTGTTACCAAGAGTCGGAGCATTATTACGTATCATTGACATGATCACACAAGATTCAGTCTCGAAATACCGATCAGTTTAGTATCCTTGGAATTACTAGATAGATTCATAAGGTTTACATTATATCATAAAATGAAAAACTACAACAAAATTGTTTCTATAGACAAAAATAAGATCCCATAGACTATCCCTATAGGTCAGTCATAATATACATTTTCACATCCTGGAAAAAATAAAACATAGAAAGGGTGACCTCAGATGTTCAGTAAGGATAAAAATATAGCGGGATCTTTCATTAATAAGCATAAACATTTAAAGAAATTTATAAAACTAAAAAAGGCCTTATAAAAACAAACTTCATCATAATATTGAAAATATAAATTAAAATAATTCTATTTACTTACTCAGAAAGATTTTCTAGTAGTCGAATAATCAAATGAAATATCAATAGATACTTTCATAATGATGGAATGCATAATTCCAGACTTCATAACCACATAGTCAAGGCCTTGTGCCAAGTTTATAAATAATACTTTGTCAAGGACCTCTCAAATGACAATATTTTGTGTCATGGGACCTACCGATGCATCGAGGAGCTATAGTAGGCTCCACCTGTCACTTTCTAAGTCCAATGCATTTCTCATATGAGAAGGTTTAAAGATAACATAAACATTCTTATTAAAACTTGCCTAAGAAATGTCAATACATTATCCATAAAACATGAATGGTATAAAAATAACATATCCATAGTCAAACATAACACAAAATCTACAATACAATATGAATGATTTGTATCATAATAAATCAACTTAAAATATGCTAAAAATCCATCGAAGGATATTGACATTAATGAAATCAAAAACTTTTTTTTAGAGAAATATCTCTTTATATTTTAAAATCATTTAGAAGTCATATAATTATAAAAGAAAAAATTTATTTTGAAAATATTCTTATAAACTTGTAAGGGAAGCATTGATGATGTTATAACGGAGGAGAATAACCACACCCGCCGTATAGGTTAAAAAAGTCATTCTAACATTAATTTTTTCAAATAGGTCTTAAAATACCTTGTTGGGAAAATGACTGAAAGATTCATTTAAAAACAAAATAGTTCAAATAAGGTTATAAATGACTTTAACCCATTGTATAGTAAATAGTAAAAAAGTTTTGAAATACATTTTTAAGATACATGGATGTGGATGATAAAGAGTTCCATGTAGATAATTACATACAAACAACCATGAATAATAAAGAGGTTGTTGAATTAACCCTTACCTGGTACTTTTACTTGGTTTAGGGTAGGTTATCCTCTTATATAATGTTGAAATAATAGTTATTAAATTATAAAATAACTATATACATTAATATAATATCATATATGATCTTTTAATATTTCCTTATTAATAATATTTTAGTATTATCATCGTTTCAAGTGTTAATTAATTCATCTTCCTTTATATAATTTGTTACATATGTAATGTTTATTATGGATTCGATGTATCTTATTCATATTCTTAATAATATTAAGTCTTTAAACATTATTTTTAATAATCAAATGAAAATTATTCTTGAATGGATATGATGGGTAAAGAAAATCATCGTGTTTATGGAGACAGTAATCCGTACGTACACATGAGCGATAATATCATTCTTTTGATAATAAAATCACATGAAAAAGGATGTTATATCATTTATACAGAATCATTAACATGTTATATGTATTATTTACATCAATGATACATCATTAATATAACCATCCAAATAATAATATATTGAATAACAACTACACCACGACGTGGAGATGGTAAGTCGTACGTATGTACGAATAGTGACATGTTATTCAAAGGATGGATAACATAATGAATATGGTTGTAGAATTTTTATAATAAAATCATAGTATATAGAAGACACCATAGTTTTTATTTTAGAATGGAAACAAAAATGAATTAAGAAGAGGAAGATGAAAAAACATGAAAGAGGTGGTGATGTATTTACTTCTTCTTCAGTTTCTTCCCATTGATTTGATCCAAAGGTCTTCTTAGGTTGGGTTTCATGACTAAAGGAAGGCCTCTAGGATGAATGAAATATAGTTTAGAGGGTATATTATTAGGGTTTTTTCTGAGAAAAATGGATTTGAATATGTGAATTATAGAGAAGGGGGAGTGCCCTTTTATAATAGGGGTGAGGAGCACCTTAGGAAATGCTAGAAATATTATTTTATAATAATATTATTTTCGGTTTATAAATGCTCCAAAATGATTTATTTAAATTTAATGGTTGTAATGGGATTAAAAAAACTCAAACAATAGGTTTTAGATAGGTTTGGGTCAATACATTAACTTTATCTTTTAGATTTAACTATTTGTTAAATTGTTTGACATTTACCATATCTCTGTATTTTTGTATTTTGTTGTTAATAAACAGACTAAAAACCTCAAAGATAACCCCAAGTAGTTAATCAATGATAAACCTATCATTATATAAGTATTTTGGCCAAACCTTATATTTTTATGAATATAATATCAATTAATAATATAATATTTTTTTTAAAAACTCTTTTATGTCAATTTTGACACTATTTGGTATTTTTTTTATAAATTTATAAGAGAATTAGTATTTCTAAAAATATCATATAACCAACTATAAAATGTCATATTATCTTATAAAATTAGTGGAATTCATAAAAAGTCTCAAATTACATTTATTTGGAAATTTATAATATCTATTTTTTTAATCATTCATTAATACAGTAATTACTGTATCATCATTGTGCCATATATAAATTTAATTATTTAATTTCTAAAAAATTATAAATACAATACCACTATGTAAGAAATATTTTTATATTTCTAATTAATATTTATAGTCAAATTTATGTTATGTGTAGCCCTATATTAAAAAATATTTAGTTATTAAACATTGAATTTACACTTTTAACTCTACATTAATATAAATAATAATAAATGTCCTAATATAATCCAATTGGAACAAGAGGTTCGTATATAATTAAAAAGGTTATTTTTTTTCAAATTATACTTATTCAATAGAATTAGGACATGTGTTAGGGTAATAATAATATCATTTTTAACCTTAATTACCATACTTACTTTTAACCGTGGTAAATAAAAGTAAAAAGTTACTATTAATAGAATATTATATTAATCTTATTGAAACACATTTTATTTAATGATATCAACCGTAACTAATTTATTTTTTAAATTCAACTCACAAAATATATAATATCATGTTTTATGTAAATTTCCAAATTCTCCAAGGAGGTGGGTAACAGAAAAAAAAAGCTCAATAAAATTTTTATATATCTAAAATTATTATAAAATAACTCCAATATATTTAATTGAAAATATATTGGTATTATTTATCATTTTAGACCTAATATAAACTTTAAAAAAATAAATAATTATACAAAAAAAAAATTTGTTTTAAACTATAACTCAGTGTTTTTCACAATACATAAAGAATTGAAAGTGTTCAGAAAAATAACAAAAATTCAGCCTAATCTAATTTTTATAATCCAAATCCAAAAATGATATCCATTTTGAAAGATAAAATATATAAAATTTCATAAAGTGGGTATTACTATTCATAATAGCTAGTTTGATTGGTTGTGGTGTGTTAGAACTCGATGTTGCGTACAACACACGTTATTGTATTATTCAAAGTGAAGTGTACCGTGGAAGATTGGGGAGTTACATTCTGCCATCCTTCAAATGATTTCGCCTCCGGAATTTCTAGAACATTACTTAATAAAAAGTCTCAGGTGGTTCTTCATCATATGTTCCTCAGGTTCCCACGTTGCATCTTCCATCTTATGGTTTTTCCATAAAAATTTTACCAGAACAGTCTTCTGGTTTCTCAACACTTGTTCTCTTGTATCATGAACCGTGGCTGGCTCTTTATAATAAGAAATATCAGGTTATAGTTCTAATTCCTCGTAGGTGAGTACATGCATTGGGCAGGGCATGTATATTCTCAAACAGTGATACCTAGAACACATTGTGAACATTATAGAGACATAGATGCATTTCCAAACGGTAAGATACAACCCCATTTTGTTATAGAATTTCGAAAGGTCCTATATACCTGGGCCATAATTTTACCTTCTTACCGAAACATATAACACCCTTCCATGAAGATACCTTCAAGAAAACATGATCTCTAACATTAAATTACAAATCCTTATTTTGGTTATCGACATAGCTCTTCTTCCTACATAGAGCTGCTTCGATTTGGGTTTGGATTACCTTAACCTTTTCAATTGTTTTCTCAACATGTTCTGGGCCTACGAGTTTTTTGTCACGAACATCAGCCCAACAGGTTGGTGTGCGACATATCTTTCCATATGACGCTTCATATGGTGCCATATGAGTACTTGAATGGAATCTATTGTTAAAGGAAAATTTTACAAGAGGTAAATATTGATCCAACATACCTTGAATCTCAATTGATAAAGATCTCAACATTTCTTCTAAGGTTTGAATAGTCTGTTCTGATTGTCTATCTGCTTTAGGGTGGTAGGCAGTGCTCAAACGAAGTTCAGTAGCCTGGGATTTCTAATGATTTTTTCAGAATATTGATGTAAAATTTGGATCACGATCAGAAACAATTGATATTGGTGCTCCATGAAGTGTCATAATGTAATTAATATATATTCTTTCATGATGTTCAAGTGTTAAATTTTCTCTTATAACATGAAAATGTGATTCCTTGGTTAGATGATCAACAATGAACCATATTGCATCATTCCTTCTAAGAGTATTTGGTAGTCCCATGACAAAATCTCTCATAATATTATCCCATTTTCACTGATGTATGGGAAGAAGTTGCATGAATACTCTAGGATATTGCCGTCTAGATTTCACTTGTTGAGAAACCATACATCTTGACACAATATCATCAAACTCCCTCTTCATGTTGTCCCACAAAAAATGTCCCTTAAAATCCCTATACATTTTGGTGCTCCCAGGGTGTATAGTGAAATTAAAACTATGAGAATCAACCAAAAAATATATTTTTAGATCAGTTATATCGGAAACAAAATGTCTCTTCCCAAATTTCAAAATTTCATCTTCATATACGAAGTCACTCAATCTCCCGTTATTCACACCATTAATCTTCTTTTGAAACTCTTCATCATTGGTCTGAGAACTCTTTATCCTTTCTAGTAAAGATGGTTTGGCAACCATTTGAAAATGTTTTGATGTTTCACCTTACATGGAGATTCCCATATCAATAATTACTAGATCCATGTATATAGGATCCTTTTAAACTCTCATCTTGTTCAAAACTCCATGATCCTTTCCACTCTAAGCAACTTCCACCTTATTTTCCTTCCCTGGGTCATAGTGTATAGTGCAATAATAATCCTTGAATAGTTTAAGACATCTCCATTGCCTCATGTTGAGTTATTTTTGTGATAAAATATATTTCAAACTCCTGTGATCGGTATATATCTCACATTTTTCACCATAGAGATTATGTATCCATATCATCAAAGAAAAGATTATAGTTTCTAACTCTAGATCATGAGTAGGATAGTTTTTCTAATGAATTTTTAACTGTCGTGATGCCTAGGAAATGTCCCTATCATTCTGTATAAGGACACAACCATGTCCTTTATTTGATGCATCACTATAAATAAAAAACCCATCATTCCCTGATAATAGATTCGAGATAAAAGCATTGACTAATTTTATCATCAGTTCTTCGAAACATTCTTAAGAATTTTTTTCCCAAAAAACATTTAACCACATTAGGTGTGTGCTTCATTAATGTGTTATCCAATCAGGAAAAATTTTATACGAAACGCTGTTAATAACCTTCTAAACTAATAAAATTGTGTACCTCGGTTATACTCATTGGTGCTAGTCATTCTTGTATTACATTTTTCTTCAAAGGATTAACATATATTTCATCGTCAGAGACAATATGGCATTGAAAATAAATCTCCTAAATCCAGAATTCACAGTTGCTAAACTTCCCAAATAATTCATGTCTTCTAAGAGTCTTTAGTATAATGCACAAGTGATTTTCATAATCATCGTAGCTTTTGGAGTATACTAAAATATCATTAATAAATACCACTACAATTTCATAAAAATATTCTTTGAAAACTCTATTCATTAAATCCATGAAGACATATGGTGCATTAGTCAATCCAAAAGGAATTACTATAAACTTATAGTTCCTGTACCTTGTTCTAAATGATGTATTCAGAAAGTCTTCTTTATTCAAACTTAAATGATGATATCTAGATCCAATGTCAATCTTTGAAAAGTATTGATCTCCATGATGTTGGTTGAATAAATCATCAATGATAGGTAGGGGATACTTATTTATTATTTTTATAGCATTGATCTCACTGTAGTCAATGCACAACCTCAAAGATCCATATTTCTTCTTAACAAAACGAATAGGGCCTTCCCTTGGAGAAACACTAGGGTGAATAAATATTTTATTACTCAATTACTCTAGTTGTTTCTCTAGTTTTACTAATTCAACAGTGGCCATACTATAAGGGGTCTTCGATGAAGGGATTTGAATGAGGAATTAAGTCATTGGAAAACTCAATTTCTTATTCTGGAGGATTTCCAGGTAAATATTTCGGAAAAACATGAAAAAATTATTTCACAATAGGTACATACTCTATTTGAACATTCCTCTCGTCACACATATAAATTTAATTATCTTCCTCCTCAATAATTGAATTTAGTTGAGCTACTGGGGGTGGATCTAGATAAGAATTAGGTGGTGTCATTTCTACACTAAAGATAAGGTGTTCTTTATTATCATCATCAAAAATTGTAACCTCATTCTTCTTATAATAAATCATCACATCATGGTCCAAAATCCAATCCATACCAAGGATTATATCAAATTCAATCATGGGTATGACATTGAGATCAGTAGATAAATAACGTTTATATTCCTTAATTAGGACTAATTCAAAAAACGTTGTTGCAATGATACTTACCCTAAGAGTTTTCACTGACTACTCCATTGTTTAATCAAATTGGAAATATCTAATTTTCATAGAAAACTTGGACGTTATGAAACAATGCGATGATCCAGAATCAAATAAAGCATTTTCTAAATTTAAATAATCCATTAAATTTATTGCTACTACGTCTTTACGAGCTATAATGTCAGCAGTAGTGATAGCATAAGCATATCTTTGATCCCTTGGACTTTTTTAAGGTCAGTTCCCATGACTCTTAAAAAATTCATTTGCATAATTCTCCCTTTCTCTATAATTATATCATTCAACATTAAAAGACTCTTTCTTCCCCTTGCAATCACGAGCTTGGTGTAATTTTCCACCACACTTGTAACGGACTCCCTTTCCTTTCAGATAAGTACTAGGTTGTTTCTTCACACATTTACTACAGGATGGATATTAAACTTTTCTCTTCTTCCACTTATTTCAATTTCTAGAGTGTTTATCAGATCTCTTATTCTCTTTCTTTGTTTTAAAGTCATAAGACTTAGATAATTATTTTTCTGTCTTGATAGGACATGAGACAATATTTTCGTATGATGAGAAAGATTTTGAGACTAATTCTCAATAATGAAATGGTTTTAATCCATCAAAGAAATTATCAATCTTACTTCTTGGGTTACGTATATAATTAGTTACATGACTTTCTATCCTTGTAAAGTTAGCTTCATACTTTGCGACTTTCTTATCCTCCTTTTTCCTGAAGCTCCGAAATTGTCTTTCCATATCCACTAGATGGTCACGAGGAAAGTATTTTTCTAAGAAAATATCTTCAAAATCCATTCATTCCATATTTGATACATGATCATCCTCCTTTGTGTTTTGGATCAATAACCACCATTGATCAACATCTCTAGTGAGAAGGTAAACTACCATGACATCTTTTTCTCTTTCGCTAAACCCCAAGGTGTTTAATATTTTCTCTATGGAATCTATCCATTTCTTAGAAACTAATGGATTTGTACCCCAATTGAATGTTATTTTTTTCCTCATGAAGCTATCTAACATTTATCCTCCACGCTTCAAATCAGGGTACTCCATATGGGTAAGGTTATTATTCATAACCTGAGTGAGTTGTCCCAGTATAATGATAAGATGATTAACACCAGTTTTATCACCAGCTCCAATATAACTTTATTAATAGGATGGAAATCCCTACATGTAGTATGCACATTGATATAGTTTACATTCCTTCCACTAGGCTAACTTTATAAATAATTTTATACATTAGATTGGTTTATAAACCACAACAAATAAATCCAAACTTATAATATACTTAACATAAAGTGAACTGTTTATGGATATAATACATAATTAAAAAAATGTTTTCTTTGAGGAGATATATACTCATAAATCCATCTAAATGGTTTGTAATGAAAATGTGAATTATCTTAATAATATCACCCAGGAGTGTCGCAACCAAGAGTGTAGCATGTCCTGTTGTCTTGTACCAAGCTACCACAGTTCAAGCTCGAAACACCTTGTCAGAGTTTTCACTCCTAGGTACATTTGTGCCAGAGCAGCCTATACCTGTTCGTATCCAGAAATGGATGTATTTCTAGGAAAAAACACAAAATCTATACATTACAAAAATAATAGGATGTTCTTCAAAACTAATCCTCAAATATTATCATAGGGTAATGTGATCTAATCAGATTTTATCAAAATATATCTACCAAGGTTAGTATTAAAATTCCTATGATACCAACTTTAAAGCCCCAACCCTAGTTACCCTGAGTCGGTGCATTATTACGTATCATTAGCATGATCCTAAAAGATCAAGTCTCAAAAGACTGATTAGTTTATTAGCCTTGTAATTACTAGGTACATTCATAAGGTTTACATTAATCATAAAAAGGAAAACTACAACAACATTGTATCCATAATAAACACTGAGATCCCATAGATTATCCCTACAGGTCAGTCATAATATACTTCTTCGCATTATAGGAAAAATAAAACATTTAATGTTGTGATCTCAGATTCTTAGTAATGATAACCATATAGAGAAAATGTTCATTAATAAATATAAACATTTAAGGAAATGTATAAAACTAAAACAAAAGCCTTTTAATCATAAACATAAACATAATATGGAGAATATAAATCAAAAGAACACCATTTAAATACTCAGTTGGATATTCTACTAGTTGAATAATCACATGAAATATCAATAGCCACTTTCATAATGATGGAATTCATAAAGCCAGACTTCATAACCACATAGTCTAGGCCTTGTTCTGAGAGTACAAATAATATTTTGTCAAGGCCTTGTGAAAAGACACAAGTTTGACTCAATAGACCAACAGATGCATCGATGATCTATAGCGGGCTCCACCGGTCACTTACTAAGTCCAATGCATTCCTCATATGATAACGTTTAAATATAACATAAACATTCATATTAAAACTATCATACGAAATGTCAATACATTATCCATAAACCTTGAAATGTATAAAAATAACACATCCACAGTCATACATTTCACAAAAACTTCAATATGATATTCATGATTTGTATCGTAACAAAACAACTTCAAATAAGCATAAAATCCATAAAAGGATGTTGAAAAAGATGAAATCAAAACCTTTTTTTTGAGAAATATCTATTTCTATTTTAAAATAACTTATAAGTCATATAATTATAATATAAAACTTTAATTTTGAAAATATTATTATAAGCTTGTAAGGGAAGACTTGACGATGTTGTAATGGCGGATAATAACCGCATCTGCCGTATAGGTTAAAAGAGACATTCTTACCTTAATTTTTTCGAAAAGGTCATAAAGTATCTTGTTTGGAAAATGACTGAAAGATGCCTTTAAAAACATATATAGTTTAAAATAAGAGTATAAATTACATTAACCCATTGTATAGTAAATAGTAAAAATGTTTTGAAATACATGTTTTAGAAACATGGATGTGGATGATAAAGAGGCCCTAGAAGAATATTATATATAAACAACCTTGAATAATGAAGTTATTGTAGAATTAACCATTACCTTGTATGTTTCCTTGGTGGAGTGTAGGTTAACATCCTATATAATCGTGAAATAATTGTTATTAAATTATACAAAAACTATATACATTAATATGATATCATATATGATCTTTTAATATTTTTTGTTAATAATATTTTAGTATTATCGTCATTTTGGGCGTTAACTAATTCAACTTCCTTTATATGATTTGTTACTTAAGTAATGTTTTTTATGGATAGGTTGTATTTTGTTCATATTCAGACCGATATTAAGTATTTAACCATTATTTCTAATTCTAATCATTAAATGAAAATTAGTCTTGAATGGATACAATGGGGAATGAATCTTATTGTGTTTGTGGAGACGGTAATCCGTACGTACGCACGAGCGATAATATCATTTTTCTGATGTTAAAATCAAAATTAAATGGATGTTATATCATATATGCAGAATAATTAACATGTTATACCAATTATTTACATCAATTATACATCATTATTATACCCATCCAAATAATAATGTATTGAATAATAACTACACCACGGCATGGAGACGGTAATCTGTACGTACACACGTATAGTGACATGTTATTGATTGGATGGATGACATAATGAATATGGTCTTAACATTTTTATAATAAAATCATAGCATATAGATGTTATTGGACTAATTATTTTATAATAGAAACGACAAGGATAGAATATGTGGAAGTAGAAAAAACATGAAAAGGTGGTCATATATTTACTTCTTCTCCGGGTTCTTCGTTTTGATTTTTCAAAATTGATCCTTAGGTTGGATTTCTAACTAAATTAAGGCATCTAGGATTAAGGTATGACAGCTTAGAGGGTATTTGGTTAGGGGTTGGCCAGGCAAAATGGCTTTGAATATGTTAATTAGATATAAGGGGGAGTACCCATTTATAAGAGGGGTGAGGGGAACCTTACGAAAATCTAGAAATATTATTTTATAATAAAATAATTTTCAATTTATGATGGCACCAAAGTTAATTATTTAAAGCCTAAGGTAATTATGGGTGTAAAACAACTCAACCAATAAGTTTTAGACAGGTTTTTGTCACTATATTAACTATATCATTTATATTTAACTCTTCGTTAAATAGTTTGACATTAACTATGTCTCATTGTATTTTTATATTATATGGTTAATAAACATAATATAAACATGAAGAAAACTCAATTAGTTCATTAATGATACACCTATCATTATAGATTTCTTTTGGACAAGACATATATTTTATGTAATAGAATATCAATTAATAATATAATAATTTTTAAAAAAACACTTTTAAATCAATTTTGACAGTATTTGGTATTTTGATTTTACTAAATTCATAACAGGTTTACTACATTGAAATAAAAATCATCTAACAAACCCTAACATGTCATATTAACCTAGAAAATTATGGGAAATCATAAAAAGTCTCATATTACATTTATTTGGACATTTATAATTTCAATTATTTTAATCATTCATTAATAAGGTATTTACTGTATCATCATTGTGTCATAAATAAATTTAATTATTTTATGTCTAAAAATTATAAATAAAATATTATTATGTTGGAAATAATTTTATCTTTCTAATTAATATTTATATTCAAATTTATCTTATGCTTATCGCTATATTAAAAATGTTTAGTTATTAAACTTTGAATTTAACACTTTTAACTCTTCCTTGAATTAAATAGTAATAAATATGTTAATGTAATCCAAGTGGACCAAAGAGGATCATATTTTATTAGTAAGGATGTTTGTGGTCTAAATATACATATCAAATAGAATTAGGACTTGTTTTAGGGTAATAATAATATCATTTTTACCCTTAATTACCCTATTTACATTTAACCGTGGTAAATAAATGTAAAAGTTACTATTCACCAAAAATTCTTTTCAAATTATTGAACCACATTTTACTTACTGATATAAACCCTTTATTTTTTATTTTTAAAGTTCAACTCATAGAAGTGGTAAAATTATGTTTTATGTAAATTTCCAAATGCTCCTAGGAGGTGGGTAAAAGACGGTAAAATTTTCAATTAAAAAAAATAAATATATATATAATTATTATAAACTGACTCTAATGAATTACATTGAACTTATATAGATATTATGTATCAATTTTGACTGAAAATAAATTTATATAATATAAATAATTATTTAAATAATAATCCGGTTTTAAAAAATAACATAGTGTTTGTCACTATTTATCAAAAATTGAATGTTTTCAGAAAAATAAAAAAATAACCCTAATATAATTTCGATATTCAAAATCCAAATTTAAAGTCCATTTGGAAAGATAAAATTTATAAAATTTCAAAAATTCAGTATTACTATTCATAAGGGCTAGTTTTATTGGTTGTGGTGTGATAGAACTCGAAGTTGCATACAACACATGTTATTCTATTATTCAAAGAGAAGCATGATAAGGAAGATTAGGGTGTTAGAGAATATATGAACTAGATATCCCTAAATTAAAATTATTATAATTTTATGAAATGTGTATTTCACATTTTTTCACTCTCACTAGCCTTATTAATATCTATGTCATTTTCATTATCTAGTCACCATTATATTACTATTTTTCATACCAAATATGTTAAAGGGAGAATTTTATTAATTCAATAGTATTTTTCTGGTCTTATGGTAATTTTATTTTCCTTATCATATTATTTGTTACACTAATTTATGCACTTTACGTTTAACTGTAGTAGATAAAAAGTATTATAATTACTATTTCTATTATGCATATATAAAATGGACCAATTTAAATAATATAAAACTTCTAATTCAAAATATTAAATCCATTTTTCTAAATTCAAAACCCAGAATTGGAAGAAATTAATTTTAAATTTATTCTCATTATCAAAACCAGAAAGAATGTTTTTATGAAGTAAAACCTATCAAAAGATTGACTTATTTTTATATCCTATTTATTTTTCATATTAATTTAAATGACATGACATGGATTATATGATAATAAACTAGTCTAATTACACCATAAAACCAACAAAAATATACTCTATCTAAATAAATAAATTATATGAATAGGAAGTTTAGAAATAAAATGCAGTATTTTTTTATTATTCATTAAAATATGAATTTTTATCAAAAAAATACAAAAAATTCAACCAAAGTAAATTTTTAAGTCCACACTCCAAATTATTTTTTAATTTCGTTCAAATTGAATATATAAATGTGCTAAAAACTAGATTTTAAATGGGTACACAATCAAAAGAGGAAAAACTACATTTTTTGAAAAATACTTCTTATATCCAAAAAATTGAATTTTTTCATATATAATGTTCTATAAAATATATAATATAAATGTTAATTTTATATTAACATCAAAATCGGGTTAATACTATTCATAATTGATAGTTTATTTTCCATTAACTAATAATATTTTAATAATATATTATTTTTTAGTGAAACTCAGTATTGCGTACAATGAATGCTACAAAGGAATGCTGGTCATGTGTGAAATTTAAGCTAAATTAGTGCTACGTTTAGTAAAATATTCTTTTGGTGTTGTGTTTTACATAATAAAAACATAGTTATTTTATACATTGAATAAAAATCTATGCTTTATGTTGTGTGAAATGAATTCTATCAAAAGAACATGAAAGTGTGTGTACCACAGGACAAGAATAGGGTTACCTATATAGTAAGATAATACGTTGTTTGTGTATAGAAATTGATAATAATTGTGTAGTGTAAAAAACAAGACATCCAAGAAACTAAAAAGAATATATCTCATTAAATCTTGTGTTGTAATGCATCATATAATCTATATCATGCTCACCAGGTTCTATATATGTGCACCCAAAATATAAGATATACGTGGATCACATAGGACTATCTAGGTGCACATATCATATGTAATTTCCATGAAGAAAAACATAAATAATTTACATAGAGATTACATTAAATAATAATATGATCAAATTTTTTTTTTAGAACATGATTAACTAGTATAAAAGAAATGGATTCCATGATAATCTCTTGGAATGATGAGAAAACTTGGGAAAAGAAACGGGTTTCATAACAATTTTCTTGAAACATGATGAACCCATTGAAAAGGAAGAGGCTCCATGAAAATATCTTTAATATAATCTGAATCCATCATGAGATATAATGAGGATAGTATCTAGAAAAACTATCCTATTTAATGAAAAGTAAAAAAAGTTTTTTGTTGTTGATGATTGGAAATACTATTAAAAGTTCATTAATAAAATTCTAGGAAAATAATATATTCACTGTGAAAAATCATATTTAATGAATTAAAATTAACACATAATTGTGACTATTATATTATTTAAATAAACCAAGTGAACATATATAAGAAATAATAATTAAAATAATGGCCATGATAGTTTGAAAATCATATCAATTTTAAAATGTTAAAAATAATAAATATTTTCAATTTTTTTAAAAAGAATCCCAAAAGAGATCCATATGGTTGAAGCTATGAATTTTAAATTTAATACCATTTAATGTATGGTTAATGATCATGTAAACTGTATTTATTAATAATTTATTATTATTTATGAATATTTATGTAAAAATTTACAAACCATCGATATAGAAGATAAATATAGATGATATAAAAGAAAATAAAAGATAATTATTAAATTAAAATAACATTCTTGATGTCTATTAAATAAATAATATATGGAATATATATTTATCATTTTTACCACATTTATGAATATATTAAAATAAAAGATATGTGGTTTATGAAAATAATAGCAAATTATTTCCTCTAAAACAAACTAGAACATAAACAATCCGGAATGGAATTTGATTGTAACATAATGAATTTTTCTAATTTGGTATTTCTTTAATCATACACCCCATGAGTGAATAACATAAAATTATATTTCAAATATCATGATCATTATAATATTCATGATATATCATTTCAATGATTAGTATATATCACTCACAAATGAATATATGATCATATAGAAAATATATTTCTTGAAGAAATAAAATTTGAGATGAATAACCATTATAAAAAATACCATTTAATTTTAATTTTAATTGATTAATAATTTATGTGTATCAAATTTATATCTACGTAAAACTAGTTTAAATTCAATATAATATAGTCATAATTTATTACACACATAATCATTGAATATAAAAGAATTTTTTTTAACCCAATGGAAATAAATTTAGAAATTTAAAATACCACAATTTTTGATGAATTAATTATATTACATGTTATAGGAGTAGTATATACTTCACAAAATATATATAGGTGGGGAATATTTAATATGTCCCCTAGAAATAAAAGGTAGATTATAAACCTTTACCGAGTGTCCTGAGTTTTACTGTATGTCCATTAAATCCATTATAATGATATTAACTAAATTATATTAATTATTATGAAACTTATAAGGGTTTAATTAATTATACTTAAATCATTTATTTTATAGAATTATTTTAAGAAACAAATAAATTCTGTCTAGATAGTGTGTTTTCTGGTTCTTCAGTTAATTGTTTCAAAATATATTTGGTTTATTGATCATGGTAAACAATGTCATAGTTTCAAAATATAATGAATAAAAATCATGAAATATGTAACATAATTATTCATAAATTATAATTTTAAAACAACTCTTATATAATTTTCATAAAAAATGAACTATGTTAGAATCATGGAGACGGTATGCTGTATACATGCATGAGAAATGATTCCATTTTTCAATAATCATTACTGAAAGAGGTAAATTATATTTTATATTTTCATAATGATAATAATTTAAAAAATACCATATTATTTCAACAAATATCATAATATATATCATTCATGTTTTTTGATGATGAAAAAAAATAATTACATTAATTTGTAGAGGTTGTAGCCTATATGTGCGCATGAAAAATGTTACCATTTTTTAGTGAAAAAATGAAAATGAAATAATTTATTTTAATAATGATAAATATGTCATTAATTTAATAATTATCTCAATAAAATAACTTATATTAAAGAAATATTTAATTATTTCTTTGAATAAAATTGTCTATGAAAAAAATCACATATCTTAGCGATGTAGTAGTCTGTTGTACACAGATGCATCATTATCATATATCTCAATGAATTTAAATTAAGAAAGAATATGTGATATTATAAATTCATATGTATAAATGTTTTTTAAATTTAATATGAATACATTATATTCAAAATTATGAAAAATTATGAAAATCGATATTGGAAAACTAATTACATGAGTACACGAGACGGTAGTTAATTAATTAAGAAATTTGACTAGAAATGACAATTTTAAAAAAAATATGTATTAGTCACTATTCAATGAAAAATAGATATTTTATAAAAAATTCAAATATTTAAACCAATGTAAATTTTGATATGAATATTTAAAAAATGAGTTAATTTTTATAAAATAAATTGTCAATATTTCACAAAAAATAATTATAATATATTTTTCATGAAAAGTATTAGAAACCCTATTTAATGAAAACATAATTTTTAAGAATAAAATTATATTAATTAAAATTGATATATTATTTAAAAAATTTTTAACTATAATTTTTTTTGAATATGGAATATATAAATACATATATTTCGTATTGTTTGTAATACAACCCCCACTTGCCATTTTAATGGCTATGTTATATATGTTGTATATTTCATAGTTTTTTATGATTGGTGGAGAATGTTAAATATTATATTGGACAAAATGATATTATTTTAGAAAATATTGGTGTTATGTACCTTTCTAGATACTGTAGGTGGATGTGGATTTGGGAAAAATGTTCCTTTGTAAAATAACATTGAAAAAGGAATGTAGGGTTTGACTCGAGTGCTACCTACTACATGAAATCGAGACCTACTCTATAACTAATTTGATACTACTATGGGATATAATTTTTTCAATCCCCATTTTGTTACTAAAAATTATTATAGATTTTAAAATATTTTTATGATTTGAAAATTTTCAATGAATTTTTTTTTGTGATTGTGAGATGAACCATAAATAATATTTTCAATTTTTGTTATGTATTTCACATACTTTGGGTATATACGTTCTGCATCATAATTTTATGATATAATTTTATTATGATGTTATTTAGAAATGGATCCAATTATAAGAAATGGTTAATATAATTTTGAACATAATCTACGTAGGGATTTCTTTCCAAGGATAGATAATAATGCTGGATTTGGAGATGCCACTGGAACAGAATGAATTTGAATCATATTTTAGTAACCCACTCATGATATGATCATTAAACTTACCCACATGGTGAATTCTTCTAAACCACCATGTTTTGTAATAATGTAAAACCACTATATTTAGTAGCTACAATCGTCATTCAGTGGTACTAAAAATAAATTTGTTAATAAGAAATTGAAAAGTCCCATTTAGAAGGAAATACTAGCTATGTAAGATAATGAAATGAAGAACATTTTAATATTATTTTATTGTATGTCAGTGGATGTGGATCAATGGTGGCCATTGATTAAAAACAATATAGATGGGGAGGAAATGAAAAAAATGGGTAGGAATTATTTTTTTGTGACTATTAGTGGAACAATATTTCTCTCGTTAGAAATTAGAAAATTTTGGGTGAAAATTCATTTTTCTAATAAAAAAGGAAGATGAAAATGTTTCTGTGTATGACTCCAACTTTACAAGGTTATAATTGTGTGCTAAATACTATATATATAACCCAAATAATAATATTGATCATTAATTTTATGGTATTATTACAATGATTCGATGTGATATTGTCTCCAAAATAATCTCATTATATGAGGATGTAGAATAATATGCTTTGAAGAAAGAGTAATAATACACCAATTATTATATACATTATGTGAAGAAGGATAATAATATGATGACAAAAAATGGATTATGCAAACAAGTTAAAGAAGAATCTTCCCATATATGATACTTTTTAGATAAACAACATGGTAGATTCCTAAAAGGAAAATTAGTTTTCTTCAGGTGTTTAGATGAATTATTATATTCACTGATATGAAAGTTTTAGCAGGAAACACTCATAGTAATGATCTTAAACATTTCAAACATGGGAACTATTTTTGCTGATTTCCCAAGAATCTAGTGGATTTACCTCTGAATAAACTAATTTTTCAAGACCAATCATATAAAATTGATATATCCTAGGTAAAATGATAAATCTTCATGTGTCTTTCAATTTAGTAAATATGTTTTATAATTATAATATTTATGATTTCCTAGTTATAATAATTATGAAACATATGTTGTAAAGACCCATAAAATTCAAAGGAATTTTTTTTCTAAATTTGTTTTGGGATTTTAAAAGAACGCAGTTTCTGACGACACCTGATTCTGAGGCCCGGTGAGCCCGGGATAATTTTCCGAAGTTTAGTTCGGGTACATTCCGTGAACGAACAAGCAGGTTTTTCTAACTTTTGATCCGGTGATCAGAATTGAAATCTGAGGGCCCCGATGAAACCGCAGTGCTTGTAATTGCTTAGGAACAGCTTTTCCCATGTTTCGTTTACTCGGGTGAGGTTATTAAATTTTTGTGTTATGTAAAGAATAAAATAAAATAGTACAACCAATTTTATTTTTGTTCAATGTAGTTTAACCTAAGATAAGTGGTTGGAGTGAGACCCACTGATATTCTAAACTTCCCTTGAGAGGATTTAAGGTGAGGTGGGGCCCACACGAACCCTACCCCTTCAAATTCCCTAACCCCCCCATCACTCTTCCCCTTTAAACCCCCTTGTATTAAATGATGTGACTTCCTTTCACATTAAATCATGCCATCTAATTTGTATGTTATGCATTTGAATTTTAAAAAAATTAAATGCATTGCATGTTATAATAAAATAAGCATAACACTTATTTTATTTGGGGGTTGTTTTTTTGTGTTGGGTTTTTTAGAGAGGGAGCAATCTTTCCTTTGAAGAAGTTCATCTTCCACGTTGAAGAACGCGAAGGACACCACTCTTCCATGAAGAAGGATGACAACAAAGAAAGTAGAAGTGCCTTTCTACTGCTCTCCACAGCCGGTGTGAGGCGCCACCCCACCTCGGACGATATCCATCAAGCGTGTACGGAACCCTCTTCCGTGACGCCTTCTTCTACAACATTCTTTTTTGCGAAGAACTTCTGTTCCTGTCGTTATCAAGGCAGGGGTGTGTTTTTATTTGAGAAATGTTGATTCTTCCTTTCTTTTTTTATCATGACCCGCTTGATACCAAAATAACGTGGAAGGACCGGGCCAAACGAACACGGCCCTATCCCTCCGCCGTTTTTGTAAATGTTTGGTGGGATCTTCCTGTTATTCATGGGTGACGAACGCCGAAATGTCATGAGTTCGTTTTCCAATGCAATGATCCCAATTGAAGACCCAACATCACGACGTCCTAGAAAAGGTGCGACGACGATAATGGGCGGCGGATCAAACCGGAATGGGGTGGACCATCCCTTGACCGTTCTTCGAGCGGGTGAATCAAATCGTGATTTCAGAGCCGATTGGATGCCCGAAAACACCGGAGATGATTACAAGACATCGGGGTGACGTAGTGTCGTAAATTTCATGATGAACAGACTGTCAAAACAAAGAACGGACAACACGGGAGGCACACTGGCCAGAGGCGTGGATTCTGGAAAATTCCAGAAAACACGGTGTGTACCTCTGACGAACACGCTGTGTAGTGTGGGCATACTGCAGATTGAGTTTTGGGTTTAGACAAGTAACAAATGCCGTGTTACCACGGCCACACGACGTGTAAACTCTACACAGATTAGCAGAAGTACCTTCATGAGACATGGCGTTTGATCTAGAAAATACACAGACACGGGCAGCAATACACGGCCAAGAGGCACGACATGTATTCTCTTCACAGAAAGGCTGAAGCGGCTTTGCGGCACTCGGCGTGTATTCCGGGGATACAAGGACTGTAACCATACCACACACCATGTACATACCTTTTTACATGAACACCGCATCGACACGGGATGTGGTACATGGACAGTACCCATGGAAAGAAGAGTAGGCATATAACCATACCACATGCCATGTACTTTATTTTTACATGACTAGCCCTGCGACATGGGCCGTAACACACGGGCAGTACCCGGTGTCTGATGACACAGTGTGTATCGAATATCTACATGCCCTGTACTTTTGGAAAATGGCTTGGTGGTCATGTTCTCTGTGAATTGGGCACGTTTTTTATAGGTTTTCCCCTAATACGTGGGACCGAACGTTGGTTTACAACATCACTAGTCTTCTTCATGGTTGATGTAACCATCCCTTTGAATCGAGGAGAGGATCCACCCGAAACGAGCTTGCTGGGTGCGGGAACCCTATGGCTGGCTGGGACTACGACGATGATGAAGACTGCATGGGAATCTTCCGTGGGTTCAACAGCGAGGACTACATCACTCAGTGATCCTGTGTGGATCAGTGCCTACCAATCTTGTGTGGATCAGACCCTGTGTGGGTCAGTGCTCAATGGTCCTGTGTGGGCCAGCACATACCAATCCTGTGTGGGTCATATCCTGTGTGGGTCATTGCGGGGGTTAGTACGTGTCGATCCTGTGTGGGTCATTGTGGGGGTTAGTACCTATCGATCTTGTGTGGGTCATTGCGGGGGTTAGTACCTATCGATCTTGTGTGGGTCTGACGGATTAGATGAACTAGTGGCTACATCTGATAATCTCTATGGTCTTATAAATATGTATACCTATATGAGATGAGTCTTGAATTCAATCAATATCTTTGATATTTTTGATTTACCTTCCTATGTGGATTGAGTTGTGTTATCCTGTGTGGATTGGGTTGTACTCTTATGTGGACGTGATCGAACTTGGCATGGATTCTGAGCCGAACAGGAATTGGTGACTTAGGTATATGTATGGGAATATATCTAAGTAGTGTTGGATGTTACTTCGTGATTTTATCATTCCATTGTTGATTATTCTTTGTTGGTTTTCGGAGACCTTCAGGGGTCTTGGGGACCCTACTGAGTATCTTATACTCACCCCTGGATGGGATATGCCCGCACTACATTGTGTTGGATGCAGACAACAGACAACACTGATCGTGGTGGAGGTTTGTGGAGCAAGTCAGTACCTGGAGGTGGACCACTGGGTGAGATGTACATGGAGCGTACGAAAAGACCCGTGGAGCTGAGGAGGCTATCTGTACCCACCCTTTAGGTGGGACTTCTAGTGGACGGCTCGACATTGCAGCTTTACTTTCAGTTGTTGTACTTTCTTTCAATTTGTACTTTACTTTCAGTTTGGGTTTGTATTCTGGCCCACTTACTTTTCCACACTCACTATTGTGTCCAGTTTTACATAGTGTTTACTTCTTCTTGCTCACTCTATGGTGTATGTTTACATTACAAAGGCAATTCCTTCCCTTTTATATCAGGAAATACGGCTTGGTGCTAGTCTCTAGCCCCTTGCCTATGGAAGGCGGGCTTGGGGTAGTCACGACACAGGCCCCGAGGACGGGTCATGACTAATGGGTATCAAAGGAGTTTGGTTCTACCGCAGAACTCAGGACTCTGATCTTTTTTTAAGTGAAGCAATAATTTTAAGAGTATTGAGTGCGGTTATAAGTCCAGGGATTCTAGTGTTGGTGCGGCAGCCTACGTATCCGTAAACCAGGACCATGACTTCTGATTTCCGACTTAGTACACGAAAACATTGATTTCAAGTGTGTTTCAAGTTTTCTTTGTGATTACTTTGTGTCAGCTCACTATGTATACTGTATTAACCATGGTGCACCTATTTCTTTTCAGGATAGACCCTCGATGGCAGCCAGTAAGGGTTCCGAGTTTTGTACGTGACGACAACCCACCGAGCGACGAGGCCTTGGTGTAGGGCCCTATTACTGTGGAGGAACCAGAAGTACCACTACCCATCGAGCCACCGATGCTACTAGCCCCAGCCGTTGAGAGTGCACGTCGCCTTAGCGCACTGCGCGAATTTCAGTGTCAGTGACCACCCAGGTTCCGTGGGGAGATGTACCCTCAGGCAGCCGAGGATTTGATGGAGGCGGATTTTCGAGCTTTTTGATTGGTAGGGACACCAGCAGATCACATGGTGATCCTTGCAGCGAGTCTCCTATACGCGGCAGTAGGAAGATGGTGGAGCTTGATGCTCCAAGTGCACGACGAGGCATCACTCCTATAGACGGACTTTTAGAGCCTCTTTCGCTCGGTGTTTTTCCCACCCACCCTCCATGCGGTGCGCATCCAGGAGCTCCTACAGCTGCAGCCGTGCAGCTTGACATTCGCCCAGTACTCGGCGAGATTTACCGATCCCTCGCGCTATTCGACGGACATGGTACGAGACCCATTCTTCCGGGCTCAGACCTCCGAGTAGGGACTGAGGGATGAGATCAGGGCATCGATGATCTCCCTTAGTATTCCGACACATGCAGGAGTATTGGATTGAGCACTTATCATTGAGAGGATTCTTGCTGAGCCTACACTAGCAGCGAGACCTACCGTAGGGTGGCATGTAGCAGAGTCTTCTGTAGCTGGCGGTAGACAGATGTCGCAGAGGTCCAAGAGGACCAGGCCATCAAATGTACGACCATAGGATACTGGCTCAGAGGTGTGGGGCACAGGCAGTAGAGCCCTTCATACGAGTGGCAGACAATGCTTTGCATTCGGCGGGCAGGGCCACTTGGCTCATGACTGCCCGACCCTCCATGCAGAGGAGCATCAAACAGAAGAGGAACCACCCAGGCAGAGGCAGAGGTTTGACTGTCGCGGTCCGTAGGGATTAGGCGGATGAGGCTGAGGAGCTAGTTGAGCGGCAGGTGGTGGCCGACGTTTTGAGGCTCTACCACCACCACCACCAGGAGGTCCACCCCGATAACAGGGGAGAGCACAACTTCAGGAAGCTAAAGCTTATGATCATGGAGCTCTGGAAGTGGGTGGACAAGTGCGGGACTAGCTCGAGACATAGACGCCTTTTCCCATAATGCCTATAGCTTCGTTTTTTGATTTGACTTGTGACCATGTACTTTGAGTTGAAGTAATAAAAGACACTTGCAGTAGTGATGATTTCTTTCATGTCTATTGTATGTTAATATTAAGAGGTACCGGTTAAAAAAACTATTGACTTGACCCTCACATATGAGATTCTTACTGGAGGAGACCCAGTGAACACACACTGATGTCGACTGTGTGACTCAACCCTTGGAGGCGAGAGTAACATTTGGATCTCTTTGTAGCAGCGTCGAGGCCTTACGACATCATCCATGGAATGAATTAAATGATCATGATGGGATTGACTATATTAGTCAAGGAACGTGGTTCATCAAGGGGATTGGACTGGATTTCTCTTTTTGGAAAAGGAGAAATCTTTGCAGCTTTGCAGAACATTAAAAAAGAAGGGGAAACCATTCGTGTTGTCCGAAAGATGTCAATAGGGCTTCAAGGAGCTGAGACAGAGGTTGACCGTTGCACCTATCTTTCAGCTACAAGGGGAGGCTACAAAGTAGCTAGCCACTTTGAAGATATCCTTCGTGGGTAGTGATAGAGCAACCTTTCTACAGTCACTCACAGTCACTCCTCCACTACTACAGCGGGTCAGAGAGGCACAATGCGTGGACATTGACTGTTAGACACTACGTCCACAAATATCATCTTTACAGGCAGCTGATGGATTCTCTGTGGGAGGTGAGCACATCATCCTTTTCAGATGACATACCATGGTACCAGTTTCTTTACAAGAGGAGGTACTGAGCGAGTTTCACACTTCCCCTTTTAGTGGTACATCCAAGAGTTGTGAAGATGTACCAGGACCTCAGACGACAACACTGGTGGCCGGGTATGAAGAAGGTTGTGGTAGAGTTCATTTCTTGATGCCTCACCTTCCAGTAGGTGAAGGTAGAGCACCAGGTACCAGTAGGCTTGGTAGAACCATTGAAGGTTCCAGAGTGGAAGTGGGATGGCATATCTATGGATTTCATGACTGGACTTCCACACACTTCCAAAGGTCACGACTCCATTTGGGTGATTGTCGACCAACTCACCAATTCGGCCCACATCATACCATCAGAGACCAGGTCTCAGTGCAGAGCTTAAGACGCCTCTACGTTCAGGAGATCATACGGCTTCATGGTGTGCCATCAATTATCATCTCTGATCGAGATGGTCGCTTTACAACCCGACTTTTGAAGGGGTTTCAGGAGGAATTTGGGACGCAGCTACATCTGAGCACTGCCTTTCATCCTCAAACGGATGGTCAGAAGAAGAGGACCATTTAGACTCTCGAGGGAATGCTCCGTGGATGTTTCCTCGACTTTGTCATAGCTGGGAGGACCACCTAACCTTGGTGGAGTTCACGTACAACAATAGCTACCACTCCACCATCGGGATGGTACCATACGAGGCATTGTACTGACAACCTTGCAGATCACCTCTGTGCTAGACAAACCCTGGGGAGTCAGCACTTGTGGGACCAAAGATGGTCCAGGACACGATAGAGAAGGTCCTGTTCATCCAGGAGTGGATGAGGACAGCTCAGAGTCGGCAAAAGTCTTATGCTGATAGGAGGAAGAGACCACTAGAGTTCGAGGATGGTGACCACGTCTTTTTACAGGTCTCACCTCGACATGGATTACAGAGATTTGGCTGAGGTATCATGTTGTCTCCGTGATTCATCGGTCTATTCGAGGTCCTTAGCAGGATTGGCGAGGTGGCTTATCGCCTGGCTCTACCACCTCAATGGCACTGGGTGCATGATGTCTTCCACGTATCTCAGCTAATGTGATACGCGCACGACCCGACGCATATCATTGAGGATGGGGAGACTTTTTTAGAGGTCCCAGTGGAGATCTAGGATAGATAGGAACGATTCCTACGTGGACGATCGATTCTTCTAGTGCGCATCAGGTGGTAGCACAGGAACCTCCCGGAGAGCACTTGGGAGCGGGTGGCTCAGATGCGTGCACAGTACCCACATTTGTTCCCCTAGTTAATGATATACCTTTATAGGGATGGAAATCCCTTAGGTGGGAGAAATGTAAAGACCTATAAAATGCAGGGGAAATTTTTTTTCTTAATTTTATTTGGGATTTTACAAGAATGTAGTTTATGACAGCACATGATTCCGAGGCCCGATGAGCCCAGAATAATTCTTCTAAGTTTAGCTCGGGTATGTTTAGTGAATGAACAAGTGGGGTTTTATAACTTTTGGTCTGGTGATCCGAATTGAAATACGATGGCACCATTGAAACCGCGACGCCGGTAATTTCTTAGGAACACATTTTACAGAGTTGCGTTTTCTCGGGTGAGGTTATTAAATTTTTGGGTTAAGTAAAGAATAAAATAAAATGGTACAACCAATTTTATTTTTGTTCAATGTAGTTTAACCTAAGTCAAGTGGTTGTAGTGGGACCCACTGATGTTCTAAACTTCCCTTGAGAGGATTTGAGGTGAGGTGGGGCCCACACGAACCCCACCCCTTCAAATTCCCTAATCCCCATAACTCTTCCCCATTAAACCCCCTTCTATTAAATGATGTGACTTCCTTTCACATTTAATCATGCCATTTAATTTGGAAGTTATGCATTTGAATTTTTAAAACATTAAATGCATGGAATGTTATCATAAAATAAGAATAACACTTATTTTATTTGGGGGTTGTTTCGTTGTGTTGGGTTTTTGAGAGAGGGAGAAATAATTCCTCTGAATAAGTTCATCTTCCACGTTGAAGAACGCATAGAACACCACTCTCCAACGAAGAATGCCGACACCAACGAAATACGACGCACCTTTCTACTTCTATCAGCAGCCGGTGTGAGACGCTACCCCACCTCGGATGATCTTTTTCAAGCATGTATGGAACCCACTTACGCGACACCTTCTTCTGCGATGTTCTTTTCCACGAAGAACCTTCGTTCATATCGTTATCAAGGTAGGGGTGTGTTTTTATTTGAGCAACGCTGATTATTCCTTCCATTGTTTATCTTGACCCGCTTACTACCAAACTAACATGGAAGGACCATGCCAAATGAACACGACCTGATCCCTCCGCCATTTTTGTGAATGTTTGGTGGGATATTCATGTTCTTCGTGGGCGACGAATGCTGGAATGTTGCAAGTTAGTTGTGCAACACAACGATCCCAATTGAAGACCCAACATCACGACGACCTAGCAAAGGTGCGACGACGATATTTGGCGATGGATCAAACCGGAACGGGAGGGACCGTCCCTTGACCGTTCTTCAAGCAGGTGAATCAAATCGTGATTTCAGAGCCTATTGGAGGCCCTAAAGCACCGAAGATGATTACAGGACATCGGGGCAACATAGTGTCTGAAGTTTCTTGATGAATGGACCGTCAGAACGAAGAACAGATAACACGGGAGGCGCACTGGTTGAAGGCATCTATTCTTGAAAATTCTAGAATACATGGCGTGTACCTCTGACAAACACACTGTGTAGTGTGGGCGTACTGTGGCTTGAGTTTCGGGTTTAGACAAGTAACACATAGCATGTGACCCCGACCACACAACGTGTAATCTCTACGCACATTAGCAGAAGCAGCTTCGCGAAACATGGTGTGTGTTCTAGAAAATACATAGACACGGGCAGCAATACATGGATAAGAGGCATGATGTGTATTTTCTTCACCTAAGGGAAGAAGTGGCTTCATGGGACTCGGCATGAATTCCGGGGATACAAGGACATGGAGTGGAGTACATGGGCATGTACTCCACCACACAACCAGGCATGTTCAGCATACACGGAGCCGACCACAGATGTTTTGACACGGCGTGTAACAATACCACACGCCGTGTACAAACCTTTTTACATGAACAGTGCATCGACACGGGCTGTGGTACATGGACAGTACCCGTGGAAAGAAGACACGGCGTGTAACCATACCACAAGCTGTGTACTTTCTTTTTACATGACAAGCCCTACAACATGGGTCGTAACACACGGGCAGTAACCAGTGTCTGATGACACGGCGTGTATCTAATATCTACATGCCATGTACTTTTGGAAAATGGCTTATTCGTGTTGTTCTCTATGAATTGGGCACGTTTTTTCTTCGTTTTCCCCTAAGACGTGGGACAGAACGTTGGGTTACAGCATCACTGGTCTTCATGATGGTTGATGTAACCATCCATTAGACATCGAGGAGAGGATCCACCCAAAACGATATTACTGTGTGCGGGAACCCTAAGGCTGGCTACGACTGCGATGACGATGAAGACTGCATGGGTATCCTCCGTGGGTTCGACAACGACGACTATAACAGTCAGCGATCCAGTGTGGATCAGTGCCTACTGATCCTGTGTGGATCAGAACCTGTTTGGGTCAGCACTCACTGGTCTTGTGTGGGCCAGTGGATTACGATCCAGTGTGGGTCAGATCCTATGTGGGTCATTGCTGGGGTTAGTACCTATCGATCATATGTGAGTCATTGCGGGGGTTAGTACCTATCGATCCTATGTGGGTCATTACGGGGGTTAATACCTATCGATCTAGTGTGGGTCCGACCACATAGATGAATCAATGGATACATCTGATCATCTCTATCGTCTTACAAAGAATTGTACCTGTGTGAGATGAGTCTTGACATCAATCAGTATCTTTGATATGTTTTACTTTCTTTCCTATGTGGACTGAGTGGAGTGATCCTGTGTGGATTGGGTTGAACCCTTATATGGACGTGATCAAACATGGCATGGATGCTGGAGCCGAGTGGGTATTTATGACATAGGTATATGTATGGGTATATACCTAAGTAGTGTTGGATGTTACTTCGTGATTGTATATTTCCTTTGTGGATTATCCTTGGTGGGTTTTGGGAGACCTTCAAGGGTCTCGGGGTCCGTACTGAGTATCTTATACTCACCCCAGCATGGGCTATGCCCGCACTACATTGTGTTGGATGCAGAAAACGGACAGCACTGATCGTGGTGGAGGCTTGTGGAGGAAATCGGTACCTGGAGGTGGACCAATAGGCGGGACGTACACGGAGCAGATGGCTGGACCCGTGGAGCTGAGGAGGCTATATTTACCAACCCTTCAGGTGGGACTTCCAATGGACGGCTCAACGTTACGGCTTTACCTTCAATTGTTGTACTTTATTTCCAGTTGTACTTTACTTTCAGTTTGGTTTTGTATTCGGGACCACATACTTTTCTGCACTCATTATTGTGTCTAGTTTTACTTAGTGTTTACTTCTGCTTGCTCAATCTGTGGAGTTTTTTTACTTTACAAAGGCAATGCCTTCCCTTTTTTATCAAGAATTACACCTTGGTGCTAGTCGCCAGGCCCTGGCCTATGGAAGGTGGGCTTGGGGTTGTCACGACAAGGGCCCCAAGTACAGGTCGTGACATATGTATTAAATGTTATTACTGAACATTAAATTGGAGAGTGATTTAATGGTTTATGTTATCTTTTATCGAGTTTATTGCACTTGTAAGATGTATGGAATATATTCGAAAATACGATATTTCAATTACGGAATCATGCATGAAATTATTAATGTCTTATAGTTATCATAGTATTCCCATATTTGGTATGTAACATTAATAGATACATTATGTTTTTTTCATAACATAATGTTATATTAAAATTTGATATTTAGTTGTCTTTTGATGCATCAACGAGATTTAATTAAAACATTCAACAATAAAAAATTAGAAATTTATAAACAATGTAAACTATACTATTTTCCAGGATGTAATATTGTTGAAGCATGAGGTCAAGCCTCATGTAAGAGAGGAATACAATAGAATAATTTTGACTAATATTTACTTCTTCATAATTTATGATTGATTTTATTAATCTAATGACATAAATAAAATAGTAATCATTTAGGAAAAAATAATATAAATGGCCAGGGTCTATCATAGGGTATAGGAAAATGGAAATCCAGGATTTTGTTGCGATATACCTTTGGAATAAGATATATAATGGTAAAAACGATAGAATATTATTATAATCCAGCCAATTGGATCAAATAATGATGGAAATGATTTCATGGTCTATAATAACTGATAAATATAGTGTTGGAATCATAGTTTCTAGGGATAAGTAAATACATGCTATTGATCCCACCCTTATTACCTATATCAAGGCTAGGGTCATTAAATTTCCACATCTTATGATTAGAGATGATGAAAATAAATTAGATTTAATTTTTGTAAAACCTAGTTATGATCTATAAGGTTAACCTATTACCATCATAAATACTCATTAGGTTCAATCCACCACTACTCATGAACTGTAACACTATTTGGATTAGCATATCATCATTAGGTAATCACCTGTAATGAATAAATAACCTCCCTTAGTGGAAGAAAAAATATGATAGTGAATCTGAAGGATAATGAAAAAGACATAGAGATTGGAATTAATCTTGAATCATTCAAGATTAAATTAATAAAGTAGAATGAAACTATAAACCTATACACAATTAACTACTATTTATAACCATACAACATCCTCCAAGATATTGGTCATTTAACTAAAAATGGATTGAATATCTTGTGGCCATAATCCTCATTTATAATAAATCATTTTACCAATTGTCCTCCATGTGTCAATTGTATTATTCTGATGTGTTATAGTGTGACACATATATGTTACTCTATAATACATGTGAATATTAATCCAAGGGATAGACTTCATCTTTTCCTTATAACAATGCTTCAGGACATCTTAATTGAAACAACATGTAATGTTTATTCAATGTGTCATGTGTTTTCCTACCCTAGAACTTGATTTTTATCCTTCGGTTCATCTGATTATTTTCCTCTAGAACCTCCCATTACAATCCCAATCATTGTAAAATCATAATTGAAGGTAATATTGTTATATTTGGTTGCAATAATTAATATCTAATTCATTATGAAAACTTTTTTTAACCATTGCACTTCACATCTAGATATGAAGTTCCTTTATGACCCTCAATTTCCATGTTTTCTATAATATTTCACCATATTTTGTTCCCACGTAAGGTCAAAAAAATATCAATATTATTTAATAAATTAAAAATTAATAAATTAACATAAAATGAATTTTCATTGAAAAACCAACCAATATGTAGATATAAATCAGAGTTGTCCAATACCCCACACGAAAATCTTTTCTATGTATTTTTTCCCTTATGTAACTCATTAATCATCACATCAATAGATGAGTAATAATTTTAGAAATAAAATATTCTATCTATTCCTTTATTAGTTTATTATCTACACAATTCATGTACAAAAATATTTTATCTCTTGTGATTGTTATCATAGATAATCTAGGGCGATCCTTTCAAATTAGATCATATTCTACCCTATTTTATTTCCCATAGTGGTAATGTATTGGTAAATTTTAATCATTATTATGATATAACAATATTCATTGTTAAATTAATAGATATTTTGAGTGAAATATTGTATAATATTATTTGATTAGCATATATTTATCACATTTCCCCTTAGAGATAATTCCTGCATAATATTAGTGCAATGATTACCAAAACAGACTCCAATGCATGAGTTGGGTAGTTTTTCTCAGGTAAAATCTATTTTTGTTATTAACAATCCATATCCATATCATTCAATATTGGGATTAATCCCAATACCTTATTTGAGGAATTAATATATTTGATAATATCTTAATCACTAGAGGGTAATACAAAACTATGTGCACTGACAATCATTCTATTCTATTATTTAAAAACATAATCACAATTATCTATCAAAGGATACAGGCTCCTTTTATAGGTAATTTCATGATTTGATTTAATCTACATGAAAAATCCACCAAAAATTTTTTAGTCTAGTTTAATGTTCTGAAACATATATATTATAATCATCTAACTATATACCATTACATGATATCATATGACCAATGAAATAATAATTTTTATATCAAAATTCCCTCAATGTAAATGTTTTATAAATATTTTCTGTCCTCAAGGTCCTTAGAAAAATTCACAAATAACCTTATTTCTATTCATTTCACTTTGAAAAAAATAATATATCCTATAATGACTATGAAAAATGGATCAAAGAAATATCAAATGAATAAAGTCATTAAATAAATGAAGATATAATGGGAATTGGTAAGATAAATTTAAATATATATAAATTCAATGCTTGAATACCATATACATAATAATATCTTGGTTATAACCTCCTTGTTGAATATCAATTGATGATATCCTTTATAAAGATAATTTTTGTAAAAGTACTAAGATCCACATAGTTTATCAAAAAAATCCTTAATATGGGTTAGATGATACTTGTTTTCGATATTTATATTAATAAGTTCACAATAATCATTGTAGAGTTTAATAAAAATATTTTTCTTCCTAACAAATATAATAGGTTCACCCTAAGGTGATGTACTTGGTTAAATGAATCCCTTGTAAAAATTTTCTGGGTGGTGCTCCTTTTAATACTAAATCAAATTTGGTATATTCCATACACTATCATAAAAATATGTGTAGAACTAGGTATGATATATATTTAAAACCTAACATATTGACTTATTGGAATACCCATAATATCTTGAAAAAATACATCAACATGCTCCCACTCAATCGGAATATATATAATGTTGATTTTATCCACAAGAATTTTAGATAAATTCCCCTTTTGAATTGTATTCATGTCCCTTAGTATTTGTTGAATTTTATTCAGAAGATTTTTGTTTCATCATACCAATAAACGATAATATATTGGTTAAAAATATACAACATAATTTCTATATATTTCAATTGATATGGGGTTTATCTTAATATATCTGATACAATACCCAAATTACATCAAATTAAACTAGAGGTAGAATAAAAACATTTTTCATTAAAAATGCATCTACAAAAATAGCAACAAGAGACGAATGATAGAGTTGGGATGCAGTCATCATTGCATAATGGTTTTCAACTACTATCGAAACATATAATTATTAGGTTGAACTATGATACCCTTATAAAATTCATTATATAAAATAGAGTTGGTAGACCCAAAATCAAATTATATATTAGTGGCTCTAGGGTGGAAGGTATTAATATCATCCATCACATCATAATTTTACTCCTCTTCAGAAAAATTGACTGAATATGAATTCCATTTCTATCATGTCTTAAGAGGTTACTGTCATTGGTTATCCCTATTGTCCTTAATATTTAGTAACTGGTAAGACTAATTCCCATACTCCTCGTATTTAAAACCCAAGTATGTGGTTCTTTTATTATGTGGATATTTCTCTAAATTATTATTATTATCTAATATTATCCAATCATATTAAAATTCCATTTCTCAATTACCTTCCTTTCCACACTTGTAACATTTACTAGTTCCCTTATGAAAATTTCCCCTATGTTTCTTTAAATATAAAAATAATAAATGGAGGCTATCCTTAAACTTGGATGGTTTTTAGAATCTCTATTAAATTCCATTATTTTTTTTCTCATCAAAATGAAGAGTTTGAGGCGAAACCATAATCTTCATTTCTACCTTGATTTCAAATCATAAAATATCATCTTAGTTGCTGAAATACCTTATGGATTGTGGCCTAAGATACTCTATTTTAAATTACTAAAGAATATATCAATCTAATTTTTGGGGAGAATGATAATACCAAAACCATACCTCATAGGTCATGATAAATTTTACTTATAGAAACCAATTGAGTTATAATACTTATAATTTATCATAAAGGATTGTTTTCAAATTATCATTTAAATATTACAAGAGTTGTTCTTCATGAGATATATACATTTTAAACTCATCCCACTGCTTAGTATAAATTTATTAATTTTCTCTTAGGTTCTACATATGGCTACCCCACTGATATGATTTACCTTCCAAATGATAAACATACATATTAATATTCTCATGTTTAAAATAATTAATAATAGATAATATCTTTTGAATAGTAATGATCTCTTTCCCAATGACAAGGGGATCAATAAACATAATAAAGGGTAGTGGAGTTTTCCTGATAGAGAACTCAACAAAAAATAATTCAATAAATTTTTCATTTATAATTTCATTAAGATTCATAAAATTAGATATTTTGGGATACTAACATCATGAATAAGATTGTACAATATGAAGAAATTTTAAAAAAAAAATCAAGTGGACTATAACACCACAATATTTTACAATATGCCACTTTATAAATACTTAACTTATTTAATAGATTACATACATTACAAGTGATTCATATATTATAATTTTAAAATTATCTTTATATCCTAGATGTTGGATTGGGAGGAAGAAATGAGATTAATTAAATTATAAAAATATAGATTACACATATGATTAATTCATCGATTAACAATTAATTATAAATGGAAACCAACCAAAGATAAATGAAATATTTTTAGAGAAACAATTTTATAACAAAAATGAAATTTTTATTAAATTAATAAGTATTATTGAAAAATACTAATGAAACATATATATTATATATTGAATAAAATATTTTTTACATACCACCAAATGATTTTTATGAATAATATAATAATTTATCTAATTATATGCATTAAAATGCTATATTTTTATAAATTTGGTTTAACCATTTTCTACTAGAGCACATGTTTTAAAAATTGGATTTTGAAAATTTTATAAATTCTATTGATCAAAATAAAATTCATTTTGAAAAGTGATATGTCAACATTTTCATAGTGTGAAATGTTAGTTTTTTTCTGAAATTATTTATTTTCCACTGAACACTAAATAATAATGATTTTTATAAAACATAAAATTTACTAATAAATGATTGTATATTTATGATTATAGTATTAAACTAACCTATTAATGTATATATAAAATATATTTATCTTATTAATGGTAATATTATATAATCATATTATAGTGTAATTAAATATAAATTTAAAAGATTATTAATTAAATCTTAGTATATTTTTAAGACATAAATATTTAATTACAATTTTATAATTAATAAAAGGGTTTAAATGAATTTTTTTCATAAATCATATTAATAAATTAATATTTTTCTTATGATATGAAGAACAACTAATCAGAATATTATTATTTTTACAAAAAGTTATAATAAATTTACAATATTTAAAAAAAATTTAAAAATTTAGTTCATTATTTAATTCTATATGTTGAGTAATTTTCATAATTATATTGTTTTTTCTAAAATACTTTAAATTTTGGTGAATAGTAAAATATGATAATTTATTATTAATGTCAAATACAAAAATTATTGAGTAATAAGAGATAAATGGATTCTTAAGCCCATAATATAGTACTATACATAATTATATTAATATATTTGATGATAACTCTTAATCTATTCAGTCTTGATCACAAATTAAAAAAATGAATAAAATATTCAAAACCGCCCTCTCATCCACTATAAATACCACCCCTCACCACTCTTCTCCAAAAACCATAGAATCTTTGATCCATATACAATTTATACCCAATAATATTCTCAATTACAATCCACACATATAATAAATCTAGGTATCATCAAATAAAAAAATCCAATCCCCTTAAAAATGTTCTCATGGAGGAGAAAATCAAGAGGTAAGAACCTCTTTCTATTCTTTTAATTAATTTTAAATTTCATTTCTTTTGTTATTTTATCAAAAACTCACTTCCTCAAATTTATCTGATATTTCGAAAATCATAAATATATCATAATTGTATTGTTTTGATGGAATAATGAATCATCAATTCAATTCCCTCTAGTTTAATTCTAAAAATAGAACCGTCATTTGTGAGGTGTCGTTTAATGGTCTTCAAGGATGAAAAGTTTTCATTTTACATTACCAAATATAATGTTGGAAATAAAACCATTATATTAGATTATTAATGTTATATAATTTCTATATATCCTTTTTTTGTAATTTATATATCATTTTTATGTTATACTAAATCAAAAAAATTGAGTTTTTTGTGACAAAAAACTGTCGTAATGATCTAAACAACCTTAACTAATGTCTTATCAATTGATTTATCCTCATACCATATAACCAGATGATATGTATACCCATTTAATCTTATTTATACATATTAATAACATATAATTCCAATTTTGGGTAATTATTCCCACTATACTTGAACTTTATTATTTATAAATAAGTGAACGGATCATGAAAACCAAGAAAACAAACTCTAATTAATGCTAAAATTTATTATTATAACTCACAGAAAGAAAAAAAATAAACATAATAAAATTATATTACATAAAATATATGTATAAAAGGATATTAATTAATTAATTAATGGATAGAATTTGATTATCCAGGACATTGTGGTCAAGTGCAGAACACTTTTAGACATAAGGTATGGGGTTTCTATTCTCACTTTTATTTCATTGATATTTCCATTATTCATAACTTATTATTTATATATGTTGTATGTATAAATAAATATTTTATATAATATCATGAATCTGTTTATATTTATTATATGAAATTATTCATTTAATGATTATTAATTATTGGTCATATGATTCAATTGATTACAAAGTGGTAATGTTTTTCTTTCTGAACCATCTTTTTTCATTCGGGTTATGCATTATTTATCTATACAAAAATTTAATTCTTCAATATTTTTATGTACTTATTATTAATTATATGTATACATTATAGATTTATAAATCACTATCATTTCATATTTTTTATGGAAATTACATGTTTTACAAGGTTCCATTCTCAATTGTTCCCAATATGCAAGCCCGATTAAAGGGAATGTATTGATTTCTTACCCATTTCCAAGTACCATAAATTATAAGATTTAAGATGGAATTAATTTTATAAAATCACAAAATTTTAAGTGAAAAAAATATTTTTATTACTTTTTTTATAAAAATAATTATAACAAATTTTAATAAATTTCCCAAAAGAAATCTTCTTTAGAATATAAAAAGGGTATTTCTGCCCTGAAATCCTCAATGATTTTATTAGAGTATTTTCATATATTACCACACCTATGTGGAATATTATTTTTTATTGAGATTTATTTATTATGATTTTCATATACCATATTATATTAATGTTTTTAAGGTTATTTTGACTATGTATGTTCTATATTGATACCATTCACTGTAATACTCATAATGGTTAGTGATTATGTTTAAAAATTGGGTAAGTATATTTATATTTTATTAGTATTTCCTTTTCAATTTGACCACATTCATATGAGGAACGAAATGAACTTAGTATTTGATGCATTGAGCCCACTATATCCACTTGATGCATTTGCAGTTATTATTAGACAAAATGATATGCACTTGGAGAAGTCCTTTTCCATTTTGAGATATTGTTTTGGATGAGGACATAAATAATTTTTAGATGTCTTGCCTTAGGCCATGATATTATTACTAAGATGTCCATAATTATACATTAGCTAATAATTATGTTAGTAATGTATCATTCATCTAAAAATTTTACTAGAAGAATATACATACTTATGCTTTATTATCATGTGATTATTTCTGTGGAATTTTTTATTCAACATTAAATCATACCATATTATGTTCGTGAGTATGTTCTATTGGTGTTTGGTTTTAGTTATTCACAATTATTTATTTTTTATATTATTTTCTGATGTAATCTGTACCCTTACTAAGAATATATGTTATCCCCTTTCTTATGTTAACTTTTTCCCAAGGAAGGGAATGTGTGTATTATGAATGAATTTCAAGGTTAATCAATGTTTTGGGGGTGTGACAAAAAAAAGCTTCTATGTTGTTTTTACTATCATATTTTGTTGTAATGATCATGTATGAAATATGGATTCCATAAATACTAACTATATATGTAATATTTTATTAGATTGTCGTATCCATTCCCATGTATTAAAATAAGACACTTAATTTAGGTAATTGAGGATGGGACCACAGGATATCATATCAAAGAAAGTTTAGTAGAAACATGGGAAATTAGATGTAGAAAAATATATATTAGAGAATATAACCCTATTATAGACATTTAGGATTAGGATAGAATTAAATTAATTAAAAATTTTTGAAGAGATTATGTGGTTCTTCCTAAAAATACATCCATGTCTGGATACTATAATTAGACGATTTTAAAGTACATATGTATTTAGGGCTAACAACTCTGACCAGGTGTCCTATGACAATCATGGGTTAACCCAATATATCAAAATAGACTATATAAACAAATTTTTTGAAACTCTTAAAAGATATTATTTGGATAACTAATATTTTATTTATAAACCATTTCAAAGTATTTAAATGTAAATGTGTCCCCAAAGAAACCCCGTTTTTTATTTTCTAGATTAGCAACACATAAATTAGTCAATTTATGTTATTTATTTCACCATATTTGGGATTATAAATTATTTTTTAGAATGTTACGATCAAATCTAGTGTTTTACATTATTTATAAATTGTTTATAGAAAAATTAAAGGTAACTGCATCGATATATATAACCCATAGATTAAGAATGATCATTTTTTGATTGTTTTATGCTTGTATTTCAAAGAGAACTAGTATCTCAATCATAATAATCATATGAGGAGATAAAATCATGTTATAAAAATAATGATAAAGAGTTTGATATGAATTATTTATTCGGAGGGATGCACGCTGGATAATGTAAATAAGATATAGTTGTTTTTTCTCATATGTGATAATTATAAGAAGAAGCATAATGGTATATCCTTAAGAGGAATGGGAGTTTTCTTCAAATGAAAACAGAAGGGAAACCTGCTAGTTATTCAAGGGTATGATAAAGTTTTCCAATATGAAATTATTAATCTATACGGATAGGTGAACTGTGAAAATAAATGTCCCAAACATCAAGGAAATATAGCTAAGAACAAGAAAATAGATCATAGTAAATCTTATGCTACAACCTTAGATGGAGAGGAAATATTAATATGATTTTTTGTAATAATGAGTTATTTTATTGTATTATTTTATCAATAATTATTTAGTTATAATAATCATGATATATATTAGGATTGTACTACAATAATTTATCATTATGTATATGAAAGTCTGTGTGAAATGTTACCAATAAAAGTGATTAAGTTGAAAGTTGGTCTTTTAGAAACACATGTATTAGGAAATATAACCCTTAAAATGTGCTTTACATTAGGATAATTATTAAATATATGAATATGGGATAGTATTGGTAACCATAAAGGTGGTTAATGATTTGATGGTTAATTTTCTCATTAAAAGGATTATCATATGTTTTCATTTAAGTAATATATTCAACAACCTGAGAATTTTACTCTTATAAGAGTGCATGTTTTATTAACGATTAAATTTTATCAGGGAAATAATATATTTGAAATCTAGAATTAATAACTACATTAATTGTGGAATATTATGTTATGTGTGTTTTTGAAAATGTAGTGACCTTACTTCTATGTTTTCGATAATCAATGTGGAAAAACATATTTTAGGCAAGTCTTAAGATAAAATACTTCCTGAATGGGCCAGATTAAACTTTGAAAATTATTGTTCATTGATAAGATATACTAAAAATCTTAGTTTAGTAATGTTATAAAGGTTTTCTAAATGAATTAAAGACCATATGATTCATAAAATGTTCTTCAAGCATGAAAAATTCATCTTGAATGATCATTCCTATGTGTAAGGAATGATGTGAAAATATATCACAGTCTAATTAAAGGATGAGATAATTCTTATGAAATTTAATTTATTAAGTATTTTCAATTAATCATGTTATTATATGGATATTTGATGAATCAATCAACTCTAGGAAACATATTTATTAATCAAAAACTATATCTGTGTACATTTGATTTTGAAAAATACATGGCCCTATAATCAATAAAAATATTTAAGGTTTTGTGATGGTTAACATTCTAATGTCTAGGTTTCTATCAAAAACCATCATAAATTTGTGGTTATATTATTCTACCATGTCCTTATTTTTACGTCTAATGAATATTTTCCTAAAATAAATCCAAATATTGTGGTGACCATCTCATTTACATTTCCCATCTATTAGCAGGTCATTTTATAAACCGTATTTCTGATGTGGGATTCCACCAAATGAATTATGAAGTATCAAAATTTTATTTTGAAATTACAGATTCATATATCTAAGAATAAAATTATTTATTTAGGGGGAATGGATCAAACAATGATTTTACAGTATGCCACTTTTTTAAATTTAAAATATTTAGGAGCATACCAGCATAACAAATGATTTAATTATTATTATTTAATTATTTGCAGTTATCTCATATATTTTTACAATTATGGATGGAAGAGATTATGTGTATTATAAAAATATTCATTACACATAAAATATTTAATAGTATACCAATTAATTATAAATTAGAACCTAGTTGATGATAAAGAATATAATGCTATAAAAACAAATTTATGCCCATAATGAAATGTTATTAAATGAATCTATATTAGTGGAATGTATAAATAAATTTATATATTACATATTCAATAAAATATTTTTTACATAAATACATTTTTTATGGTCATAAGAGAAGAATGAATCCAATTACAGGCATTTGCAGGGTATATTTGTATAAAGGATGTTTTACCACAATCTAATTGAGAACTTATTTCAAAACTAAACTTTGAAACTTTTATAAAATATATTTATCTAACATGATATCATTTTTAAAATGGGGATGTAAAAATTTTATTCTAGTAATATTTTATAATTTATCTGAAAATATTTATTCAATAATGAATAGTTAAAATTAAATTTTTTACAAAATGGTCGTATTTGTTATAATTGATACTATATTTATTATTATAATAATAACATAACCTATTAAATTATGAATAAAATTTAGGAATATTGTAAATGTTAATGTGATATAATTATATCATAGTATATGTAAATAAATATTATAAAAACAATTAATTAAGCGTTGGTATTTTTGTAACTCATAAATATTTAATTACCATTTTAAAATTAATAAAATTATTTTAAAAAATTATTTTCTTAAATGTATTCGTAAATTAATTTGTTTTTTTCTAATTATTTTATTACAAATTTATGAGACCTTACTTAATATTTGAATGTGTTGTAAAATTATTTCAAAATTTAAAATCGTTATTTTTTAGTAAATGATTATTTGAATTAGAAATTAAAATTTTCATATTTAGAAAATTATTTTCATAAAATGAAGTTCATTTAATAATTATGAATGTTAAAAAATGGTTAGAGTAAATTTTTTTATTTTTCTAATCTACTTGAATTTTTTGTGAATAAAAAAATCCTTAATTAATGATAAATTTTAAATACATGATTTATTGAGTCCAAGATGATGTATGTATGTTGTATGCACAAAATCATGAACTATAATAAATTAAATTAAAATTATTTGATTATAATTATCAAACTATTCCGGGTTTTGCGAAAATATAATAAATAAATGAATAAAATATTTAAAAAACACCCAACTCCTCCACTATTAATACCACACATCACCACTTGTTGTCCTCACAGCATCCAAGATGTGATCCTAGTCGAATTTCATTCCTAATTATCATCCTAATTCCATCCTTAAATTTAATCACCCATTGGTATCATCAAATTACCAAAACTAATCTCCTTATAGATGTTATCATGGATGAAAAAGAAGAGGTAAAAACCTCTCTCTGTCTATTTAATTTCTTTTCATGTTCATTAATTTTCTTATTTTCTCCTCACCTACCTATACAAAAGTAAAATATATATCTATTATCTTCTATATACTATAATTTAATAATATTTAACTAATAATACATCATCATATCTCATCCTCCTACTTTTATTTTAAAAATGGAAATGTTGTTCGTGATGTGTTGTTTTATTTCCTATAATCATTTTTTTAAATTTTCCATCACAAAATTCAATTCTAGTCATCATATAATTATACTATCTGAGTAAAATTTTAAAATTTATATTATAACCATATATATGTACTGGAATTAAAATTTTCACATAATACTAAATGAAAATCCAAATAACATTCGTTGTGGTAAAAAAATTTAATAATCTAAATTACTATAACTAATATCTTATGTAAGGTTTAATAATAATAACATACAACCAAACTATATATTTTTATAAATTTACATGATTTTAGTTTAACTAAAAGAATATAATTCAAAATATGGGGAATATTACTCATTTTACCTAAACATCATTTCTAATAATTATGATAAGTGATCATAAAACGAAGGTAATTAACGCTCTTGAATGATAAAATTTTATCATATAAATAAAAAAACCATAAATGAACTTAATAAAAGTATATAAATTCAAAAATATATTTATAGTATTCTTAATTTATTATCTAATGTATTTAATTTTATTATCTAGGATATTATGATAATGTTCAGAAAACATTCAGACATAAGGTATGGGGTTTCTCATCTCACTTTTATTTATATGATATTGACCATATTAGACAATTATATCCTTTATGTTGTGTATTTATACTAACATTTTATATATAATATCATGAATAAATTTTTATTCGTGGTATTCAATGATTAATTCAAAGATTATTAATTATCGATCATAGGGTTCGATTGATTACATAGTGGTTAATATTTTCTTCTGAAACATTCATTTTCATTTGGGTTATGTTTTATTCCTAAATTCAAAATTTTAAATATTTTTTATTTTTATGTAATTAATAAAATATAGATTTATACACAAAAAAATTATATATCTTTCTAATTTCATATTTCTTTTATGTAATTACATGATTTACAAGGTTCACATCGCAATATTTCATGATACACAAGCCCGATTAAAGGGAATGTCTTGATTTCATACCCTTTTTGAAGTGCAATCCATAATAACATTTAGGATTAAAATATTTTTTTAAAATACAAATTCAGGCCAGGAAGAAATATTTGTGGTCATTACAAGTTTTATACAAATAATTATCAAAAATAAAAATCATTTTTTAAAAATAAATCTTCTTTACACTTTTAAAAGGGTACATCTCTCAAGAATTTCGTGATGGTTTTATTAGAGTATATTCATATATTTCAACACCTATTTTGAATAACATTCTTATTTATATTGATAAAATATGATAATAATCTATCATATTATATTAATTTGTTTGTGATCATTTTTACTATGGATCTTCTATTTTTATTCCATTAACTATACTATACAGAATGATTAGTAATTATATTTGAATGTTTTGGAAAGATATTTACATATCATTTGTATATATTTTATATGTTTAACCCCAATAATATAGGGAATTCATTGGAATTATTAATTAATGTGTTGGGACATTTATATCCCCTCAATGAATCGATGGGTATAATGAGACTAAATTGATATGGAATTGGTCATGTCCTTACCCATTTTTAGATACTGTTTTGGTTGTGCCCTAAACCATTTTTTATATGTATTGGACAAGGGATAAATGGTTTGTATCAGATGTTCATAATTAATAATTATCTCATAATTATATTAGTAATTGATTATCCATTTGCATATTCAATAAGTAAAATATACATTGTTAAGCTTCATTTCGAGTGATTATTTATATGTCATTATTTTTTCAGCTTTTATTCATTCCAAATCATTGTAAATATTATGTTATAATTTAAAATAACCCTATGATAAAATTTTATGACAAGGAAATAATGAGATCCTACTATTTTTATAAGGTATATATTATTCATTTATTCCTTGTAATGTATCCATATATTGATATAACAAGTGGGAATAGTTATCACATAGATATACCTAGGTGTAACAACTCTGACTGGGTGTCAGAGGCCTGATTTGGGGTAACCTTGTACAAGATGAAGGGCCTTACTTTGCTACTGGTTTGACATTCCAAAGGAATATTCTTAGTATAATTTACATTTTATTTATTAACCATTATGAGTGATTTAAAAGAAAATATTTCTCCCAAGAAACAATCATTATGATAATGAGAATAGCTACATATTAACTATTCAATTTATTTTATGCATTTAAATAATTTTTAGATTATAATATATGTTTCAGAATTTTATGATCTAATATATTTTATGTTATTATTTATAAATTGTTTCTAGATGATGGCATGGAAACAAAATCAATGCACATAATACAAGGACTAAGAATGATCATTTATTTGATGGGTTTATTATAGTATTTTGAGGGAACAACTTTTAAAAAATTCTTATCATTTGAGGAGATAAAATAATTTAAACAAAAAGTAGGGGAATGTTTTTTCTATGAATTATGATTGTAAATGGGTGAAGATGAACAATAAAAAAAATAGCAAAAAAATTGGATAATGGAACGAAAAAAGTGGTATTTTCCCAAATGTGTTCATTATGGGAAAAAGAACCTAGGTACTTGTATAATAGGAATTGAAGTTTTCTATAAATGTGTACAAAATGAAACCATAATAGATATTTTATGGTTACGAAAATGATTCCCAATGTGAAATAATTCAACTATAAAGATACATGGCACTATGCTAATGAATATACTAAATACCAAGGGAATATTGCTCAGAAGAAGCAAAGGGATCGTGGTGAACCTTAGGATACATCCCTATAAAAATAAGAAATATGGATATTATTGTAATTTTATTCATGAATTATTTTATTTTATTATTTTATTGGTAATTATTTTGTTATATGAATCCTGAGCTATTTATATATTTTAGTGCTATAATTTCTTGTTAAGGATTTAAAAGCATGTGTTGAATAATAAAATGAAATATGATTTAGTGGAAGGCTGATATTTGGTATACACATAAACTTCTAAAAGATAAAACTAAATATGTTATTTATTTTGAGTTAGTAAAAAATTGTTGGTTTTGGGATAGTATTGGTGACCATGAATTTGGTTCATGATTTGATAGATTATATTATTTGTATAGGGATTATTAGATGTTTTGTTTTAAGGTATATATTCAACTACCTAAGAACATTACTCTTGGAAGCTTGTATGTTTTATAGTGGTTTGAATTTGATCTAGTAAATAATATATTTTGCATGTGGGATTAATAGATACATTAATTGGGTTATATTTAGTTATGTTGATTTTGGAACTTTAGTGACCTTCCTTCAAAATTTTGGTAGTTGAATGTGGACTGACATGTTTTGTAAAAGATTTAATATCAAATACATGTGCAATGAATGACGTTAAATATGTGAAATTATTTTTCAATCATATAATGTGACAAATTTATTGTTTTAGTAAACATTTAAAGGTCGATTTAATGGATTGTGGACCATATGAATCATAAAAATTATATCATTTGTAAAAAATCATCTTGAACATTCATTTACATGTGGAATGAATGATTTGAAAATAGTTCTAAGAATAAAAAAAGGAAGCAATTGTGATTATGAAATGAAATTTAATCATGTACGTTTACTTACTAAAGTACATATATTGATATTAAAATAATCCCTATACTCTAGAAAAAATACTTTTGGAAACAAAAACATTATCTTTGTACTTTTCATTATTATAAAGCAATGGGTTTCCATCCAAAGAAATTATTTATGGTTTTTTATATTTATCCTTATAATGACCATGTTCTATATCACTATCAATATGAACATTTTTGTAATATTATTCTTCCATGTCAATATTTTGACATTACCCTAATTTTTTCCTACCTGAAATCCTTCTTTTGTGGTGACCATCTAAATTCCCTTTCCCTCTTATTAATAAGATATATTATTTACCCTATTTTAAATAAGGGTCTAACAAAATGTAATTATAATGTATCAAACACATATTTAAATATTAAAATTTCAAATTTTGGGGAGGTAATTTTTTAAAGGGGGGGGGATAATGTAACACCGCAAAATTTTATACTATACCTATTTTTTAAAATTTAACTTCTATAATAGCATGCAAACATAAAAATTATTTAAATATTATTATTTAATTATAATCAATTTTTCCTAGATTTTGGGAATGAATGAGATTAGGTAAATTATAAAATTATATATTACACATAAATTTAATTTAATTGTTACGAATTCATTAGAAATGAAAACCAATTGAATGTAAATGATGTATTTTTTTAAAAACTATTTTAATGCCCAAAATGAAATTTTATTAAATTAATCACAATTTTTGAAAGATATTAATAATATTTATATATTATAGAGTGAATAAATTATTCTTTTTCAATCATCCAATTTTTTTTATTTGAATAAGATATGAATGAATACAAATATTGTCATTTAAGTGAAAAATTTCTATTAATGCAGTCTTACCACCATGTAATGGTACAAATTTTTTGAAATTAAATATTAACACTTTTATAAACTCTACTGATAAAAATAAAATTAATTTTTAAATGAAGGATTTCAAAATTTTCATAGGGTTAAATTTTAAGTATTTTTTCAGAAAATATTTATTCTCTAGTGAATTGTGAAAAGTACTAATTAATATAAAACATTCATTTTCATTATAAATGATAGTTTATTTATTATTTGATTATTAAAATGACATATTGACGTATAAATAAATATATATCATTGTATAAATGGTAATATTTTATAATTATATTATTTTATAAGTAAATAAATATTTTAATAATTATTAATTAATTATTGGTATTTTTGATGGCCATAAATACTTAATTACAATGTTATAATTAATAATATAATTTTAAAAAATGTTTATTTTTATAAAATGTATTTAAAATTAATATTTTGTTTTATTTTGAATTTTATTCTAATTTTATGAGACCATAGTTATATTTTCAATGTGTTATAAAATGAGTTATTATTTTAAAATATATATTTTGATATTAAATGATGATTTTAATTAAAAATAATTTTTTTCATATTTAGAAAACTATTTTCGTAAAATAGAGTTAATTTTTTAATTCTACACATTGAATCATGGTTAGTATTAATTTTTTGTATTTTTCAAAGATACTTGTTTTTTTGGTCAATAGTAAAATATGATAAATTTTGATTAACATTAAATACATTAATTATTAAATCATAAGTGATGTATGGCTGATGTAAGCCCATAATCTTAAAAAATAAATATTATTTTAATATATTTTATTTATATTATCAATATATTCCTAGCATTGTGAAAAAATTATAATCAAATTAATAAAATATTCAAAAAAACACCAAACTCCAACAATATAAATACCACCCTCACCTCCTATTATCCTCACACATTCCAAAATTTGATCCTTATAAAAATTATTCTTAATACATATCTCAATTACCACCCACACATCATGTATCTCTTATTATCATCAATGGACCAAACCAATCCACCTATAGAGGTTCACATATAGGAGAAAGTCAAGTGGTACAAACGTCGCTCTTTTATTTTAAATTATTTTCATGTTATCTTCTATTCATATTTTATCCTCACCTCCCTGTAATAAAGTAACATGATATCACCATTATCATATATATACTAAAATTTTATTGTGGTTAGGTAATAATCCATAATCAATTCTCTTCCCTATAATTTTTTTAAAAAAATGGAAATTTCATCGGTGAGGTGTTGTTCTATCTCTTTCAGAGATGAAAAGTTCTCATATTCATTCACATACATCAAGGACTGTCATAATAAATTATATGGGTTAATTAATATTATAAAATTAATATTATAACCATCTTTATTTTTAGTAATTAATATTTTTACATTATACTAAACCAAAAAATAAAATGAGTTCATTGTGATCAAAAACCACTATAATAATCTAATCCACTATCACTAATGTATTACATAATGATTCTTCATCATAGAGTATAAAAAAATGATATATATATATATCCATGTAAACATATATATGTTCTTTAATATCATATAACTCCAAATCTAGATAATTTTACAAATTATACATGAACATCATTATGTATTAATAAGTGAATCGATCATGAAAAGAAATGAAATGAATGCTCCAAAATGATGAATTTTTTTCTCATAACTCATAAAAAAGAGAATAAATAAACTTTTTTAAATTATATTAATTCAATTAAATTTGTAAATGTTAATTAATTAATGGATTTAATTTTATTACCATGGAAATTATGGTTAGGCGAAGAACACTTTTGGACATAAGGTAATGTGTTTAAAAAATCAAATTTCTTTTTGTGATATTTCTATGATTCAACAATTATTTCTTGTATGTTGTGTATTATAATTAACAATTCATATATGATATTTTTAATCTCTTTATATTCCTGGTATTCAATGATTTATTCCATGATTATTAATTATTCGTCATACAATTGATTTCACTACAGTGTGGTAAGGGTTTCCTTCCAAAACCATCATTTTCATTCAGGTTATCATTTATTCCTCTAAAGAAGAATGTATATCGTAATTTTTTATTTACTTATTATAAATTATATTTTTAAATTCCTAAAAATTTATTAATATCATTTCATATTTCTACTACAAGAATTACATTTTTTATAAGGTTCCCCCCTCAATTGGTCCCAAAACAGAAGCCCGACTAAAGGGAATATATTTATATTTTTACCCATTTTCAAGTGCCATCAATATTAAATTTCAATAAAATATTGTATTTATATAATCAAAAAAATTATGCTAATATATATTTCTTTATTAATTGATTTATAAAAACAATTAGCAAAAATAGTATTGATTTTACCAAAGGAACTCTCTATTGCACTGTAAAATTGGTTATTCTCCCAAGATTTCGAAGAAGATTTTATTAGATTATTTTCATTTATTTCATCACAAATGATGAATATTATTCTTTGTAGAGATTAATATATTATTAGTATAATCTGACATATTATATTAATTGGATTATGATCAGTTTTTATTGATGTGAAATCTTGATACCATTCAATATACTACCCAAAATGGTTCGTGTTTATGTTTACCGATTGTGGAAAGATATTTACATTTCATATATATATATATATGTTGTTAATGTTTAAAATCATTCATAGGTGTAAGGAATTGGACTTATTAAGTTATGTGTTGTCCCCTCTATACCCCTAATATGAATCAGTAGGTCTCATTAGGGAAAACAAATATAGACTTGGCTGATGCCTTTCCAATTTTCAGATAAAGTTTTGCCGAGGCATTAACCATATATTTATTGATGACCTATCTGAGGCCTATACATTATGATTCATATGTCTGAAATCATGCATTCAATAATTATTATATTATTAGTTGATAATCCTTGTCAATATTTGACTAGTAGAATATTGATTTTTATGATTCTTTCTTATGTTATTATTTATATATTTTTTCATCTTTTCATATTTCCATATCAGGTTCATGATTATGTTATAATGGAATGTGTTTATATTCATTTAAAATATGCTATTTTTTATATTACCTTCTTGTGTATTAATTACACTTACTGATCATCTATTCTCACCTATTTATTATGTTTTATTTTCCCCAGGATGCCAAGTAGTATATTATGAATGACTTGTAGGGTTAATCTAAGAGTTTTTGGTCTTACCAATGGAATTTAAATTTGTTACCATTCATCAATTAATATAATGTTCATGTATTCCATCTATCTTCTAAAAATAAAAAAATATTTGATCCTTTCAGATTGGAGTCTTGTATCTATGCCAATATATCAATATATGGCACCAAATCTAGTATACTAGGGTCGGGGTATCTATACGGAAAACCATTTCCCATTACATCACATTCAGTATTAACACAATTCCTTTTGGTTCCATCCATTGAATAAAACCAAACCATATAGTGTGAGGAAACATAATCATTAAATAAAACCATATAATCATGAAAAATAAATAATATTATTTATAAATCATAACACCTTCTTTTATAAATCCTTAGGTCTAACCAAGTTAATTTATATTTATTACCATAATAGATAGATATTATCATAAAAATAGACTTCTCTTGATCATTCTAACTAATGTTTCACCATTTTAGTTTTCAATGGTTAAATATAACTTAATCTAATACCAACCATTGATTCCCAAACATTTCATATATATATATATTACATCTAAATAGATGAATATATTTAACTTTATATAACGATATTTTATAGAATTGTATCGGTCAAGTATCTTTGTAAACATAGAACCATAAACAGCAGGTTACATAGAGTTCTACATCATCTCCCACATTGATCTTCATTACTGTAAACCTCTTTAGACAGATCAAACATCAAAGAATTATTTATAACCAAGGATATGTAACATATGAAATGCTGAGATATGTTTCTCAGAAAGGTTATAAAATAAAAATTTCTATTATAATACAAGAATAAAATTAGAAAATATTAATGATAAAATAATTTGATCAATTTTTAACAATATATTGTAAATCATATATCATAATCATCAGTCATGGAATAAGGTTTAGTAGATATATATGACCTGAATTATAATGGAAATAATGATTATAAATTATGAATTATTAAAATAGTAATAAGATATTTATTTATGACATTAATTATAGAAAATAAAATTATTATTTTTAATTTTAGAGGATCATTTCCAAGGCCGTCACAATAAATTGAGTTTACTCTCTAGACCTTGTATGAGTTATGTTTGACTCTCAAGGCTAAAAAAATTAACATTGTCCCATATTGAAATTGTTCAAATCCCATATTCCAGTCCTATTTATCTTATGATATTTTAATCACTATCTAAAAAATTTTATGGATATATAGGTCCCACCTGTCAAATGATCAAAATAAAACATATGTGTGACATAAGAATTTAAGGAAATAATTATATTAGATCCTGAGAAAATAAATGGGGTTCCTATAAATTTTATCACTGAATAACTGATGTGAAATAATTTTCATAAAAATAATTCCGTCCTATTCATTAAATATATATGGAAAGAATAAGGATGATATTATTTTATCATATAGCTAGTAAATCAAATGTGAGATCCATGGAAATTTTATTTGATTAATATATTTTCCATAAAAATCCCATTGAAAATATAATGAGGAATAAATATTTTCTATTTTGGGTTCCCCTAATAAAAAAATAAAATGAAAAAATAGAAAATAAAATTCACTGTAAATAACCATGTAAAAAAAATCAATATAGTTAATTTTTTAGAAAAAACTATGATGGCGGGTAAATAAGTGAGTAGGTCGTATGTACACAAGAATAATGATTTCATTTTTTCAATTATATAATGAAAAAAATGATAAATAAAAATTCCACATTAAATAATAAACATCCTGTTATATGTTTAGTTCATATTCGATACATCTATCCTTATTTTCATCCATGTAAATTATAAATAGAAGATAAATCACATCACTCTATGGAGGTGATTATCCACACGTACACCGAAGGGACTTTATGATATTAAAATTGATTGGAAGGAAGTTTTGTATACGTGACATTATATTTAAATGATTATAACTATATAATAATTTCAAATATAAACATTTAACTCCTCATAATACTCATCCATAAAAAATGGTTGTGAAAAATGAAATGTTTCTCTATATATAGATGATAATCCATACATACAGATGTTTGATTCTTTAACTACTCATTGAGGAAAAATATAGTGTCTAATAATGTTTTAAAAGTCATAACATAATTAAATAATATTTCGTATAATTTAGATATTATTTTATGATAAATAACATAGAGTTCGAGGTTGTAAATGGGAGTGGACAAAACTGATCGTCTAAGGTGATTATATCTTCTGGGAAATGACTATTTAGTTTTCTTTAAAAGGGTTCTAGGGATGGTATATTGGAATGATTAGAACCTCTAATATTTATAAATGGATTTTTTAGAAGAAAAACTTTAATATTTATGTCAATAGAGATGAGTCAATGTGATGTAAATAAGTGAGGGGTAATGTTCCATTTTATAATTGAGGTTTGGATCACTTTTGGGATATTTCAAAAATCTAATGTTATAATTATTTCATTTCCAACGGAAACTCCAAAAAATTGGTTGTTATTAGAAAATGTAGTAGTATAGGTTCGTAATACCAAAATAAATTAAATTAATACAAGTTTTTTGTAATTTTCAACCTTCATATCTGGTTTTACAATTAGCTATCATTTTTTTATATTAAATTTGGTAAAAAATTTGTTCAATATTAAAGTGTGGTAATTTTTACACATGAGGTGAAAATAGGCCTATAAATGTCCAAGTTATGAAATTTTACACCATAAAATGTCAATATTTTCTTATTTAATGATCATTATTGAAATTAAAACATTTAATAAAATAATTTTTTTATAAAATATCATTATTATCAATCTTATCATAAATCATTAAATTTGACTTAAAGTTCATAAATAAAAATATTGAATTAAAATATAACCCTCAAAAACACAAATATTTTATATTAGATAATATAATTCTCATAACACTATAAAATACAAATATTAGAGAACTTTTAATATTTTTCAAAATCATATATTTAATCCTTCAATTGAATAAATACTATTTTGTTGTTTTGTCAGATTTTATGGAAATTATATAATACAAAAAATGTAATACAAATTAACAACAAGAATATAATTTTATAATTCATAATTTGATTGTTTACATTCCTTCATAATTGTTTTCTATTTTTTCTGAATACATAAATGATATTTAAAACTAAGATAGTGACATTTGGAAACTTTCGTTGACATAAATTATATACTAATCATTTTCATGGACCGATGCCCATTATAAACATAAATACTAAACATAAGGTGATATGGTTCTAATTCCATCACAAAATATGAATTAATAGTAGAAATTGTGTCATAATCTCATTTTATTAATATATATTAACCTGATGTACCATTTACTGAGTTAACAATATTTACCATGCCAACTATTCATATTAACCAATAGTAAAATGAGCCAATTTAAAAAAAAATTAAACCCTCATTCCAATTTTTTTTAAAATATTATATAACTAAATACTCATAAATGTGAGAAATTAATTTTATAGTTGTGAAACATTTTATGTAACACCCAAAGATTTCATTGTATGTTATCCATTTAATGTAATTCAATATTTTTAGTACACACAACACTGATTTCAAGTGCAAAACGACTTACAGAACTAGACATTCTAAAAGCGGTTATGAATACTATTAACTTCAATTCAAATTTTTTGTACTCTTTATAATTTTAACTTCACTTTTATGTGTTTCTTATAAATATTATAAGAAAAAAAATCTATTTTTATATAAAATAAGTATATTTCAAAAAAATGCAATTTTACCACCTTTTAGTGGAGAACCCTTTTTAAATATAATATTTTACAATTTTATATATTTGATTAGAAAAAATAAAATTCTTCTCTAGAAAATAATATTTTCAAACATTCCTAAAGAGCCCCTCCCCCTATAAAAATCTATCATCAATAACCCATTACTCACACCTCTCTAGCCCATTTTCCCATCAATAATCATCCCAAATAATAACATAATAGCTCTCTCTTCTTTATATAATCCTTACCTTAGGAAGAAGGAACATCATGAAATCCTATTATTTTAAACCAAAGGGAGTTACCCGATTTTAAGGTAATTCCTTCCCTAAAGTTCTCTTCTTTTATTTTACTATTCCAAGACACTAAAGACTTTTTATTACATTATTTTATAGAAAAAACTATATATTCAATATAATATGTTGTTTTTATGAGAAGGAATCGAGATACACTTACACACACATCTATCTAATGGTAAAAGAACATACTGTTTCTCTGGACGGGGAAGTACTGGCACCTGAAATGATGATTGTTCAATTATATCCTACCACCTCTCGTGGATCCCATTAAGATGGCACTATATTTACATGTGATATATATTATTTTTATATTGTCTATATACTTCTGTATTATTCACTTGTATCATAAATTTATGGTTTTTTTAATTGGTAAATATGATAATTTCATTTGAGGAAGTGCGGACTACCACCCCCACAAATTGACATGACTTGTTCATGGAATACATGGAACCTATAAAGGATGGATTTAATTAAATTAAATAACATAGGTATTATATTTTAATTATAATATAACTATGTATTATTATGTGTTCATTTCATTGAATATAAAATAGAAATGTATATAGCATTATTGTATACGTATAGCTTACCGTCTCCATGAACGGTGCATTTCATTTCGTAATTCCAAATGATATAGAATATTATAAATACATATAAAATCAATATCTAAGATATATATTATACCTATATCATTAATATAGTTTTGGAGTTAATATACCTTTCACCACATGGACAATTGGTAATTATAACAAGTTCATTTTGACAAAAGTTCCAAAAAATTTCAAAATGTCTAATATGAACTAAAATAATTTACTAATTGTTATATAAAGGTAATAAGTTATATAAAAGGAATAATAAACATGAAATTTTTTTTAAGGAATGATTAATTATCTTAAGTTTATTACTAAGGAAGAACCCAGAACATACGAGTCATGTTGGACACGAGGTTAGAGGTTTCTAATCTCACTTTTAATTCTGGGAGATTTCCATTATTCTCCAATTGTTTATTGCATGTGGTTTATTGTGTAATTCCATTTGAAATATATTATCATGATTCTATTTATATTAATGGTATTTTAGTATTCATTTGGTGGTCATTAACTTTTTTTCATATGACTTGATTGATTACAACAACGTAAAGGGTTTTCATGTCAATTTTTATTTCGGAAAGATTCATGATATGTTTGATACTATTTACATTTTTGTGGTTTAATTACTTCACTTGATTTTATTCTTTATGTAATATATTTTATTTTATTGGTATTTAAATCTTCATTGAATGATTCTTATTTTGTGTGGTGTATGTTTCGTAAGTTACCAAACCGGTAAGGGAATTTCATATTTCAATTTCCACTCATTGGGCTTTTCACACACTTCAATGATTATTTTACTGAAATATTATGAGTGGAATCACTATTTATTATTTATATAGAAATTTACACAACCATTTATTTGAATATACTTTTTATACACATAAAAAATCCATTGATAAATTCTCATTCCATTTATATGAACTTGTTAAGGGTAATCTTAACTCAATTTCTGTTCATTGAGTTAAATATCATAGTCCTTGGAATTGTTTTTACAAGAATATGTGTGAATTTCAACTGATTGATTTATAATAAATATACAATTATATTGAGTGTATTTATATTTTTCACACACAATTATTTCATTTATTTATCCTTAATCTAATGATATCGTATTTATAATGGATTTTGACTCAATTTAAATTCCATTGAGACCACTTTGTCATTATGTACAAATTCACATTTATATGGTGTATATATTGTCCTTTTAAATATTATATCATGAATACCTTTATTATCATGATATTATAAAGGTTTTATTAAATTTTATTCCTCAATTACATGTATTTATGTGTCTATAATTTGTTCGAAACTCATTAACTAAAATATCATTTTAAATATTTTAACGATTTATTCTTCTAAATCATTATCAATAATGTACATTATTTAAAAATGGGTGTAATTATTTATTTATATATACAAGAATTTTTTGAATTTTCATATCCTTTCAATAGATTCAATGTGGTATGGTATACTTTGATTCAAAAATATCTATTAAAAAACTTCTTTAATAACTAATGTGACTTTTAAATGTTTTCAAGAAAAATGGGATATCTCTACCAAATAGTTTCTCGGATTATTTTCATCTATGTCAATATCCATTATTATTATTGATTGAAGTTGATTTATTATAATAAAATATAAAACATTTTATTAAATGAGTTATGTTTGACTGTGGATGGGAAAGTTTTATACCATTCATGGTTTTTGGTTAACATATTGACATTTCATATGCTAGTTTTAATACAAATGTTTATGTTATGTTTTAACAGTTTCATTTGACCAATGCATTGGACTTTGAATGTGACAGGTGGGGCCCGCTATATCTCCTCGATGCATCGGTATACCTCATGAGACAAACTGGTGTCTTGGCACAAGAGATTGACATAATATTTATTTTTATTCTTGGCACGAGGCTTTACTATATAATTATGATGTCCCGAATTTTGATTTCCATCATTATAAAATTTGCTATTGTTATTACATGAGATTGTTATACTAGTATAATATAAATGTGAATAAATAAAAGGAATTTTTTTGATTTATTTTTTCCATATTATACGGATGTTTATGCTTAAATGGATTTTTTTAGACATATACATTGACTTAAATGTTTATGCTTACTTGTGAATGTTTCCACTATATTGTAATCCTTGCCGAGCACCTGAGCTCGACCATTTATATGTATTATTTTTCCCATGATGCGAATTGTGTATTATGATTAACCTGATGAAATAGGATAAAGGTTATGGGTGTGTTCAAAGGGTATACAATGTTGTTTTTTATATCATGATTATGTAAAACTCATGTATGTATTTATTACTTCCAAGGATATTAAACTTATCGGTCTTTCAGGACATGATCACTTGTTGTCATGCCAATGTTATGTAATAATGCACTATCTCTGGTTAACTAGGGTCGATGAATTACATTTTATAACTTAAAATATTATATAGTTTGTTTTAAATCATTCACCAATAGTTATAAATTTAATTTATTTAATAAAATACATTGCATACATAAAAAATCTTGAAAAAAACACATTTATTTTCATTGAAAAAAGTTATTTTTGATAATAATAATTTTATAACTAAGGAATTAATTTTATAAATTTAATTAAAATATATTTGTCATTGGTTATTTATTACTATTCACAAATTCCAATCCAAAATCTAGGTGATGATAGAAAAGTAATATTTTAATAATCTTCCTCAAATTTTCTAATTTTTTTATTTATAATGTAATATATCTATGAAATAAAACTATTTAAAGTGAAATATTTCATTAAATTATCAGGATGTTTCATTCACGGTTTTGAATTTGATATCATCTACGAATCATGTATTGTACATTTTGTTGTTGATTCCATTAGTAGAAAGATTCCTAACCAAGCTCTAAAGGAGCCTAATGATGAATATGTTTTGATAGGGATTCATGGTGAGAAGAACCTGGAAGACAGATAACATAGTGCATATTTTATTTAATTTCATGCGATGTAATTATTCTATTCAAGGGTAATTTTGGAATTAGTATCTATGAGATGATATATTTCCATAATCTTCCATGTTTCTGAATAGTAGATAGGTTCCAAGTGAATAGTATCTAACATATGAGGGAGTTATAATCTTAATGGGTCTCGATGTAGTGTCATTGTCATTGATAATGGTGGTGATAGAAGGCTGTCAGCAGTCTCATTGTTCTATCTTTCCTTGTCCAACAATCATGTTTAAGGATGTAAAATACAAGTTATGGTGGCCAAGTATAAGATGTGATTTAATAGATTTTCATCCTGATGTTATACATGAAATCTAGTTCATGAAAAAACAAAAATATTTTAATCATTCATTATCCTCTTCTCATTTGTACTTGGACGAGGGATGATGAATCCATGGTTTTCATTATCTATTTACCACGTACACCATAGTAGAGGAACATGATTTTATTGTTCATTGATTTCCTGAAAAATTCCCTCTACTTCATTTTGATTAGGGACTTGACCAATGATATGAAATTATATTGGTTTTTTTCATTAGAGTTCAGAAGGACGTATGGTGATCAGTCTGTAAAAAAGTATAAAAATTAAATTGAATAATGAATCATTTATGGGAGGGATTTTGGAAATAAATGTTCCTAGTGTTCTTGCTCAGAAAGACATACCATCATTAAACTACTGGTTAGGTAGGGTGAGAAAACTAAAACCACAAAGCTAGACTTTTTGAATGTATGTTAGACTTATATGGTTGATGGGACAACCCACAACTGTTGGTATATTTTTATTATAAAAACAATAAGAATTATTTGATAAAAATGGATCATTTTGAAGTGTTTTATGGTCATTCACATCGATCTTCTCATTATTGGATCGAAGTGAATAAAGTATCCTTTTAGTTTCATATTTTACAACTATTTTAATGGAATAAAATGGGTTCAATATGATGTTTTTAGGATGGATAATGATATTTTTAGGTTATTTCACTTCCATTTTATCCCTCTATATTTAGATTTTGGTTTCTATTAGTGTTTTTGTGATATCAAGTTGAAATATAGGATGTTCCATGTTAAGGAATTGTTTGAAAATTTAATTTTTATATCAATTGATTTCATTATTTTGTTATAAATTTTATTGTTGTAAATAATTTGTAATTTCAATGTTATCAGTGTGCATAAGGTTCTTTAAATAGTTATCCCCTTATTAGTGTGTGTAAAATACATGCATGGAGTGTAATAAATAGTCCTATTATAAAATATGAATTATTTTGGATCAGATTAGAATAAATTCCTTGGTAACCCTATTTGACCTTGGATGGATATCTGGGACAAATACCTTATGTGATAGTAGGGTTCTAAACCGATATCAAATACATGATTATGATATAACAAAAACTAAACATGTGATATTTATTATTACCATTTTCATTGGGTTTTTCCTCCCAAAAAACTCTTGCATGGGATGGTTTTATTAATCACCAATTACATGAATGGATCTTAGATATGCACAAAACATGGTTCATGGGTTATTTCTCATGGTTCATATATAATTTTTTTAATTATTTTTAAATTTTTTTCTAAGAATATTATAAATTCCCTTAAATAAAATCCATGTTTTTTAAATAATATGTTACATATTATAAAACCAATACATTAATATTTCCTATAATTTATATGCATAGAACTATTGGTTTGATCCAATAGGTAATGTGATATCACTTTATAAATACACCCCCAGGATGATTGAAGATATTATTTGTTTGATAGTGGTAATGTAAATTTCACATTTAGTGGCATTGGAAACTCATACATATTAATCATTGGTTAAGTATGGGTGATAGATGTGAAATGGGGTGGATGATATTCTTGTAATGATGACATTTGTTTTAATTTATTTGTCACATTCCCCCTTTTTAGTTCTTTGAATCAATTTTTTATAATTCTAAATGTTCTATTAGAGACAAGTACATGTCTATGTTGAAAATGTTTTTGTTATAGAACAATTTATGTTTGATTAATTATGTTTATTATGTTCATGGGATTATATAATATTTTATATGTAATGATATGTGCTATATATATTGATTATGATTCACATGGTCTATACCATTCCCAAAGGTGTTATTCGAATCAAATGTAGTAGTTTCTGTTCCTTACAGATTGAGAGTTTCAATTAGGTCATGACATGGATTGGGTAATGTTTTTGGTTGGATCGAATCCCTTTTAAGCTAATGACATGTTCCAAAATCATTCCCAATAATAGTTTTAGCTATAAAACTCTATATTTTACTGCATATATTTTTTTAAAAGGGTTTTATGACTACATATTACCTTTCAATCAAATCATAAACAATGAATTCTCAATTAATGAAGAATCTTATTAAAAATATATATTTTAATCATCAAATCAATATTATTTATAATGGATTCAACTTCTTTATCATGTAATACGATTTTCATAACTATCTATTTAAATGATATATTATGATAATCAATTATCCTAGTATTTTATTCAATATTAAATCTATAACTCTGAGTTTCAAAACATTTAATATTATTATTATAACATTTATCATATATTTCTCAACATTATCAAATTATGATTCACGTTTATCAAACAATCTTTATGAATCATTAAAAAAAATATTTTTTTTCTTTTTTATAAATCATAACCCTAAGGCGGACAATCTTCATCAAATTATAGATAAAAATGTCCACTTTATAAATCAATATATTCTAAATTAGTTATGGAGATTTTTATTTAATCCATAAATTTATCATTACAAACTGAGATGAACTCAGTCTCAATACCATCACATAGATAATTTTTAAAACCGTATACTTCTTTACTGTCTAATATTGTCCTCAAAAACATCCTTCGAAATGAATTAATATAACTTAATTCCATTATAGTCAGATAATTTATTCTATTTTATATTGTATTCAAACACTCTATCCTCTTCATCATACATATATTGAAATATATTATTGATATTCCCAATATTTACACAGTAAATTAAAACTATAGGAAAATTACCTTTAAATATATAATTACAATTTATTTACTTAATTTCAATTAGTTATATTGAATAATTTATTATAACTTAATTAATTTCACCGGATAAAAACTCATTCTATTCAATATATATAAATTATATCTATTTATATAAATGTTTTAAAGACCTTTTCATATTTACCAATATATAAAATGAAACCTACATTCCATGAACTACATCAAGCGATAAATATATAAGATTAATTTCATTATGTAGTATCACCATGTTGTAATATATATTATAAATTATTATTATAATTGTCTTAATAATAAAACAATTCTATACCTTATATAAAAATCCTCATATTGAGCCAACAATGCGAGGGATAAAACGAACAAATCCATCTATATTTTCAGATGTATTTCATTTCATATCACCAAATAGAAATGGAAATATCTATATTTTTCCTTCTTTAACATTTCTATACATTTGATAGATGATATAATGTTTACCCAAAAAGCAATTTCCTATTATAAAATCTAACATCTTCATATATATTTAACTAAACAGAGCTTCCAATAATGAATTTGGAGGATAAAAAATATCAATAAAAAACAAATTATTTACTTATATCATATATTTTATATTTTAATTACTAACATTAATTCCATAAATGACATCAAATTATTTAAAGAGCCATTGAGATTATATATGTGATGGAATCCTATTTTTCCAAATTTGGTAGTTTCACACATTAAGTAAATGCATTCCATTAGTATTAATTGTATTCTACAAAATAGTATAACTTTATAAAAAGTTTCCAGATGAAACCAATGGCTATAATACTTATTATTTATCCAATGTTTGAATTATACCATATGCAGGAGCATAGTGAATTAGCATATTAAATCATCTTCTTGTATTTTAAATTAAATGGATCTTTATGTCATGTTGGATAATACACCATGAGTATATTATTTTATTTACAACCATATAATGATAGAGTATAGATATTACAATGATTAAGAACACAAATATTTTAAATTTTCCATGTATAACAGTATATATCAAAGGATATCATATCAAAAATTAATTAATATACCAAAAAATATCTACTATAGTAATATGTGATTACCTTATTAGAATGTATTTTATTTTTAGTAATTTCATAAGAACCATTAATAACTTCCACTCACTAATTTCTAGAGATATTCAATGAAAAATTGTTCAATCATAAATGATTATGAACAAAGAAATCTACAAAAACAAAAAAAGGGTTATTCATCAAATATCTCAATACATAATTCTAGATCATCAAAGATATACACAACACAATATTATTCAAAAATATTATTCAATGTAATATATATTGATCACACTTTACTATGGAATGTAATATATTTAATGGTATTTAATATAGATATTTTTTTTCTAAGAGCATCAATCATCCACTTTATCTTTTTTCGCTATGTTATATATTTCTTTGTCTACAAAAGAATATATAAATCTATTTCTTGGATATTAAATTTAAAAATAAGAAATGAAATATTCATATATATTACATATCATAAAAATTATCCCACAGATTATATTCCACATGTTCTTCACTATAATGATCTATTCTAGTCTTTGACATTTAATTAATCAATTTTAAAAAGATAAAGATCTTCAAAAATTATAAAAATGATGATAACCACATTTTAATAAGAAAAAATTGAAATCATATCAAACTTATAATTTATGGAAAACACACTCTTCAATAGGGATACCACTATGCTCACATTCCTATGCATTACATTATTTGAAATCCAAATTCATTAAATAGTTTAACTACCACACCTATAAAATTCTAAAAACTAAAACCCATTTTAGTTTTGTATTTTATAAAGGAAACACACCCAATTCCATGAAATTTTTCCTTTTATCTTCCAATATTTATCACCTATATAATAAACCAATTATATACTATATAAATTTATCAACAGATTTTAGAACAACCATAGTGATCCTCGACAAGTTTCACATTGATCTTTTATTCCTTAAACCACAATATGTATAGTGTGTTATTAAATATCCCTATGTATATAAATCGACTAAAAAATATATCTTCAATAATAATAATTATATTATAGACCATCAAATAAACAAACCACACCATTTTCCACAGGTGGGGTTCTCAATTAATGTTATATTTGAAATGATCTATATATATCCACATTCATTGTTTTTAAATTCACTCAAGAAAACATATGCATTACGTGGAAACTCAGCAGTTGTGGTGAATAGTGTGGTGAACGATTTCCTCACCAGTCTTCTCATATTCATACAGGCTTCAAAATATATTTTCATGATAATCAGTGGAATTATAAATGCAAAATAAATATAGAGTATTTCTAACTTTGGTTGTAACACATCTGATAATCAGTGAAAAATTTATTTAATAGGATTGTGGGGGGAAGAAGGACAAAATTTATGATTCATTATAATATATTTCATGATTATTTTTATAAACTACCATGGTTATCCATCAATAATTGAAGGTGTATAATCATTTGGCTTATATTGATTTTATCAATCCTCAAGGAAACTCTTATCTTCTCTATTCTCCTCATAGAAGAGAGTATCAATTAATCCCCCATAAATTATTAATAACAATATAGTACTTATTAAGAGTATACCTTAATGACATATCGAGTACGCATCATAAACACGCAATATGATATATCTTAGTAGTGGATGATGTTAAAAAATTTAATTTCAATAATATTAAAAAGAAATTAATTCTATGAAGAAGCAATGATGAGGTGATCAAGAAGTATGGGTTCATTAAGATTCAAATATTCTAATACCACTTCTATTTTCAAAAAATAAATTATTTTTCTTTTTCAATAACATCAATATTATTCAAAATAAAACCAATATTAATTGTGGACCATGTATGAAAAATTTATTTTTATGGTAATTATAATAACTTTTTCTATTATAATAAAAATTCATTTATATATTCCAATTCATCTATAACACCCAAAAAAACATTTAAATAACATCAGTCCATATTATTTTCCATTTTAACTAATAGAATAGGGTGAAATAACACAATTAGAATGTAAATTGACGAAAACATAATGATTCAATTTGTATATGTTTTTTTAATTCACGAAAATGGATTCAATAGAATTTTTTGTATTATCATTTTAATCTACACATTAAATTTATTAAACCTAATTATTTAGTTCAATTAAAATATCATGGTTTTATATCAAAAAGCATGAAAAAACAAAAAGATCGTCATTTACCACTTATTATATTTATTGTGCTTTTATTTATATAATAATGAAAGAAAAAATGTGTTGCGATTTGGATTAATACAAGGAAATTTTATAGAAAAAATGTGTTGTCATCTACTTATTATAATTTCAATCTTGTTACAATATTCCCTCCAGTATTTTAATGTGAAGGCTAGTGTTCTTATTTCACAAACACATTGATATCAACATATTATGTGGATTAATCTAAAAATTATAAGAGTGTATAATAGGTACATAGGATTACCAACCAAAAATACCCTCTCTCTAGTCATTTATACTTTTGAAAGAAATCCCAGTTAGTGTACCAAGATTACAATTCCACTATGATGGATTTATATCTGCATTACAACTCCTTTCACCAACAACATAATCATTGATCATGTAAAGCGAATCATAAATGAATATATTTTTAGAGAAGAATCGTTATAATAAGTAATAAATAGAAATTATCTCATAAACATCATAACACCTTAGAGATAAACTCCCAATATGAAAATTAAATAAGAAACCATTAAAATATATTTGGATAAAATTATAATCTATAAAGGTATTTCCAATTTGGATATAAACATAGAGTTTAAAATCCAAAACAATGGTATTTTTGAAAAGGTAACAAAACCAAAAAAAATTAGAATGAAAATATAATTGAATAAATATAGAAAAAAATATACATTCAGGGGGTTAGGCTCACAAATGTTTTATTCACTCATCCCTCTCAAACATAAACAAAAACCAACATTATAAATTTTTAAAGGTATGCCCATAATTTTTCATGATGTATTACATCTTATTTTTATGCATGGAAGTGGATGATTCTACGTACTCGTCCTTCCCCACTATGTTTCAGGTATGTAATGCATCCCTAATCCACTTCTCCACCTACTCCACAAGATTTCACTAGGTTAGTTTGGTTCCACCTTACACTATTTAGTTAGGAAATATGTATTGGGTAATATATTATTTCTTAATCCTTTTATTGGATATAAATTGATCACCATAATTATAAATTGTGATTTATTTTACCCTTACCTATGTTTTTAATTAATCATTTTTATGGATCATCAATATATTTGGGTCATCATGGACAGTTAGTTTACATTATGTATAATGAGAATAATTTTTTATGATAAAATTAATATAGTTGATGATTTTAGTTTACAATTCTTGTCAAATATATATATACTTTTATCCTATTATTTTAATGATAATCATATACAATGATTAGTGTCACCCAAATTAATATTTCTATTCACCCCCAATCAAAGGAGCATTCCCATTAATTTTCTAAACCATCAACATCGAATTATATTGAAGATGTGTTTTTATAATTCCCAACATTCCTTAAAACTACTATCATTTGTACTAATATTGAATTCTAAAAGGATATAATTATATACATTTGTAGTTTTCAATATAAGAAAAATAGATTCAATGTTAGGAATTTATATCCCTATTTTATAGGGTGTAGTGAATTTAAAAATTCAAATATGGGGGTTTAGTAGAGTATTACTGACCATTTCCTATTTATTTCTTTATATATAGTTAATTGTATGAATAAATCATAAGAGATAAACCCCTTTGAATATTATGTTATTATAATATTATAATGAATAATTGAGACTCATGCACTGATATACCATTGTTATAATCCCATGATATCACCATTATTCAATGAAATTATTATTTCATATTCTATTGTATTTTTTAATAATATAGTATTATGAAATTTTACTTCTATATATAGTAGATTTTAAATTTATCCATTCCTCAATTCAAGCTTCGTCATTATGTATGCCAAATAAATCCTCAATAAAATGATCATCCTTCATGGTAAAATAATTGATGAATTGAAAATTATATTCTGTAAAAATTTCATAGTTTTTAAACTACATCTAAATTTTTTAATATTAAAAATAGAAAATATATTTCTGATGAATTAAAATACTATTTGGTTATTATCATAAGAAATTAATATGAAAAATTTGTATATTTTTTCTAAATTTGTGAATGATACCTTTGGTCTTTAGAGATTGAGTGACCATTGAAATAAAACTAAATATCCATATCATGTATTGGATTAGCATTGTTGCAATTAGACATTTTATTTTTTGTTTATTACCAATGATGATGATATGTAAAAAAGTATGACATGATGAACATGAGAAGTATAAAATATTTAATCTCCAAGTGTATCCATGATGATGAATGGGGAGGACAATGCATAGCGCATACAATGACCCAAAACAATCAGACACACACAAAAACATATATATGTTAGTAAATATTATGTTAATATATTATTCTAATAGAAAAAACAAAAATAGAACCATGATTTCTAAATTTTTTTACTGTTCTCATATTGATATTAATTCAACGGGTATAAATTTAATAACACATATAATTAAAATTATTATCAAAAAAGAAGAAAATGAAATATAATAATGGATGATTTCTTTATGAAGTTAATTTTTCCCCGATTGAGAACAACAGGGGTTTTCATGGATTTCTATGGATAATTTCCAATTCAAAATCCAACGATTATGGCAGGATTGAATTTATATGCAGGAGAAATTCATGCTTGTGAAATTGTTACATGATCATTGATAGGAGAATCACCACCCATATATTCCACTAAAATGCATTGTATTGTTAGATATTGTATGAAAATATTTATGGTATTAGAAACTATAATTTAGAATTATATAATGTAATTTTTAATAATTTTATATGTTATTTATCATATTTATTTTTCGCATTTCTCATTTTTATTTAAAAAAACAGAATCTATATTTTTATATACGAGGTTTTATATATTTAATATTTAAAAAATAAAATAATTTTTTTCTTTTATAGTTTTATTGATATATTATTTTAATATTTTTTTAATTTTTGGTAAAAATGCTGGTTTTTAGTTGAATCGTGAAAAATCATGATATTTCAAAATCTATCATGTTTTGTACATTATTAAAAAAAATAGACCTAAAGATTGAAATTATTAATAATATAAATAAATATGTGTGTATATCTATATTAGAAATGCATGATAGGAAATTAATATTTTCTATTTATAAAACACATGTATTTGTTTTGAAATATAAATAATATTTTACAAATAAACACATAATTGTTTGATTATATTAAATTTTTACCACTTATAGAAATTTAATCCAAAAAATACATTTTAAAATTTATATAACAATGGTATTATTATTAAATAAATTCAATTTAATATTATGGTGTAAAATTATGATAAGGAAAATTAATTTTAATGAATATGATAGTTGTAAAATTGTTATTTTGAAGGATTTTTTTGTTAATATTGCATGATTTTTTTCCAATTATGTAAATTAATATCTCTTCAAAAGTAAATTTAATGATAATATTTAATCCTATATTTCAATAAATTATCAATAACTAGAATAGTAAAAATACATCATTATAATAAGAACACAAAATTGTGAACAATAAAATCTTAAACAAAACACAACTCAATTATATAAAATTTTCAATTTTCAATTTTAATTTTCAATTAATAAGAAATTGAATCATATTAAATGGATATTCAATTTATTTTCATAATTTTTTTTAATATTAGATATTTAATATGTTGAATAAAATATATGTTACATATATAAAATCTAGATACCCTAGTAAAACCAAAAAACAATAATGGTTAAAATTGAAAAAATGATATAAAACATCTTTAAAACAATTGTGGAAATACATGGTTAAGATATTATAACACAAATATAACCCCAAAATCAATTATTTCTCAATTTTGGATATATTAACACTTGAATATTTCTATTCCATTATTGAAAAATAATGGCTGTTCATAAAAGTTATAATTTCTTAACATATAAAAGTTGAAACATCCACCAATTCATGGCACATAGCTTAATTTAAATCTCTTCTTAAATTTAAATAACATTATCCACCTATAAACTTCTAAATAACTTATTAGAGCCTAGAATAGTCTCTGATGCTAAATAATAATTATGAATCCATTGCTATAACGGTTTAATGAGTACATCTAACAAAGAGTTTCCCAACCGGAGGATTGAAATATTTAGTGTATTAGTTAATAGAAACTTGAAACCACTTTTTTTCATTATGTGAGTGTTTCCCTATAAAATAAATCCCTATTTTATATTACATGTGACATAATAATCAATAATTCCAATCTTAGAAAAAATATAAGATATATTGAGGCTAATTTTTTGTAAGGAATGACATATCAGTGGATAAAAAAGTAAACAATAAATATGTGGACAAGAATGTGTTGAGGAAAATATCTAATTTAAGGGAACATAAATCAATATGTGTTAACAATTTGCATGAAATATATACATATAAACTCAAATAGTTTCCTTTTTCTACCATGGCAAGAGAAAACAATTTTGAAGCACATATCAGGAGGCATGGAACATATGAATTCAATTGTAACAATCATAATAATTGGATTTCATATTTTTTTGAACATGGATACCCACTAACCTATTAAATTAATTTTTTTAGTGAATCTAATAGCCCTCACAATATACTTGTTTAACCCTACTACTCACTAAACTAATCACATTACATTTATATATCATGAAATATAATCATTTATTGATTGAAATTTAGATTGGTATAGGTCCCACCCTTCTCATAATCCATACATTTGTGTTTCACATAATAAATTACATCATAGTATAATGAATTGAAATAAAAATTGGATTAATGACATTATTAAATGTTATCTCATAAAATAGAATAAAAATTAAAATCATGTGATACCAAAAAAATTTCAAAAAAATTAAATACATTAAAATAGAGTATAGAATGTGATTCAAAAAATGAAACCCTATTATTTGTAATACATTTAGACACCCAAAATAATTAGGTAATAAAACATTATAAAATTGTATTTCATTACAACCATTTTGAATTATTTTTGAAATAGAGTTTAATATAATTGTCAACTTATATTTCTTATATTTTCAAAGATTCATTTATGAATTTATTTTTGTATATAAATAATAATGAAAGAATAATTTTATTCTACTGAAAAAATCGGTTTAAGAGATAAAATATTATATCTTGAAACTAAAATCTTTTATGTCAAATAATTAATTTTTTTCTTATACCACCATTATTTTAAGAGTTCAAAAAACATATTTTAAAAAATAAGTAATGAGAAATATGAGGATTATTTTAAGAAGAAATAATATTCTTCCATATAAGAATGAATATTTTGGTGATAATGGAGAATATGTGATAGGAAGAGAAAGATTAATTAAAATATTTTAGAAATTTACAATTTATTATCTCATTTTATAAATGATATCATCAAGGAAGAATAAAATTATATAATAAATAATTACATAAAAAGAAGGGGGGATTATATAATAATATCATAAAATTGATTGTTATAAAAACATTCCATTGATATGGTTTGTTAAGGTTTAGTATAAGTTAATTTAACATAATTGAGTTATGAAAACATTTCCTACATTAATATTTTTTGAATTAAAAGTCATGAAATGATTAAAAGTAATTTATTTCTATAAATTACATGAATTATATAATTTATTCTCCAAAAACAAAATCACGGTTCAGTTCTATTACATATAAATAAAGGAGTGTTTTATTACTTTAATAAATATCTCAATGAAGATAAATCGAGACAAAATATCTAAACCTTTAGTTTCCACTCACCCAGCCATTCTCTGACCTACATTATAAATAAAGTAAATATATTATCAAAAATTTTAATTACATTATTAATATTCTTAACCCATGGTAAAATTCATTTTCTTAATAAACATTAATGATATTCGAGTTGGGTATTCACAGTATGAAAATATGACTTGGGAAAATGATGGAATTACATCATCAACAATAATGATATAAAAAATATATTATGTAATGTGTTAATTATGAGAATTTATTTAATAATGAACTAAGATTCATTATTAAATTAATTAATTTTATTATGATCACATGTATGTATAATAACAAGGTAACAAAATGGATCAAAATAATGGCTGAGATTAAATTTTAGATAAATGTGGGGATCACAGATTGTTTTTTAGAGTATAGAGGTTATGAAAAATGGAATGGTTTAATAAGATAAAATAGTATTAAATCAGAAATACTGATTACTTTTCCTAGTAAATGATATGGAAATAACAAATTAGTTTCCTAAAAGAAGTACTTTAATTAAAAAGAGGATGAAGAGAACCCTTACCTTGATAATTATCTTATTATGCCCTGATATGAAATGTTTGAAACATTAAAAATATGTTGTATATTATTATTTCTTGAAAGTTATGCGAAATTATTTATCATGGCCTTTGTGATGGATAACATTGGGAGAAAGGGTCAGAGTGATCTTGTTTTGTTAGTGAAAAAATAAGGGCATTTCATATAAAACTCGATATAGGTATAGGGTGAGTGTGGAATAATGTGGTTTTTGGTGGGATCATTTAGGTAGTTAAATTCTGTTTAGAAATATTTTTTATTCAATTTGTGTTTTACTTATATAACAAACAAGTCGTTAGAGAATGATTAAGTGACCTTTTGATCATAAAAATTTTTAAATACATTACTTACCCATTTTTACCCTTATTAATCTTGATTAAAATAAATAGTGTTATATATATTTTAGTAATAATAAAATATGGTCCATTATAACCAATTTTACTGTTACGAATCAAAATTTTGTTTTCATTTAACCAAATTAACATTTTTTGTATAATGAAATATTATTTTAAACAAATAAATTTACTATTCTTCAAAATATGTTTTATTGAAAAACAACATTTTAATCATTATGTATTTGTAGAATTATTAGAAATTTAATTCCAAATAAATATGAGTATGTTATTTTTTTAAAACATCATATTGGAGTCTTAATTTAATGTATAATAATTTATTTTTTAAAATTAAAACACCGAATTTAGAAAAGTTTTATTCTTTGAAAAATAACTATTTTACAACAGTAACTAATATTTACTAAATCAACATAATTTTATAGCTAAAAATTAAGAAATTAATTACTGAATTTGATCCTGATGATTAATAGTATAATATTGTTTTTATCAAATGAAATTTATAGTTGTGAAAAAATTAATTTCACTATAAAAGAATATAAATTTTTTTGGAAATATATATTTTTTCAAAAGAAAATGACATTTGTTTTATTATTCCCATTAATATATTTTAGATAATGTGGTTAGTTATAGTGATACCTTCCAAAATAATAGTTCTAATACAATGGAATTAATTTTAATAAGGGAACATGATATTATCATTTTTTTATTGTGTTTTTTGAAATACAATCTAATAACATGACATTTTATTAATGAAAAGTATGTATTATAATCATGGGTTATTACATTATAACACACATAAAATAATATCCTTATCAAAATTCTATTACAAAATGGAATAGAAGTGAGGTTACTTGTCTCTAAAAACATTCTCATATTTCTCTATAGCCTCCCAAAATTTATGATTATTCCATATAACCTCAACAGGATGGGTGGTCTTGTTTCATAGAACCTTATCTCTTTATTATAGTATTTACATAGGTTGTTTAACATATGAAAAATCATTTTCTAGTTATACAACATACAATATTATTACATCTGATGGATCTAGTATAAAATACCTCAAAATAGATATATGGTACACATCACTAACATGAGTGGTTTGTTGAGGGAGCATGAAGTGAAATGATATAACCCCTACATGATTGAGGATCCCAATGGGGCCATCGTATCTATGGTTCATCTTACCATAATTTCGAAATATCATAACCCACATCTCTGGAGATATTTTATGGAATATCTCATCACCAATTTCAAAATCTAGATCTCATATATGGTGATTAATGTTACTCTTCTATAAACATTGTATTTCCTTGAAAATCAAAAAAATAGTTTGAACTATAAAATCCAAATTATTTCCATAAATAAACACCATGTTCTATGGTTTTCTACACATGTAGTATAGAAAACCATAACATTATAGACCATAGTAAAGTATAAGTACAAATATTTTCTATGATCAGTTAAAAAAGAATTTTCAAATATATATTAATTAATATACATTTATAAATATAAAAGTAAATAAAATTCACCTTAAACCTATAACTCATATAGTTTAACTAGGAGTCTAAAAATTTATATTTTATGCTTAAAATCGATTTTTTAAAATAGAAAACTTTTACAATATTAATATATTTATGAATAAAATATATTATATAAGAATTTATATTAAAGAATAATATATCGATTTTATGATGTTAATTTAACTAGATAAATCTCAATTTTGGATGATTCGTGATGATATTAACATAATTTTTTTTAATATTATATAGAATTAATAAATTTTAGGTGAATTGTATAAAATATAATTCTTCAAAATACCATGCAGTATAATTTTAATGATTTCAAAAAGTTTTATTTACCATATATATTCCATTTCTATAACATTACAAATTTTAAAATATCTTTTGTGAATTAGAAACTTAAAATTGATATATTAAGACATAATAAAATTATCTCAAAAATTATATGAACTAAATTATAAATTAGCATTCTAAAGTTATATTTTATCAATTTAGTTAACTAAAATGGATATTAAATTTATATTTAGTCGTTAATAGTCATATAATATGTGTCAAATTATTTTTACGCGTGAATATTCATTTACATTGGGATTATATAGTTATCAACATAAAAAAATTATATTTCAAAAAAATAAATTTATAAATATTTTATATTATTAAAATTGAATGAATTAAATTTCAATAAAAATTTTAATATTATTTTCAAACATATATAATAATGAAATAACACACATTTAATGGGACTTCATTTTTAAATAACACAAATAAACTTTACGGTGTCTCAATTATTCCAAAATATATAGAACCTATTTACCTTATAAAAATCATTTACTATGTTTCAATATAATACATACATTTATTTTCAACATTACCCTCCCTAAATTAGTTATATTTTTGACACACCATTCACACCCATTACATAATATTATTTTTCATGGAGAACCCCTCATTCTCACAAATAAAAAGGGGATACATTCCACTTTATAAATAATCCACATAAAATTTAAAATTTCCATGAATTCCTTCCATTATATCTTCTACATAAATTTCCATTCACACTCTTACACATCTATTAAACCAAAATTACACAAATTGAGTCAAACTGTAGTCCTTTACTAAGAGTATGTTCAAGGTATTAATGCAGGAAAAAAATCTAGAATAATATTTCATTAACATCATTAACATTTTAAACTATTCATAAAATAGAATAATATAAAAATATACATCATTAGATTGTTTATATAATATTTTAATTATAGGTTTGCTAATTTTTATACATTTCCAAATGCTAAGAGACAGAAGAATCCTTATTAGCGTGTGTTTGGATATTTTCACATCCACCAGATGATGCTTTAGGGTTTTCACCACCACATATATTGGCTAACATGAATGTCCATAATTAAAAATATAGACTACCTATATAATTAATTTATGATTATAAATTGATCAAACACTTTCCAACTTCTCCCATCTCATTCATTGAGAAACCAAAACACTAATATTTTATTGTGAAAATTAATACATCCATGAAAAATCTTTTTTTTGTTATTATTCATGTTTTTTATTATTTTCCCAAATTTATTAAAATATAGTTCAATATAATAAAATTCAATGTAATATAACTGTGATTTTTTTACTATTGTATTATTTCCAATTAAAAACATCATTGACGATACATAGTAGTTAAGTTAAATATTGCTCACGATTGGGTCTATTTAACCACCTACTTGAATAATTATTTGAAATTATATCATGTATGGTTAGGAAAACCTAATTTATAGGGAAAATATAACTTAATATGTAAATAATTATTTTGTAATATTTAATAAAAGAATAAAATAATATTTATGTAATTAACAAAGAAAGATACATTTTTAGGTTGAAATCACTAAAAAACATTCATTCTTGATTTAATATTATAGGATAAAGAATAAAGTATTAATATAATGACTTTTTAATATAATAAATAAATATATTTAAAACATTAAATTAAAATTAATGTTGAATTTTTTAAAAATAATGGACCCTAACACACTTACTATGAATCTATGAATGATTGTCAAAAATAAAAACATCTTATATATGAAATTAAATAAAAAATTACAAAAATAAATGTTGATAATAATTGAAAATATATAATTTTAATTGTTTTAGGAATTAATTGTGTAATAAAATAATAAACTAAATTAGTTTTTGCTTTAAATTTTAGAGGACATTTTTCTATGTAGATAAACAATATAAGGATATCTTTACATCAAATTAGAATCCATAGAGACATGTTCGTTTTATACAGCATGTTTCATTTTCAATGGTATAAATACAAGCCAATTTTCAATTTTTATAATTATATAATTATATCTGATGATTTTAAATATTTTTTCCCTGTAAATAATATCTAAGGTTTTTGATTCAAATGTTACTATGGTTTTAATGGTTTTGACATCAACATCGATTCATTGAGAGTTGGATTAATGTTTTGTATAAGCTTAATATTTCTATGGTGTATATACAACCCTTGAATATATTTTGATATAGAATATTATTTAATCCATTTTTTATATAAACATATTATTTTTAATATTCTAATGAATTATGATTCAAAAAGTACAAAATCCATAATTGTTTTTTGTACGATAATTATATTACTTGGGGAATAATGACTTTTCTTTATGTATAGTATTTCACAATTGATCTTTTATATCTAATGATTATTTTATGATTACTTTCTACTTATATTTTTTTGGAATATTGTTTCTTAAAAAATCGGTATTCCTAGATGATTCTAATTATTCATTAAAATGGATTTTTAAGAAGGTTTATTCCCATTACTTTTAACTAATTTCTCTTCCATGACCATAACTTTAAATGACCAAAAATGTTATCCAATACCTAGTATAAAATAAAAATATTTTTAAATAGAAACATACTTTAATACCCTTATTAAGCTTATTTTAAATGTCACCTTATCTTTTTTAAAAATTATGGTTCTCAATATGGTTTTGTTAAAGGGAAAAAATATATCCTTTGAATATAAAAAGTTATATAATCTCGTATGATTTTTATATAACTTATTACATTATATTATTTAAATTGTTAAATATTATTTTTAATGTAAATGTTTTCAAATTATTATCACATCCCCATTTAATAAAAAATATTATTTTTTGTGCTTCTATTTATGAATATTCTTTTTAGAATTTAAATTTTCAATGTAATTCCATTAATCATTTTATATGACACTCTTATTTTCAAGGATATTTTATCTGGGCCTATTTATAGTAATTGTTTCCAAATTATTGTTTTTAACCTCGTCAAAAATTTGTTTTTAATGTAATTCACACACACTATTTTTGAATAAGCTTGAATATATATTTTTAAAAACATTTCTATTTTTACATAAATTTTCCCTCCAATGATTTTCTCCAATGAAGGGATGTTTTTAATAGAATCAATATTCTATTTTGTTATGAATCATTTTTAGAGATGTTATTTTAATATTCTATCATTTCACAAGTTCATGAAATTTATGTGCTTAATCAATATATTTCTTTTCATGGGTTATCTAAGTTATGGTGAGTTTTGATTTTCAGTGGAATAAATTTGTGTGGATGATGATGGGTGGGGTCCTAGATTGCGCAATATTGTATTTTCTTATAATTTTATCTCATGTGATTGTAATTAATAGATATAATGTAATTTTTCACATGGGAGAGGGCATGATTGGTTTCCCACAATAACTAAGGGTGTACAAAATGATTTTCCTAATATATGATTAGGCATAGTTTTTTTTTCTCATAGAGGTTTTAAAATGATTATGGTTGTGATATATTTTCAATTTGTTCATAATTTTTCACCGCCTGTTCAGGTTTGTTACCAAGATATTTAAATTTTAATAGGTAGATTTCATTTCTATGATGTTATATGTGTTGATGTTTATTCCTTATTTTTATGTATTCCACACTTTTATGTCATGATCTCATGTTTTATGATTATTTATATGTGTTTTGAGAAATTTATTTTATTTTATTTTTCATTAATCATGATTTTATGATGTTCTGTTCCTCGATAAGGTTTTAGGATTATCATTCATGGTATTATTATCTTTTATTATGATATCTATATCTTTCTCTTATAATCCTTTAGGTTTATGATCTAATGCATTTTGATATGACATTCTAGTTACTGTGAATTTGATCTCACATCATTATTGTTTTTACATTCCATAGGCTATAGAGAGGATTATATCATGTGGTATGTCTAGGAATCGGTTTATAAAGTAATAATGAAAGATAAATAAGTTCAAGTGACATGAGATAAATTATTTATATAACAAATCTATATGATTGTAGAACATTCTACCATTGTTTTATGTGATAATTTTTTAGATGAATTATTTAAATAATGATATTAATGTATTATTTATGTAATATTTATATTTTTTCACATAAATTGTATGACATGAGGTTCATGTTATTTCAATAGGTTTGTTTAGTTATTTTAATAGAATATTTATAGTATTTTTAGATATTAGAATATACCAATTTTTTATAAGGGTCATATAGCCTTAATTAAAACAACATAGTTGAGATTATGTATAGAATTGTATCATTAAATATAGGTAATGTATTTTTTTAAATCCATCCATATAAATATATCCATGTCTAGATACTTATATTGGATTTGGTTGTGGAATATATGCATCAAGGTGTATTCTACCTCACATGTGTATTTTGAGCATTGAATCAATAATCACCTTGATTCATGATTAGTTTGAATAAGAATACACACCTAGTTCTAACAATTTGGGGACAATATTTGGCTAATCATATACTATTAATGAACCTCTATAAGGGATTTATTTTTTAGTCATATTGAGGGACTCAGATGATAATTATAAGAGAACCCATCTTAACGTACAATTGGATGAATCATTAATGTAATAGCTTGAACCAAGGATGATATAATCATTTCCATGAATTATATATGTTAAAATTTTATTGATAAATTTTAATGAAAGTGATATATAGATGAAACTAAAATCATTATAGACTAACATGTTGGTATTATATGTGAGAGATAATTAGGTTATTTCTTTAGTTATCATTTATAATTATATTATATTAATATATTTTCATCACAAACATTAAACATATTTTGGTTCTAGTTATGTATACAACCAAGAAGATCATTTTTAACCATGGATGATATTGTATATACCAAATATGACATAAGTTTACCAACTAATTATAGAGGTTAAACTCAAAATGACATTAATTTACAAAAGTGTGATATATCTGACAGACTCATAGACTTGGATGCTTCTTAATGGATCCCCAAGACTGGTTATCCATATGACCATAAGCACATCTCCACAAATGAAAGAGGATTTTGACTAGAATTTTCGGACTTGGTTGTTTCCAGGACAAGATTATTACCTTAGTGGATTAGGAATAACATAACGGTAAATAGGTTATATCAGATAATAGAAGAATATAGATATGAATATATCTACATAAGTAAATGAAAGAGTCATGCAACAAAATTAGACAACTCATTCTGAATATCTATATATTGCACAAAAAATTATGATAATGTTATGTCTTGAATCTATATAGAATAGGATGTTGAGGGGTTTAGGTTGGAATCATATTCTACACTATCAAAAAAATAATTAATTCCAAAAAATAATACACAACATCTCGAGAATATGATTAGTTTTATTTTCCTAAAGAAATATCTAAAGAAAAAAAAGAATCATGCTTCAGATGCATACCTCTTCTGTTTATCAGTACATGAGATAATAATGTCTAATTATATAATAAATGGTCCCCATGAAGGGTGTGAAATATAATATATGTAGGATGAAATACATGATTTATAGGCCATTACATTTCATTATATAAATTAAACATTGTGTGAATGAATAATACATCACAGGGTAGTAAATAAATAAACAATTGTAACATGTTCTAGGTTCCTAAAAGGACATTTATCCCATATCACCTACTTCGGCACATGTTGGGTGTATGAATACGAAAATTATGTATGAAAATATATATATAACATATGAAAATGTATACAAGGAAACAAACAAAACATAACCAATGCTTGTGTTATGGATTGGGTTCATGTATTAATGTCATTAAATAAGCACACATAAGTATAGAAAAGAAATATCACAACAAGATCATGGTAAAATTAATGGATTCATAAAATTAGAATAATTATTACAAAAAAAATATAACGTTTCAATCAAATAAATCCATTAATTCATGAGGAGTATGCATTTTCCCACCTAATGTGATATAAAATAATACCATGTATCGCAATATGAACATCTAATATAATCCAATACCACCGAGCCAGTCCAAGGTGACCCTTACTATGTCCTGAGTATTGTTACCGTATATGGTAACCATTGTGTCCTTCCCAGGTATCTCACAAGTTTATAGAATATCACCAAATTCATATAATAACAATATTTCTAAAATTCCCATCCAAGATTTCTCCACTTTTGAACTACTATCAGACAAGTCTATAATAAATCATCTAGGAATCCCTTGAATGGAAAGACAAAGAATCTCCCCTAGTGTGTCTGGTTGTAACCCAGAGAGGATGAATAGTCCATCCAATGGTCTTCAATATAGATCCCATGTTCCCTTTTTTGCTTGTGACAAGCTCCACATCAAACCAGGTATACAAAGAAATCTATTAATTTGTGATTTATCCCTAATAATTATCATTTCAATACAAAATGATTTATATTTAACTATGTTGTGAAATTAAGTCACATTAACAAAGGGACATTAAATCTAAAAAGGAAATAAGAAAGAAATAATTGTATGATTTTTTTGAGGTATAAGTTACATGGAATAAGACATAATAAATTTAAATTCAGTGAAGGAATATTAACAACAAAATCTAACTATATTTCCAACAAAACCAATATAGACCAAGACACTGAAAGGAAATAATAATAATGAAACATGAATAATCAAGATATTTATGTAGAGAATATGACATATGCATCCCTCTTACCAATACATCATTTATATTTTGTCAACAATCTCATGCTATCATGCTTCCCAAAGCATCACGTCCCAATCAAACCATATAAATGGCTCTAGAAAAGACCATAAACAAAGAATAAGAATTTTTCATGATATAACATGAACAATTTGACATGTAATTAATGAAAATAATTTAACAGAAGGCATTAGTATAATGAAATGTGAATAATCATTGGAATTTGAGAAAAATACTACTAAGAAAGGCATATTGCATGAAGTGTAAGATTTTATCATAAGGAATAAGGATTTAATTATAATGAAATGTATTCATGTACCTATAAATGGGCATGTTTTCATGTGAGTCATATTGAATTAAATAAACATCAAATATTAAAAAAGTATAGGTAACTACACATCATAACTCTATTATAATCAAGTCTAGACATTATCTAAGGGATAATATTCAATGTTCAACACACTCCTTAATTAATTATATCATATTTAAACATGTAGCCATGGTTACACAAACTACCGAGGTAAATTACACATGTATAGACAAGGTATATGTAGTCCATTTTGGTTAGACACACCCAATAGGTTTTCCAAAAGCAAAGAAGACAACTGGTATTCGGTTTTTCAAAGAGTGATAGTTGCTAAAAACATGGTAGAACGTCTCTGCTGAATTAATATGTGATAAAATACCTCTATAGGCCGGTTCATCATAATTTAACAATGATTCAATGCTAAAAAGAAAATAAAATTAAACAAAGAAGAGAATATTATATTCCTTTTTCTCATAGTACATCACCCGTTTGGAAGATGGGTTGATTTAATCTAAGGTGGATGAAATCAATGATGTTAGAAAGACCCCAAAATAAGGCTACAATCCAGAACATGTTGGAAATACAATGAGGGTTGAAGAAACTAAGAAATCATCGGGTGGGTAAGGTACATGACTTCATGAGGAGTTTGTAGCTTCAAACATTAAAGGAAACAAATCACTATTGAGGGAGATAGATCAAAACCCCCAAGGAGGAGGGGGAAGAAATTTGTGCACATTGATGAGGGGTAAATTACATGTTGATAGGTAGGGGAGAAAGAAAAATGTGTTTGAATAAAATCATTAAAAAAATTAGTGTTTAACAACACAGTAATGGTCATATAGTTTTTCCGCACTATTGGACAAACTGTGAGACAACCATGTGAGAATTTTGGTTTCTCTAGATCATATAACATAGGTTACTGGATGGTTTTACTAACCATACACAGAATGTGTAGTATCTCTCTATCAAAAACATGAAACTGGATGCATTGTTTTAAAAACTGTGTGTCCCATCATCTTTGACCTATTTTTAGTGATTTGGGCTTAAAATGTGCCCCAGATTCCCCAAGACACCACTTAGCCTACTAGGAATAAAAATAAGTGATGTTTTAAGAAATTAAAAAAAGGAATTGATAATTACCTTTTTATAAATATGGGTATTTACAACCTGCATTCCTTAAAAATGTGTCCATGGTTTTGTCATTCGAGGATGGTACGATGTCATCTGAGGAAATTTCTTACCACTATACAAGTACAATAGTATCCCACTCCCATGTCTCTTATTGGACCCATTTGTGTTATCATAACACCAGAACTAAAAGAACTGATATGCCACATATAACCATTATACAACAGTAAACAATAAGTATAAGATTCTCCTCCAAGGATTCATTTTCCTCAATATCAATATCATCAGGTTGAAATGAATGAGATGGGTCTAGATTATATTTCCTAAAATGAGATACATTGAAGACATCATGTATAGAATGATACCTATTATGTAATGACAACCTATAAGATACCATAGAAACTCTCCCCACTATCAAAAAAGACCCTACATATCTCGTAGATGAATTCCCATATCTCATGATCTGTTTATGTGAAAAATGAGGTGATATACACAGATTGAACTGGTGTCCAATCTTTATTTACATAGGTCTATGGAGACAATAGGTAAATGAGTTCTAACTAGACTATGTTTTATCCATATGATTCAAAATCCACTAGATTTTCTCTAATGTCTCTTGAACAATACGAATACACAATAGATTTGTTTCCCCAACCTCTAGCAATAATATGGGTGAATGGCATGGTCTAACATAGAAAGACTCATACCAATACACCTGAATTGTTTTATAAAAATGTTTATTATAATAAAACAACACTAGAGTAATATGTCTTATTAATAACATAAAAAATTAATAACACATGCTGTAATAGTATCCTCTAACACTTGAATCATCCCCTAAGACTGCCCATCGGTCTAAGGTTGGTATTCAGTACAGAGGAGCACCTATAAGCCTAGTGTTTTCTATACAACATTCGAAATCCACTATGAGAACTGGAATCTCTATTTGAAACTATATAACGTGGTATTCCATGAAGTATCTCTATCTCTTGGATGTAATGTTTACCCACCTCTGCAATAGATTAGGTATAGTGGATTGAAACAAAGTGTGTGAATTTTGTCAACCAATGAATGATCACCAAAACTGCATCATTTACAAAAGGATATCTTATCTATCCTAAAATGAAATCCTTGGTGACTTTAATAAATTTCACTTAATAATGGATAGGGTTTTTAAATGTACAGTGGGTCACTAGTTATCTTACTTAACATATTGATAGGTGGGGCACTGAGTGATGAATCCCACTATCTGGTTCTTCAATCATAGTAACCTATACTGAAGATGTATACCCATATACATTTTGGTAATCTTTTGGTGGACATCCCAAATTGATGCCTGGTATTCCCTCATTATATATTCCTATATATATAATGTTACCCAAACATCCCATGATAGAGTAGGGTCTCGCTACTATCAACAACCCATCCCAAAGGTGGGTTTTCTCTAGTGATACTTCCCCACTGAATGAGTCCCTCAAAATATAATAATTGTCACATCGGAACATGTTATAGAAGAGAATATGTCAATATTAAACATTCTAATACTAGTTTTCCATGCTTCTATTGAACCTCTAGATGAATCTCTGAAAACATAACCATCATCTCCAACTAATCTCTAACCACACTGATTGATTGTGTCTGATTTTAATGGATGAAGGCTTCATCCATGATATTCCTTTACTGTGGGTACAATAAATCATGAAATCAAATGGGTGCATTTATTCCACCCAGCTACATTGCCTAAAATTCAAGCCCCTCTATGTGGATATGTATTTCTAATATATATTGATCGTAATAAAGAAATAATCACATACCCAAAAGGTAATTCATTAAAAATTAAATATCATGAACCATAGCTCCCAGCATGAGATCATGTGTAGGAATGCTTCTCCCGTATGACCTCAACTAGAGGGATCCATATCCAACTACTCGATTGCACAACATAATAACTACCCCATACTAATCTCTGATGTATAAAATAAGTTGTATAAATTATTTCTGTTTCAATATGAATAATATTCAAGGATCAAATAAAATTCACTTTTAACTCATTAAATGAATTCATAGATGATTCATAAATTTGGAACTATACACCGGTCATAGTTAGGCCTATGATAGGAAAATATAAGAGGAATAATCCCTAGATGATATGGGAGTAAACCAACCTCTAATATGATATGACCCAAGACGTGAACCTTACTAGTCCATAAGTGGGAGTTACTAGGCTTCGTATAAATCTGGTGCACTCTTAGTGTAGTAATCCAAATATCATTATGGGAGGAATGGTCATTCCTAATATGTGAGTACACCAAGATGTATTATATGAAGAATACAAATAAAGAATCAAGATATGTGTGAGGATCCCAATTCATCAAATACATGAAAAATGATGGTGCCTTTTTTAGAACAAATTCCATAAACAAGTACTCATACCATCCATAATAGTTTTTGAATGTTTTATGTGGTATATTTGATAGTATAACAAAAAAGTTTGGCTTGAACACTGTCAAATAGATGTTAGAATAAATAGTTTCACCTTGGAGTTGTACACAAAGGTCATCTATATTAGGAAATTAATAATGGTTTTTCATTTTATACTGATTCGACCACCTATAATCCAAAAACATTCACATGGTACCGTCCAAATGTTTGTTGAAATTATGATTTGAATCCCATGGATATGTGTATGGACAAATAAAACCCTTAGCCTCAAGATCTTAATAATACTTTTTGATTTCTTAATGCTCTATTGGATTGATAATATTGTGAGAGACATACACTGGTTCCATACGGGACACAATCTCAATGGTTAACTCATCCTCTCTCTTAGGAGCTAGGAAAAATAAATTTTTATGGAATATGTCACTGAAATGATACACATGTAATGGGGATTCCATGAGTTTTATTCCTTGATCTCTCATAGAGATACTCACTAGTAGAGTGGTAATAGTTCCAAGCCTAGTCCACATGCCTCCAGCCTAATCTTCATAGATTCAACATTTATCATTTTGTATATACACATGAACCTCGAGTGATTTTAAATATTTTATATAGTGATATAAAACCACTTGGGAATGATAAGGCTCGATCCAGTCTATAGTGAGGATAACGTTAATTCAGTTCATCTCAAGGATAAAGAATTTATAGAAGAAACAATACTCTCCTATCTTAAAAGGGACTTCTGAAACTGATGTATTCCGTCTATAATAACCCCAATCAGAGTATCAATAGACATCATTCCACATATATAATCAACAAAAAGGACAGGGATTTCCCCACTTCCAACAGATATGAATGTGTGTGATGAACCACTATCGAAAATGGAAGAAAATAAATATATGTTACCAGGGCAGTTCCCTTATCTATAGATAGCAATGAAATATCTTCCTTAGAAACTAGTTTCATTACAAAGACATGGACTAAACCATGCCCCTGAAATGTTGTCTCACTAGAATGAGCTGATGCACAATATTTTCACTGATGATCTAAATTCAGAATTTCTCGTCCATTAATGGAACTACCTTGACCTATGTGGCAAGTAGAAGACCAGCTCACAACATGAATTAGTGTCAAAGATCCTATTCCATTATATGTTACTATAATAGATCCTTTTAAAATATATTATAGAGGAAACGAATATCATATTCACAATAAATGAAGCATCATCATGAAATATTTTAGTTCCATTGGGTTATTCATGAGCTGGGTCTTCTTATGCCTAATCATTCTATATTGGTGATAATCTGTTGAAAATTCAGAGTGTTTCACCTAACTATAAGTACAACAATGTGCCCCATTGAAATGGAACTTATTAATACCTAAAGAAACATCTATCAAACATGGAAAATAACTGACATGGCTCATAAGAGAATATTCCCTTATATTATACTCTTTGACCAAGGATCAATACACTATCACTATAATGGTAGTCATAAGAATATATTCTCTTATGCACAGATGTCATACCCAATACCATCCCCAAGATGCCTCCAAGTAGAAAAATTTTCACTTGCCAGATATGGAGAAAAATGATGAAGATAAGTGATTTGAGTAAAATAGTCAAGTACTATCATGGATCCATATTTATTAATCAATAACATATTTTCTTGGTTCGATCTAAATGTCTATGTAATGAAGTGATAACCAAAAGCTCTCTGGAAGTCTTCACAACTCATGTATCTGTAATACACTAACTAAGATATGGAATCCCAAAATTATTGGCAGAGTCACAAATCTTGAAGATAGAAAGCTCGAACCTCTACTCTAACGGTGTCTCAATATGGTCTAAGGTGGTTATAATTGATTATATCCATTTATATTTAGTATATGGAATTCCATACAATTGAAAAATGGGAAGATGATGCAACTAAATCTAATGTGTAAGCTATACCGTAGTTGGGGTAGGCTAGGGAGCACCCTAAAAAGTCCATGTAAACATTAGAAATGTATCAATGAACAAACCATATACACCTAGTGGAAGATATGTAGATTTTCCTCAGGAGGCACCAAAGGAGGAAAAATGGGTGGCTCATGGTCGACCACCTATGTTTTGTTCTTATCACCATTCACTTCGCATGTAGCATGAGGATGTCAAAATGTAATAACTCTAGAACTTCCAAACACATTACTCATGAATTATTTATAAAAGATTATATAATAAGTTAAGAATAGTGTATTAATATGTTATGTTACAAGGACTCCCTGAATATGGAACTGTAGATAACGAATGTTATAAAAGGATAGGCGTAAATCCTTCCTTTGAGCTTAACACACCTAATAGTGTAACATAAATAGAATTTATTGAAAAATACATTTTCATATCTATTATTTTTTATGAATAAGATATTAATTTTAGGTTAAAAGGGATGATTTTTCCAATAGCATACTCGACAGACAATAATTGGTTTTTCTGAAATCATATATTGCACACAACACTGAGTTATGCAAAAAAATAATATAAATGTAATATTATTATTTTAAATGGTAGTTAACTCCTTGATATTTTGTTAGAGGGAATGCAAATAATTAACTATATTATGGTTTTTCATATTTTTTTAAATGTTTTTAAATTTATCCCATGAATATTAGAGGATTAAATTGAGAATGAGTCCAATTTTAAGCATAAAATACTCTAATATTTTAAAAAGGTTTTTTACAACATTTTGATGGAAAAACATTTTTGAAAAAAGTTTTTTTCACTCTTATATATTATATTTATTGAAATAAGCTTCTTATTTATATGTGGGATATCGAACTTTACTTTAGTTGAAATTTTTGTATTTTTATAATAAAATTCATATATTTATGAATTGTGAAAAATAATGCATTTTAATTCAAAAATAAATTTTATCTACATTTTTTATATAGTTATATAGTTATTTTAATCGGTTTTAATGTGCAGTTCACTTATTTTTTAAAAATTAAAACCAATTTTTGTCTTTGATTGTAATTTCACATCCAAATTGGACTTAATCACAAGTCAATATTTCAATAATTTCTACTTTATAAAAACTATCTTTCTGGCTTTGACAATGAGGATTAATTTTAAATTAAATTCAAGAAATTATGTTTTTTGAATTTTTAAAAATTGATTATAAATTTTGAATCCTAATTTATGAATTGTGTAAAGAGGTACCTTTAATTTTGGGAAATTAAGAATACAATATTCAATAAATATTTTTATTTACCATGGTTAAAAGGTAAATTTTGTAAATAAGGGTAAAAAATAATATTTTAATAATAATAAACTATACTAACAAATGTACTAATCCTATTGAATGAGTTATTTATGACCATTGGAATCCTAGGGTATATTTTGGGACCCCATAGGGCCACTTGGGAGTGGGAATGAAATGCTAAAAGCATTAATTTAATGTAATGAGAAATATAACATAAACATGTATCTTTTACTAAATCAATTTTAATTTTGGGTTATATATAATATTTCATTTAAAATAAATTGTAATTATAATGATACATATATTTCCTATATCATGGTATTTTATTTCTAAATTTTAATCATCAAATATATAATTTTATTTATGAAAAAAATTATGTGGTAATGATTTCTTCATTAATAAGGATTCAAATAAATTATATTATAATTATTAAATTAAATATTATTTTACATAATTAATTTTATAAATAAATAATCAATGTTTCTATGAAATTTTACTATTGAATAAATTTTTGTTCGATGAAATCAAGTAGTTATGAATTCGTAAAAAAATAAATTATGAATAGTGTCCAAAAATTAGATAATTCATATCTTAAAATATAAAATAGTTGAAAATTATCATGAATTATTAAAAATATATGAATCACCCAAAGGTATGATAAGTCAAAATAATTCATAAATGTCTTTTTTGGGTCTTTTAATTTGATATGGTAATTACAATAACTCATAATGGTTAAATAACATGATATAACTAAAATATTAAAATTGGTTAAATATGCATGAAACCAAAAAAAGGTAAGTATTTGGAATTTCATGTGGAAGGCCATGTTTTCTTAAATGTTTCTCCATAGAAGGGTGTTATAATATTTAGGAAGTGAAACTAAGCCCTAGGTACATATCCAAATATAGAATATTGGAGAGAATTAGAGCTATTTCATATCTTTTGGATATTCTGCCTAGAATATTTAATGTACACAATGATTTCCATGTCTTAGTGTTGAAAAAGTATATCCCAAGCCTTCAACATGTACTATCATTTAATGGTATAGAATTGTAACATAATTTATCTTATTCGGAAGAGCCTATTCTGATTCTAGAGATTGTGGAACAGGTGTCAAGGAATCAAATGACACAATTGGTAAGGATACTTTTAAAAAATAAAAAAATCAAAGTGGAAACATTGGAACCTCAAGAGAATATAAGGAAGACCTACCCAAATCATTTTATGAGGTAATATTATTTGAATTTTGAGTAAGAAATATTTGTAAAGAGATTAAAATTTTACACTACAAGATTTTGTAAATAAATTATATATTAAATTCATTAAATATCAATTCTCTACCAAACAACAATATGTTATAACATAGTCAGTAAACATTATTTTTCCACCTCTTTGATTTGAATTTTGAAAAAAAGACATACACTGTTGCATTGAGTATGATATTTAGAGTCTAATAAAAAATGATATAATTTTTTTTGAATAATAAAATACAATTACTTATAGTAATATTAATATTAAAATGACCCTAATGAATATTAAATCATATTATTATTATATTGTATTAATGTTATAAGATAATGAACACTATCGATTTCCTTGAGGGAAAAAATAAAATAATGAATAATATATTCAAGAAGCACTCCTCTCCACCACTATATCCCCCCCCCCTCACACCAAATTCTCTTCACTCGTCTGATGCCTTGTTATTTTCCAAAATTCTACTCAAATATCCTCCCAAGCTCTTCCTACACTTACATTAGCCCTTGGTCTTATAAAAATACCAAAACCTATCCCCTAATGTGCTCTCAATGATTATAAAATAATGAGGTTATTTCATCTTTTCATTTAATTTATTTCAATTTCCTTTATTTTATTTTTCATTCCCCACCACTTATCGTACAAATTTTTGGTTGGATATAGGACCATACATATATTATAATTTTTTTATTATAAGGGAACAATTATTCATCATCTCTCATTTCCCCTTATTTTATACTATTAATGGAAACACTATCTATGATGTGTTAATTTATCACATTCAAGGACGATGGATTTTCAATTACTCCTAAAATATTTAATTATGGTCATGAAACCCTTTTGGTGGTTGAATGACACAATAATATATTTATTATAAATTATTTAAGGTTCTTGAATCCTTCTTCACACATGATATTAATTTATAAATCAAGATGAGTTTGTTGTGACCAAGAACCGCCAATTAACCCAAAAAATTGTCATTAATATTTTATATAATGATTCATCATCACTCCTAAAAGAAAAATGAATTATATGACCATGTAATATTATTTTTTTCACTAATAAAATACAACTTATATTTTGGAAAACCATTATCATTCTACATGAATAACCGTAAATGAATATATGTAAACTGATCACGAAAATCAATGAAGAAAATGCTCCCAAACAACAATATTTAATCTCTTAACCCATCAGAAGGAAATGAAGGAACCTAATAATGTTAAAATAAATCAATGACATGTATATGAGGTTTTGTGATTATTAAATTTTGAAACTAATTTTGATTATTATGGTGATTAGTATTAACTAAAGAACACCTTCTGGCTTAAAATATGGGTTTTCTATCCAACCCTCCATTTGCATTCGTGTTACTATTATTATTAAATTAGCTCAATTAAATTATTATATATTCATATTCACCTCTTATATATTCTATGATAATGTTATATATATGTGAACTAACCAGAATCCTACTTTCATTTACTAGGATTTATTTTTTTTAAATGATCTTTCAAAAATTCCTCCTGAAATACAAGCCAGATTAAAGGGAAATTCTCAAATTCATACCTATTTTCGAGGGCACACTATAATATATTTTTAGAAAAAATTATAGTTATTAAGAAAATAATTTTTTTATAAATGTACTATCATAGTTAAATTATGGTTTTTATATAGTGATCTTTCCAAAAAACTATTCTTTTCAAAGTGGAAGACTATTTATCTCAAAAATTACTCAATGATATTAAGAGTATCTTCACCTATTTCAAAACACTTTTTTATTATTATTTATTATTAGGATTAATATTTTCTAATATCATAAAACTTATTTAATTTAATTTTTTTTTACTAGTTTGACTATGAATGTGATATCTTAAAACCATTCACCAATTTACTCTAATATATTTGTGTTTATGCTTAAAGTTTGAGGAACATTACTTAAATTTCAAATGTTAGTGTCCGTATAAATATAGATGTTTTTTATGTTTATCCATATTAATATTAGGAATTCATTAGACTTATTAAGTCACTGGTGGAGGCCATTATATACCCTCAATCCAACAGTAGGTATCATGATACAAACATTGGTCTTGCCACAAAGCCTTCACAAAATGATTATTTATGGTAATGGCATGAGGCCTTAAAGGTATAGTTATGATGTTTGAAATTTTGAATTCCCTAATTATGAAAATAGTAATTTAAAGGTAATGTGTTTATTCTACTAGTTAAATTACCATGATATTTCTTTATTATGGCATATTTTTTATTCAACTCTTATTCATGTTATAATTTGTTCATGTTCATTTTTAAAGGAATGTGTTTTGTATTTATTCTACATGCCTAATTTTTATGATTATGATATATTCCATTGTATTTATTACCCTTAATATTAATATGAGAAAACCCCATTCTTATGTTTCAATTTCCTAGGACATTAAGAGGTATATAATGAATGACATGCAAAAATAACATAGGAGTTATTGATAATGTTAAAGGGGTTTCTATGTTGTTTACTATTTCAATTTTTAATGTTGATCTTATGTATGTATCTAGATTTCAAAAATACTAAACAACATAGTACTTTGAGAAGAATATTACTTGTTTATATGCCAATGTAATAAAATAAGGCACTGAAACCTAGAAATTAGGGCTAGGTCCTTACAATTTGTATCAGAGGATGTTTAGTAGAAATATCAAAAACTAGTTTTAGAAAACATTGATTAGGGAAAAATATGAATATAGTCTTTGAATAATAAACATAAAAGAACATCCTATAAAATTTTATATGGAAAATATTATGTGGATTTTTCTAGAAAACACATCTCTATATAGATACAACAATTGGGTTTGGTACTAGAATAGAAGTACCTAGGAGTTAAAACACCAACAAGGAGATTCAATAACGACCTAGGGTGTCCAGGTAAACAATAAAAAGCCTTACTGTTCACCTGGTATGACACTCCCAGGGGATATTCTAAAGATAATCTAAACTTTCATTACAAGATAATATGAAGGATTTAAATGTAAATTTTTCAAAAATGAAACCATGTTTATGATTCTGAGATAAGCTATGTACAAAGTTCAATTTATGATAATAATTTTTCAATATAGAGATTTTACATTATGAATAAAAACCTAATCTAGTGTATTCCATTATTTAGAAATGGTGCCTTGTGGAATGAATGGTAACCTAAAAAAATAGTGTGTCCCATATAGGGATATCCCCCCGATTGGAGATAACGATGTTGGAATTAGTGATGTGACTGAGGCTAAGACACGTATAACTATACTGGGAAAATTGAAATAAGTTATGAATAATAACATTTTCGTTAGGGAGCATCCAGATCCACAATATAGGGAAGCTATGTCAGATTGTTTTATGAAATAAAAACATATGTAATTTAATGTATCCCCAAATCCATTCGTAATGGAGGAGTAGATAAGTTCATTAAAGAAGATATTTCACACTTTGGGATGTAACAAATGGTTAAAGGATGTAATGGAATTTTATCTACTATCGGTAGATGCAGATTATTGGTGGTATTTAATCAAAAACACAAAGTAGGACAAATAAATTGAATGAATTTAATGGAGGGATTTTAAATAGATATTCTTATAAATATACTTCCCTCATGAACATCGAGTAGATATGGAATTTCTTTTTATGAAATTTGAGGGATAAAATGGACGGAAATGTAACAATATATGGAGATAAGTTCAGAATGTTAGTAAGTTATTATATAGACTACATATGTAATCCATGGAGAAATATTTTTTGGTTTTTTGGTAGTTTAAAACAATTCATATGAAGCTCTATTGTATCCCAATTTTTTTCATCATATTAAGATATAGTAACATTTGATATCAAGAAGTAAAATGAAATCTCTATGTCTTATAATTTTAAGGGAAACCAAGTTAAGAAGGGAGTAGATGGAAACTATGTAAATGGTGTTAAAGAAATGGGGAATAATGGAAGAGTTGACATTACACTCTTTGATAATTGTGGTAAGAAAGACCCTAGTACTTACCTGAAGGGTATGGGTGATTGTTACAATTGTGGAGGAAAAGGCCACCTATCTTAAGATTGTGTTGGTAATAAAGAAGCTACCAATGTTAAATTCTACTATTTCAAGGAGAGGGAAAATTATGAAAATGATTTTCCAAGGCATCAAGAAATGATCTCCAAAGAAATCCACGGGAGAGAGGCCAAGCTTATGGGGTCACAATTGTATAGGTTGAGGTTCCAAATGATGTGGTAGCAGGTACATTAATTGTTTCATCAAAAAAACCCAATGCACTATTTGATTCTAGATCATCACATTCATTCACATATTCCCTTTTTGCGATAAAATTATATATTTCTATTTGTTTAATATGTGATTTGTCCTTTAAAACTCTTAAGGGAAGTATCATTGCAAAAATGTTGTGGGGGAAAGTCCCCATTATGGAATATAAACCTACTTTATCTTGTAATTTTATTATATTACCCATGACATAATTTGATATAATCATCAGTATGGATTGTCTTTAGAAACATGATTAAATTATTTTTTGCATGAAGGAGGAGGTTACAATTTTTGACGACGATGTAGAATCCCTTGTCTTTAGTATTGAAACATCAGCATTAGATTCCAATCTAGATCCACCCCAAATATCTCTACTAAATTAATTTATTGGGGGGAGGGTAGGGGAATACAACAACTATTGGTGAGGAAAATAATGTTCAAATATAGGATGTACCTATTATGAAATAATATGTTGATATTTTTTCAATAGAATTTACTTAGATATCCTCCATAGTGATAAATTTAGTTTTCAACAAATTTAATTCCTGATTCAAGGATTATATCAGGAACCCCTTATAGAAATTCCACTGTGTAATTATTATAATTGATGAAACAACTAACGGAATATTGATAAATCACAAGGGGATATCATAATAATATCATTTTTATAAAAATAACTTAAAGAATTAAATACGAATATTTTTGAATAAAATATAATTTTTTTATGAAAAAATAACTATTTATAATACATCTTGATGGATGGAAAAGTAATATGAGAAATTTTATGTTAAGAAAGTGGTGAATTAAAGGATCAAGATGGAGATTATAAGTTTTAATGAATATTTCGATACTTTTATTCAATATAAATAAAATATAACATAATGAACTCCTTTAAAAAAATGATCAATACCTTTAGTGTTGTTGGATATGATAAAAAAATAAATAAATTTAATAAAAATTTATTACATTAATGAATGAATGGTGGAATTTATATTGTAACTTATTTTATACATAGAATACATGGTTACTATAGTAGTTAATGGTCAATTAAATTTCCAAAATCATTTGGACACTCTAAAGCATTTATTTTATAATAGTTTTCTTATATATTACCGTTGAATATTTTTTAAAATCTACATTGAGTCTTACAAATTCAATTATGTATCCTATTTGACCCAATGTTTCATTGGATAAAAAATTATATTCTCCTTTATTTTTTTTGGAAAATGTATTGATGTCTCCGAAAATTCAAAAGGAAGATTAATATTGGATTTTTAAGAAACATATAAAGTTATCCCTCAAATATTATCTCATATAATCACCATAGTAAAGGCATTGTGACTTTTGGATACAACTCTAAAGATATAAATATTGGTTTTTGTAAAGATGGTATTTTTAATTCTGTCATTATTAATAATTTTATATATTCTTCTTATTTAAATAATAATGAAATAATTTGTTTTCAATCATGTAATGATATAAAAATTTTTATATTTAAAAATTAAAAGGACTTGTAAATAATGATAAATCAATATTATTTTTTAATAAAATAAATTAAAAAATTAATTATAATGAGCTTTCTGATATAAAAATTCAACTTGTGATGTAGTTAAATATTACACATATAGATTATATTTTTTCCATTAGAATCATGGTCATATGAAACAGATATTGTTAAAAAAGTAGTCTAAAAATAAAAATTCTTAGTAGTTATATGATCCTAAAGTGAGAATAAATCATATATGTGATTCATTCTTAAAGGATACATTCATATCGATGAAGGTTTTGAATGTTGTCAGACCTCTATGGTGGGTTCATTAGAAATTTTTTGGACCTCTTTGAGTAGTATGATTTCATAGTAAGAAATACACATTTATTTTATTTGTGATGACATTTTTATATTTTCATGGGTTTATGTTCTATTGACTAAAAGTTATTCGTTATCATTGTTTTATACATACTATAAATTACATCATAATGAAAATGAAAATTTGATTATTTCATTAAATTTATAGAATAGAAGAATTTCAAAACCTATAATTTAAATGTTTTAATAAAATATTGGTTATTTTAAAAATTTATCTACCATAATAACTACTTAGAAAAGACAAATTATATATATATGAAATATGGAATATAAAATAAATCGATAAAAATAACCTTAGTAATGTTAAGATAATTTTTTGGGGAAAAATAAGTTCATATATTTTTTTCTTTCAAATATTATTCACATAATATAAATTGATAAGAAAATAACTTCTAATTTATGAAAATGGAAAAAGAAACAGAATTATATTTTAATTTTTTAGGTTATAATGTTTTTACATTTAATATAATGGATAGTTTGACTAAATTTTATGTAAAATTAGTTGAATAAATTTATTTATGAAATTATTGCATTAGTATAGACTATATTATTTATAATAAAATGTATTTAGTTGTTGAAGAAGCACTTCATGCTATGTTGGATGGGAATAGTTTTGTGGGTATTTTTTTCATGAAATTTATATTGAATAAGAAATTTAAGATTTTATCATTAATTAATCTACAATTTTGGCTATAGAGGTAAAGTGGGAGAATCTACCAGATTAATCAAGAATTTGAAAAACTCACATAGGCTCCAATATAGAAAGAGTCATTAATGAAATAGATGAAGTGTTGAAAAAATAAATTATTTTTGGGATATATCTTCTACCTCTGTTTGATACCTATGATTCATTATAAATATATTTAAGACGGTTTGAAAAATATAATATTTTTTAGCTATATATGAAATGTTTCACATTTTTTCAAGAAATAATTGTTTTGATATAGTTGTTCTACGTGATGATATGAAATTTATTGGAAATAAAATTATTTTTAGAAATACATATCACATATTTGGAAATATTATAAAGAATAAGAACATATTAGATGATCAGAGATATTTTCATGAAGAAGGTTTTGATAATTGGGAAATTATTATAACTTTTTTAATATTTTAATCTATTATTATTCTATTGGATTATGCAGTACATCATTGATTAAATTTTATATGAATTGTATTTGAAATTTTATTTTCTAAATAGAAACAATTTAGAATATATTTATATTACAAATATATCTTGTTTTTAGAATTATATGAAATTTTTCTATGTTTTGAAGCATTTAGAGTCAATTTATAGAATAAAAAAATCCATATAACCAAGGTATGAGAGGTTGAATCATTTTCGTTTAATGATTTTTTTATTAAGGTTGTTTTTTCCATAACAAATTTATTAAAAAATATAATTATATTATTTATTTATAGATATATTATGATGATATTATATTTGGATCATATAGAGAATTACTTATTAAGTAATTTTTATATTTGATGAGTAATTAATTTTTTAGGAGTCTTATGGTAGAATTCATTTTATTTTCAATATTTTTGATTTATCCGATAGATGATGGAATATTTATCAATTTGATATAGTTTTATAGGAAGTTAGTTCAATGGTTTAGAAATGAAATCTATAACCGAATAATAACATCTTTGGGATCTTCATTATTTTTCTATGAATAAATTTCTAGTAAATTAGTCGATGAAAATATTTTTGTAGGGATGATTATAAGTCAACTATATTTATCTACATCTAAAATAGATTTAAATTTTATATTTTTTCTATATTCTATATTTTTATATAATAAATATATAGATTCACATGATATATATTAAATGTATTTTCAACTATTTTAATTGTTCTATGAATCATGGAATAATTTTCCAAATTAGAAATTTTTTATAGAATTATTAAGATTATAAATTCATACGATGAAAAATTGAATTAAATAAAACAAGTGGTATGTTCTATTATTAGTTAAAATATGGTTTTTATGAATTTAAAGATTTAATTATAAATATATTTATCAACAGTTGAAGAATAATAAAAAAATTTACTGAGTTTTTATGCCCAGTGATTATTAACTAATAGGAGATTATATGATATTTATATTCATGAAAAAAAATTCAAATTCTGTGTGAGGATTATTTTAATATTTGTATTTAAAAAAATATATCATTTTAGAGGATACCATATTTAATTGGATGATCAATTTATTAAGGATTCATTATATTATGGATATACATTTTTATAATTTCTTCTATGGATAAGGATTGAGTACATATTTATAGAATGAGTTTTGATATAATATCTTTTGAAAATTTTATCTATGAGTCTAGAATGATAAATGTGTAATTCTCTTATCTATATTGGAATTATATATACTATCAACATATAAATACTTCAATAGATGGTATTTTATTATAATTATTATTTTTTTTCTATTTTTTAATTATCTCCATATAGATTTAGTTAATATTATCAACTAATTTTTTTGGGATTTTTTAGAATTTGTTTTTAATTTTTAATGTGTTCATCTATAATATTTCACTCTTATATAATAAATGGGATGAATGAATTTTATTTGGGATAGTATATATTATGATTTTTAGTATTAAGTCATTATTATTAAACTGTAATAACTGATCCACTTTGATTTTATATTTTTTATTTATAGAAAGATTGGAATATTTCATTCTTGTTATTAAAATCTGGGTTTTAAAATTTTCAAACATAGGGATGTTTTTCAATACCACATTGATTCATCGATTTTTAAAAAAAAATATGCATTTCCTTTTATTCTTATTATTATTTATTTTTATATATTCATTTTTATTTTTTTATTAATAATTTATTTTATTTTCATATTCAACATTTTAGATATTTTATGATCTCATTGAATCATATGTTCTGACATTTACCATAATAAATGTGATTAATGACTCTAGTGTTATTTTTTGTTTTAAATTTTTTTCTTTGTGAATGACATATGTGATCCAGAGGTTGAATCATACATCTATGATAAAATAAACTTATGTTCAATGATTTTTTATATTACATTTCATTATATTTGTATATTTTTCATTAATGACTATGAGAGTTTCATATTTCGAAAAATTATATAAATTATTGTTCTTTGTAGATGTTATTATGAATAGTAAATAAATAAATTATGATTTAATATTTCACACACTATCTTCCTCTTATAATTTCTATTTGATATATATATTTACTCTTTAAAATGATGATTATTTTAAATTCCATCAAATGTTATAGTGTTATGTTTTTTTATTATACTAATATATTGTTAATTTTATTGTTTAAATCAAATTTTTTTCTATGTACTAACTCTTATATTTTTTGAAAGGTGTTATAAGATGAATATTACTATTTATAATCATTATATAACAAATTATCAATATATTCATTAAAAGATTTTAATTATTAAATGACAACAACAATTATAAAACTATTCTAATTGTGGTTTTCTACTATTTACTTTTGAGTATATTTTTTACACCTAATAATAAACTATATACTATGTTACAAAATAAATATTCCATGAACATGATTCTTTGTGATTATTTTAGTGTGATTAAATTTAAAGTAAAATAACTAATGATATACTTTTTTTTAATGATTAAATTCCTAATGATGGAGTAGTTCCTTATTTCCAAACATATAATCATGGAATTTAATCTCAAAAAATAATATTTTCAATGGATTTAAATGTTGAATATATATTTTTGAGAACATGTTTCATTAAATAGTTATTCAATAAAAATTCAATAAATTACCCATGTCAGATATGGTATACATTAAATTATATGTGATAACAATACATTCTCACTTTCATGAATGTATTTTTTGTATAGAACCTCATTGAAAAAGTAATTAGGTTATATTATAGTTCATAATTCTTCTCGTTAACATATTTGTGTATTTTTATTTTATTATAATTGTGATTTTATTATTATTATGGTTTATGTTTTTAATATAAAGATATAATATTGTGTATACACCTATAAAATAAATACTTATATTTATAATACCTCCACAAGAAATGGGGGGTGTAAATATATTTTGAATACCCATGAAAAGTTACTTATTATGTTAGTTCTCACAATAATAATAGGATTTCTATAATTTTCTTATGAGTCTCTGTAAAAATTTATATTTTATTAGGTTTCATACATCTCAAGGAATAGTTGGTTTAAAGGGTAGGAAAATGTTATTTTTATATGAACTACAAATAAAATTACAATTTTTCATATTTCTATTACCACACATTTTCTAATTTTTTTTAAAATATTTCAATTCAACCCCTTCATTAGGACCTCCCCGTCATCTTACAATAGAGAAAACATTAAAAATATATTCTATGACATAGAATAAATCTATGTAAAATGAAAAATTGAGACACGTTAAAAAATTAAATACTATAGAAATATTATTGAGGGATCATTGTTTATATATTTTTTGAGAATAAAATAATTTTATGATTTAAAATTATTTAAAGGAGTGTTATATGGGAGTCTCCGTGGGCTAGATAACATCACACCAAGGATCCATTGAGAAAACTAAAAATGAAAAATATATTTAAAACATTGAAATATAAATAAAATTTAATATATTTAGCTAAGTAATATTTATATGAATAGACATGAACATAAATCCATAGGATGTCATCTCTAATAAAATAATTATTAAGTCTATAGTAGTAAAAATTTATTTATTGAAACCGATCATTTTGGAGTATGAATTATTGATAGTGTAGATAATTCAAATATGGTTGGAGATTTGGATCCTTTTTTCAGGGTCATATATTAAATGTAAGGTGTCTTATGGTCTGAAAATGTCAAATTATTATATTATATGGACATCAAATGGATCAAAATGGAGAAGAATAATTGAGAAGGGGAAATATATTTGTTTTTAGTACATGATCATAGTTTACTAAGATAAAACCCTTTTTAACACACGAGGGATTAAAAAATCACCAGGAAGACATATACTATAATGGGTAATGATTCTGAAATATTTATATTTGTATATTGTATTAAATATATTATCCCCCACAATTTTGGAGATAATAATATATCAATTCTATCCAATCATGGTAACTATATATTTTATTAAAAATTAATTGGTCACTTGAGGAAAAATATTTGGATAAATTAGTTAAACATAAAGTATCATATTATATTCGAAAGATTACTCCTAATAAGAAACCTATGTGTGATGTTTTTGAAAAAATAAATATTAGTTGGAAAACATACAAGATGAAAGATAAAAAGTCAACATGATTAGAGTAATTGATGATTCATGATTTTTAATTATAAAAATCACATGAATCTATTGATATAAAAATATGAAATGTATTATTTATTGATGAAAATATCATTGGGAAATAGTTAATGTGGATCATTCAAAATTATTATCAGTTGAATTATATAATAGATTATTAAATATTTTTATATAATATGCATTAAATGAAAATAGTGAAATTCTAGTGTAATAGTGGTATAATTCTCATTATTATCATGGTAGGGGATAATATCTTAATATATTGCACAAGACATTAAATTATCCTTTGAAAAATATATAATAAAATGTGTTAATTTAGCTGAGAAACTATATAATCAATATCAAAATTGTTATAATCATAATGTAAATGTTCTAATCAAAAAAAATTCAATAAAAAAGAGTTGAAATTAGACTATATCTATAATGTATAATTATAGTTCCATGATGATGAGTATGATATAAATGAGATTTACTATAGTATGTATCCAAAAATAATATAATTTAATATTTTTATAAGTAAAGCAATTATTATCACCAAAGAAAAAATTGATCCAAAGATTGAATATTATGGAGGTTAAATAAATTTTCTTCAGAACTCATAAAATAAAAAGGTATACAAACTATTTTATAAGATAGATTATAAATATTATTATAAAATACGATTTTAAAAATTTGGATAGTGATTAGATTCATAATATGATAGTGTACAATTATCTAAAATAAAAATCTATTGTATTGAGCAACAAAGGGGTGGAGAGAGTGTGATGTGTCTTCATAAAAAACACAAACAATGGGTATTTTAATAATATTATTTCAACAATAAGGAAATCATGAATGAAAGATCATGATATTTTATGATAAAAAATATAGATACATTTATTTTCATATATATCTTATCCGAGAAAATATTATATTAAACAATCATTGATATTCTACTAAAATATTTTTATTAAATGTGATATTTATAAAAATAAAAATGGAATAGATTGTATAAATAAATATAAATATATTTTGAATAATTTATTTTTTTAATTATTTGTATAATTATTTCACATGTCATCAATTTTTCAGAAATTAAATATATAACCATTACAAAGTATAATTTTTTTTAGAAAAAGCTACTTTTTTCTTATAATGTGTATTAATTATATAAAGTTTATTTATTCACTAATTTTTAATCTTTTTAGGAACTTTATATATTATATATTTAACTGAAAAATTAGAATTCATCTATTAGATATTTTCTATGGATGTTAGAATAAAACTCATATTTATTTTTAAAAATAAATTTTAATACTATGTAGTTTCCATTGTGTTTTTCATATATACATTAAAATTAAATAATTTACCTTATTGAAATTGAATCATTAAAAAATTAATATATATTTAAATTTAGGTTTTTCTTATTTCATAAATATTTCCCTATTATTTTGATCAATATGAATATTACCCATAGTAACGTTTAGCCACACTTGTAAGAGTAAAATACGTATAATAGGGTTAAAACATCAGAATAAGGCTTTTAAATTTATGTAACACAATAATTAGTACTATTTTATGAAATTTATTAAGAAATTTGCTTCCAATTCTAATACATATGACACTTTGGTACATTATTTTATTGAATATGGCCTTTATAATAATTTATGTCAAAAAAAATAAACAATTTCACACTATCACTATTAAATATCTTTTTTTATTTTAACATAGTGAAAAAATAATTTTGACAATGAATCGTAATGGTTATTTTGAGAATAATTAAATTATTTTCCTAATAATAATTTATTTATAATTTTTATTAATTATTTTATTTCCTTAAAATCTTAGGCTACACCAACACAATATTTCATCAACTACAAGATTAATAAAAGAATATTTTTAAAATGTTAAATATAATATAATTATAGAAATTTATAATGGTCCATAAATGTTTTATATAAATATAAAAAATTAGGGATTCATAAAATGATTATATTTTAATTACGGGTATATATTAGTGTAATTAATGTAAAATTAAATGGATAGTTAGAAAATAGATATTAATGATATTTTATAATAAGTTATATTTTATTAAATTACTATGATTTAATTAAAATCATATAACCATTTATGTCAATGGAATATAGTTAAAAATATCAACCATTTTCCATTTATTAGTCATTATGTCCATTTTTGGAAAAATATTAAACCTTTAGGATTGATATATTTGTCACCACGGTTAAGGTCAAAATTGATTAAAGAAGGGGTTAATAAAAAAGATAATCTTTAATATGAAACTAAATTTGGTGTAAATTTAATCTCCTAATATGATTTTAAGAAATACCATTTTCTTAGAAATCATATACATTTAGGTGTACTTTACATGAAAATGGAATTGTTATATTTTATTCTTTTAACAAATTTCATGTGTGTCCTCACCCCCCATATTAAAGGACACCCATACATTCTCTTTATTACATAAAAATGAGAAAACTAGATCAATAAATCCCCTTTGAAATCTCTTTTTGACTTCACATTCCTTGTTTTAGTGGTTTTGGTTTTCTTAAAATATAATCCCTGGGGTCAAAATGAGGATATCTAAAGTTATTATTGAATAAAAGTCGGAATCCTCTTAATAGATAACATTATATTTTAAATCATGTTATACCTCATCTAAATATATTTAATTTATCATAAAAAAATATTTGAGATTCTTATATATACATTAATGTTATAATGAATAGAAAAAACCATTATCCATCGAATATACCCAAAAATTTGATGGAAAAGTACCTCTCAAACATACACACAAATTAATGTCTCTACTCAGCGATATAAATAATAATTATTCCCCTTATTTCATGGATATTTATTATTATGTGTATATATTTTATTTATAATTTATATCACATAATAATGATTTTTTGATTTTCAATTAATATTTTTGCATTCGTTTTTTTCATAAATCCATAAATAACAATGACATTAATGTGTACGTAAAGACTACTGTCTCCATTGGAGATGTATTTATTTTTTTTATCACTAAATTTTATGAATTACTATAAAAAAACATTAATGAAAATATATAAATTCAATATAATTATCAAAATTTTCTAGATAATGGAACTAAAATCAATTTACAAAGACCAAAACTACCGTACCAAAAGATACATTAATGATAAAGTAGTTATTAGGAGGAAATGTACATTTAAAAATTAATATAAAATAAATTGATGATAAAAAATTATAATAAAATCATATATATAAATATATATATATATGGGTATGGATCATTAATACATTTATAATAATGATTTATTGATTATTAGTTTGGTTTATACAAAATGAAGGTAGTTGAAACTAGGGCATGTGTTCTTTTCACAATCTAATTAATATTCTAGATTGTTTATGTTAATGAATCCACAAGAGAAATATTTCAAATTTCTTTGTTAAAAATATATTTTAATGTATCCTATATATTTATATGATATGTGTTTTTTAGTTTAATTTTACTCACATTAATGTGACAATATACCGAAATAATGTTATAAAGGAAAATGGACCATGTTTTTATATATAGTCAAAATATTACCCTTACATGTCTAAATATACAATAAATTCATTAAAAAAATGTTTTTATCATTATAAAATGATATCTTAAGGAATATTTTACAATTTTTAGATTTTTTTTAATAAAAATATGGAATCATCATTATTTTCATCAAATGTGGAATTGTTTAGCGTTTTTTAAAACATTGATGTGATCATTTTAATAACTTATACGAAAATAACATAATTTACCACCATCATGACAAATAATTATGATGAATATTTCATTACAATTTTATAGGGATATTTTAAATGAAGAAAATTGTCATTTTATTTTGTAAATTCATTGATATTAAATATTTGTTTTCGATGTAAAAAGGTATTTTCCTTTAGAAATTATCTAGTGAAATTTGGGATCTATTTATAACAATGTCAAAGTAATTTGTTGTATATTAATTTTAATTATTTTTTCATATTTTGAAACCATCATCCATATTTATATAGATGGGTTATGATCATTTACTGTTTAATTTATTGATATTCCACATTCTAGTTTTTCCAATGTGGATAGTTATTGATTTTATGGGTTATTGATAAATTTGTGTTGTATATTCGTATAATGAATGAATTATTCATATGATTTTATTGGTGTGGTTATAATTTACTATACATTAAATTCATTTTATGTCCCTAGAGGAAAAAATACTTATGTATTTTGCCAAATCCTTAACTATTTATGAATATGTATTGGAAGGAGGACTCAGAGGTAATTTTCAAATCTCTGACCTTATGAATCTCATGATCATGAAATTGGTTATTATTCCATGTGATTATTTAAATTATTAACATATCAATGGATAATTTTCTAGGTCATGGTACTACTTAACACTAATTATCTTCATTATCATTTATTTGTTCCATATTACTATTTCTTTATTAGCTTCTGTTGTTGGAAAACACATAATGATCATTTTAGATCACCCATTATTATATTTCAATTTTTCAGAATGTCATAAAGATTATTATTAATGGTAAACAAATATATGATGAAGGGAATAAAAGTTTTCTCAAAAAAATACTTTGTTATATTTTATGTTTCAAATGTAATTTGGGATTCAATCATGTATCTAGTTTTACATGACTAATAAATTAATCATTCAATTATGATTAAATCACATGTATCTAGTACCAATGTATTAATGTAGCAATAAAATATTGGTTTATAGGGTCAGGTTCATTATAGTTTGTATTAGAGGAACTTTAGTATAATCCTTTGTAACTAGATTTGGGAAAATATTTATTATAGAAATCAAAATATGACTGATTTTGAAGATATGTTTAAGTATCAGATAACATATTAATTTATTTTATGGTAGATATTTTTGTGGTTTTACTATATATACATCATTATACATATATAATAAATAGATGTAATTTTTAGAACATATCCATCTAATGGAAATAACTATGAAAAAAGTTAGTTGAAAAAATATTTTCCATCATTTTAGTGCTCGGTGAGTTCCCCATTATTGAAAATTTGGTTATCCAGTCCATGGTAATATACTTTGGTTAATTAAAATTATCATTATAGAACATTATGGAATACATGAGAATATATTTGTGATTTTAAAATATTTCCAAAGATAAAAACATTATGATTCTTATATTATTTATGTAGAAATTTTTTAATTTATGTTAAGTGTTTCATATGGTTGTAAATTATAGATCATTATTCATAATGTTTGGTTCTAATATTGTTAGTAAAAATATTTAGTAATTGAACATTTTGGATGGAAGGGGAACCATACCAATTCTTGTAATCCATCTTTGGATTTCCATAATCGGAGAGAAAATTAGTTTTGAGTTGAGGCTACTACTACAGATGAACACATTATGACTATATTGTGGGACCTAACTCTAGTTATGACCAATAACATTGCTATTATAGAGTAGCATGTAGAATAAAAACGTGTTCTAATGAAGATAGACCATATCATGCATAATCAACCTCCACCACAAAATGGGACTGAAAATCCATTTGTAGGAATGAAATGTATTTGTTCCTTAAAAAATATATATATTTATTTTGTAGGTAATTAAGTGTATAAGTATTTCATGGTAGATTATAAAATCATAAATGATAATTATCAATGGTGGACATTGTTTTAAATATCAAAAAATATTGAGGATATAGAGAGAATTGAATTGAAGGATTTTAAAGAAGTTTTCTTGAGAAATATTTTCTAGTATACAATGATCTAATATTGATAGACATTTATTGAGTCTTTGATAAAATAAATATGAAAATATTACTATGTATGAAGCTAATTTTACATGTTTATGATGAAATTATATACACTACAAACATAATATAAAGAGAATGTTCGACTTTTTTAGTTGTATTTATCCAATCCTTCAATGGGAACTTGTCTCACATTAATTAAAATAATATTATGATATAGTATCACATTCTATCATGATAGATAATTTATTGTACAAAATGTTTTTATATTTGGGTATTAATTAGAACAAGGGTATGGACTTGTAAAAAACTGTTATGTGGAGGAAAATAAATATTAATTTTATACTATGAAATAATTGGGAAGGGAACACCCTTGTAAATGATTTAAATAATATGGATTATTCAATATGTGTAAACAAAAGTACACAATGATCAGGAAAGTAATGTTAAGGGAGATTCCAAAAAAAATACGAGATGTTAACTATACGGATGTGGGGTATTATTCCAACCACTTTCCCAAAGTTCAATAGAACATAACAAAAAAATTACTGAGGGGGGAAGGCTATGATTAAAAAATTACTACTTACAATGAAGAATTTCCATTAAATTTGGAGAATTATATATAATTATCAACTACAACACCGAAATTTTATTACATGATTCTCGTTTTACCCACTCATTTATATTTGATGAAATATTTAAGGGCATGATACCACAATGATTATCTGTTTATATAGAGGTGAAAATTCATAATGGTAGGATACACGCATCTCAATTATACATCTAATATATTGTAAAATTTTATTGTTGTATTATTTATTTGAAGCTTTTAATTATCCCTCTAAATTAATTTTGTGTAATTTTTTGTATGAATTATATATCTATATATATCCCACATCAATTATTGAGGATGTGATGTCACATTTTATGTTACAAATAATATTTCAATCATCAATATGTGTAATGGTAAACAAAATAACATAATGGATATTTCTTCTATAATATGGGTTTTTCTACATACTCACGAGTGATATTTTTCATAAATGATTACGGTGAAAATAAACATTGAAAATATGGCCACTGTTCAGAGGTATGCAAATTTATTTCTTAGGGGATTTCCGAGTCTTCACCCAAATCGTGATGCTGTGTTTTATATATAACTCATAATTGGTGATACACCAATTTTATATACACTATACATAATGGTGTCAATTGGGTTATTTGAATTGGAGAAAAAACTATTGGATAACCTGGATAATGAAATCATTTGTCCTAATAATTTTTCGGAAGGTTCACCTATAAAATATTTAAAATGAAATATGTATTAATCCATCTTGGAATTGTTTTCTTGAACACAACAAGATCTAAATTACATAAAAGTTTCCTCTAACCAATATTAATGAACTATTTGATAAATTATGTGGAGATTTATATTTTTAAATGATTGAACTTAAATCATGATATCATTATGTATTGATAGAGAGGATGATATACCCAAAGCAACAGTTTTTTGAGTTATGATCATTACAAATTTATATTAATTCGATTTGGACATACCACTACACCAATTATAATTATAGATATGATGAATGTATTTTTTATAGATTATCTTTATCATTTTTTTAGAATATATATATATATATATATATCATATTTTTATAAATTCAATGACTAATGAAGGGGATGAATAACATTTGATAATTGTTTTGAAATCAAATATGAAGTATAAGTTGTAATATATATTTAACATGTTTCAAATTTGGATTAAGAAGGATTCATTATTGGTTTATATAATCTCATGTTAGGATATATTATTGGATCCTTCAATGATGTAAGTTATTGGTAAATGTTATAGGACAACCATAGTAACTATGATCCATATTTTTCTTAGGATAGTTTGATATTACTGATTATTTATGAGAGATTTATCAGGACTACATAATCCACTTAGGATATTATCATAGAAGCGGGTCAAATTTTTATGGATTTATGTATTCAAATAAGTTTTCATTGAAATGGATAAATAGTTTGTTAGTGTGAATGTTATTATATTACCCTATAGTACAAGAGTGTTTGTGTTCTTTCTTTATACCTCAATGAATATTGATGGATATCTCATCATGCATAATGATAAATAAATAGTTTATTCTTCATGTAAATTGAATGTTCATGATAAAAAAATCCCAACACATGACATAGGGTCACCTAAAGTAATTATTACAAAAATGATATCGAAGAATTCCTTAAAAGGGTAAATATGTGATATATATATTAATCATAACCATAAGAATTATATATTTCCATAGAGTATGTTAATATGTTCCAATAATGATTATTAAATTTAATTAAGGATTAAAATATCTAAATATAATACCCCCAAGGGAACTAAAACAAGCTAGAAAATTCACTAATCCAAATGGATATATCTAGCTTTTCTATTGTGAGGATTAAAAAATTATCAAAATTATGTATTTTAATAGAATAGATGTAGAAATATAAATTTATTGGGGTAAATTTTAGTTTTATCAATTTATTAATAGACCATATATCCATGTCAATTTTAAGTAGTTATATAAGGATTAAATAGATAACTAAATGTAAATAATAAATGATATTGATTTTAACATTGATAGTGATTAAATGATATGATTCAAGAACTATGATTGTGAACAATCAATACTAGGCTTATGAACCATCAATACTATGATTTAATAAAGGAACTATTTTGATGAATCTAATATCCCATCATTCTATTTTCATACCTTTTGTTCTCATATGTATATAGATAAGAATGATTATTTCTAGAAATGGAACATGAAAAGAACTCTTTTTTAGTATGTATCTCAGTGACTAGTATTGTAGAATGTTAAGGACAGGAGACTCAAATTCTAGGTAATTTTACAACCATTACCCTTACTATAATGGAAATGTGAAAAAACACTATGTATTTAGTCAGTATAATCCTGAAGGACATAATTTTATTTAGGGTATAGTGGACACCATTATTAGGTTAACAGACTTCATTACTGTCAAGGAATATTTCACTCATTATAATAACTCCACAATATACAGTAACAAAGTGGTAATCTTTGAATTATTAACACTTTATATTGTATCTTATCAGGATTCAGGGAATACCCCGATTTTCTATAATTTTCTCCAATGAGAATTGGATACATATTTTAATTTAAATAAAATCTATCACCATGAGACAGAAGGATTGTCCGAGAGATCCATTTTAACCCTATAGTATATTGTGTGATCATATTATATTCTTTTTAAAGGTATTTGGGGAAAAAACCATCCACTAGAGAATTTATCTAACAAAAACATCATTAAATATTGTATTCATATGGATCCATATGAATCCATATTTGGAATGTCATGTAGAACTGCAACATGATGTAACAAATTTTTAGAAATAAATATATCAGAACATCATAACTCTATGAAAATGGTATATAAACTTATATATATTCTGCATAACAACTGGATATATCATAAATGATAGAAATTTTATTTTGATAATCATCAGATAGATATAGATATCAATGTTGGGGATAATATTTTTTTGAGAATGTATATAAGAAAGGAGGTTATGGGTTATTGAAACAATTAAAATATGATACTTAGGTGTGTTATTCACTTCCAGATTCCTAATCAAGTATGTAGTGTTTCTTATTACATAGTTCTTAAATAAAACCACTTTCATGTTCACAAAATGTTCTATGACTCTCTCTTAAGGATGTATATATGTTATTCATCCCATGTACATCTCATTTAAGTCATACTATTGGTGTATGAAATTAATTATTAATAATACCAAGTATAAATCTTTTATTATAGAGATAATGTACTATAGAAGAGTAATACTCACCTGACTAATGTTTACTATAGGAATCCAAAATTTGATGTAGCTACTTGGGAACCCGATGGTATAATGAAGTTTATATATCCTCATTTTATTGTATTATAATAAATAATTTTCAACATAAAATTATTTTTAATTTAGTATCATGCAACACCTTTATAGTTCATGTAATGTTTTAAAAAAAATTAATTTCAATGATATCTAATGATTCAAGAAACACCATTCTCAAATGAATTGTGCTATATTATTAAATGATTATTATTTATTTATAATTATATTTAATAGAAATTAGATTAAAAGATATGAATAAGGATAAAAAAATATTAAAAAACTATGGTTTAAATATGTATAAATTGAATCATTTTTCAGAAATTTTTTTGAAATTAAAATAAAACTAATTTGAAAGAAAAATTTTTTAATGAAAAAAATATTATAGTGTCCAATTTTCTATAATATTAATTATATAAATTAATCATTATTTTTGGATGATGCTAATTATTTATATATTGTTTATATTATATTAAATATAAATTTTTTTCTTTTATAGAATATTTGACTGAGGTATGAGGGAAAATACAGTAATATTTTGTCCTAAGAAATAATTTTATATAAAAATTTATTTTCATCATAGATTACATAAATATTGTAAATTCATCTTCCAAAATATATTGAATAATTAATAATTAAATATTTATTCAATATTTTAATTTAGGAGTGTAAAATTTTGTAAATATGTCATTTTTATTTTTGGTCAATATGAATAGTAACCACAGTAAATTTTTATCACCATAGTAATTGTAAAATAAATAATATAGGGTTAAAACATTAATATATTTCTTTATAAATTTCTAAAACATTCCATAATATAATTTTACTAGTGTTTTTTAAAACTTTAAATCAAAATATCTACTATATTGATACTTTAGGCCATATTTATTTGAATATGATATAAGAATTATTTAATTAAAAAAATATAAAATGTCACTCTCTTACATTTAAATATCTCATATGTGTTAACTTGTGTAAAATACCATGATGTGAATTAATATTAATGCTTATTTTTATAATAATTGAATAAAATTAATTATGGTAATTTATTTCTAATATTTAGTATTTATAAAGTTACCATAAACTCTTGGACGATGCAGAAAAAATATTTTATCAACTAATATAAATTGAAAACCAATTATTTCAATAAATATGAAATGTAATATAATATGATATAGTAATAATGTATAACTATTTTTTAGATTTATATTTTATATTAGTAATCTGTGAGATTATTATTTTAGAATTCCATGTTGATTTTGGTGTCATTAAAGTCAGATTAAATGAATAGTTCAAAAATTGACATTAATGAGATTGTATAATAAATAAAATTTTATTAAATGATTTAAAATTCATATAAATATTATCATCATCAAAATTATTGTATTTTGGGTTAAAATATTAACCATTCCCTTTTTATGAGTCATTTGTTTCATTTTTGGTATCAATATTAACACTAAAAATTTTAATAGCTATAATCGTATTTAAGGTCAAAATTATTAAAGAAGTGGTTTATCAAAATGATAAAGTTTAACATGAATAAAAATCCTTTATAAATATCATTGGGTGATTTTATTCAGGTCTTATATTATTTATCATCTCACTAATTTCCATTTCTAATCATTTTCCTCACATTTTTTTTATTTTTTAATCTTTTATGAAATTCCAACTGTGTCCACTCCCTCCGTTATACAAAGTAAATTATCCAATCTCTTATTTAAAAAAAATTCAAAAACCAATATCTAAAAATACATTAAAATTTATCTTTTAAACATCCATATTGACATTCTAGAGTTTCTGGTCTTTCTAAAATACTAATCATAGGATCCATAAGATGAGATCAAAAAGGGTTCTTTCAAAGAAGAACTAATCACATTATTTTTACTTTATAATTTACCTAATATAAATATATTTCATTTCTTTAAAATAAAAAATGTTACAATAAATATAATTTTATTATTATTGTGATTTAAAAAGCAATATCCTCCATGTTTTTCATCATATCATAAGTGAAATTATCGCTCATGTGTGTGTATGGCTTAAAGTCTCTGCAAAGAAAAATAGTTCATTTTCCATAATGGATGGGTTTTAAGATGGGTATAACTTCTATAAATTATTTATATTATAAAATAATTATTCAATTTATTATAATTATTATATACTCATCTTACATTCCTTCTTTTGAAAAATAAAAACAGTATTCATTCATACATAAAACATGCCATCTCCATGAACTGTGTAAAAAACAATTCTATCTATAACTTATATGTATTAATATTAATAAACATATAATGATTTTATATGATATTAATATCGTGATTAAACAATCTTATATTACAAAATTATGATCAATGTACATGGTATGAACCTACCATAGAAAAACATTCTGAAAAAATGATGTAGATATGACCAAATATAGTAATTTTATCAAATAATTTTTATTAAATCGGTGACAAAATATTATAAGTAAATAAAATACTCTAATATATATAATGGGATGGTTTTTTAATATATTGAAAATTTATATATAATTATTATTCAATAAGATCATGCATATAAGAAGGAGGTCGAACCTATCGTATGGCTTTGTTTCAAAATCTCTTCATTATTCTAGATTCTTTATGATTAAGTCTTCATTAGGGGGAAATATTTGATATTTTTATCTTATATAAATTTATTTCATTCAAATGTGATTATCTCTATAAATTACAATTTTTCATTTCATTATCTACTTTTCTTGTACACATGATTCTAAGATAACATTCTTTTTGAAACTGAACTTGCTTTTCAACATATTAAAGAATATTTATATTCCTTTTGTAATTATCAATAATTTATCGAAAATTATGTTTCATAAATAATTATATGATATATTAAATAATTTTTTTCACATAAATTAATTTTCTAGAAGAAACTAAAAATGAATCTTCATGTTATACTTCAGACAAGCTAGTTTTTTATGTTTTTATAAAAATATAAAATGAATGTTTTTAACATATCCATAATGAAAGAAATTTCCCACCACCATGAATACTAATTTATTTTATGATTTCATGATAATTTTACAAGACAATTTTTTAGAATATATTTTCCATAATATTTTTCAAATTATATATTTTAAATTGGTTTTTTCATAGTGGGAAAAATATTTTTATATGAAAAAATTCGGGTTATATTTTTAATGTATTTTCAACAATATTGAAATACTTTACTAAATATAATTATTATATATGTTTATAATGTTATTATTTCATTATCCATATTTCTATAGGTTTTTTATGGTCATCTAAACTGTGTGCAATATTGATATTTCATGTTTTTGTTCCTCCAATATATACGATTATTGATTTTTAATTAATGTTGATTATGTTTTGTTATTAATTCATACATCGAATGAATTGGACTAGTTCTATCATGGGCGGGGCCAAAAATTAACTATATCCTAAATGCATCGGTAGGTCAATATTGACAAACTATATTTAGTATTTTTTGAGAAAATTATTTTTTATGTAATATATCATGGAATGAGGCCTTGATGGTAATATTCATATCTCCAACATTATGCATTTCATTTTTATGAAATTAATTATCATTTGATGGATTTATTTTAATAAATTTTATATCCATGTTTAGTTTTAAATTTTATGTAATTATCTATATATAATTATTTTTCTAATAATTCATTCATTTAATATTATTAACACCTTTCTATCTTTCACTAAATTCTATACCCATACAGAGCACAAGAGCTCACTAATTTCTTATTTTACCATTACCAAGTATTCTATGTAGTTTCTTATAATTGATATGTTATGATATTATTATGGTAATATTTGTGATCTAAAATAAAATAAAATATTTTATTTTATGTTTTAAAATGTATTTTGGAATTGAAGAACAAATGTAGTTTTCTAGTGTAATAAACTATATTTTCCATTGGGCTATGACCACTTATATCTGGTAACAATGTAATAACATTTTAACAGAATCTAGGATACTAGGTAAGGGGTCTATATAGTAATGATTTTCATATATGTTTGAACAAAATACCATTCATGTAATGATAAATCTTACGAAAACACGATGAATGATGAATCAACATAAAACATCACTCTTATCACTAGTAGAGATTAAATAATTTTTTGACGATAGTAAATATGTAATTCAGTTCTAGGTTATGGATCAATTCCTTTGAAAAAATTAGGGGAAGCAAACACGAAATATTATTTCAAGTATTATAGTAAAAAATTGTAATCGGAATTATGATACTTTTCTAGAATAAGATAAAGAATAAAATCATATTGATTCAAAAAAATTATTTTAAAATTATTCCCATATATTTAAATACTTTACATGGATTGGTTTTTTATTTACCATGATATATGTTAAATGATACGTTAATTATTTTCCATAGTTGTGTAAAATAAGTTGTGTGTGGTCTAGATGATATCAAATCTACATTTCATATTTGATTCCCTAAGGAAGAGGTTTATATTTGATAAATTAACATATTTATCATTCATGAGGAAAAGTGAAAAATGTGTCACATAAAAAAGGTAATTTATTATTATAATGAATCATCAACAGAATGGTATTATGTGCTTCATCAATACTTGAAAATCTTGGATTTTAACATGGTGGTGTAAACAATAGTAAATTTGTAAGATATGAGGCTGATTAATGGAAGATGATGCATATCTATGAAGGTAAAATAATCATTTATGGATCGAATAATGATCAATAAAATTTTTTTTACATAATTAAATAGATATATATTGAAAAATAAGTGATTAGAGATCTATCATTTTTCTATTACAAATATGTGAAATGATAAAGAAAGGACACATTTATTTATTATAAACTTGTACATAGTGGTTATAGTTGTATAAAAAAGTAAATTCATGATTTTTATTTTTATAGAATAATTGAATTGTATATTTAGGGTACACCAATGTCTTTCTCTGTAGAATGGAGGTATATTTAGTCGTTATGTTTCTTATATATTTTAATTGATCTCATAGAGATGTATTTATAAGTAATTCCATGAGATTGTTCTAGGTGTTGGGTTTTTTGATACCTAAATAAATATTTTATGATTCTCTATAGTATATATATATTTAAGTGTTTCAATGAAACATAGTAATTATAGTCTTATTCTAGTTGGTACCAAAAGATTTACCTAGACTAGTATTCTTTCTTTACAATATATGACGATATGTATACCTGGGGATCCAATAAGGAACCTTCCATAAATATTTTCCATAACTTTATTATAATTGAGTAGTATCTTGATGATTTTTAGGTTATAAATTCTATCATTAGATGAACCATCATGGTTGATGATATTATCTTTTCTATATTATTTGTATTCTTGATACTCATTTATTTTTTTCAGTGTCTATTGTGGTCCCATGGGGTTTGTCAAATAAATGATATTTCAAGCTATGTGTATGTAGTGACCATTAATAGAGAAGTATATTTTTGGATTTTATTATAAATCATTAATAATTATGGTATCATGATTACAATCGATTTTTTAATTTTTGAACATTAGTATATGTACATTTAATAAAATAGAGAGGATTTGATTGGATACCTCTCTTAAATACTCACATTAAATGTCATTGTAGAATGTAGATTTACTCCACCCAAGAATGATAAAATCATACAATTAAATATGTTGTAATTTTTGGATTGTATGGAAACATGACAACATATTTTACTAGAACATTATGTTAGTTTTTAATGATGGAGTTGGGTGAATTGAAATCAGGCAGTCATGTTAGATTTCCAAAATGATTTAAACATTATGAGTTTTTTATTTAAATTATTTATCTTCAATTCTATAGAGTGTGAGGAATAATTTATTATTAGAGTAATTAAATAGAAATTGTACATATCTCTCAATCTATATTTTTTTAAAATAACTAAAATGAGAGACAAGAAATTTTAGTTGGATGATTTTGAGATTACATTATTCACCTAATAGAGATCCACACCTTGGGTGGCTCCGATATTCCTTTTCAAAATTATAGGTGGTAGATTATGGTCAAGTTTCAAATATAGGAAGCCAAACCACGTTTTCACCTTTAAAAAAATTATCATATTATTTAATTGATAATGGTTTCATTGACTCAATGGTGATAGATGGCTTTAAAAAATTGGCGTGAGGTCCATATATAGTCTATTTGTGGTAATTGAATATGATATACTAAAAGAATAATTTTAATGTAGCTATATCCATTATTTATATATGATTATTTGATTTAACCATTATAATACTACAACTATTTTATATATTTAATAAATCCCATAATTTTTTGATACATATTACATTTAATAATTGTAATTATTAATGATATATGTTTGAATTTAAAGTGGATGGTCGATAAAAATGATATATGAAGAAATTTTTAAACATATTATAGGATAATATTAATTTTCAAAAATTCCCAAACTATATATTTTAGATTAATAAAATGAAATAACATTGTTATATTGTCTTATTAAAAGGTGTATCAATTGATCCTAAAATACTAAATATGGTGGTATCAAGGAAAGAGGAAAACAATTGATATGACTCTTAGTGTAGTTTAACAAAAAAATAAAAATGATGAAATGTTGTTGAAACAAAAACCAGGATCATATATAATTGAAAGTAAAAAATATAGTATTCAATAAAATAACGAATAAAACATGTATACATTAAAATATTGAACAATTACCACTATCATAATTCGATGGCCTTAATGAAAACCACTATGGGTACCCAAAAAACTACACTCTACATGGTGTATGAACAGGATAAGATGAAATGAGAATCACATGGGAGGTATCCTACATTATTTAATAAAATGATAGTATATCATAGGTAAATGATGAGGGGAAGACATATCCATGTTTATATGAGATATGATATAAATGCTTAGGAAAACTCTTATACAATTAATATGGTATTAGACTGCATTTATTGCTCGGCACCAACTTATTTGAATTAAATTTTATGTTTCATAATATATTATTTAATATTATATCTTGTTCACACATTAATAATTTCCATATATTTCATCTCAAACACTAAAATGTTTACAATAAAATTCAATTCAATTAAAATTACATTGATATAGTTTAGGACATTACATAACTGAATTGTAAACAATGAATTGATAATGTCTGTGGAATGATATCTTATTACATGAAATATACTGTGTATATATTGCATCATATTACATAATCAACGTGCACCATATACATAGATGATTTATGATATATCACCTTCAACCTCCCACTTGTAATAGAGCCTTTTTAATAACTATTATTTCCCCTTTTGTTATACCATATAAAATAATTTATGATCCTATATCCAAAATAATTTATTTGGAAATTTTTTAAATCACTTTTTGAAACCTGTCATTATATTCACCATTCATTACATCATTCATAATATAATGTGAATACCCATCCAAAAATCCATTTACATCATATATAATAATGAATTTTCATATGATCCCTTTTCCTTAAACACTGGGTAATCATGAGATATAGAGTATGTCAACATTATATTAGAATACCAAGAATTCTCAATTATCTGATTATATATTATGCATTCCAATGATTATATCCATTGTTATTCATTATAATGTATAATCCCATAACATAATCCTCACTTGAATAGATAAGAAAACCATATATACTATCATGAAATCTTCATATTCATCATTATTCTATTATGATAATGGGAATATGTATCAATATTAATATAAAAATTTAATCTTTTTGTCTTGGCCAAGAACCAACTGATGTCATGCGGAACAATATACCCAACGTCCAACAGATTATTTAAACCTCAACGATTAAAAAAAGGTAAAAAAATATCAAGGTGATCACGCTAGAAATTAATCCCTGATTGGTTATTTTTTTCTAAATATGAAACATTTACACCTAAAATTAATAATACATTTTTTCTTACACTCATTGTTATATGTAATTAGTTTTAAATCTAGTTCATAAAACTGGTTTTCTACCTCATGAGAATATTTTTAATCCAATGACTAGATTCATTATAAATCTAAAAATGAAATTTTTTTATGACATATAATATATTCCAGTGAATGTAATTTAGGAATAACTGAATTTGGTTTACCTTGATATGTCAATTATAATTTAACATCAAAAAATATATATCAATATATATATATAACCAATGTAATATATTGTAAAATATGGGAATAACATTTGTAACAAATGGTTTTTTTTAAATTTACATTATATTTTAAGAATAATTATAAAAAACATACATAAAAACCTATAATGTATATCATATATGATAACATTCTATATTTTTTTTGTAACAATATAAGTGGTTTATATATAATTTACATCTCTATTTAATTTCCACCATACTTTTGTGTCACCACATTAAAAAATCATACCAATAAACTCTTTATTATGTTACACATGTGAAAAAATAAATTATGAATAATTAAAGGGCATAGGGATCAGATTCATAATGTTCATCTCCATTAACATATTCATACTCCAAAACTCTATAGCATTCAGTGTTATAATGTTAGTTACTATTGTTATACTAGTGAATATTTTTAAATAAAAAATTATAATCTCTGGATACCATTTAATCAAAAAAATAATGTGAAATCAAAAATAATTATTTAAATTATTTCTTCAAAAATTCACATTACAACCTTTAGTATATAAAGTGGAATATATTTGATTAATAATTTGTATAATTGTTATTTCTTAATCATTATCACTTACATGTCTAAACATACTACCAGTAACCACATTAATGGTATATTATCTTAAAAATATCAATCAAATATACAAAAAATAAATTGGGATTGAAAGACAAATTTAAATTCTTTTTGTAGAAATATTTAAAAAGGATATGATTTTTTGAGTAATAAATTGAATGATATGTTTTTGGTCATTTTTTTATATATAATTTTGTAACAAACCTAACTCTATAATACTGGAGATTGGTTCTATATTATTATAGTAGAATATGATATATGTAATTTTTTCCTGAAATAGAAATTATTTTATAAGTATTAATTAATAGTAACATACATGAATCCCATATTAGATTTGACTATAAAAATTAAAACCTAATTTTTTAATGGATACCATTATTTACACTATAATATACATTCATATTTTTGGGTGTACAAATAAGTGATCGCAGGAAATTAATAAAAATAAGGGTTTACTAAAATTATTATTATGATTTTTGTAATGAATATGATATCGTGAGTAAATTTTATCACCCATGGTTTTAAAAATGTAACCCTTTCATTATTATTTTTTGGTATGTAAGTTCCTGGGATATGTTGGGGAGAGTTCGGAAAAATTTTGGAGTGTTTTTGGGAATTTTATAATGGTTCATAGTTAGTTAAATATTTTCAAAAATAGTGAAACACTGATAAAAAATTGTGTATAGAAACAAATAGGCTAAATAGAAGGCGTACATGTGATGCACATGCGGCACATAGTTTAACAAAATCGTGATAAGTGTGAAAATTTTGATACTATTATATTTTTAATGGTTGGAGAGTATTTTGGTAGTTCTATGAGATAGATGTGTCAGAATCAATCTTAAGGTAGTGGTTGATGAACAACTTGCACACGATTTGCCTAAATGTGCGAGTAACCATACATAGACAAAAGTGAGATCGTAAAATTGTTGGTCTAAAACATTTTACAATATGATATACTATTTTTACTCCTATATTCCCTTAACATGGTATTATCTCTTACCAATGGTTGTTTAAGCTTCAACTATCGATCAAAAGGTGATCCAAGGACTTTTATTGGTGTTTTTATAATGTATTGTCATGGCAACTGATCGTTCATTGTTGTTTATGATGGGTTTTATTCAATATTATTTTCAATAAATTTGTGTTTCATAGATATATATCCAATGCGGATATATATATGATAATTTATTTCAAATAATAATATATTTGAATTTTTTTATTGGATAATATATATAAGGTTGGTTTTTTGAGCTAAAACCCAGTTTCCTTGAGGGTTTCCATGCATTTTATCATTTCTACAAATTTCCCGATGTAGACAGCATCACTCTAGACTATTATATTTTGTATATGATGGAATGGTATGTAATTGATATTTTTTTGTATTTATTGTGAACATTTTATGTCATTATTTTTTTAATCACTATTGAGTGATGGTTTTTGGAAACACTGAAATTGATTGTTTTTTGTAGAAACAGCTTTAGTTCAGGATTTTTATATATTGATTTTTAAATGTGGTTTTTCTTGAAATTTGAAAAAAAATTTAATAAAAAAATATCAATAAAAGTTATGGTTTAATTGAATGAAATTGGAATAGTTGAAGGTTTTCAATAAAATAATGTTGTTATTCATGTTATTGACATGGTAGTTTTGGAATTAGTTTTCATTAATGGTTTTGTATATTCATATGATTTCATAATGGATATGGTAAAAGTGTCACCCCCATTATTTTTGATATTCATAAGGATGAGAGATCTTCACTATTAAAATTGTTTATTACATGATGTCTTAGTGAATAGATGACTCCACACTAAAGATATTGGGAGGTCAAGGTTTTTCATGAATCGATGGATGTGGGGAAAAGTGACATAAAGTAGTTATGCCAAATATAATTTTTGAAATGTTTTTAGAATAGTGTTGGTCAATTTCCCAGGAACTTGATTTTGTTTAGAGAAAATGGATCATTTTTTTTATTTATACATTTATTGAAACTTTTTATGAATTTCTTTTAAAGAAATTATTTTATATAAATATTTTAAACAATTTATACCCTAATGGAGTTGGTAGGGAAGTACTTTGGGGGAATATATACTAAGTTTTATTACCCACCCAATATTTGGAGGTTTAGTGCATTTGTTGATTTCATTTAACATGGAATTGGAAAATGTATGTTATTACACAAATTTAATAGGAATTCGTGATATGTGGGTTGTTGGTGGAGTAATATCATGTAGCTTGTGGGCGTTGGATGATTATTCCATTTTGTTGAGTTATAATAGTTTGTTATTATTATGTTTACATTTGTATTGTATAATTACTCTATGGAACATGGCTTTATTTTGATTTTTATATGTGAAATGCTGATATATATTTCATATTTATTATTCATCATATATGGGGTTGTATGGTTGTAGATCATTTGGTTAGTAGTTTTATTTAAAAATATAAAATTTTCCCTCCTTATTTATTTCCCTTCAACATTTATTTTCATATTTTGGTGTTTCAAGGATGTCTCTTAAGGACATGTAATGTTTCTCTAAATTATAAATACAATGAGGAGGGGATGGAAATTAAAACTTGTATCATTTTTTTGGTTCAATATTGTTTTAAGATAAGTTGAATTATCTAGGCCCATATCTTTTAAAATAACCGTTCATCAAATTATTGGTCTGGGTGTTGATATTCATTATGTTCCATTCATTGAGTTCAGGTCATATATATGAGTAACATCATTGGAACATGCAACGTTTAGAATAAAAAGACATAACTATAGTTTTTTATGGTGAAATTGAATTTACCAGGGAGTTGGGTACATAAGTGTTTTGGATACAGTCATAGGATTTAGAATTTCATTTTTAGTGGTTTAGCAAACAAGATGAGCCTGACATGCATTAAAAAATTTATTCCCAATTGGGATGAATATTTTATTTTGATTTATTATTTGGTGAAACTTGTTGATTTTTGAAAATTGATAATTTATTTTAGAAATAAAATAATTTTAAAAAGTGCATCACTATGTAATTTTGAAAATGGTTCGACTTTAAAAAGATATAATATTTTTTAGAAATCATTGAACATTGAAGATGTTGAATTAGGAAGGAACTATAGAGATAATATGATGTGGAAAAATTTTATTTGTTAAATATTTAGTTAATATAGAGCGAGAATTATTCACTTTGTATTTGTATTAGAAAACTAAAACCACTAAGTGTTGTAGAAACAAACCATAGGAGGCTATTTTGAATGATGTTTCACTTGATCCACAAGTGAACCAACATATGGTTCATAGATTTCCCATTTTTTATGATTTGGATTGTAGTAAAAAGAGGTTTGAGGGAAATAAATTTCATCATTCCTTCCAATTTGATAAGTAGAACCCAAATATCATTCAGGGTTATTCGGAATGAGAAATGAAATTGGTGTGGATAAATATGATGAATCATATATTTAATTTCATCAGAACAATAGTTGAATTAAATAAATAGATATTGACGTACATGTTGATGGATATTTTCTGCATGTAGTTGGATTTATCTATGCAATATAATGTGGGTCAAGGACTTGTTTGGGAGGATTTTAATAAATTGTGTAAAAATTTATCCCCACATTTTCATATTTAAATGAAAAACATACTTCTTTGGAATGACGCAATAAAATATTTCATTCGAGGATTATGGCGATAAATACATGAATGTTATATGATATTATACCTAGGATTCTACTACTTCTTCTTTAATGGAACATATCATTGAATTGGGTAGGAGGTAGGAAATTCAGTTAATGTTTTTTTGCTTTATAAAAACAATTATATCGATATGGTCAATAGAGTAATAGTAGATGAATTGGAAATATCATGAGATATGGGAGGGGAATTATGTTGATACCCATTGAAAATTTTGGGAACACTAATACTGGGAGAAAGTGTTACATGAAAGTTATTTAAATAGTGATAGAATTAATAAATTAGATATCTAGATTGGTGAAAATTCCTCCACAACCCAATATCCAAGAAAATAGTTTTCAATGTGGTTTCATTAAACCACATGAAGAAACATTACATGACACCACCTAGATAATTCCTCATCTAAAATAATATGGGGAATCATCATTGTTATTATCATAGTTCTCTGAGGTCTGGTGATCAGGTCACTTCTCAAGTTTTTAAAGCATCATATTATTTTATTAGATTTAGGAAAAATATCAATATCATAATCAAAATAGAGATAACCATAGTGATTCATTGAATACTGTAGATCCTCCAGCCATGAAATCTCAATAGGGAAATAAGGATAAAAATGTAGTGAGGAAGAAATTAAATAGAGCTAAAATAGTTATTGTGTACAACCAACCAAGTCCATCTATAGTGTGAGGGACAATTATTCTAAATTTTACACTTATGAACGTTTTGATCAATACAGGTGCATACCATTATTTTTTTGTTTCTCATGAATCTAAATTTCAATGTTTAGAAGTTTAAATAACTCATTCTTTGATAAAAATGAAACCCTTATTGGTCAACAGAAATGTAGATACTTTGCGTCTATATAATGCTATATAACTATTGATGTAGCTGAGTAGACTCGGTATTTCTATGAGTTGGATATGGATATGTATGATGTAATCCATGGCATGAAACTTTTGAAAACATTATTGGATAACATAAACTGATATTGAAGAAAATTATGTTCTGCGACTAACGATAGTGTCAAGCCTCTATTTAGAGGAGAAAAGAATGTAATAGAAGGTGAAATAGGATTGTTGGAATCAACAGCTAGAACGATCTCATAACAATTTGAGTTGTTGGACTTAGAATCAATAGAAGGGATCTTGAGATGAAATTATCCAATAGTGTTTGACCAGATTCATTATTTGTTTTCAAATAATATCTTATGGTTCCCACCTATAATGGAAGTGGTGTTTTCAGTTGATATCTTTCTAGGGACCAGTACTATTTACCTTCCGTATTATCACATGTAACCAAAATAATAAATGGAATTGAATTTCATGTTATAAGAGATAGACAATAACGTGTTCATTAAGCCGAGCATGTCTCGATGGGATGAACCAGCCATGGTTATAAATTAGTTAGATGGAACTCTTCATCATTCTGGTGATTATCATAATCTTAACCAGATTTCTTATAAATAATAGGTATCTACATTCTTTCATTAATGATTTGTTGATCAAATGAATGAAGCTCATTTGTCTTCCTTTTTTTTGGGATATGGGTATGCCCTATTTCTATTTCAATAAGATGATATAATGTTTTAATTTTAAGATGAATGTATATCCATTAATAGTATGTAGTTATGGCTTTCAGTCATATGAATACTTCAACAGTATTTATCACATTTAAGAATTAAATTTTTAGTAGATATCTCGATTTATTTCTGGAGGTGGTTGTATTTGACATATTATTGAATTCGAGGACAGTGTATGTGCATGAGAAACAGATGGAAAAATTGTTGGGAATATTAATGGGTCATCATTAATATAATAATTAATTGAAATGTGAATTTTTGATAAAATAGGTACAATATTTACCCTTTGATCCCTAAAAAATTTGGTTCTATAGATGGATAAAATATTGAATCTATAGTCTCATGAAAACACCAAAAAATGTCTTTGATATATAATGCTTCCTTGATGTAGATGGTTATTATAATTGATTTATTCATTACTTCTCAGAACTAGCATCTCCAATGAAAGATCTCATGAATAATAATGTTCCATACTAATGGGATGAAACATGATTGAAATATTTTCAAGATATAATGGTTTTACATATATCTAAATCAATATTTAGTTTTCACAAAGAAGGATAAGAATATGGAGTTTATTTTAAATCATCCACATTTAGCATGGGATGTGTTATGATGCCCGTATACAATGTTGATTATTACTAATCAAGGAAGTTATGAGTTCATGAGAAGAAATACCAACACATTATTTTGATTTAGTTGTAATAGTACATTATTTTAAATTATGGAATCTTTAATCTCCATTGATAAATTTACAGTGTTTGTATATTTTAAGAGTTCGAAACATATTTTCTCAAAATGAGATTTTAATATAAGAGAAATAATATGTATGGGGTATCTTCAATAATATGATGTCTACTTGATGTATACTTTTTGTAAGGTAATGTCATTGGAATAAGAATTGAGAAAAACATCATGTGATTAGTTTGTAAAAGAATTGTGAAATGATTAGTTGTCAATATCGGTCTTACCTAACATGGGTAAGGTAAAGTCATTGGAATAAGAATTGAGAAAAACATCCTATGATTAGTTTGTAAAAGAATTGTGAAATGATTAGTTGTTAATATCGGTCTTACCTAACATGAACATGTAATGATAATACCAATGTGATGTTTCAGTTTTATTTCCAATCTATTTTATTCAAGATAGGTTAATGATTGTTAAATATTCAGATATGTTTGATTAAAAATTCATTGTGATGAGTTCATAACTCAATGGTGTGCATACCATTGTGATATAAGAGATGGATGGGAGTATAGTGATATGGTTTGGAAATTGGATGGTTGTACGTATGGATTTTCTGGAACATCATATAATTGTTTACCACCACTCAATATGGGTTCTTCATCCTACAATACAAATGATTTATTAGGCATTTAAAGGACATTTTTGGTTTATTGGAATTAAATGAAATGTGGCTGACTCTTCCCTATGATTCATATGTTTTTAGAATTTTATGTAAAATCATCATCTACCAAAAAGTACTATTTAGTCTTTACCTATCCCTATATAAAAATGGGAGAAAATATATATGGGTTTTTAATATGTCTTCCATGAAATATTTGGAATCTTGATTCTATATTGGTGAAGGTGGATCAGATCATAAAGTCGTCTCACTTCATTCATATTACACATTCTCATATGGTGGAATATTTTTTAAAAATATATATTCAAGAAGTGTTATAGAGGCATGGGATACAGATTTTGATCATTTCATATAGATATATGACTTTTACAAATAATTTATAGAGATCATTATAGAGATACCTTGTCACTCAGTTGGAATATTTAATGATGTATCATCCTAAGAAAGAAGACCAATAAAAAAGTATTAAAAATGTCGTAGGACATTACATGTGATTTTTTAATGGATTTGGGTGGCTATTGGGAGGAAGTAATACCCTTGGTGGAGTTATCGTATAACAAAAGATATCAAGACTCAATATATATGGCACCTTTTGGAGCTTGTTATAGGATTTCTTGTCTTTATCCACCTTGTTGGGTGGAAATTGGTGAGACATCAATATTTGGGAAATTTCTATTTCAAGAATAATCGGCAAAATTAAATTAATCTAGAAACAAATAAGGAAGGCATAGAGTCATCATAGATCATTTTCTGGTCATCATAAATATTCATTATCATTCATGGTGAGTGATCATAATTTATTTTGGATCTCTCAATGTCAATGGAAACAATTTTATTGGAGTAAGGTCTAGATATATCTTTGATATGTAGGCCCTTTTGGGATACTTGAATGGGTTGGTGAGGTGGATTTTTAGTTATATTCGCACCATGGTTCAATGTAATTCCTAACTTGTTCAGTATTTATCAGATTAAAACTTATCTACCAAATTGTGACCATGTGATTCGATGGGATCTTGTGGAACTAGAATCAGATGCTTCATTAGTATATATATTGGTGCAGATTGTGGATATGCAAGAGAAAATTCTTGTATGGAAAAAGCATCAATCTAGTGCATGTTTTGTACATCATGGCATGATTTACTAAAAGACATGGGAATGGGAGAAGTAAATGAATGATCAATGGACATAAATATTTTAGGGAAATGATGATCCTCCTTTTGGGGGACAGAAGGAAAAATGGTTGGGATAATTTAGCACCACTAGTTTCTTGTTTGTAACACCTTTTTATTCTTTTTATGTATGTACTGTATATGAGTTATGTTTAGGAGTTTTTGGAGAAATTTTTTCATTTGTTTTGGGATATTTAAATAGGTTCATAGTCGGTACATGGTTTTGTAAAACTATTCAACACATATAGTAAAACATTAATAGTGAGACATATGGTGAATGGAAGGTGAATGGGTGATGCAAGTGTAGCAAAACATTTAACCAAGTAGTGCCAATTAGGGAAATATTGAGATAGTGATATTTTGAAGTATTGTAGCATGGTGTAGTAATCTTGTGAAGAAACCATGTGAGGCTTATCATTGAGGATTAGGCTGATCCATGGTTAATGCACAGTTTTCCAAACTATGTGACTAACCTTTCATGGGTTAAATGTGAGATCCTAAAATTAAGGATGTCACTTTATTTCCATTTTAAAATTTTTTTTTTCTCTTTTTCAGCCCTATCTATATTTTCTTTCTTCCCAATGGCAGTGTACGCTTCTCCAATCGATCTAGAGCTTATCCGAAGTCTTCCCTTGGTGTTTTGAAGTGAAATTCACATACTAAGAGATCGTTCTTGGTAATTCAGGATTGGCTTCCATTGGTATTTATTTCATCCTCTATTGGTTTCATAAATAAACATATTATTTCAATATATGTATGATATTGAATTCTAAATATCATTATAATTTTTTTGTTATTAGTAGAAAAGATCTTTGGTGGATTTCTTTTCGTTGGCATTTTTCGGGTCATGAATCATTTTCTATAATTTATTAAGGTAGGGGGATTCACTCTCAACAACACTATATCAATTATGTATACATGATATACTGTTATATTTTTTAGTGAAATTTTTTTTGTACTTTTTGTGTGATGATTTTCAAAACCCATCTTGAGTGATGGATTTTTGAAACAATAAAATTGGGTGTTTTGTAAAAAGTGCATCGGTTCATGATTTTATAATATAGATTTTAAGGAATTTTAAGAAATGCATTAATAAAAACGTTTCAAATAAAATGGAATTTTTTATTGAACATATTTTTAATGGTTGATGTTTTTTAATAAAAAATTATTTTAAATAAATGATTGAAATGAATTTTTTAGAATTAGTTTGGAATAATGGTTTTGTGTGATCATGTGTATTTTATACAAATAGTTCAAAAGATATCCCTAATTATTTTTTGGATGTATAAGGGTCAAGTATCTCCCACTTAAAAATGGTTCTTGTGTGGATATATGATATTGAATAAATATTCCAAAATATAATTTATGGAAAAAAAATTGAACAGTTTATGTTGCTTAAATTGGATCTTGATGTTATTATCAAAAAATAACTTCATCATAATTTTTTTATATTTTCATATAAACTATTTGAACCTCTATTGTACTATATGCTTTTTAAATAAATGTTTCTATAATGTTTTCCCTAGTTTTAGGATTGGGGATGTAATTATGGAAAATCAAACGAGTTTCATTACTATGGAATGCATTCCAACATTGGTGCATTTGAAGCTGTTGTTTACCTAGAAATAGGAAATGGTAAAGTATGACAAATATTTACTATAACTTTATGATACTTGGTATGTTAGTTTAGTTGGACCATGGAGCATGTGGATTTTGGATATTTGGTTGTGATGAGTTATAATAATTTTTTCTTCAAAAATTTACATTATTATGGTAATCATAAATTGTGGAACATAATTTTAGTTTGATATTGATAAGTGAGATTTTATAGTTCTCTTTCATTATTATCATGAATCATATAGTGGTTTCTTTAGTCACAGATCGTTTTGATAGTTATTTTATTCATAAAGGGAAAATCTCCCCCACATGTATGTAATCTGTTGGGAATTTATATTCTTCCTTCTATGTCTTGGGGTGTCGCTTAAGGCCAAGTAATGGTCCTACACATTCTAAAGACCCTAAGTACGAGAGGGGTGCTACATAAATGAAGAATAATTAAAATGTAATAATAAATATGGAACGGTAAATATCTAAAAACATAATATATTTTATCAATAACATTATCATCATGATTAGACATAGAGTAACCAATCATTCAAGGTAAATACATTATCACACATTGCATTTAAATAACATCATTATTAGAAATTTATAATGAATAAGAAATAATAAATGGTAAATAACAAAACGAATATTCCATTTAAATTACCTACCTATCATGAATTTATATGTAATAATAAACATGACAATATAAATAGCTAAAACACATTACATGTAATCAATAACCAAAAATTAAATCCATTAAAATAAAATATCATTACAAATATTCCTATCAGAATAATAACTGAGTTATTAAAGACCTAAATTCTTAATTATTAGATGTCATGATATTAGGTATCCTAAAATATCTATATTGAAGGTTATCCCCAAGTTAATTTAAAACCGTGGGTAATGAAGAATTAAAGGACATATTATTGGTTCATCTTATGAGATAAATGATACATTGTGGGGATATATAATTCTAAATACACCCATTAATGCATGTACAAAGAATTTCTAATATATTGAATAGTAGACAAAATCCATGAATAGTGTACCATACCATTAAATAACTATATAAAGTATAGAATATATATTTATCAATATTTACCTTGAAAAATAATTAACATTAAATATAGAAAAATAGATGAAGAAATTATATATGGCGTAAGAAATAATGATATCCATAATAAAGATATTTAGTGGAAATATAATTTCCAAATAACACCTGAAAGCAAACACTAAAATGGAATGTTAATGAATTAAAAATAAATGAATATTGTAAATTCAATACATTACTTGGTGAAAACAATCACAAACCATCATTAAAATGAATAATTATTGTATTAATACAACACATTACATAAGGTGTATAAGTAAAATAAGGGGTTATTTTTATTAAATTATATAAGTAAAATAAAGTGTTCATTAAAAATGTTTTGAGGAAATATCATTTTATTACTCTTAATAACCTTTCAAAATTATAGATTATTAAAACATTCAAAAAAGTAATTTTATTTCATATAAATAATTCAATGTTATTAAAAAAGTCTTTAAAAATTAATGTTTCCATGATTTTTGGGAATTTCATTCACATTTTACCCATTAACAAAAATATTTTTTTTATTTTATGTGTAAAATACATTCATGTCTTCTTTTAACATTACATGAACATTAACTTAAAAGTATTTTTTTAAAAATAGAAATTGCTAAAAATTACATTAATAAAAAATTTATAAAAGGGAAATTTTCTTAAAACATGTTTACAAAACATGGATTTTGATAAATATGTATTTTCGACTAAAGATAGAAAATAAGAAAAAATTTCATAAACACATTTTATATTAAATTTTTTGTACAAATGAGTTTAAAATTAGAACAATTAGTTTAAAAAATCGGTAATAACCAACATATTATAAAATAAATGGGGATTATTATCAAATGGTAATATAATTTCCTTCAACAAAAACTCAATCATAATCAATACAGATTATACTGATATTCGAAAACTAAACATAAAAATGATCATAATGTTAATGTTATAATTAATAAATGAACTGATTGGGATTATCAAATTTTAATAAAAATTAAAAATGTTGAAATACAACATATGATAATAAAAATTCCTTGAACACATAATCATAGAATATCAAAGACAATGAAAAAGAAACATAACCAATGGAAATGAAATTGTGTTATAAAATTATATACCACATATTCGAATTAATGTTAAATACCATTGGATGTAAAAATTTAAATAGAAACCTAAAATACCATGAAACATTATTTAATGATGGTCTTAGATGTGATTTGTAAATTATATACACCATATAAATTAAATTATATTCATTATATTTTAGTATGTATCAATGAAGGTACATTAAGATAATGTCTAATAACTCATGGTAACATGTGGTTGATTATTAATTTTAATAAAATATAAGAATTTTAAAAAATTTATTAAATTATTACTAAACCATATTATTATTATTTTTATCTTATATTAACCTACTAAAACAATTTTCTACCCTTTGATAATATTATATAGTTATTTTAATTGTTTTGGGTGGTAATAACCTTTTTTTCAGGCATTTTTTCATGAATGTTAGAAAATATAAACATATTATATAGTTATATAATATCCCAAATACAGATACTAGTATAAATATAATTATATCATTAGATAAATTTTCAATAATAACTATTTAAATTTTAACATGGATAAAGGATCACATATTTATGTATAGACTATAGGTCGTATTCACACATGAGTGATCATGTTATTTACATAACGAGTGAAAGTTTCTAAAATGATGTGATATATTATTTTTAATAGATAAATATCATTTCATATATATATCCCAAAAATTTATAAAATTTTTTATTATTACATTCCATGTAAATAATAAGTGAAAAACAAATCAAATCTCTTATATAAAAAGTAGACCGATGTACACAGTAATGATGTCATCATAATTTAAACAAAATGGAAATTATGAATTTGTGTGAGATATTATAATTATATAAGAAAAATATTTTCATTAATATAAAATTAATTTTTTAAATATATCATTATATGAATTATTTTATGGTGGTTATGGAAATAAAATTACACTATTTTGTGAAGTTGATGTCATCCATACACATGATTGATGATTTGGATTCTTATTTAATGGAAGTGGAGATGAATATTAGAAATTATTTTAACATAATAATATACAAATGTTTTTAATATAACAATTATGTTATATATATATTTTATAATATGATTTATAAGAGGTTGAATAAGAAAAAGAATACAAATGTCAGTTTTAGAATGTTAAATCATATTCAGAAAACTTATTTAGGTATGAACAAAAATCATTAGTTACTAGGAATTATGATCATAAAAAGGGCTCTAGGATGTAGGTATGGGTGTTATTAGGTGATTTTGGAAGTTAATATCTGAACCAAATAGATTTTTAAGTTTTAAAGGTATAGAAGAGTGGTTGGAATTTTATTATCCTAGGAGAGGTCCCACATAGAATTTGGGTAAATATTCCATTACACCCATGTTGTTATTAAGGAATAGTCATAAAAAATTCAATTATTATATATATTTATATGTACAATGTTTTAAATATGTCCATAAAATACGTTGTTTAAAATTTTATAGGCCATTGTAATGGTTATCTTTTTAGTATAACACTATAAAAATCAGTTTTTACCGTACCCAATGTAATTATTTTTTACTACTATTACAATTCATATTGGTTAAACATTATGCTTTCAAAATTAGATTATATATATTGTTATGACTCCAAATATGGAATCCATTTTTTCAAATAAAATTATCATATGTATCAATGTAATGACCCAGATATCCTTGGGCCATTCTATTTTGAAAATAATGTTCTTGTGGGGTTCTTGGGGGTCAATGTAGAATGTTTCTGATCTTTTCCAAAAATCCAGTTTCACCAAATGGTTTCCCAATTATAGTGCCACCATGATGGTGGAACACCGAGATGGTAGAAACAAAATATTTAAATGCCAATAAAGTGGAACTGTGACTGAAGTACACCGAAATAGAGGACCTATCACAATGGAACACTGAACGAGGGCACCCCAAATGATGGCTCACCCTTTTCCATATTTTTAGTTTTTCCCAATTTCACTCAGTTTTTCCAGTTGCTCACATCTTACATTTTTTTTGACATAAAATGAGTTTAAATCCTTAATTAATCATTTTTAAGGGAATTTTAAAAGATATTAAAAATTTATTTAATATACTAATGCTTGGGAGACTTTGAGATATTAAAACCGCATGATATTCACAACTATCCCATTTTTATTACATTTCAAACCATTCTTCTTAATATATAGGATCTAACACTTCAAATATATGATGTTCCCTTCCCAATGTGTTTCTATTCGCTGTTGGTGTGCCTATAGTCTTCCCTTTCTGTGGAGTCCCGTGTTGGTCCATATCCTTCGATTGATACATCTTTATAATTTTTCCATAGAGATCTCCTACATATCGAATGACCCATTATTTTGATTCAAATAATATTTTTCATCGCCTATGGTTTCTTGTTGGGATTCTTCTAAATATCTTTATATGTGTATCATGTGGGGCAGGTGTAGTAATTTTTATTCCTGATGAACGTCTAAATCCTTTTCCTTATCAAGTAAAAAAAGAGGGGATGGGAATATGGTGATCAAAAGATTACAGGGGTCAATGAAATAACAGCAGATATTTTATGAGGATACGTAGGATCTTTTAATAATTATCCATGGAATTAGTTTTGGATTGTATGGGTTGTAAGGCCTTCTAAAAATCATGTTCATCAATGGAATTTCCTGGTTCACTTGTGGTGTTCTATGTTTTGTTGTGATGATTTAACAAAATGAAGTAACAATAAATATTATTGATCGCGTATACGAGGTTAAATAAATGAATTAACCAAGATCAAACATGTTATGGGATCACTAACGTAATTTTACATGGAATTAATGAACCCATCTTGCTAAATGTTAATATTCCTCCCTTAATGGTTTGGTTTTGTACTGTGTTTGGATGGGTTTTGTACATCATGGGGGTTGTGTCATGATTATGTGGGTATACTTACTTTGGGTATGGGGGTAGAAAGAGAAAATGGACATGTGTATGGGGAAGGCATGTTTGTGCAGCGGGTCTTCTGTTTGTAGGTGTTTCATTGTGGGATTTGTGTATGGGGTGGTATAGGAGGGGTGACAAAATCTTAGGTTGAGATATTTATTTATGATGGAATGGATGGACTTGTTGGGCAGAGAGACTTCTTCGATGAAATGGTTGGGCAATGAGGATATATAAATGGGGTTTTTTGAGACTTAATGTTTATTTGTGTGTTGGGTGTGGTTCTATTGTGTTGTGGGGCTGTTGGTTCTAGTTTTGAGATGATGATTGAGTGGGATAACATTTAATAATGATAGTTTGAAGTAGTTGAATGGGTGTCTTAGAAAAGGGGGTATATAGGAGGACTTCAGGTTGGTTTTTCTCTATTGTTTTTATAAATGGGTTTCAAAATTGATTTACATACCTTGGTCTCTATTCCTCCATTTCCTTGGCAGTATTTAGTGCTCTTTATCCTCCTAAAAATAGTAAATTATTTTGTTCTTGTTAGTTCCATGGGTAGTTTTGGGAAAAATTAAAGTGAACCCAATCATTAATGAATAATAATTGGTTAAATGAATGGGGGTGAGGCCTCTTTTTTATTGTGGAAGTCTATACGATTGTGCGTATAGGGGTAGCAGAAAATGTGGTTATGTGTGGTCATGTTTTTATTTGAAACATATTGGTTGGACAGAGTATTTTTCTTATATATAGTTATATATTTTAGTTCCCTATGATTTCTATTTGCACTACACCCTTGTTGAAAACAATGGGTCGAACAACCATATTTCATGGGGGGAGGGTGTCTATCCCAACATCCATGTATGAGGATGCATGGATAGTAACTGAATTTCTTCCTCGCACCCTCTTTTAGGTTATTACTACTCGACCATATCTGAGAAGGTTGTAATGTGTTTTGGTCTTCCCTATCCCAAGATCCTCCTAGTATGTTTTGTTATGGATGAGGGGCTCAGGGGTTTTTATGACAGGATTGGATTCGCAAGTGTCTTCAGGATTTGGATCGGGTGTATTTGGGCGAGAGGATTGTTTGTTGTGTCCTCGGTGTCTGTGGGTGATATGTGTGATGTGGTTGTGGACCAGTATTTTACGAGAAGGTTTTTTGTGTTGTCTGAGGCCCAGTGTGTGTGTCTATGTTTTGGCAGTTGGACTACATTTTGGAATAGTGGTTGAATCAAGATGGTTTGTGTTATGAATGAGTAGATAATTACAGTGAATGTTGTGTGGGGTACCTAAATCATCAAAGTACTTATATTATCATCTTACCTGATTTGCATTATTTGTGGGGTGTGCCTTGGTGAGTTTGGGATAGTTAGATTCCTTTTTAAGTGATGTTGGGTTCTATTGTTTTCATAAGTGAGTTAATATACTACTCCCTCTTTTTAATGGCTGGCATTAATTTTCCTACTAGGAATAATTTTATGATCACCCTCTGTTTCAGGAACAATTTTTAGGTTTCTAGGAGGAATTTTAGGACCATACTAGATATTACTAGATTGGGAGTAGGGATAGTTATTATGATACTACATAGACTTTTCTATTGGTACATGCTTTAGAGCTATGATTTTACTTCAATCACAGTTTATGATTAAATCTATCATGGAATGGATTTTTGTTTCCATTATATAATGGTTTAGTGTTTTTTGGGATTTTTATAGTCTTATATCCTCATAATGGTTTAATTGAAAAGGGTACTACCTTCCATTTTGTTTGAGATTCTATACCCTTTGTTTTATTCTTCACTTTGAGAAAAATAGAAGGCGGGAATCTCGGGTCATTATCATTACTTTATATCGAAAAGGTTGGTTGTGAAATTTTTTTGTCCATTCCCACATCTAATAGAAGGTGAGTCCAAACAGAATGATATTAGTGTTGATGGTTGAGAGATAGGAGATATTTTAGAGTTAGGAATTGGGGGGATTGAGTGGTATGGTTGGAAAATAGTGTTAGGAAATCTTGCTGTGTGAGATAGGCTAGGGAAGACCACCTAGGAAACCGGATATTTAGGACCCCTGGGATCTGATGCAAGGACTCTGAGCCTACCAAATGACAAAATGAGGATGCACTAAATGCAGTGCAGAGGGAATATGAATGGTAGATGAATCATAATAATTTTTATTCTTTTGTTTCATAGGTGTTTTGTTAATTTAAAATGAATGAAGAGTTAAAATTAATTGAAATGATAATTTCCATACAACTCGAGATTAGGAGTTCCTTGATGGCCATGGTTAGAAATGAAACCCAGACATCACCCATGTGTGGAATGAGCAGTTGAGGCCAAAAATGAAAACCTTGTTGATCAATGAAGGTTTGATTGAGAGGAAAAAGTTGAATTGTGGAAGAATACCCATTGTTCTTTCTACTGGGAGACCATGTTGACGTATGAAGGCTGTGTTTCAGAATTATAGACGTAGGGCTAGTTTTGAGGAGATAACAATAACCATTACCTTGATTCACTCTCTGAGGGAGTATTGGGTTCCTATAGAAGTGATCCATATAGATGGAGAGGTACTTCAGTGGTGGATGATTTACGATGGGGAGATAATGGAGACATATGTCTCATGGGCCAACATTGAGATGGAGTTTTAAGTAGAGTTTATTTCCTCGATGATGAAGGCAATGAATATGAATTAGCTGATCTCCCTCTAGTAAAAAGTATGTCAGTGAGAGAATTGGTGATCGAGTAAAATTGTCACCTACACATTTCATAAGATCTATTTTGGGATGAGAAGTCACTGGACAGACACATATAGGAGGGACTCTGACCTTCTCTTCAGTATTATGTTACTCCCTTTACACTACCATCATACATAGATTAACAAGAGATGGCCAATGTAGTTGGGAGGAAGTACTAATAGGGTAGTGTATTGTGATATGGGTTCCATTTGAGTTCATTTATGTGGATGGTAGTCAGTAGAAGATCTCTAGTGTCAGATCCTTCCATGTTTTGTCCAGTTGAATGTAGCCCTCAGCTGTTGCAGTTTGAATCTCCTAGTCATCACCCACTCCCAATGGGACCAAGAATAAGGTTCTTTATCAATGGAGGTTGTAGAAATATTTAGATGCAATTCCTACTTAGAGCTTAGTATGTTACGGGTGGGAAGGTTCAGCAATAACTTCAACAGTAATAGTTTCAATTCATACATTTCCAGCAGTAGGGGTAGGGGGCCCCCACTCCACCAAGGGTAGATGGTACATGAGTAGGCCAACCTTACGGTTCTCCACAGGGACCTTGAATAGGGTATGGTAAGGTATAAAATCGATAGTAGAGGGGTAGAGGAGCTGGGTGTGTGATGTTGCTCACTTCTTAGGTAAACGTTCTAGTGGGGCCAGGGGTTGTTCATGGTATGATCTGTCAGTTTTGTACACTTGTGTGTGGTTTTATTGACTCCGTAGTTTTACAAAATTCTATTTCACTTATAATATTTCATTCCTTGGGACTAGTAGTAGAGAGGATTTTCATGAACATAGTTTCAAGCACAATAGTTGGAGGTCTGACCAGTCTTTTTGATATTTTCATGGGATATAGACTAATGTTGTGGCTGCATCAGTCCAAGTAGGATATTCTTAATCTGTAGATGCATCCATAAGATGTTTCCATGGAATTTAATGGTTGTTCCCTAAGCATGAAATTATCAACTTCATATAGGTTAGATTAAGGTTTTCAGATATGGATGGCATGTGTGTAGCTTTTGTTGGTGAGCACAACCATCTGAAGGGAATACAATGTGTGGAGCCTCTATTTTTTTATTGTTCACCAAGATGTTAGAGAGATCAACATGTGCTGAGATGGTGGAGGTTTTAGAATTTCTTGGAGAGTTCCTGGATTTTTTTATTGAATAGGCTGTGACTCTACCCCATTGATGTGCCATTGAGTTCAGTATAGACTTACTACCCGGTTTATACCCAAAATATATGGCCCCCTATCATATGGCTCCTATGGAGTTATGGGAGATTCAAATTAAGTTGAAGACTTAGTGAACAAGGTTTTTATCCAGACGAGTGTGTCTTCATGGGGTGCTTCCGTATTGTTCGTGAAGAAGGACGATGATGGCCTAAGGGTTTGCATAGAATACCAAATATTGAATCAGGTAACAATCATGAACCATTACCCTCTAATAAGGATCAATGATCTTTTTGACTAGTTAAGAGGAGAATTTAGTTATCCATGACGATTTGGGGTATGTATATCACTATTTTAGGGTGATAGAGGTTGACATTCAGAAGACCAATATTATTTCAAGGCATGGAAACATCATGTTAGTGGTCAAGCACTTTGGTGAATCGAATTAACTAGCTGTGTTCATGGGGATCATGAAATCTATATTTTTCATGATTCTAGACCATTTTGTCATTGGTTTCATAAACAATTTCATGGTTTACACATAGTTAGAGGATAAGAATGTTGAGCTCTTTATGTTGGTCATGGAGGTCATCCGGAAGCACCATATATATGGAATGATTTCAATGTTCAAGTTCATGTTGCGACATGTCCCTTCCTTGGACATGTTTTGTCTCAGTAAGAGATAGAAATGGGCCCATAAAATGTTGATGTGTTTGTTTCCTAGGAATAACCAAATAATTTTTCCAATGTTCCCAACATCCTGGGTCCAGTAGGCTATTACCAGAGTTTCATACATAACTTCTCTCAAGTTACAGCTCCATTGATAGCTTTGTCTAGGAACGACCAGGCCTTTGTGTAGAGTGAGTAGTGTATGATAAATTTTAGCTATTTGACGAGGAATGTAGTCACTACTATAGTGCTCAGGTTTATAGAGGAAGAAAGGATGTTTGAAGTGTTTTGTGATTCTTATGATCTAAGATTGGGATGTATGCTGATGCAGTAGTAGGGTGTGATCTCATATAGGTATAAGAAGTTACGTCCACTTGAGCATAACTATGCCACCCATGATATAGAGCATGCGGTTGTTGTATTCGCAATAAATATATATAGAAAATACCTTATTGGGGGAGAGAATTGTGGTCTTCTCAAATAACATGATAATGAGATATATCTTCTCCCATCAAGTCCTAAAATTGTGTAAGAGAAGGGGGTAGAGTTTCTCATGGACTACGACTTCGAGATCTATTACACCTCACATAATGGGAATATGGAGGCTGATTACTTAATCAGGAAGTCATATAATGAGGTAGTTTATGTTTAACTAGATTCTTGGAAAGAAATGGAGGAGGTTGAAGCTTGACGTCTATATGTAAGGGTGTATACTTTAAGGGTAAATCTTTTTCAGATGACAGTACTATATTCCGTGATGCTACATGTGGTGGATTCACAGTGGGGAGACTCTGAGACTGATTTGATTTGTGATTGCATTGTCCAGGATGATGCTATAGAGGGATGGCCATTGGATAGTGAGAATCAGATGAAATTCCAGGGGAAGTAGTTTTTCCCAGTGGAAATGTGCGAGGGAGATCATGGTGATTTCATTAGCTTACACCGAACTGTGTATACAAGAGTTTCATAAATGTACCGAGTCTTGAGGAAATAGTTTTGGTGGCCTTGGGGAAATGCGGTGGTGGCCGAGATTGTGGATGGGGGCCTAGTGTGTCATCATTTGAAGGTTTATTAGTGTGTTACCAATGGACTATTTCATCCCTTAAATATTCCTAACTGAATGCGGGATGTCATCATGATTGATTTAGTCATAGTATTAACATGGACTATAGGAGGATGTGATTCTAATTTGGTAGTAGTTTATTGGATGAAAAAACTGGCTCACTTATTAGCAATCAAGGAGACAAGAACTGTGGATGCCTTAGGACCAATGTATGTGGATGAGGTGGTGAGAGTGCACGGAGATCCAATAACTATTGTCTCAAGTCAGGATAAATTATTTACATCATAATTCTATAGGTGTTTTCAGCATGCCTTTTTCCCTCAGTTATTCCTTAGTACTTCGTTCCTTCCTTAGATTGATGTAAGATAGAGAGGACCATCTAGATGTTTTAGGACATGTTATTGAAGTGTGTTCTAAACATTATTGGGTCTTGGGGTTGAAATTATCCCATGGTAGAGTTTTCATTAAATAATATATATCACTCATTCATTAGTATGGCTCCTTTCAATGCCCAATATGGGAGTCCATGTCATTCAAACTTGTTCCAGTCATAAGTTGGTGAGCTATATATTCATGGTCCAGATGCGGTAAAGAGTATGAAAAAAATATTAATGTTGTCCATGATAGGATAAAATAAGAACATAATCAGCATATGTTTCATACTAATCATAAGAGGAGGCATTTGGTGTTTGAGTTAGGGGACCATGTATTCTTAATTTTTTCCCCTCAATGTTGGTAACAGAGGTTTTTCATAAGGATAACGATTTAACCCAGATTCATCTACCTATTTATGGTGTCGGGATGTGTTGGGGAGGTAGAATATTAGCTAGATTTTACCATAACATTTGGAGAGGATCCCCAATGGCATCCATGACTCTCAGTTCCATCCGTATATACAAGAGGACTCTCACATTATTGAATGAGGATAGTTGGATTTCAATGACGACATAATTTTTTTTGAGATAAAAGTATGAATATAGGATCATGAACATAAGGTTTTTAATGGACTTACCATTCATTTGGTTCTTGTGTTATGGATGCATAGTGTCCTTGAAGAGAATACTCGGGAGCGAGAGGCGTATATTCAATCCAAGTACCCAGATTTGTTCTTAGTTTTTCTCTTTTGTTTTTATTTGTTCCTTGATTATGATTTAATCCTTATTCTAGTATTTTGTTAGATGAGTTGTTTTCCGGTTAACTTAATGTGTGTGAAATATATTGACTTTGGAGAGGGGAGGCCGCGATTCCTAATATAGACACATTAAGGTTGATTTGATTAAAACCGCACAGGTGAGCCAGGGGTTCCCAAAGTGGATAGTATCATGACATGGAGTAATGGGATCAATAATCCATGTTTCTAGATAGTGTGTCATGTGGTGTTTGTATAGTTGTTTGGGGAAATAGATTTTGGTGAGGTGTTCTTGGATGTTGAGGTTTTCTCTCCATTTCTTGAGCAACGAATGGTGGGTTTTCCATGAGTGGTATCTACAACATTGTTATTTGGACACCTTTTTTATGTGTATAGATTTAAATTTCTATGACTGAGAATATTTTAAGATGTATCAGAGGTAATGACCCATATTTCCATGGGATATACATTTTTGAAAATCCAATACTTGTAGTGTTCTCGGGGGTCACCGTGGCTTGTTTTGTGAGATTTCTAAAAATCAATTTCCACCAAACGGTTTCACCAAAACAGCGGTGCTGTTATGGAGGTGAATTTATATGGTATCCATATAATGGTGGCATGCTGAAATGGCAGCACCATAATGGAGGCACACCTAAATAGTGGCATCGTAATGGTATAACACCAAAACATTGTCATTGTGATGGTGGCATAATCATGGTGGAACCTTAAAGGTGGCACAAAAAATGATTGTACTATAATAGTTGAACCATGAAAGTTCCACACCAAAATGGTGGCAAAAAAAATGGTGTAACACCAAAAAATGTCTCTCCCTTTAAATAATTTCTAGTTTTTCCGAGTTTCTATGAATATTTCTAGTTTCACCCATTTTACCTTTTATTTAACATAAATCAACTTTAAATGTATGTTTTTGCATTTTTAAGGGTGTTTCAAAGGATAATATTAATTTCATTGACCTATAATCTCCTTGGTGAACTATAGATTTTCAAACCCCATGATTTTGATCACCATCCCATATCAATGTATTTTGAATCAATTCTTCCATTAATATAGTATTTTCATCTTGAAATTCGGGATCCTCCCTTCCTGGTGTGTTTTCAATCACTCTTAGTGCTTCTAAGGCCTTCCCTTCCCATGGAGTCATGTGTTGTTCCATATTCATCAATCGAGATTTTCCCTATAGTTTTTCCTTGTAGTTTACCTACTTCTCGCGCGACCCTGTGTTTTATCCCAAAGAGGATTTTTGGTTGCATATTGTTTCATGTAGGGATTATTATGCCTCTATTTATTTTTGTATTATATAGGGTGGGTGTAGTATTGTATCTTCATGAATAATGGTTGAATCTTTTTCCAAAACATGTAATAAATGAGGGGAAGGTAATATGATAATTAAAATATAAAATGGGTTAATGAAATAATGACCTAGAATTGATGATGTTACGTATGTTGTTTTAAATATTATCCACTAACATTGTTTGGGATTTTATGTGTTTGTAAGGACTTCTGGAAATCATAGTCATTGTTGGTCTTTTCTAGTGCACTGGTGGTGTTTTGTATTTTATTGTGATGCTTTGATAAATGGTTGTATCATGAAATATTCTTAATCCTGAATAAGTGGATAAATAAACGGATGCCCAAGGATCAAAAATTTTCCCTGATAACCCATGTTATATAAAGTGGATTTAATGAACCACTCTAAAAAAAATTAGGATATTCATGGTTTAAATTTGTGGTTGTGCACTATGTTTAGTTGGGTTTCTTATACCATGGTTTTTGTGTGAAATTTCAATTTGTCACCTTGTTATGTTTGTGGTGGTCGAGAGAAGGAAGAACCTTGTGTTTGGGGGATGTCGTGTTTTTGTATTGGGGCAGCACTTTGGTGGTGTTTTGTTGCAGGCTTTGTGTAGAGGTGGTATAGTAGGTGTGATGGAATCTCGTGGTTTATAGATTGTTTGGTTGTGGAATGGATGGACATCTTGTTAAGAGGGACTACATCTGGGAAGTTTTTTGGTAACGAGGACTCCTGACATGGATGAGTGGTGACTTCATTTTTATTAGTGTACTAGGTGTGGTGATGTTGTGAAGAAAGGCTGGCGGTTCTAGTTGTGATTGGATGATTGAGTCAGATAAAATTGTAGAATGACAGTTGGGAGTGGTTAAACTAGAGTCTAAGAAAAAAGACTTGTGTAGTGGGACTTCATATTGGTTGTTCTCTATTGTTTTTATAAATGTGTGTCAAAAAGGATTTTCATTACCATGGTCCCTACTTCCTTTCTTTTTTAGGGATTGATTAGTGGCCTTTTTCCTTCTGAAAATGGTTGTAGTTGTTTTTCTTGTTTTTTTCCAGGTAGTGTTGGAATAAATTCATCTGAAAACCATAATTAATGAATGGAACATGGTTAAATGAAATGGGGATAGGCTTGTGTTTTATTATTGCTGTTTGTGATGTTGTACATATAGGAGTAGCTTCAAATGTTGTTCTGTGTGGGAATGTTTTTGTTTGAAACCCATAGGATGGGTTGAGTGTTTTATTTCCTATATGTATAAAATGTATCTCCTTGTTAAATACTATATACACCCACCATTGTTGAGAACCATGTTACAAACACCCCCATTTCCTAGGGGAGGGGCCTTTTCTAACATCCCGGTTGGTGGATGGATGGATGGATACTAACATTATTCATCGCACCATCTTACGGGTTTGTACCACTCGATTATATCTAGTCACGCTATAATGGATTGAGGATCTCCATAGTCAAAGTTCCTTTAGGTATGTTTTGTTGTGGAGGAGGGGCCTATGTTTTTTTAGGCCAGGATTGATTTCCCATGTGTATTCTGGATGAGTTCCATGGTTCACTAGGTAAGATTTTTGGTTGTTCTTTACGAGGTGTTTTATGGAGAGATGTGTGGAACTGTTATCTCCTAGGTTTCTACATGAGTAATTTTTATGTAGTTTATGGACGATGTGCATTCTAATAGTGTGTGGATGTGTGACTACCTTTTGGAAGAGTGGTAGGGTCAGGATGTTAGCTATTATGAATGAGTATATAATCAGTATGAATGTGGTGCAAGGTACCCAAATAATCTATGTTATTATATTATTACTTTACATGAGTTCTGTTATTTGGGGAGTGTGCCTTGGTGAGGGTGGGATAGTTATAATCATTGTTAGGTGATGTTGGTTTCTATTATTTCTACGGGGGCATTTTTATACCTATCCCATTTGAGAAATGGTTGAATTATTTTTCTTACTGGGTATACCTGTATACGTACCCAAAAATTTTGGAACTATTTTCAGGTTTCCCTTAGGACCATTAGCATTTTTCTGTAATTTACTATCTCGGGCATCAGGACAGTAATTATGTTGCTACTTAGCCTTTTATTTTAGTACATTCTATGGTGCTCTGGTTGTGGTTTTGTCACAATTTACCTTTAAATCATGTTTTTTTCTATATTATACATTCATTTTAATATAATTTTGGTGTCATTTGGTATTTTTTCAATTTTATCTCCCAATCATTTTTTCATTAAATTGGGTAATTCCTTCCAATTTTTGTGAGATTCTATACCCTCAGTGCTAGTCACCAGTCTGGGGCCTATTGAAGGTGGGACTCAGAAGTCATTATATTCCTCAATAATAAATAATGAAGGGAATGGATATTTTCAATCCCTTCCCTTATCATTAATAAGGAAGGATGTGATAGTCATAATCTAATTTAAAATAATACGCTCAAATAAAAAGAAAAACATGGTTCCCAAAGAAGAAATTATCTTAAGTATAGAAGGATTTAATAAAAAAAATTAAATATGAAAATTATCACAATAAATTAATTCAATTAAATTTAAATATAATTGAACTATTTTTATGTGAAACATTGTTTTAAATAAATTTTTTCAATGAAATTTATTTTAAAATAAGAATATTTTAATAAAAATCATTATATTTCATTATTAATAGAAATATGAAAACATTTAGAATGTTACCAAATTTCACCCAAATATATTGTGTAGATTATTAACTAAAAATTGAAATGAATTTTTCAAAATAAAATTTACGAAAGTAGTAAAAATCAGTTTTCAATTTTTTTCACAATGCCTGGCTAAACCCTTTTAGTTCAAAAATAATATTTTCAGAAAAAAAAATTAATTTTTTATTAACTAATTATTATTTTATTTCCAATATATAGATTACCAAATTTTTATAATTTATTTTGTACAATATTTACCTAAAAATTTGATTTCTATGTTATAAATTTATACTACAATATAGTTCATTTATGCTCGTGTTTTCATGACGATCATTCTATCGAATAGAATAAATTTAAAAAACTCTATATCATGGGTTGGTTAAGAACAACATTCTATTCCACATAAACTATGAAATATTTTTTATTATTTTAAAATTTCAATGTGTTAATTTTTCACTACCTTCAATATATTGTGTTTTAAGATTTTAAGATTGATATTGACAATTTTGTTTTTGACATTTAGAGAAAACATTGCTAAGATACCCACGTCAAAAAGGGTAAAAAAATTTATTCTCAATATTAAATTGAAATAAGAAGGTGAGATAAAATAGAACAGAATAAGGTTTACAAGTAGTAGAGATCAGTAGAATGTAGACACAAGTAAATTGAAGAGAAGAATAAATAATTGTAGAGAGTTCTAGAGGTCATCAATTCTGAGATAATGATTTATCAGTGGATTTTTAATGATATAAAACTATAAATCTGTTATGATTTAGAAGAAATTTTGATTTATAAAATTAAAAGGAAATAAGATTAATTTTTTGTTTCAAAATTAATTTCATAATTTTAAGTCACTCATTTACCATCTATGAATATAAGGAAATATATGCACCAGATATATTTATATTTCAAAATAACAATTTCATCCTTTGGTTATGTCTAAATCAATTCTCAATTAAACTATTTCTTCATTAATTGATTTTCCAAAATAAATTTATATTCCAAAATCAGTAAAATTCTTATTTAATTGATCATATATCCCTTAAAGAGTCTAAATACATCATGTTTTCTCTACCAATATTCCAATAACAATATGATTATCACATGTTACCCTTTATGAAAAAAAAACTAAACTTAAATAAAAATATCAATGAGTAATCATCATTATTTATACATCAAAAAATATCTAAAAAATTAAATATTAAACATATCATCATTTAGAACTATGGTATTAGTTATTGTTATATCTCACTTCAGTTATGTGTTCAATATATTTGACCTGGACAGTTGTTATTGTTTTTCATATGATATTATTGTAATTTTGTTCAAAAAATTAATATAATTCCTATATTATTCCCCATTTTTTATTACCAATTATTACAACAACATAAAAATATTAGATAAACTATAATGAGTACCAATTTTTTAATCCTATTTCCTAAAATAAATCGTAGTGAATTCTTACTCAAAAAATGTTTTCCCTGAATCATTTTATATACCAATGGGATTTATTTTCATAAATGTTTCCCATGTTATATATAATCTTTGTAGAATATTCTCACCTAAAACATAAAATAATTTTTTGTGACAATGAACTTATGATCAATCTCACACATATAAACCCCAGATGGTATCCCTAATTCTTAATCTAATTATGTCATCTGTTATTAGAAAATTTACTCAAAACATAAATGTTTCATGATTCCTATAATAGTAATATCATAAGAAAACAATACTTCTATAATATAATTGAAAAATATCAATAAATAATTCAATGATTTTAGGTCAATATATTTCCTTTTTTATTATTAGAATAATCATTGAAAATAGGGAATTGAATTGGATAATTTCATGGTTTCCTTTATTTATTAAAAATAATAATAGATGGATCCCTGGGATTAACATTATTTCCTTCCATCATACAATTAATTTTTCCTCAGAAATTCATTGCATAATGACCTTCTTATACACATTTAAAAAAATTTCATATTCCTTAGAGACACATTCTTGGATGTATATTTACACATTTCATACTTGAAAAAAACAATAAAATTTCCCTTCATGGTCTCCAGCACTCATGATCTTAGAGAAATCCATATTTATCTACTTTGATGAATTTGAGAGTCTTATATGATACAGTTAATTAAAAATATTTGGGATAACATATTAAGAATAATCATGATATTTTTCACTTCAATAATCATCACATTTGGTTGTATATAGTCATTTTATATTCCATAATAATAAATATTAACATTATTTTGCCAGGTTATGTTCATTGACTTAACCCAAAAAGAATAGTTTGAGAAAAAATAATAATAGTAGGAAATATATAAAATCATTTATATTATTTCTAATTCATGACACAAACTTTTCAGTCTAACATCCCTTTAGTTGAAACTAGGTCAATAATACACATAATATTTTCAAGTCCTTCATAATGGTTTCTAGTGAAAATTTGAATTATCCAATGAATATCTCCTTGTAGAGTCAAACCAAGCTTGTAGTAAGGCTCATTTTATTATACAAGGTATTGTTTTTCTTAATCTCAACACCACTTTTTCATAGCTATTATCCATATGAATATCTATCAAAAACCAATACCACTTTTACTATCTTGAAAGGGATTTATTTCAAGTAAAAACAACTCATTCTCTACTATACAAATAATTAATAAGTTCTTCTATATTTATCCAAAAAACATATTACATGACTAAGATTGAAAATATATTATTAACTAAATATAGTGATCTTTGTTTTTATTAATATTAAAATTATTCAAACTATATCCACACAAAATCCAATAAACTAGAGATGATGTCAAATTTATTACATTGGAATAAAATATAAGGATTCCATGTTGAAGAAATACACAGATTAGAAGTCTTGGTAAACAAGTTATATACATGACTCACGTATTTTATTTGGAAAAAAAATTAAAACTTAAATTTTCCCTGGAATATCAATATTCCTTATATAATATCTTTTCACATCATTCATAGTACACGTCATGTATTAATAGGAAAGGAAAAAAATAAGGTAATGGTAAAATGATCAATAGGTGTTACACAATGTAATAGATTTTATGAGTAATTTAATAGTAATCATTGTGTAAAATAAATATAGAGTGATGGATAGATTGAAACACATTTCATTTAAACAATAATGCGACTATTGGGATTTTATAAGGAATAATAAATATTTACATTTAAATATTTAAATCATATTATAATTAAATAAATTTATTATCAGGAATATATAGGAATGAATATTTATAGAATAATAAATAGATAAATCAACATGATAGTTAAATATATTTTTTGTCCTGAATAGTTAAGACATGCTAATTATATAAATCTAAATAAGTGAAACATATTATATTTGATCAAAAACTAAGAATGAAATTAATCAATAGATTATATTATTATGAAAAAAACATAACGATAATAATAAAAGAATACTTATGGATTTATGTGTGCAAAATACTGGAAATCATTGTTTCATGCCTTGGGACACCTCTATAATAAAAAAATTTATGGAATATATTAAAACTATAGGTAAAAACACATGTAACTCCATCATATTGATTCACCTTAGGATACTACCAATTCATTAAGAGGATATATAATATCGAAACCCACCCATCGATGCATGACCAGAGAATTCCTTCTATATAAATCAATTTATTTAATTCATGTATAATATACATTATCATAAAATATACATATTGATTAAATAGCTCATATTTAACAATATCTTCCCAGATTAAAAATATCATTCAATTTAGAATATAGTTTATTGAAATGATATAGGGTATAAAAATAAACATATCCATGATAAATAACAATGATATTTAGGGAAAATTTAATGTAAAATAATAACTGGAATGTGAATGTTTTAGGGGAAGGTTAATGTATTTGAATAATCACTTTTAAATAAGGGAACCAATTTTTGAAATTTTTTTAGTAAAAAATTATTTTTATGAAAATATATTTTTGATCGAAAAGAAAAACAAGGCATGATTTTCTTCAAAATATTTTCTTCAACAATATTTAGAACCAATGAGTGGAAAAACGACATTGTTACATGAAAAAATATTTAATAACCATAGGACTAGAAAATTAAGGGGTTTTATCATCCAGTCATAATAGTTTAATTAAATATAAATGTAATCATAAAAAATTATCATAAAATGAGATTTTAAAATATACCTTTTAATGATCAAAACATTTTTGGGATACTTAATCAACAAACTGATTATGTGTTTGAAATTTATACCCACATAAATCAATTTTAAATATAATGTTATACATACAAAATTCATTAGAAACATATTAATAGAATATCAAAGATACATATTATGTCATATTTCCAATTTAATTGAAATTAAGATTTTAAATTATTTATTTCATGGTAACTAAAAGATTCTAAAACCATGATTCAAGGTTCAGTGATTAAAACTGATGTGATTATTTTTTTAATCAATGTTAAATAATAGTTCATATCACATTTACATTTCCAGTAACTATTTCCAGCCTATGTTTTGGAGAATTGGATACAAATTTTACATATCGAAAAAACTATAAAAGTAAAATTAACAAAATAATAGAATCTTTAGTGTGTAGCATCCACATAGAATAATACATAATTTATAAATACACTAAACCAGTAAAACGTATTTTCAAATGTAGCGTGATAATTTAAAATTCCTAGTAGTGTATTTAGAAACAATTTATAAATTCATTTAATCAATTTATTTGAAATAATCATACACACATTAAATTTTATTTTAATAACCTCTTTATACTAAATAAATAATTTAGAATGCCATCATTTATCAATATAATTATATTTTAAAATATCAATGGGATTTATAAAATAAAAATAATAAATTTTTTCTATCACTTATGATACATTCAAAAATATAATATAAACCCTAAGTCCACTAGTCATACCTCAAAAAGAATAAAGTTACCTAAATACTTTTGTGATCACGCCCATTAACATAACATAACATTTATTATACTAGTTTCGATTTTTTAAAACTCTATTAATGGACCTTCCATTATATATCCTAGACCATAACGATTCAAAAATACATATATAAATCTATTTTAATAAAAACAATTATTCTTCTAACATGTCATGACCATTTTCTAGAGTGGTTTCTAAACCAGTTTAGGGAGAATCCCATGAATAAAAATTTTAATAATTATTCTAATGTGAAAAATGCATAATAAGTTATGTTCACACTTGATTAAAAATACATGGAATACCACTTAAATTTTTGAAAGTGGGAAAACCTAATTATTCATGAAATACCTTGGGATGCGGTTAAAATTTCCCATATAAAATTATATATTTCTTTTTATTAGAAAAAAAATGAAAATAAATATAATTTACAAATAAAATTTCCACATAATATTTAAAATATAAAATTATAAACTATGAAATATTTCAATAAATTGCATATATAATTGAAAATAATTTCCTAATCCACATTATTCCTTAAAATAAATATTTATATATTTATTTATATATAAATATATAAATCATTATACATGAAATGTTAGAATGAAAATATAATCAAACTCTTTGATAAAAATAAATAATCCCCTATCAAAAAATATAAAATCAATTAAAAACCCATATCATATACATTTGATTCACAAAATATTTCAAATCTGATTCACACAGAATATGGAATCTGATTCACACTGTTTCTCAATTACAATTCACACAGAATTTCAAATTTGATTCACATGGTTTTTGAATTCTGATTATCATAGATTATTGATTCATATTCTCAAACTTTATAGAATCTCTATCTCATATGTTATCAAATCAGATTATCATTATTTTAAAAATCTTATTTCTTAACTTTCTCAAAACTGATTAGTTTCTGTTTATTTTTAATTGGATTCTAACATATATTCATGTCTGACTATATAATAACGTTTCACATGCTATTTTTCCTTATGTTGACACAAATTTGTCTAATATGTTTTTTATGACCATGGTAAGTACCACATTTACATGTCCCCATAAAAATTTAAGAAAAATTTGGCCAAAAGAGACCAAGTCGGCCATTGCATTCAATCCTATAAATACCTTGTACCTTCATCATTTAAAAAATTTATTTCGATAACTACACGTGTCTATATTTAATTTATATTTTCCCTTTAAGTTTTTGTTCAAATTGTTTGTAACTATTGTAAGAGAGTTTCAAAATTAATAAAATATTTTCAGGTTAACTCTTTATTGTTTTCTTCATGCATCTGATTCATTAATCAAGGGATTACAACAAAAGTATGTCAGAGGTGCTAATTTACTTCTTAATTGAGGGCTTATAGGGATAGAAAAATATATTCTATGTATGGTCTTTCTCATAAAGAGGACATACACTAGTGTGGGTAAGATAAACATTCAAGAGTGTATAAATCATGCTATATTTATCCAAATTCATTAGATACCTTTACTTTTTAGTTAAAAAATTATAATTCACTTGTAGTACTATTTATGTAATTTTTTTTAATCCAACAACAATTTCATAAAAATATAACGTGTCATTTATTATACATTACTTATTTTATAAACCGTAATTTAATATTCTATACACATTAAGGTAGAATCTATTTTAAATAAACGTGTATATCAATTTCATTATGATAATCATCTTTATGAAAGCCAAGGTATTTTTAATTAACCATCCAGAAGAGGGTTTAGTGAATCCAATTTTTTTAACATTATTAAATAATGTTTTCTATAGGATTAAAAAATAATGTTTTTAAAATTACAATTCACACCCTCTTGTGATTTTTCTATCCTTAAATATATTTTGATCCAAAACAATACTTTATTTATGTAGGTATTTGAGTTAAAATTTTAATTATTTAATATAAATGGATTTTAAACTAAAGATTATAGGTGGTAATGAAATTTCATAACTCAATTCCTTTCTTTTAGGTTATATTAAATCCTTGTCATCAATAACAATTTACTATTTTTGGTAAAATGAAATTTAATATCTGTCGATTTATTTAAACACATATTATTTTTATTTATAGATGATTCAAATAAAAAATTCATTGAAATATAAAGAATTCAACATTATGATTATTTACATGGTTAATATCACAATCTAAATTTAATTGAGAATGTTTATTATTGAATTTCCATTAAAGGAAATTATCTGATTAATTTATAATAAACATTTTCATTTAATTTTCCCTTATTTAATCACAATCTTTCAATGAAAATTGAATCATTATACAATTAGGGGAACCTTAAATGTTTTGGGGAATTTTTTTAAATATATATGACTTCTTTTCCCTCTTCAGTCAGAAATCTATTTTCACTATAACCATGTTTTATTAAACTTTTTAAAAAATGTATTAAATGGAAAAGAGATTTTAAAAATTATTACGAAAATGAAATGGATTTTCCTCAAAAATTATATTAATGTTCAATGGATTCCATCAATGAATAAAACCAATTAATTTTTACTATAATGGGTATATGGTCTATTGGGAACATATTTATTCTTTTTTGGAATTTATTATGGTTGTATTCGAAAAATATATTATTTAAATTCACTTCATTGAATCATCGTTGTAGACATTAAATTTACCCTAATTTTGTAAATCATATATCATGGATATGAAGATAACCAAATCCATGTACTATTTATACATATGGTGTATATAATGAATTTTATTTGGTTTTTATGGGAATTATTTAAAAATCCATACCCTTTACACTATACTGATATTCTATTAGACATATTATTCAATAATTAAATATATTATTCTATAAATGAGTAATTATTTGAACATAAAAGAGATGGGATGGGTCTAGTTAATCAAAAATCTTTGATGCATCCATATATTCATGGCGTGAATTAGTTGCATAGCCTTATTTATTGGGTCTTCCTTGTACATTTTATAATTTCATGAGGATATATTGTGATGGTAATGGTAGCATGTGCCTAGGGAATTTTATGGCATATAATTACGTGTTTCCTTAATTAAGATTCATTTATTATTATCCATTTAATTTTCACAATGAAAAAATATATAGATATATTTAATTATAATTTTATTAATTAAATAGAATATGTTTCAAATTATTTATCATTCTCTATTTTTATGCACATTCCTGGCATTTTATTAGTTAAATCGTATGTTTTTTAGTTATTCACCATAAAATATTAATTATTATCATTGATTCACTATTTCATCAACTACATTAAACCCTTCATTTGAATTTGAGGCCATACTTATGTTTTTTATTTTCATAGGATTCCATTAATCATACTATGATTAATAAGTAGGGAAATTCTAGATGGAATAAGTTTATTCTAATAAATAAATATTGTAATTTTTGTATTATAATATAATTCGGATTTCATATGTGTATCTAGTATACAATGAAATATAAGCTGATCAGTCCATCATGAAGCATTCCCTTCAATCATTTTCTATAGTAATTGTAGTAAGGTGTAGTTTTTGGCTTACTATGGTCAAACTGTGATTGTTGGTATCAAAGGTAGTCCATAAGAAAACCATTTAACTATATTTATGAAATCATAGATTAGATAACAAATGAATTTTGTAGAAATTTTTGATATGTTTTGAATTACATCCCAAAATAGTTATTATGTTTTTTCCTTGAAATGAATCTTTTTCTAGATAATACGTGGATATTTCGTAGATGAATAAATGTACCTATGGGTAATAACATAGAAAATGGAAAATTGGCCTTAACTAGTTTGTAACACAGTACACGACAATGAGCCTTACTGTGGACTTGGTTTTGAACTCTCTGTGAATATTTATAGGATAAGTCGTATTTTCATTCCAACCCATTATTAATGATTTTAATATATAATTACAACGAATGACCTTCGATAAAACTGAGGTGGATTTGATTGATCATAATTCGTAAATAACAATTAGTCCTATAAAGTATAATATATTTAAACTACATAGCAAGGAATGTCTTATGTGGAAATTGATGGATGGTTTATTTATTTATTGGGTTTATATTGAAAACCATCTATAAAATATTAATTAATGATTAATTTCCATTATTATTTTTAGAATCATTTTAGGAATTAAAATAATTTACTTTAGAAAAAGGGCTACCCAAATGTAGAATGAAAATCGGTTTCATCGGATGAGGTGGTGAGGCTTGAACTACAGACCGATGTATTTTTCAAGGTTTACACATACCATTGGAATATACAACATCATGGTTAATATGAAATTGTTTTTAATTATAAAAATTTAGAAATAAATATTTATGAGGAAAAATTATTTTTATTTTTTGGTTAACTGATGAAGGTATTTGGCATGTTAGTTTTGGAAAAATCATTGAGACATATATAAAGACTTGTTTTATGGATCTTTCGATCTATTAAAAGTAAATTTTATTTCTTTAGGAAGAAAAATTAGTTTTTTGTGATTTTGTTTTTGAGTAATGTTATGAAATGCAAATTTATTAAAGGAATAAAATTAATCATTTTAATAGTAGAATATATTAATGTATATATATATTTTTTATATTCAAATGATTTAAATGTTTTCATCAACATTAGGGAAATATTATTTAAATACCTTCATTTATATTTAACTTATGGTCTTCTAAATAATTAATGATTTATGGTTTTTAAACCCATAACATTCCATTGATCAGTCACATTTTTATGATTAACCTCAATAACTTGCTAAAAAAAATTATTCATTTCCTCTAAGACCAAAATGTCACATTCCACTAATTTTCTTCTACTTAGGAACATAGTTATCTGTTTATCTATATGATCATAGTACATTCCACTCTATAATATCAACAGAATGTTTTAGCATCCCATTTATTATGATAGATTCTAAAAATATAATTTTTAATTGTCAAAACATTTATTACCATTATAGGCTATAAATTTTGTGGACATATTTTATAAGGAGGGGAGAATGTAACTTCCTAAAAATTATATGAGAAGAAAATGTTATTGTATAGCATGCATGAAAAACAACACTAAGTGTAGAAATGAATATAATCTATTGATAAATTATTATATAAATATTATTTTAAATAATATTAATATATTATATATCTTTTAATGTAATCAATACAATGTTAACGTGAGTCTCACTAAACAATTAGTTTCTACGATAGCATTAGTTACACACATGTAACACATTGATTTTTTTGAATTATTTTAGTTTCAAATTATTTTAATCTTTTGTATATTGATAATTCACACATCACATTATATCAAATTTGGTTATTATATAAAATCATTATGTTTTTATTATGTTATACAGAACACCAGAAAAATATATCACTACACACAATAATGACTTGTATCCCATTACACGCAACACTGAGTTTTGCTGGAACCAAAAATTACTATTATAATTATTTTAAATGTATAGTTATAACCTAGTAATTAAAAATTTCATTTGTATATTAATAACTAATTTTGAAGATATTGTTATAATGGTTTTGAAAATGAAAAATATAAAATTTTGTATAGTATTTATATAATTAAAAATACATTTTTTTTCAAATGAAATGCATTTATCTTCCTTATATGAAAAACAATAAGTTTATTTTAGAAACTGTTATAAATTTAATTCCATAAAAAACATAATTTGTTAATTTGGAAATTCAAAATTAACATAGGGTGAATTTTTTGTATTTTTCTAAGAAGTATAAATTTTTTATTCATAGTTAAAAATTTACCATTGTTTATAAAAACATCATTTTTTTCAAAAATTATTATATATTAAATTTATTTTTAATGTCACAATAGATTAATAATATATATTAATTAAATTTAGGTAATTTTAATCACTTTTATAATGAAATTCGATATATAAAATTATTGAACATTTGAATGTCTCTTTTACATGTATTCTCGCCACATCCGTAGGATTAGTGTCGAACAAAATATAGTTACTTTTACGAATTTAATTTAGACAAGCATACATTCATGGTTGTAATCAGAAAATTTTTTTTGGACTAATAGTATTATTATAATTTTTGGTTAATATTAACTTTAGTATATTTTTATTTACCATATTAATGGGTAAATTGTATAATTAAATGTAAAATTAAAATTATAATATAATAAAATTACCTTTAAAAGTCATAGCTTTATTTGATAAATGTTTTTCAACAAAATTAAATCATATAAATATATTATAACATTGTTATGCCCCTTGGGTAGTAATATGACATTTATTGTATTTTATTTGATGTTATTTAAAAAATGATATGATCGTTATTTTAATTAGTAAATCATTTTTAATTTAGGTTAATAGAATAGCTAAATTAGAATATAAAGATTCATTTTAAGGTATAAATTTTTATCTACTTCATGATAAATTATTTATAATTTTACTAAAATATAATTAACTTAATATATGACACAATGTTGATGGAGTAATTGTTTAATTGATAAATTGATTAAATAATATATATTTAAATACTAATATAAATATAATTTCAATGTATTAATGGTCTACACAAATTTAATATCAAAATATGACATTATTGGAGTGTTTTAAAATGAATTTCATAAATTATCATACATTTTTTAATTTTTTATAATGAAAAAGTTGTGAAGAGTGTCACAAGTCATACTATTGATATTTTAAAAAATAATGTTTTATTAAATTAACCAAAAAATACAAATAACAAAATAAAATAAAACTTTATTATGATAGGGTCTAATATTTCATAATGTGTCCTTTTATGGAAATTTTACATCATCTATGTAATAATTTATAGCTTCTTTGTATTTATATTTTTTTTACCACAATTAAAATTACAATAAAATAATTATGTTAAAATAAAAATGGTAGGGTTTAAAAAAAAGTTGTAAAAAATATTGAATGAATATGATTAATAAATTATCATATTATGATATTTTAAGAGTTGATTAATATAATCATTTTCATGAAAATCAATTTCATATTATTTAAATCAATTGTTGTTGCAGAGTATCATTATCTTGTATTTAATAACTTTTTTTGTGTTCACATAGGAAAACAATAAAGATATTTACCATTAGAAATGAAATTTTTTCAAAATTAAATTATTTTGACTATATAAATTTAATTTAATTTTTATAAGTCATATTATTACCTTAAAAACATCTTCAATGCTAAATCAATCATTATTTAAAAAATAAAAAAACTGATAATTGATTTTAATAATACTAATTTTGATTTATTTTGTATTATTTAGTGTTTATAATGAATTTCATATATCTATATGATATATTATAGATGTTTTAATGTATTATATTCGAATTCAAAAATATTATATATGCATTTTATCCCAAATTAAAATAATTATATTAAATTTTATAATAATAATATCTTATTGAATTGTTTTTTTATTAAAATATTTTAAAATTCAAAAAAAGATAAATAATTAATAGGGGAATTGATATGCTATATTGTGTCTTCTAATTTTCATGTATGGTTCATTTTTATGTATTTATATATAGAATAGTCTTATTAAATTTTAATATTCTAGGGATTTCCAAAAGCGCCTCTCATCACAATTATAAAATGTAACGTATTACCACACTTATTCACTATAAAATGAGCCTTCAATATCATTTATCACATTCACATTTACCCTATAAGCGTAAATAGTCATATTTAGATGTAATATTCTTCTAAAAATCCCATCTATAGTTCCATTAAGTTGTGATCTACAGGGATCTTATCAAAGAAGATGTAATCTCATATACCGATTCATTCAAACATATTTCCTCTTATACTTCCTCTTCAAGATTTGATTCCATTATAAAGTAATAAAAACATTATAATATATATAATTATATTTTATTATGATTATTGAACAACCATATTTCATCTTTTATTTATCCTACAAAAAATGAGATCACTATGTGTCTGTACTTACAACATACAATATCTATATCGTGGTCTAATATTTTTTTCATCACAACATTACTTGGATGGGTATAATGATGGATTTAATAACTATATATCAATATTATAACATGATATTGATTATAGATAATAATATACACCTTTAATTTCAGTACCATTGAACAATTAATTGAATGATATCATCGCTCGTTCGTATGTATGATCGACCATCTCCATGATGCGAAGCGATTCTTTCTCCATGATCACAATTAATTAATGAATTTATAAATAAATATAAATAAAACTATGATATAAATATATAAATTATAGAAATATATTATAAGTTAAATAATTTAGTCTTATTATACAATTCATGCATAATAATTTGACATAGTTAATACATTAAAGAATCATAATAATGAATTATTATTAAATGGGTTGTTATATGATCATATATGATATCATAAATATAAATATGGTTATGTAATAAGTTAATTAAATTATTTAATACTTTTAATGGAGTTTTTGATACATACTATAGAACCCATTACTAAGGTAATTTATTTTCTGTCTCACCTTTACTTATGTGAGACCCATGCCTTATATAGTTATTGTTTTTCTACATGGTGTATATACTTTCCATGAATTCATTTTATGAGTATTAACCATAATATTGTGCTATTTTTTATATCCATTTAATTTTATTTCATTCATGGGGTATAAAATTATAGTGATATAAATTTGTATGGTTTATTTAATAATTACCTTAATATTATCCAATGATTATATGTTTTTGTGTAATAGAGAAATTATGTCATTGATATTAATGTTTCTTAAAATAATGATTTACGAAATATTTTTAATATATTTAAAAAAATTTATGGTATTTTCAAACATAATATATTTTTTATCAAATCAATTGAAATGATTATTTTGGATGTTTTTTTAAATGAGGTACTCTTTGACTTTTCGAGAAAAAGCATGAGAAAAAAGTTTGTTTTACTAATAAAACATGAACACAATTTTAAATCTATGATATCATTGTTTTATGTTACTTATGTTGTATGGGGGATTTTATTGAATGATTATATTCATAATATTTCTATGAATGGTTTAAGTTTATAATGGAAGGATATTTTTGAATCCCAACACTTTTCATGGTTTATATAATGATTAAATGTTGTTTATAAAATAAATTTAATTCAATGGGTATAATTTGATTAATTATTAATTTTACATTAAAACGTATTTGTATGGTTTTATATATGTGAGGGTGGGACCTATATATCCCTCAAATGAATTAGGCAAATACAGACAACTCATGAGTTTTATATGTTATTCGTGAACCTAATTTAATGGTCAAAATTCAATCCATGGACCTAGTTTTCTTGTCCGTAATTTTGTGTGTGTAACTAGGTTTCATGTCCATATGTTTATTAATGGATCTGATTTGATGTCCTTAATTTAATGAATTAACCTTATACTATATATACATTTTCACAATGTTACATTTTTATGTATATTCCACAAATTCATTCTTATGTAAGACATATAATTTTGTCGATTATGTTAATTATTTTCTTATCACTCATGTCTCATAAATTTCCAATTATTATGCTATGAGTCATGCATGTGATTTGTAGATATGAATGCGATGATCTTAAAATATTATGATAATATTTTCAAACACTAATTTTTTAGATGTCTACCACGTTTACCCATACTTATCATCTAAAATCACCCTTTCTTATGTTTCTTTTCCCTAGGATACAGAAAAATTTAATAATTATTATATGTAAAAAATGGGTCATTTTTGAATATATAGGTTGGAGAAGAAGTATATGTGTTATGAACTAGTTATTTATATTTACATGAATCCAAATAATAAAACTAATATGTCCATTGGGAATGTGTTTTTTATTCCTCAATTATGATTTAATGTCCATGTATGTCATACATGGGCCACTATATTTGGTATTAAAGTGAAGGTCTAGTAACCCTTTTGAAACAAGTATGAGAAAATATAATTAGATCTCTATGTATATTTGTAATGATATTTCAAGGGATGTGTCAATGTATAAGTCCAATGTGTTATATAATTAAAATTTGGTTTACTGATATAGGTATCCTATAGGTAATTTTAAATGATTATTTGTTTTTCTTCTTTGATAGTAATTATTCACAGTATGTTTTTTGATCATAGTCAATAGTGGTAAGTAGAAGGAAAATGGTTATCGTTAAATGTTAAAGATATAGAATAAATGTGGATTTTGAAAATCAATTTAATAAATGGATATGTCATGAATATAATTAAGAGGGTTGAATGAGTATTGGAAACACTAATGTGGATAAAGGGACTACAATTTGCATGTGAAGGGAACATAATTTTATTATTATGTAATTTTTATTAAATATAATAATAATGAAAATATTAAGGATGAGGAACCTTATGACATGATTCATATTGAACATTTAAGGAATGATTATTATAATTAATCTTTATTAGTTTTTTTAGAAAATTTTTTATGATTGAAGTGTTTATGAAATGGTATTAAAAAATAATTTTGTAGAATTTCAATTATGGTATTATGTAATATGGTAACATCTATTAATTTGTACACCTTTTTCTCCCTATGGATTTTAGATAATATGATGAATTTTACTAGTAACCATGAAAGACGATTGATGCAAAAAGGTGATATGTTTGGAAAACACATGATTAATATAAGGATAACACAAAATATATATTTGCTGATAAGATAATGATATATGGATAAATATATGTTTACTATGAATTAGTAAATCTGACGGTAATCAATTCCTTATAATTCAATAAGTACTTTTTGAAATGTGGTTTATGCTATTATGGATGATGTTTATATCTTTTCTACATGAGCAATATACTCAATAAACATTGGAATGAGAAAAAAGAGTGTTTTAAAAAATCACTACTATTAATTTACATTATTTCCAAGTTTTAAGAGAATAAATTATTAAGGTATTCACATGATTGGAATGTGAGAACCATGAATTTTATTATGATATATGTGAGATAAATTTTATGTCAATTTAGTGAAACTATTTGTAATGATTTTGGTTTTCATCAATAATAAATATTGTAACATTATATATTTATGGAATGTTTATGTTAAAAGTCTGATATGTTTGTGTGATTAAATCATTATCTCATCATATGTGTATTTATACATAACTAATAACTTGTGATAATATTTTTTTATGATAGATGGAAGAACCTATCATTCATCTCATGTTATAATAATGCATATGGAATGAAAAATGAAACATTATTTCCTAGAATATGAGATGAACTGGAAATTAATTTAGGAACAAAAAAGGGAGAAGTTATGAAAAAATAAATTAAGTATATATTATCATGAAAATTCATCAACATTCAGAAATGAATTGTGATGTTAAAGGTAGTCCTATTATAATCATTTTTAATGATATCAATGATATCATTCAAGATTATTTAGTTTATGGTATTTTGATTGTTAACATTATATGGATCACATAATGTCTTGTGATCATTTATCTTTATTAATATATATGATAATCTATAATTTTCTTTCATTCCCAAATATTCAACTATAGTCTCTTATGTGGAAAACGAGTTATGATTTTCTTTAAAAAAAGATATGTTTCTATCTTTTTTAACGAAATATTTATTATTTAAATTTTATGATGTTTTATTGTTTGAATGAAATAGTGTAATTAACCAAATTTACCTTCTCCATTCCTTTTTGAAAATCTAGTGCTGCTAGAATTCTTGGTGGTAGTAGGGTTTTATTTTGAGTGATTTCCAAAAATCTGGTTTCACTAAATGGTTTCACCTAAAGGTTTCACCACAATGGTGGAAATATAATAGTCACACACCAAACCAGTGGTACCGTAACATTGGAACCGTAATGATATCATGATGAAATGATGTCACCATAATGATCTCACACTTAAATGGTTACATTGTAACAGTTGAACGGTAACAGTCAAACATCGATACAATGCCATTGTAAGAGTCTCACAGAAAATAGTGGCACCGTAATGTTGGCACTATGATGGTGACACGCCAAAAATATGGAACACCAAATTGTTTCTCACCCTTTTCCAATTTTCCAGCTCCTGGTGCTTTTCCATTTTCTCCCATATTATTTCTTATTTTACATAAACAATGTTTGAAGACATTTTTGGGAGTCTATAAAGAAATTCCAAAAGATATGATGTATATCATTATTATCCTAATTCATTTGGAAATTTTGGATACTCAAATCACATGATCTAGACCACAATCTCACGTTAATGAATTTTGATACTATTCCTCCTTTAATATAGGATCTAGTTTTTAAAATTTTGGATCTTCCCTTCATAGTGTGATTTCCATTCCCACGTGGTGGACCTAGATACTTCCCCTCTCAAAGAATCACACACCTATGCTATAGACCCATACTAATTAGTTTTTCTGGATTTTCCTTCTACTTGCATGATCCCTTGTTTGGCACAAACCATAGTTTTGTTCATCTATTTCATGATGGGGTTTTTCATTATCTATTTATGTTTGTATCATGATGGGTGGGTGTAGTAATGTTTCCTAGTGATGATCTTTGAAATCATTTTCCTTAATAATTGATAAATGAGAGGAAGGGAATATGTTGATTAAAATATAATAGGTAGGGAATTGGAGATGTTTTGATATTGATCAATTAATTTATCTAGTATCCTTGTTACTTTTTGTGGTCTATTGTGGATATATTCCTTATAAATATTATGGTCGTTAGTTGTATTTTCATGAAAAATTTTTATGTTCTTTTTTTGTGGTTATTTGATAAATGGTTGTACTATGAAATATGCTTAATCATGTGTAACTAGTTAAATGAAATTGATGTCCAATGATGAAAAACTTTTTAGGATCACTTCTATTTATCAAAGTGTAACTAAAGAACCCGTATTTAATATATATATAAATACATCATGTTTGATAGATGTGGTTGTGTTCTATGTTATGTCTGGTTTTGTGACCTTCTGGGGGTTGTATGGTTCTATTATTGAATGTGCAGTTATGGGTAGAGGTGTAAACCATGGGGTTGGACCTGTGAGTGGGTAAGGGTATGTTTGTTCAATGGGGATACTTTTTTTGGTGGTTTTTGTGGTCCATGTGTGTGGGATGTAATGGGTGGTATGTTGGAATCTTCGGTTGACAAAATGATTGATTATGTAATGGATGGAGTTATAGGTTGTAAGTATTCCTTTTTTTGTGTTGTTTCCATCGAGATATGTTGGGAAATTAGACTATAATGTGGTCTTGGACTTTCTATGCAGTGGGAAAACATCTGGGAAATGTTTGGGAAGTGGGGTTGTAGTTTTCTGTCATGTTGTGACTTGGTTTTAATAGGAGTGTCTTGTGTGGTGTTTCAGTGCATCTGGGATGCTGGTATTAGTTGTGAGAGGATGATTGAGTGGGATAACATTAAACAATGACAGTTGGTTGTTGTTGAATGGTTTCCTATGAAACATGGTGAGTGTAGTGGGAATTCAGGATGGTTTCTCTCTCATGGTTTTATGAATGTCTAATAAAATGGATTTTCCTTACTGTGGTCTATACATCCTTGTTTTCCTTGGTACTGCTTAGTTTCCATTACTAATATGAAAATGGTTATAGATATTATTCATGGTATTTCCCCCAGTTAGTGCCAAAATAAATCAATGTGAGCCCTTAATAGTTAAATAGAAAATGGTTGAATGAAAAGGGGTGGGATTTATGATTTGGAAGTGGATTTTTGTGTGGTCGTGCATATAGGGGCTATAGTAAATGTGCTTATATGTGGGTTGGTTATTTTTTTGGGACCTATAGAATTTCTGATTGTTTGTGTACATATATATTTATAAATTTTAGTTCACTGGGTTTTCTATACTCACCCTCCCTTGTTAAGAACCATATTCTAATTACCCTATTTCTTGGGGTGGGGGTCCCAACATCCTTGTTATATGAAGATGGATGGTTACTGAATTTCTTCCTTGAAATCTCTTCTGGGCGCTTACGGCAAGAATGTATCTGGACAGGCTATAATGGCTTCAGGCTTACCATATTTTTGGGATACTTCATGGAAATTTTTTGGGGGATGAGGGGCCTTGGTGTTTGCAGCCCATGTTTCTTTTTTACAAGTGTCTTCAAGATGAATCCCATGTGTCAACAAGATAGGGGAGTGGTTGTTGTGGCACATGTGTCTACTAGTGATATCTGTGGGGTGGATGAATCCAAGGTTTGTGTGGTTTGGTTGTGGCAGTGGGATTGCTTTTTGGAAGAGTGGTAACATCAGGACATTAGGCATTATGAATGTGAAGCTTACCAGTGGGAAAGTGGTGTGGGTTACCCAAATTTTGATATGCATATAATAATTTACATGAATTGTGTTATTTTGTGAGTCTTCCTTGGTTAGGTTGGGATGGTTAGTACTTCATGGTAGGTTCCTTATGGTATTACAGATTTCTCACAGGGGAATTAGTATATTCCCCCACTTGTTCACAACTGGATTTTGTTTTCCTACTGGGTATACATGTATACTCACCCAATGCTTGTATGTCTATTTACATGTTTCCTGGTAAACCATGTGGATCTTATTGAAGTTTACAAGATCGTGCATCGAGATATTTATTGTGTTGCTTATTAGTTTCTTTATTTTTGTATTTGATTTTGTAATTTTGTTGTAATTTTTTAACATTTTTCATTGAAGTCATGCATGTGATTTCTTTTGGCTTCTTTTATATATATTTTTGGATTTTTCTATGATTAAACATATTATCTCCCAATCATGGGTTCATTTAAAAGAGTAATGCCTCCCAATTTGTGAGTTATTATATACCTTTGGTAATAGTTTCCACACTAGGGCCTATTGAAGGTGGGACTCGAGGATTATTATTTCTCCTTCATCATGAATAAAGGAAGGTATATCAATTTTCTTCCCCTTCCCTCATATTTAGTAAGGCAGGTTGTGAAAAAAAGTCATGTGATAAAATTCTGAAAACCCATATGAATTTTAGAAGAGAAATTCATTTTATGGGGCGTAGATTGTAACTAATTCAGAGTTTGTGAATTATATGTTTTTTAATTAATTTAATTACATTGATAGTTTCAAATCATGATACAATGAATATTCATTTCAGTTATTATAAAAAAGATCTAATTCGGGATTATGTTATACACATCACTAAGGAATGAATTCTTAAAACATAATGCCATAATGGCTTGCATTACCCACAACCATTATAGTTTTTTTGAATGAAAAATTTACTCTAATAATAATTTAAATGAGATAGTAATAACCAATAAGTTATAATTTTAATATAAGTATTAATATTTACTTTTCAAATATTAGATATTTTTTTTAATAAAAAATAGAATTTTTGGTAATGTCATTATATGTTAAAAACTCCTATTTTCTCAATTGACGAAATTTCCATGAACAACATTGAAAATCAGTACAATTAATATTATAAAATTTTATAAATTTTAATTGAAAAAATAAAAATAATTTTTTAATTTGGAAAGAAAAAATTAACTTTGGGTAAATTTGTAGAATTTTTCTGAGAAGTTTCATTTTTCATGAATAGTGAAAAATACAACCTTATTGATAAAAATTGCATTTATGTTGACATAATTTATATATATTAAATTAATTTTAAAAGTCACAAAATATAGACGAAACTTATATCAATCCAATTCAGGTGTTTTTAAGAAATTTTATAAAGAAAATATATTTAAAACATATTGAAATTATGAACGTCTCTTATACCCATATTCTGACCATAGCAGCGGATTTAGTGTTAAACTTAATTGAGTTATATATATAAATTGAATTTGAAAAAATGGAAATTCATGGATAAATCTGTATGAAATATTCTATATAATAAGATCATCATATTTTTTGGGAGAGATTAAATTTAGTATATTTTTATTTAAATTGATTAATTGTAAATTGAATGATTTATGTTAAAATGGAATTATAATATAACCAAATTACCCAAAAACTTGTCCAAGATTCATTGTATATGTGTTTTTCTAAAAATATAAATATTATAATCAAATTATTATCCTTTTACGATACTGGGTTATGAAAATGACATTTATTATATTTTATTTAATGATAAGTTAAAATTTTCATACTCATAATTGTAATAATTAAATCATTTTTAAAATTGGGTTATACAGAAGATATCATCTACTATTAATATTCATATAAAATCTAAAATATTAATATATATCATGATATTTTATTTATAACATTGAGTGATTAAATCGTTAACTTAATATGTTACACTATGATGACATAATATTTGTTTTCTTAATAAATGTATAAGAAAAATGGTATTAAAAATATTAATATATATAATTTGAATTAATTAATAATATAAACGAATTTTATAGGTGGATATGAAATTTTAGGTGTCTTAAAAATGGTTCGGTTGAAAATTAACATTCTTTTGGATTTCATATGATGAAAAAGTACTGAATATTGTGAAAATTAACAGTACTGATATTCTATAAAATAATATTTTAATAAATCAAGAAAAAAACAATAATAAGTATTTAAATAATACAAATATAATATTATATGGTCTAAAATGTCTTAAAGGGTCAATTTATTAACAATTGACCGCATATAATTAAAATTTTATATCCAATTAATGTTTAATATGTGATTACAACAATTAAAATTAGAATATAATAATTAAGGGTAAATCAATATGGTGAGGTATAATAGAAATCCTAAACATTTCCATAAAATTTTTTATTAGGTAGATTGGACAAATATAACATTACTATTGCAATATAGCTGTTTAATGGACATTTTTCCTTTAAAAGAAATTTTATATTTTTTAAATCAATGATAGTTACAAACTACCACTCTGTTTTATTTGCTATCTTTTATGTGTTCTCATTGATTGAACATCAATATATAAATTTGTATAAATTTATATTTTGATCTAAATGAAATTAGGTTCATTATATAAATTTATTTGGTTTTTTAAAAGTAATATAATTACCATAACAACTTTTCCATTTAAAATAATTATTTATTTAACAATATGAGAAATATAATAATTGAACTTATTGATAATATTTTTTTTATGTATATTGTATTTTTTAGTGTTTCTAACGAACATACTATGTCAAAAAGACATTTCACATATATTTGATGTCATTATATTCTAATTCCCACCATATCATGATGTATTTTAAGTAAAATTATATTAATTGTATTAAATTTGACAATATTGATATCTTATTGAATTAATTTATTATTATATTATTTAAAAATAAAAAAAGAGATAAATAATTACAATGGGATTGGATATGGTCGATCATATCATGTAATTTTCAATAATGGTTCTTCATATTGTATATATATCTAGATCATACATATTATGTTTTAATAATTTTCGGATTTCCAAAAGTGCCACTCACTTCAATTATAAAAGGGAACATATTCCTTCACTTATTCACATTACTATGAGCCCTATACCTTGTAATTACACTACCCATCTATCTTATCCCATTACCTTATCACATACATTCAGTTTTCTTCTTCACAAAAGACCAACTCAAGTTCCTCAAAGAGGAGATCTAGAGGGAGCTCGTCAAAGAAGATGTAATCCCCACTGCTGATTCTTTCAAATTTATTTCTTCTTCAGCATCCTCTTCATGTGTCTTTCCATTATAAAAAAATAAATCCATATCACATATATTATGATATGTTATTATGATTATTGAACAAATGTATTCCACCTTCTATACATCCTTGTAAAACAAAATCATCATGTGTACGTACATAAGACATACTATCTCCACAACATGGGGTAATCTATTTTTCATAACCACATTACATGGATATGTATACTAACAGAACTAATAACTCTATATGATTAAAATATGATTATATTGATTCGGGAATAATTTATACACTCTACATTGAAATACAATTTCATAATTATGGGAATGATATCGTTGTTGTTGTGAACATATAGCCTACCGTCTCTGCACCATGATGAAATTAAATCTGCATGATCACCATTAAATAATTATTATATAAATTTAGAGAATGAATAATTTGATATAATCTATTAATTTATAGATAAATATTCAATGTGAATGAATCAAAACATAAGGAAAATACATGCTTAATCAAATGAAGCATTCAATACTTGAATAAAGAATCATAATTAATTATTGTCAAAATGGTTTTAATATTAACATATATGATATCATAAATATAAAAATGGATTTCAAACAATTTCATAAAATTATTTAATCAATTATACATGAGTTTATGATACTTATGATCGAACCCAAACCTAAGGTAAGATATTTTTTCCTCCCCTTTACTTCTGTGAAACACATGAGTCATACAAAACTTATTTATTCTATGTTGTTTATATACTACCCATGAGTGTGGTTTATGAGTAGTAAACACATGATTATGGTTTTATAATATCCATTTAATTTTATTTATTTTGTTTTTAATATTATTCTACTGATTATAATGTTATAACGGTTATTTCACAATTTCATTATTATTCGGGATTGTTTATATGAAACTATTTACTGGGAAATATTTATCATCCAAGAACATATCCATAAAAAACAATTTCCACCAATTTTTTTATTATATTACCAAAAATAAATAAATAATTTTTAACCATTTTTATCCTCTCATAAGATGAATTGTATGGAATATTTTTGACATTTTTTAAACATGGATCTTTTTTACCGTTCGGGAACATGTACGAGATGAATGATTTTTTAACTTATACAACATGAATACATTTTTTCACATACATGATGTTGTTTTTCCTTGAATATTCCGAACAATTATTACATGGTTATTTTCAATTTAAATATTTTATTTCAAAATTATAATAAATTTCCAGTATAGAAAATATTTTCTTTGTAGAAATGACATTTTCCTGAGGAATTATTTTGAAGAGATATCACAATATTATTTTAAATTTTAGAAAACATTGTTTTATAAAATTTTTGTTATTTCTGGGAATATGATTCAATGTTTCCATTCTTAATCATTCTATTAATAGAGTATGTTTATTATGGAATGAAATTTATGAATCAAATTTCTTTTTATGGGTTAGATTTTCATTGAATGATTTTTATAAAATCTATTTATTTCCAGGGGTACTGATATGATAAATTATTAATGATCTTTAGAAAAAAAAATTATAATATTATTCATTATATGATGGGTGGGGCATATATAACCCTAAAATTCATTGGGTAAATATGGACAACTCATGACGTATATATTATTTTCCTGAACATGATTTCATGTTCCCAATTCTATAGAAATACATGGTTTTCATGTCAATAATTTTATGTGTGTACTTGGATTTCATTGCTATATGTTTATTAAAGGTACTTATTTAATGTCAGTAATTTAATGAGTGAAAGTTATACTATTTTGACATGTTAAAAAAGTTACAATTTTTTTGTGTATTCCACAATTACAATCCTATGTTAATGATATAATTTAATGGATTGTGTTCTTTATTTAATTATGATTCATGTCTTATATCTTCCAATATTTATTCCATGTATCATGTATATGGTCTTTTGATATTCATGGAATGTTCATAAAATGTCATTCTCATGTTTTCTTAATCTTATGTTCTTAAATATCTTCTATTTTTCTTCGTAATGAGCATTGAAGCTCACCTTTTCATATGTTTCTTTTCCACAACATATGAACAAAAGTAATAAGTCTAAAACGTCAAAAATGGTTATAGTTATGATGAAATAAGAGGGAGGATAATAATATTTTTTTGAAAAAATCATTTATGTTCTATTTTTCTGGATACAATGAACATATAAAGTATCTTGGTTTGTTTTTAAGTATTATTCAATTTTGATGTAATATCCATGTATGTCATGTTGGGTCAATATAACAGAAGGACTTTTTTTACAAAATGATATAAATATTTTAATATAAAATTCATACAATCTTATAGTTTTAAAAATATAAGTTCTAAATAATATAAAAATTATTATAAAAAATGGTTTAAATCATTGGTTACCAATTTTTTAGAAAATAAAAATAAAAATGATGGATTATAAATGATGTTTTGTTACAACGAAAATTTTTTAGGCTCCCAAAATAAACTAATAATTTTAAATTAATATATTTAATATAATTGAATTATATTAATTAATTTTATATAATAAATTTATTTTTACCATAATAAATTAGATATTTTATTTTTCAGATCATTCAAAATCTAAATTATGCATAAAAAGTTGTATTTTTATAAATGAATGATTTCCTCTTTTAATTACTCAAAAATCTAAGAAATATTTTTTTATTAATTTTAAAAATTTTATTTGAATAAATTAAATTAATTATTCAAAATATAAATTTTAAAATTATCACATGGTGAATTTATTTTATTATTATGAGATGATTCATTTTAGATGAATATTAACAAATATTGAATTTAGTAAACAAATAACATTTTATCTAAATATTTTATAACATAAAATTATATTAGTATTACATAAAAAGGAAAATTATAGGTTGGGAATAATTATTTATTAATATATTATATAGGATATATATATATGTTATATTTAAAATTTCATTATGATTATATAATTTTAATATAATTCATAACTTCAGACTTTTAATTTTTTTTAATAAGATAACATTGTTTATCTGTATAGTGGACACCCATTTCACGAAGTGATGCGTTTCATTCACAATTTACGGTGAGCATAAAAACTATTATTTAAATTAACAATTATATATATATATATATTAAATAAATTTTATACTGTAATTATAATATAAATATTTTAAATTTACATTAATTTCTTTAATATGACAAGAAAATGGAATCATCATTCATGCATACGAATATCATACTTACTCCATGAATAATGAATTCATTTTCATATAAAGAAATTTTACTAATTTATATAAATACATAAATACATATATAATAGATATATATAATATCTTCATTACGATTTAACTAATATAGATAATTATATCAAAATCGATGGTAGAGGAATAAATAATATCATGTCAAAACATACATTAAAAACCAGTATTTTATTATCCAAAATGGTAAAACTGTTGAATGATTATTAGTGAATGCATAATAAAATGTTAAAAAAGGATCATATATGAAATAATAAATATAAATATGGTTTTATTATATATAAAAAATATGATTAAATGAAATATATATGAGTTGAATGAGTGTTCAAACAGAAAAAATCATAAGGTAAGGGATTTCATCAAAAGTTCATTTCAATGAGGAATATTGTAATGCAATGAAGCCAGTATCTTTTATATGGTCTATATAATTACCATTTGAGATTTAATATCATTCATAATTAAAACCTCATTTTATATTTTTATCTATTTAAATTATTTTCTCTACTGTAATTTGAAAATAAATTTCAATGTGTTAAAGAATTTCATAACTCAATTCCTCTTCATTGGGTTATCTTACCTTCTCATTATCGTGAATATGACATGAATATATGTATAAAGACTATAAATATATATTTATGTATTTCAAAAAAATTATATAGATTTACATTTGATATGAATAATCTATTTATTGGTTAATTCTCACTTCAATGTTATGATAAATTTAATGGTTTATATCGTATTATCATTTTAATCGAGATTTTTTATTCTCTAATTTCAATTAAATGAAATTATTTGGTAATTTATTAATAAATCCTTTTATTTTATTTTAATATGGTTATTACTTTTATTTTTTCATAAAATAATTCCCTTTTCCACTATTATGTAGATAACATGTTTTATAGTTTTTTTAATAAAAACAGCCTCAATTACTATCTTCTAATGAAAATCAGGTTTCTCTACAAAAAAAATATAGTAAAAATGTTTTTTATTATTTTTTAAAATAAATTTCTTATTAAAAAATTGAAAATCAAAAGGATATTTTCCTTAATAAGGTTTATAATTTTTTTTCATCAATGATGACACCCATTATTCTTACCCCAATTCTTTAAAAATAAATTTATACCATCCTTCTTCATTTTTTTATGGGTTGTGAGTATTTTAAACAAGGGAAGAATTTACCAACACTTCATTCAATAGTTCATTTATTCATTAACATTCTTATGAATTTTTCACATTACAATTTCCATTAAACATTAACATTTTCCCTAAATATATTTATCATTTATCAACGATATTATTATTTCATTAAACAGGTACCACTTTTACATTTTTTATACAATTTTAATGTTGTTTTATTAACTGGGGAAATATGGTTAAATCAATATCATTGAAAAAATAATTATATTTTATATGGAACAATGTTCATAAATTAAATCATTTATTTGATATATGAGTAATCCTTGTTTTTGGATCATAAGAGTCGATAATGGATTCGAATGAGTTGGGGGTGAATTATTGTTTATAAAAATTAAACAGAACAAAAGAGTGTTGGAATTATAATCATAGATTTTCAAATTAAACATTGTATTTTTATCAACATTAATGTCATACAAATAAAATTTATTTTATGCAATAATGTACTAAGACATGATTTCTATTACATGCACAAGGGAAAAATAAATCTTCTAAAAATAATAAATACATGTCTTATAAAAGTAATTATTAATTGTAGACTATACTAAAATATTTCAATCTCTAACTATATGAGATAATGTAGTCCATAATATATAGAAAAGGGTATCCACAGTTATGTACATATTGTAATGTATTTCAATAATAACTAGTAAATACATCAATATGAATATTAAAACAGGTTCTATAGTCCTATAATCAGAATCCCTTGATATGATCATCAATATCTGTCTACCTATACCTGAAATCCCATGATCCATTAGATTAATCACCATATTCATATCCTTGGATGTCCTTTATTAGAACAATGATCAGACAATTATAGAAAAGAAAATTTTCTAAAAGAAAAATAACCCTTACAAGGATTCCTTATAAAAAACTCACTAATGTATTTCAATGATGAAGAATTAGTACATAATGCTAAAAATCATTAGAAGACTTGAGTTTTAAAATTCATAGACTCCCAACTCTTCATGTGATAACCAATTTATAGGAAAATATCTAACAATAAGATTTATTATTTTGTTTCATTATTGTCAGAAAGCATTCACATGACAGCCTATAAAAAATTTAATGTCTAAAATCATTTTTTTAGAACCATTAAAATTTTAATATATATTCCATTATATCGAATAAAAATTAATATACTCAGATTATAAACATTGGATAGTTTTTCAAACATATTTATTAACAATCACTTTTATAATCTAAATAAGGGTTACTCTATTGAATTAGTACTAGAGTCATACCGATGGTCATGACTTCTTCAGTCTGATAGAATATACATAATACTCACCACTTGTTCTATAAAATATCATTCTAATAGATCTATAACATCTCTTGTATGATTTATTAGATTTATTAAAGTAATGATCATATTCACAGTACATTAGATACATTTTTACATATAGTAAAAATTACATTTTTTCTACAAAACACAACTAATTAACTTATGACATAAAACTTAATTTAAAATAATTTTAAGAAGTTGTTTGTGATATCCATAACTAACAGAATAATAAATTTATAATTAAGACATCTAAATCAAGAATCTCCCCAATTTGAAAAGAAGAAAAACTATGCATAACTGGAAAATAAAAACAAGAAAAACATATTAATCTTTTTATGTTAAAATTTATTATGATATACCTCATAACTCACGCTAGGTTTTTAAAAACTTCATAATATAATCTAATGTATTAATATTTATACCCCTTTAGATAATATATATCCTATTTAAAATATTCCAATTTTTTATATAACTCCCACAAAAAACAATTTAAAATATCACACACTTCATGATTTTCAAATAGAATGGGAATATAAACATATTTTTAGAAATGATATAAAAGATATCATACAAAAATGTTTTTATATGAAATAAAAAATCATGCAATAAAGAAATAGTAATTATTAATTAGAAAATATTTCAGCTCAATGTATTTGAATTAAATTATACTAACATTTATCAACAATTTGAATGTATGTTAAAACTAAATTTAGATATCAAAATAAAAGTGTCCATTATTTCATTATAGATTTCATGACAATGACCATCTTCTTTTTTAACTTTTCATTATCTATCTCATGATTCCTGAATTTTTAATACATAAATCTTTGAATTAGAACATAAATATTACTTATTATAACTTCCTCAGAAAAATCAATATTCTCATACCTTATATGGATCCTTCACATTCTATATGACATGATCCTGGTATTTTCTAACAACAAATTGTGAACATTTATATACAAGTTGTATCACCATGAATCTAGACGAGAAGAGTCAGTTCCTTAATTAAATACATTTTTATTATTACATGGAATGAAATAATAATGGACTGAATACGTTATAATTATTGGAAAAAAATATTACATACAATATATCTTTATTAAATTGGTTAATAGATAAAAACCCGATATTTATAATAAAATTACATCATTTGCCTATTTGAAAGATTTTTAGTATACTTGTTCCTTGTAACATGGGGTAGGGGAACAAAATAAAGGATAGCTCAAATGCTTAGTAAGTGTTACTATATAGTATAATTAGTCAATATGATATAAGAATAACTAAAATGGAATGATAAATAACTAAAGAAACATTCCATTTAAACAACTGGATAAGGCATAAAAATATGGCAATGGAAATTACTAAAACAAATGACTTTTACATAAAAAATTATAATGAAATGAATCCATAGATATTTAAATGAATAAATTTCAACGATAATTAATAACTGAGCCTAGATGATCGAAATTTAAAATTATTGGACACCATGTTTCCTAGGTACATAGTAGCTTTATAGTCATTCCATTTCACAAGATGGTTTATAACATCTTTGTTAAAAACCCATCTGATTGGCCATGATGATTCGTCTAATTAGAGTACTGAGGCATTGTAGGGATATCAATAATCAAGACCCACCTTTTCCATAAATTTCCAAATAATTACGCAAATATCAGTTTGTAACACCCCAAAATGATAAAGGGTTAAATGGATAAATGATATGAATTATGTCTACAAAGTACACCTTCCTTTTCGAGAATCATACCTGATTATAACTCTACAGTTAATAGTGTGTGACCTGCAGTAGTGATCAAAATGGGTGTAACACCCGAGACTTTTATGTTATATAAATCATCAAAGGAATGTTTTTCTACACTTTCTTGGCTTGCTTTACACGAAATCATGACCTTCCTCGATAGCTTGCGTCGTACGCAATACCGAGTTTCACGAAATAACGATATGCTATTAAAATAAAACTAGTCGTTATGAATAGTAATAACCACTTTTTGAAATTTTATAAATTTAATTTTTCAAAATGGACTTCATTTTTGGATTCGGAATACCGAAATTAGCCTAGGGTGAAATTTTGGTATTTTTCTGAAAACATTCAATTTTTGATGAATAGTGAAACCACTAAGTGGTAGGTTAAAAACTGAATTTTGCATAAAACTTAATTTTACCGCTTCTTTGAATGGAATTTCGAAAATCCGAGAGACACGGTTAATATCAAGGACTAAAATGTGGTTCAGTGAGATGAAAATAATTTTTTTGGTGAATAGTAACTTTTTACTTTTTTTACCGCGGTTAATAGTAGATAGGGTAACTAAGGGTAAATATGATATTACTATTACCCTAACACATGTCCTAATTCTATTGGATAAGTGTAATTCGACCAAAAACAACCTTATTAATAAAATATGACCATTTAGGCCCACTTGAGTTAGATTAGGACATTTATTATTAATTTATTTAAAGAAGGGTTAAAATAGTTAAAATCAATGTTTAATAAGTAAATAATTTTTAATATGGGGTTATAAATAAGCTAAATTCGACAATAAATATTCATTAGAAAGCTAAAAAGATTTCCAACATAATGGTATTTTATTTATAATTTTTAGACATTAAATAATTTAATTTAATTATGACACAACGATAATGCAGTAATTATCTTATTTATGAAATATTGACATAAATGATGTTATAAACACCAAAATAAATTTAATTTGAGACTTTTTATGAATTACACTAATTTTATAGGTTACTATGATATATTAGTGTTGATTTAATCAACTTGGTTCGAACATATAATTCTGTTATGACTTTCACAAAATTCATATATCAAATATTGTCAAAATTGACACAAACTAGTTTTTAAATAAAATATTATATTATTAATTGTTATTTTATTTTTAAAAATCTATGGTTCGGCCAAATGACTTAGATAAGTATATATATATATTAATAATAAACAATTTGGGGTTCGTTTGGCATGTTATAGTAAGTGTATTAACCATATAGTGAAAGAAAACAAAAAGACATGGTAAAAGTTAAATTATTTAACTTAGAGTTAAATCTAATTGATAAGGTTAAAATAATACCCTAAACTTGTCTAAATCCTATTGGTTGATATAATTTCAACCCATCCCCACTTTAGCTTCGAAATAAGACCCTTTAGAACCATTATAAACCGATTTTGACTTTAATATAAAATAATATTTTGAGATATTCCTAAGGTGCCCCTCTTCTCCCTTATAAAAGGGCACCTCCTCCCCCTCCTCGTCACACCAATTTGAGCACTCAAGCTCGGCCAAACCCTGCCAAAATCCCTTCTCCACTTCCCTAGAATAATCCTAGAGGTCCCGGTCTTCTTCAAAGACCAATCTTAGTTCCGTAAATGGAGGATTCAAAGAGGCGTTTCAAAGAAGAGGTAATATCCATTACCGATCTTTTCAATTTCTTTCTTCATCAACTTCTTCTTCTATAGTTGTTTCATGATAAAGTAATAACATCAGTATTAATTACATACTGATATGTTATTATAAATATGAAACAACCCTAATTCACCTTCTATCCATCCTACGGATAAATGAATTTACCACGCGTGCGTACGTACGGAATACCGTCTCCACGCCGTGGTGTAATCTATTTTCCATCATCACCTTACAAGGATGGGTATAATGGTGTAATTAGTATCTATATATTATTATAATAAAGTAATATTGATACTGAAATAGTATAAATACACTTAAATACAATTCCACGATCATGGGAACAATATCATCGCTCGTGCGTACGTACGGAATACCGTCTCCACGATGTGATGCGACTCGTTCTACATGATCATAATTACATAGTAATTATATAAATGAATTTAATGAATAAATATGATATATGTTACACTAATAACATTCTGGATATAAGGTATCTATATCCTTAAAAGACGAATAAGAATTTATTCGGCAAAACACGCATAAAAACAAAAGGCACTAAAGACCTGAGTAACAAGTAACAATGAAATATTACTAATAAGAAGCTAATAATATGACCATATATGATATCATATCAATATGTATGATTCTGTAATAAGTCAATAACATTATTTAAACCATTATATAGGAGCTTCGGACACGTACAAAGCAAATCGGACCTAAGGTAAGGGAAATATCACAATCTCATTTTTATCCGAGATTGTTTATACTTTAGTATTTACTGGGGTGTATTTTATCATCCACATCCATGTTCCCTCAATATGTAATATTATTTCCATCCTTCTACAATAGTTTATATCCAATTTTTCCCTTAGGTAAGTTTTTTTAAAAGATATTAAAGGAATCTTTTGTCATTTTTCGTACGAGGTACTTTTTGACTTTTCTGAAAAAAGTATGGGAAGAATGTTTTTTTAACTTATACGGCATGAATGGATTTTTAAAACATTATTTCCAAGAAGCTTCCTTTATAAGTTTTCAAGTTTATTTTTAATCAACTTCTTTTAGTTTATAATTGTATGACATGTAAAGAAAAGAAAAGTATTTTTGATGTAGAAAGGATATTTTCCTCAAGAATGGAGTTCAAATGTTTTATCAAAATTATTTTCCATCTAAGATAATACAGGGTTATGTTTTTATCCCTATTATTACATTGATTTGATTATGTTTTGTGGGAATTATTTTTATGAAGTCATTTACCTTATATGATTTGTTTTATGATGTCATGATGTTTTAAGAATCCCATTTATGTTACATGTGTTATGAGATGATGTATGATTTATGATTATGTGGCACACATAAGAAAGGATTCATTATAAGATGGGTGGGACCTATATCTCCCTCCAATGCATTGGGTAAAGATTTATATCTCATGAGATAGACATGGATGGAACGGAAGGATATTTCGGTTCAGTGATTCAGGACTGAAACGAGGAGTGAACTCGGTTCAGAAATGGACTTTGTCCACTAAGATAGTCTTGGCAATGAGTCATGACTAACAAGAAAGGATTTTCCATGATTATGTGTGCATGCCAAAAAGTTTCAAGTTTTATGTTATGATTATGGGGATCTCATTTTCACTTCTATGATTTATTCCATGTTATGATATTATGATCTCTTTTGAAGGTTATGATTTTCAAAAAGATATGATATGATTTTTTTTCCTTTATTTTCCCTTGCTAAGCATTTGAGCTCACCCTTTTTAAATGTTTTCTTTTCCCCAGGTCAGGATGATGGATATTAAGTAGAATATTCTAAAAGGGACCCTAGATATGATGAAATAAATTGGAGACACTGTAGATGATTTATGAACCAGTTGTTTATGTTTCCCAGTTTCTAAAGACACTATACCTATACGGACCTTTGTGGTTTTGTCATATGTTGTAATAAGTGTGCTTCAATTTTGAATTATTAACAATGTATGTAAAGTATGGGTCGTTATAATGGGTGACCTTCTGGAAAGTTTCCCAGGGTGTTTGTGAGTGAGGAAAAAACACACTGGAAAGGGCATGTGTTGGCATGTGGGGACTATCATTAGTCAGATGACCAGTTCAGGCATGTGGTTAGGCCCCAGGGTGGGGACCACATTTCTATGGGGTAACTGGTGGTACCTAGAGGTCTAGGACCCGACAACCATGTTAAAGGCGGGGTGTCTGTGTTTCCAATGGGACCCAGTTCTTACATTTTCTATCAGAGGTGGTACCCAGCCTTAATTTCGGTGTACTACCTAAATTAAGATGGTGGGATAACAATGAGGACATTGTGCTTTAAAAGGGGGGTTATTTTAACACTCCCAAATGATAATGGGTTAAATGTCTAAATGATATGACGTATGTCAACAAGGATAATCTTAAATTTTAGGAGCCTACCTGATTAGAAGTCCACATTTATGCGTGATTGGCCTGGAATAGTGATCAGGATGGGTGACTATCTGGGATGTTTTCTAGGGTGTGTGAGTGAGGGAAAAACACACTAGAAAGGACATGTGTTGGCCTGTGGGTACTTTCATTAGTTAGGTGAATTGTTTAGGCATGTGGGTGGGCCCCATTGTGGGGAACACTTGTCTGTGGGGAAATCGGTGGTACCTAGAGGGCCAGGATCTGATGGCCATAGGGTTTTAGTGTTGTCACTAGGACCCAGTTGTGACATTATACAATTGTTATAAGAGGAGTCGGTTCTACGACAGAACATAGGACTCTGATCTTTTCTTTGAAGCAATATTGTTATTTATAGTGAGTGTGGATTTCAATTCATGGATTTTAATGAGGGTGCGATGGATGGAATATCAAAACACCAGGACCCAGATTTCTATTTGTTTACTCAGTGCATGAAAACACTGATTGCGTGTGTTTTTTCAAAAGTCTTCCTTTTGAACTCTTTTGAGCCAGCCCACCAGGTATAACATTCATCTCACCAGGTATAACATTTGAGCATAGCACACCTATTTCTTTTTAGGGTGCCTCAACGTATACAACCAGTTAGAGTTACAAGATTTCTATGCACTAATAGCCCACCGATCGATGAGGCATCGGTGAAAAGCCCTTTTTTCAGGAGAGGAACCAGTAGAGAAATAATTGGTACCACTCCTCGTTGGGCCACCAATGCCACCAGCCCCAGCAACAGACAGTGCACGCCGGTTGAGTGCATTTCACAAGTTCCAGCACCCGAGGCCACCCAGGTTCAGGGGAGAGATGAACCCACAGGTGACTGAGCATTGGTTAGAGGCTTTGGTGAGAGTTTTCTGACTATTAGAAACACCATCAGACTTCAAGGTGATTCTTACTGCTATCCTTCTATATACAGAAGCGGGTAGATGGTGGGGCTTGATACTCCAAGTTCATGACAAGTTGACCCTTCTCTGGGAAGACCTCGAGAACCTATTTTGGGCATAGTTTTTTCCCAGCAACTCTTTTCACATTTCGCATAAAGGAGATACTTCATCTGCAGCAGGGTAGAAAGACTGTAGCTCAGTAATCAATAAGGTTCACAGACCTCACACGCTACTCAATAGATATGGTGCGAGACACATTATTCAGGCACATACATTCGCCTATGGACTCAGGCGGGAGATAAAGGCTTTAGTTATCTCACTCAGCATTCTGACGTAGGAGGGGGTGTTATAGAGTGACCTCATTGTGGATATTTTCCTTGCTGAGCAGTCTCCAATAGTGAGATCCACCCCCAGTCCACACGTAGTGGAGTCTTCTACAACCTGTAGTAGACAGATGTTTCAGAGGTCAAAGAGGACCAGACCTACCGGTGGATGACCGCATGGCTCAAGATCAGTTGTGTGGGGCACCCGAGGGAGAGACATACCTTCCAGGAGCCGGAATTGTTACACATGCGGCGGGAAGGGTCACATGGCTCGTGACTATCCGAATATTCGTTCGTAAGAGCAGTAGATGGTTGAAGGATCGCCCAGGAAGAGACATAAGTTTTATTAAGGTGGTATGTAATAAGTAGTTGGATTTGGAAGAGGAGCTGGTCGTGAAGAAGGCGGTGGGAAATGATTTGTGGTGTTACCGCCACCACCACCAGGAGGTCGACCCCGACTACAGGGAGCAGGTGGATAGGGGAGAGCTCAGCTCTAGGTAGCTGAAACCTACAATAATGGTGCTCTAGAGATCATTAGATGTACGATCTATGTCTGCTCCACCATAGATTCAGTAATTGTAAACATAGGTTCTAATCACTCTTTTATTTCCACTGCCCTAGATCAGAGCTATGATATTCCAATAGAGCTATTGGCTTGATCCTTAAGGATATAGACTCCTATGGGATAAGATTAGATGATTAAACACTGGTTCTAGATTTTTGAGATTACTCTAGGAGGCGAGAGTTTCGGCAGTCATCTCCTAGTAGCGGCATCGAGGCATTTTGGTGTCATTATGCGTATGGACTTGTTATCTACAATCCATTCTCATATTGACTGTATTCGGTGCAAAGTGTAGTGTGTCCACATGGATGGAACTTGGTTTACCTTCATTGGTGAGAACGGAACCTTTGAAGTATAGGATGGAATTACTCAGAGGAGAATGTAGCCAATCACTCATCAGTTCGCTAGCCTTACCCTCAGAGCTGTTGATGTGGATTGTCTGAGTTATCCTGTAGTGGTGGACAAGTATGCAGATGTTTTCCCTGATGAGGTTCTGGGTCTACCACCTCACAGAGAGGTGGATTTTAACATTGACCTGTACCTTGGGACGACCCCAATATCTACACAAGCATATCGGGTGGCTCCCACAGAGCTTCGTGAGCTGCATGTACAATTGGAGGACTTACAGGGTAATAGATTCATCCGGCCCATTGTTTCACCTTGGGAAGCCCCGAATCCATTCGCCAAGATGGTGGATGGGATCGTGGTGATTTGTTTTGACTGTCGGCACCTAAAACAGGTGACCATGAAGAACAAGTACCCACTCCCAATGATTGAAGACCACATTGATCAGCTGAAGGGAGAATGGTGGTTCAGGAAGATGGATGTCAAATTAGGCTATCAACATCTCAGAGTACGAGACGAGAAGGTGATCAAGATGTCCTTCATATGTTGGAATGGCCACTATGAGTTATTGGTTATGCAATTCGGCCTAACAAAAACATTAACAGTGCTCATGGGACTCATGAACATGATCTTCTATCCATACCTTGATCACTTTATCTAATTCTTACTCAGCAATTGAGATAGCAAGAGCATAACTACGCTACCCATGACCTGTAGTTAATATCAGTGGTCTTCACCATGAAGATGTGGTGACACTATTAGATGGTTGAGTGTTTAACATGTACTCTGATCACAAGAGTCTCAGGTATATCTTCATCTCAGAAGGACAGAAACCTGGGACATCGATGTTTTCTTGAGTTCCTACAGGACTATGACTTTGAGATAGTATATACTCATGGGAAGGGGAATGTTTTTTCAAATGAACTCAGTCGGAGATATGGTATACAGCTTCTAGGAGAAGTGACAAAGTAGCTATCCGCTTTCCAAATATCTTTCTAGATAGAGATGGAAACCTTTCCTTCAGTCTCTTACATTCACTCCCCCACTTCATTAGGTAGTTAGTGTGGCACAGCCTGTGGACACTGACTATGAGACATGATGTGCTCAGATTTCTACAGCACAAGCACCTAATGAATTATTTTATCATGCGGAGCATGTCATCTTCTTTAGAGAATGTACCATGCTACCAGTGACACATTAGAAGGAGGTTTTGAGGGAGTTCCACACATCCCATCTAGCGGTATATCCAGGAGTGGTGACGTTCTACCAAGTTCTCCAACGACATCACTGGGGGCAAGGAATGAAGAAATAAGTTTTGGAGTTTGTCTCTCGATGCCTCACTTGTCAGCAAGTGAAGGTGTAGCATCAGCTACCACTAGGCTTGGTTATGCCATTATAGGTCCCAGAGTGTAAGTGGGATTTGATATCCATTGACTTCATGACAACAATTAAACGTACATCTAGAGGTCATGAATCTATCTTGGTCATCATCGACCGACTCACCAAGTTGTCCCACATCCTACCGATCAGAGAGAAGGGTTCAGTAGAGATCTTAGGATGCCTATATGTGAAGAAGATTGTGCGGATAATAGAGTATCTTTGACTATTGTCTCTGATCGTGATGCACATTTCACTTCCTGGTTATTGAATGGGTTGTAGGAGGATTTCGGGACACAACGTCATTTGAGAACCGCCTTCCATCCTTAGACGGATGGCCAGACCGAGTAGAACATTCATTCCCTTGGAGGACATGTTGCATGCTTGTGTCCTGCACTTCGGTCATAGCATGAAGGATCAATTTCCATTGGTATTGTTAGCATATAAAAACAGCTATCACTCCACCATAGTGATGAGACCATTTGAGGTGCTATACGGGGGACCTTCCAGATCACCCTTATGCTGGACTGACCTAGGGGAGTCAGCACTAGTGGGATCAGAGATGGTGAATGTTACCATATAGAAGGTTCAAATCATCCATGAGTAGATGAATATTTCAAAGAGCATGTAGAAGACGTATGCTGATAGGAGATGGAGACCTCTAGAGTTCGAGGATAGTAACCACGTCTTTCTATGGGTCTCACCAAGATGTGGTTTGTGGAGAATTCGAAGATGTGGCAAGTTATCTTTGAGATTCATCATACCTCTTTAATTCCTCAAATGTTTTGGCGAGTTGGAATACGGATTAACACATCCACCTCAGTTGCACCTAGTGCATGGAGTCTTCTATGTATCCCACCTGAGGAGATACGTGCATGACCTTTCCCACATCATCGAATATTTCATGATGTACATAAATGATGGGGAGACATTTATGGAGGTTCTGGTAGAGATTGAGGATTGAATGTAGAAGGTCATTCATGGACGGTCGTTACCTCTAGTGAACTTTCATTGGTAGCATGGGAACCTCTAGGAGAGCACATGGGAGTGGGAGGCTGAGATGCGTTCTTAGAACCCATATTGGTTCCCTTAGTTATGATTTGTGTATTACGAGGATGTAGATCCTTGAAGTGGGGAGAATTTAAACACCCATAATTTCAATGTAATTTTATTTAAATAGTTGAAAATTTTACGAGTCCACTAAAATTGGAGGCGCGTGATTCTGATGCCCTGAGTTTCTGAAATGAATTTATGAGCATTTTTATCTGGTACGTTCGGTGAATGTTCAAGCGGGTTTTTATAAATTTTATAATGGTGCTCAGAATTGATATCTAAGACCTCGCATCACTGGTATTCGCTTAAAGAGACTCTCACCATGACGATAGTTGGTCAAGGTGAAAGTTAATTTTTGGATTTTTCATGGAAATAATAAAATAAAATAAACACATGTTTTATTTTATTTTGTTTGTTGTATCCACCCATGTGGGAGTTGATATTTGGGGACCACCAGACCTTAACCTCCCACGAGTGGTTATAGTGGTGGTTCCCACCCGATCCAAACCTCTCACGATAGGTTATGGTGGTGGTGACCACCTACGGGTAAACCACCATTTAATTGAGAAAAACTCTCAACTCCCCTCGTTAATGGGGGAGAGCCTCTTGACCTCCATTACCCATTAATTATGCCACCACCCCCGAATAATTTATTACGCCACCCACCGTAATTTATTAGGATTTTTGAATTCTTTCCAAAAAAATAATAGATAGTTAAATCTAATATTTTGGAACACCTTTCATTTTGGGTGAATATGGGGAGAGGAGGAGATCATGGGAGAAAGTATCTTCAACAAAGAACAAAGAACTACCTCAACAAAGAACGCTGGAAAGAAGTGTCTTCAACTTCTTCTTCGGAAGCACCTTTCGATGGAAACCAACGTGGGACGTGTTTGACGACCGAAATTCCCTCCTCATAAACATCGACTAACAGACACCCGAGCTCAAGAATGGAGGTGTGTGGTGGATACGATGAAAGACGATAACTTCGTCTTCTTCCCCGCGAGTCTATTAATGTATCAACCCGAGGTAGGGGATTTTTGTGAATGATTTTATTTACACATGTTCTTCCCTTCTAGAATAAGGAACTCAGATTATTTTTCTAACTAGTTAATCCTCATATATATTCCTTTTGTGGGTTTTGGGATTAATTATTGCACTAGTGATTGTTGTGCTTCGTTTTTGGGAGCTAAATTCTACTACCCTAAATGCGGTGGGTGAAAACCAACCCAACATGTCCTGACCCCTCTTCCGTTCTCTTGTGTGGTGTACTTCAAAATCGAGGAAGGCAATAATGGTGATGAAGAAGAGGAAGGAAATGTCATGCCGCCCATGACCTCCACGACATGTGCTGCCCCCACGACATTCCGAGCCGTCTGCCGGCCGAACCAGCCACAGTCAACCCGACCTCTCCGTGCCCTCCCGGGCTGAACTAGCCTCACGCCTGCCAGCTACTCCCCACCGGCCCTACCTCCCCGGCCGCACTGCCCGCTGGTCGTGCCACCCTCTATTCCGAACCGGCCGTTCCCTCCCATCTGAATTGGACTCGCCGCACCCTTCCCGAGGAACTAGCGCCACGGTGCCCTCCCGAACTGCACTGCTCGCACCAGCCAGCAGGCCTACTAAGCTCTCAGCTGAACCCGCACTCTCACGGTGCCCCGAACAAACTGGACCCTCATGGTGCCCGCCAGGTGGAGCTTCCCTCGCGGCACCCTCCAGGATAAACCACCCTCGTGCCGACCCGCTGTCGGTCTGCACCCTCACGGTCCTCCGCAGTCTGTCGAGGGATGCTAGGCTGAACCCAATAGGTCGTCCCACCCAATGGGTCAGGCCGGGTCGGACTGGACCCAGACCCACAAAGACCAATTACTTTATTCTGGCCATATCATTGGCACCGGTCATCTGTTTGACGAACCATCAGTGAAACTGGTAATTTTGGAGCATAGTGGTCCCTTTGAGAATACCCCACTAGAGATTGGAGTATAGATGAGATACGGTTAGGTTGGATTGCGCATGAATCCAATAGTTCCCCCTTGACTAAAAGATTAATAACTCACAGACCAGGCATCCAATTGATGTTCCATCTATTGTGTTGAGACCCCTATGAGGTGGAATACCTTTGAGATACTTCTTCGTGAGACTTCGTGACAGTTGGAGTATCAACCAGTACCTCATGGAGATGATCCTTCTGGTGACGGGCGAGCAAAGTTTGGAGACCTTGATGATGGATAAGACCTGATGACTACTGACTTTTTGACTCCTAGTGACTCTACTAGACCAGTGGGGAGCGCCTTTGTGTCATGGAAAATCCATGGTGGAGGATCGCGCTTGGTGATGCGGTACACCCATGGTACTCGATAGGAGGATTACCTTTGCAGGCTACGTGGGGTAGAGAAATTTGTGATGCAGAAGACCCACAGTGGGGAGCGCCTCTATGTGACTTGGCCAACCCATGGTACTGGACACGAGGAGTACCTCAGTTGTCCAAGGTTAGTGGGAAATGCGCTTGGTGTCACGGAAAGCCCACTGTACTCGACTGAGAAGGAGTTCTCCAGTAGCTGAGGTTTCAATAATGTGATTAGGGATGTTACTTGATACTACCCCTATAATAAAATACTTGTTTGATCTGAGCCAGTACTTTTGTGTTTATCCTCATGATTGAGATGGATCACTTGATAACTTAGGTATATGTATGGGAATATACCTATGTAGAGTTATCTTTTGATTTAATACTTGGTGGTTTATCCTTATTGGATTTTATGTGACCATGAGGGTATCAGGTTCCTTATTGAGTATCGTTATACTCATCCCTATATGGGGTTTTCCTACACCTTGTTGTGGTGATAATGGACAACACTGACTATGTCTGAGAGTACCAGGACTGGATGGTGCACAGAGGTGGACCACACAACATTTCGGTACATGGAGGAGACAGACGGATGTGGAGTGCTGAGGAGGTGATGTGTACCTAAGCTACAGGTAGGAACCCCAGTGGACGATCTAGCGACTGTTTTTCTATTCTTATGTTGTACTTGTAATTTCAGTTCTTGGTACTTTACAGTTGGTCTTGAATTTCCAGATCCTTTTACATTTCATCACCCCTTTATTATACAGTTTTACTTAGTGTTTTGTATCCAACTGTGTGCTTAGTTGTGTCTGTTTACAGGTTATATAGGCAATGCCTTCCCAGATTTAGAGAATTACACCTTTGGTGCTAGTCACCAGCCCCTGGCCTATGGAAGGTGGGATTGGTGTACTCACTGAATAGGCCCTGGGGGACGGGTCATGACACATTTAATCAATTTTTTTCATGAACAATGTGTATCATTAATTATCCATATTGAATGAATTATACGTATTTGTCAATATTTTACCAGTTATTAAAAATATATTTGTTGTCGACACCATATGGAAAAATGTACATGGTTTAAGAATAAATAATATAAATAGATTTAGAATATTTATAGTTATTTTAACTAAAATGTAAAATAATAATGATCATAATGAAATCATTGTTTCAGTATAATGTTGACAATTATAAATAAAAGTGGTACCAGAAATATAGATTTTACCACTTGGTAATTTTTAAATCAAAACCCCTTGGTTTATATATTTAAAGGTTACACATAAAATAGAATTAAAATTATTGAATCCAGATAATTAATGAAAAAAGAACATATATAAACAACATTAACGTTAGTTGGTGTATAATAACAAGTAAGTCTAAATAGAATATAAATTTAAGTGAAATCCCTTACCACATGGTATCATTTAAATCACAGGTTCTATGAATGAAATAAATTAAAATGTAACATTAAATTTCATGATGAAAAATATATTCATTATATGAAATAATATAGGGGTAGTATATTCACCACACAAATGAATTAACTAATGATAGTTTTGAATGCTTCATAGAACAAAAATAGTGTCATGAATCTCTTACTTCACATTTCATATTGTGAGAACTACCATTAACCTACAATATAATAGTTTTATATATTTTGAAAGATTATTATAGAAATATTTCAATATCATGGATATTATATATGATCTTCCTATAATATTATAATACCCATTTTTTAAGTAATTATTCATAATGATTACAATTTTGGGGGCTAATATACGAATTTTTGGAGTTCTTTTCACATGTTATTTGTTATTCCTATTACATAGATCATAATATAATAAAATAAATAACGTAGAAAATGATTTTTTTCATATATATTCATCATATATTTATTAATAATAATATATAATATTTTTGATACAGTAAGTTAAATGCTTTATTCAAGGTGACGGTAGGTCGTACGTACGAATGAACACTACATACATTCCATTATCATGTTTAAAACAATTAAATGAAATTTATATATATGGATATTATACTTATAGTTTCATAGTTATTTCATAAATTTCACTTATTTTTATTAAAACCACCATTAATTCCATCCATGTATAGAATGAATGAATCACATCTCTATAAAGAGGTGATAGTATGCATGTCGATAAAAGAAGATACGATATTCCCACAAAATGAAACACATGTATGTGTCTATTATATAAAAAATACATAATATTGAAGGAATTATAAATATCATATATATAATATATAAGTATTATATATATAATAATTCCAAAAAATGACAGATTTTATATGAAAAATGAACATCTTTGTTTCATGAGGCGGTACTCCTATGTACAAATGAAAGTTCAATTCATCAGCCATTTTAATGGATTCTTGTGTAAGTGTAGGGAAACTAATAATATAACAAAATAAGATTATATTTATTATTAATAGTATATTATTTAATCATTGAATAATATGAGTTTAGGGGTGATAAAATAAAATTACTCAAAAGGCTAAAGGAATGATGTTACCTCTTCTTTGGGTAATTGTTTGTGGTTTCTACCGTTGGGTATCATTGATTGTATTTAAACACAATTTGAGAACCCTATGATGATGACATGGTTGTTGGAATATTATTTGAGAAAGTTTTTTTGTATAAAAGATTTTTATATGTTTGAATATGTTGTATCGATTAGTTTCCTGTTATATTTGAGGAACAATGAATTATTATAAATATAAAAAGGGTAAACACTATTGAGATGTCTCCATGATATAGTGTTACACAAATATAAATCCCAAATATATCAAAGGTATTGTATTATTGACATATTCCAAACAAATTCCACTTAGAAAACTGTATCAGTAATTTAGGACATTAGGTTTATGGTTTAGCTGTAATTCCCTTACGATAATTACCCAGAGTCATTGCATTATTACATATCATTTTCATGATCTCAAGAGATCAAGTCTTAAAAGATAGATTAGTTTAGTAGAATTTGAAGTACTAGATTCATACATAATTTTTACATTACATTATGAAATGGAAATACTACAACAATGTGACCCATTTGAAAACTCTCATATCCCATAGACTATTCTTGTAGGTTAATCTTAATATACTTCTTTGCATCCTGGGAAAAATATATCATAAGAATGGGGTGAGCTCAGATGCTCTGTAAGGAATAAAATATAGCTAAAACTATCATAAATAAGCATATACATATAAGGCAATGTATTTGACTGAAACAAATTCCTTTTAAAGTCATACATTAGCATAATATGTAAAAGATAAATAAAAAAAGTACACTTAATTATTCACATGGATATTCTACTAGTAAAATAATCACATGTAATATCCGTAGGTAATTTCAAAATGATGTAATTCACAATGTTATACATTATAACCATATAATCAAGGCCTTGTTACAAGACTACAAATAAGATTTGGTAAAGGCCTTCTTCTTAGATTGTAGTTTGTCTTATTAGACCCATCGATGCATTGAGGAGCTATAGTGGGCCGCACCCATTGGTTAGTATGTCCAATACATTCCTCATATTAAAATGATTAAAAACATAATCTAAAAATTCATATTAAAACTAGCATACAGAATGTAAATATTTTAACCACAAACCATGAATGATATATAAATAGCACATCCATAACCAAACATAACTCATTAGATACAATATGGAAGATTATATTATAATAAATCAACCTCAATCAAGAATAAAAAACGATATTTACATAGATGAAAATAATCTATAAAACTATTTGAGAGATATATTACCTTTTTATTTAAAATTTTACAAGTATAACTATGTTTCAATTATCTATTTAAAATTAGATTTTCAAATCAATTTCTCCCATATCACATTGAATATTTTAAAAGAAATTGTAATTTTAAATCATTCGTGTCCATAAAAATAAATACTTAACACCATTTTTAAAAAATAGACATTAATGAGAATGATTTTGAAGAATAAATCATTAAATCAATTAAAATACAATTTAAGATAGAGTTAATAACCAAATGAGAGACATTGTATAAAAATAATTTAGGTATTAATAACATTATAATATCATGACATTAAAGGGAATAATGATATAATATGTCAATATACAGTATGTACACAATATAAAAGAGAATTGGTCCATAACATCAAATAAGTCGAAATAAAATGCCATTTGAGATGAAATATCTTATAATGACTATATCCTTAGGTTAAGGATAAAGAAATGACATAATTATGTGTGAAAAATATAAATAAACTAAATATTATTGGATATTCGGTGTATATAAATCAGAGTACATTCCCACATATTCATGTAAAAACAACTCCAATGAGCTGGATGTTAACTCAATTAATGGAAATTGAGTTAAGATTACTCTTATCAAGTACATATTAATGAATTGAGAATTTATAAATTAAGGGATTAGGTGTATCAAATTTATATCCACACAACAGGGAGTGGGAATTACTAAATTAATAAATAAATAGTGATCTCACACAAAATCTAGTAGTAAAACAATCAATAATGTTTGCGTAAAACCCAATGAGTGGAAATCGAAATTAAAAATTCCCTTACAGATTTGGTAGCTTAAGAAAAATACACCCCATGAAAGAAGAATCATACAATGAATATGTAAAAAAGAAATAAATTATTTTATACTACAAAAATAATACAATAATGGGCTATATATACACCACAAAAAAGGAAACAGTGGAAATATAGCATGAATCATACAGGAATAAGAAGTTATATGAAAACCCAATACCTTGTACTTTTCCATAGTTGAGGGTATGATAAACTCATGAATAATAGTTGAATAATTGATTTTAAATTATACAATAACCACATATATAAATATAATATCATATATGTTTTTTTAATATTTCGTTGTTAATAATATTTCAGTAGTATCATTGTTTTGGGTGTTAACATATTCAGTTTCCTTTATATGTTCTGTTATGTAAGTCATGTTTGTTATGGATAGGATGTAATTGATTCATATCCATAATTATATTATGTTTTTAAAAAAATTATTTTAAATCATAAAATGAAAATTAGTCTTTATTGATTACGATGGGATATGAATCTCAACACATTCGTGGATATTGTAATCTGTATGTACTCACGAGCGACAATATCATTCTGTTGATGGTGACATAATATGTAATTGGATGTCATATTGTATATAAATAATCACTAACATTTTATATGTCTTAGTTTCATCAATTTTACTAATTATTATTCATATCCAAATAATAATGTTTTGAATTACAAACTACACCACGACGTGCAGATGGTAAGCTGTACGTACGCATGTATGGTGGCTTTGTCATTCAAATGATGGATAGAATAAAGAATATGGTTGTAGAATATTTGTAATAACATCAGAGTATGTATAAGGTACAAGATTTGTTATTTTTGTTTGTAAACAACAATGAAAGTGTAATTAAAAGAAGAAAAGATCATTGAAATAGTTGGTGAAATTATTTCCTCTTCTTCAGGTGCTTCTTTTTTATTTGATCAAAAGTGCTCCGTAAATTGGATTTCTGACAAATTTAAAGCCACTATGAATATTTTAGTTACTTTGGAGGATATATGAGTAGGTTTTGGACAACCCAAATCACATTGGATGTGTTAATTTAAGATAAGTGGATATACCATTTTATAAGAGAGGTTAGGGTAACTTTAGGAAAAGCTTCAAATAATGTTTTATTAATACATCCTTTTTGGTTTATCATAGCTCCAAAAAGATTTATTTCAATTATATGGTGGTTCTAGGTCGAAAAAAACTCATCCAATGGTATTTATACTGGTTTAAGTCACCATATTAACCTTATCATTTAGATTTAACTCTTAGTTTAATAGTTTAGCTTTTACCATGTATTATTGAATTATTATAATAAATGGTTAATAAAAATACAATAAAAGGAAAAGGGAACCTCATGTGGTTCAATATGGAAATATATAATATTCTTTAAATCCTTTAGAAGAACCTTATATTTTTTAGAATATTAAATCATTTAATAGTATAGAATATGTTGTAAAATCTCAATTAAGTCAATTTTGACACTATTTAGTATTTTATTTTTGCAAAAGTCAAAAAATTTCATGTCTTTGAAAAAAAATTAAATCATTCCTAAAATGTCATAATGACATATAAAATTCTAGTAATTCATTCGAAGTGTCAATTAACATTAATTGTTATATTTATAATACCAATAGATTAATCAATCATTAATAAGGTAATTAGTACATCAATATTGTGTCATAAATAAATTTATTTATATAATATCTAAAAATTATAAATAAAATACTATTATTTAGAAAATATATCTAGATTACTAATTTAATATTTATAGTCAAATTTATTCTATGTATAACCCTATATTAAAAAATGTTTTAGTTATTCAAATTTAATCTAACACATTAAATCCTCTATAAATAAAATAATAATAAAAGTCATATGCTCATTTAAGTGGATAAAAATGAACATATATTATTACTAATAATTATTTCGGCTGAAATAATCATATCCAATAGAATTAGGTCATGTGTTATGGTAATTATAATATCATTTTTCATTCAATTATGGTAAATAAAATTCAAAAGGTACGATTCAAAAATAATAATTTTCATCCTATTGAACCACATTTTACTTACTAATGTCAATCATGTATCGTTTTATTTTTTATATTAACTTCACAAGAAGCAGTAAAATTACGTTCTATGGAAATTTGATAACGTTCTTAGAGGATGGGTAAAATACGGTAAAAAGATCAATAAAATTATATATATCTAAAGATATTGTAAAATTTCATCAAATAATTAAATTAGACTAATATAGGTATTATGTATCAATTTTTACTTTATCATAAATTTAAAATGAAAATAGTAATTTAAATAAAAATTCAACTTTAAACAATAATGCATTTTTTCACTATTAATTAAAAATTGAATGTTTTTATAAAAATACAAAAAATTCACCGATATATAATTTTGATATTCTAAATTCAAAAATTATTTGTATTTTACCAAATTCAAAACAAATAAGTTGTATTATTTAATTTTAATCAATAATCATGTCGTCAAAACCAAAAAGCAGGTTTTTGGAACGTAAAAACTATAAATAGATTGATAGGTTTTTATTTCCAATTTTAATGTAAAATTATATCAAATGACCAAAATTGGATTAAATTATAAAAACATAACCTAATTATACTTCAAAACCATTCAAATTTATAATTTATCCATATTAATTTTTTTGATTAAAAATGTTGTTTTCAATTAAAATTTAGCATTTCCACTATTCATTTAAATTTGAATGTTATCTGAAAAGCAAAAAAAATATCCAATATAAATTATTATGTCACACTTATAATCAAGATGTTTATTTTTTTCAAATTTAATATATAAATGTGTCAAATATTGGATTTAAAAAGGGTTCCCTATTAAAAGGCTGGAAAATTGAATTTTTTTAAATGGTTCATTTATTTGAAAAATTGATTTTGTTCTTATATTATGTCTAAGAAACACATAATATGGGTGGAAAAATAATATTGATTATATAAAATTCAAAATGTAGTTAATACTATTCATCACTACTTTTTGAACGACTAGTTTGGTTTGACGTGGTGTGCTTGAACTTGATGTTGTGTGTAGCACAAGATATGGAATTACATTATAGAAAATAACATATTATGAAATATTACGGTGGCACATTATTCCCCCCGTTTGGAAATTTCATCCTCATGTTTTTAATATTGGGCTTGGGAACATCATTGAAATCCCCACATCCGAAAAATAATCAATAAAACTATCATATAAAAAGAAAGAAAGAGAAGTACAAAGGTCACCCGAGATAACCCAGAATATGATTCCATGTTGGAAAAAATAGATATGGAAGATAAAATTAATGTCATGTTCGTATGGGGAGTGATAGAAAACATGATCAGGAGAATTAAGACAACATGAAATCCACAAACATGTGATCAGTTAAACGGTCATTAGTTTCCCAATAGGAAAAGTAAATGGACAATTTTTTTGTTTTATGTTCTATTTCATAATGTTGAGGAATTTATTTATGATATTTACTAAGAACATAAAGTGATATATATACTTTTCAAGTAGAGTTTCATCCTATAATAAATTTCTACCAATAACTCATCTTTTCTCCGAATGATGAATATTCAAGATGACTTGGTCACACATGAGGCACTAGAATTAAATTACATAGAATCACATAATCAAAAATGTTTAGAATATATATTTACCTCAACTTTAGATATTAATGAAAACCAAAATGGTTATTACAAGATCAGATTATCCCCAAAATGGATAATCCATTACAGAAAGAAATACTAATCTTAATTTCCAAAATTAAACAAAAAATACTAAATGTTCAATAAAAACCATTCAATAAACAATTGACTTTAAAATCCATCAATATAATCAACACTAATATTGAAAACAAAAACACAGAATAAAATAATCACATATTCATTTATTGTAAATATTAACATTTATCTCTAAATAAAATCAATTACTCTTAATGTTTTGTACTGAAGTGTATGTAACCAAATCAAATATTTACTATGACAGGATAATCATTTCCATTAATAACCTAAATCTCTATAAAAACATAGAATCTTATAAAATAAAAACCCACCATTACTCCTCAAATGGAATCCAATTGTAATATATATTTCTTAGGCATATAGTGTACCCAACATAGTGAAATTCTTACAAAATAACATTTATCACTTCATCACAAAATGAATGTACTATACTAAGGATATAATTTTGATAAAACATAATATCCAAAATCAACTTATTATTGATCAATAAAATCATTTAACTAAATACAATTAGTTACACTAATTAATTACTTCACATCGTCGAGTGGTAGGTGATAACTCCCCATCACACTTTGGTTATGGGTTTGATTCATGTACCTTTGTCTGGTGTGATGAGTTATCACACGGTCTGCATGTTTTCGTTTTTTAAAAAATATATTTTATAAAATTCCCAAAATGATATAAATTCCTCAAAATAACAATTACATAATTTAACCACAGATGTCATCTCATACGTTGAATTTTCATCACAAAAATTAATAACCTATAATTGCCTCAAATTCAAGGATCATATAAACTGAAATGGTTTTTTATAACTGTATCCACAAAATAAAATAAAATTATTCCTCAAATATAATTTTCACACAACAAACTGTAGGGTTACACATATAAGAGAGAAACCTACCAATGTAATCCCGTCAACAAGGATAATTAAAATATTTATCCATTTCTCCATCCATTTATTTCCACATAAGTTCTTCAATGACCTAGTGGTTATCCTAAAGAACATGGAATTGGCTCAGGTAATTACCAGGTAACCGACATTAAAGGAAAATGAATGTAAATGTATTGTTATGATCATTTTTTCTACCATAGTACTCTTCAATTTTCCATGTAAATTATTTACATTATGTCCTTATTTCCCACACATAAAGAATTTCTTTGTTCAATTAATACACTTTCCTGGGTGTCTCCTTCCACATTTCATGAATGATGGAAATTAAGAATTTTTTCTCTATAGTCTCCACAACTGGAGCTCTTATCATTCTCTACATATCTCTTCTTTGTTGAGTTTTGGAGTTGGTTAATATAAATGTTGTTGATCATATTTTTGTAAAGAAGCCTCTGAATGAACACGATATCTTTTATGCCTATCAACATTCAATTTAGTTTCTCATTTCAATCATCATTCCCACCGTGTACATCATGTTAAATGTTAATATGAATTCCATGGAATCTATCCATTAACTAAAACAAGAAATCATGGTGTGAGTAACAATAGTCATAAAATCATTTAGATAATGTTATGACAGCTTATTTTCAATATAAAATACGTTAGGATTAACCAAGGTTATTTTTTCTCATCTTATATTAAAATCCTTAAAATTGGATAGTAATGAAAATGTGAATTATCTTAAGAATATTGAATAAGAGTTTCATAAATAAGAGTGCAGCAAGTCCTGTTGTCGTGCACCATTTCCCATTTGAGTCTATCTTAATGGGGTGTTTTTGGGTAGTACCTCTAGATTAATCTGTTTCAGAACCACCCCTGCCTTCTCATATCCTGATAAGGATGTATTGCTTGGAAGATTCACTAAATATCTACATTACCAAAATTCTACAGAGTTATTCTATACAAATTCAAAATGTCTATTTTAGGGAAGTGTTCTCTAATTAGAGTTTTTATAAATCTAGTATATGAGGTTTGTACTAAACATATTTGATACAAACTGTAATGCCCCATCCCTAGTAACCTAGAGTCATGCATTATTATATAACATTGGAATGATCAAAAGAGATACTATCTCCACAGACTGATTAGTTTAGTAGGCTTTGAAGTACAAGAAACATAAAAAAGTTTTATATTACATTATAAAATGAAAAAACATAATTATTGTGTTCTATTTGAATACTCGCATTTCCCTTATCCTATTCATGTTGGTAAATCGTAAAATACATCTTTGCGTCCTGCAAAAAATATAACATAAGATAGTGGTGAGCTCAGATTCTCAGTAAGGATGAAAATATATCTAAAACTATCATATATAAGAATTAACATTTAAGGAAATTTATAAGACAAAAAAAATCCTTTTAAACATAATCTTTAGAAAAATATTGAAATGTTAAATAAAATAATTACATTTACATATTCAAATTGATATTATACTAGTATAATAATAACATTTAATATCAATAGATAATTTTATAATAATTGAATGCATAATGTCAGACATCATAACCACATAGTCAAGGCCTCTTTCCATGAATACAAATAAGATTTTATGATGTTCTTGTGCCAAGTCACTATTTTTACTAATGAAAACTACTGATGCATCTGGGAGCTATAGCGGGCTCCATCAATCCCTAAAAAAGTCCAATTCATTCCTTATATTAAGGGGTTGAAACATAATTGTACCATCCGTATTAAAACTAATAAAAATATCAATCTTTTATCCACAAACCATAAATAGTACAAAAATATACCATCGATAGTCAACAATAACAAATTCACTACAATATAGAGTATTTTATTATTATAAATCAACCTCAATCAATAATAATGAATTATATTGACATATATGAAAATAATTCGTAAAACTATTTGAGAGAAATATCACCTTTTCCAGAAAACATTCAAAAGACTCACTATGTATCAAGAAACTATTAAAATTATGATTTTTTAATCAATGTGTCATATACCACTTTTAAACATTTAAAATAAATTTTAATTTGAAAAAATTAAGGTAGATATAAATTAATCCTTAATAAAATTTTAAAAACATTGATATTAATGTGAAATATTTAGAAGAATAAATCATCAAAACATTTGAAATGATATTTTATTTATAGTTTATAACCAAATGATAGATGAATGAATATAGATAATTGCTGAAAAAAACATTATAATATCATGAGAATAAAGGGATTCATGATATTCTATGTCAATGTATATTATTTACAACATATAAAAGTCAATTGGTGCATAACAACAATGAAGTCTCAATGGAATGTAAATTGAGATGAAATCCCTTATTAAGACCATATCCTTAGGTTAAAGATAAATAAATGACATAATTATGTAGGAAAAATATAAATACACTCAAATTGAGTGGATATTTAGTGTAAATAAAACAGAGGACATTCACATATATTCTTGTAAACACAAAACCGATGGCTTGGATGTTTAACTCAATGAATGGAAATTGAGTTATGATTACTATTATCAAGTTCATATAGATGAGATGAGAATTTATCATTGGAGGTATTATGTTAATAAAATGTAGATACACTCAGAGCGCAGTGGAAATTAATACCTAAATAAATAAATATTAATTTCACACATCATTTTTGAGTAAAATAATCAATGATGTTTGTGTAAAACCAAATGAGTTGAAATAAAAATTTGAAATTCCATTACTGATTAGGTAACTTACGAAACATACACCCCATTAAATTAAGATCATAAATGAAGATGTAAATAAAAATAAATTAAATTATATTAGATAAATAATATAATAATGGTAATTACATACACGACACAAAAGGAAATCGTGAAAATATAGCATGAAACTCATGCGAATAAGAAGTTATATGAAAACCCGTTACCTTGTACTTTTCCTTAGTTGAGAGTATGTTAACCTCCTTTATAATAGATAAATAATTTTTCATAAATTATACATAACCAAATACATAAATATGATATCATATAAGATCTTTTGATATTTCATTGTTAATAATATTTCAGCAGTATCATTTTTTTTTGGAGTTAACTAATTCATTTTACTTTATATGTTTTGTTAAGTAGGGAATGTTTCATATGAATATGATGTACTAGATTCATATCAAGAATGATATTAAGTTATTAAAAATTATTATAAATCATAAAATGAAAATTATTCTTGATTGGTTTTGATGGGAAATAAATGTCGATGTGTTCTTGTAGACGGTAATCTGTATGTACGCTTGAGAGACAATATCATTCTATTTATGGTAAAATCGCATATAATTTAATTTTATATCATATATAAAGAATCATTAACATGTTACTTTTATTATTTACATCAATTATACTAATTATTATAATTATCCATGTATAAAGTGTTTAATAGAAAACTACACCATGACGTGGAAACGGTATACCGTACATATGCATGTATGGTGACATTGTCATTCATAGGATGGATAGAATAATGAATATGGTTGTACAATAATTATAATAAAATTGCAGTATTTATGAGGTACTGGAGTTATTTTTTTGCATGGAAATAGACAAATACAATGGAATTTGAAGAAGAAAATAACTTTGAAAGAGGTGGTGAAATTATTACCTCTTCTTCGGGTGCTTCCTTTTGATTTTATAAAAAGGGACACTTAGGTTAGCTTTCTATTAAAATTAAGGCCTCTAAGGTTAATTGAGGGTATCCGGGATGACATTAGATTTTGTTTTGGCTGATCGAAATTTCATTAGATGTGTGAATTTTAGATAAGAGAAAGTACCCTATTATTAGAGAGGTGAGGGTAAGTTTAGGAAATGATTGAAATATAATTTTATTATAAAATCATTTTCTATTTATAATTTCTAAAAAATGATTTATTTAGAGGGAATGGTGTGGCTGGGTCTAGAACCTCTTCCCCAATAGGTTTTATATATGTTTGGTCTCTATAATAACCTCTTCTTTTAGATATAACAATTAGTTAAATACTTTATCTTTTTTGATGTATTCTTTTATTATTATAATAAATTGTTAATAAACTTACTATAAAAATCCCAGAGAACTAGAAGTGGTTCATTATTGAAATATATAACCATATCTATGTCCTTTGACTAAACCATATATTTTTAAGAATATTATATCAATTAATAATATAGTATTTTTTTAACAACTCATTTATGTCAAATTTGACACTATTTAGTATTTGGTTTATGTCAAAGTCAACAAAACGTGATTACTTCAAAAAAAATTAAATCAATCCTATCATTTCATATTAACATAAACAATTTGTGGAATGCATCATAAGTCTCAATTTATATTTATTGTTATTTTATAATATCAATTATTTCAATCATTCATTAATAAGGTAATAATTTCATCATCATTTTGTCACAAATACATTTAATTATATATGGTCTAAAAATTATAAATAAAACATAATAATGTGGGAAATATTTTTACCTTTATAATGAATTTTTATCATCAATTTTATACAAAGTATAACCCTATATTAAAAGAAGTTATAGTTATTAAAAATTGAATATAACACTTTTAACTCTTTTTATATAAAATAATAATAAATGACATAATGTAATCCATGTGGATAAAAGAGATCTATATTTTATTCATATGGTTGATTTTGGTCGAAATAAACTTATCCAATAGAATTAGTACATTTGTTGGGGTAATTAAAACATCTTTTTTTAATTACCCTATTATCTATTTACTATGGTAAATAAAACCCAAAAGTTAATGTTCACCAAAATTTATTATCATCCTATTGAAGAGAATTTTAATTATTAATTTCTACTGTGTCTCTTAGATTTTTGATATTCAATTCATAGAAGTGGGAAAAAATACTTTTTATGCAAATTTTCTAACATGCCGTTAATATGGGTAAAAGAAGTTAATGATTTAAATACAATTATATATATATAATCTTATTATAAAATTAATTAAACAAGTTAAATTGGGATAATATAGTAATAATGTATCTATATTGACTTTAAAATAATTTTTAAATTTAAAATAGTTATTTAAATTAAAATATGACTTTAAACAATAACACGGAATGTTTCACTATTCATCAAAAATCAAATGATTATTAAAAATACTAAAAATTAACCCAATGATAATTTTAATATTCCAAAATAAAAAATGATTCATATTTGTAAAAATTGAAAAAATAGAAGTTATATTAATTAATTATAAAAAAATATTTCTATTGTTAATACCAAAAAGATGGTTTTTGAGAAGTAAAAACTATAAAAATATTATATGTGTTTATGTCCAATTTAAAGGTAAAATTACTTCAAATGATTGAATTTGGATTAAATGATAATAATATAATCTAATTATAATTCAAAAATATTCAGATTTATTTTTTATCTCTATAAATTATTTTGATTAAAAACGTTGTTTGCAATTACAATTTAGTGTTTTTCAATATTCATCCAAATATGAATATTATCAGAAAAGCAAAAAAAAGTTATCCAAGATAAATTTTTAAGTCACACATATAAATAATAAGTTTATATTCTCAAATTGAATATATAAATGTGTACAATTTATAATTTTAAAAAGGGTGCACCGTTAAAAGGTGGTAAAATTTTAGTTTTTTGAAAAATACATCCTTTATCTAAAAAAATGAATTACTTTTTATATTATTTCTTAGAAACACATAATATGGATTTTGAAGTTATATGGTGTATATAATAATAAAAATGTAGTTATTACTATTCATAACAACTTTATGAATGGTTTTTTTGGTATGTGGTTGTGGGATTGAACTCGGTGTTGCATATTACGCAAGATAATGAATTATTTTATCAATAATTACTTACTATGAAATCTTGGGGTGTTACATTTTCTCCTTGTTAAGATATGTTTTCTCATAATTTGTGTAATTAATTTTAATTCCATTCACATATATATTTTTGTAAAAAACTATGATGAAAATGATCGAAATTATAAATTATTCAGATAATACATATGGATTTTTTTTGAAATTCTAGTTATATAAGTAGAAGAAATTAATTAAAATTTAATCCTATAGCCATGAAGATAATTCTGGTTTCAAATGTAATATTTTTTAAATGATTGAGATGTTTTTATATCCAATGTCAATGTGAAATTGGTTCCATGGACAAAAATTAATTTTTTTGTAATTTATCTAATGTTTCATTAAAATCAATTTTAAATATAATTTAATATTATAAACTATTGATAATAATATTTTGTTTTGAAATAAAGGAATTATTTTTTTCAACTATTATTTATAAAATCAATCTTCTAGAAAAATTACACAAAATTAGTCCTAAAATATTTTTTATATATCATTTTATAATTTTTTTTCATATTTAATTTATATAATTATCAAAATTCATATATAAATAGGTTATCCATTAAAATTTGGAAATAATTTCCTTTATTAATACATTGCTTTTTAGGTGTAATATTTGGTTTGTTCCTCTATTTTTCTAATCAAATATATTAAATGAATATATAAATTTTGATTAGATATATAACATATAAATTTTCTATATAAATTATCAAATATTTTTAGAATTAAATTAACTTTTCAAAACATCCTGAACCTTGTTTTTTTAACACATGTGTTTAATGAATTGTAAAATAACTCTATATTGTTTGTTTTTCATTCTATAAACAATTAATTTTTTTCCTAGAAATAAAAACATGGAAATATCATGGGGTGATAAATACATCCTCCCTAAAAAAATTCATTCTAATATTTTAATGGGGATTTATTTCTAAAATTATTTGAGTAGATCTCTTTCATAGAATCGTATAGTTCTGATGTTGTTTTACCCATTTTTTGATTTATATCGAGTAGCTCTACCAGAGAAGTTTTCGGGTTCATCAAAATATGATATTGGGTACCAATTATCCAGATGATTTCTACATAGTATGAATGGTCATGTTCTAACTCCAAGTCATCATAGGTTCACATATGTATTGGGTAATACATGTACATCCTTTATAGAGATATATGAATCACATAATGTTCTTTTGATAGATATGTTGGAATTGAAAATTGATAAGAAACTATTAAAAGTCATTTATTAATATCGAATGGTCCATTGTACCTTGGACTCAATTTCCATTTCATATGAAACCTTATAATAGACTTCCAGAGAGGAAAATTCAAGAAAACATGTTCTCCCACCTATAACTCAAAAGGTATTCTCCAATTATTAGCACAACTATTTTCACTATATTTATATTATTTAATATAAACCTTATTACCCATTACCTATTTTCATATATTCAACAAGTTTAGATCCTATGAGTTTTCTTTCACTAGATTCATTCCAACATATTAGTGTATGAAAATTCTTCACATATAATGCTTCATACATAACTATATGAATACTCAAATGAAAACTATTATTATTTAAAAAAATGCATGTACTGGAACTAAGTACATTAAATGTTATGTTAACATGACCTAAAAATTTCCTCAATAATTTTTATTTTTATTTTAGATTGTACATTATTCTTATGATGATCAGTAGTGCTCAAATGAAGTTCAATATCCAGTGCCTTCTGATGAATATTCAAAAATTTTGAGGTAAACCAAGGATATAGATTATAAATAACTAAAATAATTGTTCCATTATGTCTTAGAAATTCATTACTATAGATCATTTCAAGGTTATCATGTGGTATATCTTCTATTATAGAAAAAAAATCTGTTGACTTCGTTATCTGGCAGGTGATAACCGATATTATATCATTAATTATTGGAATATTTTGTAGTATGATGAAAAAATACATATTAATTTTATCCCATTTCCATACAGAAGTAGAAATAGTTTTCAATATTAATTTATTATGATTCCTTATAACATTCACTTGTGGAAAAACTGAACTTCTAGATGTATAATTATCAATTTCCCACCACATGTTGACCCACAATAAATGTTCCATCAAGTATCTATACATATTCATGATTCCATGGTGTATAAAGATATTTGAGACATGTTAATCATCCAATAATTTAGTTTTTAAGAACTGTATAGTTAAAACATATAATATCTTCCAAAACAATAGAACAATATATTCATAATCAAATTCTAATAATTTTCGTCCGTTTATACCATTAACATTCTTCAAAAAGTAATCATAATCAGATTGATATTTTTTATCCTCTATAATAAATATTGTTGTTTAATAATTTGAAAAATGAATGATATCTCCCCTTCCTTAAATGGTATTATATCCATCATTACTAGATGCTTGAACATAGCGTTATGTTCAATCCACATCTAGGTTAAAATTCAATTATCTTTCCCACTCAAATCATTTTATACGTTATATTATTTTCCATGGTCCTATTGTATTGAAAAATTATAGTATTTCTACAGTTAGAGCCCTCATATTTGTCTCATGATGAACTATTCATGTGAGAAGATGTATTTAATTATTTTATGAATTTTCTATATCTCATATCATTAACTATAGGGATAGTGTATCCACATATTCAAAGTAAATATTATCGCTAGAAACTCTAGATCAATTTTTTAATAGTTTTGTTTATCAATATTTAATGTTCTTGATGAAAATCCTATATCATTTTCATTTTACATAAAGAAACTACCTAGATCCTTATTTGATGCATTATTATATATGAAAAACCCATCACATCCAAATGGTAGATTCAAAATCAAATTATTTAATAATATTTTACTTAGTTTATCAAAGAATTATTCAGATTCATGTTTATAAACAAACATAAAATCATGACATGTATGCTTAGTTAACGAGATAGATAATCGAGAAAAATTATAAATGAATCAACAATAGAATATTTCCATGACAATGTAAATACCGACATTGGTTATGTTTTTATGCATAATAAATTCTATGACGTCCATGTTTTGGATTAACAAATATTCCATCCTTGGAGATAGTTTTTTTTTCAGGAAATGAAACATCACGATGCTAGAAATAAAACAATCTGAATTTCCTAGCTAACTATACACTTTATAGTGTCTTATTAATAGTACTCGTGTGATTATCATAGTCCTATGAGATTTTATAATACACCATAATATTATATTCTAATACCACCACAAAATTATTATGTAAATTCTATACCAATATTTTCATCAATTCTTTAAAAAAGGGTAAACTAGTCCCTCGAAATGATATTACTAAAAATTTGTAACATTCGTACATCGTTTAGAAATGTTTCTCCATTATGTCTTCATTTATTACCCATAATTGGTAATACCAAGAATGAAGATTAATCATTGGAAAATATTGGGCTCCATGATTTTTATCAACTAAGTCTTAATATGATGTGGATGGTACAAGTTGATTATTTTAATATCATTCTTTTTCCTATAAATAAATGTAAAACCTCATAGATCAATATATTTATAAAAATGTAAACATTGGATTCCCATGCTGAAGCACTACGGTGAATTATTCCCTTATTATAGAAATCATCTAGTTGTTTCAAAAACTCTATTAATTGCATAATGTCAATTCTATAGGTAGTATTTGATATTGGTCTGGAATTAGGAATTAAATCAATAGAAACTTCAACATCATATTCCCCTGGTTGTTTAGATAATTCCATGGGAAATGCATCATTATACTCCTATTCAATAGATACATCCTAAATTTGAATATTATCTTTTTATCAATATATGTTCTTTCCTATTCTCCACGTGAATTTCATTTAGTAGCGATACTATGGAAGAATCTAGATTAGAATCAAATTGGGAAGCTTATTCTCTATTTATGGGGGATTCATCATCTTCATAACAAATCAAAATTTTCTTCCCCTTATGATAATGTGTTTCATCATATTTTGAGAGCCAGTCCATGCTGAGGATTATTTCAATGTAAAATATAGGAATGAAAATTAGAAGAGAACATAAAGAAAATTTATGTGTCAAAATGGGTATATCAAAATACATATATTCTATGATGGGACTACTCATATGAGTTTTTACTGTAAAATCTGTATTTAAATCAAAAGGGAAGTGTCTAAATTTCCTAGAAAATGGGTAGATATAAAAGAGTGTGTTAGAATAGGTGAAAAAATAATGCATTTTCTAAATTTGAATATAATATTAATTTACCTTCCACTACATATTTTGATTCTTCTACCTATAATATAGTGATCACATAATCTTGGCCTTCTTACATTAGCCTCTTCAATGGATTATTACCATGACACATAAGGAATTCACTTCCATAGGGACCCATCTCCTTGCATCTATACTACGAAATAACTTTTTTCCCTCAAACCATTAATTTTTTACCATGATAATTATCCTGCAATACTTTTAAAAAACTCATATTCCATTGAGAAATTTCATAGTGTGTTTATTTCCACAGTTCACACTTGATGGAATTTTTTTCTTCAGTTATTTTATTAAACATTCCATTTTTCTTTGGTTTTATTATATGGTTTATTACAATGCATTCCCTTAATCCTATATGATATAGTAAAATCCTTCTCCTCTTTTATATTATATAAGACTGTCTTATTTTAAGATGAAACATTTTGGGTGACCATTTCCTTTCAGATACTTGGGTTAATCACTTTAGAAATGATTAATAATTCAGGTTATATTCTATATATAATAAGTAGCATACATAGCTAAACTTGTAATGGTTACATCATAATCTACAAACATTTCATCTTAATTTTTAGTTTATGTAAGGTAATTTATAATCATCTCAGTTATTTGATCATGAGGGATGTATTTATTGAATAACATATCATTAAATGTTATCCATTTCAAGAGATATATTTCACCTTCCTCTATAGTATTCTATATTAAGTACCACCAATGACCAACATCTCTTTTAATATAATATACTGAAAGTGTAACCATTTCCATTTCAATATATCCTATTGTGATAAATATCATTTTAAGATACATAATTAATTTTCTCAAATACAATTATATTAGAAGTCCCACTAATAAATATGTGATTTTTTCACATAATGTGATAGAGGTTAAGATATTCCCATTATGGAAAATGATACTCTTTTCAAGAAAGGTTATTTGACATAAAATCATTAATGTAACCTAATATAGAAATAATTTTACATATTCCAATACAAGGTATATTGTATTCATTGGAAACGAAATTTCTACATTTTATATGAGTATTAATACAATATTTCTTTCCTGAAACCATTTAAATGTAACAGGTTATACTGGATTTTCTCACATGATGGACATAATTACTTTCAAATCCATTAGAATTTTTTTTAAATAGAATAGATATTATTAAATTATCATTATTAAAAGGAATCAAATATAAAATTACTTAGTAGTTGTTTTTTTTGGAAAACTATAATCCATACACAATACCCATATTACATTTGGAAATGGTAATAATAAATTCTACCAAACAAATTGAGGTGAACATCCTCTTTCAATTCTTAATCAATGATTTTTCTTCATAATCCTGTGAAGGGAAACACAACAAATTTTATCTCATGTTCTATAGAAGAGTAATCATATTCCAAAATTTATCATGAATCAATAAAAATACTCAATATTTAAAAATAAATAACTGAACAGATATTCCATTAAAATAATTGGATAAGTCATAATTAATATGGATATTTAAATAAATGAAACACATGGAATTTAATCAAGAAACTAAGAATGAAATGTATTCATAGATATGTCAAAAAAATATCATTGATAATTAATAAATAGATCTGAATGATGGAAATGATTAATTTCTAGATTTCATGTTTCCTAGGTGCGTGGAACATTTACCATCATGACCATTCACAAGATAGTTTATAAAATGTCTGGAAAATCCCTATATGATTGGTCTAAATTATATGTATCATGACAAAATATGTGGATTGAGGGATTATATGTAATGGTTACCCCCACATGTCATACCTAAAAAATGAATTAATCATATATCGAGTAATTGATTTAATAAATGAACATTTTTCCTTGTCAAATATCCAAATTGAATAAAGGAAACATATTTATCAATAGGTACCTAGTTGATCAAATAAATTTCAAAGTTAACACAATATATAATATTTTAGTTATTAATTCCCTTAAATGATAATGTTGATATTTATGATAACCTTGATTTATAATAAAAATAAACATTAATAGGTGATTTTTTGGAGAAATTTTACAATCGCAAAAGAATGTTCTATGGAGAAGATAACTCTTACCAGTTGGTAATATTCAAGTCAAAACTCCATGGACGTGATAGATAAAAGTGAAAATTTAAATACCTTGACTTTTTAGTGAATGAAGATATTAATTGGAAAAGGGGACGCATATACACCATATTAATGATAATTTATGTATAATAAAAAATAAGTCTCAATAGAATGTAAATTGAGATGATATCTAGAAACACTTGGTAACATTAAAATGAAAATCCCCATTAAACAAATATATTTAAATGAATGACTAAATACCATGAAGATAATTTTATTAATGATATTAAATAATATAGGGTAATTATATACACCACACAAAAGAAATATGTGTTTATAATGGTGTATGCCTCACATAAAAAAAGTGATATAAGAATATATTACCTTACTTTTCTATTTAAATTAATGGAATTTATCCTCTAGTATAACATTTTTTAGAATGTTAATAACTTATTATAGAACCATATTAATATTTATGGTATCATATATGATCTTATTATCATATATTATTATCTTCTTTAGTAATCATTTTTTATGTTGACTATCATGAAATTTGTTATTACTATTATATAGATAATTATTTAATCATATAAAACTTTTAAAACATGATTTAATTTTAATATATTTTCTTTATATATTAATTTATAACAATCCATAACATTTGGAGATAATAAATTTAATGCACCATTCATTGAGGTCCTTGGACATACATATTCATGAACACTATTTCCATTTCATTACCATATTTAAAATAATAATAATTAAATGATATATATGAATTTTATAATTAATCTATCATATTTATTTCTTAAATTTCACATATTTTTATTAAAATTACCCTTATTGAAGTCCATTTTTAGTGTGAATTAATTACATCATTATCTTGTGGCAGTAGTCCACGATTCCTTAAAAGAAGTAATTGTATTCCCATAAAATCGATAATATGAAGGTACATGATATGTAATTATTAAATAATAATAAGGAAAATAAAAATATCATATATATCATATATAAATATTATTTTCATCATAATTTACAATCATAAAAGGTATTAAAGGAAAAAACGAATAATGTCAATTCGTGAGGCAGTTGTCGTCTATACACACGAACTGTATGGTTGTTACCCATTTTATATGAGGCTATATAAGTGTATGTAAAACCCCAAATAAATAAATCAATGTTTATGTTTGATAATTATCTTGTTATGAGGTAATGTAATAATAATGGTTTAGGTGGTGGATATTTGAAATACTTCAAAAAATCTTGAGTCGTATTTATATCTTTATTAGTTAACCCCTTTAATTTTTCACCAAAAGGATAAAATGGTCGGCATTATGCCAAATTTTTGGACTCTAAAATGAGGGAATTTTTGTCGGGAAATTATTTGATAATATATTTAGTGATAAAAATGATTGAAGTGTGTGAATAAGTGTGAGGGGTGAGTTCATATTTATTGTGGAGGAGTGAAATTATAATAAATATAGAAATGGTGAACTCAAGTGAGAGTTATCCCTTTCATCATGTGCCACAGATAATGAGACATAATCCATAAAATGGTTCAAATTGACAAAATATTGGCATAAAATGGAACTTGGTCATGTTTATAGGAATATTTTGCCAATATTTTTTTCTTCTAGCTCGTTATGAAGTTAATGTTTCTTTTAGTCGCTCTAATTAATTTTAATTACATTCACCAATCAGTTATTTTAAAAATATATTTCTAACATAATATAAATATAAAATTATTATTATTCATATTTTTGGAATCCATTTTTACATATTAAAATCACATAAGTTTCAAAAATTAATTTAAATGAATCTCGATGAAGGGATGATAATGTCGTGTTTAAATGTAAAAAATGTTCAAAATATTGACATATTTTTGTATCTAATTTCAATGTGAAATTTCTCCAATTTCATTAATTTTATTAATTTATATATAATTTATATAATTTTAATTTGAACCAAATTTAAAATTTAATTTATACTTCTATGATAGAGTGATGAAAACTCATTTTTAAATTAAAATCCATTATCATTTTCATTGTTCATAAAAAACCAATCTTCACTAAAAAATACCAAAAAATCAACCAAACATAAATTTAATGTTTCTCATAAAAAAATAATGTTCATTTTTTATATTAAATTTATAAATGTGGCAATATAAATTTATAAAATAGGTTAAACATTAAATGGATGGAAAACTACCCTTTTAAAAATATACAATTATATGCATAATATTATAGTTGAACCAATATTATGATTATAAAATATATTAGATAAAGGTTAATATGTTTTATTGACTATATAACATATAAATATACTATATAAATTCCCTAAATGGGTAATAATTTAATTGACTATGCACAACATGACTAAATAGTGTGTTATTTAATCTGGGTGTTGCGAGCGTTGCAAACTAACTCAATATTACTCATTTTTTCATATATCAAAAAATTATATTTTTTATAAAATGATAATATGAAATGGTACTAGGGTGATATAAAAAATATATACTTACTAGGTTTGTTTATTAGTTATGGTTACAAACTCTTCCACAAACTTCACCCTATTAGAAACATCTAAAGTTAACATGTTAAAATAATATGTCATTTTAATAATTTATTCCTCCCTTCCTAAAATTTATCATAATGATCCATAATAACACCATTCACTTTATTTCAACAACTTTTCATTTTATTATACAATATATCATTTAGTATGTTCCTTTTATCCAAATATTTTAGTCTAGTTTCAAACATTCTATCGAATTTATAAGAACATTAAAAAAATTTCTCTTATATTATACATTAAATTATTTTACACCATGACTCATTATAATGGAAATAAATGTTAGTATCAAAATAACTTTATAGATATTAAAAATCATAATCAATACCTTTTTGATAAAATATGGCATTTTATTCAAATTATCATTTTGATTGTTTATGAGATTTTGGGTTGGAGGATCTGATATTAGTATTTTAAACATCCATAGAATTTTCTATTCCTTTCATGGAACCTTTTATATAATTTTAGACAACTATAATGGCCACATTTTTATTAGATTCAAAATTTTATCATTTTATTATGTTATTTTTTATCATCATGTTTATGATCCATTGAGGATTATAATTTTCTTATTTTGAGGACAACTTTTCATCTTCTAATGGTCATGATTTATGTCATTCTGATTCATTATCATTATTTCAATTATCAAATTATGATGATAATTAGGAATATATTGATGACCATTAGTATTTCTTTTTATTTTAGTCTTTATCATTCTGTAATTTTTCATCGTCTTCATCTTCATTTTTTTCCACATATTATTCTTCTTCTGATTCTTCTTCTACTTCATACACTCTTAAATCATATTCCACTTTTACTTACTCTATTTCATGAAGAACATATCCAAATATATTTCAATTATTCTAACTTCTATCACAACTATTTTAGAATGATTTATATTTCATTTTTAGATACAATAGAGACTATTTATTTAGTGACTACATTGATTTCTCCATTTCTGTAACTAAAAGGACTATTTCAACAATAATAGAGGTTTCAACAAACTCATGTGTACAATCAATAATAAAATGATCAGTATGGGAAACTATTAGAAAAAGATTATTAGATTAAATTTCCACACCCATTAGAAAACATTAAAAAACGCATTCCTCGTGAATCCTTTTCTTTAGATTTTTTTTTCTTCTATGACGTTTTCATCTATTCATCATCATTAATTGTTAAGCCAAAGGCCTTATCTATATAAATAAAAAAATCTAGATGCCTAGGATTTTTTTTATCCTTATAATCGATAAATTTTTTGAATCAATAATTAGACTTTTTTACTTATTTTGTTTCTTTGGAGGGGAATTTTAAAGCTTTATTTTAGTATTTTTGACAACCACTTATATTTTTGGAAGGATGATTTTTTGGTGTTTCACTATCAAAATTTTAAACAAATAGAATTGTCCTAAAATCAGATATGGGCTTCAATCATGAAAATGAATACTTACCAATAAAGTAATTTTTTTTCTCTTATAAGAAAATCTTATTATCATCATTAAAAAGTTATATACACTTGAAATATAACTTATTAATGATGGGGGGAAAATAATAATCATTTAATTTACTTGAGCACACATGATAGACTCTAGTATATTGAAAACAATTTCATTTTGTTTATTTTCCTCATATTTATCATGATTTAAAAGTAAAATAAGTCTAATACATTAAGGTATTTCATATCACACTTAATGGGTATTATATACCCATTCATCAATAATACTACAACCCTGGAATATTGTGATAAGTTAAAATATTTCATCCCTTTTCCATAATGTGGGAACAAAGATGGTTCGGGATTAGCATTCCCAAAGTATCCGAATTTTTAATGGAACCTATGTGATTGTAAATAATAATCACCTTGAGTATGAATACCTGAAAAGAATTTTAATCATTTATACAAATTTTTATATCATTTAAAAAATATAAAAAGATACATTATCGTTACCTTCATATGGAACAAGCTCAATAGTGGCACATAAGTATCTAACTATTTCAACAAATAAAAATAAAAAACCTCATCCCCTTTATATATACATAAATTTCCATGTTATTTTAATAAAATAGTTATTTTGATAATAGAATCCTACTTATCAAAACATTTTATTTCCAATAGATGTTTTCTAAAAACACACATCTTCACATAATCCTATGTAGTTGTATATAGTCTAAAACATTTCACGGTAATCTTGTGAGCACAAAAACAATATTATTGATCTCTTTTAGTGGTGGAAGGAGTTAGAATCAAATGTTATGGAATACTATGTGGATAGGGAGTTTCTTCCCATTATATAGTTATGGATATGAGAGTGTTAATATTCAAATGTTTTCAATTTTTTAGGTTAATTTCCTAACTGATCGGATAAGAGAGATTAAAATGAAAAATATTATGGATGTATTTAGAACTCTAATTTTGATACAAAAATTACCATCAGATTATATTATAGTCAAATTAAGAATATTTATTTTTAAAAAGATAAAAATGTATTGAAACTAGAACAATAATTAATCAATATAAATTAAAAACTAAATTGTTGAATTAATTAATTAACAAAAAAATAGAATAGAACATTTCTGAGTAGAAATGTTCGTTGATATTTCTTACATTTATTATGGGTTTTTTAAATAAAATAATTATGTTTGATTCAAAAATGAAAACTAATTACTTTATTTTAATTAAAATAACTAATTATTATTATTTTTAAAATGTGTACTAATTAAGATAGTTTTATTGAAAAAAAATATTATTATGGTTGTTTTGAAAAAAAAAACTAATTACAATAGTTTTATTATTAAAATGTTATATATTTTACATTAAAGGGGAAAACTATTGATTAGAAATGTTTCAATCAAATACTGATTCCGAAAAATTTTTCAGCATATTTATATCAATAACTGCCATTTGAGAATTCTTCCTAAAAATATATAATTTAATATTTATCCCCAAATATTCATTACGATAAATTGTTTTTTGAAAAAAAACGATTCATAAAACTAAATGTTTACTAAAACAAATTTATTTGAAAATAATATGTAGAGGTACAATAAAAAGTATTATATTAATGTAAATAATTTGGTAAAGAAGAAGTAAATATGAATAATCACTAAACATTAATCATTTTTATCTTTTTTTTAATGTACTCACATCTATCTTAACTAAGGGATTTAGTAAATATTTAAGTATGTTGTTCATGTGTTCTACTGAATAATAAAATTGTATCTGTTTTTTGGGTGTAATCATAAATGATGTGGTTTCTTCTCTCTATATTCCAACCATGAGATTAATTCAATGAGTTATTATATAGAATAGTGAAACATGTATTGCCACAATGTATTTTATTTTTATTAAAACTCATTCCATAGTTTGTGAGTGGGGGTGGAATCCATATAACTAGAGTAGAAGAACATCCAACTGCTACATATTTTACTTTAGCTTTAGACAATAGTGTTGGGTGTTGTTTCTTAAATGGGGAAGAAACCATAAAATATTGAAACAAATGACATGTTCTAAATCTACTTTCTCTATACATTCTACATCCCCATAATTCAACATCTAGAAAACGTTTTAGTACAAAATTATTTCAAGAAGAATCAAATAAGCCCAGATCCATAGTTTTCTGAAGATAAAAAATTGATTTACATACATATTATGGGATTATATTGGGTTGAATTAATATCTGGAACATGATCATACAAGGAATATAGTGACCCTAATTTTTTTTACATTACTATTACATCATAATATAATTTTACAATGAAGAGATAAAATATTATTTTCTTAGATAAACTAGGACCATATATAACATTTATAACATAAATTATAAAAATTTATTTTATTAATTAATCTCTTGATTCTTGTTTTCTCTTGAAATTAGTGTGCTATAAGTAGTCACCTGAGGTGATACATAAAAAAATGGTTTAGATAAAATCCTAACAATTGGATGTATAAGAACATGAAACAATTTATCATTTGGTGATCATAGTTATAAAAGAATCATAATAATCATGAGAGAAAGGATTAGATAATTTAAAAGAATGTGGAAATAAATAAAAATGATACATCATGTCTTAGTGGTTAGATAACACACATAGATTTCAACAGATCTAGAATCATATTCAAATATATTTCACTTTTCTAATGGGATACATCACTTCACCCAATACATTAGAGCGCTACACAAATCCGAGAAATCCCATCACATTATAAAATTTACATTTTCACACATGAGACATAGAAAATATATAAATATTGAACATAAAATTTCCCATGGAAAGGAATGATATTCATTTCATAGTAATTCATACTTAATCATTCAGTTACATAACTAATGTGGGAATAACATACTTGAATCATCAACTTTGAGTGAAGAAACAAATATTGAGAAGTAAAATGTATGCTTTTGTGATTGAAGAGTTCTTTTAAAAAACATTTTGTTCTTCAAAAAATAATTTGGGTGAAATTTATATCATATAAATGGTATGATAATTATGATGAAAAGATATTTAGGTAATTTTCATACTAAAAGTGTGGTGATATTGGTAAAACCCAAAGAAAGATAGTTGGGTTTTATAATTCCCCTTACCCTATGTGTGAATCATTTATTCCCATAAATTTCATATATAAATACGTTATATTCATTAATAAAAAATTCCATAACATTTTATACATTATTATTATTCATTATGGTTTCATTATGATCTTTTATATCCCTTTGGATGAGTTGTATTGTTTAATTTCATCCTATGAGAGTGTTCGATTTCATTGATTCCATGATCGTTCCTTTTGTATACATGAGTGGATGTGATTTTAATATGTGGATGAATATCACGAATTGTAATTATATTTTTCTAATGATCACTTATAATCTCAAATGATCTTATAAATTATTTGGTTATATACCATGAGGATATATCATTAGATACATGTTAATGATGATCGTTTTAGGTAAAGTTGTTGGTTTTTTTATGACAATGTTATTTTTTTGGTTTAATTATTTAGAATAATGTGTATGGTTCATTTCAATAACAAAAATAGGATTATAAAATAAAAATTAAAATATTTTTTAAACCATTTCACATACTTATTAATGGACTTGAAGGTGATTTTGAAAAATTAATGTTTATCGCCCATGATGTCAATAATTTAACACATCATAGGCGAAGATTTAATTTTTAAAAATAAAAGAGATGGAGGAAGGAGATTAATTATGGATATTAAATTAACATGATATAATTACAAAATATTTATGGTATTGGATTTATCAGTCCATTTTTATGAATGAAGGGGAGGAGATAATAAGAAATGAAATGAAATTGAAAGGAGTTTACAAGGAAAATATATGAGATTTTCCACTTTAATTATCTAATTGAGATCTTACTCAAGGATCATATGATAGGAATTTTGATGACACTACGATATCCTAGAAGTGGGGTAGGGGATCGGGGAGAGTATTGGGAAAAATTTATGAATGGATAAATGCGTTTGAGGATTAAGGAGAAGTGGGTGTGAGGGGTGGTATTTATTGTGAATGAGAGGGGTGTTTTATCATTATTTTAATTATTAGTTTATTATTTTGTTAAATATAGGAAATAGAGTTGATTTTTGAGATTAAATATAGTAATGAGATGATTTCGGTTCTAACCAAAGGTTCTTACATCAGACATGACTCAATAAATAGTGTATTTAGATTATAATGTGTATATATTGTAAATTACTATATTTCACTATTCTCAAAAATTAATCTAATTAAAATAAATACAAAAAATTCACCCTAATAATATTTAGATGTGTAGAATTAGAAAATTATAACCATTTTATGAAAATATTTTTCTAAATAAGATTAATTTAATTTTTAATTAAAATCATCACATACTTGGAAAATACATATTTTAAAATTATAAATAATTATGTAATACATTGATTACATTAGATAAGGACTCATAAAATTATCATATTCCTAAAAGTATTATTTTATGAATAAAATTTATGAAAATAAATTTTTTTTAAATTATTAAATTACACATAAAATTATAATTCTTTATTTTTGAATTATAAAAATACAAACATTTAATAATTTTTTGAAATATTTACTAACTTATACTATGATATAATAATATCATTTATTCATTTATAAGATGCCAAAATTTTATTTATACATACATGGGTGATAATAATATTCAGTTGTCTATATTAATATTCATATGTTTCATATTACTGTTTCTTATGTCAAGTTACTATTTCATTAGTATTGGTTTTTTAACATCTATATATACTTCTTATTTCATTAATTCATCAATATAATGTTTTTATTATAGTACATAAGTTTTTTAATGTGATTTATACTATGTGAAATTACTATAAGAAGGGATGAATTCCTTTGATAAAAGTTGCAATTGTTACATTCATCCCCCCTTTTGAAATTTTTCACTCGAATGTTTTTTTACATAAACATGTTAGCATACTTCTCCTTAGTTTCCTACTCTTGTCCCTATGTTGTGTCATGATACATATAGTTTCTCCAATACATATTTACATGGGGGTTGATGTTTTTCATAGATCCTTGTCACCCTTGTCTTGAATCACTACCGGATGATCCTCATATGAGAGATCATCCTCAAATTCTACCACCTTTGTGTTCAGAACATGTGGGGGATCTTGTACGTACATCCTCATGAGCTATACATGGAACACATCATGGACTGGCCCAATATACAATGTAATTGTAAGCTGATAGGCCATGAATCTTATTTGATCAAGGATATCAATGGGTCCAATGTACATTTTTCTTATCCTCCCTTTCTTTCATAACCTCATGACTCTTGTCCATGGAGAATGTCGAAGGAAGACTTTATCGTCATCATCGATCACCAAATCTCCCAGAAAATTGTTTGCATAGATATTTTTCCATCATTGAGAATATTTGATATATTTCTGGATGGATAAAACCTTCTTAGTAATCACATGCACAATATCAGGTCAAAGTGTCTTTTATTTACCATCTTCATCGCAATAGGGTTGATTCCTACATCTCCTTCCATATAGAGCATCATATGGAGCCATCGGGATACTCGAGTGGAAGATATTATTGTATGAGAACTCATCCAATACAATATGAGTATCACATCGTCCATTAAATAATAGACAATGGATAATTTCATGATATTTAGCTTCTATATATAAATATCAGACAATCCACCAGTTTGGGGGTGACAGGCCTTGCAAAAATTCAATTTAGTACACAAGGCATGTTGAGGAATCCTCTAAATTTTAGATGTGAATCTTGGATCACGATGAGATATGATTGAGAGTGGAAATATCGGAAATCTCACTACTTAGTTCAGATATATATGGGAATGATTTTCAAAAAGCAAATATTCTGGAATAATGATAAAGAGGGCAGTCTTGGTGATTCGGTATGTCACAACACATATAACATTATTTAATTTGGATGACTATAAGAGATCTATAACAATGTACATAGTTAAATTCTCCAATTTTCAAATGGGTATATGAAATGGTTTCGTTATCCATTTTCCTTTTAATCACTCGCCTTTATAATTCTAACATATCTAGTACCATGAGATATACTATGTATTCCTGTTTTTTTTATTGTCCCACCATAAGTGTTCTTGGAGATCATGGTACATCTTGTTATTCCCATAATAAATAGAGAAACGTGAGATATATGCATTGTATAATAACTCAATATTTTTCCCATTTTATGAAGGCACCAATAGACTCATTCCAAGCCTAATTACACCATCATCATCTATATGGAACTCTTTTAGCTTCCCTTTCATTACTGCAATCACCTTCTTTTGTAACACAAGATCATCCCTCTGTTCCTCCATAATCATCTCATGGATAGATGACTGGGAAATCATTTGGGCTATCTATGATTTATTCCCTGGTATAATGATTTCCAAATCAACTATTTTCATATGCATGAAGATAGGGTATTTCTCAATACATATCAGGGATAGAGTAGTAGGTTATTTCTGACTAAGAGCATCACCTACCTTGTTTTCAATTCTAGGAAGGTGGTGAATAGTGAAATCATAGTATTTGATATGCTCTAACCATCTCCTTTGATTCTAGTTGAGCTCCATTTGTTTGAATATATACTTTAGGATCTTGTGATGAACATATCTTTCACACTTCTCACTATAGAGTTAGTGCTAATAGTTTTTCATGGAAAAAATCACAGCAACTAGGTCTAGATCATTTGTAGGGAAATTCTTCTCACAGATCATAAAAGTTCATGTGGATTAGGCGATCACATTTTCATTTAACATTAGTAAATAACCCATGACATTATTGGAAGCATCACTTTATATCACAAAGTATTATCTACATTTTGTTAATAGTAGTATTAGTACAATGGTCAGACTTCTATTTATCTCCATGAAACATTCCTCAAATTCTTCAATCCCGAAATATTTTCCTCCATTCTTTATTAACATAGTAATTGGGATTGAAAATCATGAGAAATTTATAACAAAACATCAATAGTACCCTAATAATACAAGAAACCTATGCAGTTATCTGACACCAGAGGGTCTACGCTAATTGTCAATTGCTTTTTTTGAAGGGTCAATATAATTTCCCTCACTTGTGATAATATGTCCCAATAATGTGACTTCCAGCATCCAAAAGTCACACCTGTGTAACTTGGCATACAACATCTCCTTCCGTGATATTTCCAACACAAGACTTAGATTTTCATCATATTCCTCTTTCTCTTGGAGTAAATGAGACTACAATTGATAAATACTACCACAAACAAGTCATGGTAATTTATACAGACTCTATTCATTGAATCCATAAAGACTACAAGGGCATTAGTAAGTCCTATGGGAATCACCAAAAAACGCATAGTCCACTTACATTGAATGGATGGGATTCTTATGAATAACTTCATTATTCCCCTTTAGATAATTATATCCAAAATGGATATCCACCTTTTAGATGTACTTATCAACCCACAACTAATAGAACAAGTCATCAATCCTTGTTTGATGATACTTTCTCTTTGTGGTGATCATGTTATGTTCTTATTAATGAATACATAGGTGCATTGATTCATCATTCTTCATGAAAACGAGAACAGTAGCACCCCAAGGTGATGAACTAGTGTGCATAAAACCTTTAACCAAATCCTCTTATAGTGGATTCTATAAAACCTCCAGTTCGATAGGATCTATCCTATAGGCACACATTGAGACAGGATTCACTCCAGGTATGAGTTCTATTTATAACTCTACCTCACTTCCGGGGTAGTTCGGGTAAATCGTCAAGATATAAATAACTATATTCCCTCACAATGGGTTTTTTCTATCATGTTGATATCTTCATTTGACCCAACAATTTATGCGAGTTATGCATATTTATATAGAATCAACAACTACACAATTCAAGGACTATACAAAGGATATTCATGATCGTACTTGAATTTATATTGGAGCATGAGAATGGTTGTAATATAAAAATATATTTACATTTCCTAATATTTTATATTTTCTCTATATGGTGAGAGCCAATCCATTCCCATTAGAGTAGTGAATTCCACAGTGGGATGTATCACAGGATTTTATAGAAGAATATTCCCACATAAACCAATAAAAGAAGAGTCCAAGACCTAGGTTGTAGTGATGCACTTATAGGTATTATAATCGATATCTCTACTTCAAGGTTCCAAGGATTCAATTCTATATTTCTGGAAAAATTTCATTATATAAAGGACTACATATAACTAAGATAAAATAATTGTTTTTACATTATTGATTGAATATGATTTGTGCCTTATATGACTTGATTCTCATTCTCCACATTTATAGTAGTGATTTCATAAGACGACCATTTCCCCTTTGTATTTGATGGTTGATGAAATTGGTTACCCTCAAGTCATGAGGATTAGTGCACTGGTTTTAATAATTCCCCTCCTCCATAAAATTTTAGCATTGGACCATGGGTGGTGATCTCCTTTACTCCACCACATTGTCCTAAATTTTCATGTATTTATGGAATTCATGAGCCTGGTTTCCTTATATTCCACACATGAATCATTTCCCCATCCCATTGAGTCAGTTCCATAATATTTCATTCCACATTTGTGACATGTGGGTGGTTGAGTTTTATTTCCACCATTATCATTGGATCATCTATCTTGAAACTAATTATTTTATTTCGTACCACCATAATCATGGGACCATTCTCAAAACTCCATATACACATTGAGAACACATCAAAAAACATCTTCTTAAATCCCAAATTCATTAATTTCAAGATCCTTTCAAGGGATTGGTTTTAATGTACCATATAATATATCAATTTTTCTATCAATGTCCTTAAAAAATACAAATAATACCATGAAATTATTTGTGAAATTTTTATCATATTATAGGATAGATTCTTTTTTACTTTTACTTCAGCTCTATGAATTCACTCTAAATCATTGTTCAACGAGTTTGAGGTAAATACTAGATAAAAAATAATCATAAATTCTTTCCAGTCCATCTCTTCAATTTAGTCCATTTAAATAGTGTCCTTATTAAAATCCCACCTTTCAGTGTCCTCACCATCTAGATGATAAATAGAAACATTAACCTTCTCCATCTCAGAATAGTCTGGACCAAAAAAATATCATCACCGTAGAGATGACCCATTGATCCACATATAGTTGTTCGGAAGAACCACTAAACGTCGGTGTCCATTGTCGCATAAAACACAAAATATCCAATTTCACCCTCCTAGGTGAAGATTGTTGTTCCACATTATTAAATATATTTAACATTACATAAGAATTATGGGTAATAATTTCCATGAAATTTTGAACCTGACCTCCAAAATCAATTGGGGTCCATTTTGGAAATCGCTGCATTATCCCTCATATGGGTTATTCACACAGTTTCTCTAGGTTCCCACCATTTCATAAAATATAAATGGTTAGAAAAAAACATATGTGAACAAATCATGAATAAATAATATATTACTTCCTGAAATTAAGTCTAAATTAATATATTTTTTATTCCTATGCTTATCTTTTTCCAAAACAAATATCTGTGCATGTTTACTTATTCATAGTGTCATATTAAGGGTTTTCACTTAGTTTTTCTTATCCTAATTCACATATTAACTAAAAATTAGTCTAATTCTAACTACATAGACCATGATTTTTCTTACAAGGATATTACATCATAAAATAATTTCACAGTGAGGATCGGAAGGTTTACTATCTTGGTAAATCGTGGACCGTAAAGAAATTTTACAACAAAATACATACACATTTATTTAATTTATTTTACTCTATATTATGATTTTCCTTTCAAAAATCCTTACAACAAGCAGTCACCTAAGGATATACATCAAAAGGGGTGATCTATAAAACAGTAAAAGGATAGATAAGAGAATTAAATGATATAACATAGTGTGAGAATAGTCATAACATCATCTACATAATTATGAGATAAGAAATTAATTAAAGGCAAGGAATGTAATGAAACATCATCTCTGATTACTAAAATTTCAAACATAATTGTGATAAATATTAGGAATCATGTTCACGTATATTTAAAATTTTATATGAGACACATCAAATTACCCAATGAATTGGAGAGATATAAAATTATCAGCACACCCATCACATCATAAAATTTATAGTGAGCTATTAAATTTTGGGCTCACCTGTCACATCATAATATTTACAATATCATGCATCAAACATATAACATATATCAATATTGAACATAAAACTACCCATATAATGGAATGTGATTCTTTTTATATTAATAGCCCTACAACCATTATGTTCCAAAATGAAAGAGGTAATAACATACCTGAATAATTGAAATTGAGTTTTGAAGATATGATCTATAGAAGTAAATGGTATGTTTTTTTAAAAAGAATAGTTCTTCTAGAAATTCATTATGTTTGTAATAAACTCAAGTAGATAACATATATATCCAAATAATGGTAATATAATTATGAATAACTGATATTTAATGAATATTTATATTGAAAATGGGGTGGAATAGGGAAACCCTAATGAATGATCATTGGCATTGAGAATTCACTTAAATTTTTTTCCAAATTTATTCATCATATTAATGTCATATATAAAAACAGTAGATTCATTAATTAAAAATTATAGAACCAATTATACGTGAATATGACTTGTTTATGTTTCATTAATTTCATTTATTTACCTTTGGATGAGTTATAGTGATTAATTTCATCATCCAAATGAGTTCATTTTCATCGATTTCATGCTCGGTCCTTTTGTATACATGAATGGATCTCCGAATAAAGGTGGAATAATAACCAGAATTGTTATTATATGTTATTAATGATCCTCTAGAAGTTTATATAATCTTAAAAATTATTTTTTTTACCTAATATGTGGAAGATTCAATATATGTACTCTAATGACGATCACATTAGGTTAATTTGGTGGTTATATAATAACAAGGAACTCGTTTGGTTTATAATTTATTATTATCTGTAAACGTTATTTATTGAAAAAGGGTCATAAAATTTAAATTATATTATATTTCATACCATTTAATGTTCTTATTAATATCCTTGAATGTGTCTAAGGAAAACAAAACGTGCATCTTCCACGATGTTGGTAATTTAATATTTCATGGGGGATGATATGATTTATAAATAAGAGAGAGAGAGGGGATTTTAAAAATAGATAATCCATTAACATGGTATAATTATTGAATATGTAATTTATATATTTATCATTCTATTTGGATGATGGAAATTGAGGTGATAATAAGAAACAAAACTAAATTGATAAGAGTTTAAAGTAGAAATAGAGGGGATTTACATCATCAATTATCCTCTTGAGGTCCTACTCATGGAACCTAGGCTTGGTATTTTGATGAGACCGAGAGCTCATTGAAGTGGGGGATGGTCTAGGGAAGAGTATTGGGTATAATTGTTGGCATGTATTGAAGCTTGTGAGGTAGGAGGAGAAGAGGGTGAGAGGGTGGTATTTATAGTGGAAGAGAGGGGTGTTTCACATTATTAAACTCACCAGTTTATTAATTTCCCCAACATAAGAAATATTTTTGATTCATGAAACTAAATACAATAATGAAATTATGTGATCTAGATCAAATGGTGATTATATAAGCAATGGCTCATTAAATAGTTTATTTAGCTTATAATGTATATATTTCGTAAATTTCATTATTTCACTATTCAACATAAAATAAATTATTTTATAAAATCCAAAAATTCACCCTGAACATTTTTATATGTGTATAATTAAAAAGTGAAATCCATTTTCTGAAAATAATTTCTTAAATATGAGTAATTGATTAGGTGATTAAAATCATTATTTAATTAGAAAATGATGATTTCAAAATTATAACGGATTTTGTAACACATTGAAAAATTTACTTACGGTCTCATAAACTTATCACAATAAATTAAAATATTATTTTATGATTAAATTTCATTAAATTAATGTTATATTCTAGTATTAAATTATTCATAAAATAGAAATTAATAATTTATGGCTTCTAAACTACCAACAGATAATTTATAAATTTTACAATATTTACATACGTCTTTAATGATATAATTATATCATATTATCCCATATAAGATGCAAAAAAGTTTATACTTAAATGGGTGAGTCTAATATTTATTTGGCTAGATTACTATTCATATGCTCCATTGTACTATTCCTCTGTTCAAGTAACAATTTCATCAGTATTGGTTTCCTTAACTTCTAGAAATAATTCTTTTTTCACTAATTCTAGAAATAATTCCTTAAGATTTTATCAATCTTAAAAAATAGGTGGTTCTTGTACATAAACATATTATATAACACATATACTATAAAAAGAACACTTCACATCAATTTGAAATAGTTTTAAATTTATGAATGTTGTGTATGATATAAGTATTAAATAGAATTAATTTCATGATAACAGATCATAAGTTTATTCATAGTTTGTCCCCTACTGTTGGTTTTATAACATAGCAAGATGTCTAGATATAATTCCATCTATTATGGTATACTCATCACATTTTTTATTAAATACCCATTTACTCCAATTTTGTATATATATTTAGGGAACCTATCTATTGTCTAGAATTTATTCAATCCAATCAAATTGAATTAGTATTTCATTGATTTAATACAATCCTCATAACCGAAAGCCTCATTTGTAATCATAGGTTTTAATTGATATAGGAAATATATATGTTCAATTTCTTTTTTATCGAACATATTATTCTAACTATTTGATCTACATGATCAATAATACTATTAATGAAATGAATGCTAAGAAAAAATTAACTTCTGGGATTTACAATAATTTGTTCATCAATAATAGGTTGAGAATTTTCCTCCAGAAAAAACTCAATATCATATTTTTATGTTTTTTAATTATGAGATGAAATATTTTACTATAATCAAAAAAATAAGTTTTAGATTTATCATGTAAAATTTTAGTTTTGGGTTATCCATAAAAAATTGGGTATGTTTAATCAAATATAAAATGAAAATTTCCCACTATAGTGCATGCATTTAATTTAAAAACTCTCTAAAATTTACATGTAGTAAAATACCTTGTGAATATTACATAATCATATTAGGGTGAAATAATTTTTAAATTATTGTTAGTATTTAATAGGAATATATTTCAAAACAATACTTTATGGAATGAAACATTCAGTTTTCTTCATACCCACAACTCAAATGGATAATTATTAAAAAAAAGGTCTTATTTAAACCCTAGTTATATAATAACAAGATTTACTAACCCCTTCATCCAAAAAAAGATTAACTACATTGTATTCACTCAGTATGGTTCTAGTAATGAATCTACTGACACTATTTCATCGATCAACTACAATACCTTTTTATGGGGTTCTTGGTGTAGAAAGGATAAGTTCAACACCTTTCATAATATCAATACATTAAAAATAATACCCGACAAGCCTAGTTCAAGGAAAAAACTCTAACCATTTATTATTGGGAAAGAAAAAGTATTGTATCCAAGGAAAATAATGAGGTTGTATAGTATTCCCACATCCCAATGGCAATTTGTACAAAAAAAATAGAAAACTGCATATCATAATGATCTTAACCATATCCACATATAGAATAAGTTTGAGCCTTCACAGTATTTGATTCCAATTCTAATTTTTTTTCATATTTATTCAAAAGAATGATGTACTTCTTTAGAATATTCATTTGTTCCATAGAAATATACTCTTCATAAGAATGTTTGACAATAAGATCTTTTTTATTATCTAGGGCAGCCAATCATTCCCTCATGAAAGAGGACAAGGAAGACACTAGCTTCGGCTGGTTAGAATAATCATTCATCATCCTATTCTATAGTGTCACAGTCATAACTCCTACAGATTCAAAAATCTTAGTCTTCTTACCGTGGACAATATCAATATATGAACGCCTAACAAATCCACTACCATTTTCATTATCACAATTAGAGATATTTCCCTACATATCAGTGATATATACAGAGGCACAATTTTTTCATCCATTATGATTTCCCAAAAAAACAACCCTCTAATGTAGAAAAAATCCCTCATCCCATCTATTGGGATTCCATGTTAATATCAATAGGTTTATACATTGAGTGTACACCCCATTGTTATGACCATCATGGTACTCCTTCCCTATTGTATCCTCTTCAATCAATGATTTCTATTAGTTAGAAACAAGCTTCAAGATGACATCTTCATTAACGTGATGACCTTCCATGACAAGGGGTAAATATTAAATCTACAATTCATAAAACTAATTGCAATTAATAACAATTATATAAAACTCTCCACCTGAGGTATGAGAACCCGTGATCATTCCACTGTCTTCACAAACAACATTACCATAGGGATCCACAAAAGTAGGTTTCGACTACGGATGAAAATTGCATATAGAAACATCCATCAAAGGATTATTCCCAACACAAAGATCACACTTTAGTCAATCAAAAACTTGATTCACAATCGGAGTTGACAATATCTTCACCTCTATCATTAGACCATCATGCATAGAGACCCCTGTGACATTAGACCTATATTTTAGTAAATCTTTAAAAATATTCTCTTAGTTATCTTAAATACTGTTCTTATGTAACATTTTCCTACCTTTTTATTTCATAACCAAGATTGAACTACTATTCTAATATGAATAGTAACTTCTAGGACCACAAGGTCATCATTTTTAGAGCGTAGACATTCTTCCGTGGAATAGATAAAAGTATCAATTCAATTTTTTTACAATATAATCTACATTTAGAATTCCTAATAATCTCAAGATAACTATAATCATATAAATGACATATTATAAGAAGGATTATCTTATTTACATTATAAAATAAAAAATAAAAAATATAATAATTTCCAAGAGGAATATTGTTACATATCCCAGTAATTTAACCATGAGATTTATCTCTGAAAGTCACATTACCACCATTCATCAAAATGAACATGATGAAGAAGTATTTTTTTCCATTCACGTGCTTGGCAAAAAAACATTCCAGGATCCAATATTTTATTGTTGTTTCCTTATTTATTTTCCAGAATGGAAGTAAGTACATTTTTTTGGAACCTCGCCTTATTATGTACAATAAAGCTAGAAAATAATTTTTTTTATAATCCACATGTCTCTAATTGTATTATTTTGTGTAAAAGTGTTTTCTTTAAAAAACTATAATGTATTAAATCATGTATGTTGTACTCTAATAACTAAAAAACATGCATTCTAGTGGAGTCCACATTTTCACATAGTTAAAAAATGGTGAACTCTTTGGAAAAAAATGAATATAAAAAATGGTTTCATAGAAGTAAAACCCATTCCATAATTTCCACAATATTGTTTAAAAAACATTATTATCATCATTGGTATTAGTATTTGAACTATGTTTCCCTAAAATTGTTTTTTTTATTTTGTTTTATTAGAAATAAATTTTTCCTTGTCATCTGAAATAATATATTATTCTGAACTAGTTTGCTCAATATATTTAGAAATATATAATATTTAGTTAGTCAAAATAGTTATTCTTCAAGCTTCCTTAGACTGCTATTTTCTAATGTAATCAATTTTTCAAAGACATTGAAATTTTATTTACTAATGGTTTAGAAAACCTATAAATGTATTCACAACAAGGTAGATAATTTAATTCAATGTATAAAATAGAACACTCATAAGATGATTTATAATTTTTATCATTATCACTTTCAAGATATTTTTAATTTAAATATATTTCATTATGTATTTTAGAATTGTGTATTTTTACCATCATTAATTGATTTAATATATATAGATTGTGAAATTATCATGTTCCTCTATCTAGAACATTAATTATCAGTGGATTTTTCAGATGAACTATCTCCACCATTGGCACTGCAAATGTTTGAATATTTTAAAACATCATTTCCTTTTTTACATATAATACATCATGTCATTCCCCTATGATTTTATTTCCTTATTTTCTTTTCACTATATATATGCATAATATAGTTAAACTTGTCTATTTTTCTTAAATTCATAACTGGTAACCAATGAATCCTTCTTGTCACTTTTATCCTTATGAACAGTGTCATACTCAATATTTGAACTCATTCATTTCCATGGTGTTTTCGGCCTTCCGGCTAGATTCTATAATAAAATCTTATAATTTAGTGATTAATATGAATTATATTAAAAAAATTAATAACTATTTAAGTCATGACTACTCTCTTTGGGGAATGAACTATATAAGGAAATTTTAAAGTTATTGTAAAAGAAAAATAAAAAAATTTATTCTTGTAATCCAATATTTTTAATCATCCCATTTATTGATTGATGGAAGAAATCAGATCTTCAAATTTAATATTACTAATCATTATTACATAATCCATATCTATTATTTCATTTTCCAACTGATTGGGAATTATGTATACAATCTTTTAAAACCAAAATATTATCATTGCAATCATTATCACCAATACAATATAATCTATTAATAAATTTGATAAAAAATTACTTCACCATGAAAAAACATTCATAAGTTATAAAATAAAATTATTGAGAATCATTATGAATAAAACCTTTTCTTGTTTAAAATACATATGTTGTACCAAAATGAGGGACTTCTAATATTTTCCAAATATTGTTATATTCTTCACAAGATGTTGTCAGACTATATATACCCATATTCATGGAAAATAGAACTCAATTCCTTATACCATATTTATTTTGATGTTTAAATTTATATTTATTTGTAAAAGTAGTAACATTCTTATCAGGAATCATGCAATTAGCATTAAGAATCACAAAATTTCCACTCAAGTGTTAACGAAAAAAGTATTCACTTTGTCTATCTATTATTAATAATTAGAAATGAAAAATATAGGTTGTCATAATTCATTGATATATTCACGTGATCCTCTATTTAAAAATTCTAAATTTAAAATAACATTATATATCTTCTATAAAAACAAATTCATGTTACAATGCTTCAAAATTTGTAGTTTATATAAATATATAAAATAGATTTAGTTGGAAAAAATAAAAAATCATAATTTAGAAATATTATAACCAACTTTTATACCCTTTTGGATCATAAGAGTTTATAATGTCATATAGGAGGGGGTTAATTATTTTTTAAAAACATTACAGAAAATAAAACATGATACATCTTAATGAAAAATAACCCGACTCAAACATTATTTTTTTTGAAATTGTGGACATTGTTTACTTTATATAGAGTTTAGTTTGTGGATTGTTTCAATCCTCAAATGGAAGTTCCATTAGTTTTAAAGGGAAGTTTATTATATTTAATTCTAACTATAGTATTGAAAGATGTATCATTTCATAGTGTTTTCCAAATTTTTATTGTCAAAAATATGGAGGTAGAGGGTATCATCATGAATTGTTATTTTATAGAATAAACTCATCATGAATGTGGAAAAGGAATGGGTTTCATTTAACCTAGTATTATAATAGTGAATATGAGGAGAATATCACATATTTATAGTGTTCAATATGATTATGAGAATTGGAGCATCACAAGTGTGCAATTGTTTTATAGAAATCTATGTGAAAACGCCAAAACTGAATGCTGATTCATTGATGGAGGAGCATTGTGAAATTGTTTTCAAATTTGTGATAAATGTTCTAGAGGATGTTGAGAATATAGAATGGTGTAGCATGTAGATATAAGTCTATAATACTTCATATTAGATGACGTAATTCATGAAATTTTTGGAAATTCTCTAATTTACAGAAGATAAGGGAGCTATGTGAATCTAGATTTCTATGAGTTCATGAGCATCATGAAATGAATATTCATGTATTGACTAATTCATATTACTCTATATAATTGTTTTCTATAAATATGGGTTATTACACATTAACTCACTAAGCTTCTTATAGAAATTTATTCCTCAAAGGTAGGGTACTTCATGAAAATGTGTACATTAGAAAAGGAAACAATGAACATCTAGTTTATATAAATAGTGATTTTAGATTTAATCAAAACATGTTTACAATGAAACAATATTCTCATGCTATGTAGGGATAAATACATTAATTCAAGACCATTGAAGTGAGCTTTAGGCTGATAAATTTATTTATACATCTATAAAACAAGTGAGTTAGGGGATTTTAAGGAATTGTTCTGAGGGACGCAGTATGCTATCCATAAAATATTGTAATGTTATATTTCCTAGAATACATTGATTGTGACATAACATATGTATTCCTGAACATGTGACAATTTATTTATATAGGTACGACCAAAATTATGTCTACTTATTCATTATGGACTAGATCTTAGTGGTGAACCAAGTAAAATTTTTGTGATGTCACTTTTCAAGTGATTTTTTGTTTTATTCACATTCCCATTGCACAGTTTTAATAGGATCATACCAATTAGGGAACAATATGTATTAGATTAATATAAAATTGGATACTATGATTCATCCCTCCTCTCTAAGGGTGTTCTGGGGTCCTTAAAGTTGTATTGGAGCCTACAAGCTACTGGAATTAAAAATTTCATTCTTTGAGATTGTGGAGAATTTCGTAAATTACAAGAGATTCCACAACATTGGAGGATGAAACATATATATTTGTATTAATAGAATTATAGCTCTTTTATGATCCCGTAGAATGGAAGTACACTTTTCTACAACATAAGTAATTCAAGTCTCTAGTGCAACATGAATGTCTAGGATTAAAATAGAGAGACAGTTTATTGATGCAAATTCCAATGAAAAAATTCCATTACTATATCACTTTTTTATCGAATATATATAATGTAAACAATAATGTGATGGATTTAAAACACCATTTTTTCAAAAAAAAGGTTTTTATGATTTAAAAACTCATCCTAATGAAAATGATGAAACCTTTTATCATCGAATCAATAAATATCTTGGAGAATTATGATGACATATTGAATTAATAAAATATATTGATGTTTTCTAAAAAAATAATGAGGATTATTACCCCAATATACAATAAATTAGGTTCATAACTTTAAGAATGTGATATTTCTATACTTTTTATATATTATTTTTTGATCAAACCAGTGAAATATGAAATGAGAATCAAACAAGATGATAAAATGACTCAGGTAAGAAAGGAAATGGAATTCAAATCCATCTAGAAAGTGGAGGATTTGGGAAATCATGTTGATGATAATAATGATGAATATGTACATCACTCTTTAATTTTCATGAAACTAAAGAAAAATTACATGGACAATTTAATTAAATCTATATATGGATTTTTTTCCTTATTTTATATTTTGGAACATTACCTCTTGGTTCTCAAGAAAGTTCGATGATGATGAAAGTGAATATGGAAACATGAAGAAGCCTTAGAAAAGTTTTTTATAAATGGGAGACTTTAAATATTTAAATAAATTAAATAGAGGTAGTTTTTTATAGGGAGTAATATGATGATATTGAATTCATAGAGGATAAAGCACCAGAGTATAAATCTAGAACCCAAGCATCCATTATGGCTATAGTTGAATAACCAGAACTATAAAAATATAACGATGTAGATAATCATTTGCCTATTGATGTTTTCCCCATATGAAACCTGAGAATGGTCTTAGTATTCTTTCAAATAAATGAAAAAAAAATGTTGATATAATTTATGGATGAGTCGTAAAAATATGTTGATCAGATTGAAGGTGAAATTAATCAACTGGAAGGAATAGTAATAAAACCTTCCAGAACTATTGAAATATCAGAAGATATTGTTCAATTGAATATTTTGATTTTAAAAAAATAAAAGTTAACAAATTTCCAATGAAAAATATTGGAGGATAATTCAAATACCTTTTAGTTTCTTGAATAATATGATTCTTCTGTAATGAGTAGTCTTAAAAGTGAATAAAATTCAAACGAAACAACAATGAAAATATGGTTTAGATGAGTCTTAGATTATGATATGTTATATAGATATTACTATGGTTCTTAAGGATTAGAGAAATAATTAAATTATCAATGACCCATACGTATGGTAAAAAGTGGAATTGGGTTTGATGCTGAAATATCAATTGATTGAAAAAGAATGGGTCAAAATAAATGGAAGCTATATGTTTGAAATATCCCTAAGTCCTATGAAGTGTTCATAAATAAATTCTATTGTCAAAATAAAGTATAACTAAAAAATATCCACAAGTATCCAGATAAATATCATCAATCAAAATATTTTCCTGTGTAATGGTAAATGAGGAGAAATAAATGTTGGTGGATATTTCCTCTTAAGAAATGTCAATTCTATGGTTATCTGATTCATACTATGTAATATTGTGAAGAGGAAATGATCTATTTTAATGGGGAAGATCTATGAATTCAAATAAGGTGAAAAAATTAATGTAATACTTATAGTAGATAAAATAGTTTCTATGGATACTATTTTATGTTTTTTAACATTGTCCACAAAGCTGTATATTGTAGGAGAATGAATTGTAGGAAAATGCATACAGAACTATGAAAAAATTCAATACTTTATAACTAGACCGTTTCACCATTACAAACATTATTTTTTCTATGGAAGAATATAGTTAGTATGATGTACATGTTCACATATAAATGATATTTGAAATTTCATATTAATACATAACTCAATATAATATTTCGTGGAAGAAAAAAAAGATAATTGAAAAAATACAACATTGTATAAGTATCTCTCAAAGCTACAAAGAACATAAGTAGATGAATTATTTATAGTGGTTGATTATACCATTTTTTCAGAAATATAGAGATATTGCAGAATGTAAAGAAAAGGGATGGTGGAATAATAATATTTGTTAATGATGGTTCTTGGAATATCAAAGAAAACGGATGTACTAATCTTGTTAATGGAGAGATGAAGAAAACTAAATTTTTTAATATTGAAAATCTATGTTATAATATACTAATTATGAATCCACAATGTAACTCAATATTGATAGTGACATATAAACAAAATGGGTGCACTATGAGAGGAATGATAAAGAAGTTTATCAAGAAATGATTCAAAATAGATGGAAACATATATTACTTCGGTAGTAAATATAAAATTATCAACATCATAGTTAAAGAAGAAATAAATATGTGGCCCAAAGGGATAGGTCAAATTAAGGCACACAACATGTAAAAAATATCAGATTTGAATATATTCATGTATATCCCCACTCTAAATCCTGAATGAAAAAAGACTTATGATGCATGCATGTGTGAAAATTTGGTATACAATTCATATCCGTGAAATTATAAAGGGACATCAAATATGATTGGTCAAATTGAAATAGATTTATGTTGTATGATAAATGTTATATTGACATATTGATATTCATACATCATTATTTTTATAGATTAATATAGTATAATGGATTCTGTTATCGTCATACAAAGGATACATGAAGTGATCAAGTGGATGAAACTTTATCGTCAAATATCTAAGAATGATATAGGTTGTACAATAAATGTTCTATTATCTGAAAATAGATAGTAATACACATCCATTGAGTATGAAAATTAAATATATGATAATTTTAAACATCATAATGTGGATCGTTTAAAAACACCATAAAAAATGGTGTTATTGTGCACAAAATCGATAACTAAACATTATGGTCAGATTTATGTAGATTCAATGTTTTATCTATTATCATTACTTGAAGGAGTATATAAATGAAGTATTTTATACAAAAAAATTATAAGGTATTTTTAAGGTAGTGACCAAGACACTATATAAGCCGTGGAGAGGATTTAATCCCCCTTTTAAGTAATTTTGTGCTTTTAGATGTTAAATATGCATCCGAATCAATGAAGGAAATCAAGGAATGTACAGTGATTCTATGTAGGATGGAATATTACATGGATATTAAAAGTGAAAATCCAAGAAATGCTTCAATAGTAATCATGGAATAGTTGTGGAAAGCAGTGACATCACGATCAGTAATGATAACTCAATAAATACCTTGAGGAGATTTTATGATGATATGATAGAAGATGGTGAAGTCAGTGGACATGGAACAAATGAATATATAAAAGTATAGGAAGGTTTACAAAACATTCATGGGTCACAACACAATGTTTATTTCAAATAATAATTAGGATATGAAACCATGTATAATGAAAATCCTTATAATGCTCATAAAAGAAATCGATGAGTATAAATTGATCAATCCAATATCATCGGAGATTGGTCAACACCAACACAAACAATTAGAAGGAGTAAAAATAAATAATTTTTTATTCTATGAATTATTTAATGGACCTCATCTTAATATGATTAGAAATATAAATCATCGATTAAATCCATGAATAGTGAACGCGGTCATATTTATAAGAACAATACATGGGATCTTGTAAAAATATGAACAAGTAAAAATGTTATTGGAACAAATTTAGTCATAAAAATAACATGATTAGAATGGAAATGTTAACATAAACAAGGAACCCATATTATGTAAGGGCTATGTACCTATTGAAGGAGATGATGTCAAGGAAAAATTTTCATTGGTGATGATACTAGAGTTGATCTGGATTTTTATTTATATGGTAATTAAAAAAGGATATAATGTTTTTCATATTGAGGTCAAGTATACACTTCTTATTGGTGTACTTGAAGTAGAAATCTACATTGAACAACCAGCGTGTTTTCTAAATATTAATGATGAAATGGAGGTTTGTAGATTGTAAAATGATATCTAGGGTCTAAAGATGGAATTGTGAGGATGGTATTCACATTTCGATTCTTATCTGAAGATGCTATAATTTAAAATATGTGGTTTCAGCCACAATATATATATGAATAATTCAAAGGATGATAAATATATAGTGATAGTGTATGTGGATGATATTATACTTGGAGGAAGTAGGAAGAGATGAATTGATGAATTTTCTAATCACATGATTTAAAAATGGTAAATGTCTATGATTGGTGATCCCAAATAATTAATGTTGATATTGGTGGTTAAAAAGAGTCATTAGACTTTTATTTCCCCATATATTTAATGAATATAATTAATGAAAATTTTCATATACATGAATGCAAACCAATGTAGACTCTGAATGTTATTGGAAAAAACATGGAAAACAAGAGGATCGGTCATTTTTGGTTCCTACAATATTCATTAGAGTCTTTTCAAGCCTATATTAATTGACTGTAACATGACCATATATCATTATTTCAATATTCTTAGCTACCATCATTGAATTTTATCCCAAAGAATGGTAGGATTTTTTCCCTAGGACAAAAAAATATGTACTTAATGATAATATTGTGTTAAATATTATTAATATTAATAAACTACTTATCAAATCATGATTTTACATATATGTGACATAGAATGTCATAATGCCTTAAGTGTGGCTTTCAGACCAGAGGGTCCTACCAAATCCCCAATATGATGAAAACCCTGAAATAGTATTACACTATTCTTGAAAATATGTTATATATGCATATGATAACATTCGAACCACATATATGATATATTATATTAGGAGTGGAGACATATAGGTCAACGATGAACCTTCTCACGGTGTACATCATTGCTAATATCCAATATGATATTACTAGAATGAGAATAGTCAGTACGAAATTAACTTTTAAAAATTTCAATAGATGTTCCTATTTTTGGATTTTTGTAGTGGCCATTACACTTTAGGATTATTATTATTTAATATTATGAGTAATGTAATTTTATTTATTGACAAAAACTATTACAACAGATATTAGTGGGGAGGTAGGACACATTGGTGTTTCACGGGTAATATTACATTAATGAATAAAAAAATAATGAATTTATTCCTTCTACTATTTAACAGATGATAATATCTGATTCTGTTTTATGGAGATGATAAAACATAAATAAATCAAGGTTCATGGTGTTCTATTAGAAATTTCAATTTCAGAAAAGTCATAGTATGAGATAATAAGGCATATACGTCGATGGAATGTCATGAAAGATGCATTTGTTGAGTTATTATAATAAATGTATTATATAAAAGAGTAATAATTCTTATGAGGTAACACATTGTTTCATCATTGACTTCATTCTCTTTGGGTTCCATGGTGTGTTTCTAGACTCTAACAATTAATTTTATGAGGATTCACCAAATGCCACTAAGAAAATGGCATAGATGGTCACACACTAAGTGTATATAGAATCTAATTTAAATAATTTATTATTATTTTTAATATAACTAGTTAAATAAATATTATTTCGACACATCATTTAATAATTATTCATGTATGCTTGACCACATATATTTCACCCCTAGATATTTCATATAATATACTGTGAGAAGAAAATATTAAAAATATTTACTTCTTATTTAGTGAATAAAATATTTATTTGTTCATTATAAAAGAATGAAGATATGTTTATTTAATAAATAAATAGAATTTATTCGAGGCTTGATAAATATTCTGGAGGGATGGTGGATTAAGGTCAATGATCCTCGGAGAAATAACAAATATTGAATATTATTATGTTAAATAATATTTAATTATAATTCAAAAGTAAAAAACGCCTCAGGAAAAAATAATAAAATTATTATTATTTGAAATGGTGTTTTTTTAAGATTCAATAAATAAGTAAGGGAACTTTTGAGTAATTTTATATTAACCATAGGAATATAAATAACCAATTATTTGGTTTTATAATAGAGATAATTCATTTTTACTATTAGTACATAATGGATTTTGAGAATCCACTGAAGCCTATAGATACCACTTCTCCCAGAACCCTCCTAATAAAAGAGATCCATCCCCCTCCACTGGATCAATGAGAATGCATCTGAAGTGGTTCATGATGTGATCAAATTAGAATGATGAATGCACAATGATATTCTTTTCTAGAATATAGATATTCATTTAGTGATGTCATTAGATTCATTGAAAACATTCAGATCACTACTAGAGGAAATATACAATTTCTTTTTATAGGGAAACAATGGTGTATCAAATATTTTTCACAATATACATAGATAATGAAATAATTTCAACAAGGTAATTATTTATTTAATAAATTTTGATATAAATAATATGTGATGATCAAATCACTCAGTTCATACATTATTACCCATGGTCTATTTCATTGAATCTATTCCATTGATCGTGGTTTTCATAATCACATAGATCTCATACTGATAATTGATTATGGAGATATTAATTTTGGGCACCACCCATCACATTCTTCCACTATTTCCGGAACATACATGTGTATCATAGTTAGGAAATAATGTTTTATAATTATTTAAAGAAAACTATGATTTAAATATTTTAATTTAGTTTTTCAATTTAGGATTAATTTTTTTTAATCTATATTGGGAGATAAATTTCTTCGTAGTTTGTTTCTCATACAACAAATTGAATTGGTTAATTTTATGATTAAAATAAATTGAGGAACTCATCTGGTGGTGCAAATTTTTCTAGATAGAGAGCATGAGACTGTATGTTTTGTAATCAAAGTTACACATCGTTTCCTCATGGTCAACACATAAAAATTAATTAAAAATTCAATTAAATATTATCCACTGATTATTTCAATAATTACACAATTATTTCATCATGTGTTGTCCATAATTTGATGGAACATGGTTAGGCAGAAAACACGCTGTGAATCCGATGTACATGGTGTGTAGTCCCTTCGAGTCACAAACTTGTTGTGTCTTTCATAAACGAACTACCTGACATGTCACTATGTTTTTCAAAGTTCACACGACATGTGTCCCATTGGAAATGAAGTGTTCAAAAAATTGTTTGATGCAAATACAAAATGTTGAGTATTTAGGTGTGTCTCTTGAATAAACGGTGATATGTCTACAAGCCATGTAGATCAGATTTATTCGCCGTGTGATTATAACACGTTATGTATATTCAAAATTAATTTATTTTATTATGTAAACCATGAGACATTTAATTTTCTATAGTAAAAAATATAATACAAACCATTTTATAGGTTTGAATTTACATAGATATTTAAATGATTAATTAATATCTGCTTAATGTACATATTTTCATATCATGTATGTGTTATATTACAAGTTGTTACTCTATATGCATTTATGACTAAAACGGGACCTAAAAATCATGTAATTCATGTAATCATCAATAATGTAAACATTTTGAAAGTATCTGCTATGTTGTGTATTCTAAATTTATAAAATTAAAACAATATACATGTATAATACATGTCGGCATGATTTGGTCAGGTATTCCCCTTGTTTCCTCTAATGTAAATTTATGTAAATGGTTATATTTATATTTATTAATTTATTTTGATTAAAATTATAATATATGAGAATATTAAGTAATTTATTATAATATTTAAGTAAAATGGATGTATTAATTAATGATAATGGCTAATCAATTCGATCATGATTTATCTTAAAAAAAGCTATTAATTTTTTTATTCTATTTTTATTAAATGTGTAAATCGTTTAATTCATGTAGATGGCCATGATCTATAGTAGACCTTTTGTATTTTATTGGTTATATTTAGTTTATTTTTAAATTATATTGTAGGAATGTTTGACATCTCTCTTTTTATTGTGTTGGGTAGGCATGTCCCTGATTTATTTTATGTAAACCCATTTTCTCTTTACCTATGCGTGAAAAAAAGTTATATGTAATGGATGGAGACGCCAAGCTAGTGGGTGTGGTTCATGTTGGGAGCCAAGGTGAAACCAATCCGATGAGATACATAGGTGGACAGGTGGAAATCTTCTTCACAAACCATAATTGGTTCAAGGTGTTTTTCCCCTAGGTGCATAGTTACATAATCAACATCTAGTAAATCTAACCTCTAGTAAGAGCTGATGATCATACCACTTTATTATTTATCTCAATCAGTTGCATTGTTATTTCATTATGAATGTCTGGTTACGATCACATAATTAATGAATTAACAAGCATGAAATATATAACAATAATAAAAGGGATTATGTGTAAATATTATCTATGACATTTTTATTAACTTATGTAATCCCACATAATAATAAAAAGAATGTTATGAAGATAAAAAATCTAAATTTATTTATAATAGAATAAAAATTTCTGAAAAGATATTATGTACGTACAATCTTCCATTACTTAGGTTAAAATAGAACCATAGTTGGATGTTCTTTACCATCCGAAGTTGTGATTCTTTAAATTATCAAGGAATTATATCATGGGTTTTTAGGTTGAATAAATATGATTCAAATAAATGGTTTACTTCCAAAGCATCACATGCTGTAACTAAGAATCAATGGTTGAGGAAATCTAAATTAATGATTTTGTGATTGGTAAAACCACTATACATATCAAAGAACTATGATTATATCTAGTTTTCATTTGGAATGCCTAACTGAAACCATTATTGTTTCTTTGAAAAGAAATTTTGTTGTAATGATAAGGGGAATATTGATCCATTATACTTGAATATCCAAGAAATAGTATATTCTGAAGCAAATGGTGAGGCATATTGGGTTTCTATAAAATATTTGGAGACTAATAAATTAAATATTTATTTATTTTACTGAAATTTTATCAGATAAATTAATAATATTGTGGTTATATTATTTTATAGAAACCACAATGAAATTAAATCAAACATATCATTTTGATATATACATTGGAAGGAAAACATTCTCACATAAAAAACTTTCCTAGAGAGGAAAAGGTTCCTTCATGACATCCATCGCCATGATGGGAAATTGAATGTGTTGGATAAAACAATACCAGTTTCATCTTGAAATGATGTATTAAATGAAGAACAATATCTATATAGGAAACATATTAAGGATTCTATATATTTTTAGTGATTCCTACTATAATCCTTGTTCAATGATATTTTGAAAGAACATTAGGACATTAATTCTTATTGTAAGATGTCTCACCTTTGATATCAGTGTCTAGATAATGAGAGACAAGATAGGTATGAGTTCTATAATGATTTTTTATAACTAATCTTGTAGATTATATACCATATGGGACTCATGTATTAAATCTTATTGGATACATTTAATACCCAAAAATTTTAGGTATTTAATTACTAGATGACCTATGAAAATCTTCATCTCATCCTAAGACCTTATCTAGATCTATTGTGAATTATAATATGAGAAATAATGAGAAGAGTGTTTCATAACATTTTATCTTGAAACTAAAATTGAATAAGGACATGGTGTGTGATAAAATTTTGTTCCTTATGGTTAACAAGAAAAAGAATAAAAAATCAATGGGTCCCAAGACATATAAAAAATATGTACCTCATGAGAACAATCCATCTAAGAATAAAAATATCAAGAGGTAGGATACATAAAGGGAATCAATATGTTTTGAAAGTGGAACACCTATATAATGGAATAGTAACTTCACCTAGATGCAATTTGAAGCTAAAGGATCATTAATTATCATTTAAACTATTTTCATTTTGACACATTCTGTATTATATACAGCTTGTGGTTCGCAGATTTATATCAAAATACATCAAACGTTTATATTCCGAAATATTTCCATAAGAGAGGTAGGTCTATGAGCTACCAATGGTGTGAATCCATCTATTCCATCACATGGTTTACAAATGGGTTTATTTTAACATTTAGAAATAATAGCTTATTTTAATATGCAAAACATATGTTATGGTATGAATAATTTTAAGAATGCTCTTATTGTGTTAAATTATGTAAACTAAGTGATGGAAATAGATAAATAATTATGTTCAAATGTCCCACATAACACCCTAATGTGGCCTCAACATATTTCTCTTGTAAATTAGATGAATCTTACAAAGCTCTATCAAGATGCTTATTTACACATTTTTCAGCTAAGACAAATTGATATATGCAATGCTTTTTTACATGGAAAATGACCAAACCACCACTCAGTGGACTATGTAAAATGGACATAGAACATCAATGATTTCTACATAATGATGTGTGGATAATTTATTGTTTTATATTGATTTTGATATTCATAAGTCATAACTTTTAGTAATTTATTTTGTTGATATTTATATATCTACATAATGAGTTACATGTTCGAGACATTTTTGAAAATCAAGAAATAAAGAATGAAGTGGTGAATCCTTTTGGTATGATGATAAAGAAGCTTCAATTTGATCGAGGTAGTGAAAATCATAACCATGGTTTCATCAAATTTCTAAGGGATTTTGTGATTCTATCTCAACTCACCCCACCTTATTCTCCAAAGTGGAATGGTGTTGGTGAATGGACTAATTATACATTGTTTGTCGTGGTATTGTAAGTGAGGATTCATCCAAATATGTAATTATCCTTTTTTGGATATTTATGAAAAAATATGGCATTCAAATTAAACATAGTACCAACAAATGAGTTAAATGGAATTACCATCAATATATGGAGTGTAGAGAACCCATTTTAGGGTATATATGTTTATGAGGTAGAAATTCCTTTGTTATAGACTCCTGGTGAAACAATCTTGCACGCTAGGTCATGATGGGTATCTTTGTAGGGTATCCCAATGAAATAAGGGATATAAAATATAAAAATCCTCAGACAATAATGTTGATGTCTCCAGACAATTTATCATTTTTGGGAGTGAGAAAATCCTGAAAAAGGAATGTTGATGAAATATTGGAATTGATTACGCTGATACTAATGATACAGAAGTGTTGGTGAGGGAACAAATTCCATATATCCCCACGAAATATGTAGTTCCTTAAAAACAAGTACTATGTATGTGTGTAAGAGATTTATGAGATCCAAAGAGATATGGTTTTATATTAACCATGTTTGGAGACACGTTATTGTTAGATGATTATGATCATCACTCCTACAAGGAGGCAGTTCCGATCTAAAATTCTAAATATTAAAAAATAAATGAATTCTAAAATGGATTCCATGTATAATAACAATGTTTAAGTTATAATTGATGCACTAGTTGATGTAATGTCTGTTGGATGAAAATTGGTATTCATGAAAAAAACTAGACATGTAAGGTAAATTGAATACCTATAAAGAATGGATATTGGAAAAGTAGTTTAATCTTTTTCAAGGAAGTGTCTATGATGAAATATCATGTCATGTTTCCATTTTTAAAACCATTATAATTCCAATTTCCATAACATCTTACCATGACTATGTGATTTTCAAATTATAATTCAAAACACCATTCATTAATGGGAATCTTTAGGAATATTTCTATATAATATAAAAAAGGGTTTGTGACTCCATGTGATGAAAAATGGGTTTAACAGTTTTACAGATAAATTTTTTGTTTAAAAAAATCATCAATATCATTAAAAATAATATTCGATGAAACCATACTATAATTTTCCTTCATTATGAATGAACGGGAGACATTTTATTAATAAAAGGTTCAGTTTAAAAGTGGGAATTATCATAGTATATTATATTGATAACATATTTATTTAAGGAAAAGATACACCAGTATTATAGTTTGTTAATAACTATTTAATCAAGTGTTTTTGAATGAATTAATTAAGAGAAGAAGATAATATTATAGGGATCATGATAATCCTTGATATATTAAAGATGATTTATAAACTAAGTCATTGTACATATTTTGACCAGATACAGGAGATTTTGTGTTGAACAATCCAATAGGGTGGTAGTTCTAGTTTCATATGTTTTACATCTTTCCAAAAAAATGTATCATCAAAACAACATGAGAAACTAATAATAGGTATGATCCCAAATGCTTCAGCGATATAATTAATCTTGTATTCCTTGTTATGTACGAGACCAGATGTGTCTTTTCATTGAGCATGTATGTAACATATCAATCATATCCAATAGAATTTCATGGTACTTTTGATATGGATATTCTTAAGTATCTTCAAATAACTAAGGATATTTTCATTATGTATGGAGGAGAAACCAATTTTGTCATTAGGGGTTATACTATTTGTAGATTTCAGATAGATCATAATGATATGATTTCATAGTTGGTATATATTTTTTTGACTCAATGGAGGTGAGTATTGAAAGAATCCATTTTTTCATTGATTCTATATTTGGGTCTATATATATAGTAGCACATGATACAGCCATGGAATCTATTTAGATTTGTAACATTGTATAGTACAATGATATGGTACCTAGTATTAAATATCATATCACATTTTATGGTGATAGTATTGTAGCAGTGGATAATGAAAAAGTGAAAATGTCACACATACAAGAAAAATAGAATACTTTATAAGTACCTCATTTAGAGTGATTTATATAAAATTGGTGGTGTTGCAATGAGAATATTACACACATAAGACAACATGGTGGACCCCTTGATTGAATTCTTATCATATCATAACCTTGTGTATCATAGGATAGCTAGAAGACTGATGTATGTTTTCTATTGGATCGGGTGTATGCAGGAGCCTATTGGAGTTGGTTATCTAGAACCAACATCTATGTAATTTTTTATAATAATATATTCAATGTTTTAAATATTAATAAAATACTTATCTCATTGTGATTTTACTTCTACATGACATAGAATTTTTCAATCTCCTAAGAGTGGTTGTATCACTAAAATGTCATAACAGTTCCTCGCAATGATGAAACCCCATAAGTTGTACGACAAAATTCAATAATATATGTTCAATACTCTGATTATATCATCTTAGGAACTCAAAAGATATATCATGTCTGCTGTGGGGGATAAAATGGATTTTAAGAACCATCTCATTGTGTACACCCTTATTAATATCAATAAAGATATCAGGAGAACAAAAACCTCAAGTAGAAAATCAACATTTATATGTGTCATTGGATGATCCTATCTGTGGATGTGATTATTGGGCCTCAAACTTTAATATTATTATTAATTAATAATATGAGTGTCTTACATTTAGGTATCGATATGATGAAATATCTTTGTGGTGAGGTATGATATGTTCGGTGCATCATGAGTAATTTTACATTAATGTATAATGTGAGAAAGTTTTTATACATTCTCTTCTATAAGGGGATCAAATAACATGGGCTTTTTGATTGTAATGATATAGCCTAAATAAATCTATGGGAATTCTATTTTAAAGATATTTTCTATTTCTATAATGTCAAATAAAGTGATAATAAACCATATAGTTTTGGTGGAACGGGAATGAAACCTGGTTAATTTGAGATATTGAGATAATGGGATTATATTAAATAGTAAGTGCTCGTATGAGCTAACATGTCTTTTCAGAATTAAATTCTTTATCTACGGGTTTCTTGTTGTGTTTCTAGATTCTAACTGGGCACTTTAGACTGCTTCACCTAATTCCACTGAGAAAAAGTTCTAGAGGGTGAAAAACTATGTTTATTTAGAATATTAGTTGAATAATATAATATAATTTATTATTCAATAGATTTAATAAATGTTATTTTCGAACATGGTTTAATAATTATTCATGTATACTTGGTCATATATATTCCATAACTAGTCATTCAGTAGAAAATACTATGAGTGGAATATTTCATAAATATTTATTTTCTATTTAGAGAATATAATTTTTTTGATGAATAATTTTGTAATATTTATTTAATAAAAAGACATTATTCCAAGCCTGATAAATATTGTGGTAAATTAGAAAACCATGTTTAATGGTCAGGTGAAAAATAATAAATATTTAATAATATTTGAATAAATAATATTTAATAATAAGTCACAAGTTAAGAAAATGTCAATAAATAATAAAAGATTAGTTATTATTTGACATGGGGTCATTCTAGGACTACATAAATAATTAATTCAAACTATCCAATTATTTAATTTTAACCATAGAAATATAAATACCCAACTATGTTAATTTCTCATAGATACAATTCAATTATCTTGGTTGTTCATATCAGCATTGGATGATCATCTTAAACCTAGATAGACCCCTTCACCAAGGCCTCTCCCAAAAATGGATATAAATTCTCCTCTACCAGATCAATGAGAATGCTTTGGAAGCATTTCATGAATTGATCAATGGTGGTCGACACAAGTGAAATGATGTTCCATGATATCCCCTATAGTTTCTTTCAGGGATATCAATAGGATCATAATACAACTCTGGATCACTGCTAGAGTAAATCTACACTTGTTTTCTACAATAAAAATATTATGTATCACATATCAGTCTCTAGATACTTTAATAAATAAATAATTCAAACAATGAAAATTCTTTATTTAATTAAATTACGTGTAAATTATATGAGATTATAATCTCTCTCTCTCTTAGTTCGTATAATTACCCATTGTCTATTTGTTTGATTAAATTTCATTGATCATGATGTTCATAGTTAAAGAGATATCTGGTTGTTTCTTGATAATGTAAAATATTTAATGTTGGGAATCACCCATCATATGCTTCTCCTACACCCATAACCCTTAGGAAGAATATATAGAGGCTGTTAAATGAATCTAGAGGTATATACATGGTACTCTCAATTATGGATTGTACTTTTTTTCATAGTGATATAAGGAATTATTGACATTTTGGGATATAGACTAGGAAAGAGAAGTGGTGGAAAGAAAGTACAAATATGGTGGAGATTATTTATTGTAAATAAATGTGTTGCGCAGTTGAGTGTGAAACTAGACATCACATATCATAGTAATGACGAAGCACAGTATATCTCTTCTAAAAAGGATTGTACTTAGCTATTGTGGATGAATAAACAACTGATTGATATTGGTGATGGTGAGAAATATTTAATGGTTATTCAATATGATAATAAGAGAATGATAGATCTTATGAATAATCCTACTCAACATTATAATTCAAAACATTTTGAAACCACATATCACTACATTAAGGACAATGTTGAAAAAACAATGATTAAAAAAGATCATATTGGAACTTCTGTCTATCTGGATGACATTAAAACTAATCCATTTGTGACACATCTATACCAAAAAAAATTGATGATCTTCAGTGTTCAATCATATCCAAGTTTTTGAGTAGGATACAGATAGTAACCTATCCATTGTTGTATTATCTTTTTTTAAACTGATTTTTGAAGTGATGTAGGTTTATGAGTAAGATATTATCCACGGGGTGTTTTTTTAGCTCTAAATGTTCAATGATTGGTTCATTTGGATTATTTTCAAATAGGTAGAATGGATAAATAAATTTCAATGTGGTTGTAGGAGATATTAGATGTTTTACGATAATTGAGAAACAATGTGGGAAAAATGTATGGTTTATGGTTTATTGGTTATAGCTTTTTAACAAATTATGAAATGATTCTATGACATGATTTGAGTTCGATGATATGAGGAAATAGTTAAATCATAGCCTATACATCTTTATGAATTATAAGACATGAGAACACAATTCATTCTTCCCCTCTTATTTTAGACACCAATAATTTCTGATGATGAATTAGAATGTTGGATAAGATTTTTCTCACGTATCAGGTTTTGATTGCGAGTGGATATTCGTTGAATTTTCTTTTCTGTATATTAGAAATAATACCAACGAGGGAGATTGTAATAACCAAGGATTATTTATGAAGTAAATAGAGTATGGTTCGTGTTTTTTTAATCCTCTCCTGGAAGATCATGGTTTTATCAAGGAAATTTTTTTTTTGGAAATGAATTCATCAGGAAAATGATAAAGGCATGGGATTCAAAAATATATGGATGATATACTTCATGATGTGGATCATCAAAAATTATGAAGGATTTCTCTATAATTAAAAGAATTTGAGAATCACGAGTGGACATTGATTTGATGGAAATCATCATGAAAACGTTATCTCTCAATGGAACTTTGTGAATGGAGGAGCGATGCAATGATGTTTTGAATGATCTCAAAAAATTTCTACAGGTAGATGATCATCGTCATCCGTCGAGCTTTTAAAAATAAAGCTAACCCCAATTTATTCAAGATGACATTATTAAGGGAAAAGCTTTCATCTTTATGATTTAATGAACCAATAGGATATTTATGAATCCTGCTTTCTAATAAGTTATGTGCATTGAGAATGGACTACTCATGCCTTGACTAATGCCTATGATTCTATCTAATGGGTTCTTTATGAATATGGGGTACTCTATGTTCATTTAGTGATCATTGTGAAGTCATTTGGTTCCAAAAAGATTGGGTGCTTCATAAAAGAGTGTGATTCATAAAGGAGGTTCATGAATGATATTTCTGAACATCATATTTAAGTAAGTTGTGAATTCTGAATGCATAAACTCTGTTTTATAGTGTATGAATAGTACCTTGAAAGATAGGGTAAATGCTTTTTATTCAAATCTATTTAAGACACCTTTAGATCTATAAAATGTGTTCTAATTATCTCCATTCATGGAGAAAGGGGGAGTCGATGAATGTACTTTGAGAGGCACCATGTGATATCCCTGAAATCATGTAAAGGCAGTGTTCTTGAAATAGAGTGAGTATGTCCAATGTTTTGTATCCCTTAACTAGTTATGATTTGTGGATTTTGTAATGACTGAAATATTGTCACCAGATTCTCAATGGACTAGCCATTAGTGTTGATCCATGTAAAATTATCATTAAGCCCCTTTGTGTGTGATTCAATTTTTATATAAATTTCCTTTAGATAGGCTTAACAGGTTCCTACCATTGTCGGAACAAGATTTATCACTTTTGAACATAACGATAACACCCTGATTCACCACCCACCCCCCCCCTCAGGGTGTTCCACGGTCCTTTAGTTCAATTATCAGAGTATTAAAATTCAAATAATAGACTTTCCAATTATTCAAATTATTTTTATTATAAATAATTATACCGATAATATTTTTTTTTGAATTTTATGTATAATAACTATCATTATATTACATTCATAGGAAAAAATAGATCATCTAAAAACAAGACGTACACAAAATATATTATTATGAATTATAAACAACCTATATAAAAATATTTCAACATTCAAACTTAAAAGTAATGGTAGTTAGTAATCCCTTACATGAAGAACACATAATATTATATATTCTGTAAAGTCTATAATTATTGACTTGGATATTTTGTTGATATTATGATAAGATCATGCCCTGTCTTCCTATGTCAAAATCCCTTAATATGATGATTGACATATGTCTTCCAATACTTGGATTACCCCGATTCAATGGATCAGATTCACTATAATCCAATCACTAAAAGGCCTCAATCAATACAATGATAATAAGATAAATAAAAAAGAAAATTTTAAAAGGGAATTACCAAGAGAAGGATTCCTTATAATGAATAATGCCTAAAGTGTTATAAAAAAATGCATAAGAAGTTCAAACAATTAAATACTTAGAACGATTTAGTTTCAAAATGTATCTACTCCCAACTCTTGTAATGACCTCATATTTATTGTTAAATCCCTCAGTTCATGTTTCTATGTAATTTTGAATGGGATCAAATAACATACACTACACATATGGGATGTAACTGAATGTCAAAAATCATTTTGTTTTAACACCATTATAATTTAAAAAATTAATCCATCTTGTAGAAACTAATCTACTATACTCCCATTATAAACAATGGATAGTTTTATTTACATAAATATTTTTTTTCAATATAATGAACTGAATAATGGTTTTTTTATTATGTCAATAACATATCCATTCAGCTGTTCATGAATTTTTTCAATACAATAGTCAAAAAATAAGTCTAACCAATGTTAATAATAAATTAATTTTGATTTATTAGAATCACCTTTATTTAGATGGATCTGATTGAGTAAGGAAATGTTTATATTTGTAATATATTATAATCATTTATAACTATAATAAAATGTGCAGTTTTATAGAAAATGCTTTTTAAAAGCTTGGAAGATAACAAATTAGTAAACAAGGTTTTAATAAGGTGTTTTTGATCTCTAAAAAATTAGAATAGAAATGTAATAATTACAATATATGAATAATCACATTGTACATTATTGAAATGACTTTTGGACTAGTTATTGCATTTCATCGGTGCTTCAGAAGTTTCACATGATGAATTAGATATCTAGATTCACCAGACACATTTTTTCCAAGAATGTTTTAAACTATCTTGATGATAGTTATTGTTAGAAAAAGTTTCATGTACCTAGAAATCATGATGTCTGATAATTAATAATTTCCTTCATTTAGATTTAGTTATAATTATCCATGATATATTCATTATGAAAAAAATCAATGGATGCATTTCATTCTCATTTGATTAATTATGTGACATATTTTCCAACTATTTGACATTCCATAGTGCAATAGAGATGCTTTACATTTTATCGATTACATGGAATGTGTTTTTAGTTATTTACCTTCCCATATTGATTATTATCATTGAAAAATTATTTCAACAAATGTACATAAACCTTACAGTAAATTTAATATCACCCTTATTTTATTTCCTGTAACAAGATTCCATGATGATTACTATCGATAATATGAAGGCTTCTCCACACTGATCATTCCACATGAATGACTGGTCCTTATTAGTAATGTTATCCAAGGCGCTGCAACTCGTGAGTTGTTGGGCATGAATCTTCAGTATTATCCTTCTAGACCGAAGAAACTGTGAACCTCTGCCACATTCTTTGGTGTTTCCCAAGAAACAACTGCCTCAACCTTTGATGGGTCCATTTCTATTCGCTACTCAGACACCACGTGTCCATGTAAGTGCCCTTACCGAGTCCAAAACATTCACTTCGACAATTTCCCATGATGTTGGTGTTGTTGGAGGACATTCAAAATTATTCTTAGATGTTCGGCATGATCCATGTCTCATTTTGAGTAGATCAGGATGTCATTGATAAAGATGACTACCAACAGGTCTATGTATTCCTTGAAGATAGAGTTCATGAGTCCCATGAACATGGCTGGTACATTTTTAATGACGAACAACATGACTACAAATTCAAATTTCCTAGATCTGCACCTAAATGCAGTCTTTGAGATGTCACCCTCCTTCACCCTCATTTGGTGATATCCTGACCAGTGGTCTATCATAGAGAACCATCCTTCTCCCTTAAATACTGGAGCGCCCCAAGGTGACACACTTGGTCGAACAAAACCATTCTTCACCAGGTCATCAATATGAATTCGTAACTCTCACAGCACTGAAGGTGTCATCCGATAGGGGGCCATCGAAATCGGACGAGCACCGAGTTGTAGGTGTATACCGAACTCAACATCTCGTCGAGGGGGTAGAGTCACGACCTCCTATGGGATGATTTACATGAACTCACTAATGATCTATGAGTCTTACACCATCTATGTATTCGCTGAATCCCCTAATAGCATGGATAACGAGGAAATAAAAGGCTCCCCTCACTGGCTGCCCTCCTGGAAACCCCGCTCACCGATGAAAGTCACGTGTCGGCCACCCATACTAGAAAACACCAACCTTCTCCGGAAGCATTCGATAACGGCACACACTGAGAACAACCAGTAAATACCAAAAATGATGTTTTATTGCTACATCTTCTGCAAAAGGAGGTCTCCTCAAAATTGGTGTGGTCCCAACATCAATCTACATCATTGGAAAACAAGAGATAAGCTGGTTTGACCTCAGACTGGCGTAATCAAAACCATGGGTACAGAAAGTGTCTCTATGTCCAACCCCAAATCATGGACTGGACTGGGTGAAACAAAGGAGTCCAAAGATCCTGAATCAAATACGGCATAGGAACGAGTGAAAAACAAGCTGATTGTACCTCGAACAGCCTCTGGCCCTACAGGAAGTACTGCCTCTATGGTGTGTAACTGCCCATGCCCAGCTCATCTTCCCCTCAGCTATCGGCCACCTCCCCATCCACGCCCTATTGAGGTCCCTGTGGAGAGCCCTGAGGTCTTCCTCCTCCTCCAATGTCTCGTCTCAGACCGGTGGGAGCTTTCTGTCCCTACTGCAGCTACTGAAAGAGCCTTGCTGGAAACTGCTGTAGTTGAGGCGGGTGCTGCACCGGTCCACCACCATTGTATTGTACTCAGTTCGGGCACTGATTCCATAGGTAACCATGGTTTCAACTGATGAAGAATCTCAGTCCTAGGCTGGAATGGAAAGGGTGAGGACTGGGAGATTAGAACTAAAACTGCTAAGGACTGCTCCTTACTGGTCGAATCATAAAGAGCCCTGATGCAAGAGGCCTGCTACTAACCGTCTTCCCCTTTGACTAGCCCAACTGGATTCCCTCTCGCAACACACCTGCTAGCATGTGCATAATTTACACAACCTCATATTTCTTCTGGACCTCCAAGTACGTTGGTAGGGTGAAGGGAGTAACAATATACTGGAGAGAATTTCAAAGCACCTCCTACAAACATCTCGCCCGAGACTCCTCATCCGGAAATAGCTACAGAGAAAAGTGAAGGGGGACCTTGAAATTTATCCCCAAATCTCTCCCTGACATACTAACCTACTGGAAATAGAGTATATCTTGCCTCTTCACAGCCTTCATCATGGAAGAGAGGAATTCCACCCTGAACTCCTTCTTGAAGTCTTCCCACGTAACCTCAGCCTCCCTCTTCTCCCCTATATAGAGTGTCCACCACTGACACACTGCTCCTCGCATCTGGTTTACAGCCATAGAAACCCAATACTTCGTCGGATCCCAGATCAAGCTGAAATCTTTCACCATATCCTCTATCCATCTCTCTGTCTCCACGTCTAAGATGCTGCCCTCATATATCTCGAGGGTCTGCCACTGAAAGGCACGAAGCGTCCTCTGCAACTGATCTTCCTCCTCCTCTCACTCAACCCTCTGTCAATCAGCCAAATCAACCTCATGGGCCTCGATTTCCCACACTACCCTAGGTATCTGAATGGGTTCCATAGTTGCAAGGTAAACAAAGGAAGGCCTAAGCACGAGTAGTGTAGTAGATTGTTTTATATATTTTCTTTGACTTATTATTCATTTTAAATCCCCAACGTGCCCCAAAAACAATAGAACAGAAGTCATTATGATGAATTCACCTTTCCTAGCGTCTCTACCCTACAATATGTGTAGACTCACTTGGTTGTTCAGTATGCCCAGAGTCCTTGCATCAGATCACGGGGGGTCCTAAAATCTTGTGTCATAGCCGGTCTTCCCCTGCCTATTTCACACACCAAGATTGACTAACACTGTTTCTCTATCATCCCATGCAATCCTCACCATGCCTAACCCCGAGCTTCATCCAATCTCTCAACCATAATGCCTCTGATAACATTATTTCCTGACCCGCCTTCACCATGATGGGAGAGGGGATAGAAACTGTCAGACCCCTTCCCTATTCATGTTGAAGGACGGATAATGACCCCCACGACTCACCTTCAATAGGTCCCAGAGTGGTGAATAGAAGCAAGGGTATAGAATCACTCACAAGATAGAAGGCACTACAATTTTTATTGATAGGGTCCGGAGATAAGATAGTAATTCCCAACAACGCCGAAAGTGGAAGTACAAGTAAAGCCAAAAAAACCATTCCCATATGATTGTTCCAAAAGTAAATGACACAAAAGTAAAATGAAACCCCAAAAAGGAAGTACCAAAATGAATGAGAAAAAACAGCAGCAATTGTCCCAACAAAAAAACTAGTATGACCCTACACGATCCCTTATGTCCTCCTGGAAACCTGAATGCAGTTTTATATATGTAGGGTGAGCATACAAGTACATTCAGCAGGGAAAATCAAAATCACTCATGCACAAGTGGAGAGGCATCCAAATGCCCTGTGAGGAAGGAGAAAACAAACACCTAGCATGGAGAACTATCCATCCAAACCTCACCAAGGAACACTCCCCAAATAGCGCATGTGAAGTTATATAGTAGTAAAAGGACATCAATGTTTGGGTACCCCGCGCCACTTCTCCACTGGTTATTGAAGACATGTTATGCATCAGACCTTCCCCACCCTTCTCACTGCAGTCCCACATCCATTCCCCCACCCAAACACACCTGGGATATAACCACACATCCTTCTCAAAAACACCTAGGCCACAAAAACTACGCATAACCATTCCCGCAGACACCTAGACCAGTACAACTACTACCATTCCCGAAGACACATGTGCCTCATCCTAAAGATACTTGGGAAGACTACCTACACTCACACACCTATGCCAACCCCCAAAACTACTATTCCTGAAGAATCTGGGGCTATAATAGACTTTAGGCTATCACAGCCTGCCCAAAGAGTCCTGGGATATTCAGGAAAGGTAGCAGAAACATATCTAATAACCAGTCAGATGTGAAATGTTTAGGAAAAAACACAATCCCCCATGAAATGGGGATGTTTAGAACAAAGTTCTCAACTTGGGTGGGCTGTTAATAAGAAACCTAAAAACTAAAATTATATATATAAGTAGCAAGCCCTAATCCCATAAATGGGGTTCTAAAACCCACCTTATCATGAACACCCTCATCACTATTCATTCTTAAATAGGAACTCTACTCACAGCCGAGTCACAACTCATTCCTAGAACCAATTCCCCCTTTGAACCCATTCTTGGTTTCATGTTTAAGATGTTCCATTTAGGTATATTTTTCAGTACTGGGAAACTACCAGGCATAATCACAAGCCAAGGAGAAAAAATATCCAAACAGCAATTTAAACATTCACACCCGGTTCTCTTGTAAATTTATATCATTAAAAGAGATCTATGAGATTCGTCAATGTATTGGAACCAAAAAAATCCTCTAGATATATCCCCACACTTACCCAATCCCATGAACCAACGACTTCACAACAATAGAGGATCCCACCCCCATTCGTGCCACCCCATAAACATCAAGAAGAACAAACTATACATCCTACCAAGGTAGGGAAAAAGATTTTCCAGGTTCAATCACGCCATTCATTAAGTTCTCCCTTTCTATTTGGTTAATGAGGGTGATCACACATGGGTTTCTATCAAATGGAAATCCATTTAATCGACCTAGTTTAAGTAATTAACCAAATTCCATGTTAATCCATTCATTCATCATAAAGGACAGCGGTTCGTTAGTGCACAAAGAAAGACCACCGACGTGCATGATTTTTAGTGGGTATAAGCCCGCACAATTCACAATATAAATAGTCAAGTATAAGGAAACTATAGCAGAAACATTCACTGCTAGAAAAGTAACCTATACCAACAGTTTGGAACCGTTGGTATAGGCCTTGAAACCATTGGTATAGGCTATACCAACGGTTTGGAGAACAGTTTTCAATGAAGCCATGAATATAGATCTATACAAATAGTTTTGAAACTGTTGGTTTATGTAATATGAAAATATATACCAATGGTTCCATAGCCCATTGGTATATGTAACTAAAATCATAATCATTAGGTTGGTTTTGATCCCAGCACCTCCCATTTCTTATTGAACGACCTAACCACTAACCTAAAATACTTATTTTTACATAATTTCATAAATATAAATATGTATTATCATAAGTATTTTAAATTTTGATTTATTTAATGTCCACTATAAGAAGATTCCATTAAAAAAATATGTACATCTTCCAATGGTTGTGAGAAATGTTGGTATAGGTTCTTTGATTTTGGGAACTATACCAACAGTTGTGGACAAACCGTTGGTATAGGGGGGACCTATACCAATGGTTTGGTCAAACCGTTGTTAAAACGTCACTATAATGGACCTATACCAATTGTTTTGGCCAAACTGTTGGTATAGGTCCAAATTAGTGAACCTATACCAACGGTTTGGGTAAAACGTTGGTATAGTTTCCCCATATACCAATGGTTTGTCCAAACCTATTGGTATAGGTTCACATAAGTGACCTATACCAACATTTTTCTACAAACAATGGTTATAAGTCCAAATTAGTTAACAATGCCAATATATTTCCCAAAACCGTTGGTATATATCATATTTATAGTAGTGATGGATCACACCCCACCTTCATTATTTATGTTTTATTTGTTAACTTCATTAATGTTTGGAATCATCCATCTAGGAAAAACAATAGTGTACCCACCCCACATTATACAAAATAAGGATAGATTAAGGAAAACCGTACTTGGATGATCAACGATTGTTATTTTTCACCACGTGCCAAGAACTGAGGATGTGTGGCTCATAGGGGAGGAACTCCGGGGACACCAAGGATGAGCAGAAAATCTCCACCATAGGTGCACCACAAACCTTGGGAATTAGGGAATCCAAATGTACCAAGGAGAGGATAGAAATTTGGATTACAAGAAGAATGAAAAATTCTAGCGTGATATAATGATGAGATCTCATTATTACAGGATATGGAATTTTGAACGGCTTTAAAGTAAGATCGTGGTTTCCCTCGTGGTTGGGCAGTTACACATGATGATATTAAATTTCCATTTAATATTTCACATTGGAGAGGTTTCAATAACATTTTTTCTTTAAATGGTTTCCTTTAATTATAGGAAGAACATGCAATAGGGGCAGAACTGGAAGTTATTGGGAAATGGTCTGACATTAAGGAAAGAAAAAAAAATAAATGTTTCATAAGTTAAGGTCACCCAACTCATGGGGGGGTTTTAGATACTATATATGGGATTTAAATTTATTTTAAAGGGGTATTAAAATTCTTTTACTTCAAATGTTACATTGCGGGAGTGGAACTGGAAAACTCAGGAAAATTGGAAAAAGAACGAAGACTCCACGGTGAGGATATGGTGCCACTGTCACTGTGCCACACTCATGGTTCCATCCTCACGGTGCCATCCTCACGGTGCCACTATCATGGTGCCACCATAACCGGTGTATCCGTGTTTTCTAAAAGTACTAGACTTTGAGGTTCGAAGACATTAAAATTTATGATATCACATATGATCCATTTATAACATATAATTTCACTTTTGTTAAAAATCATTCATTATTTTCATCATTTCAGGTAATAACTAAATAGTTTTTCTAGTATTTGTTGAATTTTTATTTTTATCTTTTATATATTAGATCATTATATTATCATATACATATTTTTAATAATGATTTAAATACCAAATATCATTTTTATATATTTATTTATATTAATCAATGATGTTTTTTTATTGGAATTCAAATGCACCGTAAATTGATATGGTAGCCTAAATGTATGCATGGCCGATGATTGAATTTTCTTATCATATTAATGAAATAAAAATAAATTAAATATATTAATATTATATTTTAAATTTCATAAAATTTTCATTTATATATCATATATTAATTAAAACTATCCATAACACATTTGATGTAATGTGTGAATGAATCATATTGCTTCAATAGGTGGTAGTTTTCCATACATACAAATGACATTATTGTATTCCAACATTATAGAAATAATGATGAAGTTATATGATATATAATCACTAAATAAGAAAAAAAAATTATAAATATCATATATATCCAATATAAACTATAAATATATCACTATTCACAAACATGAAATGTTTTAATGGTAAAAGGAACAATATTAGTTTTCAAGGTGGTAGTGTATTGTACATAATAATGACGATTATGTATCCAATTTGGTGGATTTTTATGAAATATTTTGGAATAAAAATTAAAATAAAAAAATAATATTATATTTAATATATATATTTTATATTTTATGAAATATATAATAATAATTTAATTGGTGGAGAAATAAAATAAAACAAAAGTTCTCGTTGATGAATGTTCCCTCTTCTCTAGGGATCTCCTTTTGGTTTATGAAAAAATATTTCCTCAGTTGAATTTCAATCAAGAAAAAAAGATTTTAGGTTGAAGGAATGGATGATTGGAAGATATTTTCATTGTTTTTGGGTTTTCCAAATGGATATAGGTGAGTGAATATGTGACAAGAGTGAGTAATTTTTTATAGTGGTGGAGGAGTGACATTTCTGTAAATTAAAAAAGGTAAACCCTACATATAGGTGTCCCTTACACCATGTTCTTCCAATAATGAATCATTTTCAATTAAATATATTTTATAGTCAAAATCTGGGCATAAATTGGGTTTTAGATGTAATTTGGTCTTTTTCCGTTTAAGTTTAATTATTTTTCCTTGGTAAACATAATTTTACCTTAATTAGTGAAATTAAATTTAATTGATTTCAAAATTTATTCTAGTAAAATATTAATTTTAATTTATATTAATATATAAATTAATAAGATTGAAAATATATAATCTATTTTTTCAAAATTAAAATAATTGGGTTTTTATAATTTTATTTAATATTAATCCCAAGGACATGGTGTTAAAGTGTATATTTAATGTTAAATGGTTCAAATGTTCAGTAAATTTTTATATCTAAATTCAATATAAATATTATTTATGTGACATAAATTGGATTAATATATTTATAATTTATCTAATTTTAATTTAAAATATATTAAAACTATTATTTTAAAATATAAACATTTCAAATGAGAAGTCTGTTTTTAAATTAATTTAGTATTTCCCACTATTCATCTACAAATCAGAATTCTTAAAATAATAACAAATCTAAACCCTACAATAATATAAAATTACTATTTTAAAAATTAATTTTTATTTTTTTATTAAAATATATTTAATTTATAATATTTATATTTAAAATATGTCAACCATAATAGGGTAGAGAAATTGACATTAGATAAAAACAGATTTTTAAGTGAAAATGAAGATTTGTTCTAGAATTAATCATATAAATAATATTTTATTAATGTAATGAAATGTAATTTGATATATAAATTTCATTAATTTCATTAAACAATATTAATGAATTTAATTTATTATGATAAATATCCTTTGGATGAATAAATGAAGAAAGTTATACGAACATTTCTTTTATATTCAGTTGGTTTTAATTTTCATCATAAATTAATTGGTAACCAATGATTTATAAAATAATTCCATTATTCACTTATTTCTATTTTTAACATATAATTTATCAACTATGTAATAATTTTCAATTTAAATAAAAATATAAATGTATTTCGTAAACATCATCCTTTCAAGTAACATATGATATGAAAAAAACACATTAATTGTGTACAACAAAAGATAAATTGGCATTGCATTAATTTCAAGTGATAGAATATATTAATTTTATTTAAATTGTTAAGTATTTCATATTGTATTAAGAGGTTATTTACTTTCAACTCCTTTTTTTGAATTTCATACATGATATAAAATAAAATGCCAGTCTATAATAATTTTAGGGGTGTTTCAAACATGATTTTGTTATTATTACCACCGTGGTTGTTTTATTTCCATAACTATACTTTCCTACGATAAAATTTTTCTAAAAATTTCTTCATACACTAAATTTTTTGTTTTAATTGATTCCATAATTACTCTTCCATGAAATAATCACATATTAATTATTTTAAATCCAATGAATATTATGAATGGGTATAAAATTTTTTCTTTGATTTTTAAAAGAAATATATTCTATTTTATTCTATGTTTTCATTTTTAAAAGTCATGCTTTATTAAGAAAAATTGTGTAAAAACTAATTGGATCCATGTAAATGATTCAAATTAATGCATGGTATTTGTAATGTCTCGGATTTTTCAATCGAATTTTTTATTTATATAGAAATATTATGAGTCCGCAAAAATTGATGGAACGTGATTCTGAGGCCATGTGTGCCTGGAATGAATTTATGAATTTTTTAAGTAAATTCATTAAACATGCGATCAACATTTTGTATCTTTTGAACTGTTTCTCAGAATTGAAATATAAGGAAACCATTGAACTCGTAGCACCAATATTCACTTAAAGATGAACTCACCTCGACCACATCACTACCAGTAGCGATGGAGGCTGCAGCCCGTCGGCCACTGTAGTTAAATGACATTGGTCGGCACACCAGCCCACCACATAGAGGTAGGGTGGGACATGTCTACACTACCAATTGAGTAGGTGGCCACTGCTGCATAGCCGCGGTGGTGCACTAGAGGGTGGCCGACACCAGGCCGGTCACGAGAGGATTGGGCCGCCGTCGTGCCGCTGGTAGGAGAGTCGTCCAGAGCACCGACCAGCCGTATAGGATCATAGAGATCCACTCGGGATCTATGATTGACATGGCAGTGCCTAATGGTATTGTGAGTTGGTGTTTCGAACGGAAGGGGGGGAGGCCACTCTACTTCGGTATCATCTTGGTTGGATCACGCTGCCTAGCTGGCTTCCCACCACGGGCTCGGCCACGCCCCCCCCCCCCCCCCAGCGCAGTCGAGGCCACCCCACCATCGATCAGGTGGCGGCACTTTGTGGGCCGAGCTGCTCCCCATCATTGGCTTGGACACCCCATCGTGGGCCAGGCTGCCCAATGTGCACCAGGCCAAACCTTGGCCTTTCCCAGCCAGGTCGGACTCATATCGGGTCGAGCCAGGTCGAATCAACTGGGTCAGACTAGATCGGGCCCAACTGGGCAGAGAATGACTTAAAGATCCATTACATGAGAACCAGACGTCCATTTGACAATCCGTCTACGGCCATGAATCCTTGGACCGAGATGGAACTTTTGGTATACTCCACGTGAGTTTGGATGAATATGGATTACTGATGGGTTGGATCGAACCTGAATCCATCCGGGCTCTCAGAACGGAAATGCTAAAAACATACGGATTGGGAATCCGATTCGCATGTTGTCTATTGCAATGGGACCTTTATGATTCTATGGACCATTATGATAATTCTTCATGGGAAATAGTGTAATTTTAAGAATATAATAATGTCTTGATAAGTGGAACCTCCCAAAATCAAGCATGCTTAGTGCAGGATCCATGTGGATGGATGTACTTGAAGAATATACAGATCCTATGTGGGAAATCCTCAGGTTCTATGTGGGTCATCTTATACCAATCATGTGTGTGTTATCGTCAGATCCTTTGTGAGTCATCTTATGATCATGTGTCGGTCATCTTTGATACTGTGTGGGTGAACAACAGAGCTTCTCGACAATGTATGATGATCTAGTAATATAGCTAATCATCTACAATTTCGTACTTAAGTTATACCTAGTGTGAGTTGAGTATTATTCATTGCGATACACTTCTATGTGGTGATACCATTGTGGTATTCTTCTATGTGGTGATACCTTTGCAGTATTCTTCTATGTGGTGTTACCTTTGTGGTACTTAACTTCATGGTGATACCATTGTGGTATTCTCCGGTGTGGAATTACCCTTGTAGAACATACCTTTTTGGTTTAACCGTTGTGATATTCATTCAATATTAGAATAGTTGAGATTTGGGATAATGAGTTAGGCCTTGTGTTCCATCACTAATGAGATGGATTATCTTGATAACTTTGGTATATTTATAGGTATATAACTATGTATTTTTGACTGTTGTATCTTGCTTTATGATTACAATATTTCATTGTTGTATATCCATTTTGGTAATTGAGTGACCTTCGAGGTCTTAGGGTCCGTACTGAGTATCGTTATACTCACCACTACAGGGGCTACTCTCGCACCCTACCGTTTCATGTGTAGATGACAGACAACGATGATTGAGGTCGAGGGTACTAGGACTGAAGGATTCTTAGAGGTGGACCACCAGACGAGGTGTACCGTAGAGATGACTGTTTGAGAGATGTAACTACCCTTTAGGTAGGATCCATGGTGCGTTTTCGTAGGGGATGTTTCAAGTCTTACTTGTACATTCTAGTTGGCATTTTATTCTGGCCCCATTTACTTAATGTACTCATCATGTTTACATTATAGTTTACCTTGTGCTTGTTTCTTGATATGTGCTTGGTTTGTGTGAGATTACAGGTTTAATGGTAATTCCTTCCCAGTTTTAGGGATATGTCTTTACAGTGCTAGTATCCAACCCCTAGCCTATGGAAGGCGGGCTTGGGGTAGTCATGGCATGAACCCCAGGGGACTGGTCATGACAAATTGGTATTAGAGTATTCGGTTATACTGGAGAACTAGGACTCTAATATTTACAGTGTAGAAATAGTGTTACAAGTTATGTGTGTGGTTTTCAATTAGGGGAGTCTAGTGTTGGTGCGTAAAATGACACATCCATACACTAGGACCATGAATTCTGATTTCCGACTCAGTGCAAGAAAACACTGATTTTGTGTGTGTCTTTGAAAAGTATTCATTGTGAATGCATTGAGACAACTAACCATGTATAATTTATTGACTGTGGCACATCTATTTATTATCAGGATGGCTCCACACAGGCAACCAGTCATGGTTCAAGGTATATTACGCAATGACAGCCCACCAAGTGATGAGGATTCGTTTCAGGGCCCCCTTACAGTATTTGTACCATCGGGTGGTGTACCAGTGGAACCACTACCTGTTGGGAAGCCGATGCCACCAACCCCAACAGCAGAGGGTGCACACCGCTTGTGTGCATTGCACATGTCCCAGTTCCAGAGGCCATGAAGGTTCTATGGAGATATGGATCCACATGCAGCTGAGGTCTGGTGAGAGGCCGTGGTTAGTGTTGTTTGATTTGTAGGGACACCCTATAATCTCATGGTGATCCTTTCCGTCAATCTCATCCATGCAGTAATGGGTAGATGGTTGAACTTGTTTCTCCTGGTCCACGACGAGGTGACTCACATCTATACATACATCGGGAGCCATTTAAGGGAATATTTCATCCTAGATAACATACACTCAGTGCATATATAGGAAATTCTCCACTTGCAGCAGGGTATCATGACCGTGGCTCGGTATTCAACAAGGTTCACCAACCTCTCGTGCTACTCCGCTGACATAGTTTGGGACCCTTTATTCAGCGTCCAAACCATTGATCAGGGGCTCAAATGAGACATTAGAGCATAAATGATCTCTCTCAGCATTCCAACCCAGTCATGGTGTTAGAACGAGAAAACATAGTGGAGAGGATCCTTGCTAAGCAGTCAACGACAACGAGACCCACCACTTGACATTATGTAGCAGAGTCATATAGAGCTGGCAGAAGACATATGATGTAGAGATACAAGGGTACTAGAACAATTGATAGACAAAGACATGATACATGGTCGGTTGTGCAGGGTTCTCGAGAGAGAGCTGGATAGGCGAGGAGCAGGCAGTGTTACTCGTGCGGTGTGTAGGGTCACATGGCTCGCGACTAGCTGACCCACCGTAATTATGAGCAACAGACGATCGAAAGAACACCTAGTAAAGAGAGATGATTCGATCGAGTAGGTCTGTAGGAAGGTGGAGGATGTGGCAGAGGAGCTGGCCATACAGTAAGAGGTGGGTGGAGATTCGAGGTTCTACTGCCACCACCTCCAGGTGGTCCACCCCGACCATAATGAGTAGGTGGGAAGGGACGATCTTAGATCTGAGCAGTTGAGCCATATGACCAAGGAACTCCAGAGATGATTTGAGGTACGATATGTGTCTACTCCACCTTAGCTATAGTAATTATAAATATAGTTTCCAGTCAATATTTTTATTTCTACAACCCTCATTCGGAGCTCAGAGATACCGGTGGAGCCGTTAGCTCGATCCTTATGTATAGTGACTCTAATGGGAGAGGATTGGATGATTACAAATTTGGTTTGGAAATGTGATATTCCTCTAGGTGGAGAGATCTTCAGCTGGGATCTTCTATTAGTGACATCGACGCCTTATGACATCATCTTGGGTATGGATTGGTTATCTACAGTCTATGCTCAGATCGACCGTATTAGGCGAAATGTGGGGTGTGACCACACGGATGGTACAAGGTTTTCCTACACTGGCAAGAATGGAAACTTCACATCACATGATGGACATATCGGAGGAAGGTGCAGCTGATCACACATAATATGTCTATCCTCACCCTCAGAGCTATGGATGTTGAGAGTCTGAGCTATCCTATAGTGGTAGACTAGTAAGCTGATATATTCCCTACTGATATTTCGGGTCTACCTCATCATATATATGTGGAATTTTACATCGATTTTTACCTTGGGACGACACTGATATCTACTCTAGAATATCGGATGGCACCCATAGAGATTTGAGAGATTCACATACAAATAGAGGACTTGCAGAGAAAGGGGTTTATTAGGCTCAGTGTATCTCCGTAGGGAGCCCAGATTTCATTTTCCATGAAGGCAGATGGGAGTTTGAGACTATGTGTGGACTATCGATGCCCGAACCAGGTTTCTGTAGAGAACATGTACCCAATCCAAAGGATTGATGATCTCTTTGATTAACTGAAGGTAGAATGATGGTTTTTGAAGATAGCCCTCACGCCAGGCTATCACCAGCTTAGTGTACGAGATGAGGATGTGTAGAAGATGACTTTAGGATGTAGGTGTGTCCAATATGAGTTCATGGATATTCCATTTGGCAAGACCATGAACCCAACAGTGTTCATGGGACTCATCAATAGGATATTCCATCCATAACTTGATCTCGTGGAGGTAGTCTTCATCAATGACATCTTGATATACTCATCCACAGAGGAGGAGCATGCCTATCATCTACAAATAGTTCTGGACACACTCTAAGAGCACCTGATTTATGGTAATCTCTTTAAGTGACAGTTCTAGATATGATAAGTCCACATTTTGGGACACATTATCATGGAGGATGGAGTTGTGTTGGATCCAACAAATATTGAGGATGTGCTTGCATGGGTACCACCCAGGAGTGTGACGAAGGAGCTGCATTTTTTGGGTTTGGCCAGTTACTATCGGAGGCTTTGTTTTTTACTCTTTTAGAGTTGTGGCACCCTTATCAGTGAAGAATGAGAAATCAAAAACCATCATGTCGTTAGAGAGATTCCAGCTAAGTTTCCAGGAGTTGAGGAAGAGAATGATGAGTGCCCCCATTTTGAGGAAACTGGAAGAGGGTGTTGGGTATGTAGTCTACTACGAAGCATCAGGGACGGGGCTTGGATGTGTCCTGATGAAGGAGCGAGCAGTGATTTCCTATGGTTCTCAACAACTGAGAAAATATGAGTAGAACTGTGATACCCATGAACTATAGTTGGAAGTAGTTGTCTTTTCCTTGAAGATGTGGTGACATTACATGATGGGTGATCATTTTATAGTCTACTCTGATCACAAGATTCTCAGATATATCTTCTCTAATAAGTAATTGAACATGAGACAGAAAAATTTGATTGAGTTCCTCTGGGACTATTATTTAAAGATATTATATTCTCCAGGGAAGGGGAACGTAGTAGAAGACACACTTAGCAGGATATCAGGTATACAATTGCTGAGTAAGGGAACAAAGAAACTAGTCGCTTTGCAGTTATCCTACATGGATCGAGATGGAGCATATTATATTCATTCTCTATTAGTGACACCCCCACTCCTTCAGCGAGTCAGGGTGGCATATCTTGGGAACACTAATTGTGAGGCTTGACATGCACAGATATCCATAGGACAGACACCTGATGGATTTTCTGAAGGTGGGGAGCACATCATCCTCTTCATAGGACTTACTATGGTACTGGTGGTTATGGGATAGGAATTGTTGAAGGAGTTCCATACATCCTCTCAAGAGGTACATCCAGGAGTTGCGAAGATGTACTAGGAACTCCAAAATAAGTAATACTATCCGAGAATGATGAATTTAGTAGTAGAGTATGTCTCTCCGTGTCTTACTTGTCAGCAATTGATGGCAGAGCATCAGGTTCCAACATGCTTAGATCATCCACTATATGTTCCAAAGAAGAAGTTTGATGGATTCTCAATGGACATCATGATAGGACTTCCACGCATGTCCAAGGGACATGATTCCATCTTGGTGATCATTGACTAACTCACCATGTCATCCCACCTCTAACCTATCAAAGAGAAGGGATCAGTAGAGGGCGTGGGATGCCTCTACGTGCAAGAGATTTTTATGATTCTTGTATTTACCTTGATGATTCTCTCCGATAGTCATGCAAAGCTTACTTCCCGAATATGGAATGGGTTATAGGAGGTGTTCAGGACACTACTTCGATTGTGCATTTCCTTCCATCTATTGAAAGATGGTCAGAGAGAGAAAACCATTTAGGACCTTGAGGACATGTTGAGTGCTTGCATTCATGATTTTATCAATAGCTTGGAGGATCACTTTCCATTGGTAGAGTTCACATTCAAAAATAGTTATCACTCCACCATCGGTATGGAACCATTCGAATAATTATAGGATCGAACATGCAGATCACCTCTATGCTGGAATATCCCAGGGGAGTCATCAGTAATGGGACAAAAAATGGTATGAGCATCCATGGAGAATGTGCAGATCATCCTGGAATGGATGAAGTCTTCATAGAGCAGGCATAAGTCTTATGCTAATAAGAGATATAGACATCAGGAGGTTGAGAATGGTGACCATGTCTTTCTATGGGTATCACCGCAATCAGGTTTGCAGAGATTTTTCCAGGGCGACAAGTTATCTATGAGGCTCATATGAACATTTCAGTTCCTTAGCAGAGTTGGAGAGGTGGCATACCACCTACCACATCCATTGTATTTGGAGAAGGTGCATGACGTCTTCCACGTATCCCACCTGAGCATATACGTGCACGAACCATATCATATCATCGACAACGACTAGCTGGACATCGACAAAGGTGGTGATTTTTTCAGAGGTACCAGTAGAGATTTAGGATCAACATGAGAGAGTCCTGCTTGGGAAATCGATATCTATGGTGCGCATATGCTGGCATCATGAGAACCTCTTGGAGAGAACATGAGAGTGGGAGGCCTAGATTCATGCTCAGTACCCCCACTTGTTTCCCTAGTTGTGTTGTGACTTTCGGGGATGAAAATCCATGAGGTGGGGAGAATGTAAAGACCTAGATTTTCCATGTAATTTTTTTTAATTATATAGAAATATTACATGTCGGAGAAATTTGAAGGTGCGTGATTCTGTGGCCCGGTGTGCTCGAAATGAGTTTCTGAATGTTATTAGGTATGTTGTGTAAATGCACATGCAATGTTTTGAAATTTTTGAACTGGTGCTCTGAATTGAAATACGAGGACACAGTTAAACTCACAGCACTGATATTCACTTAAGGATACCTTCACCTCGACCACCGTAGCTCGATGATGGATGTTAGTTTTTTTGGATTTTCGTGGGAGGGATAAATGAAAAATAATAAAAATAAAAAAATAACTTTTATTTTTATTTATTTTTGAAACCTCCCATTTTAATTCACGGTGGTGGGGACCACCAGAACTCCTCCTTTTTTGGATGGTAACTCTTGGATCCTCCCAATTGATGTACCAACATGATTTGATTTATTAATAATACTTAATCATAATATTATTGGATCCCATCCTCCTATGGGGAAATTGGATTGGCAATAAGTTATTGTGGAGAACTATTGAAAGAAGATCCTCCCACAAAGAATTTCCTCCACCAAAGAACTTCTCTAATGAAAAACAAACTGTCGTCCAAGGAAATGATGATGTCACCATCTTCATATCCTTTCTCACAACACCACCAATGAACGTCAAGGTAGGGATGTGTTTATGATTATTCTTCATTAGTTTCTTTTATGTTGAAACATTCTTTTCAATGCCACATGCTATCGGTCTAATATGGAAGGTGTAGGTCAAAAAAATATGGTATGATCCCACCACATATTTATTGTTGTCATATTCTTCATGCGACGCAATCACAGCATTGATGCAACTGCATTTCAAAAAGAGACCACGCCCCTTCGGCTGTGGTAGAGGAAACTCATGGATGGCACCCGACCAGCCTTGTAGAACAAGGGAAGCAAGCATCTACATGCCGGATGGCCGCATGGAGGTAGTTTTATGCTTGTCCATGCCTCTGGATGAGGGGGAGACCATGTCTACTTAGCCTCAATAGTACACCGGAGGGGGGACGACACACAACCAGCCATGGGAGGACAGTGGTGCCATCGCACCACTGGGAGGAGAGCCGGTCGGACTACTGGTCAGCCATAATGGATCGATGGTAACTGCTCTGGTCCCATAGGTGACTTAGAATAACCTAATGGAACTCCTTCTTGGTGTTCCAAACAGAAGTGGGGGAGTCTCCTCCCCTCCGACGTCAGCTCGGGTAGACCACACTATTCACTGGGCTTCCCACCTTGGGTCGCGACCTGCCCACCACGGGCTTCCCCACAGTGGGTCGGGCCGTGCCCCATTGCGTGTTGGGTTGTGCCCCATCACAGGCCGGGCTACCCCATCACAAGCTAATCCACCACCTTGTGGACTGGGCCGGACCACACCCCAGCCTAGCCAGGTTGGACCCATATCAGGTCGGGCCGGGTCTGACCGACTAGGTTGGACTGTAACCGGGCCTAGAAACACTTAAAGAGCCATTTCCTGAGAATAAAACATTCATTTGGTGAACCGTCTTTAGAACCGGAATCCTTGGATATAGAAGGTCCTTTTGGTATACTACACGGGATTTTTTGATAATTTTTTAGTATGACCAGGTTGGATTGAACCTGAATCCAACGGATCCCCTAAAACAAAAACAATAATAACTTACAGATCGGGCGTTCGATTGACGTGTCGTATGTCACATTGGGTCCCTTATGACATGACATACCTTTGGGATACTTTTTGTGGGAATTCGTGGTAGTTGAAGTATTGATTGATGACTTGAGGGTCAGACCCTTTTGCAATCAAGCATGCTTAGTGATAGAATTTTAAGGCTGGCTGTGCTTGAAGAATATAGAGATCCTATTTGGGTCATTTTCAGATCCTATGTGGGTCGGTGCTTAGCGATCCTGTGTAAGTCAGTGCATTCCGATCATGTGTGGGTCATCTCCAAATTCGGTATGTGACAATTTTAGATCTTATGTGGGTCATATTCAATCATGTTTGGGTCAACAATAGAGCTTCTTGACGAATAAATATGATCTAGTAATACAAATAATCATCTATAATTTCTTTCTTTAGTTATAACTAGTGTGCACTAACTCATTACCTTTGCGGTACACTTCTATGTGTTAATACCTTTTTGGAATTCATCGATGTGGTGATACCTCCATTGTATTCTTCTATGTGGTGTTAACTTTGTCGTACGTACCTTCCTGGTGATACATTAGTGGTATTCTATTGTGTCATGTTAACTTCGTGGTACTTACCGTTGAGGTATTACCTTCATGGTATTCTTTCCTTCATAGAATAGTTGAGCTTTCGGCTAATGTGTTGGGCCTATTGTTTCCTTAGGAATGAGATGGTTATACTTGATAGCTTAGGTATATGTGTGGGCATATACCTAAGTAGGGTTGGCAATTTTTTCGTACCTTGTGATTATAGTAGTTATTTGTGGTATATTCATTGTGGATTTTGAGTGACCATTGCGGGTCTCGGGGTCCCTATTGATTTTTGTTATACTCACCCCTACATGGGCAACGCCCGCACCTTATTGTGTATTGTGAAGACAACGAAAAATGTTGATCAAGGTCGAGGGTACCATGACTGGGGGCTTCTTGGAGGTGCACCACTACATGAGGCGTACTGCAGACAAGACCATTCAAGAGCTGTACATACCCTTCAGGTAGGATCCTTGGCGGGTTTTCGCATGAACTTTTTCCATTTTTACATTTACATTCTAGCTGGGCTTGTATTCTAATACCATTTACATATTGTACTCACCTTGTTGACTCTATAGTTTAACTTTTTATTGTATCTTGTTGTGTGATTGGTTTGTGTGAGTTTATAGTTTTAGAGGAAATTACTTCTCGGTTTTAGGGATATGTCATCCCGGTGACAGTCGCCAGCCCCTGGCCTATGGAAGGAAGACCTGGGTAGTCAAAACACAGGCCCTAAGGGACGGTTCGTGATAGTATATGTCATAAATCATAACAAAATATCTTTTATTTACATAAGAATGTAATATACATCAATCCCATGTTTAATATCTTTAGGTGGCCTATAAAAAATATTTATTTTATGTTATCATTATTTATTATGTAATAATATAATACTATATATAATATACGAATATACTAGGGGTTCAGAAAAAATTAATATATAAATAAGAAATATATATGCATATAGAAGATAAAACAATAATAAATGATGATAACAAGAAGAACATAGTTTTCCTGGAGAGTTCATGGTGATGTTATCCTTTTCATTAAAATATAATTCAAAATACCTTATATAATATAGTTATTAAAAAACCTTATATACCATATTGTTTGATTTTTTAATATCGCACACTGATCCCCCTTCTAGTAAGGAACACTGTCTCATTCTATTTATAAGAAACCACTTCAGTAGACATCAATAATATAATAATACTCCAACATATAAAATTTTTAATGATCAATGATAGTATACAAGTGAAATACAAATATTCAAATAGAATTGTGAAGGAAAATTAAACACACATATATATTTATTTATTTTAACTACCACATATATCATACAATTGAATAAAAATATTATAGATGTAAAATGTAAACATAACATTAATGCCCCCCAGAAAAAAAAGGTGAAGGTTAGTTCTCCAAAACCATGTATTTTTTGAAAGGATTATGGAATATAAATATAATACAAAAACTATATTAGGGAAAAAGAATAAAATATATCTTGATAGAGGAAGAGATATTTATAATAGAAAAACCTCCCCAAACTTTTCCAATAATTTATAAATCCTTTTAAATGACATGGCGACACATTTTTTAAGGATAGAGTTGTTGTTCGATTTCCTCTAAACATTCATTCTACATTGTAGTGCATTTTTGTACCTTTAAATTTGAAAATCATAGAATATGTAATTATATAAAGTTGTAATAATTTATCATATCAATTCTACCACAAAAAACAGCCTCTTTTGAAATGGTTATACAAATTTATGAATATATTGTTAGATTAAATGATTCCTATCTAGACGATAATTATAATTTTAATACTATATTTAATATAAAAAAATAGTAGAGTCCAATTGTTTTTATGTACTTAATGACTAGAAATTATATTTACTACTTATTATTGTGTGTGGTATTAAAGTATTACCAAAGAAACATACTTACTATATATATAAATATTCCTTCATTATATCAAATTCATGACTAATTATTGACAATTACATAATATTTTTTCAGGATAATACATAATATGATATATTATATTTATATTGAGCTAGTTCAGAGTATAAAATTAATGTTATATCTATTTAACCATTTTATCATAGAAATATATATATTTTTTGGATGTTCATGAAGAAATATTACATTTATTTGAGTACTGAAGAAGTTGAATTCATTATATCCACACATAGTTTTGGGAAACTCTTATGGATGAAAAAACATTTTGATGATATTATAGTTGTTGTGAAGCCTCCAATATAAATTTTGTGTGATAACATAGTGTTTTTAAATATTAGAAAATATATTATATATTATACGAGAATAAATAACATCATTAAAAAAATATTTTATCAATTTGAAACATGAGGATGGTTTAGTGATATTTGAATATACATATAGTCAAAAAAATAGATAAATAATGAATAACTCGAAATATAATGAACAATTTGAGAAGAAACAGTAGGATCATGGAGTTCATGCTTCTACATCAATTTTAGTGGTTTTTAAATGGGACCAACATAATGATAAAGTTAATATTATTCCGTGTCTTATGACAAACATGTCTTTTTTATTATGTAGTTCATGAAAATATATTTTTCCCCTATGAAATTATTGATTTATTTTCATTTTATTCCTTTTAGACATCAAATAATTACCCTATGGTTTTTTTATCCATGAGTGATATATAAAATCAGATCGCATTCAAGAGGAAATAAAATCATGGTTGAGTAATTAAATAATAAAATTTAGACGAAGTGGAAAATAGTTTATACATGATGTTTTATTAGGGGTGAGTATTTGTATGTTAAATTAGGGGTAGATAAATATATAAATTCCTTACTATTGGTATTTTTCAATAATTAAAATGATATGTGGAGTCACAAGAATAACGAATGTGACAATTGATATCAAATCACCAGGATAGTGATATTTTTCGTTGATAAATTATTCATTTAACACTTTTATAACAATTAACTTGAATCATATTAGTTATAGTGAATGATTTATATGTTATTTATTTCACTATAATGGATTTTTTGGTTTTAGTTAAAACATGATTTCTAAAGAAGAGTATTTATGTTTTTCGTTTTCAATCCAACCAAAAGAGGAATCAGGTTAGGAAAAATAGTTGAATTTTTTAGGTTAATGTCTATTTATAAAGATGGGTTTAATTTCTCTACATTAATTATTTCATCATTTAATATTATTCATTTGAAATGTTCAAAATCAGGGAGGGATCCTTGGGAATATTTTGTCAATTTTTTACTCATGTACAAAAAGTGACATGATTTATAATAATACATCATGGATTTTACCATGTTTTTAATAAATGGATAAAATCAGTGTTGTTTTTCTCATGGTTCTATTGCAGGATATAATAATCTGGAACTGGATTGCAATATTTCATATTGGGCCTCATAGATGCTTAATATGTTTTATAATTATTAATGATAATATTGGATGTCAATGAAAACATGAGAATGGTGAAAATCATGTTTAAAAAAATAAGAAACTAATAGAATGTCTATGAATAATTAATATCATGTTTTGAAAGATATTTTATAAAATTACTAGTATCTACACAGTAGTAAAAATTTCCATATTGGTAAATTTGGTTTGAAGAAAACTGTTGAGACGAAAGAGACTATTATAGTTATTTATGAAATTTTATATGTAATTTAAATTGACTTCCACTGGTAATTAAATATAGAAAAAAATTTATTTTGATGTGTATATATGAAATTTGGATGATTGATATTGGTTATATTTTATTTAAAATAAATGATGTATTTATTCATTGTTTGAAAATTAAATGTGAGATTCCTCATACTCATAATCTATATTTTGTTCTGTAATTACATTCATTTATTTGTAATTTGGAAACTATTATATAGATATTAATTAGATACATATTTATGTATAGTGGGTTTTATAGATAATACATAAAACATAAATGATACACCATTAAATAATTTAAACATCTCTTGGATATGGTCATCAATACAATGTTTTTATTTTGTCATTATATTATTACATTAATTGGTATTTTTGTAAACAGAAGGTAAGTATTAGATAATATGCATAACAAGGGAAACAATAATCATTGATGTGTGTTGAGAAATATTCATTAATAATACATTTTAATATTATAAAAAATAAAATATACATATACTAAGAATTATATATTAATAATTAATGTATACTAGAATGCAAGAAACTTGTGGTATAAACCACTACTAAAAAGGAAACCTACCAATGAAATGGTATTTACATGCAATTAATGGAAAAGATACAAAAAAATACCCTATTTTCATAATGTTTTTATGGGAAAGGTAACCACCAATACATAATAAATGAATATATTTAATGGAATATATACACACCAATACCACATTATCAATCATCCTCTAATGAAAATTATTGTTCCAATACCATGATATATAAATGGATCTGATCTGTAGTGTTCCCTCTTTTAACATAATACAAAAAATCATATAATAGAAATTATACCCACCAACAACATAATGTCCTAATCACACTATACATATTGTATATTTGAAGATGAAACATTGGCCAACTTTTAAAATCGAATTTCAACATGGCCCATCTATCTGAATAGATGTCCCTTTTATATTTTATAACATAAAATACATATATACATCGAAAAATAGTTGAAACAAATTAATTATTAATATCCATATTTATCATTTACCCATTAGTGAGGAAAGAGGTATACAATATACTACATATATAACCAATTTAATGAAAATGATATCTATGTGAATACACATTAATCAAAAAATATATGTAATTTTTTTCTTGTTATAATTTATATACAAATGGGGACCTCTAAATCATTTTTCTCAAGGGATTGAATGAAATTATTTCTAAAAGATCTATATAAATGTATCACTATAATTATAAAATACACGACCCATAAAGTATCAATGATTTGGTAGATAATAATCAAGACATGTGATATTGTTATGAAATTCCACATAGGTTTATCATCCCCTCACTTAGATAAAATTACACTTTAATATTATATTATATAAAAATATATTCATACTAATAAATGAAGATTATAATGATAGAGTATTTTTATCATGATGGAGGCACATGTAAATACATGTATGAAATCATTAATATTATGAATTAGTTATAATAGGTAAATAAAATAGTAGTGAATTACCATTACCCTAAAAACTAAACCTTTTACCAAGCCTCATAGAGGTATAGTAACTATGTCAATATAGCTTCGTCCATTGAAACATTTGTTCCTTGTAACGGTTTATAGGTCAAAATTGTTAAGAATAAATAAAAAATTTAAAATTATTAATAAACATTATAGATTACAAAATAAAATATAAATTTTTTTCTAGTCAAAGGAATTCAATATTTTAAAATTATAATAAAATAATAATTAAAACAATAAATAATAGAACAATTAATATAATTTTTTTAAAATTATAGATTATTCAATCCTTTAAAGGGTATAAAAACTAAGATTATATTATCTATTTGGGATAAAATATATAATGGATGAAAAAATATGAAAACAATCATGTATGCATAAGAATAGTTACTTTAAAATAGTTTTAGTCTTGAAAAAATTATTTGTGAAGGTAAAGAAGAAGTTTAGTACCACAAACATTTGAATAATAATTTCAATGGAAGAAAAAAACAATATAGGAAAATGAAAAAAATATCAACAATTATATATATAAATGGTGATAATATATAAGAAGTTTTAGAATATTTTCAATTTAAATGGTATTAAATCATATATTACTAGAAAGGATTCATATTTTTAAATAGATAGAGATAAAAAAGAGCCCTTACTCTACATTTTTTTAGATTAGAACTTAAAATGATAATGGATAAATATTTCACGAAAAATCAATGACATATATAGGAGACACCGTATCAGAAATTCAAAGAAAAAACTAAATTTTGATCATGAGTAAATTAGAATATGGTGGTTGAAATGTATCGGTGTGGTGAGTGGAATCCAATAGAATAAATTATTTAATAGTTTTTTCAATGTTATATCAAAAATTCCATGATACCCATAATATCACATTATCTCCTATAATACTACACTTTAATTTTTAGTAAACAAATTTGTTGAACAAAAATATTTTTTAAAATTTCTTCTTATATATATGATATGATATTTTAAATTTTTATCACATTTAATAATTTTTTTACATTTTACTATTAATATCCAATATTAATAAATTTCTCCCTTTATCTAAATTTTAAAATAATATTCATATTATTTGATCCATTTTAAAAATTAAATCTTTAAATAATTAAAATTTTTAATATTAAATATAAATGAATATTTATAAAAAGATGTGGTTTCGAGATAAAAGATAATTTATTACAAAATGAATGTGTATAGTAATTCAACATCAACATCAATATATTTAATTCTGTATAACACTACTGTAATCCCCAAATGTATGGTATGAAATGATGATACATTAATAGGGTCATTCAAAAAACATTGATATAGTGGATATTTTCAATAAATCGAACTTCTTTCATATAATATAATGCTTGAACATCAATTGTTGATGTTTAATTTTAGATTGGTCTACAGAAGTCCTATTAATGTTACCTCATATCAATGATTGAGATTATGTGTCCCATATGGGATCTTACTGGTTTTTAGGGAAATTTATTAATTTTTATTGGCCAGTTAACCTATATTATTACCCAGAAAACAAAAAAAATAACTAGTTTTATATTATAATGGTTTATACTTCTCAACACTCTTATTTCTCGATGATCATATTGAATTCCTAAAATATCATTTACATATAGTGCATTTCATAATTATAATTATAATTTTATTATAATTTCTATGGTTTCTATTATTTTTAGTGACTTTACTTGTAATAGTTCAGATTTTTCTTGGTGAGTGTGATCCTGTATGGATTTTTATTGTATACACATATTTTTTCAATTTTCAATTTTTTTGATATATCAGACATAATTAATCGTAATATATGATCTATATGTCTCCATTAATTATAATGAAATAATTACTTGTATTGGTTTTTTGTAGTTATAAAAATCTCCCCCTTATAAAAAATGTAATATGTGAATTTTTAAATAAAAAAACTCAATGAAAAAATCTATGTACTCCATCATTACATCTAAAGTCTTCCATTTGTATTTCCTAAAGCCTCTATTTCATACAAAGAACATTCATCCATGAATTTTTTCAATGTCATAAAACATGATCCATATTTTTTAGAATATTAACTGCATCATATTTGTATCATATATTAGGTTCCAGTTTTAGTTTTTATTTATAATGTATACAAAATGGTTCTAGAATATACCTCCACAATAGAGATATGTAAAAGGAATCATATAAAAGGGAGTGATTCTATGTTAAATATAATTTATAAGTCACACATAATATATTGTATGATATTCCAAAAGGATACAAAGGAGTTATTATTCATATTCACTTGATTTTCTTGATGCCTATCAAGGGATATATTTTTAAGCATATATGATCACATTCATAGAACTGTAAATCAACACATTGATTGCCAACATATATATTTTACCTTAATTGATATATTTAATGTGTTATCAGATATCTATCCCCTATTTATGGAATATATAATCAATACTAGACTATGTAAAATAAACTATCTGATATCACCATAGATTGAAACTGTTAAAAATTTCATCTCATGTAGAGACTTGTATAGAAACATCTTAATTCATGATATATAGTTATCAATATTTCTAAATTCCACCAATTAAATGTGTTGATCCCAATAACCAAGAAAATTAAGATATCATATGATTAATATGCCTTCTAAATATTTATAGTTTATTTTGATTTTCAATTAATATAAGGGTGGTAAGAATTAATAATTTTTTTTATCATTGCTAACATTTTGTTGGAAAATCCTCCAAATGATCACAGTGAACCTGAGATGTTTATTTTTAGATATATAGATAGGTACATAATTAAACCGTAAACATTCACTTATGTAAATATAAATAAATCATGGTAATTGCCTAATATTATTATAACCAAATGTGTTTACTACATTAATTGATCAAAAACCATCTAAAAAAATTATTCTCCTTCAACATCATTCATTATCTGGTGATATAATTGATTTTGATATTATCCCAATTCCATGATGGTATATAAAGCCATTCCATTATCTCATTTGGTAAAATATTTTTATCCATAATTTATATTCATAAAATATATCCTGATGTGTTTTAATAAATTCCATGTATTTTCTTATCCTACCAATTGTTCCATTGAAAAAACTAATACATCATTATTCCCCCATAATTTACAGTAAAATAAGTGGTTTGAATAATATTTAGCTATTAATTCTCTTAACCTAATTTTGATGTATCATATAATAACGTACTAAATTTAATTGATCCTCCAAAATCAATATTAGACATTGGAAACATCATATCTTGTACATAACTAATTCTTTTAAAAGACACATACTCTTCTAAAATTTGTTTTAAATATTCTCTAATAATGATGGTTCTGCTACCATATGTAATATATTTGAGGTTATCCCATCATTTTGTATTCCCAAAAAGAACTTCACTAACTAATTTAACATCAAATATTTCTCTATCCATAGATAAAAAAGTGGTCCGTACACAATTTTTCCAATAGAATTAGCTACCAAATTCTCCATTATTGGTTAAAAATGTATGTTGTAAATAAAATCTTTCAATAACTCTATCCATATCATTTTTAATTTTTATCTCAATTTTGATAGTATATATTAAATTTTTTAATTTTTTATGAATATATATGTGATAGATTTATATATATGTATTTGTATGATAAATATAAAAAGAAAATATTTCTAACGAATATCCCTAATCATGAATAAGAAAAAAATTTCATAACTATTTTATTATCAATATGATATCTATAACATTTTCCTTATGAATTAATACACATAGACCACCATTTTTTGAATAATAATTATCGATGAAATATAATTCTGCAATAGATTGAGTTTTTACTATAGATTTAATAACAATCCTTTATATGATATGTTATAAAAAGTTATTATTATATACAGTCCATATAAATTTCACACCATTATATGATAACTGGGTTATTATTTTTAATAATCACAAAAAAGTCTTTACAAATCATTGATTGTACCAATTTAGATAATGTTTGTTATAGATCTCCATCACAAATGAAGGACTAGACTATTGTTTTTTAACTCCTTTTCATTTAATTGACTACTAAAATACCTTCATTAGTAACAACATGCCCCACCTATGTTAACCATAACGTATAGATTCTACACCTGTAATATATATTTTACCTCTTTATGTAATGTATAAAAATACACCAATATTACTCATTATCTTCATAATTTGGAATATATTATAATATCATTAAAAATATTTTCTAAAAACATTTCAAGGTAGCATAGAAATATTAAATACAATAAATACATACCTAATGAAATAGTATGTTTGAAAACTATGATCACTGTAAAAAATACAATGAAATTGTAAATATTTTTAAAGGATGTGTTCCTAATAACTTACTTCATTACTTTTTGTTGATGATACCCATATCTCAATTGAAATATAAGGAATTGGGATACACTATTTAGTTTATAAAATAGATCAATAATTTATAGAAATAATTTTTTATTCTTAATAATAAAATGTATGAGTTAGCAGTCCCAAATACACAATCCAATAGATTTATATTACTTCTTAAAAAATATTATATGATCAAAAAAAACACTACGATGAATAAACCCCTTCTCCAATATAAAAAATAACTATTTAGTTAACATCACATACTCTAATAGATACATTGAATATTCATGATTTGGTATAGAAAGAGATCTAATAACAAAACTAGTAGAAATCTAAAATTCATAATCAAGGGTTTTTCTAGAATCTCTTCTAGGAATAAATTTAAAATTCATGAACTGTGGGTATATACTAAATATATTTTCCCTCTTATTATCTATTATTTGTGAAATTCATCTTTAGAAACCCATGTTTTTCCAGATTGTCGTTTTGAGAATAAATTTGAATTTTTACACTTGGATTCTCTTGATGTGTAAAATGGTATTTTTATCCTACTATTGGATCTAGTATTATTTTTATGACAATTCCGATAGTCCTAGAATATGGTGTTTACTCTATGATAGATGATTAGTGGAAATATTATTTGTTCGAATTTTAGCATAATATTTAATATTTAATATTATTAATTTAAATATCAAAAAATTATCATAGGTCCGTTCAGGGAAAACATTTAAACAGGGCGTCAGATTTAGATTCCATCTTCACCATTGAGTCCATAATTGGTATTTTAGACTAGGTGAGGCATAAACTCATGTTGGGTGTTGGGGATGGCCTGAGCCCCTTTTTTCCTTTACTTTTATTTTCCATTCATTATTTCACTTCATACCTCCTACATTTTGAGCATTATCATTGTGTGTATCCTTCATGGTTGTGTACCATGGGAGACATTAAATATTGAGAAAGAGAGAGGGAGATGAAAGGCAATATGGGAACTGTTTCGAAGCTCTCAACACGCCGAGTCAGTGTGCGACATCTGTGGAATGTAAAATCAACTGAAGCTTCGATACTTTCCACCCGAAGGTAGGGATGTAATGTCCCAGATCTGGGTGCCACTCAACGGTTATCTCAAATCTAGTTGGTCACATGAACTCAAGCAAATTTCCCCAAACACCAGAGGCTACTGACTAGCAGCGAGGGCTAAGGACTGGTAGTGGGGAAACAATGTCCTCATTTGTCAAAGTGTAGTGAGCGGAAAAGATAAATAACATATAACAACGAAAGAAGTAAAAAATAGAAGACTGAAATAGACAACTGAATTAAAAGTGAACAAGAATTCATACTTATAATGATGCAACATGACACTAAATCTACGAATGTATCAAACAAATGTTACATTTCAAACACATACAGTACAACACAATGTACCAAATACAGTAAGGCAAAATAAAACAATGTAGTAGGAACTTGGTAGCATCAGAAGCCTAAGATCAGTCCCATGCTCTCCAGCACCTCTCCAATAATCATGTACTTGTATAGGGACCCATTCGCTTAGCTAAACCAACAACAATATATTTAGTTTGGGCCTCATACATGACCCAAACAGGCTCGGGGAAATAAATCCCAGTAGGAAACCACCAAAGGCCCGTGCCCAACTACATGTGATAATGTGTATCAAAAGTGTGAAATAGTAAATTCAATTAACATAGCAGTACCCAAAAGTAACTATATCTACAATTTATATTGAAATTTTAATAATTATTTATGAATTCAATATATGAAATCACCACAGTGAATGTTCTAGGTAAACAGTCGGTGTCCCCAGATATGCAACCCTTACCCTCAGGTAATTGAATCAAAACCCTCAGGTAACTTCCCACAGTCATAACGAATATTACCCCTCGGTGTACAAGATATTTCCATTAGGTACAAAATCTACTGCCCATAGGCATGAGATGAGTTGCCCTCAGGCTATGTAAAACACTGCCATCAAGATAAATGGAACACTTCCCTTAGGCGTAAGTAAATGGGCCGAGCCCCACACATAGAAAACAATTTATATAAAATTCCTATCAAGGAAATTCAAAGCATGATAAATTTATTTGTATACCCTCAGCTAACCTGGCCATGCAACTCAATGGAGGAACACACCCCTCGGTGGTCCTAGATCCAAGTAGTGATCCCAAATAACAGTTTTAACGTATCATTATATTAGCAATGAAATTCTAGATATCTTTCAACAAAAGGCCTTAGCTATAAAACACCCCAAACAATGGTTCTTAGAGCAACAGTTCAAAATTTCAACATAACAATTGGAAATAAACATCAGACCACTTACCTTGATCTCCAATGAATAATATAAGCGAACAATGCCTCCTGAAACACCCAATAATGGTGCAAATCTGGGATAAACGTTCACCCTTTCAACCAAAAATAACTTCCCCTCAGGAATTAATTGGAAAGAAACACATGAAGAATGATAAACTCACATGCGTGGTTCAATCGAGACTGTCAGCGAAGGAAACCGAGTTCCGGTCGATGATTGGGAGCTCCTCCAAGCTTCGACCGTCTCTGTCGTGTTCTTCCAAGGTGTCCACTACCTCCATTGCCGAATGAGGAGGCTACTGCCCATTTTAAGTAAAAAAACTACATGGCGTTCACTCTCAAGTACATGGTGTGTAATTTTTATTTTTTAACTATACCTCTAAAGGCTACTTTCTGCCGCGACATTATACACCTGTCCACATGAGTACACACTGTGTATTCCGGATTACACGGCATGTACTGTCGCTCTGCTGGTAGTTGCTTCAGCTGCCTTATCGTTCACCTACCGACTGTTGACATGATTTATAAATACCAATTATATGACGTGTAGTCATTTTTTACACCCGTCATCGCCGACAGGGCTACAAGACTTGTATACACATCCCACACCACTAGAGCACAGAAC